>JANUWF010001179.1:1535000-2842500 GCA_026120185.1 Voacanga thouarsii
GAAAGAAAAACCCTAGCCGCCATTAATTTTTACTAGTACAGAAATTTTGGTGCTTCAGTATTCCTCTGTGTGGATTACTATTAGAGTAATCACACACTGTGATTATAGTGGGTAGACGTTCAACTCATGTGGAGGTTGATCACGAGGATTGTTGGATCGCGCTTCAACTTGAAGAAGAAAATTTTGTTCTTCGTATGATCACCCAAAGGTAAAAGCTGTTGCCTTTATTGTCGTTATGTCTTGTTTTCCACACATAGAAGAGTCTTGGGAGGGTATCTCGATATATTTTCCACTGTGCTGTATAGGATACGAGCCAGAAATACCCAACAGTGGTATCAGAGCCATGCTATGTGTGGTCTACGGATATTATTTTGGCATGAAAATTTGTTTTCGTGTTTGTCTTTATTCACTGTGAAAATCGTTTTCACTCAAGTCGAAATCGTTTCGATCTTCATGAGTTGGGTCTGTAGCACAATATGATTGCGTTATAGTCACAAAGTATTTCAAAAAGATGCTTTCTTTAGTGCTGAAAAATTTCTACAGAAAAACGTTTTCTTGCAACTTGGATGTTGCCCTCCGTTTCATCTTAATTTTCCGTTTTGATTTTGTTTAAACTAACAAATTGGTTGTTGTTTATAGCTTCAAAATAGAAAATACAGTTGATAATTGTTCTCACTAAAAATTTGCAGAAGAAAAAAGTACCAGAAATTGTTTTTGGAATTTTTTGAAAATCGCCGCCATTGTCGCAGAACACAGGCGACGCCGGCTTCAGCCTCCAAGCCGGCGTCGGTTCCATTCTGTTCGTGATGTCCGAAAATCGTTTTGGAAGAGAAATTTTTTTCAAAACCAGAACAGAGCCGGCTCTAGCTTCCGAATCGGCGCCGATTCTGCTCTATTTGTGACTTCCAGGTATTTTAAAAAAGAAAAAAAAATTGGGAACAAAATTATGGAAGGGAAAAATCTCATTTGATGAGAACAGGACCCAAAAACTATTTTTTCAAAATTAGTTTTGAGACAAGTGGGTTTTCAAGAAGAAAATGGATATGGATAGTAACTTAGTTACCTATAAAGCACGACTAGTGGCGAAGGGTTATCATCAACAACATGGTATTGACTATGATGAAACTTTCTCGCTAGTAGCCATGTTGAAATCCATTAGGATACTCCTAGCCATTGCTACCCATTATGATTATGAGATTTGGCAAATAGATGTGAAAACAGCTTTCGTAAATGGAAATCTGACTGAGGAAGTGTATATGACACAACCTGAGCATTTCACATACAGTGATGGCACAAAGATGTGGAAGCTGCAAAGGTCTATTTATGGACTTAAGCAAGCTTCTAGGAGTTGGAATATCCATTTTGATGAAACAATCAAAGAGTTTGGTTTCATTCAAAATATGGATGAGCCTTGTGTATACAAGAAGGTTAGTGGGAGTGCAATCGTTTTCTTACTGCTTTATGTAGATGACATATTGCTAATAGGAAACGATATACCTGTCTTGCAAATGGTTAAAGTTTGGTTGTCCAAACAATTCTCCATGAAAGACCTTGGTGAAGCAACCTATATTATTGGAATAACGATCTATAGAGATAGATCCAAAAGATTGCTTGGTCTTTCACAGTCTACATACATAGATAAAGTGCTAAAGAGGTTTAGCATGGATCAATCCAAAAAGGGATTCTTGCCCATGTCACATGGTGTAAGCCTTTCAAAGTCGATGTCTCCCAAGACACAAGTTGAAAGGGATCACATGAGTAAGATTCCATATGCCTCGGCAGTTGGATCTATCATGTATGCTATGATATATATTAGGCCCGATGTATCTTGTGCTCTCAGTTTGACGAGTAGATACCAATCCAACCCTGGTGAAGGTCATTGGGCGGCTGTAAAGAACATCCTTAAGTACTTACTAAGGACATGTTCTTCGTATATGGAGAAGGTGATTTGAAAATAAACGGGTATACTGATGCCAGTTTTTAATCTGATAAAGATGATTTCAAATCACAATCCGACTACGTGTTTATGTTGTGCAGATGGGCAATAAGTTGGAAAAGTTTCAAACAAGAGACTATTGCTGACTCTACGTCAGAAGCTGAGTACATAGCTACTTCTGAAACAGCTAAGGAGGCTGCTTGGATCAAGAAGTTCATGACGGAACTGGGTGTGGTTCCTAGTGTTGTTGGTCCAATAACTTTGTATTGTGACAACAACAGAGCCATTACACAAGCAAAAGAGCTGCGGTCTCACTAACAATCCAAACACGTACTGCGACACTATCATCTGATCCGGGAGATCATAAATAGGAATGATGTAAAGATAGAGAATGTTCCCACGGATGAGAACATAGCTGACCTACTTACGAAAGCACTATCCCAAAAGAAACATGATTGTCATGCTGAGTCATTCGGTATTCGATACATGAATGATTGGCTCTAGTGCAAGTAGGAGTTTGTTAGTGTTGTGCCCTAAAGGCAATCACTTGTACATTATATATGACATATTTTATTTTAATAAAAGGCATTATTTATCTTACAGTTTCTTTTATTTGCTTTAAGTAATATAACTGTTCGATAAAGTCCCTAATACAACACTGTGTTAAGGAAATTAAGATAGAGATCATGATATGAGATTCCTACTACACTAGATGGTGTTAGTACTTAAATAGTCCCTAGTCATAGTATTAATGAGACAGGACATCATTAATGTGTTAAGAGTAGCATATGTTAGACTTCCTGATTTGATCAGGCGGTAGTTCTCATAACCGTGAGTATAGAGTATCTCAAAGTTAACACATGGATGCTTGTTAATGGAATAAGTTTATTGGATGACCTAGCTTTGAGATAATCACATGGATAACTATTTAGTGCTAGTGATATAATCTCAATATAGCAAACGTGCAAGTATCCTTAGACTTAAGATCTCTAAGGTACTTTGTATGCTGAGCCTTGTACTTTGATTCCAATCTCCGGAGCTAGATCGAGGGCCGCCTATGGGATGGATATTGAGTACATTGTGAGGTAAACAAAAGTAGTTGAAAGGGTCAATAAAGGATTCACCACTCCTAATAGTAGGGGCGAATATGTCATGGCCACTTGTAGGAATTACTACTCAAAAGTCCTTGGCCAAGGCAATTGTGTATTGGAAACAGTTTCAATTGATACACATCTAGAGTAGTGGGTTCCTGGTACAAATACTATTGTATTCGGGCTAGAATTAATTCTGGAGGGAGTTGGCACTAATTCCGTACTCCAAACCGAATGAAATATTGTATGGTAAAAGGAGTTGATTGGACTGAAGTTTGTTATTGAAGGGTTCATGTTAAGCCACTTGACTTACCTGGACTCTTGGGTGGTCATGATGTGTTGCTAGATACGGCTCATGATCTGGGAATATGAGTTTATTAATTGATGAATTAATAAACCCATCCTGATTAGAATTAATAGGATTAATTCTAATTAATTATGGATTATTAATCTCAAAGACGTTTGGATTAATTCATATTCTCTACCAATTGACTGGGAAACCTAATAGGTCACACACAATAGAGGTTTATATATTCAAGATGTTATTTGATAACAATGTGGGGTTAATTGAGAGAAAGAAAAGTTGTTGTGGACAAATTATAATTAGTTATAATTTGTGGTACAAGTTGTAATTGTGAGAACTTGATGTTTCCAATTACAATTAGGGAATTCTAATAGGATTAGAATTCTCAGTTTTGGGAAGGAAATTTCGTGTGATATATAGTAGCTAATTATACACGAAAAACCTTAACCAATAGTTGAAACACAACACACGATTCTCTCTTCCTTTGATCTCTCTTTCTCTCGTTTTTCTTCTTGAAAGAAAAACCCTAGCCGCCATTAATTTTTGGTAGCACAGAAATTTTGGTGCTTGAGTATTCCTCTGTGTGGATTACTATTAGAGATAATCACACACTGTGATTATAGTGGGTAGACGTTCAACTTATGTGGAGGTTGATCACGAGGATTGCTGGATCACGCCTTAACTTGAAGAAGAAAATTTTGTTCTTCATACGATCACCCAAAGGTAAAAGTTGTTGCCTTTATTGTCCTTATGTCTTGTTTTCCACACATAGAAGAGTCCTGGGAGGGTATCTCGATTTATTTTCCGCTGCGCCGTATAGGATACGAGCCTGAGATACCCAACACCATTTAAACCTCAAATGTCTCCCCATACAAATAATGCCTCCAAATCTTTAAAGTAAAAACCACTACACCCAACTCCAAATCGTGGGTAGGGTAATTCTGTTCATACGGTTTAAGTTGATGAGAGGCATAAGCTATCACTTTACCATTTTGCATCAATACACAACCCAATCCATTCTTCGAGGCATCACTGTAGATGGTGATTCCTTTTGACTCTACGGGTAACGCTAACACTGGTGCTGAAATCAAAAGCTCCTTCAACTTTTGAAAGCTCCTCTTATATGCTTCAGTCCACTTAAATTGGACTCTCTTCTGCATCAATTGGGTCAAAGGGGTAGCAATCCTCGAGAAGTCATCCACAAACTTTCGGTAATAACCTTCCAGTCCCAAAAAGCTTCTAACCTCTGAGGCTATAGTCAGTCTCGGCCAGTCTACTATCGCTTCAACCTTCTTAAGGTCTACTGACACACTTTCCTCAGAAATGATGTGACCCAAAAAGGTGACATTCCTTAACCAAAACTTACACTTGTTGAACTTAGCATATAATTTCTATTCCCGGAGTCTCTGCAATGCTACCCTTAAATGTTCTTGAAGAACCTCCTCCAACGGTGAATATACCAAGATGTCGTTTATGAACACCACCACAAATTTATCCAATTTATCCTTAAACACTCTGTTCATCAACTCCATGAATGCTGCCGGTGCATTAGTTAAGCCAAAAGGTATAACCAAGAACTCGTAGTGCCCATAACGAGTCCTGAATGCACTCTTTGGTATGTCATCTGGTTTAATACGCAACAAATGGTATCCCGACCGCAAATCTATCTTGGAGAAAATCTTAGTGTCCTTTAGCTGATCAAACAAGTCATCAATCCACAGTAATAGGTACTTATTCTTCACGGTTATCTTGTTCAATTCTCGGTAGTCAATGTACATCATCGTGCTACCGTCCATCTTCTTCACGAACAAGACAGGCGCTCCCCACGGTGATACACTAGGTCAGATGAATTTCTTATCCAACAATTCCTAAAGTTGAGTCTTTAATTCTCTCAGTTCTACAGGAGCCATTCTGTATGGAGCCTTGGAGATCGGTTATGCTCCTAGTATAAGATTGGTCTCAAAGTCGACTTCCCTTTCTAGTGGCACCCATGGCAAATCCTCTAGAAATATGTCTAAAAACTCGTTCAGCACAGGTATAGCCTCTATCAGTAGTTCCTACTTCTCTACATCAACCACATAGGCTAGATACACCTCGCACCCTGATGTGTCCGGACTTGGGTGTAAAAATCATACAAAAACTGAGCACATTCCCGATCAAGTTTAAATTAAAATGTTCAACCCAAATCACATATATGAGCAAGCGTACTCATCATTAACCGAGTATAGGGTTTAAACGAGTATCGATCCTCAAGGAATAAGTAGACATTAATTACCTTTCTTTTATTGTTTAACCGACTCGATAAAATGAAAATAAATAAATAAATAAATAAAATAAAAATAAAAATATATACATGTTAAGGATGTAAAATTATGCAATTCAGACCATTTGTTTAGATAACCATGATCTTAAAGAACCCAACCATTATCATAACTAATCATTCTTTTGGCATCATAAAGGATTAAAGTAGACTCACTTCTTTCCCAATCCATGAACCCCTATCTTCTAGGTAACTTGGCATCACATACTCTGTCTCAACCAGTCTTACCCAAAAGATGCATTAACCACAATTCTTAATTCAAGTTCCATTCTCAGACAAACTTAAAACATGAAATTAACCAATGAATCCATACTCTGGCAGACATCAATTAACCTTTAATTACTCTGTCCTTAGCAATTAACTCCATTCTTAGGCAAGTTAAAAGACAACAAATATGAAATCAATAAATTGACACCGTCAACCTTATTGTCATGCAAGTTAATGGAAAATAATCAATTAATCTCGCAATCAACCCATGTAATTAAATACCAAGAGTAACAATCAATTAATCAAAAGATCAAATACCTCTAAAAATCATGAATATCTAAAATAATGTCAAATTACAATAAAATAATTAACACATCATTGTTCAAGAAAAAGAAAACAAAGTAAAAGAAAGAACTCATAGACAAGCCTCATTCTTCTTCCTTTGAAGACCTTCTTGCACAATCCTCCTTGAACTATTTATCTCGAGAAAATATTGGTGATGCATTTTAAAATAAATCTAAGTCCTTACGTTGTGCACCTCCCTTTCCTAGTGTAAATTGGCCTTTACTTATAGGCTTACAAAATTCCTAAAAGAGTCCTAAATAAAGAAGAAGTAATTACCTAAAAATCTCCAAAACCAAAAAGGATTAATAAAAGTCTAAAATAAAATACTAAATAACTAAATAAAAAAAAAAACTAAGGAAACTGTCTTTGACTTTGTCAAATTGGAAATTAAGTGAAATTCAATGTTGACTTAAATTCGAATTTCTTGATGTTGTCTCCTTGTCGTTTTGTGCTGAACAAATTGATGTTGAATTCAGAATTGTGAAATCTGCAATTTGGCTTCCAATTTTGAGCCGTGTGAAATTGCTTAAAGCCACTGAAAGTCTGCTGTTGATTTCCTCTTCTTTCTTACATTGGCTCAATTGAGCCACCACCAAACCACCTAAAATTGCTGCCGACTTTATCTTATTGCTCACCGAGCTACTTTCCTTTTTCTTTTTGTTGCAATTAGCTCTCTTTGCTACCGTTTTTGTTGACTTCCTTCCTGCGCCTGGGCCCACCGAATTTCTATTGCCTTAGCTGCTGACCAATTGCTCCCTTTCTTTCCTTTCTTTGATTTGTTTTTGCCCTTTTCTTGCTGTCCGTCAGCTCAATTGAGCCATGAAGCCCTTTTCTTTTTTTTTTTTTTCTCAATTGGCATTCATTCATTTGTTCCTCTGTTTTTCTTTGCTTTTCCAGTGATTGATTGGCGCCGGCTCCTCTTCTTAGGCTGGTGCCGGTTCTGTTCTAAAAAATCCCACCGTTAGCTCTAATTTTCCTTTATTTTTGTATAAAATTACAGAAAACTATTTTTATAAAGGAAATATCAAATATGAAGGAATATGAGTATGTATTTCACAAAATATATAACAAAATAACCTCAAACAACTAAGATAAATATAACTAATTTAGGCCCCATCATACTCCTCCACACTTGAATCTTTACTTGTCCTCTAGTAAATACTTAAACAAAGCATTCAAAATAATTTATTTCTTTTCATATTCATCCATAATAAAGCCATAATTTCTTTCCAACCTTATATACAAAATTGTCATTCATTTACCCTTTAAAAAACCTTTGTAAACTCATACATTAAATCAAATAATCCCAAGGACATCAAGGTTAAGTTAAACAAACTTATATCTAGTACATGAAAATTATTTCACTCCTCAAGCAAAAATATAGATAACATAAATAATACAAGTCCAGTCATTTAACCAATTCAAGCATTATAAACTTAAATTTACCAAACTCGAGTTAGTGAAATAAGGAAAACACTCCACTCTTTATTTATTTTTTTTATGACTTTGGGAATTGATAGCCTCAAGTGTATGGATTTCTCTTCATACACCGTATTGGCCCCCTTTACAATCATCACTCATCATTTTTTTCTCATAATTTTTCAACAATTTATTTTCTTTTCTTTTTCTTGCCTTTTTACCTTTGGGATAGCCTCAAGAGAGTCCACCGAATACACTTGCTACTTCTCCCCATATTGACCCCCTTTTCAGCAAAAGGTCTTCAACAATCATTAATAAAAGAATTTTTCTCAGCTCAATTTTTTCTCATATTTTTTTACTCTTTTTTCATATATTTTTTCAACTCACATTCCTTACTCAAAACTCAAAGTTAAGCAAATTTTAAATCCATAATACAAGAATTAATCAACAACTCTTCCCATATTTCATCACATCATCCATATTCAAACTCAAAGAATAAAATAAAACTCAAATACCAAATATAACCAAGGTTAACTTAAATTCCCAAGACTTAGCAAAATCTAATTTAATACATAAGTTTACCTTTTTAATAAAATCCTACCATACTGAATGACAAATCCATATCCAAAGTTAAAAAGAAAATCATATCTTCGTTATAAACAACTTATAAACAAATAAACTCAATTTAGCTCCAAATTTTTTTCAAAAAAAAAAAAAAGTTTTTCAAACAAAAGTTTTTCAAAAAATTTCAACAATTCCAACAATTCAAAACAATTCAAACATATATCATTGAAAATCCCTCAAACATATATACTTGGAAATCCATTAAAAATCACAACGATGCACTTGAGAAAATGTTAAATCTCTCATCCACACTTGAATTGGACATTGTCCTCAATGGCCTAAAATAGCACACTAAAGCATAACCAAGGGACCAAGAATGTAAAGAGGGAAAAGAAAATAATACTCCCCAAGGCAGATTAGCTCCATGAAAAGTCAAATTCCAAAGTAACTCAACAACAAGAAAAAATCAAGATAATTGATAAAAACTTGGACCAAGAATAGCACCAAACTACTCCCCCACACTTAAACTAGACCATGTCCTCATGGGCAAAAAATAAACTCAATACAGCATCTCCAAATGGACCAAAATTAAAAAGGGTTAGAAAGTTTAAGCAATACTCCCCAAGTGTAGATTAGCTCCAAGATATGTGAAGTTCATGCTTCGAAGTTCATGCTTCATGAAGTTGGAAGGATAATCGCCTACGAACCTCAACCTACAAATAGATAAATTGACACATAGGTAACAGCAGAATGAGGAATTGAAACAAAAAATAAAAATTAAGGGAGATGAAAAATAGAAAGTCAAAGCCTTTAGGTCCCCCTCGAAGTAGAGTCCTCCTTGTCTCCAAATTATCCAATAGCTCCACCACGACCTCTAAATAGATCACGAGGTCCTCCTTGTCGCAACCAAATACACTTTGCAATTTGTTCTCTTTTCAGTGAAGAATTGTCCAAACGTTTAATTCTTAAAAAAAACAAGAAGAATATCCAACGTAGATAGCAAAAGTATAATGTCAACCTATCTTTAATCAACATATGCCAAACAGGCCAAGATTTCCAAATTTGCATAAAGTTCAGAAAAATGCCTAGCTAATGTTTAGAAGCAATCTTAAGATGTACAATTCATTATACGCATTCTTCTATCATCAAATAAACTCAACAAAGATATATCCATGTCCAGTAAATTTTTCCTCCAAAATACATATCCATAATGTCAAGAAAGTTTAGAGGATGAAATCTAGCTTAACATGAAGACAATTTCTCCACCAATGTATTCCCCCAACATATAAGTTTTAAAAAAATTTTAATCCATGGGGGATAATTAGAAGAAGAAACGTAATGTGAAGAAGAAGAAGAAGAAGAAGACAAAAAAGGATCATTCTAGGGGAATAGGGAGAAAGAAATAAAAGAAGAAGGAAAAATAGAAGAACAAGACAAATAAGAGGAACAAATAAGAAAATCAAAGAAAAATAAAACAAGAAGAAAAGACAAAATAAGAAAAATTTGGGAAGAAAATAAATAGGGTAAGGGAACAAAGGACAAATAAAAATAATTTTTTTTAATATCCTTCTAGAATGGAGCCGGCGCCGGTTTCGGGCCCAAGCCGGTGCCAGTTACATTCTGTCCGGGCTCCATTTTTAATTTAATTTAATTTTTTTTGCTAAAACTATCCTAATTGACTGCATGACCACAATACATTTAAAATAAGAATTCCTAAATTAAACTAAAAGTAAAAATTGTAAATAAAGAAACAACTAAGAAAATAAAATAATTCGTCTACAATATCGTGTTAGCTTAAGTCCAAACCTAAAAATAAAAAGAGTTAGTATTGACTTAAAATTATAGAAGTAAAAAATCAACAAATTAAAAATATCATTATTACACATATTCTATATTAACATTGGGTTAGTAAAATTAAATAACTAAATATACAATTTATACAAACATACAAAGATAAGTTAGTTATTATGAACATGTATCTACCTATTTACATATTTACAACATATAGTGAAATTAAAATACAATTATACACACAACAAAAGATGACACCATTTCGTAAGAAGAACAATTGTACATATTTGCATATTTACTTATTTACATATTTACCTATTTACATATTTACATGGTTAAATCAACAAAATCCAAGCTTTCATGCTATTGTTCCCCGGCAACGGCGCCAAAAACTTGATGTATCTGGACTTAGGTATAAAAATCATACAAAAACTAAGCACATTCCCAATCAGGTTTAAATTAAAACATTCAACCCAAATCACACATATGAACAAGCGTACTCATCATTAACCGAGTATAGGGTTCAAACGAGTATCGATCCTCAAGGAATAAGTAGACATTAATCACCTTTCTTTCATTGTTTAACCGACTCGAAAAAGTGAAAAAAAATAAACAAAAAGAAAAATAAAATAAAATAAAAATAAAAAATATATACATGTCAACGATGTAGAATTATGCAATTCAGACCATTTGTTTAGACAACCATGATCTTAAAGAACCCAACCATTATCATAACTAATCATTCTTTTGGTATCATGAAGGATTAAAGTAGACTCACTTCTTTCCCAATCCATGAACCCCTATCTTCTAGGTAACTTGGCATCACATACTCTGTCTCAACCAGTCTTACCCAAAAGATGCATTAACCACAATCCTTAATTCAAGTTCCATTCTCAGGCAAACTTAAAACATGAAATTAACCAATGAATCCATACTCTGGCAGACATCAATTAACCTTTAATTACTCTGTCCTTAGCAATTAACCCCATTCTCAGGAAAGTTAAAAGACAACAAATATGAAATCAATAAATTGACACCATCAACCCTATTGTCAAGCACGTTAATGGAAAATAATCAATTAATCTCGCAATCAACCCATGTAATTAAATACCAAGAGTAACAATCAATTAATCAAAAGATCAAATTCCTCTAAAAATTATGAATATCTAAAACAATGTCAAATTACAATAAAACAATTAACACATCATTGTTCAAGAAAAAGAAAACAAAGTAAAAGAAAGAACTCATAGACAAGCCTCCTTTTTCTTCCTTTGAAGACATTCTTGCACAATCCTCCTTGAACTATTTATCTCGAGAAAATATTGGTGATGCAATTTAAAATAAATCTAAGTCCTTACATTGTGCACCTCCCTTTCCTAGTGTAAATTGGCCTTTACTTATTGGCTTACAAAATTCCTAAAAGAGTCCTAAATAAAGAAGAAGTAATTACCTAAAAATCTCCAAAACCAAAAAGGATTAATAAAAGTCTAAAATAAAATACTGAATAACTAAATAAAAAAAACTAAGGAAACCGTCTTTAACTTTGTCAAATTACAAATTAAGTGAAATTCAACGTTGACTTAAATTCGGATTTCTTGATGTTGTCTCCTTGTCATTTTGTGCTGAACAAATTGATGTTGAATTTTGAATTGTGAAATCTGCAATTTGGCTTCCAATTTTGAGCCGTGTGAAATTTCTTAAAGCCACCGAAAGTCTGCTATTGATTTCCTCTTCTTTCTTACATTGGCTCAATTGAGCCACCACCAAGCCACCTAAAATTGCTGCCGACTTTATCTTATTGCTGACCGAGCTACTTTCCTTTTTCTTTTTATTTCAATCAGCTCTCTTTGCTACTATTTTTGTTGACTTCCTTCTTGCGCCTGGGCCCACCGATTTTCTATTGCCTTGGCTGCTGACCAATTGTTCCATTTCTTTTCTTTCTTTGATTTGTTTTTGCCCTTTTCTTGCTGTCCGTCAGCTCAATTGAGCCATAAAGCCCTTTTCTTTTCTTTTTCTCAATTGCCATTCATTCATTTGTTCCTTTTTTTTTTTTTTTTGCTTTTCCAGTGATTGATCGGCACCGGCTCCCTTTCCTGGGCTGGTGCCGGTTCTGTTTTGAAAAATCCCACCGTTAGCTCTAATTTTCCTTTATTTTTGTATAAAATTACAGAACAATATTTTTTTAAAGAAAATATCAAATAGGAAGGAATATGACACAAAATATATCACAAAATAACTTTAAATAACTAAGAAAAATATGACTAATTTAGGCCCTATCACACCCTTTCTGCAAGCTCTTGTTAGCCCTGACAATAGAAATCACTGGAATAGACTTCTTACCCTGCTCTCTTCCCTGATTTTGAAAATGAAAAGCTCTTCTACCCAGTATCGCAAACTGCACCCTCTTATCCCGACAATCTACCAAAACATGATTCTTAGCTAACCAATCCATACCCAAGAGGATGTTGAAATCCACCATGTTAATCTGTATCAGATTAGCCTCTAACTTCTCCTCACCAATACTTGCTTGACACCCCTTATGAATAATGTTAGAGACTAATACCTTTCCATTAGGAACAGACACCTTATAGGGATTGGCTAAACAGGTAGGGGTTATCTTGAGGGTCTTAAAAAATCTATGGGATATGAATGAATGAGATGCGCCACAATAAAATAAAACCACAATAGGCATTGAGTTAATCAGAATTATACCTGTCACCACATCATCTAATGCATATGCCTCCTCACGGGTGAGGGCAAACACTTGTGCATTGGATTTTTACTATTGTTCTACTACTTTGGGTGGCCCTAAACTGACCTATACTTGCGTCGACCCCTGAGCTAACTTTGGACACTAACCAATTTTGTGACCCTATTTCTCGCACTTGAAGTAACTTCCAGTAGCCCATCTACACTCTCCCAGATGCTTCCAACCATACATGCTGCAATCCTTCCAAATTGAGTTCGCGTAGGATGCTGAAGACCCTGCAATACTATTAGTACGAGCTCTGAAACAACTGGCCTCGGAACACTCGCTATCGTCCTCCTTCTGGCGTCCGTAAGACCTGGGAGTAGAGCCCTTGGTCCCTACAACAAATGGAATCCAAGCCAACCTGACCTGACACTCTGCCCAAAGCTGTACACTAGTTTGGGACCCTACTTATGTCTCACTACTGACCGGGTGCCTTACCCTTGCTCAAATTATGATTTCGATCTCTTCCTGTCCCTCTCAGAGTTCGTTTGTCTGAATTCCGCCTCTATATCTAAACTCCTCTGATAGGCCTCCTTATATTTGCTAGGTCTAATTGCTAATAGCCTTCATCTAATTCTAGCCTGTAGTCTACGAACAAACTAGTTTGTCCTTGAGATAGGGTGTCTACACCAATTCGAAGAACTGGTTCTCCTTCTCCATCTTAAAGGTGTTCGGGAAGTACTGTTCCAGAAAGATCTCTTTGAACTTCTCCCAAGTGAATGGCTCCTCCCCTTGACAGTAGATAGACTTCACACCATTCCACCATCTCAGTGCTTCCCATACTAAGAACGAAACAGCTACCTTCAGCTTGACCTTCTCCAGGACCTCTATGGTCTTAAAATGATATTCCAATTCCTCAATCCACTCCTCAGCTCTACTCGACCCATCTACACCATTGAATATTGGGAGCCCCATTTTCTTCATGCGTTCATATAATGATCTTGTCCTCGAATCATTCCTCTGGTACCTACGCTTCCGATCCCGCTAGAGCCACTGCTGTTCCTCCTGAAGTCTAAGTTACTCCTGTTGAACTCTCATATGTTCCTATTGCAGTAGCTACTAGCTTTGCATTGCCTGAGCCACCATAGCCAAAGTTATAGGCATGTCTAATGGTGTGCTAATCCCCGGCATAGCTGATGGGAAGAAGGGGGCACCGCTGTTGGCATAGAAGTTAGCGGTGGCCCTGAAGTAACTGGCAGCGGTATAAACAATAGAGGCGGAGGCAGACTAACCTCCACGTACAGTATATCGGAAACCTTGCACGGTGCTGAAGTTGTGCCAGAGGAACTTGCACCCCAAACTGCTCGACTAGTCTGGCCCTGAGCCCGCGCAACTGTCTTATCCTTAACACTATCACCAGCACTCTCCTGAACCGCTCTTCTGTTTCCTTTTGCCATTCCTAGCTCCTCAAGACGTGCATGCTAGCATAATAAAAATAAAGAAAAGAACACAAAAGAATCAATATAACACCAAATAGTCAAAACAACCAGAAATACTACTCTTACTTCTACCTATCCTATGATTCGAACTTAAATGCGAATCTTAATTCCTAACTTAATTAATTCCCTAAAAATTTGATCTTAGAGAATCAAAACTTATTTCCATGATACCACCAAATGTCACACCCCGAGTCTGGGGATGACCTGGCAGCACTCTAAAAATAGAGTACCAAATCCATAACAAAACCCAGTGGATAACTCCCAAAATTGCTTAATCAATCCAAATTATAATTGAACCTAAAAATACAAATTCATCAAATTCAATCACAATATAAACCAAAGAAAATTCTAACTTTAACATTAACAAAATCTATCATTATTCATCTATTGAAAAGCTGAAGATAAAATGAGATGCTCAGAAACCTTCAAGTAACTATTACACCAAGGCTTTCTCAAACCACTCATCTAATTCTTCTTTTTCTAACTAATGTCCTGCAAAAATGGTAATAAAAAAGCGATGAGCTCATAAGCTCAGTAAAGAAATTATAGCTTTCCTAAGATTGAGCATGCTACATAAACATATACACTAATAAACCTATTGTTCAAAATAGCTTTCAAATTATTGTAGCACCCAACTCATGCAGGTTTCGGAACATCTTCTTGGTGGGTTAGTCAGACAATATGAGGATCTTAGAAATTCACATAAGGAAGCAAGAGTGGGAAAGGAGGAACATAACTGACACCTGAATATTAAACTGGTGTTGTTTATTCCATAGAAATAATGGTAAGAATATCAGGGGAACAACAAATGCCTGAACAAAGGGAAAATAGGCGTCGGAGCCAAACAGACGGGACCCGGCGCCGGGTTGGGGAAGCCCGGCCAGCGCCGGGTGTGTCGGCAATGAACTCGGCGAATCCAGTGCTGGGCTATCACTGGGTAGAAGTGGTAGAGCCGGTGCCGGGTATGCTTGTGAAAGGCGATGTTGTTCTGAAATTTAGAGCAAAACAGAGTGCCATCAAGTTTTAACAAAACATAACTAAATTATAACATATTATAGAATCTGAGACATGCTTGAGCACAAGGTTTCGATTTAATGATATCAACTCCAAACTATTGTATCCCGTTAGGAGAAGGGCCTGAGCTGAAACTAGGTATTGTATCCCCCTAGCAAGGGCCTTATAACTGAAAATTAGGTATTACATCCCCCTAGCCAAGGGCATTATAGCAAAGATTAGGAATTCCCCCAAAACTAACTCAAGCATCAATCAATTTCATAACATAAACATAACTAAACAGAGCTTCACTTACACTGTTCCATCTAATAAATCATCATACTCAAACATTGCAAATACATCATGCTCAATCTATTTTTCATAACAAGATACTACAATTAGCAAAACATTCACTATTTTACCCAAAATCACAGTAAGTCAGAAAACACAGAAAAGCCATAAGTCATTTACCTAACAAATTCAAAAACATAATCAATTGCTATACTTCTAGCTAATCCCCAAATCAAACCCTTACCCCCAATTCAATGATAATCAAGCCCTAGGCACAAATTAACCCGAACTAAATCATGAATATTGAAGGACTTACCTAAATTCAAGACCTTTGGCATACTCTCTTTACTGGGTTCTTCTCTCTCGCTAATTTTCCTTCTCTCCAAAGTTGTCTCTTGCAAAAGGTTCTTGTCTGCCAGAAAACAACGACGTTAGCCCCAGAACTTACTGATATTTCTTATTAGACTAATGACCCTCTTACCAATCGAATTACAAAATAACCCCAAAACTATCCCCTTACATTAAAGTGACCCCTAAATATACGGGCTAAGCCCACCAACACATCCATAAAAAGAAAGGCCCAAAAATGAGTTAGGTTGGGGGCTCATATTCCACCCCCCTTATGAAAAGTTTCATCCCTACAACTTATGCACCAGAGTCATCGAACAGATACCGATATTTCTAACGAGCTTCTTCTTTCAATTCCTAAATTGCTTCACGCTCTAAGTGATTGGATTATTGTACCTTGACATACGGGATGGTTCTTCGCCTTAGAACCTGCAATTTCCTATCCACAATCCTTACAGGCACCTAATCATAAGCCAAATCCTAGTGCACTTGCAAAGACGATACCTCCAACACGTGACTCGGATCGAACACACACTTACGCAACTGAAATACATGGAATATGCTATTAATTCTCGACAATGCCGGTGGCAACACTAACCGATAAACTAATTAACCAATTGTCTTAAGTATCTCATATGGTCCCACATATCGCGGACATAACTTCTTACTTTTGCCAAACTTCATCACACATTTGGTATGAGAGACCTTTAAGTACACATTATCTCTACACTGAAACTCTAAAGGTCTCCACTTGCTATCCGCCCAATTTTTCTGACAATCCTGAGTTGCTTTTTACCTTTCCCGGATCACTTACACCTTCTCATATGCTAACTGTACCAATTCCGAACTAGTTATAACTTTTTCACCTACATCATCCCAACATACTGGTGACCTACACTTTCGACCGTAAAGTACCTTATACAAAGCCATTCCGATGCTAGCCTGATAGCTGTTATTATACGAGAATTCCACCAACATTAAGCTGTACACCTAACTACCTTTAAAATTTAAGACACATGCTCGTAGCATATCCTCTAGAGTCTAAATTGTCCGCTCTGATTGCCCATCAGTCTGAGGATGAAGCACAGTGCTGAGGTTGATAGTCGTTCCTATTATCTTGCTAAAACTTTTCCAAAATTGCGATACAAACCTGGTGTCCCCGTTTGATACGATACTCACTGGCACTCCGTGTAACCAAACAATCCTGTCCATGTACATTTGAACCAATTCCTCCATAGAAGTAGTTACCTTCAAGGGTAAGAAGTGTGTAGACTTTGTCAAGCGATCCACTATGACCCAAATGGTGTCCTTTCCAGTCTTGGACTTAGGTAACCCAATCATGAAATCTATTGCAATATGCTTCCACTTCCACACAGGAACCTCCAGAAGTTTCAATAACCCTGCTGGCCTTTGATGTTTCGCTTTGACTTGCGGACACACTAAACACCTAGACACATACTCAACAATACTCCACTTCATGCCATTCCACCAAAAGTTCCTCCTGAGATCTCTGTATACTTGGTTCCTCCTGGGTGAATCGAGGGTTTTGCGCTGTACATTTCCTTAAGTACTTCAACCCTCATTGCCTTATCTTTAGGAACACATAATCTACCACGAAAGCATAGACTACCATCCTCATGAATCTGAAAATCTGGTTGTTCCCTTCAAAGAGCTACTACCCTCAACTTCTCTAATTCAGCATCCAATAACTGAGGTTCCTTAATGCGCTCTACCAGTGATGAACTAGCTGTTAAGGCGGTCATAATACCTGAAGTCCGTTGAACCACCTCTAATTCCAATCTCTCAAAGTCCTTAATTAGCTAATCTTAGTCCTAGAGCATAGCTGCCAAAATTCCCGACTTCTTCCTACACAAAGTATCGGCAACTCGATTAGCCTTCCCTGGGTGATAGTGAATCCTCATGTCGTTCCTTGAGTAGTTATAACCATCGATGTTGTCTTGTGTTGAGCTCCTTCTGTGTGAACAAATACTTCAAACTCTGATGATCTGTGTAAACCTCATATATCTCCCCATATAAATAATGCCTCCAAATCTTCAAAGTAAATACCACTACTACTAACTCCAAATCATGCGTAGGGTAATTCTGTTCATACGACTTCAATCGACGAGAGGCATAAGCTATCACTTTACCATTTTGCATCAATACACAACCCAATCCATTCTTCGAGGCATCACTGTAGATGGTGATTCCTTTTGACTCTACGGGCAACGTTAACACTGGTGCTGAAGTCAAAAGCTCCTTCAGCTTTTGAAACCTCCTTTCACATGCTTTACTCAACTTAAATTAGACTTTCTTCTACGTCAGTTAGGTTAACAGGGTAGCAATCCTCGAGAAGTCCTCCACGAACTTCCGGTAATTACCCGCCAGTCCTAAAAAGCTTCTAACCTCTGAGGCTGTAGTCGGTCTTAGCCAGTCAACTATCGCTTCAACTTTTTTAGGGTCTACTGAGACACCTTCCTCATAAATGATTGACCCAGAAAGGTAACACTCCTTAACTAAAACTCACACTTGTTGAACTTAGAATATAATTTGTGTTCTTAGAGTTTCTGCAAAGCTACCCTTAAATGTTCTCGATGAACCTCCTCTGACGGTGAATATACCAAGATGTCGTCTATGAACACCACTACAAATTTATCCAATTCATCCTTAAACACTATGTTCATCAACTCCATGAATGCTACCGGTGCATTAGTTAAGCAAAAAGGCTCAACCAAGAACTCGTACTGCCTATAACGAGTCCTGAATACACTCTTCGGTATGTCTTCCGGTTTAATACACAACTGATGGTATCCCGACCGCAAATCCATCTTGGGAAAAACTTTAGCGGCCTTTAGCTGATCAAACAAGTTATCAATCCTCGGTAACAGGTACTTATTCTTCACGATTATCTTGTTCAATTCCCAGTAATCAATGTACATCATCATGATATCGTCTTTCTTCTTCACAACTAAGACAGGTGTGTCCCATGGTGATACACTAGGTCTGATGAATTTCTTATCCAACAACTCTTGAAGTTAAATTTTCAATTCTCTCAGTTCTGCTAGAGCCATTATGTATGGAGCCTTAGAGATCGGTTCTGATCCTGGTATAAAGATTGATCTCGAAGTCGACTTCCCTTTTCTGGTAGCACCACTGGCAAATCCTCTGGAAATACGTATAAAAACTCGTTCACCACAGGTATATCCTCAATTAGTGGTTCCTACTTCTCCACATCAACCACATAGGCCAAATATGCCTCGCACCCCTTCTATAAAATCTTGTGAGCCCTCACTGTAGAAATTATTGGAATAGACTGCTTACCCTGCCCTATTCTCTAATTCTGAAAATGAAAACTCTTCTACCCAAAATTGTAAACTGCACCCTCTTCTCCTGACAATCTACCAAAACATGATTCTTAGCTAACTAATCCATACCCAAGATGACGTCAAAATCTACCATGTTAATCTATATCAGATTAGCCTCTAACTCCTCCTAAAAAATACTCGCCCGACACCCCTTATGAATCAGGTTAGGGACTAATACCTTTCCATTAAGAACAGACACCCTATAGGGATTGGCTAAATAGGTAGCAGTTGTCATGAGGGTCTTAACAAAGCTATGAGACATGAACGAATGAGATATGCCACAATCAAACAAAACCACAGTAGGCACTGAGTTAATCAAAAGTGTACCTATCACCACATCATCTGATGCATCTGCCTTCTTACGGGTGAGGGCGAACACCCACGCATTGCACTTCTGCTACTGTCCCCTTACCTTGGGTGGCCCAGAACTGACCCCTGCTTGCCTCAGCCCCTGAGCTAACTCTGGACACTGACCAATTTTGTGACCCTACTTTCCAGTAGCCTATCTACATTTTCCCGGATGCCTCCTACCACACGTGTTGCAATCCTTCCAAATTGAGTTCGCGTTGGATGCTAAAGACCCTGCAATACTATCAGTTCGGGGCCCTGAAACAACTAGACTCGAAACACTCACCATCACCCTCCTTCTGGTATCCATAAGGCCTAGGGGTAGAACCCTAGGTCCCTACCCTAAATGAAATCCAGGCCAACTTGACCTGACACTCTACCCAAAACTGTGCACTGGTATGGGACCCTACTTCTATGAGCAATTCTTTAGACAAAACTTACATATGATTTTCTTTTACTTAAATCTGTCTATGAATGCATGCCCAACTGAAATGATTTAATCATTGAATGCATAAACTCATCATTTAGGTATGGTTTAGAATGGCACCCAAGCGTCGTGTAGCCACATTAGGCAGGAGAGTTCCGAAGGCAGAACCTGTGGCACCAGAGGTTGAAACGACCCAAATACCGTCACCCAACCAAGGAATCGAAAGTGAACCAGATTTGGAAATGGGGTCTAAAGCACTTATTGAAGTGACGATGGGGTAAGCATTCAACAAGATGGCAGAAATTCTACAGACTTTAACTGAGCGAAAGAATCCCAAGGGAGAGGATGAAGCCTTAGAGCAGTTTTTGAAATTTCAACTACCTGTCTTCTTGGGCGAAGTTGAACAAGATCAGAAAGCTGAGCAATGGATAGAGCAGATGGAGAACATATTTGCTACACTCCAGTACATTGAGGAGTGGATGTTAAAGTTTGCTGCATTCCATTTGAAGGGCCCAACTCGGGCATGGTGGCAGCGGGTTCAGGACGACTGGGAGATGGTTGATTAGGACTGGACGTGGGCCAATTTTGTGGAAGCATTCAGATCTGAGTATATCCCTCAGTGGATAATGGAAAAAGCGGGAAGACGAATTTCAGAATTTAAAGCAGGGGGGTATGACGGTGGCCCAGTACGCAGCACGGTTTACCCAGCTATCAAAGTACTGCAACAGGCTAGGGGACACCGAGCAGAATAGAACGAGGCAGTTTGTCAAGGGACTGAGGCAGGAATTGAGGAGGGCATTGGCACCTTCTCCACCAACGACCTATTCGAGGGCCGTAGACACAGCTACCCAGACAGAAAATGAGGACCGCAGCAGAATGGCAACGAGACCTTTCCAGCTGCCAAGGCAACCGCAAGGACACTTCCAGAGGTAGCAACCCAACAAGCCCCTCGCCAACCAGCAGTGGCAGAATCGGGGAAAGCAAGCCCGGACAGCACTGGTTGGTCCTATGCAGAACCTTCCGTTATGCCGGCAATGTGGAAAAAGAGGCCACACAGAGAAGAACTGATGGTCCAATGGAGATGAGTAAAAATGTTACCACTGCAAAGACCCGAACCACCTGCGGAACGTCTACCCTAAACTTCACCAAGTCGGGTAAGGAAATCTAGCTCAGAACCCGGGAGCTAATCGAGCCAATACTATGGGAGCATCCAAGAGTGGAGCATCGAAGCCTCAAGTGAAAGCAAAGGTATTCGCTCTCAACAGAGAGGTGGTTGGAACCGATGCAGCAGTAGTAGAAGGTACGTTTACTATCCAAGGATGTTATGTTAATGCATTGATAGAACCTGGATCTACTCATTCCTATTTAAACAAGAACTGTGCATATCATTTAGGTTGGGATGGAGTAGAGCTACCTTTTACTTTGCTGGTGAGTACACCTTTGGGGAAAATGGTGAAGCGGATCAGTATGTGCGAAATTGTAAAATTGAAGTGGGGAGAGAAAATTTGGAGGGAGATTTGATAGTACTGGATATCGATGATTATGATTTGATATTGGGAATGGATTGGCTAACGAAGCATGGGGCTAGGGTAGACTGTAAGAACAAATCGGTTCAATTCATTAGACCAAGGTGTGATGTGTTGGAATTCAACGGCAAGAGAGTAAAGGAATTGAAGAATCTGATAGTTGGGGCTAAGGCCCGAAAATTGTTGAAGCAAGGATGTTAAGGATATTTGGCTTATGTGATAAACAAGTCGAAAGACCAGTGCACTCTAGAGGATACCGAGGTAGTAAAGGATTTTCCCGATGTGTTCCCTGCGGAACTCGCTTCTCTAACTCCCAGCCGAGAAGTTGAATTTACAATTGACCTAGTTCCAGGAGCAGAACCAGTATCCCGAACTCCATATCGGATGGCACTGGCGGAGCTGAAAGAACTGAAGGAGCAGCTAGAAGAGTTAGTGAAGTAGGGCTACATCAGACCTAGTACGTCGCCCTGGGGAGCACCTGTGCTGTTTGTGAAGAAGAAGGATGGGACTCTGAGGCAAGGGTACTGTCAAGTGAGGATAAAAGAGGAGGATATCCCTAAGACGGCCTTCAACACCCAATATAGACATCATAAGTTCGTGGTAATGCCATTCGGGGTAACCAATGCTCTAGCAGTATCTATGGATTTGATGCATCGAGTGTTCCGACCCTATTTGGACAAGTTCATGGTAGTTTTTATTGATGACATCCTAATTTATTCTAAGAGTCTGGAGGAGCATGCGGAACATCTGAAACTAGTATTGGAGAAGCTAAAAGAGCACAAGCTTTTCGCCAAGTTTAGCAAGTGTGAGTTTTGGCTGGACAGTGTGGCATTTTTTGGCCACGTAGTGACCAAGGACGGCATAAAGGTAGACCCAGCAAAGGTTGAAGCAGTTTCAGACTTCAAGCAACCGGAGAACATCTCCAAGATTTGAAGCTTCTTGGGATTGGCTGGCTATTATAAAAGGTTCATCAAAGGATTTTCAATGCTCGCATCGCCTATGACCCAAGTACTAAGGAAAGATGTACCATTTGCTTGGAGTAAGAAATGTGAGAAGAGTTTCCAAGAGCTGAAGTGGAGATTAATAACAACACCAGTGTTGAGCTTGCCAGAGGGAGATAAGCCTTACATGCTATATACCAATGCTTCGAAAAAAGGTTTGGGAGCCGTGTTGATGCAAGACCATAAGGTGATCGCCTATGCTTCTCAGAAGTTGAGACCTCATGAAATCAACTACCCACGTATGACCTAGAGTTGGCTACTATTGTGTTCGCTTTAATGAAATGGTGACACTACCTGTACGAGGTGGAATATGAAGTGTTCACTGACCATAAGAGCCTAAAGTACATCTTCACCCAGAAGGATTTGAATTTGAGGCAGCAAAGATGGATGGAATTTTTGGAAGAGTACCGTTGCCCAATCAACTATCATCTCGAAAAGGTCAACGTTGTTGCTGATGCCCTGAGCAGAAAAGTTAGTATGGCCAGACTAAGAGTATAGGAGATTCAAGTGGTTCAGGATGTGTTGGACAGAAGAGCGGAAGTTCTAGGGGAAAAAATTGTTGTTAGCAACCTGAAGTTGATACCAGATCTAAGGAGGGAAATTATTGAAGCCCAGCAAGGTAATGCAGAATTTCAACTTTTCAAGGACAAGGAGCTCAAACAGCAAGGCAGTGGATTCTGGCAAGATGAAGCGGAAGTATCCCGATCTGAGATAGAGGTATGCATGAATTTCGGGACGAAATTCTCCTAAGGATGGGAGGATGTGAAACCCCAACTAAAACCAACCCTAGAGTAAGGGAGTCGAGATGTATATCATATTTTCTTACATGTATAAATATATTTTTGAATAATTTTATATGCTTTGGAATTGTGATTTATAGTCTAGAAATCATAGTTGTGCTTATTGAGTAGGAAGAGTAAAATGGTAATTTTGCTTGAAGAGAAAATAAGGGGATAGCTTGAGGTTTAAATAGGAAGAATGTTTAGGAGAGGAAACAAGAACAAGAGTTGTTGTGGTTTAGTGGTTAGAGCTTTGGAATTAATCTCTAAGGTCTTGAGTTCAAATCCCACCAATTAAGTTTTATCATGATTAAATTTTATTTTTATAGAGTGGGATATTTTCAGCCCTTGCATGCCATGAGTAGAAGTAGGAGTGTTGTCCTAAGGGAGACTTGAAGGGAATGTCTTAATCCTACTCTTGTGCCCTACAAAAATTCTTAAGGGATTCATGCCCTTTTTGTTCCCTAACTTACCTTAAATTATTCATCAATTAAGCTTGTTCAATTATCCAAATCCATATTTTATTTCTAGAAAATCCCAGCAAGGTTCTATGATCTTAGAATTTTGAAAATTTCTCCTTGAGGATAGAATGTTGACTGAAAATGGGGAAGGAGTTAAGGAAGGTTCCCAAGAGAATTAATCTCCATAGTTGAACCTTCAAACTCCACTATATAAGTGTTCATCTTCTTCATATAGCAATCTGGAAATTTTCCAGCTTCTTGGTCATTTCAGCTTTCAAAAACTTTAGCCTTTTTCCTCACTCAAATGCTGCCAGAAAAATAGCCAAAATCAGACTGCATAAGAGCTGTGTAAACTAGGAAAATTCCTGGGCAGTTTCACAGCTTGGTAGGCCAAAAACCAAGTTGTTTCTTCCACCTTTCAAACTAGCAGTTTAATTCTGTCTTTCCTCCATAAAGAAGGCTAGAAACCAGCCTTAAAGGACCCTCCAATACCCCTTCAAACCTTCTGCAAGTCGGCTGGAACATTATAGAAAAATCTGTACAAAAAATCCAGCAAACCACTTAAATGAACAACAAAAAATTCCAGCCTTACTCCCTCTTCAAGCTTGTCCGAAACTCACTCCAATTTTCTATAAAACCAACCTTAGTCAGCCATGAACTGAACTTCATCACCTCATCCATTGATCTGTAAGAAATGAACACCGTAGCCACTCCTTCAATCACTACAATCAAGCCTTCAATTGGAATTAAAAAATTCAGAAAATTACTCCATGAAACTTCCATGGATTAAGCCTCAACCAACCAAAAATTTCCTCCACCATTGCACTCCACATTTCGGCCACCCTATAGCTCCTTCAACCTCATTTATCTCAGTAAAACTTCAACAAATTCCAATCGGCCATAGCAGCTCCAAGAACCTCCATCAACCAAGCCATTCTTACCATATTTTCTACCTTAATTCACTCCCTAAATTACACCTTTTGAACTTCAAACAGCCAGCTTTCCCTCTTCTTCCTAATCTGAAAATTCAATCACAAGAATTCCTCCAGCTATTCAGCCAACCCCATTCAGCAAATTTCGGCCAGCTTCTCTCTATTGTCTCCATTCTCTCTATTTCTCCAAGAACACCAAGAACACACACTACCATTCTCCAAGCCTAAGACCACCCTAAATACCTCCAATCTCTTCCAAAAACTCCAGATCACGTCTACTCACCCCTTTTTGTACTTTATAACGTCAAACATTGGAAACAAAATTCTGCTCATAGATCAAAACCAGAATTTTTCTTGAAGATTCAAGAACTCTCTCAAGGTAACTAAGAACAATTATGTTCATCTCTTTTCCCCTTCAATCTTTAATATAATATACTAATACTCTCTCTCTCTCTCTCTCTCTCTCTCTCTGCCGATATGGTTGTTTCAACCATGGCCATTTTCTCTTCTTCCTTCTTGGTCGGATCAAGTCTTCTAAGTGTGTGGACTCTCTTGAGACTTCATCAAGGTAGTCATCATTCGAGTATGTCTCTTTAACCCCCTCCTTAATTATAAAATTATGTCTCTTAGATGTAGTTAGAAAAGGATGGAATGTGATTGGAGATTGAGTATGTGTTTGTATGAAGGAGTTGGGATTAGAGCATGAGGATGGTTTGTCATGATTGAGTTTTATGATATTCTGTAGTTGTTGCATGCTCTTTATGTCGTGAGTTAGTGTGAATGATTAAGCATGATAAATATTATGTCACCTTTGGTGAATAGGGTTTTATGTTCTTGTATTCTTGTTGAAGCCATGAATATGATTATCATTAGTGAAGTTTGGATCATGTGATGGTAGATATAGATTTAAGTCTTTATTCATGAATTGAATGGTTTGTTGATTGGTGTTAGAGTCTATGTTTATGATTATTGTTAGCAATAGGAGAATTATGATCATGACCTTGTTGATCCTAAACTATTTATGTTAGTCAATTTTATTACATTAATAAAAATTAGAACTATAATTTCTTCCCATAATTTCGAAAACCCTAGGAAGCTTTGGAATTGGATTGTTAAATGGAATAGTGATATTTTAGCTAAATAAATTATATCTTTTATTAAAAATAAAATATACAAATATTGAATACAATAATAATATTAAATAAAGCCTTTTATATAAATAATCATAATAGGTAAAATATTAATCTTATAAGTCATATATTCAAAAACACTATTAAAATTTATTTATTATCTTTTAATCAAAATATAATAAAATTTACTTATTATTAATTTTATTTATTATTTTCTAACTATTAATTATTAATTAAGAGAATTGTAATAATTTATTGTTTTAATATTATCTAGGACTTAAGACTTTCATCAAATAAACCTTAGTTTATTTATTAATAACAAAGATTATATTTGAACCTATAACTTATTAATAATTATTTCACAATCCCTAGTTATTTTATTATCAAGCTAGATTTATTTTATAAAATCCTTTTATCATATAGCTTTAAAGTTTAGGACATTAGGGTCATGATTGTGGTAAGTTGAACTAGGATTATTTATGGAAGTAAATTTGGCTTGAGTTTAGTTATGGCTTGTGTTTACCCCAGGCGGGGTTAGGTCAGCTTTGGAAGATCTTTGAATTAGCTCAAGCAAGAGATTAGGTAAGCTCCTGCATAAAACTTATTTGATGACAAAAGGTTACCATGGCAAGCCAAATGCGAAGTGTGTGAACACTCATTTTGTAAAGGCAATTAAGGATTGCTTCCTTTCTTATATCAGTCAAACAAATTATTTGAAATCCAACAAGCAGCTTTACTCAAACACTAAACTCTTTCTAAAACCAACTTTGGCAAAAACTTTAGAAACCCTTGATTGACATTTCCAAGTAAAGCAATGTTTTATCAATTTTCTCCCAAGTGGGATAAACAACGTTGAGTGCTCAATAAGAGTAGGCTAGTAGTGCTAGTTTTGAAGAGCAAGAGCGAGTCTTCTGGTAGAAGGCCACCTCCAGAAGATGAACTCAACTTAGAGAAATGACAGTACTACTTAGTCATGCCGGTCCGAGCTAACAAGTTTCAGTCATGTGGACTGTGTGTTGCTGAAGTGGACAACCGGTTTGTTTGGGTGTAAAGAATGAGGAGTATCTTACCCGATAGGCCATACACTTACCTTTTGTCAGTGTGCACAAAGTGTGGCATTCTGACCATTGTATGGTTATGGGGTCCAACGTGTGGTAACCCATGGCCGCCCTTTTGAGTGGTTGATTTTATGGTGCACATGTATGGTTGGAAAAGTAAAACACCACTCTTTATTTTTAACATTGTTTAAGGCTTGCCAGTACTTTTTCTTATGAAGTTCTTACAGCTTGCATACATGAGCTGTTTTACCTGAAACACTCAAAGTACACACGAACTTATTGAGATTTTTATCTCATCATCTTTTTGTGCCATGTTTTTAGGGCGATCCTGCTGTGGGATGAATAGCTAGAATGTTGCCTTCTTGAAGACTCTTTGTTATTTAATTTATATGTTGCTTTGAGAGATGATAGTAAACAATTTATTTTGGATTTGTTCTTGAATTTTTGGGTTGTAATAAATTTTAATTTCAAAGAATTTTTTTATTTTCATTTGTGTGACCTAGTTATAAAGACTCCTTGTCCTTTGGACGGGACGACATCCCCGGCCCTGTTGGGCCTAGGTTGTGGGGTGTTACACTCACGTGATAGCTGAAGCATACTTTCGAAAAGCGTTAAACTGGAGTGCATAATCTGTCACACTCATCTGCTCGGTCTGCACCAATTCGAAGAACTGGTTCCCTTTCTCTATCTTAAAGGTATCCAGGAAGTACTGTTCCAGAAAGATCTCTCTGGACTTCTCCCAAGTGAATGGCTCCTCCCCATGTCAATAGATAGACTTCATACCTTTACATCATCTCAGCACTTCTCCTACTAAGAATGGAATAGACACCTTCGGCTTAACCTCCTCTGGGACCTCTAGGGTCTCGAAATGATGCTCCAATTCCTCAATCCACTCCTCAGCTCTTCTCGGCCCACTTACACCATTGAATGTTTGGAGCTCCATTTTCTTCATGAATTCATGTAATGATCTTTCCCTCGAATAATTCCTCTTATACCTACACTCCTAATCCCACTAGGGCCGCTGTTGTTGCTCAGAAAGTCTAGCCTACTCCTACTGAACTCTTATTTGTTTCTGTTGCAATAGCTGTTAGCTCTGCATTGCCTGAGCCACCATAGCCAAAGCTATAGGTATATCCAACAGTGTGCTAATCCCCGGCATACCTGATGGGACGAAGGGGGGCACCCCCGTTGGCATAAAAGATAGCGGTGGCCATGAAGTAACTAGCATAAAACTACCTAACTAGTCTGGCCCTAAGCCTATGCAACTACCCTGTCCCTATTACTATCACTAGCACCCTCTTGAACCGCTCTTCTGTTTCATTTTACCATTGCTAGCTCCTCAAGATGCGCGTTCTAGCGTAATAAAAATAAAGAAAAGAACATAAAAGAAACAATACAACTCCAAATAGTCAAAACAACCAGAAATACTACTCTTACTTCTACCTATCCCATGATTCAAACTTAAATACGAATCTTAATTCCTAACTTAATCAATTCAATGAAAATTTGATCTTAGGGAATCAAAACCTATTTCTTTGATACCACTAAATGTCATGCGCCCAAGTTCAAGGATGACTTGGCAGTACTCTAAAAATAGATTATCGAACCTATAACATAACGGAAAACTCCCAAAATTGCTTAATCAATTCAAATTATAATTAAACCTCAAAATATAAATTCCTCAAATTCAATCACAATATATACGAGAGAAAATTCTAACTTTAACATTAACAAAATCCATCATAATTCATTTGTCGAAATGATGAAAATAAAATGAGAAGTACAGAAACCTTCAAGTAACTATTACACCAAGTCTTCCTCAAACCAATCATCTAATTCTTCTTCTTCTAACTGATGTCCTGCAAAAATGGTAATAAAAAATGGGTGAGCTTACTAGCTCAGTAAGGAAATTATAGCTTTCCTGGGATTGAGCATACTACATAAACATATACGCTTATAAAACCATTGTTCAAAATAGCTTTCAAATTACTATAGTACCCAACTCATAGGGGTTTCTGAACATCTTCTTGGTAGGTTAGTTACACAATATGAGGATCTCAGAAACTCACACAAGGAAGCAAGAGTGGGAAAAGAGGAACAATGAATTCTTAATATTACCTAATACTGAATCGAAAGAGGGTATAACCGACACCTGAATATTGAACCGGTGTTGTTTATTCCATTGAAATAATGGCAAGAATACTAGGGGAACAACAAATGCCTGAACAAAAGGAAAATCGATGCCGGAACCAAACAGAGGGGACCCGGCGCCGGTTTGGGGAAGCGTTGGGTGTTCTGGCATAGAACTCGGTAAATCCAGTGCTCAGCTGGTGCCGGGTGGGAGTGGTAGAGCCGGCATCGGGTATGCTCAGGAAAGGTGACGTTGTTCCGAAATTTAGAGCAAAATAGAGTACAATTTGGCCAATTTTCTGGTTTTACAAGGCTTACAACATCCCAAATAGAAAACAAGAAAAAGAACCCAACCAACCACCAAGTTTTAACAAAACATAATTCAACTCGTACGCATCCAAAACATAACTAAATTATAACATATTATAGAATTTGAGACATGCTTAAGCGCAAGGTTTTGGTTTACTAATATCAACTCCTAAATATTGTATCCCGTTAGGAGAAGGGCCTAAACTAAAACTAGGTACTGTATCGCCCTAGCAAGAGCCTTATAATTGAAAACTAGGTATTATATCTCCTTAGTCAAGGGCCTTATAGCCGAGATTAGGAATTCCACCAAAACCAACTCAAACATTAATCAATTCCATAGTATAAACATAACTGAATAGAGCTTCACTTACACTATTCCATCTAATAAATCATCATACTCAAACGTTGCAAATACGTCATGCTCAATCCATTTTTCACAACAAGATACTACAATTAGCAAAACATTTACAATTTTACCCAAAATCACAGTAAGTCAGAAAACACAAAAAAACCATAAGTCCCTTACGAGATAAATTAGAGACCAGTCAATCCACAATCAACAATTAGAGTATCTAATCGCCTACAAGAACCTAAAACATAATCAATTCCCACACTTCTAGCCCATCCCCAAATCAAACTCTTACCCCCAATTCAACGATAATCAAGCCCTAAGCACAAATTAACCTGAACCAAAGCACGAATATCAAAGGACTTACCTAGATTTGAGACTTATGGCACAATCTCTTCACCGGGTTCTTCTCTCTCGCTGATTTCCCTTTTCTCCAAAGCTATCTCTTGTAGAGGGTTCTTGTCTGCTAGAAAATAACAACATTAGCCCCAGAACGTACTAATCTTCCTTATTAGACTAATGACCCTCTTACCAATCTAATTGTAAAATAACCCCAAAACTATCCCCCTACATTAAAGTAACCCCTAAACATATAGGCTAAGCCCACCAACACATCCATAAAAAGAAAAGCCTAATAATGAGTTAGGTTAGGGGCTCATAATTATTCTATAATTCAAAAGTGTGTCATGAAATCCTACATCATGATTGGTCACTATGAAATCTTGCATCATAGTGAAATAGGTGATAGGCCAATTGGGTGGGATGCTCTTCTTTCTCCTGCCCAAACTTATTGCTCGTCCATCTCCGGATAACAGTCCTATTAGGATTGTGTTTCTAGCTCGGATTGATCTAACTTACTAGTACCGGTGCCTCATCTAAAAAGAGTTCATCTTCGAGAGGTGGTCGCCTACCGGGAGACTTTAGTTCTCAGAGGCTAGTACTAGAAACCTACCCTAATTGAGTACTCAACAATTCTCTATGCTATTGAGGATATTTTCAAATAAACACATTTAGAACTGCAAGGTCATACAATCATGGAGTAGCATAAATTCTGTTCAAAATTATCTTTAAAGATATATTTTGTTCTAAAAAAACATAAATTCTATTGAAATACCAGTTAGTGCACAAAAGTGTGTTTTGTCCATGTTTGCACATCAAGAGAACAATTTTGAAAATAAGAATATTATTAAAAAAAAACATTGACTTGCAAACCAGTGCATTATTTACCAAAATAAGTTATGCAAGGACTTGTGTTTCTCAAAGAAATCAAGTTATCGATTTGCTCCTTAGCAAAAAAGTCCAACACTGTCTATTAAAAACGTAAAACCTCTATCACACTCTATTCTAATGATTTATCAAAACATATAACATTATATGCCTTCATATATAGCACTATTTCCAAATTCTCACCTAACTTGGTTTCTAAATACTTCAACAATCCAACCACCACATGTAAGAGTTAATAGTAAACATAACCTTTCAAATATGATCTCATCAACATAAGCATACTTGTCTTGAATGTCATATGATGCCTAGGGTTAAAATCAACCATCAAATGAGTGGTTTTCATAAAACATACGTAGGTAGTTTATTAACGAAAGGCATAGCAAAACCTATTCAAATGTATAGATATCTCAAGGCAACAAACACAACTAGATCTATTGGATTCATATTGAAATCATGGCAAAGAAATGAAACTAGCAATGTCAAACAAATCAACTCATCAAGATGCCATAGTTTCACACATACTCTAGATCTAGCATAAATATAGCAAAAATGGCTCAACCACATAAGTCATGCTAACAAGAAAAACAACTTAACATCTTTTGTAACACTCTACTACCTACGTACCCCAAAAGGGGCAGGGATGTTGCCCCATCCTTAAGACAAGAGGCCTTTATAACTAGGTAATAGAAAATAGAAGGAAATAAATTAACATTAAAACTTATTATAACCCAAAACAATACTTGTATAAGTCTCAAAACAAATAAAAGACAACCAAAATCTCTCGAGAAATAAATACAATCAAAACAAATCTTTAAAACATAAGACAACATAAAGTAATCAACCTTCAAAGTAGGATCGATCTAAAAATATAACATAAAAAAGTGGTGAGAAATATTTCCCAGTAAGTCCTGTATGTGCTCATGACAATTTAACAAAACCTTTCATGTAGGCAAATTGTAAATAGATCACAATAAAATGTTTACAAGTCCAGTAATTCATCTTTAAACAATGAGTGGTATTCTTTTCTGCTTTTGCAAAATAAAAGTGTACAATTTGTAAAGAAACAAACTACTTAAATAAAATTGACGGTGAAACCCTGCATCATAGTCACAGCCATGAAATCCTGCATCATAACCGTGTACTGTGAAACCTTGCATCACAATACAAATGGGTGATCAACCCACAGGGTAAGATACTCCTCCATCTTTATACTCTAATTTATCGGATGTCCACCCCAAAAATAAACAATCCACCTAAATTGTGTTTCTAGCACGGACCGGCCTAACCAACCAGAACTGGTGTCTTGTCCAGCTAGAATTCACCCCTCAGAGGTGGCCACCTATTGAAAGACTTATCCCATCATTTCAAATACTAGTCCTAGTAGTCTACCATTATCGAGTACTCAACGTTTGTGTTTGTCCCACTTGGGCAAAGTAAAATCAAAAAATGTTTTACTGTAAAGTAGCAATTATGGTATTTAAACAGTCTAGTTAAAACTGATTTAAGAAAAAAAATTAGCATTTTGCTTGGAAAACTGTTTGCTTGCTTTAAAAATATTTTTATTTAGCAGAAAAGTTAAAATGTCCAAAATTGCATCCCAAAATATATCTTTCACGGTAATAAGCACATTTAACTTGCAGAAGTGTTTTTGTTCAATAACAGTTTTATGCGAAGGCTTACTTGATTTCTTGATCTCACGTACAAAAGAATCTTCCAAGTCTTGTTTAAGGAAACCTAGCCCCATCTGGGGTAAATACAAGGTATATGTCATTATTGGTTCACAATCAAGCAACAAACAACTTAATTACAAATAGCTCCCAAAATCTAAATATTCATGTCCATCTAAACAATAACAACACTCAAATATGATAATAATGGTGTAGAAGTTCTAAAATTAATTGATATAAAAATACTCTAGAGTTTGATATTAATATTGTATAAGAATATTTGATATTATAATAACATTAGTAAGTGTCTTAAGTGATAAATAAGTATAACAAAAATAATAATTTTGCCAAAAGTATTAATGGGAATATTAATAATTTTATAGATGATAATAATATTGCTAAAAGGATAATGAAAATAATATTGATAATGCTCCCTTCGTCCCATAATATAAGTCTCTAGAGACTACTTTTGCTGTCCTAAATTATAAGTCGTTGGAGGCTTTTCAAGAAGGTTTTAAAGCTATTTTTACATTTTTGTCCTTATTTATTATTCCATTTGCCTCTCTTTCTCTCTCATCTCTTCTCTTGTTTCCACGACATTTAAATAGGGGTGTTTTAGGAAGAAAAAATATAAAGTTACCTTATTTTTAGGAATCTTAATATGTGTGAAATTAAATCTAGTGATTTATATAATAGGACAGAGGGAGTAATATATTAATAATATTTTTAAAAATAATAATAATGTTTAGTAATAACGATGATGATGATAATAATAATAATAATAATAATAATATTATTATTATTATTATTATTATTATTAAAAACAATAATAATAAGATTAATAATAATATTATTATTAAAAATAACAATGTTAATAAAATAATGATAACAATTTTAGTTTCAAAAGCAACAATAATATTACCAATAATAATTAAAAGTAGTAATAATTTTGTAATTAAAAAAATAAAGTAACAAGCATACAAGTAGAGGTAATAATAATATTTATCACAACAAAGGTAGTATTCATAATAGCAATAATAATATTTGGAAGGCAATAATAATTATTGATGGCAATATCAACAATATTATAGCATCAGTAATAATAATAATAATAATCTCCAACGTCAACCATATCATCGCATGCTTTAAGGACATATAGACTCTATTCTCACATCTCCTAACAAACATGTCATAATCCCACATTAAAAATTAAGATCCAAATATAATTCATAAAGTAGTCCTAGTGCATGTCTCAACCTTTATATCATAAAATCACTCACACCATAAATATCTTCAACGACATTACTAGATCATCATACATCACATCAACTCATCTATATTGACATCATCCTATACAACTTAAGTTCAAAAAAAGTAAGGGAGTTAGTACAAAATATTTGTCTTGATGATCATTCTTAGGTTGAAGATGACGTTTGATAATCAAAAGCCATAATTGCCTTGGTGAACACCTTTGAGAGACCAAAATGAGAAGGTCCACGCATGACCACCAACCATTTCATTCAAGAGAAGATTGAGAAGAAGAGTAAGATAAAAGAATGAGAAAAATGAAGAGAAAGAATTTGAAATGATGTTTTTTTTTTAACCTGCTTTACCTTCCTGTCCTTCTTGACTTGAAAGAAAAAATGCTTGTTTGATCTGAGTGAAGGAAGAATTTTGATTGATTTGGTGTTATAAAGTTTGCTAAAGGAGAAAATAAGTTTCTCTCAAGTTGATTTGAGGATTTTTAGAGTGGTTTGGTGTGATTAAAAGTGGCTAAAGGATTGAAGAAAAGTAGTGTGTATTCTTTGTTAGTGTTGTGCTCTAGAGACAATCACTTGTACATTATATATGACACATTTTATTTTAATAAAAGGCATTATTTATCTTACAGTTTCTTTTGTTTACTTTTAAGTAATATAACTATTTGATAAAGTCCCTAGTACAACTCTATGTTAAGGAAATCATGATAGAGATCATGATATGAGATTCCTATTACACTGTATAGTGTTAGTACTTAAATAGTTCCTAGTCGTAGTATTAATGAGATAGGACATCATTAATACGTTAAGACTAGCATGTATTAGATTTCCTTATTTAATCAGGCGGTGGTTCTCATATCCGTGAGTCTTGAGATACTCAAAGTTAACACATGGATACTTGTTAATGGAACAAGTTCATTAGATGACCTAGCTTTGAGATAATCACATGGATAACTATTTAGTGCCAGTGATATAATCTAAATATATCAAACATGCAAATATCCTTAGACATGAGATCTCCAAGGTACTTTGTTTGCTGAATATTGTAATTTGATTCCAATCTCTGAAGCTCGATCGAGGGTCGCCTATGGGATGGATATTGGGTACATTGTGAAGTAAACGAAAGTAGTTGAGAGGATCAATAAAGGATTCACCACTCCTAATAGTAAGAGCGAATATCTCACGGCCACTTATAGGAATTACTACTCGAGAAGTCCTTGGTCAAGGCGATTGTGTATTGGAAATAGTTTCAATTGATATACATCTAGAGTAGTGGGTTCCTGGTACAAGTACTATTGTATTCGGGCCAGAATTAATTCTGGAGGGAGTTGGTACTAATTCCGTACTCCAAACCAATGACATATTATATGGTGAAAGGAGTTAACTGCACTGTAGTTTATTATTGAAGGGTTCATGTCAAACCACTTGACTTCCTAGACTCTTGGGCGGTTATGATGTGTTGCTAGATACGGCTCATGATCTAGGAATATGGGTTTATTAATTAATGAATTAATAAACCAATCCTTATTAGAATTAATATAATTAATTCTAATTAATTATAGATTAATAATCTCGAAGACATTTGAATTAATTCATGTTCGCTACCAATTGATTGGGAAACTTAATAGGTCATACACAATAAAGGATTATATACTCAAGATGTTATTTGATAACATAGTGGGGTTAATTGTGAGAAAGAGTTGTTATGGCTAAATTACAATTAGTAATAATTTATGATCCAAAATGTAATTGTGAAAACTTGATATTTCCAATTACAATTAGAGAATTCTAATAGGATTAGAGTTCTCAGTTTTTAGTAGGGTTTTTTTGAAATATATGTATTTGATACACAAAACCCTAGCTGGAATTTTTTAATACATGATTTCTCTCTTTTCTCTCTCTCACGATTGTTCTTGAGAAACCCTAGTCGCCATCTTTTTCTGCTAGCATAGAAAATTTTGGTGCTTAAGTATTCCTCTGTGTGGATTACTATTAGAGATAATCACACATTTGATTATAGTGGTTAAACGTTCAACTCTCGTGGAGTTTGATCAAAAGGATTGCTGGTTCATGCCTCGACTTGAAGAAGAAAATTTTGTTCTCCGGACAATCAAAGAAAGGTAAAAAACTGTTACCTTTGTTATCTTTATGTTTTGTTTTCCACACATATACGGGTCTTGGGATGGTAACTCGTTTTATTTTCCGCTGCGCCATATACGATATACGTGTGAGATATCCAACATTCTTGGTATTCTTGAGAGAACAAGAGAGAAAATTAGTTGAAGATGAAAGTGTTCTTGGATTGATAATGGCTAAATGGCCTTGTTTGATGTGATGATTCAGTCTAGCTAGGAGAGAGGAAGTCTAGGAGTTATTCAAGTTTTGAATTTGAAAAATGGTTGAGAAATTAATAGAGATTCCTGAGGTAGATGGTTGCTAATGGTATTCTATCCTTGAAGGTTTCTAGCTCTACAATGGAGGTTCACTATGTTTGCCTATGTTATAGAAGAAAAATGGAGGCTGCTCTAGCTTTAGTACTGGCCGAAAATGTCTTGTGGAGGTGAATAGAATTTCTAGTTTATATGGTGGAGTTGGTTGCTAGATTGGTGAGTGTTTGATGGAGCAATGCATGTGATTTAATTTTCAAACTCAAAGCATTTTGAATGGAGAGAAGTTAGGACAAGTTTAAGGTGCTTTAATGGAGTTTGATGGCTAAGGTTGAAGGATGAAGGAAGAATGTTTAGCTTGTATCATGGTGTGGTCGAAATTGGTGAGGAAGAATGAAGAAGAAAAGCTAGCTAGATAAAAACTGAAATAGCTGGAAAATTCTGGTTGTTTTAATGAAATCTTCAAAGGTTTGTTGAACAAAATTCAAAGTATTTTGAAAGGATTTTGTAGCTACAAATTAGGAGCATTTCAAGGTCCTTCAATTGTGTTTTTCTAGCCAACATCTTGATAAAGAACAAGAACTATTGAAGAACTAGTTCATTGTGTTAAATACTTAAACGTTTCTTGGCTAAATGACGTACATGCTTGCTGGAAATTTTTTTGGTTTAAGTGGATAAGGGTGCTTCGAAATTCACCAAGAATTTCCATCTTTTGCTCAGTTGTTTGTTCTGCAAAGAAAGAAATGATAGCCTAGTTGCCCAAATTCAAAAGTTAGCTAAGAAAAAGAACTAAAATATTTTCCAGCTTTTCACTATAACAAGAATAACCAAAAATGAAGTTCTTTAGGAGAGTAGTTTGGTAATTTAATCTTGGAAAACAAAACATTCTTCTAACTCTCCTATGTTTCAGCCAAGAGGTTCCAAAAATGCTAGAATTTTATTTAAATTCCAAGTCCATAATAATTTATAACATTTTATAAGAAAATAAAAAGAATTCAATAAATAAAATATTTTCAAATTCAAATATGCTAAAACTGGGATTGCTAAAATAATAGGGAATAAAACTCCTCCAAATTTTCTTTAGGACAAGATCTTATAGTTAGAAAATTACTATTGTGATTGCTCAAGACAACATTCCTAAATTCATGCAATGCAAGAAATAAAATTCAAATATTAGTTAGGATAATAAAAAAATAATTCTTAGTTGAAGGGATTTGAACTCAAGACCTTAGGAATTAGCCACAAAGCTCTAACCACCTAACCACATTAACCTTTTTTTTCCCCCTATTTTCCCAACTTAATTCTCTTCATTCTAAATCCTATGCTTCTCATTCTCTCTTCTCTAAGTAAAATTCTCTAATTGTCCCAACACTCATCAAACATAGATAAATAATATAGACCACATATAACAATTCTAAAATACATAAACTCCAAAAAATATATATTAATGCAATATGTCAAGAAATGCAACCCATCCCTCTAATTTTAGGGTAGGCTTAGGTTGGATTTTACTTCCTTCCCTCCTTAGAAGAATTTTGTCCAGAAATTCAGCGTGTACTTTTATATCAAGTCGGGATATTTCTGCTTTATCCATTCCTCCATTTCCCATGTGGCATCTTGTGTGCCGTGATGCTCCCATAGTACCTTAACCATAGGTATCTGCTTATTCCAAAGAGTCTTGATTCTTCGATCTAGAATCTAAATTAGTTTCTCTAGATAACTCAAATCAGGTTGCAATAGCAAAAACTCGTCATTCAGGACATGTCCTGGGTCAGGATTGTACTACTTCAGTTGAGATACATAGAATACATCATATATTCCTGTCAATCCATCTGGCAAATCCAATCTATAAGCAACAGGTCCAATTCTTTCAATGATTGGAAATGGTCTCAAATTTCTCGAACTCATATTTTCCCCTTTTGAATGCTTCAAAATCCCTCTACTAGGAGTCAACATCAGATATGCACAATCCCCCACTTGGAATTCTAACTCCTGCCTATTATTTGCATAGCTCTTTTGTCGACTGTGAGCTACTTTTAGTCTCTCTCTTATTGCCTTTGCCTTATGTGCCATTTCTTAAATACAAACCTCCCCAGACTTGCTTATGTAACCATCCTCCGTCCAACTCCAGTACAATGGTACTTGATATTTGCGTCCATACAATGCTTCATGCAGAGCCATACCAATTGAAGATTGGTAATTATTGTTATAAGTCAACTCAGCATATGGTACGCATTCAATCCATTTATCTCCGAAATCTAGTTACATGCTTTCAGCATATCTTCTAATATTTGAATAGCCTTTTCTAACTAATCATCAGTTTGTAGGTGTGCTGACGTGCTAAACTTCAAATTAGAACCCATAGATTCTTGGAACTTAGCCTAAAATCACGATGTAAACCTTGGGTTTCGGTCAAATATAATACTTGAGGGCATTCCATGTAATCTTACTATTTCCCGTACATATATCTGAGTTAATTTTTCCATAGAATCCCTTACATTTACCGAGATAAAGTGCATTGTCTTTGTCAATTGATTGACCACTACCTAATAGCATCTTTTTGGTTCTCTGACATAAGAAATCCGATGACGAAGTCCATCGTTACCTCCTCCCATTTCTATTCCAGTAATGGTAATGGTTGCAGTAATCCAACTAACTTCTTGTGTTCTGCATTGACCTTTTGATAGGTTAGGCATGTAGAAACATATTGTACCATGTCTTTCTTCATCCCGAATAGCCAAAAAGCTTTCTTTAAATCTTGATACATTTTTACTTCTCCCAGGTAAATGGCATACTTACTTCTATATGTCTCGTTCAAGATCTTTTTCCTCAACTCCTATTTATTAGGCACACACATGCGATCCCTGAAATACATCACTCCTATCCTGTCTTATCGGAATTCACTGCCTCCTTGCTTAAGCTCCTTATTCTTGAAAAGTTGAAACTCCATATTGTTTTGTTGTGCTTGGATAATTTCCTACCTTAAATTCGGTATTAACCTTAGATTGCTCATATATATCCTTCCTTCTTGTACCTCAATTTTCTTATCCAGAACTTCTTGAATTGCTTGAACTTCTTGTACTCTCAATTTTTCCATCTTGACTTTTCTACTTAAAGCATCAGCAACTACATTGGCTTTCCCCGAATGATAGTTGATAGGACATCGGTATTCCTCTAGAAATTCCATCCATTTTCGCTACCTCAAGTTCAAGTCCTTCTGAGTAAAAATATACTTCACACTTTTGTGATTCATGAACACCTTATACTCGGCTCCATATAAATAGTGTCACTATTTCTTCAATGCAAAAACAGTAGCGCCAATTCCAAATCATATGTTGGGTAATTGACGTCATATGGCTTCAACTTCCGTGAGGCATAAACTATCACCTTCCTATCCTGCATTAACACTGCTCCTAATCCCTCCTTAGATGCGTCAGTATACAAGGCATAGGGTTTATCTCCTTTTGGCAAACTCAGTACTGGAACTATCATTAGCCTCCACTTCAGCTCCCAAAAACTTTCTCACATGTTTCACTCCAGATAAAGGGTACATCCTTTCTCAATAATCGAGTCATAGGTGATGCCAAGGTTGAGAATCCTTTAATGAACCTCCAACAATATCTAACTAGTCCCAAGAAGCTTCTGATCTCAGTGATTTTCTCCAACTAATTCTAATTTGAAACTGCTCTGACTTTTGCTAGGTCTACCTTGATATCATCCTTTGATACCACATGCCCCAGAAATGATACTGCATCTAGCTAAAACTCACATTTGCTAAACTTGGCGTAGAGCTTGTGCTCCCTCAGTTTTTCCAATACCATCCTCAAATGGTCCGCATTATCTTCCGGGCTATTGGAGTAGATAAGTATATCATCAATGAACATTACCATGAATGTGTCCAAATATGGCTAGAAAACCCAATGCATGAAATCCATGAATGCTGATGGTGCATTAGTCACTCTAAAAGGTATTGCTATAACTCATAATGACCATATCTAGTGTTGAAGGCCGTCTTAGGAATATCTTCCTCTTTAATCCATACTTTGTAGTAACCTTGCCTCAAGTTTAATTTGGAGTAGTAGCTAGACCCTTGCAGCTAATCAAACAGTTCATTAATCAAAGACAGAGGATATTCATTCTTAATGGTCAAATTATTCAACCATCGATAGTTGATGCATGGCCTCAACGTTCCGTCTTTTTTCTTTACAAACAATACAAGGGCTCCCCGTGGTGAAGTACTGGGCCTTATAAATCCTTGTTTCATCAACTTTTCTATCTACTCCTTCAATTCCTTCAATTTCGCAAGGGCCATCTAGTATGGTGTCCGTAATATAAGTTCTGCTCCTAAAATTAGGTCTATAGTGAACTTAACTTCCTGAGTGGGAGGAAGGAAAGTGAGTTTATCAGGAAACACATTTGGGAATTCATTTACCATTTCGGCGCTCTCTAAGGTGCACTAATCCTTTGGCTTGTTTATCATGTAAACCAAATATCCTTGACATCTCTGTCTCAACAACTTTCGGGCCTTTGCTTAAGCTATTAGAAATTTTAATTCTTTTACCAGTGTGCCATTAAATTAAGCACATCACAACCAGGTCTGATAAATTGTACAGACTTATTCTTACAATCTACTTTTCCCCTATGTTTCGCTAGCAAATCCATACCCAAAATTACATCATAATCATTAATAGTTAAAACTATAAGATCTTCTTCCAAATTCTCTTTCCCAACTCCAATCTTATAATTCTGCACATATTTATCTGCTTGCACCATTTTTCCCAATGGAGTACTTACCAACAAGGTATATGGTAGTTCAATTCCATCTCAACCTAAATGATATGCATAAGTCTTTTTTAGATAAGAATAGGTGGATCCAAGGTCTATTAAAGCATTAATAGAACTGTCTTAAATAGTAAATGTACCTTTTACTACTGTCACATCTACTCCAACCTTCTCCCAATTTAGTGCAAAGACCTTTGCCTTCACTTGTGGCTACTGTGCTTCACTTCCCAAAGCTCCCGAGTTATTTGTTCTATTGGCACCAGTGGATTGTGTAGGGACTCTTTACCTAATTCTTAGGGGTTTAGGATAGTTGTTTCAAAGATAAAATAGGTCTCCGCAGTTGAAACATAACAAGGACATAGAGAGAGCTATCTAATTCAACCATTTTTCTCTTCACTCCACTATACTTTGTTCATTCTGTTCTTGTTCTTACAACTCCCATAGACCAGCAGTTTTTCTCTACATGACCTCTCTTGCTATAATATCGGCACAATGGCAAGTTTTGAGTGGGGCCAGTTGGTGCAGTACGCGCTTGCTTCCCTTTGTTCTACCATTGCTAATTAGCAACACTTGTTAGTTTACTATCTCAAAAATTACCTTGGTGTTTGCCTCGGTGGTGGGAAGGTTCTTTGAGCCAACCTATTTTTATTCTCATTTTCAATTCGAGTGGCCGCATTCACCGCTGTTGAGTACATAGTTGGTGGGAAAGGCGCCAAAGCCCTCCTAAGTTCCTATCTTATGCCCTTAGCAAACTGTCTGGTTCTATTTTGCTCAATATCAACCAATCTCTTACAATACTTTGACAGCAGGTTAAAGCAAACAGCATATTGGGCCACAAACATATTCCCTTGCTTCTAATTCTGGAGCTTGTACTCCCTTTTCTCCACTATCCATTATGGAATATACTCAACCCTAAAAGCTTCCATAAAATTATCCCAGGTCCAATCCTGATCTGCCAGCTTCTAATCTTCCTAGATATGTTGCCATCATACACGAGCCGGTCCTCTTAGCCTAAAAGCGGTAAATTTGACCATCCTCTTTTCGATGTACTAAAGTATAGAAAAAATATCCTCCATCTGCTCCACCCACTGCTTTGTATTTTAGTCCTATTTTGCTTCACCCAGGAAAGTGGGAAGTTGAAATTTTAAGAACCTTTCTAGAGCTTCATTTTTCCCTCTTAAGTTTCTTCGCTCTGCCAAAGTTTACAGTATCTTAGTTATCTTGTTGAATGCTTGTCCCATAGTTACCTTAGTGGGTACCCCAGATTCCACTTCTTGGTCTGGCTCACTCTCGCCTCCCTGGTTTGCTATTGACAGTTGGGTAGTATCGTATTCAGGAATCACACGTTCTAGCTCAGAAACTCTCATGCTAGTTACAGCAACTCGACATTTTTGTGCCATTCTATAACATCGCCCCCAAGTAATGAGTAATGCAATAAAGATCAAATATACCCAAAATATATAAACACTCAAAGTATAGACATAAATGTAATATATGCGAGTTTTGTGTAAAAGACAACATCTTTTTAAAGATTAGAATACACTAAGGTTCTCTTATTTGTGAAAACTTTTAAAACAAAGTAATGAATCACGAATGGATTACTAGTACATAGATTTACTGAAAGCAATAAACAATCAGTCTTCCAAGCATGCTAAAACCTCAAAACTCTACTCCTCATCAGAGTCTTCAGTATCAACTTCATATAGCTAACCCCCAGAGTTCTTAGAGAAATCTATTCTCGCACCACTTACGAACTCAAAGGTCATAGGTTCCTTCCCTAGTCTCCTGGAACTTTCTCCAGTCTCAACATGATTTGGTGGTAGTACAAAAGAAGGTCTAGGTGGAGACTAATAGCCTATCACTCCCAAGTCATCACTGTCTGCTGTCAAGTCAATCACTGGAATGGGTGGGTTTTGGCACATACTCCATAGCATCACCCTCATCCTCACTATCAGTGATCAAATCTATTATGGGAATAGGTAGTGGCTCAATAATTTGAACCTCATCCTCACTACTCTCTTCCATAGGTATTTCTGGTTGAGGTGTAGGTTGTGCTGCAAGTTGAAGTTCTAGTAAGTCTTCTAGTTGCATACGAATTGGTGGGTGCCATAGCTATATGTTCATGGTCTTCCTTGCAATTCTATACATCCTAATCATGCTACAACATGAATAGCTCAAGTTAGTCAAAAGATTATAAAACTTAATGAAATAAATATAAATACTACCAATAGGTGCCTAAACATAGGCTCTGATATTACTTGTAACACCCTACTACCTATGTACCTTAAAAGGGGCGCGGATGTCGTCTCATCCTTAAGATAAGGGGTCTTTATAACTAGCTAATAGAAAAAAAAAGGAAATAAACTGAGATTAAAACTTATTACAACCCAAAATAATATTTGTACAAGTCTCAAAACAAATAAAAGATAACTAAAATCTCTCTAGAAATAAATACATTAAAAATGAATCTTCAAAACATAAGGCAACATAAAAAAATTAACCTTCAAAGCAGGATCGACCTTAAAACATGACATAAAAGAGTGGTTATAAATATTTCTCAGTAAGTCCTATGTGTGCTCATGACAATTTAAGAAAACCTTTCATGTATGCAAATTATAAACAAATCACAATAAAAAGTCTGCAAGTCCAGCAATTCATCTTTAAACAATGAGTGGCATTCTTTTCCGCTTTTGCAAAATAAAAGTGTACAACTTGTAAAGAAACAAACCACTCAAACAAAGTTAACCATGAAACCCTGCATCACAGCATGGCTATGAAATCATGCTTCATGATCGTGTACTGTGAAACATTGCATCACAGTACAAGTGGGTAATCGGTCCACGGGGTGAGATACTCCTCCATCTCTACACCCTAACTTACCGGATATCCACCCCGAAAATAAATAGTCCACCTGAACTGTGTTACTAGTACGGACCGGCCTGACCAACCAGAACTGGCATCTTGTTCAGGCAAAGTTCACCATTTAAAGGTGACCACCTATTGAGAAACTTACCCAATCCCTTCAAAGACTAGTTCTAGTAGTCTAACCTTATTGAGTACTCAACGTTTGTGTTTGTCCCACTTGGGCAAAGTAAAATCAGAAAAGTGTTTTACCGTGAAGTAGCAATTATGGTGTTTAAACAATCCGGTTAAAACTGATTTAAGAAAAAAATTAGCATTTTGCTTAGAAAATAGTTTGCTTGCTTTAAAATTATTTTTATTTAGGAAAAAAAGATAAAATGTCCAAAATTACTTCCCAAAGTACATTTTTCACAGTAATCAATACATTTGATTTGCAGAAGTGCTTTTGTTCAACAACAGCTTTATGCAAAGACTTACTTGATCCCTTGATCTCACAGACAAAATAATTTTCCAAGTATTGTTCAAGGCAACCTAGTCCCGTCTGGGGTAAACACAGGGTATATGTCATTATTGGTTCACAACTAGGCAACAAACCGCTTAGTTACAAATATCTCCCAAACTCTAAATATTCATGTCCTTCTAAACAACAACAACACTCAAATATGATAATAATGGTTTAGAAGTTCTAAAATTAATTGATAAAAAAATGCTCTAGAGTTTGATATTAATGTATAGGAATATTTGATATTATAATAACATAAGTTAGTTACTTAAGTGTTAAATAAGTATAACAAAAATAATAATATTGCCAAAATTATTAATAGGAATATTAATAATTTTATAGATGATAATAATATTGCTAATGGGATAATGATAATAATAATATGTTAATAATATTTTTTTAGTAAAATAATAATGTTTAGTAATAACGATGATGATGATGATGATGATGATGATGATAAAAATAAAAATAATAATAATAATAATATTATTATTATTATTATTAAAAAGATTAATAATATTATTATTATGAAAAATAAAAATGTTAATAAAATAATGATAACAATTTTAGTTTCAAAGCAACAATAATATTATTAATATTAATTAAAGGTAGTAATAATTTTGCTATAAAAAAATAAAATAACAATCATACAAGTAAAGGTAATAATAATATTTATCATAGTAAAGGTAGCATTCATAATAGCAATAATAATATCTGCAAGGCAATAATAATTATTGATGGCAATATCAACAATATTATAGCTCAACAATAATAACAATAATCTCCATCATCAACCATATCATCTCATGCTTTAATGACATATAGACTCTATTCTCTTATCTCCTAACAAACATGTCATAATCCTACATTAAAAATCAAGATCCAAATATAATTCATAAAGTAGTCCTAGTGCATGTCTCAACCTTTATATCTTAAAATCACTCACACCATAAATATCTTCATAGACATTACTAGATCATCATACATCACATCAACTCATCTATATTGACATCATCCTACACAACTTGAGTTCAAAAATAGTAGGGGAGTTAGAACAAAATACTTGTCTTGATGGTTGTTTTTAAGTTGAAGACGACGTTTGATAATCAAAAGCTTTGATTGTCTCGGTGAACACCTTTGAGACAACAAAATGAAATGGTCCGCCCATGACCACCAACCGCTTCATTCAAGAGAAGATTGAGAAGAAGAGTAAGATAAAAGAATAAGAGAGATGAAAAGAAAGAATTTGAAATGATGTTTTTTTTTTTTAACTTGCTTTACCTTCTTGTCCTTCTTGACTTAAAAGAAAAAATATTTGTTTGATCTAGATGGAAGAAGAACTTTGATTGATTTGGTGTTATAAAGTTTGCTAAAGGAGAAAATATGTTGCTTTCTAGTTGATTTGAGGATTTTAGAGTGGTTTGGTATGATTAGAAGTGGCTAAAGGATTGAAAAAAAGTAGTGTGTATTCTTGGTATTCTTGAGAGAAAAAGAGAGCAAATTAGAATATGGGAGTGCTCTTGGATTGATAATGGCCAAATGGCCTTGTTTGATGTGATGATTTGGTCTAGCTAGGAGAAAGGAAGTCTAGGAGTTATTCAAGTTTTGAATTTGAAAAATGGTTGAGGAATTATTGGAGATTCTTGAGGTAGATGATTGCTAATGGTGTTCTATCTTTGAAGGTTTCTAGCTCTACAATAGAGGTTTACTTGGTTTACCTATGTTATAGAAGAAAATTGGAGGTTGTTCTAGCTTTAGTGCTAGCCGAAAATGACTTGTGAAGGTGAGCAGAATTTCTGGTTTTTTTTGGTGGAGTTGGTTGTTAGATTGGTGTGTGTTTGATAGAACAATGCATAGGATTTAATTTTCAAACTCAAAGCATTTTGAATGGAGAGAAGTTAGGAGAAGTTTAAGGTGCTTTAATGGAGTTTGATGGCTAAGGTTGAAGGAAGAAGGAAGAATGTTTAGCTTGTATCATGGTGTGGCCGAAATTGGTGAGGAACAATGAAGAAGAGAAGCTAACTAGATAAAAACTGAAATAGCTGAAAAATTCTGGTTGTTTTAATGAAATCTTAAAAGGTTCGTTGAACAAAATTCAAAGTATTAGATAAAAACTGAAATAGCTGAAAAATTCTGGTTGTTTTAATGAAATCTTAAAAGGTTTGTTGAACAAAATTCAAAGTATTTTGAAAGGATTTTGTAACTACAAATTAGGAGCATTTCAAGGTCCTTCAATGGTGATTTTCTAGCCATCATCTTGGTGAAGAACAAGAACTATTGAAGAACTAGTTCATGGTGTTAAATACTCAAAGGTTTCCTGGCTAAATAACTTACATGCTTACTGGAAATTTTTCTGGTTTAAGTGGGCTAAGGGTGTTTCGAAATTCACCAAGAATTTCCAGCTTTTGCTCACAACAATGGTTGTTTGTTTTGCAAAGAAAGAAATGATAGCCTAGCTGCCCAAATTTGAATGTTAGCTAAGAAGAAGATCTAAAATAATTTCCATCTTTTCACAATACCAAGAATAACCAAAAATGAAATTCTTTAGGAGAGTAATTTGGTGATTTAATCGTAGAAAATAAAACATTCTTCTAACTCTCCTATGTTTCGGCCAAGAGGTTCCAAAAATGCTGGAATTTTAGTCAAATTCAAAACCCATAATAATTTAGAAAATTTTATAAGAAAATAAAATTAATTTAAGAAATAAAATATTTTTAAATTCAAATACCCTAAAACATGGATTGCTAAAAAAATGGGGAATAAAACTCCTCTAAATTTTCTTTAGGACAAGATCATATGGTTAGAAAATTATGATTGTGATTGCTCAAGACAACATTCCTAAATTCTTGGAATGCAAGAAATAAAATTCAAACATTAGTTAGGATAATAAAAAATAATTCTTAGTTAATGGGATTTGAACTCAAGACCTTAGGAATTAGCCACATAGCTCTAACCATTTAATCACATTAACTCTTGTTTTCTATTTTCCCAATTTAATTCTCTTCCCTTATAAATCCTAAGCTTCTCTTTCTCTCTTCTCTAAGAAAAATTCTTTAATTGTCCCCAAAACTCATCAAATATAGATAAATCATATAGACCACATATAACAATTCTAAAATATACAAATTCATCCAGAAAATATATATTCATGCAATATGTCATAAAATGCAACACATCCTTCTAATTCTTAGGTAGGCTTAGGTGGGCTTTGACATTTTTTTACTATTCAACTACAATATTTCAACCATACATGATCCAAGAAACTAAACCATGTCAAGCAATCATAGGACAAAAATAATAAGAAGGTAAAAAATTTACTTGATGAGGAGATTGAACTTAGTGTGGTCTTGAGAGGTCCGAAAGCTTTCGGCCTTTGGAAAGGTTGCACGATCTTCACCCTAATGTGCACAATCCAAGTTGATCAATGGTGAGAAGGAATATATGAAAAATTACATGTCTCGGTTTCTTAGGGAAAGAGAGGAAGAAAAGAAGGAATAAGAGAGAGAGAGATCCGAGAGCATAGGAGGGAGAAGCTTACGTTGTTTGAAGTAGGAGATGAAGAAGGTTGTGAGTTTTGTGTTTCGATTGAGATGGCTAGAGAAGAAGAAGAAAAGAATGTTAAAAGTGAGGCCAAGGAACAATTTATATGGTGAGTGAGGGAGTATACTGAATGGGAGAGGAAAAGAAGAGAAATAGCTTTAGATATGTGTATAGGGTTACCTTTGGTTTTGTTGCTACCTAGAGAGACTGAAAGGCCTTGTGATGTGTGTGTCAGATAAGGTGGGGAAAAGATGAGTGCAAGAGCTAAGGCTTTTCTCTTTGTTCAAACAGGGATTGCTCTTGTTTGTTTGAAGGGGGAGGCAGTGAGCTCTTTGATGTATTTGTGTAGGCTTCAATTTGAGTGGAAAGGAAAAGGACCGAGAGTTCTTGAGAGTATGAGCTGCTCCAGTTTTATGTTCAGGGAAAGAGTGACCAAATGGCTTTAGGAACTTTGGGAGAGTGTATCTCGTGTAAGAGAGGAGGGAAAAAATGGAGATAGTTTGAAGTTGAATCAAATAATGGATGGTAATTTTCCTTGATTGAAAAAGGATATACTAAGTATAAGTGATCAAAATTTGGAAAGAAGATATATTGCCATGCTTAATTTTAGAAGTTTTTCCCCTTCTAGTTCCTTCTTCCTATATCCGACCAACTTATACAAGGAAGGGTGAGCTAGATCTGACGAAAATTAAAGGTGGAATCAGCCTTAATCTTGGTTGAATATTGGTGTCCAATTAGGAGGGAAAACATAAAGATTTTTAAATTTTAAAGCTAGGGAAAGAAAAAGGAAAGGCTAGCTGTTTTTAGGGAAGGATTATTCCTATCAATTTTCCATCATTTAGATTGATATGAAATCATGGAAATTGGGAGATCCTATAGTCAGTTTCTATAATAAGAGAGGAAGAATATGGGAAATATATGTATAGAAAGAAATAAAATATAATGAGAGAATAATCTTGAGAGTTCAAATTTCAAATTTCATGGAAACTAAGGAAAGAATGTCCAGCCTTGGCAAGAGTTATATTCTACCAATCTTTGTTGCCAAATTGGTATAAAATCATGGGATAATGGTTCACTTGTGAAAGGAAATGAAAATTATAGAATGGGAACAAATGTGGTAAGATTATGAATAAAATGGAATGAAACATTATTCTTAGAGATTTTCAAATTTTGAATCTTATGAAGGAAAGGAAAGAAAATTTTCAGCTTAGAAAGAAAATAAATCTAATCAATCTTGATTGTGAAATTAATGTTCAATTAAGGGAATCATGAGGGAATATGGCCGGTTACCATGTAGAGAAAGATAGTATTTAAGCAATAAGATAAGAATATTTTGAAATGGTAAGGAATGAGATCAAATCTCTTGATTGGATACACTCCTTCCCCAAAAAGGAAATGGTGGCTAGAGCATGAGTAAGAAAAAAAAAATAAAGAAAAATATATTGAAGAGAGAAGGAGATTAGAATCAAATCTTCTTGATAGAATACTCCCCTCTCCCAAAATAGAAATGGCGGCTTGTGTATCTGTGTTAGTCGATCAAGAAGAATAGAGGAAGGAAATAAAATGTAATATTCATGTGATGGGTAGTATTTGATCCCCACATGATCAATTAGGGTCCCAAAACTCTTTCCATTACACCACCATGCTCTTGTGTCATCAATTCATCCTAAAATTCTTGTCCACCTTGTCCTCATTCCTAAATCCTCCTCATATCAAATCCCAAATAAATGAATAGGGTAATTCAATGTTTGGCTAAGTAAAGCAATAAACCACATGTAATTAAGCATATGCACATTGTATTTCAATGCATACAAATAAAGTCACTTAATGTTATATAAGTTAAACAACTAGATTGCACTCAAGACACACACACACACACATAAAGGGTAATTCAATGTTTGGCTAAGTAAAGGAATAAACCACATGTAATTAAGCATGTGCACATTGTATTGCAATGCATACAAATAAAGTCACTTAATGCTATATAAGTTAAACAACTAGATTGCACTCAAGACACACACACACACACACACACAAATCGAACTACCGATGAAAGTATGTTAGGATTTTTTTTTAAGGAAGAACTGAGAGAGAGAGAGAGAGAGAGAGAGAGAGAGAGAGAATGGAAACTAGGGTTCTTGCTTAATTAATTTATTAACTTAGTTTTTCTAATTAGCCCCCAAAAAGTTTAATATAAACCCTTAAGGCTAGCTAACCCTAGTCCAAGGTAGGCTAGGATTTAATCTGCCTGATAGATCTTTTTAAAATTTAACATAATAAAATATTAACACAATATATTATTATTTTATCTAAGTTTTTTTGTTCAACACAAAACTCAAATTAATAAATACATTACCCAATAAATTTATTAGACCAATCCTTGTTCATTTTACTCAAGCATACATATTAAATCGGACTTCCAAAAATTAATTAATTAATCTAACTCATGAATAAATCTTAGACTTAATTAATTATTCTTACCTGATGGATTTTCTAGAAAAATATAAATTCTCCCATTCCTCAAATAATCTAAATAATTTTTGCAATGACTAAAATAGCTATTGGGGTTTAAGAGCTACCTTGGGGACCAAAAGGCATATCATCCTTGGCTATTAAAAAGATCAAAATGTCCCTACTATAAGTTCATTTTGTATTTTAAATATATTTATTCATCAGTATATGAAGATATTGACTTTGAAGATAATGTTACATAAGTGTTGTCTTTGACCTACAAGTATGCCCATCTATGTAACACCCATTATTGATATAGGATTGTTTGGTACTATCACTTTTCTCAATGACTTCTAATATCATTTGATCTCTAGTCCATAATTTATGATCTCCAAGAGTATAACTGCTTAAAAGGGAGCGACCCTTAAAGCAACACTCTTGATCATTTCCTAAGGCCCCAATTCTCACAGATTATTTTTGACCATCACAAGGAGGTGATCACCCATTTCATGAAGAAATGTATATATATACCCAACATACAAGATTATTGATCTTATAAAGGAAATCTCACCCATAGCACATCAAAACATATATGTCCATCCTCACCAGACTGCTAACTCATACTCAAATCGTAAAGTATTTGTCTACATAGTAGCAACAATAGTCCAATATTTATTTATTATAATACTTTTATAAAAAGTACTATCGTATAGTCCAATTCTATGTATTCAAAATATACTTACACTAATAGTGTGAAAGGACTATTCACTGGTTAAAGGTAAACCATTCCCCACATGAAAATTATAGTTTAATAATCTGAACATTAATAAAGTACTCAACTTTATCAATTCATCAAAAATATTTTTACTTGTATGTTAAGTAATCATGATCAACACCTTACTGTGAAGCACGACCCAACATGTAGATCGGTTATTACCATTCTTGGACCTTCCTATATGAAAAATATGAATAATACTTTTATTATTTAAATGTACACATCTTTACATAATTTCTTTATCTTATTTTCAACAATCTCCCACTTACACTGTAACAACTAAGATAGCCCATATGTGCCTACCCTTGTGGCATCCAAGTGTCACGAAACACATTCTCTACTAAAGACTTAGTAAACAAGCCAGCCAAATTGTTTTCTGAGGAAATTTAATCCACCAATATTTTCCGTCTCTGAATGAATTCCTAGATCAGGTAGTACTTTCTTTGTATGTGCTTTCCCTTCTTATAGTTCTTATATTCTTTGTATTGTAATACTACTCTGAAATTATCACAATACATAATTAGTAACTTGTCCTTGTTAAGCACGACTCCAAGTTCTATTAGGAACTTTTAGAGCCAAACTACCTCCTTAGACGCTTTCGATGCTACCACATACTCAACCTCTATAGTAGAATAAACAATACAAGATTACTTGATACTTCTCCATAAAATTGCTTCTCTAGACAAAGTAAACACACACTACTGGAAAAAGGCTAATTACCAACTGTCAAATTCTGTTGGTAGGTGTCTAATTTCTGTTGGTAATACTAGTTTACCAACAGATTCCCAATTGAATTTGGTCTGTAGGTAAAATGCTTGTTGGAAAGTATTACCAACAAGAGATTTTTAAGTCTGTCGGTAATTACCAATAGAGTTTATTGTTGGTAACATTATATTTCAGTTGGTAATGATTTTTTTTTTTTTGGAGTTAAGTATTTTTTTTGTTGGTAATTTTATTACGTTACCAACAAACTAATAATGTCGTTGGTAAAGTTGTTGAAAATTTTTGAATTGTGTAATTTGTTGGTAATTTTGTTGGTTTTCTTTCCAATTGATTGTTTAATTGGTAATGTTGTTGGTAATTTGCCAACAATTCTGTAGTTGGTATATTTATGTTGTTGGTAACTATTATTCATTACCAACAAACAATTTAGTTGGTACTTAGTTGGTAAATATCGAAAAAGAAAACACGCATTGATAGCTTACCAACTACAATTTAGTTGGTACTGCAAACATATTCTGTTGATATATAGCAACAGATAAATCTGTTGGTAAATCATTGCAAGGTGTTGTTGTTACGTACCAATAGCGATCTGTTGGAAAGCACTTATAGATTGCTGTTGGTATGTACCAACTGATAAATCTATTGGTATGCACCTACAACTTTGTGTTGGTAATTTCTGTTGATGTGTAGCAACAAATAAATCTGTTGGTAAGCACCTACAAATTTGTATTGGTAAATGCCAACAGATTTTTTGCTGGTAAGCACCTGTAAAATTCAATTGGTATGTACCAACAAATTGCTTTGTTGGTAAGTAAAAATAGCTTTTTATTGGTAAGTAGAATTACATTATCACTATTTAATCCATACACATATTTAATAAAGCAATTCTACATAATATTAAAAGTACATCCATACCAAAAGTCATACATCCATATTGAAAGAACATCAATATCCATAACAAGAGTACATCAAACTCTGATGTGGAACAAAAATCAGATAAAGTAAATTTGTTATAAGCTTAAAACAATATTTTATTTCAGTAGTCCAAAATATGAAATAAATTTAAGATCTAGCTCGTGAAGCATCCTCTCCCTTGAGTTCCTTGACTTCTGATGTTAAGGATTTCACCTCGGATTGCAAGCGTTCATTCGCTTCTCGTAGTTCTTGAATAGCCTTGTATAATGATTCATCAACACTTTGCAATTCTGACCTTTGGACATATTCTGTAGACTGTGCTGATGAACAAGATGAAGAGGATGACTTGTATGTAGTAGATTTTTCGAGGCAGCTCAAACTGAGGGATTCCATGCCATAGACTGTATTACCCTTTTGTGGTGGTCCTACAACTCGCAACCAAACATCAACCTTGTTAACTGGTTTTGGTTGCTCCCCTTCAGGTGTTTGATTTGTTATTAACTCCGTCTCTTTTTGTAATTCCTCTTGGTACCTTGCCTATAGCAATGGCAACAGTATAATATCAATAATAAGCCAATAACAAAATTTATACATGCTACTAAAATAGTCCCAACAAAGCAGCCTCCCAAAAAAATAGCCCCAACTAAGAATAAGTTTCCTCCAACCCTAAACAAGAAGACAAGAACCCCCCTCACTGTAGCCACTTCACTCACATTTTTCCAGCTACTTCAATCATATTTTTCCAACCCTAAACAAGAGGACAACAACCCCCCTCACTGAAGCCACTTCACTCACATTTTTTCCAGCCACTTAACTCAAAATTTTCCATGTAGTAGTATATTACAACTCAATTCACCAATCAAAAATCAACTCCCCTGAACAAACAACAATCAAGTCAGAACTCTACTACAATCAAACCAATTATTCCAACACAAGTTTCAATATACCCAACACTATTTCAACCCACACTTCACAACTCAATCAAACAATCAGCATACTCCTCCTTATAATTGCTACAGCAAAAACTTAGCAATCCACATTTCAAAGCTCAAATCACTAGCCAACCAACACAAATGCAGTAATTAAACAACACAAATCAAGCAATAAAACTTAACTTCTCTTGTGAAGTTTAATAGTATAAAATCAGTACCTAGTCAACTATAACTCAAGCTTAACATTTCACATCAAAGGTAGCTCAATCATATATCAATTTAAACTCAGCACGCAAAATCAAAATGCAGCACAGTCAACTCAATTCAATTTAAATTTCAGAGCCAATCTCAATACCAATTGCACAATCTAGTCCGTAGTAGTTTAAGCCCATTCACACAATTCCAATTAAATTCTCTGTCTAATTATAACACCAATCCTTAACAATTAAAAATTCAAACTGTTGTGGATTACTAGTTAATATTGTAGAAATAATAATTTCATTGGATCCCCATTAAAATAACACCACAATCAGATTAGATCTCGTAAAACTAAAAGTAGAAATATGTTGATCTTGTACTTCAATAGATATGACACTTACGTATATGTCATTAGATCGCTTGTCAATAAAGACAAGTTTTGGCGCCTCTGACAGCTCCTCTTCCCCCTCTAACATTAGTCTTTCTCTTTTTAGTGCATGCTCAACCTCATCTTCAGTGTTTGTTGTGTGAGTGAAGACATAGATGTCCATCTGTGAATATTCTCTATAGTATTTCTCCTCCTACGAAATCGTCATAACATATAAGTTGTAATGTATTATACATAAGAACAGTAATTACAAATATATTTCAAATAATGAATTAAAAGAAAATTCTATGTATTATACAAGCTTTCTCTTGTGTACAGTTGCTGGGATAGATCCTCCTGAATGATTTGAGGCTCCTAAAACACTCTTCTTGTTTGCTGACATAGTCTTTGACATTTTCTTGAATGCATCGCTATCCCAATATGCTCAAAGCTCATTGTAATGCTCATCTTTTATGAAATCATGAGAGATATGTCCATTTCGTACTTCTTCCATCAAGTACCTAAAACTGTTATTGGCTTTTTTTTCCCCTTTTTACTCTTATGATCGAATCATATTTGTGGTCCCATTTGTATTGTTTCTGTAATTTTCCCATACAAAATTACCAAATTAGCATAATAAGCATAAAATATAACCTATACCTATAATTGAAAAAAATAAGTTTAATACTTACTACCCACTCAGCGTACCATACATCCCTTATGGTAGGTGGGACCTTTTTCCAAGTAGGATATGGTCCTGAAAACATAGATTCTATTGTTGGATGAATAGATCGCACTGGTTTGTTGAGCGGCTTGGCATTGGAAAGAATCCTACAACAGAAAAATATATATGTAAGGATTTTGCTTGATACATTTAGAATGAATACTAAATTTTAGAAAATAACAAATTTTGAAATCACTTACTCATCCCCTTCAATCCAACATTCAATCTTGCCCTGTGTTGGTGTAGTAATAGCTGTATATAAGTTAGAGTTTTGCATATTCTCTTGAGCTGGAGTAGACTCAACTTGATCATTACGAGTGACAGGCGCAACTCGCTCATTGTGAGTGATTAACTCGGCTTGCTCAGAACAAATCTCTAGTTGGACACTTTCTCTAGAATTGTTGTCATTGTGGGCATCAGTAGGACCAGGCAACGTAGGTGGTGGAGCACGAAAATCATCTGCTACTCTATGGCTAGTATTTGGAGAATCCTGATTTTCTATTGGGGGTGAATTCAACGGTTGACTCTCGGAGTCGTTATTTGATTGGGCTACACATCGCCCTACCTTTCGCCCTTTTTTTTTGCATTCCTTTCCTACCAGGTGCCATCTGAAAATAATGCATAGAAAATAAGTAACTATGTCATTGAAAGAGAGGAGAAAAGTAAATAGAGAAAAGAGAAGATAGAGGGGTTGTTTCAGAGCTTGCAGGAGCAGCAACTTCAGTCACATTAACAAGAGGACAAGAATCCCCCTCACTGTAGCCACTTCACTCACATTAAGGAACCTTTTGATGTAGGTTTTGAAGGTTGAAGTTTAAAGAATGCATGTAGTTATGGGAAAACTTTTTGTTGTAAGCTATTCAATGTTAGGGTGTTAACCGGTGGTTAAGAAGGTTGTTTTGGTGCATTTTTCATTCTTATTTGATGATTTATGAAGTAAAGAAAAATGCAGATAAACATATATCCAAGAAAAATGCCTCAAAAGAACAATAGGCTCAAAAAAAGAAGGTGGAGCTTGGGAATAAGAGGTTTCACCCCTATTTCTTTTAATGGGAAACTTGGTGGTAGCATGTTGTACTAGTTTAGCTTATTTGTAGAATGGTGCTAAAACAAGAGCAAAAAGGAAAATGCACAAGAAATTGGAAGGAGAAACTTTTTCCACTATCACAACTTCAACAACTCCACAAATCACCCATAAAAATTCAAAAAAGAAACATAACCACACCAACACAAAACCAACACAGTTTCTAATCCCTTCCACCAATTTCTACAATGTAAAACAACAGAAATATAAGCTAAATTCAATATCCAATCCGAATCACCTTAGCAAAACTAGAAATTAGAAAATACAAGTCAACAACTGCTCAGCACTTATTGAAGACATACCTCACCATAAAACATATATCCAAGAAAAATAGACAGCTAATGACAAATCAGAGCATACACTGTCAATGCCTCAATATCCAAGGATTGCAAAACATCAAGGGAAGCCAGTGTTGCAAGCCCAAACAACGTTCCATCTAATCCTTTCCAAGAATTGATAATGTCATTAACAATTTCCATATTAGAATAATTGCAGATTTTGATGTACCATATTAGTCAAGACCTAAGTACAGAAAAATTAACAAAAGGTAGAAAGAGAAAAATGTTAACAAAACTAAAAAAAAAAGTTGATTTTTCAGGGTTCACAGAAGATCTCGAAATTCCCTGTTACTGGGCATAGTAATCTAGCATCATAAATAAAGCAAACTTATTGGCTCTTTTTATTAACTGGATCGATCTTTCAGCATATTTATGTTTGCACTTTCCTAGTAGGGGTCTTCCCTTTGTAACTGCTACAGGACATACCTTCCTTGACATTGTATTTCATTTCTAATTTTAATAAAATTGTTGGAAGCACCACAAATTTATGTGACCTCACTACTGTTGCTGCTTTTCTATGTTAGGATTGCAATGTCCTCAAACATCAATTGTGACAGATAACAATATGCTAATCACATTGATCAAAGCCATCATTTATATCACCACCATAACTCTAATTCCTTATTGAAGTAAGCCAGGAGAAAGAAGTAAAGTTGGCAACTTTTGGCCAGAGACTAATGCCTCCCTCAACTCTTGCAATCCCCTGAATCATGTAACTATAGGAAATTGATTAAATAGCTAAATTCAACTTCTATACTATAGGAAAAAGTCCCTCCAGCCTGTAAGTCCTTGTGTAATTAACTTAACACCTGAACATTATTTAGTAACAATAAGCAGAAGAAAGGGAACATTTGAACCCTATAGGGTACAAAGTACATTACTCTCGTGCTATATAGCAGCCAAGAGTAACCATTAATTTTTTCTTTGTTATCTAGAAATGAATAGCTTGCTGCTTAGAAAAGAATCAAAAACTTGAATGGAGTTCTGCACTTTAGCATGATTCACGTCACTGTTGGGTACCTTTTTCTAACACACTAAGATAAGTCAGTATCCAGCATATCATCTTTAGGTGGCAAGGCACAGCATGATACCAAAGTTCTAAAAATCTTATCTTGTACCATATGCCAAATAATCAAAACACTCAAATTTTCATATAGCACACCTTCAACCATAAATATACTATCAAATTATAAGCAAAGGCAGAAATATGAAGTAAATATCACAAATGAATAATCAACCATTGTATTGCATAATAAAGGAAAATTATGTCTTTTCATCGAAAAAATTTACATTTGATCACATGTTACATACAAGCGGGTAATGAGCTATATACTGTGTGCAATTCAACTATTCTCCCAAAATTTACAATGAATTTGGGAAAGAAGAAAAAGAACAAGTTGTAAAGGTACACATGACTATATGATCTATGGTATGAAGGGAGTAGCTGCACGAGTTAAGGTAATTGGATAGACTTATTGCCTAGTTGCAGCAGTACTTTGAAACAGAAGTGACATAGAAATACTGTAAGAAAAATCTTGTTGTTTTGCCCGGTGTTTCCTGCTTTTCCTAACCAAAATGCATTCTACAATTATTCCTTCATTGCTATAGGACTTAAACATCATTTAATCCATTCCATTCTTCATTTTAACGACAATTAATCTTCCTATTTTCAGTCATGAAGGAAGCAATTTTTCCATGTATACACAACAACAAAACCGGCAGCCATGACATGAACATATTAACCTTCTATTTTCTCCAACAATTACTTAATTTTCTGCTTCATTTCTTTCTGCTACATATGTAGTCATGATCAATCCTTCACACACCTTCAAACACACAACACAACGAATTGCCCCTAAATTCCACTACCACATGGCACACATACAAACAGCTTTGTAACATAAATTTCTACTAACCATAATTCATAATTCAAGTGTATTTCCTTGAAAACTTTTGCCACCATTGAATAAGATTAAAAAAAAAGTTTATCCCTACACCAAATGACTCTTTAAAGAGATCCTAATCTTCTTCCTTAAAGAGTTACAAGTGATAATATTCCTTAAGAAAATTGTGTAAAGCCCCTTTCATTTCAAAGATGTGCTGAACAAAACTACAAACTTGGCAACCACAAAACCTGAATAAGAGCAAGACTTAGAAATTTAGAAACAAATTAGAAAAAAAGGTGTGCTGAAAAATTTAGTCCTACCAGCATTTTTTCTAGACACTTCACTCACATTTTTACAACAAAATCACAACTCCAACTCCTCAAAACCACAACATAAATATCAGTACAACACCAACACATCAACAATCAAACACCCCAATAAAGTTTAAAAGAAAAGGTGCAATAAGTTTTCCACTCTTGTGATAGATTTATGAAGATTTAATTTTTTTTATATGCATTAAATAAGAATAATACCAATGCTACTTGGGGACAGCTTCAACCTTGTTCGACTGAAATCCCCACAGATTCCCGCATCTCTGCCAGTCTAAGAAAACACATAAATCAATAACGTCACTAGTTTTGGACATTTGAACAATCCACAAAAAAATTTAAAAAAAATAGAATATGGTGGGACTTTGAGCAAAAAGCTGCTAAATAATCAACAAATGGTCACGATTTTATTAGATAAATAAAACGAAATTAATATGTTCAATTGAATACATCCAAAAGAAATGTTTATTATATATAAACATGTCTCAAAATTCTAACATATTATAACTATTCACTTTCACTACAAAATTCGCTATCTACTTCATCTTCTGACTCTGAAGTAGATATTACTGTATTAGATTCATCGGAACTACTTTTCAAGTCTTCGTCATTCTCTTGCAAACTAACATTAACAGAGGGATCCACATCTTCATAAATATTGTTTGGGTCCCTTAGATTGTCTAATGGATCATCCATAATATCAATACTTGGATTCTGCACTTCATTTTCTTGCAATGCACTATCAATTGTAGCCATCTCTAACTTCATCTTGCAGCAACATGACAAACATGTAACCAATCTGCAGTATCCTTTCTGGGACTTGGATATGGTATGAAATACACTTGAGTTGCTTGAAATGCAAGTGCAAATGGCTCAAATTTGTTCCATAATCTTTTAGGATTAATATCAAGCAGTTTGTACCTAGGATGAATTCTTACTCCCACGTCATGTCTTGGATCATACCAATCACAATGAAATAAATAGGCATGTTTAACAGGCAAACCAGGATACTCTAGCTCCACCACTTCCTTCAAAGTACCATAGTAATCCACTGTGCCTCCATCATCATTATTTCAACCTTTTATGCATACGCCACTATTTGTAGTGGCTTGTCCTTTGATATGAACAAGTGTGTGAAAGTTGTAGCCATTAACAAAAAACTGTGTGTAAGTGTGCACAAATCTCTTTAGCCCCGAACTCAGATGTTTTATTTTACCGTTTGAAACATTGTTATCTGGATCATGCACCTATTTGACACAAAAATATTATAACTAAAAAAGATGAAGTTAATTAGAATAGAAATTTGGGATGACATGACATTAGATATATTCTTACATATTCCTTCAACCATTGGACAAACTCTCTTTCCAATGCTAACTCTAAATCAGAATTAGAAATGTTGGTTGTGTTAGAGCGCTTCTCAACCTTGAACAGTCTGAATTTTATTAAAATAAAAAAAAATGGTGAGATGTTAAAATTTATGTCATTCCAAAACAATTTGTGCAAATTCATACTCACTCCACATATGGTTGGACCTCTTCGGTATTTAGCAACACATACAATGCAGCTGCATCATACTCTTTATCTGATAGGCACCTCGTCTTTGCAGCACCTGATGGCCGCCCAGGACAGCTAAATATTGAAATACTTGACCTCGTTAACTCATCAAAACCATCACCATCGTCATTTCGTTCAACCCTTCTACTCTTTATTTTGACATTACGATCAAAGTAAAGAGTACAAGCGTCGAAACTTCTTCAACTAGGTATGCATTGCAAATTGAAATTTCAACTCTTGCTTTATTTTTCACCTTCTTCTTTAAATTGTACAAGAACCTATGGTTGGAGATTTATCAATATGGATATTAACAAATTGAGGTTTAAAAAATAATAAATTACATATTTAACTAACCTCTCAAAAGGATACATCCACCTATATTGCACAGGACCTCCCACTAAAGCTTCATACGGTAAGTGGATTGGCAAATTTTCCATTGAATCAAAAAAGCTTGGTGGAAAAATTTTCTCCAATTTGCATATTATCATATCAATATTCTTTTCTAGTTTCAAAATTTGTTCAACACGTAACATTCTACAAGTCAAGTCCTTGAAGAACAAGCTCAATCCTGTTAGAGCATTGCTGACATCATCTGGAAGCAAATAGCGAAACGCTATTGGTATCAACCGAAGCATGAATACATGACAATCATGGCTCTTAAGGCCAAATAATTTGCATTGCTTCTCATCCACACATCTTGACAAATTGGAAACATACCCATCTGGGAATTTCAAAGATTTAATCCACTCACAAAAAATTTTTCAAGCATTTTTTTTTTCCATACAATAGCATGCCTTTAGTTTCTTGGTACCTTCTTCTACTTACTCTAAATCCCTTCGTCGGCAAATCTCACGTAAATCTCTCCTTGAATTCTCATGGCCTTTTGTCTTCCCCTTCACGTCAAAGGCTGTATTGAAGATATTATGAAAAAACTTCTTAATAATATGCATTACATCAAGATTATGGCTAATGACATTTGTCCTCCAATATGGTAAGCTCCAAAATATACTTTGCTTGCTCCAATTGTGGGATTTCCCATATTCTTTAGGTACGTGATTTCCACCATTTTCAATGACAGTTGGAAAATCCTTCAGCTGTGCCCATATTTCATCCCTACTTAGTCTACGTGGGGGTCCTAAATCCTCAATTCGGTTCTTTCTAAATGAGCTCTTATTCTTCCGAAAAGGGTGGTGTAATGGTAAAAACTGTCGATGGCAATCAAAGAAGCATTGCTTTTTAGAGTTTTGAAGCCTGAATGCCTTTGATTTTTCCATACAATATGGACAAGATAATCTACCAGCTGTACTCCACCCAAACAACATGACATATGCTGGGAAATCACTGACCATCCACATTAGAGCAGCTTTCATCTGAAAATTTTACTTCTTTGAAATGTCATATGTAAGAACTACGACTTCTCATAGATGTAGCAATTCATCAACCAAATGCTGCAAATAGACATCGAGCTTCTTCTTGGGGTTCATAGGACCAGGTATTATTGTACTAAGGAAAATATATAGCGTTTTCATGCACATACCAGGTGGTAAATTATATAGTGTTACCATCACAGGCCAACACGAATACTGCTTACTAGACATCCCAAATGGAGCAAAACCATCAGTGGAAAGTCCAAGTCTTACATTTCGAGCCTCAGAAGAAAATGTTGGGTGTGTGCTATTGAAAACCTTCCAAGCTTCTACATCAGAAGGATGACTAATAGTGCTCTGAATGGATTCATGTTCCGCATGCCATCTCATATGCTCAGCTGTAGCTTTCGAAGCATACAAGCGTTGCAATCTTGCTGTTAATGGGAGGTAGTGCATTCTCGCATATGCTACATTTTTCTCCATGCCTGAACTTTCTTTTTTTGGCTTCCATCTAGGATGGTTGCAAAACATACAGTGTGTGAACCCAATACAGTCTTTGTGAAAAAGCATACAACCATTTACACAACAATTTATTTGTTCATACGGAAGTCCTAACCCAGATACAAGCTTTTTTGTCTCACAAAAGTTTTTAGGTAGCTTATCCTCTTCAGGTGTGACATCTTTAATCAGCTGTGATATTGCATCATAATAGGTTTCAGGTAAGTTATAATCAGACTTAATGTTTAGAAGTCGCACAACTGTAGATAACTGGGAGTGATTACACCCTGGCCATAAAGGCTCATCTGCAGTATGTAGCATATCATAGAAACTTTGTGCATTCGTATTAGGCTCTTCTTCCATCTGTATAGTTTTATTAAATCTTATATCATGTCCTGTTGCATCAAATACCATTTCCCTAATTTAATGGCTTACAATAGGACTTTCCTCCCTTTCATCATCAACCTCTATGCTATTCCTTCGCTGTGAACTAAAAATGTAAGGTTCCCCATGAGCATGCCATTGATAGTAATTTGGGATAAATCCCTTCTGACACAAATGTAGCTTTACATCATCTACCTCAGAAAACCTATGGTTTTTGCACTTTGAGCATGGACACCTTATTTTGCCCCCACTAGTAAAATCAACTTGTGTAGTTGCAAATTGAACAAACTTATCAATTCTATGAAGAAACTCCCTTATTAACCCTTTTTACCAGGTAAGAGCCTATTATACATGCATGCTTGAGCTTCTGTCATCGTACCAACCTACGTTTGGAGACAAGCTATATCACCCATTCACCCGAAATACACACAAGCTTTTACACATTTCTCATGCATATACACACATATACAAATGAAGATCAAATTTATAATGGATCATACCACCACCAAGGAGCAAAAAGAAAAAAAAAGATAGAATAGAAGGAGATCATACAATACCCAACAGAAATATCTAGTGTTTTTGTTAGAACCGACATCAACCAAAGAAAGTAAATATCAAGGTGGATTGTTCATAGGAAGAAAAAAAAGATGGAATAGAAGGATGCCAGCTTTAAAATAATGATGAAAATAGATCATAAATCTTCTTTCTTTCCTCCAAAAATTCACCGTCTGGTGAAGTGAACTTCACATAAATAAACCAAAATTTTAAGTAATGTACAAAGCATTCCATAGAGATAAAGAGTAGAAAATGAAACATAGCAGCACTCAAAAATTTTACTCCTCTGTATTGTACCTCTCTCTCTCTCCTATTCTTTTTCCCATTTTTTTTCCCTATTGAATATCAAATAACAAATGCAAACTTCAAGAGTAGGAGACAATCTATTGGAAAGAAACCATATCTACTATGCTTCTTCTCCTATTTTGCAAACCTTTTGCAATTGTCAAGCTGTTAAGATGTCTAATAATTAACAGCTGCAAGCTTCTCACTTAGGAATTCAACTTTCTTATTCCACCACAAGTGGATCAACTCACATAACATCATGTAGTTTTAATTCAGCAGCACAAAAGCTTCATTATTGCTGCTGCAGTTTTGAACCACTGTTTTTTAATCAAGCAATATTCGAGGCTTTCCTTATTTTCTAAAGTAATCACAAATATTTGCAACTACCCACATTCAAACTGAAGCAAAAACCTATTCAAATTGAAGTAGAAACCCACATTCGAACTGAAGCAAAAAACCCACGTTTGAACTAAGGCCACAGTAAACATAGCAACAACAAACTAGTAAACTCAAATTTCAAAATCTCGTTTCAAAATTAACACAAATTTCACACGTCTCAACACGAAGGTGGCATAATCAAGTTAAAATTATGTCTCAAACAACAATCAAATCGACGAAATAGTACAATAAAGATGCCGCTGTTACCTGCAGTGTACTTTGAAGGTGCAAACTTAGGCGAATGTAGCCTGAGATCTGAGATATTTTGATGGCTTTTCTTTGTCTCTGTGTGCGTTAAGGTGTGTCGCAACTGATGAGAGGGAGAGCCTTGCAGTGAAGAATGGCAACGGTATTAGCACCGACAAACAACGGCAAGCACCAAGAGGGAGAGGGTTAGGTTGTGGGTGAGAGTGGGATTGCAATTTAATTTACGTTTTTTATTTTTTATGTTATTACATTTTTTTCCTTCTTATATTTATAAAGTTGAATTATAATTAAGTTACTATATTTCTAATTCATATAATATATAAAAATTAATTATATATATTTACATTTTTGTGTATATATAAATAATAGTATTGCAATATTTTATGCATAATATATATATATATATATATATATAAACATAATAACTATACTTATACATATATATATATATTTATATAATTATTATCAAAACTACTTAGTTTTTAATTTTAAGTTATGCTATTTTATCTCTTCTTATTGCCTAGACATTATTTCTTAATTCAAAAAAATTAGTATAACTTTTTCAATCCTTTTTTAAACAAATTTAATTTTGAGAATCAAATAAATGGAATTAAATTTTTTTTTTTACCTTGTAATTCTTTGTTTCTAAGTTTATTGATCTTATAATTTATGATATGAACATAACCACATAAATATACATTTAAAAGATGAAATAGATATAACTAATTAGATAGATTACTTTTAAAATAATATATAATATCATTATTTGATTTGATACGTCATATTTCTGCTATAATTATTAGGCTCAATTTAGAGATCCTTTCAATTCCAATGAATTTCATTTTAATTTATTAATTTTGAAGCTATTCCCAAATATAGCCCCAATATTTGTATATAAATATAAAATATAAAAGTATTGTTTAAACAGAATGATTGAATTTCACTTTAAACAAATGTTTGTCAATAGGCATAATCTACCAAATAATTTTGGCCGGTTATATAGAAAAATATATTCAATTATTTTCAAATTTGTTCATGATAATTTTGTTAGAGATTTCATAAAATATAACGATTGGATCTTTAATTTGATATGCTTTTCTTAATAAATGCATTAGGTTTTGTGCCATGATATACAAATTATGCTATATTATGTGAAAAATACAGAGATTAAATTTGGTCATAATACTTTTTTTAATAATTTTAACAAATCTAACAGTTGAGTTTTTAATTTGATATGTTTATCCTTATAAATGTGTTATGTTGTGGGCTGTTATATAGAGATTATGCTACATTATGTGACAAAATATATCTAATTATATTCAAATTTAGTCACAATACTTTTTTTAATAATTGTAACAAATTTGACGATTGGATCGTAAATTTGACGTGCTTATATTAATGAGAGTTAGGTTATTGGTCGTTATATAGAGATTATGATACATTATATAGCTAAATATATCCAATTACCTTCAAATTTGGTCACAATACTTTTTTTAATATTTTTAACAAATCTAACAGTTAGATTATAAGTTTGATGTGCTTATATTTACGAACGAATTAGGTTATTGGCCGTTATATAGAGATTATGCTAGATTGTGTACCTACATATATCTGATTACCTTTAAATTTAGTCACAATACTTTGTTTAGTACTTTTAACAAATCTAACGGTTGGATCGTCAATTTGACGTCCTTATATTTACAAACGAGTTAGGTTATTGGCCATTATATAGAGATTATGCTAGATTGTGTACCTACATATATCCGATTACCTTCAAATTTGGTCACAATACTTTGTTTAGTACTTTTAACAAATCTAACGGTTGGATTGTCAATTTGACATGCTTATATTTACAAATGAGTTAGGTTATTGGCTGTTATATAGAGATTATGTTGGATTGTGTACCTAAATATATCCGATTACCTTCAAATTTGGTCACGATACTTTTTTTAGTACTTTTAACAAATCTAAGGGTTGGATTGTCAATTTGACGTGCTTATATTTACGAACGAGTTAGGTTATTGGCCGTTATATAGAGATTATGCTGGATTGTGTACCTAAATATATCCGATTACCTTCAAATTTGGTCACAATATTTTTTTAGTACTTTTAACAAATATAATGGCTCAATCATCAATTTGACGTTCTTATCTTCAACAAATCTATTTTTCTTCTACTTAAATGTCTACAAACTACCCATGTCTGTTGCTATTTCGTTGGAACATCGACAGGGAAAAAACATTCCTCTTCCCTTTACCAACAGATTCCCATAAGACATAGTTACCAACCACGCATATTTAATTGGTAATCGGTTGGTAAATATTTTCCTATATGCCTACCAACATATTACCAAAAGATTACCAACACAAATATTAACAATGAAATATGCACTATTGGTAATTCGATTTGCAATTTGTTGGAGATTTATTTATTATATTTTCAACGGATATGTTGGTTGCTAATGCTGTTGCTAAAAAATAAGCTATCATATTACCAACTATATTACCAACTGCATTAGCTACCAACTACCCACTTTGGTTGGTATTCTGTTGGTATATTGGCGGGAACAATATTCCCTCTCTATTACCAACAGATTACCATCCAACACAGTTACCAACCACTTATATTTTGTTGGTAATTGGTTGGTACATATTTTCCCTCCCGTTTACCAACACATTACCAATCGACTACCAACAGCAAAATCACCAACAAAATACACATAGTTGGTAATTTGTTGGTAAGTAACTGAAATGCAACACATTCCACATTTGTTGGGAATTGGTTGGTAATTTGTTGGTAATTACCAATCGAACTTGATTTGTTGGGAATGGTCTGTTAGTAATTAGCCTTTTTCTAGTAGTGACATATCCACTAATAGATTTCCATTCATCTTTATTCACTTAGAAGTCTAAAATTGTGTATCCGATTAGAACCAAATTATTAGCCCTATAAACTCACACAAAATCTCTCGTTCCCTTAATGTACTTGAGGATATGCTTTATAATGTGCTAATGTTCCTCCTTAGGATTTGACTAATATCTGCTAACAATGTCTAGAGCAAAACAGATATCGGGCCTTATACAAAGTATAGCATACATGAGACTTCCTATTACCGAGGCATAAGAAATCATACTTATTTTTTATTTATCTTCCTATGTTTTAGGACGTTGCTTAGAATATAGGATCAATCCATGCCTAAAAGGTATTAGTACCACTTTACATTGATCCATGCTACACATTGACAACACTTGTCAATATAAGATGCATGGGATAAACCTAGCATTTTTTACTTTTTATCTCTAAGAAACTTTATGCCAAGAATGTAATTGGCTTCCACCAAATCTTTCGTATTGAATTGACTAGATAATCAAACCTTAATAGATGATAATATCCATACATCATTTTTAATAAGTAGAATATCATTTACATACAGCACCAAGAATGACACATTCTCACCATCCAACTTCTTATATACCACAGTTCATCCATATTTTGATCAAAACCATAAGACCTGATAGTTTCATTAAAATATATGTTCTATGCCTTTAAAACTTACTTAAGTTCGTGAATAGGCTTTTTAAACTTGCGGACCACATGTTCTTGACTTCTAGCAATGAACCCCTCGGGTTGGGGCATACAGATGTTCTCACTAAGATTGTCATTAAGGAAGACAGTCTAAACATTCATTTGCCATATCTCTATTCATAATGACAAGTGATGGCAAAGAGTACCCTGATAGATTTAAGCATAGCTACCGGTAAAAAAGTTTTCTCATAATCAATTTCTTCTTTCTAAGTGAAGCTTTTTGCCACTAACCTTACTTTGAAGGTTTCAACCTTCCCTTCTACTCTTCTTTTTCTCATGTATTACACTTAATGAGTTTTATCCCTTCAGGTGCAATAACAAGATCCTAAACTTGATTAACATGCATAAATTCAATCTCTACATTCATTGCTTCAAGCCATTTATCTGCATCAATATCAGCCATAGCCTCCTCGTATCTAGTAGAATCTTATTCCTAATACTCATAAACTAGATCAAAGATCTGTCCTATCCATCTTTCTAGAATATGAGTTACCTTCCTACTGCAACGAGGCTCCGCTTGTATAGGAGTATTAGGTTGTGCCTTTTGTGGTTCCTCAATTGTGTGACATTAATTTGAAGAGAATGATATGTTCTTTTCCAATTCCATCGAGCTTAAACCACTAGTGAACATTTTGTGATCATCCTTAAGTATCTAGCATAAGTGCTAATAAGCACATTTTTCTCCTTAGAATAATCAAATATCTACCTCTAATTTTTTTGGATACCCAACGTCCGATCTTGTTCAAACTTATCCCCTTAATCAGTACATAAGTTGGATATTCTAATATTCTAAAATGATTTAAATTGGACTTTCTTCAAATCCACATATCATAAGAAGTCCTAGGCACCAATTTGGAAGGTTCCAAATTTAGAATGTATGATGTCATTTCTATGGCATATCCCTAAAAAGAAGGAAGAGACACAAAACTCATCATGCTCCTGACCATTTCCAACAATGTTATGTTCCTTCTCTCAGCCACTACTTTCTGTTAGGGTGTTCTAAGCGCAGTCAGTTGAGACACTACCTCGTGATATACCATATAGTCCTTAAACTCACTGAGAAGATACTCTCCACCTCAGTACCTTGATTTGTTTACCTATTTGAAGCTTCACTTCAACCTTATACTTTTTCAGTTTCTCAAAAAGAGTCAGACTTGCGCCTTATTAAGTAAACATACCTAAAGCATGAGTAATCATCAGTGAACATGATAAAGTATTCGTGTCCATCTCTAACTAGTGTAGTCATTAGACCACAAATATTGCTATGAACAATGTTAAGTATTTCGTTAGTCTACCTTTTGGTTGAACGACTTTTTAGCTCTTATGTCATGATTTACACTGAGGCCATTCTTCCAATTTCATTGAGTCTAAAGGTCCATCATGAATAAGCCTCCAAATCCAATTATGATCAATAGTCCTAATCTAAAGTACTATAAATACAAAATATTAGTCATAGCCTTTCTCTTCTTATTAGTAAGTTTATCTTCTGTGTTATTGATTTGATAACTAATAGGATTCAATTGAAATGAATTCCCATATATGTTTTCAGAACAAACAAAGTTTTCATTTTACTGATTGTAACACTAGAATGGATGGAAATAGAATAACTATGATCCATCAATTTAGAAATTCAAATCAAATTCTATTTAAAAATTAGAGCATATAAAAACATCTTTCAAAAAAAGAATCCTATCTAAACCAAAGCACAATATAAGGAAAAAAGGTGGGAGGGGTAGATATATTCATTAATTAAGGGTACAACGGGATTTGTAAAGCTTATAAAAGGAAGATGTGTAGTCTTTTGAATTCCAAATTAGTTCAAATTAGATTCAATTGGAACATATTTTGAGTGAGTCATTTTTGTAGGGTTAATGTCATAACCAAGAAAAGCTTAAGGGAATAAAAGGCATTTTAACCCAGCTTGAAAAGAAATCTGCCACTTCCAGTGGCTACCTTAAAATCATTGGCAATGGCAATTTTTAATCTTCACTGGCATAAATGTTTTCAAAACCAAATAATTTAAAAAATTATCCAAGATGGAAAAAAAATATTAGACGTTTGAAACAATGGATGATATATCAATTGACAATGCCGAATGTTTTACAGTGGGCTCATAGGTCAAAATTTAATGTTTGAAATTGCATGTCTTCTCAAAGACACGTGGACAATTGGAAAATTTTGATGTTCACTTGTTAAAATAAACTTTTTATTTATCAAATGTTTAAAATTTGACATTTTTCCTTCAATTCCATAAGCAATTAGGTAGCTTCAACAATATTAGATTGGTTAATAAGATAATGAACTCATCCCCATATATTCCAAAATGCCAATTTGTACCTAATCATGTGAAAGAACGCACTCGACATTTGCACTTTGCAATTGTTGTTCATTTGCATCCCCTGCTTTCAATGCTTATGCTCTACTTCTTGTTGCAATACTGCTAATTGAGATGATGCACGTTTATCTTTCTCGTTGACATCATGAAACTAGGCCTCAAGATCATCCTTTTTCCTGAAAATGACAATCTCCAAACAAAAACTTTAACTTAATGCATATTTTTAAAATCTAAAGTTTGAATTAATTATAATTTATTTTTATACTATATATTATTATTTAAAATAAATATTTAACATGGCTTCATACTTAAATAAACTTCATTTTAGTTAAAATTTATATTAAAATTTCAGCACATCTTAATGAACTAAATGGTAGCAAAAATCTATTATCAAACGCACTAAAGTAATTAAACACTTAGGCTATGTTTGGTTAGACTGTTTTATGGATATAAATAATGAAGGGAAGTAAATGTAGAGGTAAATGCACCATTTACCTCATTCAATTAGATTTAGATATAGAAGGGAAGTACATCAAGAGAGGGTACCACTCCCTTTCACATCAGCATTTCTTCCCCTCCCAATTTGGAGGGATTGGTAGAGAAAAATAAAGTGAGAACAATAATGACAACATTGACATCATTTTTAACATAAAAAATTTTAACCAAATGGATAGTGAGAGATAAAATAATAAATTAAATTAATTATTCTCTCTCTTCTTCCGTCTCCTCCCACCTTTTCTTCCCTTCATACCAAACAAAACAAAGTAAATAATGTTACTTCCCTTAGTGGAAGTAAAATGTGCCTCTCCCCTTCCCCTCCCCTTCCGCGAACCAAACAAGGGCTCAATACTATCTATTATCAAATAAATAATTAATTAATTTAAAATAATTAATTAGAATATCAAACAAACCCTTAATCATTCAATGCTATTTTTCAAGTCAAAATGATATCAAGAGATCATACATTGTTTTTTATTCAATAGCCTACAAGTGACTGAAAGTACATTGCCATAAAATATTTTAGTATCTTACTTCAACCCAAGAGATCATACATTGATTTTCATAATCCAATATCTAAATCAATTTGACAATTTTCAAGCTTAATTTTGTTCTCAAAATGATAGATTTTGGCCAAACGGATGATGTAGAGAAAATTCTGTAAAATCTGGTGGCATCTTATTTCCTAAAAACACTACAAAAAATATTGCCTTGACTTCTAAGCTGCTCCAACTTCAATAACCAATTCCTCTTCCTAATACTTACAACACCGACCCCCCCCCAACCAACACCACCAAAAAAAAAAATTGACAAACAAACCAAGATACTACATCACAAGGCATTATCAGAGACAAGGCAGTAACACAACATGACAAAAATGCGTAACAGATTCCAAAGCTTAATACTAACCAAAGCTTGGAAGAAAAAAGAGAGAGAATCTACCTTCTGAGCTTCTTGAATGCATTGTTTTGCTAATTTGTGAGGCCAAATAGAATTTGGAATCCAGTTAGAGTAATTTTCAGCACGTTTTTTAATTCTTGATCTATTTTCTGTCGAGTTATATCAAAAAAACCAAAAAAAAAAAAAGTTTAGAAAATAATTTTAAATATGTACTAAAGATTAAGAATCACAGCAGAGATATTTCTTTTGTTTAATAATAATTTTTAAAAAAATAAAAGAGCTTCTCCAAAGGGTCTAGAATTTAGAACTTGGTTCATGACCAAAACACATCATGAATCAATAACAAGAGATAGATAACAAATATACAACCTTTAGCATGGTTAGCATCAAGCTCTTGGAAAATTGCATGTGCTTCCAAGTATTCAGCACGAAGATACTTAAGGGCTCCTTTGCTGCACTGCATATATATCTTTCTTTCAAAAGTTCCCTCCTCAAGGATTTTATCTGTTCAACATACTCTTTTACATTGTGCATATAATTGTCTAAATCTACTGGTTCCTTCTCAATCAGGTCTATCAGAATCCAAATGAATACCCTCAAATTGGGAATTTAATAACTGTTTCTGAATATTAAGTTCTACAACCATTTGAACAAGCTTATTGTGGTAGTCACTATTATGTAGAGAATCATGCAAGCCATTCTCCTTTACAGGCTTTCCCTCTCTTATCATTTGTGTCTATCAACTCTTTCTCCTCTTTTTATAGCTTCTTTTTCCTGATGGTTCACAGATTTAGTATGATCTGTTCCACCTAATGACATAACTGCAGTATTTCTAAAGCTCTGGGATGTCTTTTTCTTTTCTTTATTCCTTCTAAATGCAAGTGACTAAAGTACACCACCCAACAACTGGAATTTGAATAGAAGTCTTAAAAAGGGATAAAAGAAGTGCCATTTTGTAAGAAAATGTTAGTCTAATTTTGTTTATGGGATGAACAATCCACTTAGCATAATCAATTTTGAGAAGTTAGTGAACTCTCAGTATGCAACAAAAAGCAAAATAAATACCATATAAACAATCAAACTTGAATAACAATTTGAAAACTAGATAGTAAGAAACATAAGTAAATTTGCAAACTTCAAGCACTAAGGAAATTACATGGGTAGATATGATGACTTAACTATCTGCCATGAGGGATTCTCCTCACCCAACCTGCAAATACATAAAAGCCAAAAATGTAGTTCCTCCTAATTCAAGATACAAAAAAGTATCAAGTAGAAAGTAGAACCTGAAAATGACTACTACTCTACTACTATTCTTGAACATGAAAGCAACTACTATTTATTCTGCTACCTTTTCCCAAAGTGGCTTAAAACCATAACTGGGGCACCCGTAGGGATAGTTACTTTATTTTTGCAAATTGGCGACATGTTGGTATACATTGTTGAACAATCAATGCTTAAACAAAGCTAACTAATTCAACAGGACTCCCCTCCCCCCAACCAAAAAAAAAAAAAAAAAGTGACTATTACACTATTCACTTGTGGATTAATTGTTGGAGATTCTGGTGGTAATTAGTTGGCTGATTAGTTGGATGATTAGAAGGGAAGATCCTCTTACCATGTATGTTGGAGATTTTTGTGGTGATTAGTTAGATGATTAAGAGAGAAGATCATCTTACCATGTAAATATTATCCTTTATTAGAGGATCTTTGACTTTCCTAAATTATTGTAAATCAATTAGGCTATTATTATCACTATAAATCAATTAGGCTATTGTTTAGGGATTATCTCCTTTACTATTCGTTGCCAGATTATGGCCCCATAAGTGTATATTTTTTATACTTTTGATCAATAAAAATCATTAGGGAATTCTTTTACAACTTTTGAATTCTCATTTCATGGTATCAGAGCCTAGTTGGCCTTGATAATCTGAAAACTTTTCTTTTTTCTTGTTTCACGTTCTTGATGAAATCATGTCCGGAGAATCCCAGACCCACACCTCGGAAGTTACATATGCAACAAGTCACTATGCACCCTCGTCAGCGATGGCAAGCATCCCTGTGGCAAATCCAACACCTGTGGAAAACCTATCCCTGCAAATTACTTAGCACAGGTTAAACGGCCAAAATTTCAAGGAATGGTTCCAATCTGTGATGCTGGTTATCTAGGGTAAATGCAAAGCAGGATATCTAACTAACACAGTTACAATACCACCAAACACATCACCAACTTATGGCACTTGGGAAACGGAGAATTCTATTATTATGGCATGGTTGATCAATTCTATAGAGCCAAGCGTTAGAAGGACATATCTCTTCTACAAGACAGCCAAAGAGATATAGGACGCAGTCCAAGAAATTTATTTAGTTCTAGAAAATACTTCTTAGTGTTTTGAGATATGGTCGAAAATTTGAAATATAAGGCAAGGGAATCTTTCTGCTATAGATTATTATAATTAATTCATTAGTTGAATTATGGCAGGAGATGGACCTTTTTTATGAACTTGGATGGGAGTACATGAATAACACTGCCAAATATAAAAAAAAAATGCTACAAAAAGAGTGGATGTTTGATTTCCTACAAAGGCTAAACCTTGAGTTGGATGAGGTTCGAGGACAACTCCTAGGGATAAAACCCTTTCCGACATTCGAGACTCATTTGCTGAGGTCCAAAGGGAAGAAAGTAGAAAATGAGTTATTTAGGCTCAGCATACTCAAACACATCAACCTCTATGGCATCCCAAGGCTCGCACTTATGGTGAGTAAGCAAAGAGAAGGCCGAAGCCAACCTACTAGAGACAATCCACTGCCTAAAGATCGGTCTAGGAATAAGACTTGATGTGATCATTGCAACAAGTCGTACCATACAAGGGACGTATGCGGGGAGTTGCATAAAAAACCTGCTGATTGGAAGCCGCAGTCTCAGCAGGGGCCACAAGGAGGACAGAATTGAGCAACACATGTCACTGAGACAACACCTAGACAGGCCTTACAAGCCTCGGGTTTCAGCTTTCCTGCCTCCCAGATGGAGATGCTGTGACAACTCCTCAGTCAGACTAAGGTTGAAGAACCTGCCATGACTGTAATGGCACAAGTAGGTAAAATTTGTCTTGAGGATAATTGAATTATTGACACAGGTGCCTCAGATCATATGACTGGATTAAGAGACGTATTTGATGAATATAGTGAGAATGACAATCCGATTAAAATATGGGTCACTGATGGGAAGTTATCACATGTTTTAGGGAAAGGGATGGGTTTCCTACCTAACATGGTTTTATATTCTATTCTATAAGTTCCTTAGTTGGCTTATAACTTGTTGTCTGTTAGTAAGTTAACTAAGGATATGAACTATGTGGTAACTTTTTCCCTACTCATTGTGAGTCTCAAAACCATTCTTTAGGGAAGATGATTGGTATTGCTGAGAAGAATGACCGTCTGTACTGCCTTAGTAAAGTAAGAAAAACTAAGGAAAGGTCATTGTCTGTCATCTCAAACTCTGATATTATATTATGGCACCAACGTCTTGGTCACCCAAGTTTCTCTTATATGAAAATTTTGTATCCAAACCTTTTTGCTAATAAAGAAAAGTCCTCCTTTTATTGTGAGCACTGTGTCTTTGCCAAACAAACTCGAGTTTCTTACCCAACTCGCTTACGCTTACCAACGAAACCTTTTCAATTAATACACAATGATGTCTGAGGCCCCTCGAAGATAATGAGTTTAACTAAAACCTAGTGGTTTATCACCTTTATCAATGATCACACAAGGGTTTGTTAGGTATATTTTGATAAACCTTAGAGAGAGGGTGAATAAGGTTTATAGCAAACAAATAAAAATTTTCAAAGTCTTTTGAAAACCTGTAAAAAAAGGAACAAAAAATATGTGTGTGTTGAAAAATAGATTTTCTGTGTAGCTTTAAGTATGCAGCTAAAGATCTTTCAAAACTCCATTAAATAATGAGAAGAGACACTATATTAAAAATGGTCAGATAAAGCATCAACAACAATTTCACTCTACTACATAAATGTCTTTAACCAAATTAGTAAATGTAAGGAAGAATAAATGTTTTCAAATCAGTTGAACAATAAAACTACAATCATAAATTTTAGAATAAATGCAAGAGAATAGACCCAATGATTTATAGTGGTTCGATCCTCAAATGATCTATATCTACTACCCTAAGTACACACTTAAGGATTTTTACATAACTACTAAAATCTTTTTCCCAAATTAATGGTGGTAGGCAATACTAATATTACAATAGAGGGTCACCACACTTGGTTTGACTCCCAACCTCTATACACCATGTAACACCCTACTACCTAGGCCTAACAGGGCCAGGGATGTCGCCCCATCCAATGGACAAGGGGTCTTTATAACTAGGTCACATATAATAAAATATAATAAATACTTTAAAATTAAACTTATTACATTCCAAAAGACAAATACAGGAACAAATCCAAAATAAATTGTTTGCTACACTCTCTCAAAACATCCATAAAGAAAACAACATAAAGTCTTCAAAACATAGGCAACAAGTCTAGCTATTGACCTCCACAGCCGGATCAACCTGAAAACATGGTATAAAAGGTGATGAGATAAAAAATCTCAATAAGTCCGTGTGTGCTTTGAGTATTTCAGGTAAAATAATTCATGTATGCAAGTTGTAAAAGTTTCCTAAGAGAAAGTGTTGGCAAGCGTTAAATAAGTGTTGAAAATAAAGAGTGGTGTTTCGCTTTTCAAACTATACATGTGCACCATAAATACAACCACTTAAATGGGTAGTCATGGGTTACCACACGTTGGGTCCCATGACTAAGCAACGGTCAGAATGCCACACTTTGTGCATCTGACAAAAAGGTAGGTGTACGGCCTACCGGGTGAGATACTTCTCCATCTCTACACCCAAACTTACCGGTTGTCCACTCCGAAAACACAAAGTTCACATAACTGAAACTTACTAGCTCGGACCGGCATGACCTATCGGACTGGCATCCTATCCAGGAAGGACTTGCCCCTCAGAGGTGGACACCTACTGAGAGACTTACCATAACCCTTCAAAGACTAGTCCTAGTGGTCTACCCTTATTGAGTACTCAACGTTGATTGTCTCACTTAGGAGTAAATTGATCACACATTGTTTTATTTGGAAATAGCAATTAAGGGTTTCTAAAATTCTTGTCAAAGTTGGGTTTTAGAAAGAATTTAGCATTTTGTGTAAAACTGCTTGTTTGATTTTCAAATGATTTGGTTGACTGGAATAAAAAGGAAAAATAGTCCTTAATTGCCTTTACATAAGGAATGTCCATACACATCACATTTGGCTTGCCACAGTAAGTTTTGGTCTTCAAATAATTCCATGCAGGAACTTACCTGATCCTTTGCTTGCTCAAATTCAAAAGTCTTCCAAGGCTGACCTAACCCCGCTTGGGGTAAACACAAGACATAAGGTTATACTCAAGCTATATTCACTTACACAAATATTCCTAGTTCAACTTATTACAATCATGCCCCTAATGTCCTAAGCTTTAAGGCTCGATGATAAAGGATTTTATAAAATAAGTCTAGCTTGATAAGGTAAAATAACTAGGGGTTGTAAAAATAATTGCTGATAAGTTATAGGCTCAAATAATAAATCTTGAGTGTTATTATTAATAAATAAACTAAGGTTTGAATTTTGAATAATATTAATAAATGGTAATTTAAGAATAGCTCTATTGTAAATAAATAATAAATTACAAAAAAATTTTAATTAATTTTTAATAGATAATAAATAATTAGTAATAAATAAAATTAATGATAAATGAATTAAATTAATTTTTTTAATTAATAAATAACAAATAGATTTTAATATAAATAATATTTAGGATTATAGGTAAAAGTTTGAACTAAAGTCTACAAGGTCAATAATTAATTCTAATATTTGATTTATTATTATTTATATAAAAGATTTATTTATTATGTATGTATATATATATTATTTTTAATAAAAGATTTTATTTATTTGATAATTAAAATATTAATATTTTAATTAATAATCCAATCCAAATCTTCCTAGAGTTTCGAATTTTATAGAGAAAAATATAGTAGTAATTCTAATTAAAGTAATAAAATTTGTTAATAAAAATAACCTAGACTTAACAAGAAAATAATCTTTCACCATGATTTTCTTGCTGCTAGAAAAGATTCATAAACACATTCTCCAACATCAAATAATAAACCATTCATGAACATATGCTTGAATTATCACCTACTATCAAAAGGCTAATTCCCTTCTAGACATAATCATCATTAATGGCTTCAATGAAAAATAGAAACATAAGAGCCTAATCACCTTTGGTGTCATAATATCTAACATGTTTCAAACATCCACAAAATTCATTAAGCACGAAGAACATACATTGATTCAAAAGGAAAATACATACAACTTAGCCATATACACCAATCCTCATATCTTAACTCCATCCCCTTCCTTCACATACATATCCCCAATCTCCTATTCATATCCATTCTTCCTATCAACATCTAAGAGACATGAATTCAGAATTTTAAAAGAAGGTTTTAAGAATAATTACTTGATTGTCGATTACTATGGTGAAGACTAAAGAAGGTTCACGCGCGATGGAGAGCCTTGAGTGATCCAACGGAAAAACAGCCATGGTTGATGGTTGATCAACCATTTCGGTAGAGAGGGAGAGAGAGAGCATTAGAAAGGTATATTGAGAACTGAATGGAAGAGGATGAACAAGAAGATTGTTCTTGATTTACCTTGTTTGTGAAACCCCAGTCAAAACCAACTTTAGAGTAAGGGGGGCTGGGATGCATATCATATTTTATTTCATGGTTAAATATATTTTCATATGATTTTTATGTGCTTTGGATTCGGTTTTTATTGTCTTGAGGTCTTGTTGGTGAGTATTGAGTGGGAAGGGCAAAATGGTAATTTTTACCTAAGGTGGAAAAAGGGAGATAGCTTGAGGATTGAATAGGAAAATATTTTTAGAGAGGAAATAAGAACAAGAATTGTTGTGGTGTAGTGGTTAGAGCCTTAGAATTGATTCTTGAGGTCTTGGGTCCAAATTCCATTATTAGAGCTATAGCATGATTAAAATTTATTTTTGCTTGGGAAGTATCATTGTCGGCCTTAGTGGTGTTTGGAGTAGGGTAGAGATGTTGTCCTATGAGAGACATGATAGGAGTCTTCAAATCCTACTCTTTACCTCTACACAAAATTTCTAAGGGGAATTCATTTCCTCTTGATCCTTAGTTTTTCCTAATTCTCAATTCATTAGTTTGTTCACCGTGTTCAAGCTAATTTTATTCTAGAAAAATTCCAGCAATGTGTTGTGGCTTTGAAGGTTCAAAATGTTTTAGTAAAAGACATCATATGGACCGAAACAATGGATGAGGGGGAAAGATTTCAAGTGAATTAAATTCCTTAGTGAACTTTCTAAAAATTCACGCTAGCTAGGTTTATTTCCCTTTGTACATAGAACTGAAAATTTTCCAGCTTTGTGTGCCTTCAAGGTGTTGAAATTCTTGACCATTATTTCCTCCCAAATGCTGCCAGAAAATGGCCCTTTTGATCAGCTTAGAATCTGGATTTTTATGGCTATTTTCGGACTGCACAAAGATGGTGTAAAACCAGAAAAAAATCATGTACAAATCGCAGCTTTGGAGGTCCAAAACCAAGCTGTTTTCTTCCAGTTTTTGTACAACACCCTAGCCATGTTTTTCCTCCATGAAGTAGGCTGGAAACCAGCCTTGAAAGCCCCAGAAATTCCCCTTTGAGGCCTCTGCAAATCTCCTGGAAAAAGGCAGCCGAAAACTGCCCAGAAAATTCCAGCCTTGCAAAAATCTGTGCAGTGGTTTTTTTTTTCCAGCTTTGTTTCCTAATTCTCTCCTAGCCGAAACTCCATCCTTTTTCTGAAAAAACCACCCTTAAACCTCCATTAACATAACTCCATTGTCCTTCCAAAGTTCTGCACGAAAATCCAGCCATGGATGCCTAAAAGATTTCCAAAAAAATTCTGCAATCATTCCTTGATTTGGATACCAAAATTCCAGCTACCATGATTTAACAACTTTCCATAAAATATACCTCAAACAACCAGACCTTCTCTCCATCATTATACTCCATAATTTCGGCCACCCTAAGCCTCCTTCAACCAGCTTTCATTCAACCAAAACACTGCCCAGAAATTCGTCCATGGCAAATCTCCAAAAGCTCTACAATAATCAAAGATATTCTTGTGATATCTAGTTTCCAAATTTGCTTCCCAAAAATATTCTTCAAGGATTTTAACAACTAGCCTTTCCTTTTTCCTTCCAAACCATAAAAACCATCTTCCTAAACCCTACAAATAGTTTGGCAGCCCTAGTCTCTTCAGAATTTCGGCAGCCTCCATCCAAGAACTCTCTATTCTCTTCAACCTCAAGAACACACACACTACACCAAGAACACCTACTACTTGCTTTCACCTAATACACCTTCAAACCACTTCAAACCCTCACGAAAATCTCCAGATTTAGTCTACTCACTGCCGTGAGTCCATCAACACCATTCTTAACATCAAACTCCACAAATCATCTTGCTACTTCGGATCAAAACTAGAAATTTCTGTTAAGGTCAAGAACACCTTCAAGGTAAATTTATTCTAACAACTTCATCTTCTCCAATCTTGATTTCTTGTGAGAGCCTATGTGAATAAACATGCTAATGGTCTCTCTCTCTCTCGCTCTCTCTCTCTCTCTCTCATGGCCGAAAATTCCCCTCTCTTGGCCGGATGACTTTTTCTCCCATGAACATGCTTTCGCCATCGCCCATGGACAAAGTTAGACATCTAGGAGTTGAGATCTACTCTAAACTCCTTCAAGGCATTCATCAACCAAGTAAATAACTTCAATCTTCCTTTTTAAACTCTAGATTCATGTCTCTAGGATGATGATGATAGTAGGTGGATGGTGATAGGATTTAAGTATATATATATATATATATATATATATATATATATATATTGTTGAGATTGAAGCATGAATATATGTATAATTGTGAAGGAGATGGGATTTATGCATGGAAGGATTATCTTGGATGATTATATGATGATTTGAGGTTGATGCATGTCATAGGTAGTATTTGTGATGAAGTATGCTAAAGATTATGTCACCTTTGGTGAATAGGATTTATATTCATATTGGATTGTTGAAGCCATGATCATATTTATGCTAGTAGGGGTTGCATCATGTTTTGATAAATTGAGATATATGCTTGTATGCATGATTTGGATGATTTGATGAATTAAAGGGTTGTATATGATCATGATTGTAGTTAGCTATGGGAATATGATCATGATCTAGTTGTTCCTAAGTCAAATTTTATTTCATTAATAAAATATTTAATAATATGATTTTTCTAGTAAAATTTTGAAAACCATGGGAAAATGTGGATTTGGTCTTTTATATAAAATAGTGATATTTTAGTCAAATAAATAATAGTTTTTGCTAGGAAAAAAAATATTATTTAAAATAATAAAATCAATTAAAGCCTTTTATGGAAATGATTATATTTAATAAAATATTTATTACTAAAAATTTAATTATTATCTTTTAATCAAAACCCATTAAGGACTTGCTTATTGTTTTTCAAGCAAGACTCATTAAATTTATTTGCAACAAATTTTAGCTATCAATTATTTTCTAACAACTAAATTATTAATAAATCATTATTTTACCTAATATCACCTTGGACCCTTTTTCAAATAAACCATAATTTATTTTTAGCAAGGTTTAAACCTTCAACTTTTTGTACCTATTTCCCCAACTCTAGTTATTTTAATATCAAACTAGATTTATTTTATAAACCCTTTTTATTTATTATTGAGCCTTAATGCTTGGGACACTAGGGATATGATTGTAGTAAGTTGAGTTAGTTTTATTTGAGAAAGTGAGTATTTGGCTTGAGTTTGATTGTGGTTTGTATTTACCCTATGCGGGGTTAGGTCAGCTGTTGGAGACCTTTGTTGTGAGCAAGGATCAGGTAAGCTCCTGCATAAAACCTATTTGATGCAAAATGTTTATTATGGCTAGCTAAGTTTAGAGTGCATGGACACTCATTTATGTAAAGGCAATTGAGGGTTAAATCCTTTCTTATTTCAAACATTTGAATTATTTAAAAGCCAATGAGCAGATTTACTCAAACTCAAATTCTTTCTAAAACTGATTTTGTTAAAGACTTTGGAAAACCCATAAATTGCCATTTTCAAGTGGAACTGTGTTTTGTTCATTTTCTTCCCAAGTGGGATATGTTACATTGAGTACTCAATGGGGGTAGATTGGTAGTGCTAGTTTTGAAGAGCAAGAGTGAGTCTTCTGGCAGGAGGCCTCCTCCAGAAGATGAACTCAACTTAGAGAAACGTCAGTACTACTTAGTCATGCCGGTCCGAACTAGCAGTTTGTTTTCAGTCAAGTGACTGTGTTTTGCCGGAATGGACACCCGGTTGTTGTTTGGGTATAGAGAAGGAGGAGTATCTTGCCCGGTAGGCCGATCACCTACCTTTACTCAGTCTGCACAAAGTGTCGGCCCTTTAGTCAGTCTGCACAAAGTGTCGGCATTCTGACCGGCAGTATGCACAAAGTGTCGGCATTTTGACCGGCAGTATGGACAAAGTGTCGGCATACTGACCATCCAGTTATGGGTCTCAACGTGTGGTAACCCATAATCCTTTCTTTCGAGTGGTTGATCTTATAAATTATGTATGGCTGGAAAAGCCAAAATGCCACTCTTGCTTTTGACTAATGTTTATTACTTGCTAATATTTCTCTTATAAAGTTTTTATACTCTGCATCCACGAACTATTTCCACTAAACACCCAAAGCACACACGGACTTACTGAGATTTTTGTCTCATCACCTTTTTACCATGATTTCAGGCCGATCCTGCTATGGGGATGAGTAGCTTGTGTTATCTGCCTTGGAAAAGAATGTTGTCTTTTATTTTTATGTATTTCTTTGGGGAGTTGAGAGTGGCTGATTTTATTTATGGATTTGTATTTCTTTTGGGAATTCATGGTTTTATTCGTGGATTTATTCTTGGGTTGTAATAAATTTTAAGTTAAATTATTATTTTCATTTCGTTATTTTAATTGTGTGACCTAGTTATAAAGACCACTTGTCCTTTGGACGGAGCGACATCCCTGGCCCTGGCGGGCCTAGGTAGTGGGGTGTTACAAGTGGTATCATAGACTTGGTTTAAGCAATTATTCATAGTATATGTGCTCTTTATTTAAGTTTAAATCTTTATTTAACCTATCTTGTTGATGCCGTAGGATGGTTAGAATGCTTAGGACCGCGGGGAAAGGGTAGCAGTGGCACCCGCCTATCCCTATATACCCAGAGGACCTTCCAGTTCCCCAACCTGCCCCTCAACCAGTTGTTCCTATGGAGGATAGCAGTGATGATGAGGTCCAGATCCTTAAGCCACCCCCAATCCTGGTAATAGATATAAGTTCTGACAGTGAAGATGAGGAGATAGTCGTAGAGCATGTTCCCCACCCTCCTCATCCCATAGTGGATTTATCGACAAATAGTGATGACCCGGGGGAGATAGATTATGAGTCTTCACCTAGGCCTTCCTTCGTTCCTTCCTTCATTTCTCCTCCCCACCGAATCGAGCCCGGAGAGAGTTCTAAGCACCCTGGGAAGGAGCCCATGGAGGGGTTTGCTAGCAGGATTGGGTAGATTTCTCTAAGAACTCTGGGAAATGGTTATATAAGGTCGACTTTGAAAATTCTGATAAGGACTATAGATGCTAAGAGCTGATATGATCAGGATGCTTATTTATTGCTTTCCGTAAACTTTTGTGTTAAGGAATTTCCTTTCTATTTTCTGCTTTCATTTCAAAATTTATGCAAATAGGAGTACCTGGAGTACTCTAAGATTTGAGAAATTTTTTTTTATGCAATTCTTTTTACAAAAACCTGCATATGATTTTCTTTTACCTAAACCTAAATGTGAATGCATGCTCAAAATATTTTAAACTTGCATGCATAAACTCATCATCTGGGTATGGTTTAGAATGGCACCCAAGCGCCGTGAAGCTTCAACAAGCAGAATGGTTCCGGGAGCTGATCAAGTGGCACTGGAAGTCGAGACAGCCCAGAAGCAAATATCCAACTGGGGTGAAGGGAGTGGTCCGAATAAGGGATCGGGGTCTAAAGTTCCAATTGATGTGTCATTGGGCCAGGCATGCAGTAAGAAGGCCGGAATTCTGTAGACTCTAACCGAGCGAAGGTACCCTAAGCAAGAAGACAAGTTCCAGACCTTAAAGCAGGGAAATATGACAGTAACTCAATACGCTACTCGACTCAATCACTTATCCAAGTTCTGTCAACGGCTAATAGATGCAGAGAAAAATTGTACTCGGCAGTTTATGAAGGGATTGAGACAGGAACTTAGAAGGGTATTGGCACCATCCTCACCAACGGCTTATGCTGCAATGGTGGAAGCCACAACTCGTATCGAGAATGAAGATAAAGGTAGAGTAGATAGCAAAGCATCGAACTTATCTGAGCGTGTTACTCCTAAGAGGCCTACAGGGCAGCAACACGAAAATAAAGGAAAACAAGCACGGACCGCGCTAGCTGGGGCCACTGCAAATGCAGTAACCTGCCATCACTGTGGCAGGAGGGGCACGAAATGAAGGATTGCTGGTCCAAGAAGGAGAATCGAAAATGCTTTATTTGTAGAGACCCTTCGCATATGAGGAATAACTGTCCAAAAATTAGAGGTACCAACCAAGGAAACCCAACAATGCTTGCTCGTGCGACCAGTCGAGCCGACATTGGTGGAGCTGCAGGAAGTGAGGATAGAAATCTCAAGTGAATGCCGGAGACCGAATACGGAGGTACTAGAAGCAGATGCAGCAATAGGAGAAAGTAAGCCCACTATTATGCAGATATTTTGATTTATTCTAATCCTGTGCCTCGTTATGTCAAATTGCATTAGGCATGTTAATGGGGATGTGATGGGTCGAAATTGCCCATACCTGATGGTCAAGGTTCAGTGGGAGCATCATGGCACGCAGGATGCTGCATGGAAATCAGAAGAGTGGGTTAAGCGGATGTATCCCGATCTGAAATAGAGATACGCTTGAATTTTGGGACGAAATTCTTCTAAAGAGGGGAGGATGTGAAACCCCAGTCAAAACCAACCTTAGAGTAAGGGGGGTTGGGATGCATATCATATTTTATTTCATGGTTAAATATATTTTCATATGATTTTTATGTGTTTTGGATTTAGGTTTTATCGTCTTGAGGTCTTGTTGGTGAGTATTGAGTGGGAAGGGCAAAATGGTAATTTTTACCTAAGGTGGAAAAAGGGAGATAGCTTGAGGATTGAATAGGAAAATATTTTTAGAGAGGAAATAAGAACAAGAGTTGTTGTGGTGTAGTGGTTAGAGCCTTAGAATTGATTTTTGAGGTCTTGGGTTCAAATTCCATTATTAGAGCTATAGCATGATTAAAATTTATTTTTGCTTGGGAAGTATCATTGTCAGCCTTAGTGGTGTTTGGAGTAGGGTAGAGATGTTGTCCTATGAGAGACATGATAGGAGTCTTCAAATCCTACTCTTTTTCTGTACACAAAATTTCTAAGGGGAATTCATTTCCTCTTGATCCTTAGTTTTTCCTAATTCTCAATTCATTAGTTTGTTCAGTGTGTTCAAGCTAATTTTATTCTAGAAAAATTCCAGAAATGTTTTGTGGCTATGAAGGTTCAAAATGTCTTAGTAAAAGACATCATATGGACCGAAACAATGGATGAGGGGGAAAGATTTCAAGTGAATTAAATTCCTTAGTGAACCTTCTAAAAATTCACTCTAGCTAGGTTCATTTCCCTTTGTACATAGAACTGAAAATTTTCCAACATTGTGTGCCTTCAAGGTGTCGAAATTCTTGACCATTATTTCCTCCCAAATGCTGCCAGAAAATGGCCCTTTTGATCAGCTTAGAATCTGGATTTTTATGGCTATTTTCAGACTTCACAAAGATGGTGCAAAACCAGAAAAAAAATCCTGTACCAATCGCAGCTTTGGAGGTCCAAAACCAAGCTGTTTTCTTCTAGTTTTTGTACAGCACCCTAGCCATGTTTTTCCTCCATGAAGTAGGCTGGAAACCAGCCTTGAAAGCCCCAGAAATTCCCCTTCGAAGCCTCTGCAAATCACCTGGAAAAGGGCACCCGAAAACAGCCCAGAAAATTCCAGCCTTGCAAAAATCTGTGCAGTGGTTTTTTTTCCAGCTTTGTTTCCTAATTCTCTCCTAGCCGAAACTCCATCGTTTTTCTGAAAAAACCACCCTTAACCATCCATTAATAGAACTCCATTGTCCTCCCAAAGTTCTGCACGAAAATCCAGCCATGGATGCCTAAAAGATTTCCAAAAAAATTCTGCAATCATTCCTTGATTTGGATACCAAAATTCCAGCTACCATGATTTAACAACTTTCCATAAAATATACCTAAAAAAACCAGACCTTCTCTCCACCATTATACTCCATAATTTTGGCTACTCTAAGCCTCCTTCAACCAGCTTTCATTCAACCAAAACACTGCCCAGAAATTCGCCCATGGCAAATCTCCAAAAGCTCTCCAATAATCTAAGATATTCTTGTGATATCTAGTTTCCAAATTTGCTTCCCAAAAATATTCTTCAAGGATTTTAACAACTAGCCTTTCCTTTTTCCTTCCAAACCATAAAAACCATCTTCCTAAACCCTGCAAACAGTTTGGCAGCCCTAGTCTCTTCAGAATTTCGGCAGCCTCCATCCAAGAACTCTCTATTCTCTTCAACCTCAAGAACACACACACTACACCAAGAACACCTACTACTTGCTTTCACCTAATACATCTTCAAACCACTTCAAACCCTCACGAAAATCTCCAGATTTAGTCTACTCACTACCGTGAGTCCATCAACACCATTCTTAACATCAAACTCCACAAATCATCTTGCGACATCAGATCAAAACTAGAAATTTCTGTTAAGGTCAAGAACACCTTCAAGGTAAATTTATTTTAACAACTACATCTTCTCCAATCTTGATCTCTAGTGAGATCCTATGTGAATAAACATGATAATGGTCTCTCTCTCTCTCTCTCTCTCTCTCTCTCTCTCTCTCTCTCTCTCTCTCTCTCATGGCCGAAAATTCCCCTCTCTTGGCCGGATGAATTTTTCTCCCATGAACATGCTTTCGCCATCTCCCATGGACAAAGTTAGACATCTAGGAGTTGAGATCTACTCTAAACTCCTTCAAGGCATTCATCAACCAAGTAAATACCTTCAATCTTCCTTTTTAAACTTTAGATTCATGTCTCTAGGATGATTATGATAGTAGGTGGATGGTGATAGGATTTAAGTATATATATATATATATATTGTTGAGATTGAAGCATGAATATATGTATAATTGTGAAGGAGATGGGATTTATGCATGAAATGATTATCTTGGATGATGAAGTATGCTAGAGATTATGTCACCTTCGGTGAATAGGATTTATATTCATATTGGATTGTTGAAGCCATGATCATATTTATGCTAGTTGGGGTTACATCATGTTTTGATAAATTGAGATCTATGCTTGTATGCATGATTTGGATGATTTGATGAATTAAAGGGTTGTATATGATCATGATTGTAGTTAGCTATGGGAATATGATCATGATCTAGTTGTTCCTAAGTCAAATTTTATTTCATTAATAAAATATTTAATAATATGATTTTTCTAGTAAAATTTTGAAAACCATGGGAAAATGTGGATTTGGTCTTTTATATAAAATAGTGATATTTTAGTCAAATAAATAATAGTTTTTGCTAGGAAAAAAAATATTATTTAAAATAATAAAATCAATTAAAGCATTTTATGGAAATGATTATATTTAATAAAATATTTATTACTAAAAATTTAATTATTATCTTTTAATCAAAACCCATTAAGGACTTGCTTATTGTTTTTCAAGCAAGACTCATTAAATTTATTTGCAACAAATTTTAGCTATCAATTATTTTCTAACAACTAAATTATTAATAAATCATTATTTTACCTAATATCACCTTGGACCCTTTTTCAAATAAACCATAATTTATTTTTAGCAAGGTTTAAACCTTCAACTTTTTGTACCTATTTCCCCAACTCTAGTTATTTTAATATCAAACTAGATTTATTTTATAAACCCTTTTTATTTATTCTTAAGCCTTAAAGCTTGGGACACTAGGGATATGATTGTAGTAAGTTGAGTTAGTTTTATTTGAGAAAGTGAGTCTTTGGCTTGAGTTTGATTGTGGTTTGTATTTACCCTATGCGAGTTTAGGTCAGCTGTTGGAGACATTTGTTGTGAGCAAGGATCAGGTAAGCTCCTGCATAAAACCTGTTTGATGCAAAATGTTTATTATGGCAAGCCAAGTGTAGAGTGCATGGACACTCATTTATGTAAAGGCAATTAAGGGTTAAATCCTTTCTTATTTCAAACATTTGAATTATTTAAAAGCTAATGAGCAGATTTACTCAAACGCAAACTCTTTCTAAAACTGATTTTGTTAAAGACTTTGGAAAACCCATAAATTGCCATTTTCAAGTGGAACTGTGTTTTGTTCATTTTCTTCCCAAGTGGGATATGTTACGTTGAGTACTCAATGGGGGTAGATTGGTAGTGCTAGTTTCGAAGAGGAAGAGTGAGTCTTCTGGTAGGAGGCCTCCTCCAGGAGATGAACTCAACTTAGAGAAACGTCAGTACTACTTAGTCATGCCGGTCCGAGCTAGCAGTTTGTTTTTAGTCAAATGACTGTGTTTTGCCGGAATGGACACCCGGTTGTTGTTTGGGTAAAGAGAAGGAGGAGTATCTTGCCCGGTAGGCCGATCACCTACCTTTAGTCAGTCTGCACAAAGTGTCGGCATTCTGACCGACAGTATGCACAAAGTATCGGCATACTGACCATCCGGTTATGGGGCCCTACGTGTGGTAACCCATAATCCTTTCTTTCGAGTGGTTGATCTTATAAATTATGTATGGCTGGAAAAGCCAAAACGCCACTCTTGCTTTTGACTAATGTTTATTGCTTGCCAATATTTCTCTTATAAAGTTTTTATACTCTGCATCCACGAACTATTTCCACTGAACACCCAAAGCACACACGGACTTACTGAGATTTTTGTCTCATCACCTTTTTACCATGATTTCAGGCCGATCCTGCTATGGGGATGAGTAGCTTGTGTTATCTGCCTTGGAAAAGAATGTTGTCTTTTATTTTTATGTATTGCTTTGGGGTGTTGAGAGTGAATGATTTTATTTATGGATTTGTATTTCTTTTGGGAATTCATGGTTTTATTCGTGGATTTATTCTTGGGTTGTAATAAATTTTAAGTTAAATTATTATTTTCATTTCGTTATTTTAATTGTGTGACCTACTTATAAAGACCCCTTGTCCTTTGGACGGGGCGACATCCCCGGCCCTGGCGGGCCTAGGTAGCGGGGTGTTACATTGTTGATGTTCTTGAGACCTTCAAGAAAAAGCTGATTTTGATCCGATTGAAAATTCTTGTTTGCATGTTTTTGTGTTATAAATATTAGAAATGAAGTCTAGGGATTAAATAGAAGTGATCTAGAGTATTTGAGAGTGATTGGAGGTGTTTAGAGTAGGTATAGGCTTGAAGAAAAGCAGTCTGTGTTCTTGGTGTTCTTGGTGTTTTGAAGAGAATTGAGAGAAAAGGCTTCATGAAATCTGGAATGATGTTGGCCGAATGGTCTAGGATAGATGGGAGTTTCGGTCTTAGCTAGAAAGAGAGGGAATGATCAGATTTTATTTGAATTTCAAATCGAGAAAATTGTGGAGTTGGTTGAGGTAGGAGATTAGCTAATGGTGTTTGATTAAGGGAGGTTTCTTTGCTCTTCAATGGTGCCGGCTGGACTAGCTAACTTTGCTGAAATGAATGAAGCTTGTTCAGGTTATAAGGCTGGCCAAAATGTAGTCTTTAATGGCAGAGAAAATTTTGGTTTATTAGCTTGATACAAGAGTGGTTTAATGGAGTAAAATTCTGAAATTATTTTGAAGTTCAAAAAGAGTTTTGGATAGAGTAATCTTAGGAGGGTTTTGAGGTGTGGTTATGGAGTCCATGTACTCAAGGTAAGTGTGGAGGTCAATGGTGTTCAGTCCATGGCTGAACAAGGTTCAATTTCTAAAGATTTGAAGGGTGTTCTTCGGCCTTGGCTTTGAGAGACAAAGCTGGAAAATTTTTTGGTTTCAACTTGTTCAAAGTTTCGAAGGTTGGTGGCTTTTTGTGCAGAATTTTCTGCATTTCTTCAGCCCGATTTGCAGCTGGTTTTTGAGGGGATTTGAAGGTCCTTCAAAGGTGATTTTCCAGCCTTCCTTTCTGGAAAAAAAATAGAGGGTGTCTCTGCTGGATTGATGACAAAAAGACAGCTTCAATTCCAGCTTAGAGTGCAGCGAATTGTGCAGGAAATTTTTCTAGTTTTGTGCAGTTTTTGCAGTCCGAATTTTGCACAGAATTTTCAGTCTTCAAGCCACATGAAATGACCATTTTTCTGGTAGCAAATGGTTAGGATTACTAGATGAATTTTTTGAAAGCTGGACTGTCAAGAATGCTGGAATTTTTTCCAGATTTTTCTTCATTAAAACCATGAACAACATGAAGGTAGGATTGAAGGTTCTACCATGGTGATTTATTTCTCTTGGGAACTCATCATAACTTCTGTCCTAATTTCAGCTAATCCTCTATCCTTCAAGACTGATTTTCAAAATTTAAGGTTGAAGAATTATCACAGAATTTTTTTTGGAATTTAAAAGAAGAGATTTAATGGATTTTGGTTTATTTAAATTATGAAGATGTTAGGACAAAGCTAGAGGTAATAAAAAGGACAAGAATTCCTCTAGAATTCTTTTTAGGACACAATGATAAGATTAGGACATTCTCTTCATGTCTCCCCTAAGACAACATTCCTATTTTTATGGAATGCAAGAAAACAAAAATTCAAACTTAATTAAGATAATCATGATAAAAACTTTGATGATGGGATTTGAACTCATGACCTTAGAGATTAATTCCAAAGCTCTAGCCACTAAACCACAACAACTCTTGTTCTTATTTTCTCACCCACATATTCCTCTTATTTAATCCTCAAGTTATCTTCTTATTTTGACCTCAAGCAAAATTACCATTTTACCCTTCCTACTCAATAAGCATAACTAAGCCTTTTAACCCATAAACCACAATTCTAAAGCACATAAAATCATTCAAATATATATATATATATATATATTTATGCAAAATAATATGATATGCATCCCGACCCCCTTACTCTAGGGTTGGCTTTAGGTGGGGTTTCACACACCAAATAATCTAGGCTTACCCCAACTGGGTTTTACTTTCCAAATTTTGATATAATTCAGTTTAAAGAGAAAAATACAGAAATAGCTCACAAATTCAGCATATATAAACCAACTAGAGTACCTTTACCTTTTGATCTTTAGAACAATAGATCTCACTTTGAATCATAATGTAGATGAAGAATTTTTATTTTTTAAAAGTCTTAGGATGTTTCTGAAAATGTTAGCACGAATTCTAATTGAAAATTATGTTTAAATGGCTTTTATAGGGGCAAAAATCAGGGCTGCAACGGCTAGTTGTTGCTGTTAGGTTTTGCAAGGATTTTAGACCCACAAGGTGAAAAATTGTACATCCAAAAGGTGCGTCCAAAATTTTACTTTATACTGAAATACCCATTTTGAAATTCTATAGACTTTAGTCTTACAAGGTAGAAAGTTGTGCATCTAAAACGTGGGTCCAAAATAACACTTTATACCAAGAAGTATAATTAGAACAACTTTAGATTTAGGCACTTTGAATTAGTGTTTTGGATTCAGAGGTCCATCCAAAACCATTCAACCAAGTTTTTATAAAATCAAAAGCTTTTTTTCTAAAATTCTTTTTATGATCAAAATCTGGATTAAAACCACCCTCTTTTTGAAATGACTTTGAGTGCTTCAATATTAAATAAATTGAACTTAAAGTAAATAGACTAGGAAATACAATGTTAGGACTTTGCCCTAGAAGTAATTATTTGTACAATATATTTTATACATTAACTCAATAAAAGGTATTTTTTATCTTTCAATTTCTTTATTTTATATGTTTATGTGTATAAAACTGTTAGATAAAGTCCTAAGAACGATACTGTGTTAAGAAAATCATGATAGAGATCGTGATGTGAGGTTCCTACTACACGGAACTGTGTTTGTGCTTAAATTATCCCTAGTCATAGTATTAATGAGGTGGGACATCATTAATGCGCTAAAACTAGACGTGTTATACTTCTTGATTTGATCAAGTGATGGTTCTCACATGTAACACCCCTACTAAGATAACAGCAGAAACATATCAACACCGGGCGTCACCCCGTCCAGTTACCCAGACAAGGGAGTCTTTATAACGAAAATCAAAGAAATGAATATATATATATATATATATATATATATATATAGAAGGTCCAGACTCATACAATATCCCATACTAATGGCCACACATATACATACGTCAAAGAATCTCACACATGCTATCTCTAACTACAACAGCCATAAAGTACATAATCAAAAGGGAAACCGTCCAGACCTATACCACTAACATTGTGGTATCGTCGTTCTATCCGTAGGTCTGCTCAACTCTAGATCCTATAAAAAGTAAGATAAAAGACACGTGTGAGTGAAAAATTACCCAGTGAGTCTCATGTGTGCGAGTACTTTAGTAAAGAAACAAAGTAATACAACTTTTGTGGGGAAAGCATTACGTTTGTTCACTAGAAACAATTCCAAAACTCTCTCAAAAAGAATTTATTCAAAACTCAATCATTTTTGAAAAACTGTATTTTACTTTCAAATCATTGTCCCAATTTCCAAATCACAGGCACTTCTCCAATAAAAGGTCGGCCTGTATGCAAAGACCGCAGTCATTGCCTTCGGCACCACGTATCATTGTACTAAGACCAGAGCCTACAATACTCAACTTGCACATATCATTGTACTTAGACTGCAGCCTATAGTACACAATCGTGCGTCAGCTGAAAAAGTACACTGCAGCATAATACTAAGAATAAATAATAGGTATACTGCAGCTATGAAACCCCAGTTGAAACCAACATTAGAGTAAGGGCGTTGGGATGGATATCATATTTTATTGCATGTTTAAAGATATTTTCATATGATTTTATGTGCTTTGGATTTGTAATTTGTAGCTTAGAAGGCTTAATTGTGTTTATTGAGTAAGAAGGGCGAAATGATAATTTTGCTTGAGGTGAAAATAGGGAGGTAGTTTGATAATTAAATAGGAAAAATATTTTGGAGAGAAAATAAGAACTAGAGTTATTGTGGTGTAGTGGTTAGAGCTTTGGAATTAATTCTTGAGGTCTTGGATTCGAATTCCATCATTTGTGTTTTTGCATGATTGAATTTTATTTTTGTTTAGGGAGGATATTTTCGGCCTTGTATGCTTTAGGGAAGAGTAGAGGGTTGTCCTAGGGGAGACATGATAGGAGTATCCAAATCCTACTCTTGTGCCCTACAAAAATTTCTAAGGGAATTCACACCATTCTTGATCCTTAGTTTTTCTTACTTCTCAATTTATTAAGTTGTTCAATTTATTCAAACTAATTTTATTCCAGAAAAATTCCAGCAAAGTGCTGTGGCTTTAAAGGTTCAAAATGTCTAAGTGTAGGACATCTTATAGACCAAAAATGGGTAGGAGTTGGGGAAGGTTCCCAAGAGAATTAATGTCTATGGTTGAAGCTTCAAAACTTCACCCTAGCTATGTTCATTTTCTTCATGAAGTAATCTGGAATTTTTTCAGCTTCTTGTGCATTCAAAGTGTCGAAATTTTCAGCCATCATTCCCTCCCAAATGCTGCAAGAAAAATAGCCCTCCTGTCCAGCTTAAAGTCTGAAATTTTATGGCCAAAATCGGACTGCACAAATGCTGTACAAACCAGAAAATTTTCTGGGCAAATTCGCAGCTTTGGTGAGCCTAAACCAAGCTATTTTCCTCTAGTTTTCACCCAACATCTTAGCCACGTTTTTCTTCCATAAAGAAGGCTGGAAACTAGCCTTGAAAGACCTTTGAATACCCCTTCAAATCTTCTGCAAGTAGGCTGGAAAATGGCAGCAAAAGCTACCCAAAAATTTTCAGCAACTAGAAAAAATCCTGCACAGGAATTTTTCCAGCTTTCTTCCTTCTCCAGCCCTGATCGAAACTTCACCATTTTTTTGTTCAAACTTCTCTTGAACAGCCATGAACTGAGCTCCATTATCTTCCCCAACCTTCTGCTTGAAAAACCTGTCCATGGCTGCCCTAAAATATCTCCAACAATTACTCTAATCAAGCCATTGATTGAAGACCAAAATTTCAGCAAATATGTTTAATAAACTTCCATAAAACATCCCTTAAATAACCGGACAATCCTTCACCATTGTACTCCCTCTTTTTGGTCACCATTAAGCCCCTTCAAACAGCTTTCATCCAACAAAAACTCTGATCAAACCAGCTCTCCTCCATTGAAGATCTTCTTACCATATTTTGTTTCCAAAATTGATTCCCTAAAATATTCTTTTAGAATTTCAAACAACCAACCTTTCCTTTTTCTCTCAAACCAGAAAATTCAATTGTAAAAACCTCTCAAACAATTCGGCCACTCCCTCCTACACAGAATTTCAGCCAGCCTCTCCCTATTCTCTCCATTCTCTTCAACCTTCAAGAACACCTACTCCCCTTCTCTCGCCTAAGGCCACCAAAACCACTTCAATCTTCTCAAAAGAAATTCCAGATTGCAGCTACTCACTTTCGGGAATCCATTTATACCACTTTTAACATCAAACTCCAAAATCCAACTCTCTCTTTTGGATCGAAAACCAGTGTTTTTGTGAAGGATCAAGAACACCTTCAAGGTAAGCATGTTCAATCAACTTCATCTTTACTCATCTTCAACCTCTAATGAATATATATGTGTATAATCATACTAATGGACTTTCTCTCTCTCTCTCTCTCTCTCTCTCTCTCTCTCTCTCTCTCTCTCTTGGCCGAATGGTAACTTCAACCATGGTCATGTTTTCTTCATCTTTCTTGGGCGGATCTAGTCTCCTAGGAGTTAGGATCCATTCAAAACTACTCCAAGGTACTCATCAACCAAGTAAGCCTCTTCAACCCTCTTTTTAAATTCTAGATTCATGTCTTCAGGTTGATATTGGAAGGAGATGGATTATGATTGGGGCTTGAGCATGTGTTGCTGTGATGAGTTGAGATTGAAGCATGAATAAATGTGTGTATATGATGGAGATGGGATTTATACATGAGTTGATTGTCTTGGTTGATTGTATGGCATTTTTAGGGTTTAATGTATGTCTCCATGTCATGAGTGGTATATGTGATTAAGCATGTTAGAGATTATGTCGCTTTTGGTGAGTAGGATTTATGCTCATTGTTAAAGCCATGATTATGTTTATGCTAGTAGAGGTTGAATCATGCCTTGGTAAATTTAAATCTATGCCTTTATTCTTGATTTGGATGATTTGATGGATTGGAGTGGAGTATATATTCATGATTGTGGTTAGCAATGGAAATATGATCGTGACCTAGTTGTCCCTAAACTAATTTTATTTCTTCAATAAAATGATTAATGCTATAATTCTTTCTAGTAAATTTCGAAAACTCTAGGATGGGTAGATTTGGACTATTATATATAAAATAATGATATTTTAGTCAAATAAATAATAGCTTTTATTAAAGAAATAAAATATATATAGATATTATTTAAACTAATAATATCAAATGAAACCTTTTATATAAATAATCATGATAAGTAAAATATTAATTTTGTAAGTCTTATATTCATAAATATCATTAAAATTTATTATCTTTTAATCAAAACCTATTAAAATTTACTTGTAATTAATTTTAGTTATCAATTATTTTCTAACAATTAATTAGTAATAAATCATTATTTTGCCTAATCCCTCCTAGGACTCTTCATCAAATAAACTCTAATTTATTCTTAGCAAGATTTAAACCTTCAACTTGTTAGTACCTATTTCCCAAAACCCTAATTATTTTAATATCAAACTAGACTTAGCTTATAAACCCTTTTATTTATTATCTGGCCTTAAAGCTTGGGATACTAGGATCATGGTTGAAGTAAGTTGAGCTAGCTTTATTTGTGAAAGTGGATTTTGGCTTGAGTTTACCCCAGGCGTGGTTAGGTCAGCTGTTGAATACCTTTATTTTATCTCAAGCTAAGGATCAGGTAAGCTCCTGCATTAAACCTGATTGATGCAAAATGGTTCTATGGCAAGCTAATTGTGGAGTGAATGGTCACTCATTTTTGTAAAGGCAATTGAAGATTGTCTCATTTCTCATTTCAATCAACCAAATTATTTGAAAATCAATAAGCAGATTTGCTCAAACTTTAAACTTTTTCTAAAACCAGTTTTGTCTCAAACGTTGGAAATCTTTAATCGCCATTTTTAAGTGGAGCTATGTTTATTTCATTTTTTCCCGAGTAGGATAAATTACGTTGAGTACTCAATAAAGGTGGACTGCTAGGACTAGTCTTTGAAAGGTTAGGGCAAATCTCTCAGTAGGTGGCCACCTCTGAAGGATAAGTCCTTCCTGGATAAGATGTCAGTCCAGTAGGTTGTGCCGGTCCGAGTTAGCAGTGTTGGGGATATGCCCTAGAGTCAATTTGTACTTATACAATTGTCATTATGTTTTATATAATAATATGAGGCTTTCCTTTCCATGAATAGTGAGTTTTGTTTTGTTGGTCATCAAGTACGTGACTTGATAGTAAAACCCTACAATGAATACAATGACTATTCTAAAAGCTGTCTCCGATCGATTATTATTATTATTGGAATAATAATAAATTAAGATTAGTATGTTTGTGACTTGATGGCTATGTTTTACTGGCCATGGATATTTGTGATATCGAGTCAAGACATAAATAAATGTTAGAGAACATTGTATTGGACATGACCCACTCGTGAGAGTACTTCATGGAATATGTCATAAGTACTTTCTAGCCATAATAATATTGAAAGTCCTTTGACCTAAATTCATCATAGTTTCTTACTTGATAAATTCTATATTTTGACATTGTCTAAAGTTGTCTTTAACCGAGATAATAAATTAGACTACTTGTTGGATATAGAATAAATCAAGGAGAGGAATATGATTGATTGTGAAGGAATTTGTCCCTCTCGGTTATGGGAGAGATATCCATGGGCCCCTTGATAAGTTAGACTTGTTAAAAATGCATGGCAGTGCTCAAATATATCAATCTAAGATATTGATATCATTTGTTTGAACAGTCTACTATGAAATCAAGAAATAATTAATTAAGCTTAATAAGGATGACATGCTCCGTACCTTATGCTTAATCTGGATATCGTGTGACAAAAGGACTAAATATAAAATTATGGTTTGGTTCAAAGGGATCACCGATCTTCATTTAACCTGGATAGTTATAATGTTTTGCTAGAAACCACTTATAACTTGTGGGCCATTTAAATATGATTTAGGCATCGTCGCCGGTGTTAAATGAACCTATAGGGTCACACAATAAGCGAACTTGTTAGGTTATTTTTCTGGTGACCAGGTTCGATGAATCTGGATGATATCCAGATTATAAGAATCTGACTCGGTAAAATAATTAGTTAAATTACCGAGATAATGGCAGAATCTTATCATATCAGTTTTAATTTAATTTGAATTTAAATTAGAATATGATAAGATATGATTAGGGTTGGACTCTAAGAGGTTCGAGGGTTTTTTAAGAAAACCCTAGCCGTCTTTCAATAGTCCAATTTTCGGTTGAGAACATTCGTGCCATTCTCTACCAGAAAGAAAAAAACCTCTCAAACCCTAGGCGCTAGCACTCCCCGGGTATCGAGTGAGTTCACGGTGTGTATCCGATAGAGGACGTTCGCATACTGCAGCGTCTGGTGATTGTTCGGGTTGAACGTACAACAGCGCAACCAGAATCGAAGGATTTCGATTACAGCAACCAGAGGTAATTCTTAAAGCTTAGATCTTCTTAATCGTTTACTTGGGTCCTCGGGAGGGATTCGTAGATGTTTTCCGCGTTTAGGAGTCCACGAATCCCAACAAGCAGTTTTCAGTCATGTGGACTGTGTGTTGCCAGAATGGACAACCGATTTTGTTTGGGTATAGAGAAGGAGGAGTATCTTGCCCGGTAGGCCGATCACCTACTTTTTGTTAGTCTGCACAAAGTGTGGCATTTTGACCGTTGTATGGTTATGGGGCCTAACGTGTGGTAACCCATGACCACCTTTTTGAGTGGTTGATTTTATTGAATATGTATGGTTGGAAAAGCCAAAACACCACTCTTGAATTTGACTAGTGTTTATTGCTTGCCAGTATTTCTCTTATGAAGATTTTACACTTTTCATTCACGAACTGTTTTCACTAGACACTCAAAGCACACACGGACTTACTAGATTTTTATCTCATCACATTTTTTACCATAATTTCAGGTCGATCCTGTTGTGGGGATGAGTAGCTAGTTGTTGCCTGCCTTGGAAGATTTTCTGATATTTATTTTTATATAATGCTTTGGAAGTTGAGAGTGAACAATTTCTATTTTGTATTTGATTTGAATTCTTGGATTGTAATAAGTTTTAAGTTTAAAGTATTATTTTTATTCTATTATTTTAACTGTATGATCTAGTTATAAAGATCCCTTATCCTTTGGGCGGGGTGACATCCGCGGCCCTGTCGGGCCTAGGTAGAGGGGTGTTACAAGCGGTATCAGAGCCTAGGGTATAAGAAAATATTGATAGTATGTGTTCTATTTATTTAATTTTAAATCTTTATCTAGCCTATGTTGTTTATGCTATAGGATGGTTAGAATGCTTAGAACCACGAGAAAAGGGCAGCAATGGCACCCGCCTATCCCTATTTACCCGGAAGACCTTCCTGTTCCCAAGCCTGACCCTCAGCCAGTTATCCCTTTGGAGGATAGCAGTGATGATGAGGTCCCGATCCATGAGCCACCTCCAATCTCGGTGATAGACATAAGCTCTAACAGTGAAGATGAGGTGATAGTCGTGGAGCACGTATCCCACCCTCCTAGTCCCGTAGTGGACTTAGCAATAGATAGTGATAACCTGGGGGAGATAGACTATGAGTCTCCACCTAGGCCTTCTTTCATTTCTCCTCCTAGCTGAGCTGAGCCCGGGGAGAGTTCTAGGCACCCTGGGATGGAGCCAATGGAGGGGTTTGCCAGTGGGGTTGGGGTAGACTTTTCTAAGAACTCTGGGATTGGTTGTATGAGGCTGATGATGAGGATTCTGATGAAGATTAGAGGATTAAGAGTTGTTTTGATTCGGATGTTTATTTATTGCTTTCCGTGAACTTTTATGTTAAGGATTTTTAAATTTTGTTTTCTGTTAAATTTTCAAATTCATGTAAATTAATATTGGAAGAAGAATTTATGAGCAATTCTTTAGACAAAATTTACCTCCGATTTCTTTTTACTTATATCAGATTGTGAATGCATGCACAATTAAAATGATTTAATCCTTGAATGCATACACTTAACATTTGGGGTATGGTTTAGAATGGCACCCAAGCGTTGTGCAGCTTCATCAGGCAGAAGGGTTTCGGAGGCAGATCATGTGGTACCGGAAGTTGAGACAGCTCGCATGCAATTACCCACTCGGGGTAATGTGAGTGAGCCAGAGATGGGAATGGGGTCTGAAATTCCGGTTGATGTGTCAATGGGCCAGGCATTCAGCAAGATGGCAGAAATTCTACAGACCCTAATCGAGCGAAGGAACCCTAAGGGGGAAGATAAGGCGTTAGAGTGGTTTCTGAAGTTTCAACCGCCCGTCTTCTTGGGCGAAGCTGAACAAGACCAGAAAGCAGAGCAATGGGTTGAGCAGATGAAGGACATATTTGCAACGCTCCAGTACACCGAGGAACGGATGGTTAAGTTTGCGGCTTTCCGGTTGAGAACACCAGCTCGGGCATGGTGGCAGCGAGTTTAAGATGACTGGGAAATGGTCGAGCAGGAATAGACGTGGTCCGACTTTGTTGAAGTCTTCAGAGTTGAGTACATCCCTCAGTGGATCGTGGAAAAGCGAGAGGACGAATTTCAGAATTTAAGACAGGGAAGCATGTCAGTAGCCCAGTACGCAGCACGGTTCACCCAACTGTCGAAGTACTACTAGAGATTGGTGGATACCGAGTAGAATAGGACGAGGCAGTTCGTCAAGGGGCTAAGGCCGGAATTGAGAAGGCCGTTGGCACCTTCTCCGCCAACAACCTATTCGGGGGTAGTGGATGCGGCTACCTGAACTAAAAATAAGGACCACAGCAGGATGGTGGCGAGGCCTTTCTAACCGCCAAGGTAACCGCAAGGACACTTCCAAGGGCAGCAATCCAACAAGCGCCCCGCCAACCAGCAGTGGCAGAACCGGGGAAAGCAAGCCCGGATAGTACCAGTTGGTCCTACTCAGAACCTTCCACCATGCCGGCAGTGTGGAAAGAGAGGCCACACCGAGAAGAACTGTTGGTCCAAGGGTGGTGAAAGGAAATGTTATCACTGCGGCGACCCGAACCACCTGCAGAACACCTACCCTAAGTTGCACCGAGTCGGGCAAGGAAATCCAGCGCAGAATCCGGGACCCAATAGAGTCAACACCATGGGAACATCTGGGAGTGGAGCACTGAAGCTACAAGTGAAGGCCAAGGTATTCGCTCTCAACAGAGAGGAGGTTGAGACCGATGCAGCAGTAGCGGAAGGTACGTTTACTATCCAAGGACGCTCCGTTAATGCATTGATAGATCCTGGCTCTACTCATTCCTATTTAAACAAGATTTGTGCATGTCATTTAGGTTAAGATGGAGTAGAGCTACCTTTTACTTTAGTGGTAAGCACACCTTTGGGGAAAATGGTGCAATCGGATCGGTATGTGAAAAACTGTAAAATTGATGTGGCGAGAGAAAGTCTAGAGGGAGATTTGATAGTATTGGACATTGAAGATTATGATTTGATATTGGGGATGGATTGGTTAGCTAAGCATGGGGTTAGGGTAGATTGTAGGAATAAATCGGTCCAGTTCATTAGACCGGGTTGTGATGTGTTGGAATTTAATGGCAAGAAGGTAAAGGAATTAAAGTATTTGATAGCGGGGGCTAAGGCCCAAAAATTGCTGAAACAAGGGTGTCAAGGGTACCTGGCTTACGTGATAAACAAGCCGAAAGACCAGTGCACTCTGGAGGACACCGAAGTAGTGAAGGATTTTCCCGATGTGTTCCCAGCGGAACTTGCTTCTTTACCCCCCAGTCGAGAAATGGAATTCACCATCGACTTAGTTTCGGGAGTGGAACCAGTATCGCGGACCCCGTACCGGATGGCACCGGCAGAGCTAAAAGAGCTGAAGGAATAGTTGGAAGAGTTAGTAAAGTAAGGCTACATCAGGCCTAGCACGTCGCCTTGGGGAGCCCCTGTGCTGTTTGTGAAGAAGAAGGACGGAACTCTGAGACTATGCATCGACTATCGGGGTTTGAACAACTTGATGATCAAGAACAAGTATCCCCTACCGCTAATTGATGAGTTGTTCGACCAGTTGCAAGGATCCAGTTGCTACTCCAAATTGGACCTAAGGTAAGGGTACTACCAAGTGCGGATAAAAGAGGAGGATATCCCTAAGACGGCCTTCAACACCAGATACGGGCACTATGAGTTCATAGTAATGCCGTTCGGGGTGACCAATGCTCTAGCAGTATTCATGGATTTGACGCATCAGGTGTTCTGGCCCTACTTGGACAAGTTCGTGGTGATCTTCATCTGCGACATTCTGATTTACTCCAAGAGTCTTGAAGAGCATGCGGAGCATCTGAAGCTCGTGTTGGAGAAGCTATGAGAGCATAAGCTGTTTGCCAAGTTTAGCAAGTGTGAATTCTGGCTGGACAGTATGGCATTTCTTGGCCATGTGGTGACCAATGAGGGAATCAAGGTAGACCCGGCAAAGGTTGAAGCAGTGTTAGATTGGAAGCAACCGGAGAATATCACCGAGATTCGAAGTTTCTTAGGATTGGCTGGTTAATATATGAGATTTATCAAAGGGTTTTCGACGCTGGCATCGCCGATGACCCGACTGCTGAGAAAGGATGTTCCATTTGTGTGGAACGAGAAATGTGAGAAAAGTTTTCAAGAGCTGAAGCGAAGATTGATGACAACGCCAGTATTGAGTCTACCAGAGGAAGGTAAGCCTTACGTGCTATATATTGACGCCTCGAAAGAAGGATTGGGAGCAATATTGATGCAAGACTGGAAAGTGATTGCTTATACTTCTCGGAAGCTGAGACCTTATGAAGTCAACTACCCTACTCATGATCTGGAGCTAGCAGCTATCGTGTTCGCCCTAAAAAAACGGCGACACTACCTGTACGAAGCCGAATATGAGGTGTTCACTGACCACAAGAGTCTAAAGTATATCTTCACCCAGAAAGATCTAAACTTGAGGCAATGAAGATGGATGGAATTCTTGGAAGAATACCCTTGTCCGATCAATTACCATCCCGGGAAAGCCAATGTTGTAGCTGACGCCTGAGCAGAAAAGTTGGAATGGCCAGACTAAGAGTGTAGGAAATTCAAGTGGTTCAAGCTGTGTTGGATAGAAGGGTGGAAGTGTAAGAGAAGAGGATTGTTATTAGTAATCTAAAGTTGGTGCCGGATTTAAAACGGGAAATCGTGGAAGCTCAGCAAAGCAACGTCGAGTTCCAACTTTTCAAGGACAAGGAGCTCAAACGGCCAGGCAGTGAATTCCGTCAAGACGAGGCTAGAGTTTTGCATTTCAGAGATCGGTTGTGTGTACCCGGAGAGCAACAATTAAAGGACAGAATTTTGGAAGAGGCGCACAAGAGCAAGTACGCCATTTATCCGGGGGAAGTCAAAATGTACCAGGATCTGAAGAGAGCCTATTGGTGGCCCGAACTAAAATGGGATATGGTCAAGTATGTCTCGACCTGTCTCACTTGCCAGAAAGTCAAAACGGAGCACAAGAAGTCAGTGGAACTATTGCAACCATTGCCAATACCGGAATGGAAGTGGGAAGAGGTGACTATGGATTTTGTCACCAGATTCCCATGTCAAAGACCTAGAACGACACCATATGGGTAGTAGTGGATCGACTGACCAAGTCGGCCCATTTCATACTGCTAAATGTAAGAGACTCTATGGAGAAGCTGGCTCGGACTTATGTTCGAGAGATAGTCTGACTGCATAGAGTGCTTTCAAGCATCATATCTGACCGAGACCAGAGGTTTACATCTCGATTTTGGGGGAAGTTTCAGGAAGCAATAGGATCGAGTCTGAAATTCAGTACAATGGCGCATCCGCAGACCGATTGACAGTCAGAATGGGTTATACAGATATTGGAAGATATGCCAAGAGCCTATGTTCTGGACTTCGGGGACAAGTGGATAGAATGTGTATCGTATGCGAAACTGTCGTATAACAATAGCTACCAAGCTTCAATTGGGATGGCACTATATGAGGCTTTGTATGGGCGCAAATGTTAGGTACCGCTATACTGGAGTTGGTCAGAAGATGGTCACATAAGCAGAACCGGAGAAGTCTGTGTCCAAGAGATGTTGGATAAAGTAAAATTGATCAGGGAAAGGTTCAAGGCGGCTCAGAGCCGATAGAAGAGCTATGCAGACAACCAGCGAAGAGAATTGGAGTTTCAAGTCGAGGACAGCGTATTTCTGAGATTGACACCGAATAGGGGAATCTTGAAGCATCGAAGGGTGAAAAGCTGAATTCGAGATATTTGGGGCCATTCCCGATAAAGGAAATGATTGGACCGGTAGCTTACCGATTGGACTTGCCAGATGGGTTGACAGGAATTCATGATGTGTTTCATGTGTCACAATTGAAGAAGTACAATGCCGATCTCGGCCATGTTTTGAACAACGAGCCGTTGGTGTTGCAACCCGATCTGAGCTATATGGAGAAGCCCGTGTGAATATTGGACCGCAGTATCAAGAGTCTTCGAAACAAGCAGATACCGATGGTCAAGGTTCAGTGGGAGCATCATGGCATGCAGGATGCCACATGGGAATCAGAAGAGTGGGTTAAACAGAAGTATCCCGAACCGAAATAGAGGTATGCTAGAATTTCGGGACGAAATTCTTCTAAGCAGGGGAGGATGTGAAACCCCAGTTGAAACCAACCTTAGAGTAAGGGGGTTGTGATGGATATCATATTTTATTGCATGTTTAAAGATATTTTCATATGATTTTATGTGCTTTGGATTTGTGATTTGTAGCTTAGAAGGCTTAATTGTGTTTATTGAGTAAGAAGGGCAAAATGGCAATTTTGGTTGAGGTGAAAATAGGGAGGTAGCTTGAGCATTAAATAGGAAAAATATTTTGGAGAGAAAATAAGAACTAGAGTTGTTGTGGTGTAGTGGTTAGAGCTTTGGAATTAATTCTTGAGGTCTTGTATTCGAATTCCATCATTTGAGTTTTTGCATGATTGAATTTTATTTTTGTTTAGGGAGGATATTTCGGACTTGTATGCTTTAGGGAAGAGTAGAGGGTTGTCCAAGGAGAGACATGATAGGAGTATCCTAATCCTACTCTTGTGCCTTACAAAAATTTCTAAGGGAATTCACACCCTTCTTGATCCTTAGTTTTTCTTACTTCTCAATTCATTAAGTTGTTCAAATTCAAGCTAATTTTATTCCAGAAAAATTTCAGCAAAGTGTTGTTGCTTTGAGGTTCAAAATGTCTAAGTGTAAGACATCTTATAGACTGAAAATGGGTAGGAGTTGGGGAAGGTTCCCCAGAGAATTAATCTCCATGGTTGAACCTTCAAAACTTCACCCTAGCTATGTTCATTTTCTTCAAGAAGTAATCTAGAATTTTTTCAGCTTCTTGTGCATTCAAAGTGTTAAAATTTTTAGCCATCATTCCCTCCCAAATTCTGCCAGAAAAATAGCCCTCTTGTCCAGCTTAAAGTCTGAAATTTTATGGCCAAAATCGGATTGCACAAATGCTGTGCAAACCAGAAAATTTTCTGGGCAAATTCGCAGCTTTGGTGAGCCTAAACAAAGCTGTTTTCTTCCAATTTTCACCTAGCATCTTAGCCACGTTTTTCTTCCATAAAGAAGGCTGGAAACCAGCCTTGAAAGACCTATGAATACCCCTTCAAATCTTCTGCAAGTTGGTTGGAAAATGGTAGCAAAAGCTACCCAGAAATTTCCAGCAACTACGAAAAACCTGTACATGAATTTTTCTAGCTTTCTTCCTTCTCCAGCCCTGACCGAAACTTCGGCACTTTTCTGTTCAAACTTCTCTTGAATAGCCATGAATTGAGCTCCATTATCGTCCCCAACCTTCTGCTCGAAAAACCTGTCCATGGCTACCCTAAAATATCTCCAACAATTACTCTAATCAAGCCATTGATTGAAGACCAAAATTTCAACAAATATGTTTAGTAAACTTCCATAAAATATCCTTTATACAACCGGACATTCCTTCACCATTGTACTCCCTCTTTTTGGCCACCATTAAGCCCCTTCAAATAGCTTCCATCCAGCAAAAACTCTGATCAAACCAGCCGGCCATTAGAGCTTCCAAAAGGTCTCCTCCATTGAAGATCTTCTTACCATATTTTGTTTCCAAAATTGATTCCCTAAAATATTCTTTTAGGATTTCATACAACCAGCCTTTCCTTTTCCTCTCAAACTAGAAAATTCAATTACCAAAACCTCTCAAATAATTTGGCCACTCCCTCCTACACAGAATTTCAGCCAGCCTCTCCCTATTCTCTCCATTCTCTTCAACTTTCAAGAACACCAAGAACACCTACTCACCTTCTCTCACCTAAGGCCACCAAAACCACTTCAATCTTCTCAAAAGAAATTCCAGATTGCACCTACTCACTTTTGGGAATTCATTCATCCCACTTTTAACATCAAACTCCAAAATCCAATTCTCTCTTTTTGATCGAAAACTAGTATTTTTTGTGAAGGCTCAAGAACACCTTCAAGGTAAGCATGTTCAATCAACTTCATCTTCACTCATCTTCAACCTCTAATGAATATATATGTGTATAATCATACTAATGGACTCTGTTTCTCTCTCTCTCTTTCTCTCTCTCTTGGCCGAATAGTGACTTCAACCATGGTCATGATTTCTTCATCTCTCTTGGGTGGATCTAGTCTCCTAGGACTTAGGATCCATTCGAAACCACTCCAAGGTACTCATCAACCAAGTAAGCCTCTTCAACCCTCTCTTTAAATTCTAGATTCATGTCTCTAGGTTGATATTGGAAGGAGATGCATTATGATTGGGGCTTGAGCATCTGTTGTTGTGATGAGTTGAGATTAAAGCATGAATAAATGTATGTATATGATGGAGATGGGATTTATACATGAGTTGATTGTCTTGGTTGATTGTATGGCATTTTTAGGGTTTAATGCATGTCTCCATGTCATGAGTGGTATATGTGATCAAGCATGTTAGAGATTATGTCGCTTTTGGTGAATAGGATTTATGCTCATTGTTAAAGCCATGATCATGTTTATGCTAGGAGAGGTTGGATCATGTTTTGGTAAATTTAGATCTATCCCTTTATTCATGATTTGATGAATTGGAGTGGAGTATATGTTCATGATTGTGGTTAGCAATGGAAATATGATCGTGACCTAGTTGTCCCTAAGCTAATTTTATTTCTTCAATAAAATGATTAATGCTATAATTCTTTCTAGTAAATTTCGAAAACCCTAGAATGGGTAGATTTGGACTATTATATATAAAATAAGGATATTTTAGTCAAATAAATAATATCTTTTATTATAGAGATAAAACCTATTTAGATATTATGTAAAATAATAATATCAAATGAAGCCTTTTTATATAAATAATCATGATAAGATAAATAATAATTTTGTAAGTCTTATATTCATAAATATCATTAAAATTTATTATCTTTCAATTATTATCTTTTAATCAAAACCTATAAAAATTTACTTGCAATTAATTTTTGTTATTAATTATTTTCTAACAATTAATTAGTAATAAATCATTATTTTACATAATACCTCATAGGACTCTTCATCAAATAAATTCTAATTTATTCTTAGCAAGATTTAAACCTTTAACTTATTAATACCTATTTCCCAAAACCATAATTATTTTAATATCAAACTAGACTTAGTTTATAAGCCCTTTTATTTATTATCTGGCCTTAAAGCTTGGGACACTAGGATCTTGGTTGAAGTAAGTTGAGCTAGTTTTATTTGTGAAAATGGATTTTTGCTTGAGTTTAATTATGACTTGTATTTACCCTAGGCAGGGTTAGGTTCGCTATTGAAGACCTTTATTTTATCTCAAACTAAGGATTAGGTAAGCTCCTGCATTAAACCTGATTAATGCAAAATGGTTCTATGGCAAGCTAATTGTGAAGTGCATGGTCACTCATTTCTGTAAAGGCGATTGAGGATTGTCTCCTTTCTCATTTCAATCAACCAAATTATTTGAAAATCAATAAGCAGATTTGCTCAAACTCTAAACTTTTTCTAAAACTAGTTTTGTCTCAAACTTTGGAAATCCTTAATTGCCATTTTTAAGTGGAGCTATGGTTATTTCATTTTTTCCCGAGTGGGATAAATTACGTTGGGTACTCAATAAGGGTTGACTGCTAGGACTAGTCTTTGAAGGGTTAGGGCAAGTCTCTCCGTAGGTGGCCACCTCTGAGGGGTAAGTCCTTCCCGGATAAGATGTCAGTCCAATAGGTCGTGCCGGTCCGTGCTAGAGGTTTTCAGTCAAGTGGACTATGTGTTGTTGGAATAAACAACCGGTTTTGTTTGGGTATAGAGAAGGAGGTGTATCTTGCCTGGTAGGCCGATCACCTACTTTTTGTCAGTCTGTACAAAGTGTGACATTTTGACCGTTGTATGGTTATGAGGCCCAACGTGTGGTAACCCATGACCACCTTTTTGAGTGGTTTATTTTATTGAACATGTATAGTTTGAAAAGCCAAAATACCACTCTTGATTTTGACTATTGTTTATTGCTTGCCGGTATTTCTCTTATGAAAATTTTACAGTTTGCATTCATGAACTGTTTTCACTGGACATTCAAAGCACACACGGACTTACTGAGATTTTTATCTCATCACCCTTTTTACCATGATTTTAGGTCGATCCTGCTGTGGGAATGAGTAGCTAGTTGTTGCCTGCCTTGGAAGATTTTTTGATATTTATTTTTATGTAATGCTTTCGGAGTTGAAAGTGAACAATTTCTATTTTGGATTTAATTTGAATTCTTGGATTGTAATAAGTTTTAATTTTGAAGTATTGTTTTTATTCTATTATTTTAATTGTGTGGCCTAGTTATAAAGACCTCTTGTCCTTTGGACGGGGTAACATCCCCGGCCCTATCGGGCCTAAGTAGAGGGGTGTTACAGCAGCATACCAAGTTCACCACAGAACACTAAATCTTTTACTTGTTATCGTAAGCCAAGGGGTCCCAATCCTGATATCAATCACCATCGAGATAGCAAGAGTTGAACAATGCCAGGTGTCCAGCCCAGCCCGTGAACAACCCAAATCAAAATGCACATAAGGCACGGCAATCGCCAGGCACTAGACGGCTAACTAGGACGACTCATCTCAATGTCCGGTCACCCCGTTTGGAGTAAGACAATCCCTAGAACTAGGCCAGGTTACTAGGGTCGTCTAACTCTAATGTAGGCTAGTACAGAGATCAAAGTCCTCGCTAAGTACTCAACGTTACCAATACTAACCCTTTCTGACTGATTAGGCCAAAGGGTTTTCTAATCCCGCAAGATTTTCAAAACAAACATTTTTTGGACAAAAAAATATTTCCAAAATTTGATCCCACTGACTCGCCAGTCAAATCATAATTCCCATAGGCTCTGCAAGGCCAATCAATTCATTCCATAGGCACATCAGGCCAATAAAATAATTTTCGGGATCAAAATGTTGTTTTCCAAAAGTCAATCTCATCACGAGAGATCATTTTCCAAAACCATGTCAAAACAGGATAAAGAGTTCTTTTCACACATCAAAACAAGTTTCTAAGAGTATTCGGGTCATTTTGTTCGTACTCGATCACAAAAGTTATTTCCAAGGGCATTCGAGTCATTTTACCCATGCTCGGTTCCAAAAGACTTTTCGAGGGTATTTGGGTCATCTTACACTTGTGAAACCCCAGTCGAAACCAACCTTAGAGTAAGGGGGGTTTGGTTGCATAGCATATTTATTTGCATGTTTAAATATATTTTTGTATGATTGTATGTGCTTTGGATTTGTGTTTTATAGTCTTGAGAGCTTGATTATGTTTATTGAGTAAGAAGGGCAAAATGGTCATTTTTGCTTGAGGTGAAAATAAAGAGATAGCTTGAGGATTAAATAGGAAAAATATTTGGGAGAGAAAATAAGAACAAGAGTTGTTATGGTTTAGTGGTTAGAGCTTTGGAATTAATTATTGAGGTCTTGGGTTCAAATTTCATCATGGGAGCTTTATAATGATTAAATTTTATTTTGCTTGGGAAGTGAGATTTTCGGTCTTATGTGCTTTGGAATAGGGTAGGGATGTTGTCCTAGGAGAGACATGATAGGAGTATCCTCATCCTACTCTTTTACCCTATACAAAATTCCTAAGAGGAATTCATTTTCTCTTGATCTTTAATTTTTCCTACTTCTCAAGTCATTAGTTTGATTAAATTGTTCTAGCCATTTTCTTTCCAGAAATTCCAGTGAAGTGTTGTGGCTTTGTAGAATCAAAATGTCTTAGTGAAAGACATCCTATGGTCTGAAAATTGTGGAGGAGATGTGAAAGATTCCAAGAGGATAAATCCCTCTAGTGAATTTCCTAAAAATCCACTCTAGCTAGGTTCATTTTCCTTCATGGAATGAGCTGAAATTTTCCAGCTTCTTGTGCCTTTAAAGTGTCGAGGTTCTTAGCTAATATTCCCTCCCAAATGCTGCCAGAAAAATGGTCTTTTAGATCAGCTTGCAATATGAATTTCTTTGGCCATTTTCGGACTGCTCAAAGATGGAGCAAAACCAGGAAAAAACTCCTGTGCAAATCGCAGCTTTGAGAGTCTAAAACCAAGCTATTTTCTTTCAGATTTTGTTCAGCACATTAGCCATGTTTTTTCTCCATGAAGAAGGCTGGAAACCAGCCTTGAAAGCCGCTGAAATTCCCCTTCAAACTCTCTGCAAGCTTAGAGTAAGGGGGGTTTGGTTGCATAGCATATTTATTTGCATGTTTAAATATATATTTTGTATGATTGTATGTGCTTTGGATTTGTGTTTTATAGTCTTGAGAGCTTGATTATGTTTATTGAGTAAGAAGGGCAAAATGGTCATTTTTGCTTGAGGTGAAAATAAAGAGATAGCTTGAGGATTAAATAGGAAAAATATTTGGGAGAGAAAATAAGAACAAGAGTTGTTATGGTTTAGTGGTTAGAGCTTTGAAATTAATTATTGAGGTCTTGGGTTCAAATTTCATCATGGGAGCTTTATAATGATTAAATTTTATTTTGCTTGGGAAGTGAGATTTTTGGTCTTATGTGCTTTGGAATAGGGTAGGGATGTTGTCCTAGGAGAGACATGATAGGAGTATCCTCATCCTACTCTTTTACCCTATACAAAATTCCTAAGGGGAATTCATTTTCTCTTGATCTTTAATTTTTCCTACTTCTCAAGTCATTAGTTTGATTAAATTGTTCTGCCATTTTCTTTCCAGAAATTCCAGTGAAGTGTTGTGGCTTTGTAGAATCAAAATGTCTTAGTGAAAGACATCCTATGGTCTGAAAATTGTGGAGGAGATGTGAAAGATTCCAAGAGGATAAATCCCTCTAGTGAATTTCCTAAAAATCCACTCTAGCTAGGTTCATTTTCCTTCATGGAATGAGCTGAAATTTTCCAGCTTCTTGTGCCTTTAAAGTGTCGAGGTTCTTAGCTAATATTCCCTCCCAAATGCTGCCAGAAAAATGGCCTTTTAGATCAGCTTGCAATATGAATTTCTTTGGCCATTTTCGGACTGCTCAAAGATGGAGCAAAACCAGGAAAAAACTCCTGTGCAAATCGCAGCTTTGAGAGTCTAAAACCAAGCTGTTTTCTTTCAGATTTTGTTCAGCACCTTAGCCATGTTTTTTCTCCATGAAGAAGGCTGGAAACCAGCCTTGAAAACCGCTGAATTCCCCTTCAAACTCTCTGCAAGCTGGCTGGAAAATGGCAGCCGAAAACTGCCCAGGAAAAATTCTAGCTTGCGAAAAACTGTGCAGGATTTTGTCCAGCTTTGTTTCCTAATTCTCTTCCAGTCAAAACACCATCCTTGTTCTGCATAAACTCCCCTTAAACCTTCAATAACTGAGCTCCATTATCTTCCTTAAGCCTCTGCACAAAATTCAGACATGGCTACCCAAAAATCTCTCCAACAAATCCCTGCAATTATGCTTGATTGATTACCAAAATTCCAGCCATCTTTGTTTAGCAACCTTCCATAAAGTAACCCTCAAATAACCAGACTTTTTCTTCACCATTATGAACCTTATTTTCGGTCACCATAAGCCTTCTTAATCCAGCTTTCATTCCACCAAAATTCTACTCAAAACAGTCGGCCATGGCAGACTTCCAAAGCTCTCCAATAATCAAGATATTCTAGAATATTTAGTTTCTAAATTTGCTTCCTAAAAATATTCTTCAAGGATTTTAACAACTAGCCTTTCCTTTTTCCTTCCAAACCAGAAAATCATCTTCCTAAACCCTACAAACAATTCGGCAGCCCTAATCTCTTCAGAATTTCGGCAACCTCCATCCAAGAACTCTCTATTCTCTTCAACCTTCAAGAACACATAGTACACCAAGAACACCTACTCCTGCCTTTCACCTAATATCACTCCAAATCACTTCAAACCACCTCTAAAAATTTCAGATTTCATCTACTCATTGCTGTGAGTCCATCTGTACCATTCCTAACATCAAACTCCAATATCCAACTTGCTAGTTTGGATAAAAAACCAGAAATTTTGAGAAGGCTCAAGAACACCTTCAAGGTAGGTTTGTTCTTGCAACTTCATCTTCTCCAAACTTGATCTCTAGTGAAAATATATATGAATAAACATGCTAATGGACTCTCTCTCTCTCTCTCTCTCTCTCTCTCTCTCTCTCTCTCTCTCATGGTCGAATCTCTCTCCTCTTGGCCGGATGGCTTCTACTCCCATGGCCATGCTTTCTCCATCTTCCTTGGACGAATTTAGGCATCTAGGAGTTGAGATCCATTCAAAACTCCTTCAAGTTATTCATCAATCAAGTAAGTCCCTTCAACCCTTCTTTTAAACTCTAGATTCATGTCTCTAGGGTGATGTTGATAGAAGGTGGATTGTGGATAGGATTTGAGTATATATTGTTGAGGTTGAAGCATGAATGTATGTATGAATATGAAGGAGATGAGATTTATGCATGGATGGATTATCTTAGTTGATTATATGATGATTTGAGGTTTAATGCATGTCTCCATGTCATAGGTAGTATTTGTGATGAAGTATGCTAGAGATTATGTCACCTTTGGTGAATAGGATTTATATTCATGTTGGATTATTGAAGCCATGATCATATTTATGCTAGCAAGGGTTAGATCATGTTTTGATAAATTGAGATCTATGCTTGTATGCATGATTTGGATGATTTGATGAATTGAAGGGTTGTATATGTTTATGATTGTGGTTCGCTATAGGAATATGATCATGATCTAGTTGTCCCTAAACTAATTTTTATTTCATTAATAAAATATTTAATAATATGATTTTTCTAGTAAATTTTGAAAACCCTAGGAAAATGTGGATTTGGTCTTTATATAAAATAGTGATATTTTAGTCAAATAAATGATAACTTTTTTTAAAGAAATAAAATATATAGATTTTTATATAAAATAAAATATATAGGAAATAATAATAAAGCCTTTTATATAAATATTCACAATAGGTAAAGTATTAATTTTGTAAATCTTATATTCATAAATACTATTAAAATTTATTTATTATCTTTTAATAAAAACCTATTAAAATTTACTTACAAACAATTTTAGTTACCAATTATTTTTTTTATCAAATAATTATTAATAGGTTATTATTTACCTAATACCACCTAGGACCCTTTTTCAAATAAACCATTTATTTTAGCAAGATTTAAACCTTCAACTTTTTGTACCTATTTCCCAAACTCTAGTTATTTTAATATCAAACTATATTTATTTTATAAACCCTTTTATTTATTATCGAGCCTTAAAGCTTGGGACACTAGGGATATGATTGTAGTAAGTTGAGTTAGTTTTATTTGAGAAAGTGAGTCTTTAGCTTGAGTTTGATTGTGGTTTTTTTTTATCCCATGCGGGGTTAGGTCAGCTGTTGGAGACCTTTGTGTGAGCAAGGATTAGGTAAGCTCCTGCATAAAACCTGTTTGATGAAAAATGATTTTTTTTTATGGCAAGCCAAATGTAGAGTGCATGGTCACTCATTTCTGTAAAGGCAATTGAGGATTATTTCCATTCTCATTTTGAACAAATAAATTATTTGTAAATCAAGGGGCGGTTTTACTCAAAACCTAAAATTCCTTCTAAAACCAGTTTTGCCCCAAACTTTGGAAAACCTTAATTGCCATTTTCAAGTGGAACTATGTTTTGTTCATTTTTCCCAAGTGGGATACGTTACGTTGAGTACTCAATAAAGGTAGGCTAGTAATACTAGTTTTGAAGAGTAAGAGTGAGTCTTCTGGCAGGAGGCCTCCTCTAGAAGATAAACTCAACTTAGAGAAACGTCAGTACTACTTAGTCATACCGGTCTGAGCTAGCAGTTTGTTTTTCAGTCAAGTGACTGTGTTTTGCCGGAATAGACATCCGGTTGTTGTTTGGGTATAGAGAATGAGAAGTATCTTGCCCGGTAGGCCGATCACCTACCTTTTGTCAGTCTGCAAAAAGTGTGGCATTCTGACTGGCAGTATGCACAAAGTGTGGCATACTGACCACCGGTTATGGTGCCCAACGTGTGGTAACCCATAATCCTTTCTTTCGAGTGGTTGATCTTATAAATTATGTATGGCTAGAAAAGCTAAAAACACCACTCTTGCTTTTGACTAATGTTTATTGCTTGCCAATATTTCTCTTATAAAGGTTTTATACTCTGCATCCATGAACCGTTTTCACTGAACACCCAAAGCACACACAGACTTACTGAGATTTCTGTCTCATCACCTTTTTACCATGATTTCAGGTCGATCCTGCTGTGGGAATAAGTAGCTAGTGTTATCTGCCTTGGAAGAGAATGTTGCCTTTTATTTTTTTTATTTTTTATTTTTTTGTATTGCTTTGGGGAGTTGAGAGTTGATGATTTTATTTATGGATTTGTTTTTCTTTTGGGAATTCATAGTTTTATTCATGGATTTATTGTTAGGTTGTAATAAATTTTAAGTTAAATTATTATTTTTATTCCGCTATTTTAATTGTGTGACCTAGTTATAAAGACCTCTTGTCCTTTGGACGGGGCGACATCCCCGGCCCCGGCGGACCTAGGTAGCGGGGTGTTACAACACTTTCTTGATTTGAAAAGTATTCACAAGAGTTCCAATAAGGATATTTTAGTCATTTACCAAATACCCGATTCCAAAAGTTCTCATAAAATATTCCAATAAGGACATTTAGATCATTTTTCAAATACCCGATTCCAAAAGGAACTCATTTCAAAAAATCCAGAATTATAATCCCAAAAGATAATTAAATTCAAAGTTTCCAAACACATTTCCATAAAACGTTTCAATAAGGGCATTTCAGTCAATTTATGAATACCCGATTCCAAAATTTATCATTTTTTGAGAATCCCAAGTATTTAATCCAAAAAAGACTAAATTCACAAAATTCATGCTTTAATCATCCATTAAGATTTCCAAACCAATTATGAAGTTTATTCGAGCCTAAAATGGCGCAAAACAATTCTTGCTCAGATAAATCTTAAATATATTCAGGGATTTTCAAAAGGGTATAAAACATAGCATTTCATGAAAAAGTGAAGCACACTACCTTTCAAAAAGTTTTAGAAATCAAAGGGACTCACCTCATGTCCTAATTAACTTTTCCCCTGTTCACGGCCGTTCGTCCCCCTGTTTCTACCGTTTTCAACGAACAGTTAGCCGTTTATTGATAAACCTACACCAAACATCGTTTTCAGGTTAAGTCATGTTCGGTCGAAAAATAGCTGACATGCCTAACAAGTAGCCGACGTCTTACCGGCATTTAGCCAACGGGGCCTATGGTTAGCCGAAAGTTAAGGAAAATGTTCAACTTTCGTTCACATCATTTTTTCTCCGTTTGTTTGATTCTTTTATTTTTATTTTTCCACATCCTTTATCCCTTCATATATAAGGGATTCACTTCATATTTCTCATTTATTTCATCCAAAATCACACAATTAATCATCCTTAAGTTCATCCATTTTAGAACTCATTTTTCTAGAACTTCACTGCTTAACACATGATTTTGTTTTGCACATAACTTTCAATCCACAACTCCGATTTGGCTCTATGATATACCAAAATGACCATAAGATTCTTAAATTTAATTTTGTGTAAGCTGTTTTTAGAGTCTTAGTTCTCATGACATGCTACAAGGAAAAAACAGTCCCAATAGTTTTGCTTCAATTCTACTATTCATGATTTCCTTTGATTTCCTTTATCCCTTAACACCTTGGAAATATTAATTCATTCAATTTTTCTTCAAAACATCTTTAATTCTGTGATTTTAGATTCCAATAGTTTACAAGAGTCACACTTATTCAACACAATTCACCTTTTCCAATCAAAAGCTAGTATAATCCATTTTTCCCAACCAAGTAACTTCCATTTTTATTCTACTTTGGTCATCATCTCCTCAACCGAAAACAACCATTCAAACTTCCATAAATATTCAGTTCTTCTTCACATAAAACACCATCCAAAAATCCCTAGGCTACTAGCACACATATAAGCATATATAAGGTTCATACACAAAGTTCACAAACCCTAGCTTTTAATCCAAAATCAAGACATAAAAATCATGTTTTCATGTTAAAATTCATATCAACACAATCATCATTCACCCATCAACAACTTTAATTCTAGCAAGGTGAGCTTTTACCTTGTATATAAGGCTATTTGAAGTGATTTGCTCCAAGAACTTCTCAAAACTCACATACTACACCAAGAACACACACTAGCCTTTTTCTCTCTCTTTCTTAATATCTTTTTCTCTTGTTTTTCTTTCTTCATAGTTGCCAAAATTCAGGCTATATAACAGCCTCTTCTCACCACCATTCATCTCTTATTTCTATTAAGTGTGTGGTGGTTATACTTGGGTATGTTCCAATGAAAAATTTACATAATAACCACCTATTTTTCCTCCTAAACATTTCCCTTCATTTCTCTTGTATAACTGCCAGTTTCTTGGCCAATTCTCAGCCATTCAATCACCTTCTCATGGCCTATATATTAGCCAATCATATTGCACAAGACCTTAATAAAAAATGGCCCATAAGTGATGTGTTATAATCACAAAAATACACATCATTCTTTATTTATTTTGTAATTCTTTAATTCCATGCATCTTGCATGAATCCTTCATGCAACCTCTCTTAAATTGACACATGTCCATGGGCTACCAATCACAAAATGCCACACACACCGTTTTCAACCGCAATTTTCTATTTTCTTTAAAAATAACCAAAATCGGGGTTGAAACGGAAAAATATTTTATTTCACCACTCAACTCAAAAAATTTTGTTCAATCCATTGATAATATTTAAATTCTTCAATTCATTCTCTATTGGGTTAAATTCATGGTCAAAGTCGCTGTCACGGTCAAAATGACGAAAATGCCCCGATACCCTGGATAGCATCATTCATACCAAAACGTGCGTTTCATCGCACTAATCAAATTTTCTTCTTAGCGTACCCTCAAAATATTATTTTATTAATAATAATAGCCTTTCAAATATTTAGGATACGGGTAGAATAAATTTAATAATTACATTCAAGTCCTGACAAAATATTATTATACCAAAATATTCGTCCCATTACACTGATCATCTTTTGTTCTGGCCATTGATATAAATTCTCATCCTATTACAAATAATAGCCAATCAAAGATAAAAATGTGGGGTATTACATCACATCCGTGAGTATTGTAATACTCAAAGTTATCACGTGGATGCTTGTTATTTGAATAAGTACATTGGATGACCTAACTATGAGATAATCACATGGATAACTATTTAATGTTAACGATAGAATCTCGTTATAGCAAATGTGCAAGTATCCTTAGACTTGAGATCTCTAAGGTACTTTGTTTGCTAAATATTGTACTTTAATTCTAATCTTTGGAGTCAGATCGAGGGTCACCTATAAGATAGATATTGGGTACAATATGAAGTAAATAAAAGTAGTTGAGAGAGTCAATAAAGGATTCACCACTCTTAATAGTAATAACAAATATCTCAAGACCACTTGTAGGAATCATTATTCAAGAAGTCCTTGGCCAAGGCAACTATGTGTTGGAAATAATTTCAATTGATACACATTTTGGGTAATGGATTCAAGGAACAAGTACTAAAATATTTGGATTAGAATTAATTAATATTCTGGATAGAGTTGGCACTAATTACATACTCTAAATTGAATGAGATATTGTATGGTGAAAGGAGTTTATTGCACTGATGTTTCGCTATTGAAAGGTTCATATCAAACCATTTGACTTTCTGGACATTTGGATGGTCATGATGTATAGCTAGATATTGCTCATGATATGCTAAATATGTATTTATTAATTAAAAAATCAATTTAATCCTAATTAGAATTAATAAATTAATTATAATTATTAAAAGGATTATTAATTCTATTATGTTAGAATTAATTCATGTTAACTACCAATTAACTAGAAAACCTAATAGGTCACACACAATAGAGGAATTGGTATTCAAAATATTATAGGGTTAATTTGTGAAAAGAAGCAATAATTGTGGGTTAGTTATAAAGTGTTATAATTAAAGTGGTGAGATTATAATTGTTGAATCTTTATGGATTCGATTGCAATTAAAAGAGCCCAAGCCCATAATTTGGAAAAAGAAGGTTTTGTATGTAAGGCCATGCATGGGAAAAGGCTTCTCTGTATGGCTAGCTTATAAAACGACCAAGAATTGTTTCTCTGTTGCAATTTTTTTTTTTTTTAGAAGAAATTCTGCCACCTTCAGGAGAACAAATTAGAAAGTCCATTTCTTGTATTGTTTTCTTCTCTAAAATTGTTAACTCCTAATGCCACTGAATTAAACCTACTAGCATCGGTTCTTAGCACCGGTAGAGTATAATTCCTTGTGTGGACACAATTAGAGAAATTTCTATACTTAGAATTTTGGTGGCTCGATTTGATCAACTTATGAAGGGATTCACGTGGAGGAATAATTTTAAAACTACGTTATCGAGGTAATGAATTTTTTCTTTCTCTCTCCTAACCTGTTTAATTACATACGAGTGATCCTTTGTGTGAATTTTGTTTTATTTTTCACTGCGTGTAAACTAATTTGCATGATCGAAATCCAACATACAAGTAATACCTTAACCATAATTTCATAATCTATAATTCTTCAAAAGTCTTTATAGTATATAACTCCTTTAGGTAAGATCTTGATTTGATCAATCCTTCCTGGACTTCATCATCTATGAGTTGCTTTGCAATCCTATTTGTAAAAAACCGTGGCCAAACATGTCATTTCCAAAAATTCTATCATATACAAATCACACATGTTAGTCTACATCAATGTTTGTCATTAATCAAAATATAAGAGAAAGCCATTTGGGCTTTTTGAATAATGATAAACTTGATGGATTGTGACAAGAAAAATAATGTAAGCATGTATGAACATGTTAAACCAAGAGATATAAGAGTTTATATTCATTTGATACATTATCTCTCAACATAAAGCTCAAAGAGTGATTATGATATAAGATTAGAAAATTTTAAGTATAGTCTCATAAATCGGACTCAATGAACTTATAGCCCTACCAACCTCTTTCCTTCCTTGAAATGACTATTTCACAAGGAAATAGTCAAAAAATGGTTATTAGATATCAAATATGTTTGCATAAAGATGCAATACAAATATATATATATATATATATATGTACATATAGAGGTATAGAAGATAGAACATATTTATTAATACTTCCCCTTCCTATATGCATATGAGCAATAGATAGAAAAATATTTATAACATTATGCATTAGCAGATAAAATTAGATTTGTAATTTTGTATATATATGTACATATAGAGGTATAGAAGATAGAACATATTTATTAATACTTCCCCTTCCTATATGCATATGAGCAATAGATAGAAAAATATTTATAACATTATGCATTAGCAGATAAAATTAGATTTGTAATTTTGGACTTCCAAAAAAGTGCGCCCAAGGAAAAAATCTAGATACACCCTTTGTATAAACGTTTTCAGACAGGGATTTTGGATTCAAAACTACTCCCCCTGTGTCGTACAGGGTCCAAACAAAATCTCACCAATTGTATATGATCCAATCTCACTCCTATCATCTGTATTACAGATCAATTCCAATCTCACTCCTCCGTATTTTTCTCCCCCGTTTGTCATTAGTAAAAACAAAGAATTAGAAACAAAAACAAATAAAAGTGATAAACAAAAATAAATAAACAACTGTAGCAACAATAAGTACTTGCAACAAAGTATCATAAAAAATTGTTCAGAAAAGTAAAAAAAAAAAAAAAATTGATAGAAGGGGCATCAGGGGAAGGAGTCAGCCAACTTTCTTCATGGTCTTGACACCATGTTTGTTGGTGGAGATTGCCATATCTCTCTGAATCACCACAGTCTCAGGCTAATCATCTGCATCATTCTTCTTTATCACCACAGTCACAGTCTCACTCCTCCGTATTTTTCTCCCCCGTTTGTCATTAGTAAAAACAAAGAATTAGAAACAAAAACAAATAAAAGTGATAAACAAAAATAAATAAACAACTGTAGCAACAATAAGTACTTGCAACAAAGTATCATAAAAAATTGTTCAGAAAAGTAAAAAAAAAAAAAAAAAATTGATAGAAGGGGCATCAGGGGAAGGAGTCAGCCAACTTTCTTCATGGTCTTGACACCATGTTTGTTGGTGGAGATTGCCATATCTCTCTGAATCACCACAGTCTCAGGCTAATCATCTGCATCATTCTTCTTTATCTTTCCAGCTAGTCTACTGGATTTCCTTTTCATTACATCATGTTTCTACCGATGGCCTGATGAACTACCAGGTGCAACTGGTTTGTCCTACTTAACTGCAGCTGGTTTGTCCTGCTTAGGAGCAGCTTCATTAGTAGTGGTTGTGGCAATAGTAGTTACACCAGTAGTAGGTTCTTTAGTTTGCTAAAATGGGATAGCATCAACACTAGTATCCTTCTCTATTGAAGGGATGACAGTCTTATGTTCTTGCTCAGGTGGAGGGGCTTGCTCTTTTGAGACAGATGTAGTTTTAGATTGCTTCTCTTCCACATTGGTTAATCTAGTTCTCATATTTTGCAGTTCAGCCTTAACTTCTGCACTTAGACTATCCAATTTGGCAAACAAAATATCCAGAGCATTCAGAATACTCTGTGTCATTCCACTTTCTTTAGCCTTCTGCTTACCGTTACTGGATGATTCTTCTTGAATTTTAACTTTTCTTTTTGTCCCAACTGAGGCAGCAAATGCAGATTTCTTTCCTTCGGTTTTTAACTTTAACTAGTTTCTCCTTTTCTTCTTCCCTGACATCCCTAAGCAAGGTCCATTAGTTATCCATTTGGATAAATCCCATTTTTTTCAAAAGAATCTTTGCTGTAGACATTAATCTTAGAGTGCTCAAAGGCAACCAAACTCAGATCAATATTAAAATGCTTAAACAGCTTGGTCAGAAGATTCCTGAAAGAAAAAGCTTTATTTAAGGTATTCCGAGACTAAATCATCAATTTTATATCCAAACCCCCAAAATCAATTAGCCTCTCACAGAAGTTCTATGCCCAAAACTTGATATTATCCTGGTTGAAACCATATAATGAAGTAATCTGCCATTCTATTTAGCCATTTGGTATTGCAGTCATTTGAATTTTTGAAACTCTTACCACATGTGAATTTGCTCTCAAATCTCCTCAACTCAAACATATCAAAACTCTCAGGCAATTTATTCATCTCAAAGAATTGTATTCCACCATCTCTAACATAAAAAATTCTATTTGGCATTTAATGGTAAAACTCAAAATTCACACATCCAACCCGAGATGTGTACCATTGCACCATAAATCCATCCTATGTTTCCTTATATCTTCCTTTTCTCATATTGGAATAAAATTTCCAAACTAGAGTTGTGTACAACTTTTTATTTATAGACAATAATATTCCCCAACCAAATGATTCAAATAAATTCAAAATATTTGCATAAATAAAAAATGCTTCAAAATCAACCTAGTAACCCACAACAATGGTTCTGTTCCAAGAAACCCAATCATTATATTTAGACTCACATTTTGAATCAAAAAATCAGGGTACCTGAGTATCCGTACTTTCCTCGTCTGGTGGTTGTTCCGATGAGGCGTTTTGAGAAGTAGGTTCATCGACAACAACTTCATTGTCCTTTTTTTTTTCCCGCAAGCATTTGAGTAGCATCAACTGATTTCTTTACCACTTCTTTGCCTTTCTTGGTCTCTTTTCATTTTGGTTCAGTCCCTTTACTCGGTTTTGGAAGTTTAGCCATAGCATATGAAGTTGGAGGGTTTGGTTTGTCTGATTTTGTTGAGAGAACGATGTCCAGAAGAAAGAGAAAGATAACAACTTTAGATTTTAAAAAGAGAATATAATTTAAATAGATTTGAAATCTTTTGAGCTTTACTAGGTATTGGAGTAGGTAAGTGTTAGAGATGTGCCCTAGAAACAATTACTTGAACCATGTATATTGCATAATAATTAATAAAAGAGGCATTCTTTATCTTTCTGTTTGAATGTTATATCTGATATGCGTATAAACTGTTTGATAAAGTCCCTAGTACAACGCAATGTTAAAGAAATCATGATAGAGATGATGCTATAAGATTTCTATTACACTATGTAGTGTTTGTGCTTGAATAATTCCTAGTCATAGTATTAATGAGATGGGACATTATTAATATGCCAAGACTAGTACTTATTATATCCCTTGTGAAATCCCAGTCAAAACCAACCTTAGAGTAAGGGGGTTGGGATGCATAACATACTTTACTGCATGATTAAATATATTTTTATTTGATTTTATGTGCCTTGGATTTGAGTTTTAATGTCTTGGAGGCTTATTAGAGAATAGTGAGTGAGAAGGGCAAAATGGTAATTTTTGCCCGAGGTGAAAATAGGGAGATAGCTTGAGAATTGAATAAGAAATAAGTTGCTAGTGAAAATAACAACAGGAGTTGTTGTGGTTTAGTGGTTAGAGCTTTGGAATTAATTCTTGAAGTTTTGGATTCAAATTCCATCATAGGAGCTTTAGCTTGGTTAAATTTTATTTTTGCTTGGGGAAGTAATAATTTTGGCCTTATTGGTGTTTGGAGTAGGGTAGAGATGTTGTCCTATGGGAGGCATGATAGGAGTCTTCAAATCCTACTCATTTGTTCTACTCGAATTTCCTAAGAGGAATTCATTTTTCCTTGATCTTTGATTTTTCTTTAGTTCTCAACTCATGAGGTTGAGCAAATTGTTCTAGCCATTTTCTTTCCAAAAATTTCAGTGAAGTGCTGGGGTCTTGTAGGATCAAAATGTCTTAGTAAAGGACTTCTTATGGTCCGAAAATATGAAAGAGTTGTAGGAGATTTCAAGAGGAAAATTCCTTTAGTGAGCTTGCTAAAAAATTCACTCTAGCTAGTTCATGTTCCTTCTTGGAATGAACTGAAAATTCTCCAACTGATTGTGCCATCAAGGTGTCGAGATTCTTTGCTAATATTCCCTCCCAAATGCTGCCAGAAAAATGGTCTTTTGGATCAGCTTGCAACCTGAATTCTTTAGCCATTTTCGGACTGCTTAAAGCTGGAGCAAAACCAGGAAAAAATCCTGTACAAATCGCAGCTTTGAGAGTCCAAAACCAAGCTGTTTTCTTCTAGAATTTGTTCAGCACCTTAGCCATGTTTTTCCTCCATGAAGAATGCTAGAAACCAGCCTTGAAAGCCCCTGGAATTCCCCTTCAAACTCCTTGCAAACAGGCTGGAAAATGGCAGCCGAAAACTGCCCAGGAAAACTTCAGCTTGCGAAAATGCTATGCAGAAAATTGCCCAGCTTTGTTTCCTAATCTTCCTCCAGCCGAAACACCATCATTGTTCTGCATGAACCTTCCTTAAACCTCCAGTAACTGAGCTCCATTATGCCCCTTAAGCTTCTGCACGAAATTCAGACATGGCTGCCCGAAAATCTCTCCAACAAATCCCTACAATTATGCTTGATGGATTACCAAATTTCCAGCCACCATAGTTTAGCAACTTTTCATAATGTATCCCTCAAATAACCAGACTTATTCTTCACCATTATTCTCCCTATTTTCAGCCACCATAAGCTTCCTTAAGCCAGCATCAATCCCACCGAAATTCTGCTCAAAGCAGTCAGCCATGGCAGACTTCCAAAGCTCTCCAACAATCAAGATATTCTAGGATATTTAGTTTCCAAATTTACTTTCTAAAAATATTCTTCAAGGATTTTAACAACTAACCTTTCCTTTTCCCTTCCAAATCAGAGAATCATCTTCCTAAACCCTACAGAAATTTGGCCAGCCCTAGTTCTCACAGAATTTCGGCAGTTGTAAACTACAATCTCACAAATTCTTTCAACCATCAAAAACACACACACTACACCAAGAACATCTACTTCTTCCTTTCACCTAATACCCCTCCAAACCACTTCAAACATTCTCTAAAATCTCCAGATTTGACCTACTCACTGCCGTGAGTCCATCAACACCATTTTTAACATCAAACTCCGCAAATCAACTCGCTACTTCGAATAAAAACCAGAAAATTCTGTGAAGGTTCAAGAACACCTTCAAGATAGGTTTGTTCTAACAACTTCATCTTCTCCAATCTTGATCTCTAGTGAGAATATATGTGAAAAGACATGCTAATGGTCTCTCTCTCTCTCTCTCTCTCTCTCTCTCTCTCTCTCTCTCTCTCTCTCTCTCTCATGGCCGAAACTCCCTCTCTTGGCCGGATGGCTTTTTCCTCCATGGCCATGCTCCCTTCACATTCCTTGGATGATTTTAGGCATTTAGGAGTTGAGATTCATTCTAAACTCCTTCAAGGCATCCATCAACCAAGTAAGTCCCCTCAATCTTTCTTTTAAATTCTAGATTCATGTCTCTAGGATGATGTTGATTGTATGTGGATTGTGATAGGATTTGAGTATGCATTGTAGAGATTGAAGCATGAATATATGTATGATTGTGAAGGAGATGGGATTTATGCATGGAAGGATTATATTGTTTGATTGAATAATGATTTGGGGTTTGATGCATGTTTCCATGTCATAGGTAGTATTTGTGATGAAGTATGCTAGAGATTATGTCACCATTGGTGATAAGGACTTATATTCATGTTGGATTATTGAAGCCATGGCCATATCTATGCTAGTAGAGGTTAGATCATGTCTTGATAAATTGAGATCTATGCTTGTGAGCATGATTTGGATGAATTGATGAGTTGAATGGTTGAATATGTTCATGATTGTGAGTAACCTTGGAATTATGATCATGATCTAGTTGTCCCTAAGCAAATTTTAATGCTATGAATGAAATATGTAATAATATAATTTTGCTAGTGATTTCGAAAAACCCTAGGAATGGTGGATTTGGAATATTATATTTATATAAAGGAAAATTTAGTCAAATAAGTGATAGTTTTAATAGAAAAATAAAATATATAGATACTTTATAAAATAATGAAATCCACTAAAGCCTTTTATGGAAATAATCATGACTAGTAAAATACTTATTTCTATAAATTTAATTATCATCTTTTAATCAAAACCTATTAAAACTCATTTATTATTTTTCAAGCAGAATTCATTAAAATTCATTTTCAACTAACTTTAGTTATCAATTATTTTCTAACAACTAAATTATTAATAAATCATTAACAAATAAACTCTAAATTTTTCTTAGCAAGTTTTAAACCTTTGACTTATTAGTACCTATTTCCCAAAACATTAATTATTTTAAATATTAAATTATCCTTAGCCTATAAACCTATTTATTCATTGAGTGGACTTGAAGCTTGGGACACTAGGATCATGATAGTAATAAGTTGAGTTGTTTTAAAATTGAGGAAGTGGATTGTGGCTTGAAATTGATTGTGTTTTGTATTTGCCCATGTGGGGTTAGGTCAGCTGTTGGAGACCTTTTATTTATGAGCAAGAGTCAGGTAAGCTCCTGCATAAAACCTGATTGATGTGAAATGTTTTTCTTAAGGCAAGCCAAATGTAGAGTGTATGGACACTCATTTATGTAAAGGCAATTGAGGATTGAACTCTCTCTTATTTCAAACATTTGAATTATTTAAAAATCAAAGAGCAGATTTGCCAAACTCAAACTATTTCTAAAGCTGATTTTTACAAGGACTTTGGAAACCCTCAAAATGCCATTTTTATGTGGAACAATGTTTGTTCATTTCATCTCAAGTGGGAAACGTCATTGAGTACTCAATAAGGGCGGACTACTAGGACTAGTCCTTGAGGGGTTAGGGTAAGTCTCTCAGTAGGTGGCCACCTCTGAGGGATGAGTCCTTCCCGGATAGGACGTTAGTCCAGTGAGTTGTGCCGGTCCGAGCTAGCGGTGTTCATTTTAGTCAAGTGACTGTGTTTTGTCGGAATGGATACCCGGTTGTTGTTTGGGTATAAAGAAGGAGGAGTATCTTGCCCAGTAGGCCGATCACCTACTTTTGTCAGTCTGCACAAAGTGTGGCATTCTGACCGGCGATATGCACAAAGTGTGGCATACTGACCATCTGGTTGTGAGGCCCAACGTGTGGTAACCCATAATCCTTTCTTATGAGTGGTTGATTTTGTTGATCATATATGGCTGAAAAAGCTAAAACACCACTCTTGCTTTTGACTAATGTTTATTGCTTGCCAATATTTCTCTTATAAAGACTTCACACTCTGCATCCATGAACTGCTTTCACTAAACACCCAAAGCACACACGGACTTGCTGAGATTTCTGTCTCATCATCTTTTTACCATGATTTCAGGTCGATCCTGCTGTGGGGATGAGTAGCTAGTGTAATCTGCCTGGGAAGAGATTGTTATCGTTTATTTCTATGTATTGCTTTGGGGAGTCGAGAGTGGATAATTTTATTTATGGTTTTGTTTTGGGAACTCATGGATTTATTCTTGGAGTATTTTGGGATGTAATAAAATTTTAAGTTAAAGTATTATTTTATTCCGCTATTTTATTTGTGTGACCTAGTTATAAAGACCCCTTATCCTTTGGATGGGGTGACATTTAGTAGGGTGTTGCAACCCTTGACTAGATCAAGCAGTAGTTCTCATAACCGTGAGTGTTGTGATACTCAAGATTAATACATGAATGCTTGTTATATGGACAAATTCATTGGATAATTTAACTATGAGATAATCACTTGGATAAACTATTGAGTGTCAGTGATAGAATGTCATTATAACAAGTGTGCAAGTATCCTTAGACTTGAGATCTCAAAGGTACTTTGTTTGCTGAGCATTGTACTTTGATTTCATTCTCTGGAGCCAGATCGATGGCCGCCTATGGGATGGATATTGGATACAATGTGAGGTAAACGAAAGTGGTTAAGAGGGTTAATAAAGGATTCACCACTCCTAATTGTAGGAGAGTATATCTTAGGGCTACTTGTAGAAATCATTACTCATGAAGTTCTTATCCAAGGCAACTATGTGTTGGAAATAATTCCAAATTTGATACACATATCGAGTAATGAATTTCTTGAACAAGTACTAAAATATTCAACCTATAATTAATAATATTTTGGATGGAGTTGGCACTAATTTCATGCTCTAGACCGAATGAGATATAATATAATAAAAAGGAATTTATTACATTGGTTATTTGCTATTGAAAGGTTCACATCAAGCCACTTGACTTTCTGGACTTTTTGGTGATTAAGAGTCGTTGCTAGATATCGCTCTTGATCTGCTAAATATGAATTTATTAATTAGAGAATTAATAAATTAATCTTATATTTTATTTAGAATTATTAATTCTAAAATTGTTAGAATTAATTTATATTATACTACCAATAAAACCAAGAAACCTAATGGGTCACACACAATAAAGGTTTGTGTAATACCCCATATTAAGCCCCCTTTAATATGTAGGGAAAGTCATGTATGTCATAGCATTTCTTTCATATTGTATTTGGTAAATTGAATTATTTTCAAGAAAATATGAGTTTCACGAGTTTGTTGTTTCATGGATTAATTTGTTCTTGAAATAGTTGTGTTTTTTGAGTTAGTTGAGTTTTTATTTTGTTGAGGAGAATTCATTAGGAAGAGGATGAAGCAAGTGAGTAGGAATTAAGAGAATTTAATTAGGAAAAAATTTATACAAGAATTGTTATGGAATAGTGGATAAAGATTAGTGTTTAATTCTTGATGGGCTTGAGTTCGAATCTTAACTACTTCAAATCTTTTCTTTTCTTTTATTTTTCCTTCCCTATATTTTTCTAAGCCTTGGCCGAAATACTCTTAGGGTAGCTGCCACCTTGGAGCAAATTTCCTAAAATTTAGGAGTGTGATTTATCTTGGGAATTATTCTATAAAATATTTAAAAATAAATTAAATTTTATTTCTAATATCTTATCATAATCTTTTAGAAAAATTTAAATATCACTAATCTGGATTTCTAAAAGCTATATATAAAAAATTTATTAGGAGATAAAATATATAAATATACATCTTGTTTTAATGTGGTAGCCGCCACACCTTAAGAAGATAAGTCTCCATATTTTAATTCTCTTCAAAAAAAATTTAAAAAGGAAATAAAATGATAAAAGCTGGATTTTAAATGAAGTATTTATCTCTTAGATAAGGATTTTCAAAATTTTGGGGGGAAAAGGAAGAAGGATTTCGGTAGCTTCAAGGGAAAAGGAAACCATAATTCTATCGGGTAAAAATAATTATTTAATAGCCATTTAAATTACTCAAATTAATATAGGGAATAAATTAAATTATTACTTAAATAAATAACCTAATTCCCTCCTATATTTTTCTAGAAAATTCCCTCAAAGCTGCCGCCACACACACTAGAGCAATTGTAGGTCAACTAAAACTCTCCAAAACCTAGCTAGGATTATCCAAGAAAACCTTAACCAACTAGGACTTTATTTAGCCAAAAAAAAAAAAAAACTAGAATTTTCTCGCCAATTCTTCAAAATTTCAGCCACAATCAGCAACATTCTACACGAAGTTTCCAGCCAAAAACCTGCACAAAAACCTTTTTAGTTATCGAGCAAAATATAGCTACACAAAGGCTCACTTTTCCTCTCTTATTTTTGCCACTATAGAGACCAAAACCAACTGGATTTCTTCCCTCATTCTATCCAGATTTTCAGCCATCATAAGCAGCAAAAACACAGCAGCAATAGCCCCTAGACTATTGTCCAGTTTCGGCACCCATAGAAGGACCAAAACTGTCCAACTTTTCTCTTGTGATCAAGAATCTATAGCAAGGTAGGACTTCTCCAAACACCTAAACACCAAACCCTAGACTTTTCTATCCAGAAAACCACGAAATTTTCTACCCTCTCAGCCCCTCAAACTCATGAAAAAAACCAGCATTCAACTTGCACAAAAATTCGGCCAGCCTATCCCAAGAACAAAGCCAAAACCGAAACTCTCAACAAGGTAATTGATATTTAACCCTTCTATTCATCTCTTACTCTATTCTTTTCTTCTTTTCTCCCTTAAATCACGTCCATAAGTGATTGATTTTATTCCTTTCTTGGTGAGTCTCGATCAAGGGCATCTAGGCGATACCAATCTCTTCAACTATTGATTGAACTCAAGCTAGTTATCAAGGAATTGTCGTGTTTTAAGTCTAGATCGTTAAGAGATAATCAAGATCCTATCTTTACTGATTTAAATGGCATTAATCTTTAGTGCATTGACTTATTGATGCTTATGGAGTCGAGCATGAAAGCATGAATGAACTAGAATGACGAATATGTTATTATAAGCCATAGACAAAGTATGTATGAGATAAGACAATGATGCATCTTGCCATGATGAATCTAGAGCTATGCTAAGTAGGTAAAGATGAGATCTTTTAACATTTATGGGGCTGATTATAATGATTTTATGTTAGCTGAATATAAGAGTTGTCATATAGTGAATTGATTTGGATGAATGCATGGTTATGATCAATAGCATGACAAAGGAAGTTGTGTATGTGATCTAATGAATTAAATTACCTAGATACCATGGATGAATTAGGTGATTAATGAGATTATGAGAATTCATGCTGCATGAAATAGTGGATGCAATATTTAGATTCTAATTATAGAATTATTTATTCTAGATAAGGAAGAAGTGGAAGTAAGGGCCATCAATTGAATTGGGTCTAGCTGTTGATTTATCCAAGTAAGTCCTTGCATAACTGTTTTGATAAATGTTACATATTTGCAAGCAATATTTATAATATTATTTGGAATTGATGTCAATATGATATTTTGACAAGAGGATTGAAACGTTGGCTAAACATGATGAGTTACACTGTGTTGTTTTGATAATTGGGTTGGAAACGTGAATGTTTTACTTTCTAAATGAGTTTATCAAAATTCAACTATTCAAACTCAAAACAAATTCTTACACTATCACTAAACGATTTGGAAATGCTATTACAAAAAATCACGTTTTGCAATCAAGCTAATCAAAGAATTTCAAGAAAGGGAAAATGATTCTACCCCTAAATGGGAAGCGTTGAGCACTCAGCGGGGGTAGGCTAGTGGTACTAGTCTTGAAGAGCAAGAGTGAGTCTTCTAGCAGGAGACCACCTCCAACAGATGAACTCAACTTGGAGTGGCGACAGTACTACATAGTCAAGCCGTCTGAGCTAGCATATTGGTCCATATGGACATTGTTGATCCAGATTGAACAACCAAAGTGTTGGGTGTAGAGATGGAGGAGTATCTCACCTAGTGGGAGGATCTCCCACTACCCATTGTTGAAAGAATATATTGGGACGCTATCATGATGGTAACCAGAATATGGATTATGATACTATTGTTTAGATCATTTGCTAATCCCTACCTAATGAATTATGAATATGATGAAACGATGATTATTGTGAACTATTTTGGATTCATTGAGTAAGGCTCCTTTGTATAATTGTTATTGATAAAATTGACTTGCAAACACGATTTTGTGATTTTGATAAACCTATGTGCATGAAATGGTTATAATTGGCACTTGCACACATGGAACTTACTAAGATGCTAATCTCACACCTTTTATATCATGATTTTAGGGGAGTACTTATATTAACCAGGTTGAAGGAATAAGCGATGATCACCATTTGTTTATTTAATTTTTAACTTGTATTTCTTTCAAAAGACGTTTGCTAGTTTTGATCTCTCGGATTTATATAAGTTTTCCCTCGGATGTAATTAAGAGTATTTTGTTATTTTATTTAGTTGGATTTTCTTTTCCTATTATTTATTATTTGCACCTCGTTATAAAGACCCCTGGTTCTCTGAACAGAATGACATCCCGCCCAATCTAGGTACGTAGGTAGTGAGGTGTTACAGTTTAAATGCTCAATATGTATTATTTAATAATATTATGGGGTTAATTAAGAGAAGAACATACATTTGTAGGTGAATTATAAGTTTGTTATAATTCATGAGACTTGGTTACAATTATATAAACTTCAAGGGCCTAATTGTAGGCATTAGATCTTGGAGGACCTAATTGCAATTAAGACAAATCCTAAACCTATAAACATTTGGAAACGTTCCCTGTTGCTGCATGTTTTTTTTTGGACGATCAAAAGAGGGGAGTTTCGGTTCTCTTTCTTCACCACTTTCTTCTCCAATTAACCCTAGCCCATTCTCTTCTACTTGCATATATTTGAACGGGCTTGTGAGCGATTCCACCTTGTATGGATTACTGCTAGAGACAATCCTACTCTTGGATTGTAGTGGCGTAAGGTGGACGATCAAAACAGAGGAGTTGGTGCAAGAAAAGATTTTATTTTTTGCCATAGAAGGTAATCTCCGTTTCCTTCCTCTATTCCCGTTTTAATTTCAAACATGTGATCCTTGGACATGAATTTCTTAGTTATTTTCGCTGCGTTCTTATTTGATAAGCATGATGAATCCCAACAGTGGTATCAGAGCCTTCGTGTTTGTGTTTTAATGGGTTTTTAATCGCTTTGAAATCATTTCTGAACATGTAACTGTATGATCATGGTGATTGTATGTCTACTACTGTGTATGATGTGTCTGGATTTTCTGGTTTAAAGAGTCTCTGGGTCATTGAAAATTGGTTGGAAGTTGTTTCCATGTGGGTCTCTGTTTTGGCATAAGATTTTCTGCAATCAAGCTTTTGATTCAACAATTTGGATTGTTGTTTAAATTGTGATGTAGATTACAGTTGGTTGTTAATATTGATTAACAATGCTTGATATCGAAATTATTTCAAACGGTATGAAAATCATGTTGCTGTTCATAGAAAAATTATAGAAAAATTCGGGGAAGAAGACGAACAGTGATTTTTCTGCCTCCAGAGCCTACTTGGCACCGAGTACGCTCGACCCACCTGGCGTCAGGTACACTCTATTCTTCCTCTGTGCGTGCCTCCAAAGTAAACCCAGCGCCAGGTACGTTCAACCAACCTAGCGCCAGGTGCACTCTGTTGCAGCACTATTTTATATTAAAAAAAAAAGTTTTTTTATCTTTTCTAATTTTGAGAATAAGTTCTAATAATGATTAGAATTTATTTGAAACCCATGATTTTGGATAAAAATATTTTTAAAATTACATGTAAGACCTATAATTTTTAAAAAAATTGATTTTGGCTCAGAATTTTTCAAAATTCAATTTTGGACCCAAATTTTTCCAAAATATTGATTTTGGATGTTTGTGCATTGGATGTTTGATATGCTGTATTTTAAACACGTTTTATTGGCATGGTGGATGATTATGGACTAAGACCAAACTTATCTATTCATGCGTATTTATTGCTTTGTTTTATTTAAATAGGGCCTACGCGTCTTGCCTTATCTCAAAATTTTTATGTAATTCTCTTCTCATCTAACTTCCCTCGAATGTAACTTGAGGTTTCTTCCTTTTGAAAATTATGTAATTAGTTTATATAGGTTATATTGAGGTAGAATTTAATTTTACAAGATTTTGAAGATGGTAATCAAAATGAAGTGAGATGGTAAGACATTCTACTTAAATCATACATGAACATATAGGGTTGACCATATTAATTTCCTTGATGGCTCGAGAAAATTAATCTAGATAGTCCATAACCATACTATGTAATTGTTTATTACCATGTTTATCAATTTATGCTGCTTATTGATAAATTGAATGCATGCCAAACGATGAGACAACTAAAAAGAATAAATCCCTCAAATAATATTAAATCTAATGACTTCTATTAATATAGTAAGAACAAGAGCTCTTTTTCGAGACCAGGTTGCTGGGTATACCCAAGCCTACTTGACATTGAGTATGTTCAAGTTATGGAATTTAATTCCTGATTAATAGTTGGGTTTAACTAATTTCTTTATCCCGGTTGGGCTAACCCAAGCATAAAGAATATTAGAGGCAGGGTTGGGATAGTAATAAATACTTTAATGATTAAAAGATGTTAATCACCCAATGATACAGTAGTTATATTTGATATAATTGGTAATAGATACCTACCACTGAACTTAAGAGTGGCTTGTTGGGCAAACCCAAGGTCATTCTTAAGAAATTTGGATATTGATCCACTAGGAAAGCTTCCAATGGGCTTTTCCGAGTTAATAATGGGGGCTATTGATTTGAGTGAAATAGTAGAATAAAAATGTGTTTAATTAAAGACCTAATTACTTGTATATCATGAGCATATACATGTTCTAATTATTCTATCTTTACATATAGGTCACTTGTATCATGTCGACAAACCTAAACCTACATAGCATCTTGGAAACAAATAAGCTCACTGAATCAAACTATTTGGATTGGTATAGAAACTTGAGAATTATTCTCAAGTTGGAAAGTTACTCTATATGCTAGATGCTCCTATTCCACCACCTCCAGCCCAAGATGCTCCTGTTGATGAGCATGTTGTCCACAAGAAGCACAAGGAGGATAGTAACGTTGCATCATGTATTATGCTGGCGTCAATGACTTCTGAGTTACAAAAACAGCATGAGCATATGGCCGTTTGATAAACAAGCTAGAACTGAGAGATATGAGATCTCTTAGCAACTATTTCGTTCTAAGATGGTTGAGGGTGCTTCAATGGCCATTCATGGGCTACAGATGTTAGCCTATATTGAAAAGCTTAGGTCTCTTGGTTTCGTAATATATCACAATTTAAGTGTTGACTTAATTCTACAATCATTACTAAGTAATTTTTCACAATTTGTGATTAACTACCACATGAACAATATTGAGACCACCATACCTGAGCTTATCAATTTGCTGAAAACTTCTGAATCATCCATAAAGAAGGATGACAAGGTGATTTTGCTAGTAGATTCTTCGTCTTCTAAGAAGATAGTTCCCAAGAAAAAGAAGGAAAATCCTACTAAGCCCAAAGGAGGCGTAAAGAAGAAGGAAGCAGCCACTAAAGACCCATGTCATCATTGTGGCAAGATGGTCCATTGGAGGCACAACTGCAAAGCCTACTTGGAGACCGTGAATAAAAAGAATGAGAAGGAAAAGCTTACAAGCACTTCTACTTCTACTTCTACTCATGGTATGTTTATGATTGAGATTAATACTACTTTTAGTAATGAGATATGGGTATTAGATACCAATTATAGATCTCATTTATGCAATAATTTGCAGGGACTAAAGAACAGTAGAAGGCTAGAAAAGGACGATGTGGACCTGCGAGCTACAAATGGAGCAAAGGTTACTGCACTAGCTAAGGGGACTTATCATCTTAATCTACTTCTCGATTAATTTTAGAACTTTAAAACTGCTATTTTGTACCGATTTTATTATAAAACATTATTTCAGTTGCTTGTTTAGACTTATTTAGATTTTATTTAAATTTTACGAATAAACGTTGTTCTTTTTCATTAAATGATATCCATTATGGTTCTACAACTTTAATTAATGGTTTATATGTTCTAGACATGGATAATCCAATTCTTAATATAAATATAAAGAAACAAAGAAAAGATAATCCAATCTCATCTGACTTATGGCATTGTCGTTTAGGCCATGTAAATGAAAAATGCGTGTCTAAGTTATACAAGCTGGGTGACTTGGAGTCATTTGATTATGAATCATATGACACATGCGAATCTTGTTTACTTGGTAAAATGGCTAAAACTCCATTTTCTGAAAAAGGAAAAAAGGGCTAAAAAGTTATTACAACTAATACATACAAATGTATGTGGCCTAATATCTTTACAAGCAAGAGGAAGTTATCACTACTTTATAACTTCCATCGATGACTATTCACGATATGGGTATTTATATTTAATGAAATACAAGTCTGAAGCATTTGACAAGTTCAAAGATTTCAAAAATGAAATAGAGAAATAACTTGGCAAAAGTATTAAAACTCTTAGATCCGATCAAGGAGGTGAATACTTAAACCAAGAGTTTTTAAGTTATCTTAGAGATAATGGGATATTATCTCAATGGACTCTACCACATACACTTCAACATGATGGTGTATCTGAGAGAAGAAATCAAACATTTCTAGATATGGTACGGACCATGATGGCATTTGCGGAGTTACCAAAATCGTTTTGGGGATATGCACTAGAATCTGTTGTTTATATATTAAACAGAGTTCCATAAAAAATGGTTGATACAACTCCTTATGAGTTGTTCTTTGGTAAAAGACCAAAGGTATCTCATTTAAGGATTTGGGGTTGCCCTGCCTTTGTTAAAAGGGCAATGTCAGACAAACTTGAAAGTATGTCTGACAAATGTTTATTTGTTGGATATCCAAAAGAGTTTTTCAAATATTACTTCTATCTTCCTACTGAAAATAAAGTTTTTATTTCGAAACATACTATCTTCTTAGAGAATGAGCACATGTTTAAAGGAGATAGTGGCAGCAAGCTTGAACTTAGTGAAGTTCAAGAAGAACAAACAAATATTGATCAACCGTCTGAACCCACACCTATTGATGAACCTTCTAACACACAAAAGCCTTGTAGGTCAAGTAGGATACGAGTGGCGCCTAAGAGATATGGATTTCTCATAGGTGACCATAATGATGTATTGCTCATAGAAGAAGATGAGCCTGCTATTTACAAGGACATTTTGAATAGTTCATAATCTAACAAATGGCTTGAAGCCATGAAGTTAAAAATGGACTCCATGTATGACAACCAAGTATGGACTTTAATTGATCCACCGGAAGGAATCAAGCCTATAGGGTGCAAATGGGTTTTTAAAAAGAAAACCGACATGGATGGTAATGTGGTTACCTATAAGGTACGTCAGGTTGCAAAAAAGTTATTGACAACAGTAAGGTGTTAACTATGACGAAACTTTTTCACCAATCGCTATGCTAAAATCCATAAGAATACTCCTAGCACTTACTGTTCATTACGACTACGAGGTTTGGCAAATGGATGTGAAATTAACTTTCTTTAATGAAAACCTAATTAAGGAATTGTATATGACATAAGCTGAAGATTCACATCCAAAGATGGTATAAAAGTAAACAAGTTGTAAAGGTTTATCTATGAACTTAAGCAAGCATCTAGGAGTTGGAATATCCATTTTGATGAAATAATTAAAGAATTTGGTTTCATTCAAAATATGGATGGATTTTGTGTGTATAAGAAGGTTAGTGGAAGTGTAGTTGTCTTCTTATTGCTTTATGTAGATGACATATTGCTAAAAGGAAATGATGTCTCCGTTCTTCAATCTGTAAAAATTTGGTTATCCAAGATGTTCTCCATGAAAGACCTTGAAGAAGCAACCTATATTTTAAGAATTAGGATCTATAGAGATAGATCAAGGAGGTTGCTAGGTCTTTCGCAGTCTACATACATAGATAAAGTGTTGAAGAGGTTCAGCATAGATCAATCCAAAAGATGATTCTTACCTATGACACATGGAGTAAGCCTTTCAAATCAATGTCTCCAAAGACACAAGTTGAAAGGGATCATATGAATAGAATTCTGTTTGCTTCGGCAATTGGGTCTATCATGTATGCCATGATATGTACTAGGCTCGATGTATCATGTGCTCTTAGCTTGATAAGTAGATACCAATCTGACCTTGGAGAGAGTCATTGGGTGGCTATAAAGAATATTCTCAAGTACTTACGAATGACTAAGGATGTATTTTTAGTATATGGAGATGGTGATTTGCAAGTAAGAGAGTATACTGATGCCAACTTTTAGTCCGATAAGGACGACTACAAATCACAATCTAGCTACGTATTCATGTTGTGTGGAAGGATAGTGAGTTGGAAAGGTTCCAAATAAGATACTGTCACCGACAATCAACTCAAGCATATACTTAAATGCTATCATCTGATTAGAAAGATCACAGATAGGTGAGATATAAAGATAGAGAAAATTCCCATGGATCAAAACATAGCTGATCCACTCACTAAAGCACTTTTTCAGAAGAAACGTGATAAACATGTTCAGTCATTTGGTATTCGATATATAAATGATTGGCTCTAGTGCAAGTGGGAGATTGTTAGTGTTGTACCCTAGAAACAATCACTTGTACCATGTATATTGCATAATAATTAATAAAAGAAGCATTCTTTATCTTTTAGTTTGATTTTTATATCTGAATATGCATATAAACTGTTTAATAAAATCCCTAGTATAAAACATTGTTAAGGAAATCGTAATAGAGATCATGATGTGAGATTCCTACTACACTATGTAGTGTTTGTGCTTGAATAATTCCTAGTCATAGTATTAATGAGGTGGGACATTATTAATACGCCAAGACTATCACATATTATATCCCTTGATTGGATCAAGCAGTAGTTCTCATAATCGTGAGTATTGTGATACTCAAGATAAATATGTGGATGCTTGTTATATGGACAAGTTCATTGGATGATCTAGTTATGAGATAATCACTTGGATAAGCTATTGAATGTCAATGATAGAATCTCATTACAACAAGTGTGTAAGTATCCTTAGACTTGACATCTCCAAGGTACTTTGTTTACTGAGCATTATACTTTGATTCCAATCTCTAGAACCAGATCGATGGCTGCCTATGGGATGAATATTAGGTACAATGTGAGGTAAATAAAAGTGGTTGAGGGGTCAATAAAGTATTTATCACTCCTAATAGTAGGAGAGTATATCTCAGGGCTACTTGTAAAAATCATTACTCATGAAGTCCTTAGCCAAGGTGACTATATGTTGGAAATAGTTCCAAATTTGATACACATATCGAGTAATGGATTTCTTGAACAAATACTAAAATATTCAGGCTAGAATTAATAATATTCTAGATGGAGTTGGCACTAATTCCATGCTCTAAACCAAATGAGATATAGTATGGTGAAAGGAGTTTATTGCATGGTTATTTGCTATTGAAAGGTTCACGTCAAGCCACATGACTTTCTAGACTTTTGGCTTATCAAGAGTCATTGCTAGATGTCGCTTTTGATTTGCTAAATATGAATTTATTAATTAAAGAATTAATAAAATAATCCTATATTTTATTTAGGATTATTAGTTCTAAAGTTATTAGAATTAATTCATATTATACTACCAATAAGACCAAGAAACCTAATGGGTCACACACAATAAAAGTTTAAATGCTCAATATATATTATTTAATAATATTGTGAAGTTAATTAAGAGAAGAAAATATATTTGTAGGTGAATTATAAATTTGTTATAATTTATGGGACTTGGCTGCAATTACATAAATTTTAAGGGTCTAATTGTATATATTAAATTTTGAAGGACCTAATTGCAATTAAGACAAATTCTAAACCTATAAACATTGGAAACGTTCCCTGTTGCTGCATGTTTTTTTTTTTTGGACGATCAAAAGAGAGGAGTTTCTGTTCTTCTTCTTCACCACTTTCTTCTCCAATTAACCCTAGCACCTTCTCTTCTACTAGCATAGATTTGAGTGGGCTTGTGAGCAATTCAGCCTTGTGTGGATTATTGCTAGAGACAATCCTACTCTTGGATTGTAGTGGCGCAAGGTGGACAATCAAAGCAGAGGAGTTAGTGCAAGAAAAGTTTTTGTTTTTTTCCATAGAAGGTAATCTCCATTTCCTTTCTCTATTCCCATTTTAATTGCAAACATGTGATCCTTGGACATGAATTTCATAGTTATTTTTGCTGCTTTCTTATTTGATAAGTATGATGAAATCCCAACAGTAAGTACACTCAAGTATATTAAAAAGGTGACTTTTCAGGGATATAAAAAAAAATCCTGACGAGGAGATTGTGATTGCGGCTGGAATGAAAAAATACGTGGATGTTTAGAATTTAAAAAAATTTAAAAATTTGGACACAGATATTGTCCATCTGATTTACCGGTCAAAAATGTGTGTCACACGTGGCAATAGGATGCTACAATTTTGGACTTGGAACTCAGTCCAAAATGCCCATCCAATTTTGACATAGAATATTTTAGCTTGAGAGATAGTCCTGGTGAGAGGATTTTGGATTCATTTCGTCCAAATATTGCATCCAAAATCTCCATCCGAAATCAGAAATCTTCAGGAACCTATAAGAATAAACAACTAACTCTAGCAAAATCATTAGTTACATAATCTGGTAATTCTCAATCCTCTCCTCAAATGATTGAATCTATCTTCAACCAATGATTTGGTAAATGTATCTATAAGTTGATCATTAGTAGAAATGTATTCAACACAAACATCACTTTTAAGCACATGATCTCTAATAAAGTAATGTTTAATCTCAATATGCTTAGTTCTTGAATGCTGAACATGATTTTTAGTTAAATTTATAGTGTTAGTGTTGTCACATAGAATAGGAACACACTTAAAATTAAGACTAAAGTTGAGTAAAGTAGGTTTCATCTATAAAATTTGAGCACAATAACTTTCTGCAGCTATATATTCTGTTTCGGTTGTTAAAAGAGAAACACAAGCTTACTTCTTGCTATACCAAAAGACTAATAAGTGTCCAAGAAATTGACAATGCCCACTTGTACTCTTTCTTTCAACTTTACAACCTGCATAATTTGCATCTATGTATCCTATAAGATCAAAATAGTTAGTTCGATGATACCATAGACTGTAATCATATGTCCCAACCAAGTATCTAAAGATACATTTTACAGCACATAAGTGTGATTCTTTGAGACAATATTAGAATCATTCACAAAGACAAACTGAGAACATGATATTAGGACGGCTAGCAGTGAGATATAAAAGACTTCCAATTATACCTCGATATTTTAATTTATCTACCTTCTTATCATTTTCATCTTTATCAAGCGTTAATGAAGTACTCATTTGTGTATTGATTTGTTTTACTTGGTTCATTTCAAACCTTTTGATCAGTTCTTTAGCATACTTAGCTTGATTTAGGAAGATCCCATCATTGGTTTGCTTAATTTGTAAACCGAGAAAGAAGTTGAGTTCTCTTATCATACTCATTTCAAACTGTTGCTGCATAGTCTTTGCAAACTTCTTACATAAAGATTCATTAGTAGCTCTAAAAATAATGTCATCAATATATATTTGAACAATTAAGAAGTTATTAGAATTTTCAGCTTTGATGAACAATGTAGTGTCAATCAAACCTCTTGAAAAACCTTTTGAAAGAAGAAAGTCACTAAATCTTTCATACAAAGTACGTGGAGCTTGTTTTAAGCCATAAAGAGCTTTGAAAAGCTTAAAAACATTATTTGAAAAATATTCATGAATAAAACTATGGAGTTGCTCAACATATACTTCTTCTTTAATAAAATCATTTAAAAATGTGCTTTTAATATCCATTTAATAGAGCATAAAACCTTTGAAAGATGTAAAATTAAGCAACATTCTAATAGATTCTAATCTAGCAACACGTGCAAATGTCTCATCATAATCAATGCCCTCCTCTTAATTGAATATTTGGGCAACAAGTCTAGCTTTAGTTTTAATAACACCATACTCATCAAATTTATTTTTAAATACCCACTTAGTACCCATCACGGGATAGTTAAGTGGTCTAGAAACAAGTTTCCAAACTTGATTTCTTTTGAATTGATTCAATTTTTCTTGCATGGTCATAATCTAAAAATCATTACACAAAGCCACATCAATGCAATCAGGTTCAATGTTTGAAAGCAAGACAAAATTATTAATAAAGTACCGTTTGGTTTTGACATCACAGTTTGAATCTCCGATAATTTGCTCTTTTGGATGTTCGATTTTGTACTTCCATTCTTTTGGTAAGCTTTGATCAACATGATCTTCAGTTCTTGCTCTGTCTTCAACTTACTGTTCTTCCAATTCTTCTTCTTTGGCATGATTGTCAAGTGATGGATCTTTGTGTTGTTCAATGCTATTTCCCTTTGAAGTACCTACATCATTGTCATTTTTTCTAGAGGAATATATGTTAGATTTATCAAATATAACATGTACGAAATTTTTCACAGATAAAGTTCTTTTATTGTACACTCTATATGCCTTTTTGTAGGAAAAGTATCCAAGAAATATAACCTCATCTAATTTGCTATCGAATTTGCCAAGATTGTCTCGAGTGTAAAAAACAAAACATTTGCATCCAAAAACTTTAAAATATGAAATGTATGCGACTTTGTCAAACATAAGTTCAAGGGGTGTTTTTTTTTAAGAAATGGCCTTGGCATAACACAGTTCACAATGTAGCATGTTGTATGCACAGCTTCAACCCAAAATATTTTGGAATGGAATTTTTACAAAGTATTGATCTTGTCATTTCTTGCAAAGTACTATTTTTCCACTCAACTACACTATTTTGTTGAGGGATTTTTGCTGCTAAAAAGTTATGAGAAATACCATTCACATCACAAAATTTTGTAAACTCATTGTTACAAAATTCTCTTGTCAATTCTAATTGAAATCAATTTGCACCCAATGAAATTTTGAACACGGTTGAATTACTTTGAAAATTCAAAAAATGTTTCATCTTTTTGTGCAAAAAACAAGGCCCAAGTAAATATCGAAAAATCATCCACTAATACATAAGCATACCTCTTATTACCAAGGCTAGTGGTTCTTATTGGCCCAAACAAATCCATATGTATAAGTTTTTGAGGTTGAAATCATTTTCTTGAATTTAAAGGATGCTATAGTTTGTTTTCCAAATTGGCAAGCATCATATAATAGGTTTTTGTCAAATTTGTTTTGGATAGTCCTCTAACAAGCCCTTTTGAAGATAATTTATTTAGAAAATCAATAGATACATGGTCTAGCCTTCTATGCCAAAGGTAGCTATCATCATCATTTCTAGAAAGGCATTTTATATCATAAGCAATAACATCATCAAGATATAATACATAGACATTACTAATACGGTTTGCAACAAAAATGATTTTATTATTAGAATTATCAATAATAGTGCGTGATTCTCAAATTTAACCTTACAACCATTATTACACAATTGGCCGATACGAAGTAAGTTGTACTCCAATCTATCAATCAATAATACATGCTTAATAATAGTGGAAATCCCTTACCAATGTTACCTATGCCGAGTATTTTTTTTTTTTTCCTTTTTCTTGTCTCTAAAGGTGACAAATCCATAATTTGTACCTTGAACGTCTTCCATTAGTGCTGCATTTCCCGTCATGTGTCTAGAGCATCCATTATCCAAGAACCACTTTGTGGAGCTTATTTTTTGCGACAAATGTACCTATACACAAGATGAAACAGTGACTTTGGGTACCCACACTTTTTTGGGTACGCGGGGGTTAGTAATGCTTCCTTTAATTCTCCACATTGTTTTCACACCGAATTTCACTTTTTTCCTAACATGACACTTGGATGCTTTGTGTTTATGTTTGGCACAATATGTATAACAAATATGAGTCATATATGAAGAACTAACTTTACAAAATTAGATTTGTAATTTTCAGCTTTATTCACATGTCTATAGCCGAGACCATTGCTATCCCCAACTACGCATTGCACTCCAAGCAATCTATTTAGATTATCTTTGTCATTTGTCAACTTCTCAATACATGTAGTAAAATCATCAATTCTCTTTTTCAAGTCATTAAAATCACTAAGCATAATTTCAAGAGAGAATACTTTGTCACATAAGCATTTGTTCTCAAGTGACATACAATAAAAAGGAGTTAAGATAACATCCTTGTCAACATTTGAACAAATAATGGAATCAAGTATAGCTTTGTTCTCACTCAATAGCTTAGCATTGTCATATAACAAGGAACCAATCTTCATTTTCATTTCCTTATTTCTTTTGGACAACATTTTGAATTCATGGAACATGCTAACAAGAAACTCATTTGAATCATCAGAATTTTCACAAGCAGAATCATATACTTCAGATACAAAATTAGGAGTAGGATTCACCTTATCTTCCCTAGTCATGAAGTATATGTTGGTTGTTTCAGTTTCGGATTCACAATTTCCTTCAGTTTCAAATCCATCTTAATCCCATGTCCCAACTAGTCCTTTTCCTTTCTTTATCTTCATGTCCTTTCTTTTCGTTTTGCTCTGCTTAGTCTCCCTTTCTTTAGCTATTGGACAATCAGCAACAAAATTCATAACATTGAGCTTTGAAGGATGAAGTTTGTCCCTTCTTTCTGACAAACTTCTTACCTTTGCTGAAGTTTGCTTTTTCTGAACATCTTCCTAAATTTTCTAGCAACCATGACCAATTCTTTAGTGTCTAAATCAATGTCATAGTCACTTTTAGATTGTTCACTGTTAGCTTCATAATCTGCAGCTTTTAAGGTAGTTCCCCTTTTGCCTCTATCATCATCATCATCATCATCATATTCTTGAAACCTTTTAAGTTTCATTTCATGAGTCAAGAGAGATTGAATCAGTTCTTTGGTTGGTAGGATTTTCAAATCCTTAGATTCTTCCACAGCCAAGTTCTTAGATTGCTAGCTTTTTGGTAAGACATCGAGTATTTTTCTATTTTGCTCACCAAGAGAATAGATTTTCTCATATGCTTTTAATCTATTCATAATGTTTGTAAATCTAGTGAATATATAAGTTATGTTCTTATTTGGTTTTATGGTAAATAGTTCATAGTCATGAATTAAGAGTCCTAACTTTGATTCCTTCACTTGATTTGTCCCCTCATGAATTAATGCAATTCAAACACTTAAATGCTAGCTCACTAGAATTAATCATATAATGTCTAGACCAAGGTTCCCACAGAAAGTTAGCATTGTATTGGCCCCCACATTATTATACACAGCATGTTGTGTTTTGTGAGAATCAATGCTATCCTAGGCATTTGTTCCATTCCCACATCATCATAGTAAGATTTTCTTGTCTATGATTTCATATAGGCTTTCGCAACACGTGAGAGGTAGAAATAAAATTGGTTTTTAGGTAGATCATCAAAGTTTGTGGTAGTCATGGTATTTTTACTTGACAACTTATACCATTTCTGGGAACTTATCAGTTTTTAGGTCTCAAAAGTATTTAACATCAATATGTGAATCTTCTGCAGTTGAACATAACATATATCACGAAATCCAGGATAGGTTTCCTGAGAGCAATATAACACTTCAAGTCATGCAAACAATAATTCAAAAAAAGAAAAAGAAACAACGATAGCCATTGTCGTAAAAGGGACAAAGTAAGAGAGAATTACTTTCTATTGCCAATAAAATCGTCGTAAGTGATAGTATTGTTGTTCCAAACCATGACATTGACCTCACGTTTGAGGTAACCCTTCCATCAGAGTGAACATAAATTTCTCTTGAAATGTATTCATTTCCCTCCGTCTATTGAATAGCAACAATTAATTAATTAAATTTGACTATTTCATTTCTCCAAAATCGAACATATAATTATGTGAAAAAAAAAAGGATATCCACCTGTGTGGGTGAGGTGCGATAATTGGTGCTACCGTATTAGATAAACATAGGGATCTTGCCTTGATATCCACCCCGTATCCTTCAATTTGGTACAACCAACAACTGTAAATTGCATCCACCAATTCATTCAAAATTCAACATTTATCACCATATAAACAAAACAACAAAGCTGGGGAGGGGGGAGGGAAGGGTGATCTTGCAGAGGAGAGGAGAAGAAACAATTACCGGTGATTTCAAGGAGGACCTTGAATGCCAAAAATCATCGACATGGACGAATATGCAATAGCAAAAGACATCGAAGGAGGAAGAGGTTTTATCTAGAGTTTCATCATCCTGTAAACAAAGCACTTGCCTTTTATATACAATATAATAAAGATGGAAGACGACAGCGAATTTTTTTTAAAAAAATTCAAATTTCTTTTAAAAAAACTTCCCTTTAAATTTTCTACTTCCAAATGTCAACAGGACGGTCCACGTGCCTCTTCAAGACGCTTCCGTAACTCCTATAGATATATAGGTTTTGAATTACATTAATAATTAGTGAAAATGTTACAAGCATTTCAAATATGGTTACATTAGCAAAATGCAATCTTTAATGCTAATGCGACATGTATACTTCTTTCCCTTTTTCAAATTATCTAATTGCATATAAAAATCAATAAAACAAGAAAATAAAACTTATAACTGAGATGTTTTGAAAGGTCACAAAGGACTTTTCCATACTAATGATGTCTCCCAAAGATGCCCCACTTCAAGAATTACTTTCAAAAAGCACACTACAAAAATTCTGAGCATACCCTGCATCAACTTAAAATAAACTATTAACTATTAAGCCAAACACCAGACAGAAGCAGACAAGAATACAGACATGAAACGTTAAAAACTACTAAAATTATATAATCTTTCCCTACTCCTTAGCCCGGGCTTGGGACCGGTTGTGCATATAACACAGGCGGAGTTACAAGAACACCTAAACTAACAAATAGATACGTGTATCAACATTGCATCATCCATAATATCATCCCAAAAAATATTGGAGCATTTACATATCAGCAAACACCAAGCAGGACTTTGACAGGGACACCGACAAGGTGAAACAGATGACCCTAAGAAACATCCCATGAGGAGAAAAAAAAAAAACTTGTTCCAACATTTTATCCAATGCACCTGAAATGGGGATACAACATAGATCAACCGTTAACAAGAACCTCCTCCTTAAATGCAAAAACAAATTGCACTAAGATGTGGAACTCAAACAACTCCAACCGATACTCCAAGACAACCAGAAGTATGTATCAATCACAGAATTATTTTGAACCAAAAGCAGCACTCTACGTCAAACTCCCCCACCCATCCAACATTTTTAATCTCAAACTCAAACTTTAGCAGCTGACATTCAGAGAGATGATCACGCAGACTTACATTATATGCCAAGCTTGTCATGAAATCTTATGGGCACATCTGAATGAGGCAGCAGTAACTACATGAGGCTGATAGTAGATATAGAGATGTTACCGAAAACCCTGGTTAAGTAAAATACATTTGCACCCAATCTCCACCACCAAGAAACATGCTGACAGGAATAACTTTATGGAAGCGCACTAAATTCTTCAGACTAGCACTCAGAACAAAATACATCATGAACATAATCTCTCTCTCAAGAAAGCAGACCGCATCTCATAATATAAGCTCGATCTAAATTCAACACCATGTACATCTTACATGAGAGCTCACAGCACAGGAAATATTATTCAAGACCCAAGCACCTATCATAAATATTCATCATACAAATAGGTAAGATATATTACCCCGACAACTTCAGTTCATAATAGACTACAAAAACAAGACCAAGGCAATCACTGTTTAGGGAAGAAGCTTGTCATTAGACTTTAAGCATCCTTCAACAAAACTTCTCAGAATCAACATAAGGGCAACATAACTTCGCTAGGCACATAACTTGCAGCCCAGACAAAAGTACCCCAAGAAAAATAATTAAAGAAACAGGATAACATATGTCCATTATAAACCCTGCAGGCAGAAAGACATTTCCACATGTAAGCCAGGCCCAAAAAATAACACAAGCTACAATAGAACAATGCCAAGAATTACATATAAGATAGTCATAGAGGAAGTAGAAAGGCCAAGGGAGTAAAAAAGGCATGTCAACATGTGCAATTCTCGAAAGGAGGTGCAAAAGGAGACAGGAATGCTGGCCTGTAGAGTCTCCCTACGTCTTAGGAATGAATTAGAAAAGAAGTGACAAACAGACACCTTTCAATTAGGTTAGTTAATAAGTAGACAAACAACACACTTCATTTTAATAATCCTCTAAATTTTTAAAACATGAATTTTTGCCATAAAGTAGCACACCAAGTGAAGTAAAACGGGGATCATATGCACTCAAACCTGAAATAGAAGTAAAAGCAGACCTAGACTTTAGAACTTGCATAATCCCTAAATTGTTACTTATTTGCAAGATTGCAAGGAAAAAGTACGACTAATTAATAGATATTATCATGCCAATAATTTTGTATAACAGTGATAAATGCACATATAATAGCATTTTCCATATAAACAATTAGTTATATCATGAAAATAGCTTTACTAAAGTTCACTAAAAAAATAGAACATAACATTAGTAACAATTCCATGATATGTCCCTAAAGAAGCATGATAAAAACTAATATCCTTTATGGTAATGCAAAGTTCATTGATAATGCAACCGAACAATTTTGAAAGTAATTCCATGATGCCTCCCTAGAACCAATATCAATGTCCAAAAAATTTAAACTTCCCATCAATAATGACAAAAATATATGAAAAAAGGATTGACAAATCAAACACGGGTTGTCTACCAAAATAAAATTTTTTTATCGATCATGAAACATGAAGGGTTGCAATAATTACATCGATCACAATATAGCTCCAAAGTTATGGTCATCCTAGCTATAAATCCTACCATTAAAATTTTTAATTGTCTAAAAAAATATATACAATTTTATTAAATTTCAATAACATATCATTCAATCATTATATAATTATGTGATCATACAAGAACTGATATGACTTTTTGTGGTGGCTTTTTCTTAGTGTTGTGGTATATTTGTTGGTTATAGTTCAGCTCAACAATGGGAACCAAAACAGAAATTTTTTTTCTTGTGACAAAAGAAAAAGGTAACCTAACTATCTACACTTTTTCAAACCCTTGAAGAATAAAGCCTCAAAGACCCTCAAGATGAATAGAAAGTTCTACTAGATTCTCACTCTAATATCCTTGAAGCAACAAAGGCAAACAAGAACAATAGAATAGAGAAAATAGTCACCTAAATATTGAATTTCAAACAAACCTTAGAAGAACAAAGTAACTAAGACCCATTCAAAGAAAATAATATTGGATTATCCAAAAGATTTATAGACTCTTACAAAAGGAGGACAAACCCTTTAGCTTGGTCTTGAACAAGATGAACAAGAAGGTTAGGGCCTCTTAAGATTCTCTTTCAAATTTGAATTAAAGTGAAGTGAACTGTCTTGTCAAAGTAATAAAGGTTCTATTTATACTACCCTAACCCTAGCTAAGTAATCTCTGAGGTTTAGTTACAATTTAGGGTCAAAATAAATCTTTACAAGCAATTAAAAGTGAAGAAAACTGAAGAAAAGCATTAAAAAGTGGAACAATCGACGACTACCCAGGGACAAGCCGGCGCCGGTTTGGAACATCACGACCAGCGCCGGTTAGGTTCTGTCTTCGGCCGGTTCTCATTTGCTTGAGTGTTGGTTTTGGACAGAATGGAGCCGGCGCCGGTTTGGCTGCATGGAGCCGGCGCCGGCTGTCCCCTGGAAGCCTCCCTGGTCAAATTTCATCCCCTTTTGCTGACGGCTTAAGTTCTTGTTGGGGTCCTTCACGGATGGCCATCAACACGAACTCTTGACTCACTTCCTCAACCCTCCAATCCTCCTTCATCCTCAAGCATTGTTTGATGATCAATTGAAAATCATCTTGAAGCTTCTTGGTCCTCACTCTAGTCATCGGTCCTTGTCCTCTATGATGAAGTGGAGTCTCATTAGGAACAAAACAACAAAAATGAAGTACATATTCATCTATAGGAGGTCAAATTACCCTCCTCCTAAATTATCCCAATATATTAGAATATGCCCAGTTCTAAGAAGCAAAAGAATAGAAAATTCAAATGATAAAAATTGGGCGTAACAACCAACATGAAACTCAATAAAGGGGAAGAAAAGCAAAATTAAGATTTGAACATTAGACTTCTAGAGGGATAAGAGGACACAATTTATTATTTAAATAAAATAAAATAAAGAGGAGGGACCACAAAACAACAACCCAAAAGCTGCCCCGTTCCAAAACTCCAAGTTGACCCCAACTGCAAAAGCAGGTGAAACACTTATAGAATTGTACGTGAAAGAATATACCCACAGTTGACAGTACATTAAAAAGGGATGCAAGGGATTTTTGGTACGCCCTCAAAATCAACTACTACATTTAGTAATTACTCCCTCCGTCCCTATTTATCTGTCACAAATGAAAAGTTTTGGTGTTCCTTTTATCTGTCACATTGAAAAAATTTAAGTGTTGTTAATGTTAATTTTAATGCTATACCCTTGTATTAAATAGATTTGGAAAATGTTAGTGTAATAACTTTAGAGAGAGAGTTAAGCAAACAAAACAAGAAAATAATTATGGAAAACATTAAATCCAAAGATACTTTGGAATGTATAAACAAAATTGTATGAATTTAATAAAATAACTAATTTTTCTTAAACTGTGTGAAGTAGTTAACTGTGACAGATAAATAAGGACGGTGGGTGTATCAAAAAACTCAAAAGTGCACAAACTTATTCCAATAGTTATACTCTAATGACTCTCTCTTTACTAGGTAGTGGTAATTGTCCTTTCCTTGTCTACAAAACAAGGTTATACAGTAATGAGCACAGGACCAAAACAAGAAGGTGACCCAAAGAAGGGAAGTAAAAACAAGTTAAGCCTTCGGTTTGACCAGACTAAGATGAGTGTATAGAATCTACACAAAATAGGAAACACAAAGAGAGAGATAAGGGTAGATATCCATATAAATTAGGTGAACAGTGGAGATAAGCGTCAATGATAACCTATAACTTATTTCTTTCGCTACCAGTGAAATGTCAACCAGTCCCATGCCTGCAGCACAAAATTAACCAAACTAAGGAAACTCGTGCACCAATTTTAGACAGTAAATGAAATATAAATAGGCAGGAACCAGAAGCCACATGCGCTAATTCTAAGAGCCACATATAGAAAGAATCAGTATAGTAGCCAAGAAAACTTTCATTTCATTTTCCCATTCCTATAGATGGAGAATCCCAGGATGCTGTATAAAAGAACTCTTAACAATATTGAAATGACAGAATAGAAGAAAAAAGAAACCTAATCACAGAAATTTACACACCTAGCCCAATTTTTACATTGCTGAAGCTGTGTTGACTGTAAATAAATGGAAACATATGGCCTCCAGAAACAACAAATGCTTTAGAGAACAAAGCACCAGAAGAAATTACTTACCCAGAAATCGAGAGCATATGAGAGGAGAGATTCCTAGCCGTGAAACACTCCATCAGATGACAAATTGCAGTCTGCACAAACGAGAACACATGACAGAAAGGTTCCCCGCACAACCTTTAAAAAATTACTGTAGTTTAATCTAATAATTATCCAAAATACCCTGAGCTCTTTATCTTGACTCCAATCGAGAATGTTAGGACAGCCCTATACTATAGTTCAATAATCCAATTTCAAGAAATCAATGAACTTCCTCCCATGTCTTCGCTAGAATATTACCTTATCCAGGCTAATAATCAATATTCAAGAACTCAATTAATACCTGTAGTAACAAAAAGAGGAGTGTAAATCCAGTGAACTTTTAATCAGATGCTTAAGATAAAAAATGTAAACACAATCCCTGAAGGGACTGCTGAATCCCAAAAATTGAACCAGCAATCAAAGATAATCAAACATCCAAATTTATATCTGCAACAAAATGGTGCTTGCTAATGAAAGAGAACCCCTGAGATTAAAGTAGGTTTTTAGGACCCAAAAACTAGTGAGAGAGAGAGAGAGAGAGAGAGAGAACATCATAAAATTCCATGACAAAATACCAACTGCCATCCCTTCCTAAAATCTCCAAGCCAAAACTAACACATGACTGTTGAAAATCTCATATCTCCAAGTCTCTAAAAGTAGTAGTCAACTGTTGATGCAGGATAAATCATCACTCATCTCCAAGTCACTAAAAACAATAGTTAGAATCGTTGATGCAGGATAAATCATCACTAACACCTTCAGGGTAGGCCCAGCTTGCAGCTTAGGACATACTAAGACAAATATAACCATGAATTAATCGATAAAAGACCCCCCAAAAAATAAAGACATTTAGAATCTCTAAAGAATACCATGATTGAAAAAGAATAGTCCAAGTATGGTGAAAAGGATTGAAATAGTTGGATCTGCTCATGCCATAATACTATTATACTAAAGACTACTTTGCATTCATCTTATTCTAGTATCTACATTCTAATTTTTATTATATGTTATCATACTATATTACAAGTATATTAGCTAGCTATAAACTTCAGATTATCCAGGCCTACACTAAGTTGCAAAATATTGGAATGTTATGAAACGCACTTCAATTGTAAAAATGTCATCCAATTTCAAGATCTCGATACTCTTCATACAAGAAATTTATCATGGCAAAAAGCAAAAACATTTGGCTTTTGCAACAAATAAGTATGAGGACATTAAAAAAATATACAGCAATTATATTTCTCTTGAATAACTAAAAATATCATTTTAAAAAATATACATATATTTTTCAACAAATAAAAGCTTTTTTTTTTTTTTTTGTGGTTTGGACCACCAATTTAAGAAAATAGGGTGAAGGACCAACCAAATATGAGCTTTTTTAGTTCCCTAAGAAATATTATTGTTGTTCAATCAAATAAACTTCCTTTCTGCAAGTAGAGACAACTAAAACTTTAGCATCCAAGCAAAATTTTGAAGCCAAAAGATATTTTGCAAACAAATAAACCTTGGGAGAGTTGATTAATTTCGTTTTAAGCACATTAAAAGCATTGAAACATTTATCATCAAAATTGAAAATATCATCCTTTTCAAGTAAAGAAGTAAGAGGTTTAGAAATTTTCAAGAAATCCAAAATAAACCTCCGATAAAAACATGTATGACCAAGAAAGTTTCGGATAGCTTTTACCGAAGTAGGAAGGGCAAGTTTCTCAGTTGCCCCAATTTTTGCTTTATCAATCTTAATATCTTTTCTTGAAATCTTATGTTGAGTGGTGCACAGACGGGAGCTGGCACCAGTTTATCTATGGAGTAATTGATTTTATCTTCAAGTGAGGGGCAGCGCCAGTCATCTTTTGCTGTATCAGGTAGCTCTTTACCGCTCCTCAATGTAATGGTGGCTGAATCCTCTTGAATTTCCAATCCCAATGGTAGCCGTTCTTATGATTTTAACACTAAGTCTGTTAAAAACTAAATTTGCCTCTCCATGTTTCAAGTTATTTCCTCAAATTTTGCAAGCGTGTCATCTATTTCGTGGAATCACTTGGTTATATCAGGCAAGAGACAATATGGCAATACATAAATCATAGCCCTCCCAAATAAGATAACAAAAAAAAAACATTTTACTAAAAATACCGAAAGGAAAAAATGTGGAGAACCAACCAAAGATAGGTTAGGAAAAGCCAAATTCTTGAATCCAACAATGACATGACAGAAGAGAAGAAAGGAGAAACTTTGATTTCATAACATAATAAAATAGCAATCGAAAAAAGACAACCCCCCCACCCCCTCTTTTATTGGCATTTAAGCTGGCTGCAGGAGGAAACAAATAGTTTCGGTAAATCAACAATTGCTATAAATAACAAACCAATGGAAGAAATTACTTTTCCAGAAAACAAAGACATATCCTAGGGAAGCCTTCCATTATCCTATAGTCGAAATTCACACCTCACTTTGATTCCAATCAATATCACTAGGGAAGCCTTCCACCATCCTATAGTCGAAATTCAAGAAATCAATGAACAGCCTCCACTATCATCATAAGAATATTAGTTTTAATAGATCAAAGAACTTGATAGCAATAAACCTGAAGACATTCCAACATGCAAAAATCAATCAGAAATTCAAGAAAATCAAAATCCAAAGTTTTATCTCAACAAATTTAGCTCCTACCGATGGAAGAGAACCACTCACATTAAAGTAGGTTCTTTGCTAGGTCTTCAAACTAGTTCTTTGTGTGTGCATGAAAGAGAGAGAGAGAGAGATCCATAACAAGATACCAACTTCCATCCTTTTTTTAGATCTCCAAGCCTCTAAAAGTAGTTGTTACAACTATTGATGCTAAATACTCATCACTCACATATTCAAACCACAATGCATAGCTCCCATCCTAAGATGTACTAAGACAATCATCCAAAACAACAGCCAATTAATTGATAGAAGACATTAAAGAAAACCTAGAATCAATAAAAAGTGCCACAATTATTAACCAAAATAGTATAATAATAGGCGTAAGACCTAGCCATTGCAAAGTTCATACCATCCAGGTCTATATTCAGTGTTGCAAAATCTCAAGGTATCTTAAAACTGCACTAAGTTCATAATCTACACCATATAACATATCTGTATTATGATCTTATCACCCTAGTATAACAGAGAAGACTATATCGAGCAAGACATTTCCTAAAGAAAAAAAAAAGAAACCTCTTTTTTCAAAAGAAACAACAATTTAAGAAAGAGAAGAAAGACGAATAAAAGATACGAAAAAGCTGAGATCCTGAATCCTATAATGGTATGACAGAAAAGAAGGAAGGAGAGACTTAGACTAAGCCTAACGTACCAATCCAAAATGACCCTTCCTTGAAATTGTTTAAGCTGTGCTAACTGCACACTGTGGAAACACCAAAGAGAAAAAACCACCAATACCACAAAAAAAAAAAAAAAAAATTGTAACTAATAATCTGAAGAAAGGTTGCAGAATGCACCAAAATGTGGCTTCTAAGGCACCAACTGACAAAACAGACTAAAAACCAACAAATAACTGGATGAGGCTTCTTAAAAAAATAGTGGCAGATAAGAAACACAGAAAGTTTGACACAAAATAACCAATCAAAAGCTGTGCCTTTAGAGAATCTAGAACCTCGCACATGCAGCAGTCTAGGTCCTCCAGGAATGTGCTTATAATAGATGGACTACAAAGAACAAGGCAAAACAAACGGATTCCGAGGCTAGGTAGCGCTCCATGAGTCATTAATACAGAAAGTATGGCAGCTAACTAACCCGAAGAAGAGTTGTAAACTACACCAATAGAACTCTTGAATTACTTTATGCCAACCCCAATTGCCCAAGCACGCACAAAATAGCTTGGAAAAGATAGAACCAGAGAAGGCTTCTAGGCTTTTTAAAGGATAGTGGTGACAAAAAGCTCAAAAGTGAAGACACCAAACCCCTGATCAAATATTGCATCTTGGTGTATCTAAATGAACTTGTAGCAGTCCTCAACTATATGTATTCCAAAATTAACTACAAAGAGCAAGAGAAAACAAATAGGTCCAGAAAGGTTCATTTAAGTGACTAATAATCTTGAAAAACACAAGAACTCACAAAATCGCCAAAAAAGGTGGAAGGGGAGAAAAGGAAAGAAAAAAGGGGGGAGGGGGGGGGGAAGAGGGGGACGCACAACGCAACAACAACAGCAGCCACAACCACCTAGATGAAGCTTCTTTAAAGAATGGTGGGCACAAAATGGGAAGGTTAACACCACAATACCAGTCAAAAGTATCACCTTTGAAATCTAATGAAAATCTGTATCTATTCCATATTAACTGCAAAGAACAAGGTGAAGCAAACATTCCATACAAGGATTCTATAAGCTACTAATAATGTTTGGAAAGGGGGTCAGATAACAAATGCAAGGAAAGATTTGCAGATTACACCCATCGTAGCTCTCTTTGAATTCTCTTTGTGCCAAATCCAACTGCCAGGACAAGTAAAAACTGATTGAAACAAATAAGCTTATAGTCTTCTTCAAAAGCTAAAGGCAAAGTGAACACAGAACTTAGAACACTAATTTTTCTGGTTAAGAAGCGCCTCTGAAAGACTCCATATGATAATGTCAGTCTTTACACTTAGATTGGGGTTTATAAAACAGTTTCATAGAAAATATAAGTATGATTTTGAATTTTTTAAAATTTTTTTGAGCCCACAGATCAGCAATGTAATATGCTTGCAGTGAGTTACAAAACTGTCACATTTCACAAATAAAATTCGTTTGCATTGAGTTAATTTTTTCTTGAAAACAAGCCCTAAAAGAGTATTTATTTTTTAAAATGCAGTCGAAGTCCAAATACACCCTCATCTTTATAACCAAAGTGAGGGAAAAAAGAAAATGGAAGACAAATAGATCCAGATAAGGTTTCCTTAAGGTTCCTAATAATCACAAACATAACCCCATGCAACCCCGTGCACTGCTCTATCAAAACACACTGGAAACAAATCAGTTCAGAAGAAATACCTTATTACAGGACCTAAGATTCCAATTCAGAAACACTTGTCCAAGCTGTACTGCAAAATGATGGAAGCAAATAGCCTCCAAAAAACAACAATCACTAAAGATTACAAGCATAGTCACTATAAAATTCAAGACATATCACGAGAGACATTCTTAAGCTTGCTCTATTCCATCAGACATCAGATTTGCAGACTGCACAAACAAGAGCAGACAACAAAGAGGCTCTTGAAACAGCCAAAAAGCTAAGACAACAGTTAAAACGTGCAATTACCCAAATGTCTAAATTTCCTCAGTTACAACCAAACTCAGTTAGGAAAGCCTTCTGCTGTTGCTGAATAATTGACATTCAGGAATCAATTAAAACCCTCCTCTGTCATCACTAAAATATTACCTTCAGTACATCATTCAGACCAAATAATCAATGATTCAAGAAAATCAATTAATGCCCAACATAACACACACACCCACACACAAAAAAGGGGAAAAAATTGAGGAGGAGGAAGAAGAAGAAGAACCCAAATTCAGCCAAGTAGCTTCTATTCTACTACTCCTTGGATGCCGTGGAACATGCATAAATTCCTGTCCATATTCAAATAAGACCAAAAACCTTAAATACATTAAAGACAGCAAGATTACAAAATAAGAGAGACATTAAAAAACCCAACTAATCTACAAAGAGTATGAGAAAACCAAAGTTTTATCTGTGACAAACCAGTTCCAAAAATGGCTCGTTAGTAATGAAAGTCATAGAACTCCATGACAAAATTCCAACTTCTTTTCCTTTTCAAGTTCTTGCATCCAGTAATTTCAACTGTCAAAGTAGGAATATCACTGTTTACAACTTCAAAAAGTTAGGCAAAACGCCCATCCCATGGCATACTAAGACAATCACCGGAAACAATATTCATTTTATTACTAAAAGGGGAAAAAAAAGGAAAAAAAGACCAATAACTGATGACAAAAAGCAAAAAACAAGTAGAACCTGGCTTCAAGCACAAAGAATCCCAACTCCACTAGCACGATACACATATAATTTTCCAAGCTTAGTACACTAATATAAGTAAAAACTGGTTTTAATCTCCAATCTCCATTTAAGCCAAAACTTTATATCACAATTGTAAAAAATAGCAGTCATGAAATTTCAAAATAAAGCATACTTTTAATGGCTTGAGGAACATATACAAAAGACTAAAACCACAGTCAAACTTAAAAGACTTTTGTTCTCTTATCTGTCCTTCATGGACTTAGGAGGCAGATGTGGGAGGAAGCTCTCCTTATGCACTAAGGCAGGGTGCCAGGGGCTTTAACCAAGTGCTCTGTGCAACATTCGGTAGGATAATATAATTCGTATATAAAAATAGTAGTAAATTATATTTCATGTAACTAATAATTAAGCTTTGCCATTGCATTTACTTATGTTTCTAAAACATGCAGCAACACATAGCAAAAACTATAACTTATAATATAATTGCAACACTATTGCGGTTAATGAGTTTTCTTGAGTCATATGTTGTAAGAAGAAATAGTCACACTATTAACTATCATTAACATTTAGTAATTACGACATGCAATGGTACACAATAATAAAGACATATTACTTCTGGTAGCTGCTTGGATAATCATTATATGTCAACAACATTTACAACGATGAGTTACATAAATTGTCAAGAACATATATGTTAAGCAGAATTGTTATAATAAGATCCAATACTCACAGTATGAATATTTAATCATAATAAGCCATAACGATTCAAACTATCATCACCTAATCAAATATTATCCAGGTAATCTTACCCAAAGTTACAAGCTTTTGTTAAAGAACAATGTATCATATCATTTTTCTTCATACCATATATATTTACATCACATATATTATCTCTTAATTAGATACAATTTTTTTCTTATATAATTTACACACTTGATCTTTCAGTCAAATATAACAAATATTACAATGTTACTTCTTCATCAGATCTATTTCTGAGATTCAACACTAAGAACAACACTAGGCAAAATCAAATCATCATTAGAGGCTTCAATTAAAGACTAGAAGACAACCATTTCATTGACCATGTTAAGATCTAATCATTCTATCACTGTAAAGTCAATATTATCTAGGTAATAGATCCTAAAGTGGGAAAATCTTGTGATAAAACCATATGATAAAAGCATTATATGATACATTTTATATTTAAAATTTTAAACAAAACATAATTTAAGTTAAATTTAGACTACTCATTATAATTATTGATACATTTAAGTTATTATTTATGTTTACTACATAAATTAGGTTTACATTACCTCTACGAATTCAAATTATTCTTCCTAACTCTCACAAGTTTGATTATTCAAATCAATTGCAGCAGCACCTATATAATGGTTACAAATAATTTTTTTTTACATTCAGCACCAAGGATTGAAATAACATCGCACAATCAAATCAGGACTCATAGACAAATAATTGTCGTTCCCTTACAAGTTTAAAAATACACATTTTATTTAATACAAACTATTTTTTGTAAATGATAAAAAAAAAATTCAACTTTAGCACACAAATAAAGCCGAACTCCAAGACTAACACTCACATGATGGGAAAGGTTTGGAGAGAGAGAGAAGGAGCCAATAATGACCGATAACACATATGATAGATACCAATACAATAGAACCTTTCTTTGAAGATTTTAATTCTTTAGGGCTGACCAGAAAAAAATACCCAAAGGAATTACTTATCCAGAAAAGCACGTCACCACACACATTCCAAAATTTCCATCTTTTGCTCCCCAGTTGAATGAAAATCAGCCTCTACTCAAACAAGAAGAACAAACAAAGCAAGGTTTTTCCAAATATAGTCCAAGCTTACAAAATTAAATCCAACATCTATCCCAAACCGTAACGGAGAAATCTGATTTCAGATCAAGATCCTTATCAAAGGATCCCACAATTAGCAACAGATTTCCACGGATTATCAATCAAGACATTATCTTCAATCAATTACTAGCCTAAATAATCAAGATTCAGGATATCTACCATCCACATATTATTATCAACATCCAAGAAATAGAATAACACCATTCGTCGTCGTCATCATCATTAGCATAAAAAAATATTATCTACAGATACATCATCCACCCCAATGAATCAAACAAAGATTCAGGAAAGCAACTGTGGACATCCCAGAAATCCCTTCATTTTCATCTTGATATTATCTTTCTAAGATCATCTCGACCAAGATTCACGAAATCCCCAGAAACATTCATCTTGAAAATATCATGATCTGCGCCTCAACTCATTATGTAAAATATATTGCCTAGTCCATAATTGAAATCCAAAAATCACCTAAAACCCAATAAAGCATAAAGCATAAAATGCATGATCGACACTAAGAAAAATATAGACGTAGCACCAACGAGACACAGAGAGAGGGGCAACCACAACAGAGAAACTGTCAAAAATTCAGTCCAGAAATTGAAGAGAGAAGGAAATAGAGGAAACATAAATTTTATTGAATTGAAATTGAAGATTACAATGGGAGGAATGAAGATGATTACAGAAGATGAAGAAATTCTGGGGAGGGAAGAAACTGTTGAAAATGGCGACTTTGGGAGTTAATAACTTTGAACTTATGATTAGTTAGCCTAAAACAATTAATGAGAATTATTCTTGACATGTTAGAGATTGTTTTGATTATGGTAGAAGCCATTTTCATGGTGGAAATCTATAATTAAATATTGTTAAGGTTTGGTGTTTAACCATTTGGGAACTCATGTTAGACATGAGTCCCATATGGGAAAAATTAAGGAGTGTGGAAGCCTTTATATACTAAAAGACTTTTCTATAGACTTAATAGAAAAGCTCAAGGTATGGAGGATGCCACACGCGCGCGCCGCTCGCCCGGGCTCGGGCTTGGCCCATGTTTTCACGGTCCTCTATTTTTATTTAGCCCAATTAACTCTAACTTGAAAAAGAAAAGGAAAACATAAAATTTGATAAGGAATTAGGGTCTCCTAATTCGGATTGAATTTTAATTTTCCTAAGGCGAGATTAAAAAACGAAGGGAACAGAGCCGCCGTTAGGGTTTTTTTCCCACGTCTTGTTTCCTTCAGAGGAAAAATTCGCCTATTCCATTCTCTCTCCGCGATCAATAATTTTAGGCTTATCGGGACCACTGAATTGAGGGGATTTTCGAGGTGATCACCGTTGGTGTGCGTCGATAGTGATTGAAGACCGTCTTATCCTGTAATAGAGACGCTGTACCCATCGCACTGGAGTGGGGCGAATAACTTCTTGAAGGTAAACCAGTATTGAACTGGTGATTCGGTCAGCAATACAGTACGTTGCGGCGCAACTTGTTCAGAGGTGTGCCGGCGCCTGGTACGTTCTGGTAGAACCGCGAGCAAGTCTCTCAGGTATACTATTGACTTGTCTATTGAATTTGAATTCGGTTTAGTTACGTTACGTTTGGACTGTGTGGCCTTGTCGGCATTGTTGATATTTGATAATTGCATTTGTTAGAGTCTTGGTCGGGTAGAGGCGGTGCTTGTTCAATTCAGTTGAGTTGCCTGTCTGTGCTCGTAGGTACCCTATTTGTATCAGTCTTTAAGAAGTTAATCTGCAATTATCTGTGTGTGTGCAATGGCCAGTTCATCAAGTACTGCATCTGTTGCGTTTAAGCCTTTGGTTGACTTGAATGGTCTGCTGGACAAGTTTGGTCCAAGGCAGAATTTCAAGCGTTGGCAACAACGCATGAAAATTTGGTTGACCATGAGAGGCTTATTATCAACAGTGTAGGTAGACAGGCCCATATCAATTGAAAGGCATTCTAGAGTAGCTGAGATTGCTGCGTGGGATGAACGGAACAATGTAGGCAGAGGGGCAATACTGTCAGTATTGACAAATGCTCTCTTTGATTCTACTGTTCTAAGTCATACACAGTAAAGATGCTATGGGATGAATTGGATAGGAAATATAATACCAAGGATCAAGGTTTGGAAAGGTATTATGTCTCCAAATTCCTGAAGTTTCAGATGGTTGAGGGTAAGTCTATGACTGAACAGACTCAGGAGTTGCAATTGATTATTCACTCTCTTCATGAATCGGATATAGAACTTCCTGAGAAGTTCCAAGTGATGTCAGTGATAGAGAAATTTCCTAAGTCTTGGGAGGACTTTGGTATGTCCCTCAGACACAAGACGGAGAAGATTTCTCTAAACGATCTGATGAAATCAATATCCATTGAGGAGTTACATAGAAAGAATAGTCATATTGTACCTGTGGAGTCTAATGTCCATGTGGTGATGACTGGGAAGAAGAACAATAATCAGAGGAATATGGGCGTTAACTCAAATTCTAAAAACATAAACAAGACAAAAAGCAAGGCCAAGAAGAAACCGAAAGTAAACAAACCTTGCTGGAATTGTGGTCAGGTGGGACATTGGGCTAAGGACTGTCCGTCTAAAAAGTCCAAAGTCAAACAAGGACCAAATTCTGAAGCTCAAGTCAATGTGGTGGTAGAGGATACTAGTCAAGTGGAAGCTGATTTGAGTACGCACCTTGTTGAGGTTTGTACCATTGAGGTTGGGACTGTCATCACTACTTCCAATGATGATGAAAGGTATGTTTCTGTTAACCCAGAAGTCTTTACTATTTATGGGCCACTTGAATGGCTGGTTAATATTGGAGCAAATGTGCACGTTTGTGCTGATAAATTGCTTTTTGTGTCTTACCAGCCTATTAAAGGAAAAACTGTAAAGATGGGGAACTCAGCTGCAGCCAATGTATTGGGGATTGGACTCGTGGACTTGAAGTTTCCTTTAGGGCGTATTCTTTCTCTTCATAGGGTGCAACATGTTCCAACAGTGCGTAGGAATATTCTTAGTGGCTCATGTTTAGTTAGAGAGGGTTATGAATTGACTTTCAAATGTAATAAAATAGTGATTATGCACTACAATTCTTTTGTTGGCAAAGGTTACTTGTCAGATGGCTTATTTAAATTAAGAGTTGAACCATGTATTTCTGATTTGAATAAAACTGCTTCTGTTAAGAATTCTGTTTATCCTATGGTGCACATTATTGAATTCACTGATGTTTGGCATAGTAGACTTGGACATTTAAATTTAGATTCTGTTAAAAGAATGATGAATTTAGACTTGATCCCTAAACATTCAATTGATAAGAAGAACAAATGTCAAGTGTGTGTGAAAGCTAAAACAACCAGGAAACCCTATCACTCAATTGAAAGGGATTCAGAAATACTTGATTTAGTTCACACAGACATTTGTGAATTCAATGGCTTGTTGACTAGGGATCATAAAAAATACTTCATTACTTTTATTAACGATTGCAGTAAATATTACTATTTTGTTTACTTAAACATAAAGATAAAGCACTTGAAAAGTTTCTCATATTTAAAAATGAAGCTGAAACTCAATCTGGCAAGAAACTTAAAAGGTTAAGATCTAATAGAGGTAGAGAGTATATGTCTAATCCATTTGTTGAATATTTCCAAAAGTAATGGCATAATTCATGAGGAGACACCCCTTTATTCTCCCCAGTCTAATGGGATTGCTGAACCAAAAAATAGAATGTTTAAAGATATGATCAACAGTTTACTTTTGAATTCTGGGTTACCTAAGTATATGTGGGGTGAGGTTTTGAATACGGCTTGCCATATTCTGAATAGAGTCCCTCACAAACACAAAGAGGTAACTCCATTTGAAATCTGGAAAGGTAGGAAACCTAACTTAAAATACTTCCGTGTGTGGGGTTGTCTTGCAAAAGTTCTAATCCCTGAACATAAGAGGAAGAAGTTAGGACCAAAGACTGTTGATGCTATCTTTATTGGTTATGTGGAAACAAACTATGCCATGAGGTTTTTGGTAATTAAGTCTGAAATACTTGGTATAGATTGTAACACTATTATTCAATACCGCGATGCTACATTCTTTGAGGATGTGTTTCCCATGAAAATTGGTTTGCCTCAAGATGTTTCTACTTTAGATTCAACCTTAACATCTGATTCTATTCCTGGTCATGTGGAAAGGATGAACGATCTGATGGCAGGTCCAAATAGTTCCAATACTCAAATTGAGGAATTGGAAGAACCTAGAAGGAGTAAGAGAGCTAAGGTAGTCAAGGACTTTGGAAGTGATTTTGTCACTTTCAATATTGAGGACGAACCTTTAACTTTTCAAGCAGCTATGACTTCCTCAGAAGTAGGGCATTGGAAAGGTGCTGTCAAAAGTGAGATGGATTCCATTGTCTCCAATGGGACATAGGAACTGGTAGATCTCCCTCCTGGGTACACTGGATGTAAATAGATATTTAAGAAGAAACTTAAACCAGATGGGACCATAGATAAGTATAAAGCCAGATTAGTTGCTAAAGGGTTTAGACAAAAAGAGGGAATAGACTATTTTAATACCTACTCTCCTGTTGCTCGTTTGACTACAATCCGAATGCTAATTGCATTGGCTTCTATATATGGTCTCACCATCCACCAAATGGATGTGAAGACAGATTTTCTTTATGGTGATCTTGAAGAAGAGATATATATGGAACAACCTGAGGGATTTGTAGCTAAAGGAAATGAACGAAAAGTTTGTAAACTTGTTAAATCCCTATATGGTCTAAAGCAAGCACCCAAACAATGGCATGAAAAATTTGATAAAACTATTTTATCATTTGGCTTCAACATAAATGAGAATGACAAGTGTGTTTACTGTAAGGTTAAAGGTAATGCATGTATTGTTCTATGCCTGTATGTGGATGACATTTTACTATTTGGGTCCAATGTTGAGATAATTAATGAGACTAAATCATTCTTGAAAAGTAAGTTTGAAATGAAGGATATGGGAGTAGCAAATGTAATTCTTGGCCTAAAGTTGATTCGCTCAACTGAGGGGATAACCATGTCTCAAACTCACTATGTTGAGAGTGTTCTTGAGAAATATGGTTATCAAAATTGTAGAATTGCTAAAACTCCTCAAGAATGAAAGTGGAGTTCCTGTGTCTCAGTTAAGATATTCTCAAATTATTGGTAGCTTGTAATATCTTGCAAATGGCTCAAGACCAGATATTTCATTTTATGTATCTAAGCTGGCAAGATATACAAGTTGTCCAAATCGGACTCATTGGGAGGCCTTAGATAGAGTACTAAGGTACTTGAAGGGAACAGTTTCCCTTGGGTTGTATTATGGGAAATTCCCTACTGTACTTGAAGGGTATAGTGATGCAAGCTGGATAACCAAGAACTCTGGTAGCAATGGTTGCACTGGATATGTGTTTACATTAGGTGGCGGTGCAGTCGCCTGGAAGTCTTGCAAACAGACTTTGATAACTCGATCAACTTTTGAGGCTGAGTTATGTGTCTTGGATACTACTGGAACGGAAGCTGAATGGTTGTATGGACTATTGTCCTCTTTGTCAGTGATCAGCAAGTCCGTTACTGCTATATCTGTGCATTGTGATAGTCAAACCACAATTGCAAAGATAAAGAGTACCAAGTATAATCAAAAGACTAAGAGACACATCCAAGTTAGACTTAAGTTTATAAGGGAGTTAGTGTCTGAAAGGGTAGTGTCTGTTGACTTTGTTGGATCCAAAGATAACGTTGCAGACCCCCTAACTAAGGGACTAGAAACATCCTTGTTCCTTAAATCCAGGTTGGGAATGGGACTGATAACCCAGTAATGATTCACCTACAGTGGCAACCCAACTGACCAAGTGGAGATCCCATAAGGCAGTTCAATGTGGTATAAACAAGCTGTTTGAGTGAATCTGGCACCAATTCTAATACCTTTGTATCTAGGTCCTTTCCCTGAAAGCCTGTAGTGCATTTACTGCAATGAGTAAGAGTTTTGACTCTGAATGGGATCAAGTCTTTTAGACAGGATGCTAGCAGTACATCCTTGGAGATCGCCAACTATGTGAGTGTTGTTGTGTGGCCGCAACTAAAGGGAAATGGGTTTTCTCTAATACACTCATGAGACAGGATCAGGACACATGGCCATAACGTTTCAACCCTAAAGATTATCTCCATAGCCGATAGTCTGTTGTTACCAATGGACGCCGTCACATTCAAGGTTGAGATTCAAGGCTTTAATCCATCTGTTCCTATGGGGGCATAAGTTGGATAACTTAGGTAATGGTTCAAACCGGAAGGTACCATTATCGAAAGCAGATTATGTAAATCCTAGATAGTCTTTAACTATGGATTTTTAGGGGATTGTTGAAAAAGGCGACTTTGGGAGTTAATAACTTTTAACTCATGATTAGTTAGCCAAAAACAATTAATGGGAATTGTTCTTGGCATGTTAGAGATTGTTTTGATTATGGTAGAAGCCATTTTCATGGTGGAAATCCATAATTAAATGTTGTTAAGGTTGGATATTTAACCATTTGGGAACTCATGTTAGACATGAGTCCCACTGGAAAAAATTGAGGAGTGTGGAAGCCTTTATATACTAAAAGGCTTTCTATAGACTTAATAGAAAAGCCCAAGGTATGGAGGATGCCACACGTGCGCGCCGCCCGGCCGGCCCGACTCGGGCTCGGGCTTGGCCCATGTTTTCATGGTCCTCTATTTTTATTTGGCCCAATTAACTCTAACTTGAAAAGGAAAAGGAAAACATAAAATCTGATAAGGAATTAGGGTCTCCTAATTCGGATTAAATTTTAATTTTCCTAAGGCGAGATTAAAAAACGAAGGGAACAGAGCCACCGTTAGGGTTTTTTTTCCCACGTCTTGTTTCCTTCAGAGGAAAAATTTTGCCTATTCCATTCTCTCTCCACGATCAATAATTTTAGGCTTATCGGGACCGCTGAATTGAGGGGATTTTTGAGGTGATCACCGTTGGTGTGCGTCGACAGTGATCGGAGACCGTCTTATCCTGCAAGGAGAGTCGCTGTACCCATCGCACCGGAGCGGGGCGAATAACTTCTTGAAGGCAAACTAGTATTGAACTGGTGATTTGGTCAGCAGTACAGTACATTGTGGCACAACTTGTTCAGAGGTGTGCCGACGCCTGGTACGTTCTGATGAACCGCGAGCATGTCTCTCAGGTATACTACTGACTTGTCTATTGAGTTTGAATTCGGTTTAGTTACGTTACGTTTGGACTGTGTGGCCTTGCCGACATTGTTGATATTTGATATTTGCATTTGTTAGAGCCCTGGTCGGGTATAGGCGGTGCTTGTTCAATTCAGTTGAGTTGCTTGTCTGTACTCGTAGGTACCTTGTTTCTAACAGAAACCTATCCTAGCAACACAGCAAAACCAAATGCAGAACTCACTATTCTAATAGCTTTTCTTTTTTCCCTAAATAAGACCGTTACTTCTTCTTGATCTGGGCCATTGCTTCTTATTCTTCTCACTGTTGGATTTCTTCAAACCGTCTTCACCAAAACACCATCGTTCAATTAAAGGAGACGTTGTCGTTTTGCTACTTCTATTAAGCCGTGTACTCAACACGGCGCCGTCTCATGACAATTCCCCTTCCTTTCTAACATCCTTGTCCTCAAGGATCAATTTAGGCCATTTTTTCCTGATTTCTTCTGCAAACTCCCAAGTTGCTTCATCACTTGGAAGATTACTCCACTGAATCAACCACTGTACCGTTGCTTTGTTTCCCTTCTTCACCAATCTTCTCTGTAGGATAGCAGTAAGCTCAACCAAGAGTCCATCATTCCGGAAATAAGGCATATCAACTTGAACAAACTTCCCTGCCCCAATTTTCTTCTTCAGCAAACTAACATGAAACACTGGATGTATCTTGGTTCCAAAGGGAAGTGAGAGTTTGTAAGCAACCTTCCCAATCCTTTCGGTCATTTGATAAGGTCCAAAATACTTGGAGGCTAACTTCATATTTTTTCTTTGAGCTAAGGAATGCTGTCTATAAGGCTGCAATTTAAGAAACACCCAATCTCCAACCTCAAAAGTCCTCTTCTTCCTATGTCTGTCAGCCATATGCTTCATTCTACTATTAGCTTTGGAAATGTTTTCCTTCAACATTCTATCAATTCTACTCCTTTCTTCCAACATCTTCTTAGCTTCAGAGGAAATTCCTTGGTGTTCATCTAGGGAGTAACCAGGATATGGAGGAATTTGACCAAATAATGCTTCATATAGAGATATCTTGATAGTAGAATAATAAGTAGTATTATACCACCATTGGGCTTGGTTTAAATAGCTACTCCATTTGTGGGGTTTTTGGCTTACAAAACACCTCAAATACATTTCCACACATTGGTTTACCCTTTCTGTCTACCCATCTATTTGAGGGTGATAAGCTAAACTAAGCTTAAGTTTAACCCCCATCCGTTTGAAGATTTCTTGCCAAAATTAGCTTACAAAAATTTTGTCCCTGTCACTCACTATTGAATCTGGAAGTCCATGTATCTTAATAACAATATCAAATAGAAGTTCAGCAATCTTCTCTGCTGTAAATGGATGAGACAGCCCTATGAAATATCCAAATTTGGTGAATCTGTCCACTACCACCATAATGGCATCCTTATGATGTGACTTAGGTAGTCCTTCTACAAAATCCTTAATAAGCTAGGAGAAAGGTTTTTCTGGCAGTTCTAATGATTGAAGTAATCCTGGATAAGCTGAATGTTCCCCCTTATTTCTTTGGCAAACTTCACACTCCTTTACCCACTGCTTGATATCTCCTGATAAACCAGGCCAATAGAACATCCTCTTAATCCTTTGTTGAGTAGCAGTTATACCTAAATGTCCTCCAATGGTTGAATGATGCATTTCCTTAAAGATGGCAGTCCTCCATCCTCCTGAACTTCCAACATATATCTTACCCTACAGTCTGAGAATTCCCCCCTTGCAAGTTAGCTGTCCATCCCTTTCTATAAGGGCTTGAGCCATTTTCTCCTCTGCATATATATCATCCTTATAGCTATCTTGCAGCTTTTCCATCCATTGTGGTATCACAGCAGTTATAGCATTGAATTGGACCCTCCTAGAAAGTGCATCAGTAGCCTATTTTCATTACCCTGCTTATACTGAACTTCATAATCTAACCCCATCATCTTGGTTAACCATTTATGTTGTGCTGCATTATGGATTCTCTGGTCTAGCAGATGTTTAAAGCTTTGATGATCAGTCCTGATGATAAAATATCCCCCTTCTAAGTAATGTCTCTATTCTAGACAGTTGATGTCAAAGCCATAAGTTCCTTTTCATATGTCGACAATCCCTTACTTCTCTTCCCCATTGCTTTACTGAAATAGGCTAGAGGTTGTCCTTCTTGCATTAACACTGCCCCTATCCCTTGGTCACAAGCATCAGTTTTAACAACAAAAGGTTTATTGAAATAAGGCAATCTTAAAACCCCTGCTGAACACAAAGTCTCCTTAAGCTTCTGAAATGCTTCCTCAGCCTTCTCATTCCATTGGAAGCTGTCTTTCTTGAGTAATGCGGTAAGAGGTTTACTAATCACCCCATAACCCTTGATAAATCTCCTATAGTATCCAGTAAGCCCTAGGAATCCCCTTAGCTGTTTAACAGTTTCTGGTTTAGGCCACTGCATAACATCCTTGATTTTTGTCTCATCCATACTCACCCTTCCAGCTGAGATTACATGCCCTAAGTATTCCACTTGTTGCTTAGCAAAAGAACATTTACTTTCCTTAGCATAAAGCTTATGTTCTCTTAGAGTTTGCAAAATGGTTCTAAGATGTTGTAAATGGGAATTCCAGTCTTCACTATACACCAGGATATTATAAAAAAAAAAAAAAAAACTAGCACAAACTTTCTCAAATACCCTCCAAACACCTTGTTCATCAGACCTTGAAAAGTGGCTGGGGCATTTGTAAGCCCAAAGGGCGTGACTGTGAATTCATAATGCCCTAAATGTGTGCTGAAAGCTGTTTTATATATGTCTGCCTCCTTCATTCTGATTTGGAAGTAACCTACCCTCAAGTATATCTTGCTAAAGTACTTGGCCTCTTTAAGCTCATCAAGTAAATCATCAACTAAAGGAATAGGAAACCTCTCCTTAACTGTAATTGAGTTGAGCTTCCTGAAATCCACACAAAATCTCCATGTTCCATCTTTCTTCTTAAATAAAAGAATAGGTGAGGAGTAGGGACTTGAACTAGGTCTAATTATTCCTTCAGCCAACATTTCCCCAACCATTTTTTCTACTTCCTCTTTCTGAAAATGTGGTAACCTATATGGTTTCTGCTTAAATAGAGCAACCCATTCTTGCAGCACAATCTGATGTTCATGATTTCTACGTGGTGGAAGTCTATGTGGTTTCTGAAAAATATCTGAAAATTCACCCAACAACTGCTGAACTGCCTCCTCCTTCACCACTTCTACTTTTTCTGCAGATATAGAACACAACCTTCCAATAAAAAGCTGCTTCTCCTTCTTCAGTAATTTTTGTATAGCCTTTTTTCCTGCAACCTTAAGCTGGATTTGGTTAGAACTTCCCTTTAGCTCTAAAGGTTGTCCATCATGATTAAAGGCCAGTTTCATCTTCTCAAAGTCAAATACTATGGGGCTGTATTTCTTAAACCAGTCTGTGAAACCCCAGTCAAAACCAACCTTAGAGTAAGGGGGTTGGGATGCATATCATAATTTATTGCATGTTTAAATATATTTTTAAATGATTTTCTATGCTTTGGATTTTAGTTTTATTGTCTTGGAGGCTTGTTGGTGAGTATTGAGTGAGAAGGGCAAAATGGTAATTTCTGCTTGAGGTGAAAATAAGAAGATAGTCTGAGGATTGAATAGATTTTTTTTTTTTTTTTTTAGGGAAAATAAGAACAAGAGTTGTTGTGGTGTAATGGTTAAAGCTTTGGAAATTAATTCTTAAGGTCTTGGGTTTAAATTCCATCATAGGAGCTTTAGCTTGGTTAAATTTTGTTTTTGCTTGGGAAGTAATAATTTCGGCTTTATGTGCTTAGAGTAGGGTAGTGATGTTGTCCTAAGAGAGACATGTTAGGAGTATCTTCATTCTACTCCTTTGCCCTACTCGAATTTCCTATGATGAATTCATTTTTCCTTGATCTTTGATTTTCCTTATTTCTCAACTCTTTAGTTTGATCAAGTTGTTCTAACCATTTTCTTTCCAGAAATTTCAGTAAAGTGCTGTGGCTTTGTAGGATCAAAATGTCTTAGTGAAAGACTTCTTATGGTCTGAAAATGTGAAAGAGTTGTAGGAGATTCCAAGAGGAGAAAACCCTCTAGTGAACTTGCTAAAAATTCACTCTAGTTAGGTTCATCTTCCTTCTTGGAATGAGCTGAAATTTTCCAGCTTATTGTGCCTTCAAGGTGTCGAGATTCTTAGCTAACATTCCCTTCAAAATGCTGCTAGAAAAATGGTCTTTTGGATCAGCTTACAACCTGAATTTCTTTGCCATTTTTGGACTGTCCAAAGATGGAGCGAAACCAGGAAAAATTCCTGTACAAATCGTAACTTTGAGAGTCCAAAACCAAGCTGTTTTCTTCCAGATTTTGTTCAGCACCTTAGTCATGTTTTTCCTCCATGAAGAAGGCTGGAAACCAGCCTTGAAAACCCCTGAAATTCCCCTTCAAACTCTCTGCAAGTTGGCTGGAAAACAGCAACCGAAAAACTGTCCAGGAATTTCAGCTCAGCGAAAATTCTGTACAGTCCATTGTCCAGCTTTGTTTCCTAATTCTCTTCCAGCTGAAACACCATCCTTGTTTTGCATAAACTTCCCTTAAACCTCCAGTAACTGAGCTCCATTATTCCCCTTAAGCTTCTGCACGAAATTCAAACATGGCTGCCCGAAAATCTCTACAACAAATCCCTGCAATCATACTTGATTGATTACCAAATTTCCAGCCACCATAGTTTAGCAACCTTCCATAATGTATCACTCAAATAACCAGACTTTTTCTCCACCATTATGCACCTTATTTTCGGCCAGCATAAGCTACCTTAAACCAGGTTTCATCCCACCGAAATTCTGCTCAAACAGTCGGCCATGGCAGACTTCCAAAGCTCTCCAATAATCAAGATATTCTAGGTTATTTAGTTTCCAAATTTGCTTCGTAAAAATATTCTTCAAGGATTTTAACAACTAGCCTTTCCTTTTCCTTTCCAAATCAGAGAACCATCTTCCTAAACCCTACAAAAAATTCGGCAGCCCTAGTTCTCACAAAATTTCGGTAGCTGCAAATCAAATTCTCTCAAATTCCTTCAACCTTCAAGAACACATACAATACACCAAGAACACCTACTTCTTCCTTTCACCTAATACCCCTCTAAACCACTTCAAACCTTCTCTAAAATCTCCAGATTTGACCTACTCACTGCCGTGAGTCCATCAACACCATTCTTAACATCAAACTCCACAAACCAACTCGCTAGTTCGGATCAAAACCAGAAAATTCTGTGAAGGTTCAAGAACACCTTTAAGGTAGGTTTGTTCTAACAACTTCATCTTATCCAATTTTTATCTCTAGTGAAAATATATATGAATAAACATGCTAATGGTCTCTCTCTCTCTCTCTCTCTCTCTCTCTCTCTCTCTCTCTCTCTCTCTCATGGCCGAAACTCTCTCTCTTGGCCGGATGGCTTCTTCTTCCATGGCCATGCTTCCTCCATCTTCCTTGGACTATTTTAGGCATAAACTCCTTCAAGGTATTCATCAACCAAGTAAGTCCCTTCAATCTTTCTTTTAAACTCTAGATTCATGTCTCTAGGATGATGATGATAAAAGGTGGATTGTAATAGGATTTAGGTATGTATTGTTGAGATTGAAGCATAAATATATGTATGATTGTGAAGGAGATGGGATTTATGCATGGAAGGATTATCCTGGTTGATTGTATGATGATTTGAGGTTTGATGCATGTTACCATGTCATAGGTAGTATTTGTGGTGAAGTATGCTAGAGATTATGTCACCTTTGGTGAATAGGATTTATATTCATGTTGGATTATTGAAGCCATGATCATATTTATGCTAGTAGAGGTTAGATCATGTCTTGATAAATTTAGATCTATGCTTGTATGCATGATTTGGATAATTTGATGAATTGAAGGATTGTATATGTTCATGATTGTGAATAGCCATAGAAATATGATCATGACCTAGTTGTCCCGAAGCTAAATTTTATTTCTTCAAATAAAATATTTAATATTATGATTTTTGGCTAGTAATTTCAAAAAAACCCTAGGAATGGTAGAATTGGATTATTATATATATTAAGGATATTTTAGTCAAATAAATAATAGCTCTTACTAAAAATAAAATATATAGATATTATATAAAGTAATGAAACAACTAACGCCTTTTATGAAAATAATCATAATTAGTAAAATACTTATTATTATAAATTTAATTATTATCTTTTAATCAAAGCCTATTAAAAATTATTTATTATTTTTCAAGCAAGACTCATTAAAATTCACTTTCAACTAACTTTGGTTATTAATTATTTTCTAACAACTAAATTATTAATAAAGCATTATTTTTCCTAAAAACCACCTAAGACTCTTCATCAAATAAAATCTAAATTTTCTTAGCAATATTTAAACCTTTAACTTATTAGTACTTATTTCCCAAAACAGTAATTATTTTAAATATCAAATTACCCTTAGCTTATAAACTTATTTACTTGTTGTTTGGCCTTAAAGCTTGGGACACTAGGATCATGATAGTAGTGAGTGGAGTTAATTTAAAATTGAGGAAGTGGATTGTGGCTTGAGATTGATTGTGGTTTGTTTTTGCCATGCGGGGTTAGGTCAGCTGTTGGAGACCTATTGTTGTGAGCGCGGATCAGGTAAGCTCCTGCATAAAACCTGATTGATGAAAAGTGTTAAATTATGGCAAGCCAAATGTAGAGTGCGTGGACACTCATTTTTGTAAAGGCAATTAAGGGTTGTCTCCTGTTTTATTTCCGATAAATGATTCATTTGAAAATTAATAGGCAGATTTACTCAAACTCAAAACTCTTTCTAAAACTGTTTTTGACAAAGATTTTGGAAACCCGTAATTGCCATGTTCAAGTGGAACTGTGTTTTGTTCATTTTTCCCAAGTGGGATACGTTACGTTGAGTACTCAATAAGGGTGGACTGCTAGGGCTAATCTTTGAAGGGTTAGGGTAAGTCTCTCAGTAGGTGGCCACCTCTGAGGGGTGTGTCCTTCCCGAATGAGATGTCAGTCCAGTAGGTCGTGCCGGTCCGAGCTAGCAGTTTGTTTTATTCCAATCAAATAACTGTGTTTTGTCAGAATGGACACCCGGTTGTTGTTGGGTATAGAAAATGAGGAGTATCTTACCCGGTAGGCCGATCACCTACCTGTTGTCAGTTTGCACAAAGTGTCGGTATTCTGACCGGTTATGGGGCCCAACGTGTGGTAACCCATAATTATTTATTTTGAGTGGTTGATTTTATTGATTATGTATACTTGGAAAAGCCAAAACACCACTCTTGCTTTTGACTAATGTTTATTGCTTGCCAGAAATTCTTTCGTAAAGATTTCATACTTTACATCCACGAACTGATTTCACTGAACACTCAAAGCACACACGGACTTACTAAGATTTTTATCTCATCACCCGTTTTACCATGATTTCAGGTCGATCCTACTGTGGGGATGAGTAGCTAGATTATACCTGCTTTGGAAGATTTTCTGATGAATTATTTTGTGTAATGTTTTGGGAAGATAAGAGTGGATAAATTTTATTACGGATTTGTTTTTGGTATTTTGGGAATTACTTTTGGATTGATATTTATTTTGGGATGTAATAAATTTTAAGTTCAAGTATCATTTATATTCCGCTATTTCATTTGTGTGACCTAGTTATAAAGACCCCTTGTCCTTTGGACGGGGCGACATCCCTAGCCCTGGCGGGCCTAGGTAGCGGGGTGTTACATAGTCCACTCCCAAAACCATATCACTCCCATATAGCTTGCTAAGATTAAAATCTTGCTTAAACTCGACTCCTTGCATCTTCCACTTCACTGCCCTACATCCTCTTGTACTCTATAACTTCTCTCCATTAGCAATAGAGATTAATAGGGGTTTCATTTGTTCACTTGGCCAATTCATTTCTTTGACAATTCCTTCATCCAGGAAGCTGTGTGTGCTTCCAGTATCAATTAGTATTGATATTGGTCTATTCTTTACTCTCTCTTCAATTCTAATAGTGTTGTTTATACTACTTTCTTCCACAGCATTTAAGGACATCAAAGCTGTATCATTGGCCTCCTCCCCAAAACAGTGTGAATCTTTAATTTCTCCAACTTCTTCATATAACTCCAGCATTTCTTTTTCCCTTTCATCACATTCAAGCACTTCTTCCACTAACATCATATTTACTTCTTTTAATACACACACATGGTTAGGTCCATATTTGTCTCCACATTTGAAACACAACCCTTTCTCCTTCCTTCTCTGCAGTTCTTCAGGTGTTATCTTCTTAAACTTGATTAGGGCTTTGGCTAGAGGTTTTGAGTCAGGAAATTTGTAAGGCTTGTAAGGTTCTGATTGGAGGAAAGGTTTTGAGGCTGATGAGTTGAAGGGTTTCTGGTTAGGTTTGGGAAATTTTTAGGATAAGGTGAGATGTTTTTTATGGGAAATAACTAGTTCATAGGCCCGCTCTAGTGTCTGAGGTTGGAACATCTGTATAGTAGTCTTGATTTCCTCCTTTAATCCACTCAAGAAAACTGAAACAAAGTAAGGTTCTAGTAGGTTAGATAAACTACAGGTAAACAAGACTTTCAACTCCTCAAATTTTTCCATATAATCTTCTACACTTCCCTTCTGTTTGATTTTACAGAATTCACCTATCACATCATCTGCTATTCCCTTTCCAAACCTTTTACAAACTGCCATAGCAAATCCTAGCTAATTAACATGCCCATGACTGGCTTTATAACTCTGCAGCCATATGTAAGCCTTACCCTTCATATATAACTCAGCTAACTCTAGTTTAAGGGGTTATTCTACTTGGTTGATCTGGAAATATCTTTGGCATTTAGAAATCCACTCTCTCGGATTGGTTCCATCAAAAGTAGGAAAATTGATTTTTGGAAGTTTATGACCTTGGATGGAGACTTCCCATTGAATCTCAGATCTCCCTCAAACCTCCTAACTCCCTCAATTTCCCCAGCAACTGATCCACCATCTCCTCCATGGATACCCTCCCCTTGTATCCCCTTTTGTTTCAACAACCTATCCAACCTTCCACACAAATAATCTAGCTTACCTTCCATTCCTTTCACAACTATGTTCGTCTGCTGTGTATTGATTTTCAACTGAGAAGTCTCAGAGTGTGCCATGGCTAAGGTAGATCTGAGTTCATCATGTTGGTTAAACAATTTCTTAATTCCCTTATCCATTTCATCTACTCGTTTTCCTTGGATTTCCACAGAACTACATAGCTCCATAATCTCTACATTAGACCCAGTGGTTGGGGATTCAGATTGTGATCTTGTCATGACTATTTCTTGGCCGAGGATCAACTGCTCTGATACCAATTTGTCAAGAATTCAGTCCAGAAATTGAAGAGAGAATGAAAGAGAGGAAATAGAAATTTTATTGAATTGAAATTGAAGATTACAATGGGAGGAATGATTACAGAAGACGAAGGAATTCTGGGGAGGGAAGAAACCTATCCTAGCAACACAGCAAAACCGAATGCAGAACTCACTACTCTAACAACTTTTCTTTTTTTCCCTAAATAAGACCGTTGCTTCTTCTTGATCTGGGCCATTGCTTCTTATTCTTCTCACCGTTGGATTTCTTCAAACTGCCTTCACCAAAACGCCATCGTTCAATTAAAGGAGACGTTGTCGTTTTGCTGCTTCTGTTAAGCCGCTTACTCAACACGGCGCCGTCTCATGATAGAAACCCTAGCTAAAGAAATCGGGGGCCTATTTATGCAGAGGTTGAGTTAATGTACGGCTAAGATTGAGTGGTTGGTTTTGATCCGGCGGCTGTTATGCGTCCTTATCTCGATTGTCGGTTCTGGGTGGATTCGATACTGTGAAGTTATGTGGCGGGGTCCATCGTAGCATGTAATTATGATACGGGGTTTTTTTTTTTACCAAATGGGGTTACCTTTCGAATCTTCACCGGCAACAGGACTCAAGAGGCGAACGTATACCGTGTAGGGGGTTTCTTGCATTCTCCAGACGCGAGATATGTTTTTTTTCGGCATTACCCTTGTGCAACGGGTTCCTCATGTTTGCCAGACTCGAGGTGTGCTAACACCTTGCGTCCAACAGACGCAAGGTCACTTTTTTGCCAACACCAACTGTTCGCGTTAGAGATTCTTCTACGGCTAAATCGTCTTCTTCTTCCTTTTTTCAGCAAGGCTCATTCACAAGTGTTTTCAATGACTGAAAAAATCACGAGCACACAATTGATTTACTATTATTTTGCACACAGTTGACGACAGGCTCTACCATTTTTTCTCAAGGCCATTTCTTCCCTCCCTCTCCTATTTCTCTTTACTTTAGCGTTTCCTTTCGTTGCCATCCTTCACATTTTCTGCCCATCGTCCTTCTTTGATTTACTGTCATTTTCCATCTTTGCTTTGCAAGTCTCCTTCTCTGGTTTATTTAATTTCCATTATTTTGAAATTCCTACTTTCTCTGCTCTCCCAAGCTAGTTGTAATCACCTTGCTACCGGAGAATCACCGCTGCTGCTGGAAAGCCACCGTTGCTGCCTTGTGGGTTTCTTCGAGTCAGAGGAGCCAGAGCCAACGTTATAGGTTTTTTTTTTTTTTTAAATAAGAAGATAGATTTGATAGTTACTACATTTAATTCTTGTACATTTCTTATGCCTCTGTCAATGTATTGAATTGTGGTATTGGGATTTGAGTCGATTAATAGAGGATTGTGTATTGTATTGAGATATTATTTTAGTGAATTGTTATTTTATCAGATTACAGTAAATATATAAACTGTTTGGATATATATTTAGTAAAAATATGAAATTGTTTAAAAGTTACTGTTGTTTATTTTGGTGAGCATTTGCTGTAGTTTATTTTGGTTATTTTGATAAGCATGAAATTGTTGCAATTTCTGACTGGAATTTGGGTGAGATTATTGGGTATCTCTCACGCATCTCATATATGGCGCAGTGAAAATATAAGAACGAGATACCAACCTAAGATCCGCATATGTGTAGAAAACAAGACATAAAGAGAACAAAGGTAACAGCTTTACCTTTCTTTGAACGTCTGAAAAATAAAATTTTTCCTTCTTCAAGTCGAGGCGCAATCCAGCAATCCTCTTGATCAAACACCACGAGAGTTGAACGCCCAACCACTATAATCACAATGTATAATTATCTCTAACAGAAATCCACACGGAGGATCACACTCAAGCACCAAGATGTTCTGTGCTAGCAGAAAAACAAGATGGTGGCTAGGGTTTATTCATCAAGAACAACGAGAGAAAGAAGAGAAAGAATGTCGTGTGTGCCCTAGGGTTTTGGAGAGTTATTTCTGTTAATCCCTAACAAATTAGGTTTCGTGCATATCATCATATAACACAAAAAATCCTACCAAAACTGAGAATTCTGAAATAATTAGAATTCCCTAATTGTAATTGGAAATATCAAATTCTCACAATTACAATTTGGACCATAAATTATAACTAATTATAATTTGGCCACAACAACTTCTCTTTTTCGCAATTAACCCCACTATGTTATCAAATAACATCTTGAGTATATAATACTCTATTGTGTGTGACCTATTAAGTTTCCCAGTCAATTGGCAACGAACATGAATTAATCCAAACATCTTTGAAATTAATAATCCATAATTAATTAGAATTAATCCTATTAATTCTAATCAGGATTGGTTTATTAATTCATCAATTAATAAACCCATATTCTCAGATTATGAGCAGTATCTAGCAACACATCATGACCACCTAAGAGTCCAGAAAGTCAAGTGGCTTGACATAAACTATTCAATAACAAACTACAATGCAATTAACTCTTTTTACCATACAATATCTCATTCGATTTGGAGTATGGAATTAGTGCCAACTCCCTCCAGAATGTATATCAATTCTGGTCCGAATATAATAGTACTTGTACTAGGAACCCACTACTCTAGATGTGTATTAATTGGAACGGTTTCCAATACACAGTCACCTTGGCCAAGGACTTCTCGAGTAGTAATTCTTACAAGTGGCCGTGAAATATTCGCCCCTACTATTAGGAGTGGTGAATCCTTTATTGACCCTCTCAACTACTTTCGTTTACCTCACAATGTACTCAATATCCATCCCATAGGCGGCCCTCGATCTGGCTCCAGAGATAGGAATCAAAGCACAATGCTCAGCAAATAAAGTACCTTGGAGATCTCAAGTCTAAGGATACTTGTATATTTGCTATATTGAGATTATATCACTAGCACTAAATAGTTATCCATGTAATTATCTCATAGCTATGTCACCCAATGTACTTGTTCTATTAATAAGTATCTATGTGTTAACTTTGAGTATCTCAATACTCACGGATATGAGAACCACCACCTGATCAAATCAGGAAGTCTAACACATACTAGTCTTAACACATTAATGATGTTCAGTCTCATTAATATTACAACTTGGGACTATTTAAGTACTAACACTATATAATATAGTAAAAATCTCATATCATGATCTTTATCATGATTTCCTCAATACAATGTTGTATTAGGGACTTTATCTAACAGATATATTACACAAAAGTAAACAAAAGAAACTGTAAGATAAATAATACATTTTATTAAAATAAAATGTGTTATATACAACGTATAAGTGATTGCCTCTAAGGCATAACACTAACAGAGATGCGGGAGCGCTCTATTTTTTCAAATGAAATGACTAGTTTCTTTTCAAGTGAAATGGGAAAAAAAAAAAAAAAACATATAGTGAATTTAGAATAAATTACAAATTATTTTCAGATACAAAAATTTAGAATTAAAAAATTATAATGAATTTAGAATTTAAAAAAATACTTGTATGAAATAAATAAATAAATAAATGATATTGGGCTGGAATTGTCTAATGGTCTGGAACTTTCAATTTAATTCATTTGGATTATATATTGAAGCACAAATATATTATTTTATCCATCTTTTTAGAATTTTCAAATATTATATTTGGTTACAATTAAAAGACCTATCCTTATTTATTTATTTTTAGATACAATTAAATTTGGAAAATTAATATTTTAAAAAAAATTAAAAATTTCAAATATTTGAGAATTTGAATATTTTGAAATAGTCATTTGAATTAAATAAATATTATGTAATTAGTTTCAATTTCTTTAAATTAAAATCAAAAATAAAATTTTATATACAACTTGAAGAAGACTTAATTTTGAATATTAAGAAGAGACTTAAATTTCTTTTCCAAATTTTTTTAGATATATATTTTATGAAATAAAAATTAAACAATAATATTTCTCTAAATAAATTAACATGAATATTAATAATTTTTTTCATGCAATTTACAACAAAAAATTTGTAATGTCTGACAAAGAAAATTTTTTTTTTTATCCATTCAAGTATTCAATTTTAAATAAAACCAAAAAAAAATTAATGTTGACTGAAAGATTAAAAAAAAAAAGTCCTTTCATTTTTATATACAAATTAAATTTGAAATATTAAAATAAAATGTATGAAATTATCTAAGATTTCAATTTTTGAAATTAAAATTAAACAATGGTATTGAAATAAAATTAATTTCAATAATTAAAAAATAATATCTAATTAATTTATAACAATAAACATATGAAGTTAAAGAAAAAATAATATTTTATCCTTCTCAAATATTTAATATTAACTTTTTATGTAAAAATTAAGTAGAAAAATATCAAATTACCATATATTAACTTTTTTTTATTATTGTAGCTGCTAATTAAGAGTTTTTTTTTTCAAGGAAATGTCAAGAGTATCTGGATTCATTAAATCCAGACCTTTATCTGAATAATTAATTCATATTATTTTTTAAAAAATAATGTAAAAATTATCTTCATTCACAGAATTCAAATGAATTCAGATAAATCAAATGAATGTATTTTTTTTAAAGGAAATGTCAAGAGTATATTGGATTTATTGATTATCTAAATTCAATTTAAATGAATGTGATTCATTTCAATTATTTTTTTAAAAAAATATAAAAGTTATCTGAATTAATTGAATTCATATTATTTTTTAAAAAGAAAATGTAAAAGTTATCTTCATTCACTGAATTTAAATTAATCAAATGAATGTATGTTTTTTTTAAAAGAGTATTTGGATTCATTGAATCCAGACCTTTATTTGAATAATTAATTCATTTTATTTTTTAAAAAAATGTAAAAATTATCTTCATTCACGAAAAAGACATAAATGTTTCAAGTGTTGTTCAAGGAATTCACTAAAGATTAATATATCATCAATAGAGACGATACTAAATGATGTATAAGGATTAAAGATATCGTTCATTACTTTCTGGAATTCACTGGGGGCATTCTTTAACCCAAAGGGCATGACATTCCATTCATATTGACCAAAAGAAACATTAAATGCTGTTTTATATCGATCTTCTTCTTTAATCTGAATTTGCCAAAAAAGACTCCTCTGTATCTCTTCAAGAGTTACATGCAAAAATCAAAGACCTAAAAAAAAAATTAAATAGCTACAAGAACAGAATACTCAATATATTACAGATATTAATCAGATTAATACAGATTTAGTCCAACTGAATTTAGAAAAACCTTTAATAGTTACTACTATTAACACTAGGTAGATGCTCGTACGTTGTACAAGATAATTTCAATAATTTTTTCTGAATCAAAAGACATTTGTTTGAATCTTTTTTTAACTTTAAATTTTTTTTTGCAATCATTTTTTTATTTTTAAATATTCGTGATAACATAATTTTTTATATTAATCGTTTAATTTAAGTTAACTGCTGTCCAAAACAGACTGTGAAATAACAAACCAACCATAGAAAACTCCCAAAAGTTGTCCAATTTCGAAAGCCTTATTCAATTTTCAAAGATTTTGACCTACAATTATTCAATTCAAATGAAAATTTCAATGAAATATTGATGTTCAAAATCCTTAGGCAAATCAAATGGATGATAATCAAGATGCTGCACGATGCCCATGTTGTTGATTCCCATAGCATTGGCTCATGAAGGAGAGCTTTTGCATTGATCAAGCAACTGGAAACTTTGATCTAGAGGCACGTGACAGGCATTAAAACCCTGCAGCAAATCAGTAAAACTTGTTAACTTATCCATTCAAAGTTAGAACAAAAAGCACCAGGACCAAGGGTCATAGTATGCCTCCTCGACAACTATTATTATGTTTAACAACCTCATAAATGAAAGCAAGCAACATTAGGACCATCTAAAGTAGAACAATACAGATGCAGATAAAGAGTGTCCAAACTAACTTTTTCATTGAAATCAACCATGATAGCATGGATAAAAGGGCCTATTCACACACTCAACATGGGTTTAGAAAGAAGCTTGAGAAGTTAAGTCCCTAGGGTTAATAAGCTATTCCACATCTTCTTAGGGCTAGCTTCTGCGGAAGAAAACCAAAATCATAGAATCTAATCAGCCCCAAACATTTACTCCATATGAAATTTGAGACTTGACTTTAATGTCAAAAATGTCAGAGTTTATTAACTTACTATCACAACCAATTTGGTTTACTGCTTTGACAAATTTCTGGCATTAAATGACTCCAATAGTAGCAACTAGGGCAGCAATGCTCTTAAGAATCAACATCACTCCATGCTTGCCTGTCCGTGGTACAAATCGGGAAAAACTAGTAGAAGTAATACTAGCATTAGTTTTGATGATATTAGTAGCATTAATGATACCAATAATGAAATTTCCAATAACATGAATACCAATGTAATAAGAATAAAAAGATGCAAAGCTCAATTATGCCAAAAGTAGTTGAGATGTTCACATGTCCAAGTAACTATTTACTCTATTAAAATATGTGAATCAGCAGAAAGAACAAAACCAAGCAGTATTCCCTTATTGATTGTCATGGCTGAAATAGTTCCACCCTACAACAACATAGTTTTCTTTACCTTATAACAATATAATAATCAGTTTTCTTTGATTTCTTTGTTTGAATTATTAAGTAGCCTAGCAGAAATTCAAAAAAAAAATTCAATAAAGTAGAAACAACTGTAGCAAGGTCCTCAGAAGATTAGGAGATTGATTCCTCTGTTCATATGTCATTATAACACTTGATGATAACTTGCAAAATGATAAAAGAAAGCACGGATTCAATTGGCCAACAACCAAAAATCTTGTAGGACTTGGACCCATTATCGGAAGAGGTTTAATAAAGGGAATCACAATCTCAGCACGTTCGAAATTCAAGCTTGTAAATGCAGAATCCAAGACTTACGTGATGATCAATGTGAGCTCCCAAAGGACAGATCTGCTAAGGAGATACAACAAACCTAACATCCTTAGCATTTCCACCAGACATTTCCAAAACCTTCTCCCTTATTTCATCCAACTGCATTAGTTACACCATCAAAAATCAAAATTCGTCAACAATTTTCATATATTTCTAAACAGTCTCTCAACACGTACAACACCTAAAGCGATATGATGCTAAATTCCAAACGACCATCAAGACTAAATCATCCAACAAATTGTCCACATTGTAAGATCTACCCAGTTTCATCCTTCAAAAAAAAAATCCAAAAAAAAAAAATACATAACTCTCATCCACTGGGAATGGAAAGAATCACAGGGGCAATTACCTCAAACTTTGAAGGCCAAGACGACCCATCCATCTTCAAAAACCATTTCTCCGAGTGAATGGCCAATCCTTTTGCTTGCTTAAACTGGGTTTTACAATCTCCCTTGTAAATGGGAATGGTTGTATTAAGAGAGGGACAGAGGAGTACAGTTACAGCAAAAGACGGAAACATCCTAGATTGCTAACAGGCAGGCCTAATTCCAAGGTTGTTAGACCTCATGGAGAAATTGTAAATGCTGAAGAAGCATTCCCTATCAATATCACAATCTGCCAAACATGTCAGATTGGCATCAATTAGTTAGAGAAAGGAAGTGCGTTACCCAAACTTTCCATGTAACTGCAATTCATGATATTTAATTCTAGAATTCTAAATGATTCACCAGAGCATACTATCTTTCAGTTCAACAAATTGAGCTACAACTTCTATTGATCCTCATAGAGAGCAAAAAACTATTACAAACATGAATAGAGCATAAAACTATTACAAAATATTCCAAGGAAGAAAAAAGGAATGAAAATTGAACCTGTTAAATAAAAGTTAAAGTAAGACAATCTTGAATCAACAATTAAGGATGGAGTATTTGAAATTTGCAGGCTCACCTTTCGGCCTTTTACAGCAACTTCAATTTTTGGAAGTACATAGAAAGAGCCTTATCGGAAGATTTTAAATTCGTGGTCAGATTGGAAGCCATGCCACAGCGTTAAAACAAAAAGCTCTAAACTCTATATTTGAAAAGAAAAAATTATACCAGAGATCAAAGCTTCGTCTAAGGTTCGAGTTTTGAACCTTCTTGACGGAAAGACAAATTTCACAGTCTCATTAGCCAAGTCTGTCAAAAACTAAAGAAGAAAATTAGAACAGTTTCAGCATTAGAAGGGTGAGGTCAACTTACAGTATAGGATGGCGAATTTCGAAGAGCTATGTAATTGAGAAATGAAAACAACTAATGTTTGGAAAGGCTAACCTATATAAGATTAAGTACGTCTAGAAGCATATACATGTATAATTAAAAGAGAGATAGTCATAGATTTTTGTAATAGCATATCAACAGCAACAACAGTCAAAATAATTGAAAATCCACCCATGCTGTCATGTTGTTTTGATCATCAATATAACAATTTACAACAACAATCTTACAGTCAAATCGATGAGTTCCTTTTACCAACAAAATACAAACAACAATACCACATTTTACATTTAATACAAAAACCAAAATAAAGTTAGGAACTGCATAGAATTTGTTAATATAAGACTAATTCAACAAACAATTATACGAACATCAACCGAATTAAAGGCAACTTTCTGAACTTCATAACATAAATCAGCATAAAATCCGAATATGCCAATCATAAGAAACAATAGGCTATCCTGGTATGACTCCTAACTAAAGAATTCAAAGAAAAATACTGACAAAAGAGGAACAATTCATGAACTTCAAGAAATTTAGGCCTATAAAAAACTAAAGAGTAAGAAAAACTTTCACGGTCAAAAAGTTGACTCTTGAACTTCTTCATGCAACCGATCTTCACAGATCTCCAAAAATCTCAACCCACATGAAAATAAACAAAAAAAAAAAACTCTACAAAATGAAAAATAGAATATCTGACACATGGGTACTCAGTATATACCTTTGCGGAGCTCTAATATTGAAGAGACCATATCGAATGGATCCATATGCACAGCTAAAGGTAAGAATTCTATCTTCAAGAACAATAACATCCATTCCCCCTATAGAAAATTGAAAAGGGAAAAGTGGACAAAGCGGATAAAGCTGAAAAATGCTGCTTAATGAAAATGATGGACTAATATATTAATCTTTGATGAAAAATTACTGCTCAATTATATCCATTCTATCAAAGTGCCTTTGCTTCTCAGTGTCCATTAACCATTTGTCCAATTTGAATACATACAAATTTGCATTATCATTTTTAGAACAATTACATGCTAACATAAGCATTATGATAGCTATATTGTAGGACAATAGTTAAAGCATTTTCCAAAGAAAATGCAAAACATGACCATAGTTGAAGAAAATGGATTTTGAACCTTAAGACAAAGAGAGACATCAATATTTATATCTTAGTTTTTTAATTTAATATTAACCCAAGTTGTATCCTTTGTATTCATAGACAACAATTTAATACAATCTATATCTCTATGCATCTGCACGGGCATCAACCTAGTGTCATTTAAAACGCTATGTTGATATACACATGGAAATACTCAAAAAGAAAGATTTGATCTTTATTACTTACCTCACTTTGCGAGAATGCAGAAAACTGTTGGAACTTACAAATTGCATACTCAACGCCATTGAAGAGAGAAAAAGTACACAGTGCAGAGGCTATAAAGGCACAAAAGAGAGAGAAACAACATGCTTTAGAAAGAGCAGAAACACACATTACTTGAACGCAGAGAGAGAGAGAGAGAAAGAGAGAGATAAGCAATTACATTTCCATTTCAAATAAAAAATTGCTAATTCAAATTGCTAAAAGAGAAGTGGCAATTGAAAGGGTAAACGACAGATTGTGTATTGCCATTACATATGACCCCAGAGCAAAGATACTTCATACTAAGCATGGTTAAAGATGAATAAAGAATTGTAGGGAAAATAAATTACAAATTCTTGGCATACCTAAGAGAGAACCGGCTAGTAGGAGGGCGCCATAGTTAAAACTGAACATAGAAGGCCCAATCTGAGCATTCAGCTGCAAATGGCTATATACTTGATATGTGTAAAGTTTGACATATTAAATTGGCCACGTAAGTGAACTAATAGTAAGGAAAACAGATCCAGGAAACAAATTGACTAAATGTCACCTGAAAGGATTAAGTAATTATTGTTTCTAGTAGCCTAAAACATCACCTGTATGCACTTCGATGGTTATTTGCTTATAGAATGAGTGGGTCCGAGAATCAGGAGCAAATCATACAAAAAACTTATTATTTTAAAGGGGTTAGAGTGTGCTGACAGGAAATCTCAGATGCACGAAGCTCATACCTACAGTCCCTCCCAATTTAATGACACAAACATCCGTAGGATCCTCCTTCCCATCCACAGGAATAAAAAACACTGATTCAATCCAATTCCTAATGGCATTAGTTATGTGTAGGACAACCTGGAATCCAGTTAAAATTCAAAGCACTCTGGGATCAGCCATTTTCTTACTCACAGTCATAGAAATTATAAACAAACAGTTAAAAAATGCATCACCTGAACTGTCTTTCCAAGATAATCACCTCTCATTTCCTTATCAAGAACAAACTAAAAAGAACAGAATAAATTAAATTCTTGAAGAAGTAAACATAATTCCATAAACCAAAGCACTGAAAAGTTGGCATCCAAAGCAAATAACACCTAATCACTTGATATATCTTCCCAGTGGTAAGTGTCACATCCAAAAATCGTTCATAATTCCCTAAATCTAGATCAACCTATTAAAAGATTACAAGGTGACACTAATGAACTTCATACAAACAAAGCTAATACCAAAAGGTGGAATTGTTGAAATACATGTGAATATATTCTTATACATCAAAAGGAATCAATTATGGCAAAAAGCTTGAGAAGACAAAATGCTTCAAACAACTAAACCAATGAACACTTGGATAGTAATAACAAAGTTAGATGTTAAATCTTCAAACATATTCAACATAAACCCAAAGCTTAATTATTTTAAATTCAGTTCTTGAAACGATTTAAGGGGCTACCTTGACCAGAAGAAAAAAAGAAGGGTGTCGGCACATCCACGATCAAGGCTGCCGCCGATTGGCATGGGGTTCTTGAAACAATTTGAGATCACTGAACTACCAGTATCTGCAACTTTCTGGTAAACTGGTGCCATTTTTTCTGTCACTGTGGCTGCAACTTTGTGGGCGTACTCAATTGGAGACGCTTATTTCATTGCTTCCTTACCTTCTCCCAGTTCTTGGCCTTTGGCACCTTTAGCAGCCTCATCCCCCAACTTTGAAGCAACAACGTTCTTGGTAGAGGTTCTCTGTCAGCAATAATAGAAGAAGCAGTTGATATCTTCCCAATAAGGCTACTCTCGTCTGATGATATTCCCGTCAAAATGTCCCAAGGCAGTTCTTGAGTCTTGTTGGGATCATAGCTTTTGGGGGTTGATTCACGACTGCCTTGACTACTGGAGGTATTTAAAGGTTTTGGAGCAAATTCATTTGCAGTTGGGAATGGCTGCGGAGCAAACTGACCATGGCTTCCTGTGTAACCACTTTGTTCCTACTTCGCTTCTGCTTTGGGCACTGATTCATCAGAAACACTCATCAATTTCTTAGATTTGAGAGGCCAGCTATAGAAAATAATTTGCAGCACAGTTGGCTTAATGATGAACATGCTGATGTTAATAGCCGCCGTCTGTTTGCTTGAAAGAAAACCGGCGTTCCGCAGATCAAAAGAAAGGAAAAAAGAAATAGTAGAGGAACATTGAAAGGACACCAACGTTTTGTAGACCTACTGTGATAAGTAATTGTTGAATGAAAAACCTCAATAAATTAATAGATTTTTGATATTTTTATAATAAAAAAATCATTTTAATTCAAAATAATTATGTGTCAACATAGCATGCTACCAGGTGTCGCTTCAAGAGCCTTCTGCAACTGCTATTATATATATATATATATATATAGAGAGAGAGAGAGAGAGAGAGATTTCCCTGTCAGATGCAGAACATGACCAAGAAATATCTTGAAACATTTATCTGAATTCATTGAATTAATAACTAATCGAGGAACACCATGTTCTTTTCAGCATTATTGTTTATATAAAAGGCTGTACAAGACCAAGGTGATTTTGATTCTCTAATTAAAGCTTTAGTTAATAAAGTCTGTATTTCCTGTTTACAATATTCTAGTAATCTGGAAATAAAACGCTCTTTCCAGAAGGCATAATGACAATCTGATCTTAATATTACCTTTTGCAGGAACATATCATTATACCATCTAAAGTCATGGAGTTTTGGATAAATTAAATTCATAAGGATTTCAGAACTTCGGTCAGTTAATTGTTGAGGATTTCCTACAAAATGCTGGGTTAAAGTGAACATAAAGGTGTTTAAACAATCAGAAATAGTTTCTGTTGTTTGAATGGGCTGCCCCTTTACATCCTGGATGATTTTGGTTTGTACTTTGGTGGTATTCAAAATTTCATGCCACTGTTGTTCAATGAGGTAGTTATTCTAGATTATATTTCATTCTAATCTGATAAGAATAACATTTTTGTAAAAGTTGGGCTCTTTCTGTTTCAAAGATAAAAATTATCTTCGAAAACTTTGGAATAGATTCTCTAATTAAAGCTTTTTGTAATAAAGTCTGTATTTCTTGTTTGCAATATTCTAATAATTCGTGATTCATTTGTATTGGTCTAGCTTTAGTCGCTATCAAAGATTCATCAAAATTACCTACGTAGGGTAAACTAACTATGTGTTTCTTTCTTTCCCAAAAGGCAATAGGGATATCAGAACAAATATTTTGTTCAAAATCTTTGCGGATAGATTCAATCTTATCATATATAGCTTTTGATTGTAACTGTTCTTGGATTCTTGTGTATTTCACATCTTCTTTTAAAAAAGCTATTTGCTTTTCCCGACAAAAAATCTTCTTTTTCAAAAGATTGATATCTTTGGTTTGAGGGCTTTGCAAGAAAGAAAAAGTGACTCGTACAGATCCAATATCTGTATGGACACCATGTTGATCTATGACAAAGGGATAGATCTAGGTTAAGAAAGGAGTTCCTAAGATTACATCCTGACTTAAATCTTTGATGATTAAGAAAGAATTCACAAAACAAAATTGATTATTGCCAATATGAGCATTGGATATCTAATTTTGAGCTATTCACCAACCGCAGTATATAACTTAGAACCTATTTTTTCTAAGTATTTAGTAGGGATTATTCCTTCACAAATGCAGTTTTGATCTGCACTGAAATCAAGAAAAGCTATGATCTGGATAGAAAAATCTCCAATTTTAAGGAGGATAGGGATATATCATTTTGGAAAAGTTGTTTGCGAAATAGATGAAATATAATCTAGATTCTTAACGTTTTGTTCAGTTTCTGTATCTGATAAAGAAGTCGGATTGGACATATCAATTAAAGGTTTATCTAAAGTAAGCTGAACTAAATCTGTATTAATCTGATTGATGTCAGAAATGCGTTGCATATTCTGATCTTTTAACCATTTAATTTCTTATTTTAGCTCCTTTATTTCTGAATGTAACTCTTGTAGAGGTACAGAGGATTCTTTCTGTTTACCTTTGAATTTATCAAATACTTCTTTCAGATTATATGGTTTAATCTGAACTTTGGGATTAAGGACTAAATCTTTAACTTTTAGCAAATATTCACGTTTAACTGATTATGTTCTAAGAGTTCAAAGAAAAGTTCTTTATTAGCTCGAGTGATTATATTCACTTGGTTGGTTGGTTGGGTACTAAGCATACAAAGTTCTCCTAATGCACAGGTACACAGTCTTGTACAATCACAAGAGGATTTTTCACTTAATTCAAATTCAGATGACTTTTCTTGAAGTTCAAAGACTTTTTCTATGTTACTATCGCTAGTGCTAGATGAATGGGATGATTTATACTGATCAAAGATTTGATTGATTTGATCTAAAGTATCTTTGGGTAAAGATAATTGATTTACCTTTTTCTTCTTTTTTGCTTTGAGTTTACACTCATATGCTTTATGTCCACGTCCACAAAAGTAACACTTGACGTGATCTTTTGGTGCTTTAGCTTTTGTTTTCTTTTTAAAAGGTTTTAAAGTTTTATCTTTTTTTATCTTTTCTAAAGGTTTTCTTTTTAGATTTCAACTTTAATTATTTGGACGGAGGTGTGATTGGAGTAAATCCAAAAATTTCACAAAAGTTTCCTAATTCTTTTTTAGATTTTTTATGATATAATTCCATTTGGGATTTAAGTTTGAGATCAGTGCAGAGGTCTGTACCAGCTTGATTAACATAACTGATTAATTGACCATATGAGAGATTATCATAAGGAATTGTATTTCCAAAATCTAATTTAAGCTTTTGCCTAACTTTTTCTGCAACTAAGGGAGGTAAGCTTGAAATAAATCATTCTTTCCAGAACACATGATGACAATCTAATCTTAACATTACCTTTTGCAGGAACATGTCTTTATACCATCTAAAGTCATGTAGTTTTGGGCACGTTAAATTCGTAAGGATTTCAGAACTTCTATCAGCTAATTGTTGAGGATTTCCGACAAAATGCTGAGTTAGGGTAAACATAGAAGTATTTAAACAATCAGAAACTATTTCTGTTGTTTGACTGGGTTGACCATTTACGTTTGGGATTATTTTGGTTTGTACTTTGGTGGCATTCAAAATTTCATGACATTGTTGATCAGTGAGGTAGTTATTCCACCACCCCTGAAGGACACCAGTAAAACCGCTTGTCAGGATATGAAGAATCGATTGATTGGAATTAGATGGATTTTTACATTTAATGGCAGTGATAGCCATAGACATTTCTTCAATTACATTTAAGATACCATGTTCAGACATGCCATTTATATTCCATTCACTGATTTCTTCACTTGAAAAGGCTGCTCTAGTATCAAGATGTCTTTCTTCAAATAGGAGATCTGGGAAGGACGGCCGAAGATAATAATTCCTAGTATAGGGATTGTTAAATCTTTTAGAAACGGGTTGCTTGCTTTTAAAAGTAAGTTTATTTAATTGCTCTGGAGAATGATCAATATCCATCAGAGAGACTGGCTGGCTTAGAGTTTGAAGATGAGATTGAGAACTGGATTCTGGAACATCTTTCATTTTTAATTTATTTAATTTTACATTAGCTTGTTTAATAAAATCTAAATCATCTAGATTCATAGCTCTTTTTTCAAGTTTTATATTTTGTAGTTCATACAAAATAGGTTTAAATACTGGATTAGGATCTATGGATTGTTTTGGATTTAACCGTTTTAATTGTGGGATTTCATGCACAAAGGACTTATTATCTAATTGTTCAACTTTACTAGCCATAGTAATTAACATATGATTTGTATAATTATTCTGTTGAATAACTTTATTTAAATCTTTATTTGTTACATCACCTTGCTTATCTAAATTTTCTAATTTAAAGGGTGAGGCTGTTACCACCTGATTTTCTACCAGAATCTTAATTTCTTCAGCAGGAGGAAATACTAATTCTTTAATTTCATTTTTGGTTGTATACCATTTCTTGGTAATAACATTTAAGACATCACATTACTGATAAGTGATTAGTTCATACCAATCAAAGAAATCTAAATGTTGTTTCATTCTGATTTGATCAGAATCATATTTTTGTAAGAGTCTAGCTCTTTCAGATTAAAAAACGGTTGCAAAATACCATTCACATTTAAGCTTATTGCATGGTCTATTCCAAAGTTTTCGAAGATAATCTTTGTTCAGGACAAAGTCTTTTTCAGTTGTTAATACCATTAAAGAGGAAGGCATATTCATTTCTGATTGTGTAGGACTTCTTGATTTAACACTAACATTTTCTTCATAATTAACGTTAGGAATTTCACTAGTAAAGTCAACGTTACTGAAGCGTTGACTGCTCTAAGTTCTGGGTAATGGGAAGGAAGATGAAGAAGAAGCTAAAAAGGATTTTCTTCTGAATTCTAGCTCAATATGAGCAGAAGGAGTTTCAATGATTCTATCTATGGTTTTGGATTCATAATATTTTTTAAGATTAATGATATTTTCAAAATTCCACGTAGGATTCTAAAGAACTTGAACCCATTTGATCATTCGTGGGACAAAGGTATTTGATCTATCAAAGTTAGTTTCTAATAAACAAGTTTCTTTGGGATTACTAACATGTTGTTTGGCTTTAGGGTTTATTATGGTTCTATTACCTTGTAATAAACACGATAAATTAAACCAAGAAATTTAGAACCTAATTCAAAATCTAAATTCTTTGTCTGAACGTTCAAGTTAACTATACCATCAAAATCACTGAAAAAATAGTTTCCATAAATCAAAGGATGGACGCCTGTCAAGAAAGCAACACAGAAAGAAGTAGATGCTCAATCCTCTTCCAGCAAAGGAAAGAAAATCAACAAAGTAGATTTGCAGCTTCAATTGTAGCTTCTACAACAACAGCTTCATTAGGCAGATGATGAAGAAAGTGAAATAGAATATCAACCAAACTTCAGTATCTTCGACAATGGAGATATGGATAACCCTTCCAGTATTGCTTAAGCATACCTTTGTCAAAGTCCGTAATGCAAGACTCCACTCCAAGTGGAAAAGAGCAACAAGACAACTTCAGCTGTACCGGTAGTCAAATCAGCTTTATTATATAACTCAGTTGTTTTGCAAAATAATTGTGAAGACAGCAGAAAATGGGGGACCCCTCCATTCAAGACGCCTTTTGGAATAGTTCTTCTTGATGGCCGACAACTTGATTCCTTCTTCTACTCAGATGGACCTTACATTAATAATGCAGCAAGCAATCAGACAAAGTTATGCAACCTCTGCCTATATAAGATAGCAATTACTCCAAGAGATGCAGACTCACTTGCAAGCAGAACATCTTAAGAGTGAAACACCCTTGTATCCCGAAATCCCTTGCAATCTTTGTTATAGATTTCAAACTCTTGTACTTCAACAAAACCTTTTGTAAATAATTCAGTGCAATAAAAACAGAAGATTTGGCATTGAAATATCTTGGGTCACAATTTGGTATCAGAGCCAAGTGCTCAATTTGCTTCATCATAAACCCTCTGTGATTTTCAAAATCATGTCCGAGTAAGTTCGTTTACTTTCTTCTCTGAATCTTGCATGACGTAGTTTAATCTGATTTCTCTTGTTCTTAATTGTTATGCCTTTTTGTATGTTTCTTCTAGTATTCTTAAGCTATGTTGGTTAGTAGTCAATTGTGTGAGCAGCTAGTACATTGGTCAGCTCAGAACCGTTGGATTAGGCCGTTGGTAGCCAGGAGTGGCGTTGTGTTGACCTCGACCCGGGGGTGGTCCCGTAGCTCTCAACCAAAAGCATAGTGTTTTCAGTGTGTCCGCTACTAGGTGTGTCTTAGGAAGAAACAAAGCGACATAGGTCAAGGTATAACCCTAAGGAACAATAGAATTCATATTATCTACACAGGCATAGAGAAAGTATCCTTCCCTTACTTTGACATTATCCATGGCTTCTAATATTTTTGAATTAGATATAGAATCAGTTAATGATTTAGAAATCAGTACTTAACTAGATAAAGTTGAATCCAGACTAATGAATTGGAATTTACCATTAGAAAAATTTGAAAAGATTTATGAAAAATGAATGTTTGATTTAGTACAAAACTATACCATCAAAACCACTGAAAAAACAGTTTCCATAAATTAGCCATATGGTACAATTCAGCTTCTAAATCCAGAAACCTTAGAACACCATCACAAAAACAAGTATCGATATCTCCATATTGGTTTAGTCCAAGTAGCCATTAAACCCTAATACCGCTTAGGTATTAATGCCCCGATTTGCCTCTTACTCAGAGATAGCAGGCATCTCGATTTTCAAAATAGTTTGTTAGCAGTTCTTGAATCAAACACAGCTAATGGTCCAATCTACTTTAACCATTATCCAAACTTTACCGTGGATCTCACAGACCCACATATTTTGAAAACTTTAACATTGAACAATCAGACAAAGAATTTAGATTTTGAATTAAGTTCTCAATCTCTTAGTTTAATTTATCGTGTTTATTACAAGGTAATGAAAACCACAATAAGCCCTAAAGCCAAACAACATGTTGGTAATCCCAAAGAAACTTGTTTATTAGAAACTAACTTTGATAGATCAAATACCTTTGTCCTACGAATAGTCAAATGGGATCAAGTTCTTTAGAATCCTACATGGAATTTTGAAAATATCATGAATCCTAAAAAACATTCTGAATCCAAAACCATAGATAGAATAATTGAAACTCCTTCTGGTCATATTGAGCTAGAATTCAAAAGAAAATCATTTTCAGCTTCTTCTTCATCTTCCTTCCTATTGCCCAGAACTCAGAGCAGTCGACGCTTCAGTAACGTTGACTTTACTAGTGAAATTCCTAAAGTTAATTATGAAGAAAATGTCAGTGTTAAATCAGAAAGTCCTACACAATTAGAAATGAATATGCCTTCCTCTTTAATGGTATTAACAACTAAAAAAGACTTTCTCCTGAACAAAGATTATCTTCGAAAACTTTGGAATAGACCGTGTAATAAGCTTAAATGTGAATGGTATTTTGTGACCATCTCTGAACCTAAAAATGCTTGACTTTTGCAAAAATATTATTCTGATCAAATCAGAATGAAATAACATTTAGATTTCTTTGATTGGTTTGAACTAATCACTTATCAGAAACGTGATGTCTTAAATGTTATTACCAAGAAATGGTATACAACCAAAAATGAAATTAAAGAATCAGTATTTCCTCTTGCCGAAGACTTTAAGATTTCGGTAGGATAGGATTACTGATATTTTCAAAATTCCATGTGGGATTCTGAAGAACTTGATCCCATTTGATCATTCGTGGGACAAAGGTATTTGATCTATGAAAGTTAGTTTCTAATAAACAAGTTTCTTTGGGATTACCAACATGCTATTTAGCTTTAGGGTTTATTGAAGTTTTCATTACCTTGTAATAAACACGGTAAATTAAACCAAGAGATTTAGAGCCTAATTCAAAATCTAAATTCTTTGTCCGAATGTTCAAAGTTAACTGTACCATCAAAACCATTGCAAAAATAGTTTCATAAATCAGCTCTATGGTACAATTCAGCTTCTAAATCTAGAAACCTTAGAATACCATCGCAAAAAGAAGTATATCTCCATATCGGTTTAGTCTAAGTAGCCATTAAACCCTTATACTGCTTTGGTATTAATACCCCGATTTGCCTCTTACTTAGAGATAGCAGGCATCTCGCAAAGATCCAATCCCATAGGGTTTAGAATAGACCCAAACAGTTAAGAAAATTAAACAGAGTGTCAAAAAGCTTCCATGTTTAGGAATTCCAGATCCAACAGCTTTTATGATTATTGAAACCGATGCCTCTGAACTTTGTTATGGAGGTATTCTCAAACAAAAGAAAGTTAATTCCTCTTCTGAACAGTTAGTCTAATATCATTCAAGTATATGGCTTTCCAGTCAAAAGAAATACAATACAATTAAGAAAGAAATTATTTCTATTGTTTTATGCATTTCAAAATTTCAAGATGACTTGATAAATCAGAAATTTTTACTTTGAATTGATTGTAAAAGCAGTCAAAGATGTTTTACAAAAAGATGTTAAAAACCTTATGGAAAAATAGATTTTTGCCATATGGCAAGCCTTTTTATCCAGTTTTGAGTTTGATATTGAATTCATCAAAAGAGAAAATAATTCTCTATCAGACTTTTTAACTAGTGAATTCCTGCAAGGATGTGTGTAATCCTTATCCATTGTAACATAGTATTCAACACTATGATGAGTACCGATTTAGTTTTGGAGTTCATTCATCCCTATTTGCACCTCTATAAATTAAGTGTGAAACCAGTGAAAGCAAACATGGATCAACGACAATGGCTTCGACCACCAGTAGGTAATCGATTTGCAGTTCTTAACTCTTTTCCTCCTCTTCCCACAAATCTGGTAAGCAGACCATCACTTACTATGAATTTGTTTGATCCAGCTTCTCTTCAAAAAGCTACTGAAACCCAAAAAATAGATCAATCCTTTTATGCTCTTTCTTCTCTGACTTCATTTAAAGAAGCCGTTGTCCCCAAAACTTCGGTCAAATCAGATAAATAGATTCTCCCTACAAAAGAGAAATTTGAGTTTCTAGAAAAAACAGTTATTCTAGTTTTAGCCTTACCAAGAGAGCTAACCATGAAACCAAAAAGAGAAATTGTCAACAAGCTCTATACGAAGCTTATCACCAATCCAGTCATGTGTTCAAAGCCGAGCCTTTAAAAACCCTTCTTTACTATGAAGATATCATTTATGCCACTAGTTCGATAGAATTCGAACATGAAGGAAACACCAATCGAGCCGACAAAGGTATCGCCTATTCTAAATGCAGAATCATTAAGATTCTCGATCTCAACTCTTTGCCAGTTACTGGTATTTACACTCTAATTCACTTTAAATCCCCTTTTAAAACTCCTACTTACAATTTCATGGATTATATCGATGCTTGGTATAATTTCATGTATCTCCGAGACCTCACTCATACTTGGTTTGTCAAATATAGCAAAGAAACAACCAGTCACATGCCTAGATAGTTCTATGCCTGGTGGAAACAGTTCAATGGAGATAAATCCACTCTCTCCAGTTCAAATCGTCAAAAGTTTAATCAGTTTGTAATAAAAAATCAAATGCAAGCATTATTGTTGATTAATTAGCTATGTAAATTATACTTGGAGAAAAAGATTTGTTATGTCTTGGGATGGAACTATAAAATAGATTCCATCGACAATGTAAAATATTTGTGTAAAGAGATTAAAATCAAAGGATGGATGCCTGTCCAAAAAGCAACACAGAAAGAAGTAGATGCTCAATCCTCTTCCAGCAAAGAAAAGAAAATCAGCAAAGCAGATTTACAGCTTCTACAACAACAGCTTCATCAGGCAGATGCTGAAGAACGTGAAATAGAATCTCAACCAGACTTCAGTATCTTCGACAATGGAGATATGGATAACCCCTCCGGTGTTGCTCAAGCATACCTTTGTCAAAGTCCATAATGGCAAGACTCCACTCCAAGTGGAAAAGAGCAACAAGACAAATTCAGCTGAACCGACAGCCAAATAAGCTTTATTATATCACTCAGTTGTTTTGCAAAATAATTGTGAAGACAGCAGAAAATGGGGGACCCCTCCACTCAAGACGCCTTTTGGAATAGTTCTTCTTGATGGCCGACAACTTGATTCCTTCTTCTACTCAGATGGACCTTACATTAATAATGCAGCAAGCAATCAGACAAAGTTATGCAACCTCTGCCTATATAAGATAGCAATTACTCCAAGAGATGCAGACTCACTTGCAAGCAGAACATCCTAAGAGTGAAATACCCTTGTACCCGAAATCCCTTACAATCTTTGTTATAGATTTCAAACCCTTGTACTTCAACAAAACCTTTTGTAAACAATTTAGTGTAATAAAAACAGAAGATTTGGTATTGAAATATCTTGGGTCACAATTTGGTATCAGAGCCAAGTGCTCAATTTGCTTCATCATAAACCCTCTGTGATTTTCAAAATCATGTCCGAGTAAGTTCGTTTACTTTCTTCTCTAAATCTTGCATGATGTAGTTTAATCTGATTTCTCTTGTTCTTAATTGTTATGCCTTTTTGTATGTTTCTTCTAGTATTCTTAAGCTATGTTGGTTAGTAGTCAATTGTGTGAGCAGCTAGTACATTGGTCAGCTCAGAACCGTTGGATTAGGCCGTTGGTAGCCAGGAGTGGCGTTGTGTTGGCCTCGACCGGGGGTGGTCCTGTAGCTCTCAACTAAAAGCATAGTGTTTTCGGTGTGTCCGATACTAGGTGTGTCCTAGGAAGAAACAAAGCAACATAGGTTAAGGTATAACCCTAAGGAACAATAGAATTCATATTATATACACAGGCATAAAGAAAGAGAAAGAAAGTATCCTTCCCTTACTTTGACATTATCCATGGCTTCTAATCTTTCTGAATTAGATATAGAATCAGTTAATGATTTAGAAATCAGTACTCAACTAGATAAAGTTGAATCCAGACTAATGAATTGGAATTTACCATTAGAAAAATTTTATAAGATTTATGAAAAATGAATGTTTGATTTAGTGCAAAACTATACTGAAAAACCTTAGAGGGGGGGGGGGGGTGAATAAGGTTTTTGGCGAGCAAAAATAATTTTTTCGAAGAGTCTAAAATGCTGAACAAGGATGATCACCAAGACACTTGGACTGACTTTATTGATGCATTGAAAGCTATCCAAGCCCTCGTAGATGTGTATCCAAATTTAGATAGTGAAAGAACAGAAAAACAGTACAAGAGCCACTGAATTAAAATGAGACAAGAGATGTATAGTGGTTCGATCACAATGATCTACGTCCACTACCTTAAGCCTCACACTTAAGGATTTTCAACTCTATTTCATTAGCCGCACTTAATGAAATAGCCACATACAAGAGAGGATCACCACACTAGGTTTTACACAACCTCTCAAACACATCAAGGCTCACCCCTATGGATTTTATACCACAACCTTGAACATACACACAACAAGGGTCACCCCTATGGGTTTTTGTTAGTGTTGTGCTCTAGAGGCAATCACTTGTATCATGTATATTGCATATTAAATTAATAAGAGGCATTCTTTATCTTTTATTTTGATTGTTATATCTAAATATGTGTACAAACCGTTAGATAAAGTCCCTAGTACAACACAGTGTTAAGGAAATCATGATAGAGATCATGATGTGAGATTCCTACTACACTATGCAGTGTTTGTACTTAAATAATCTCCAGTCATAGTATTAATAAGATGGGACATCATTAATACGCCAAGACTGGCACATGTTATATCTCTTGATTGGATCAAGCGGTGGTTCGTATATCCGTGAGTATTGGGATACTCATGATTAACGTGTGGATGCTTGTTTTGGAACAAGTTCATTGGATGACCTAGCTACGAGATAATCACTTGGATAACTACTTAGTGCTAGTGATAGAATCTCATTATAGCAAGTGTGCAAGTATCCTTAGACTTGAGATCTCCAAGGTACTTTGTTTAACGAGCGTTGTACTTTGATTCTAATCTTTGGAGTCTTATCTAGGACTGCCTATGGGATGGATATTGGGTACAACGTAAAGTAAACAAAAGTAGTTGAGAAAGTCAATAAAGGATTCACCACTCCTAATAATAGGAGAGTATATCTCAAGGCCACTTGTAGAAATCATTACTCATGAAGTCCTTGGCCAAGGCGACTATGTGATGGAAATGGTTCCAATTGATACACATATCGAGTAATGGATTTCTTGAACAAGTACTAAAATATTCGAGCCAAAATTAATAATATTCTGGAGGGAGTTGGCACTAATTCCATACTTTAGACTGAATGAGATATTGTATGGTGAAAGGAGTTTATTGCACTGATAATTTGCTATTGAAAGGTTCATGTCAAGCCACTTGACTTTCTGAACTTTTGGGTAGTCAAGAGTCATTGCTAGATGTCGCTCTTGATATGCTAAATATAGATTTATTAATTAGAGAACTAATAAATTTAATCCTTTATTTTATTAAGGATTATTAATTCTAATATTGTTAGAATTAATTCATATTATGTTACCAATAAGACCAGGAAACCTAATGGGTCACACACAATAAAGGTTTGAATGCTCAAATATATTATTTGATAATATTGTGGGGTTAATTAAGAGAAGGGAATATATTTATAGGTGAGTCATAATTCATGGGACCTAATGTAATTAAGTAAACTTCAAGGACCAATTTGTTGATAATTGGACGTTGAAGGACTAAGTTGCAATTTACAGTAATTATAAATCTATAAATATAAGGAAACGGTTTCCTTAGGGTAAGAGACACAGACTTTTCACGCAATAACAGAGAAACTGTTTCTCTGCCTCTCTTGATCAAACCCTAGCCGTCTCTCTCTTATTAATCAAAACCCTAGCTTCCTAAATTCTACTTGCATAGAATTGTAAGATTGTGAGCTTTCGACCTTGTGTGGATTATCATTAGAGGGAGTTCTTTCTTGGGCTTCAGTTGAGCTGCTGTGAACCAGTTTTGTGGTCTGGATCGCGCCTGCGTTCTTGGAACAAGAAAAATTCAAAAATTCCGGCTTCAAGAGGTAATAAGCGTGATCTTCTCTTTTTCCCGTTTCTACTGCAAACCCGTGATCCATGGCTTGGATTTCTTGCTATTTTTCGCTGCGTTTAATCTGATTAATTAATTTAGAAATCCAACAGTGGTATCAGAGACAACGGGTTTGCGTTTTAATGGGATGTTTTATTGCTTTGAATTTTTCAAGCATGTAAATTGCATGATTATAGCATGTTAATTGTATGATCATGTCTGCTGGTTTGTATGTAATCATCTGGGTTTTGTTTTGAATAATCTGGGTTGCAGAAATCGTTTCCGCGTTATGGGTTTTATGCTTTCGAAAATATTGCAGAATGGTTCTGCGTCTGTGTTCAGGTTTTGGCTTTAGTTGATGTTCATCCTGTAATTAAGCCTTTCGTTTAATAATTTGGATTGTTAAATTGATTGTGAGAATGATCACAATGGTTTGTTAATAAAGATTAACAAAGATCAACGTCAAAAACTGGTTTTGATTGATCGAGAACGGCCCTGAACTGAACAAAAAATTTGCAGAAAATCCAAGCCGCAAGCGGTGGTTACTGTTCGGTGTTTTTTAAAAAAAAAAATAAAGGTTCTGGAATAGAATTTTGAAAGGGAAAATCTCATTTGATGAGAGGTGGTAAAATAAAAAATTTTCCATAAGGGCGCTGCCCCCTTGACTCCCACCCGCTGATCGGCCAGCGAGACCGCCGTTATCATTGCGTGATGGGACCTAGAAGCATTTTCTCAAAATTAGATTTGAGACAACCAATTCTATTTTTCAAAATAGTGATTTTGAAAATTTAAAATTAATGTATTTTCTAAAATGTTTATTTTAGAATTTGTTTTATTTTCCCAAAATAATGATTTTAGAATAATAAAAGTATATGTTTATTTTGTTTAAACATAGTTAATGGCATGGTGGATGGTTATGGACTAAAACCAATTATATATGTTCATGCATTTTTACCGCTTTGTTTTAATGAAATAGGGCCTGCGTGTCCTGCCTTCTCTCAAATTCTGATGTAATTCTCTTCTCATCTAACTCCCCTCGAATGTAACTCGAGGTTTCTCTTTTTAGGAAATTATGTAATTAGATTATATAGGTTAGATTGAGGTAGAATTTTACTTTCAAGATTTTGAAGATGGCATTCAAAATAAGGCGAGATGGTAAGACCCTCTACTTATATCATGCATGAACACATAGGGTTGACCATATTAATTTCCTTGGTGGCTCAAGGAAATTAATTTAGAAAGTCCATAACCATGCCACGTAATTGTTTATTACCATGTTTATCAATTTATGCTGCTTATTGATAAATTGTATGCATGCCTAACGATGAGGCCACTAAAAGGAACAAATCCCTCAAATAATATTAAATCTAATTCCTTCCATTAATATAGTAAGAACGAGAGTCCTTTTTCAAGACCAGGTTGTTGGGTAAACCTAAGCCTACTTGACATCGGGCATGTTCAAGCTATGGAATTAAATTCCTTTGGAATTAAATTCCTGATTAATGGGTCGGGTTTAGCTAAATTCTTTATCCCGGTTGGGCAAACTCAAGCATAAAGAAATTTAGAGGAAAAGTTGGGGTAGCCCTAAAGGCTTTAAGATTAAAAGCTGTTAATCACCCAATGATCCGGTAGTTACATACGATGTAATTGGTATTGGATACCTACCAATGAACTTAAGGATGGCTTGTTGGGCAAACCCAAGGTTATTCTTAAGGAATTTGGATATCGATCCGCTAGGAAAGCTTCCAACGGGTTTTCCCGAATCAATGGTGGGGGCTATTGGTTTGAGTAAAAATAGTGGAATAATTATGCGCTTAATTAAAGACCTAATTAATTGCATTGCATTTGCATATACATGTTCTAATAATTCTATCTTTACATCTAGGTCATTTGCATCATGTCGACAAACCTAAACTTGCGTAGCATCTAGGAAACAAAGAAGCTTACTGAATCAAACTATTTGGACTGGTATAGAAACTTGAGAATCGTTCTCAAGTCGGAAAAGTTGCTCTACGTACTAGAAGCTCCTATTCCGCCACCTCCAGCTCAAGATGCTCCTGTTGAAGAGCATTCTGTCCACAAGAAGCATAAAGAAGATAGCGACACAGCATCTTGTATCATGCTGGCGTCAATGTCTCCGGAGCTGCAAAAACAGCATGAGCATATGGATGCTCAATCGATGATCCTCCATCTTAAAGAGGTGTTTGATAACAAACTAGAACAGAGAGATATGAGATCTCTAAACAACTGTTCCATGCTAAGATGGTTGAGGGTGCTTCAGTGGCTACTCATGGGTTGCAGATATTGGGCTACATGGAAAAGCTTGGGTCTCTTGGGTTCATAATGGATCATGAGTTAAGTATTGACTTAATTCTACAATCATTACCAAGTAGTTTTTCGCAGTTTATGATCAACTACCACATGAATAATATTGAAACCACCATACCTGAGCTAATCAATCTGCTTAAGACTGTTGAGTCCTCTATGAAAAAGGATGATAAGGCAATCTTGTTATTAGGTTCTTCATCTTCTAAGAAAAAAGGTTTCTAAGAAGAAGAAGAAGAACACTCCTACTAAGCCCAAATGAGGTGTCAAGAAGAAGGAGGCTGCCCCTAAAGGCCCATGTCATCATTGTAACACCCCACGACTACGTACCCTAAAAGGGCGAGGATGTCGCCCCGTCCGTAGGACAAGGGGTCTTTAGAACGATGTATAAAATATAAAAGCAATCTCTAAAGGAATAAACTTAGATAAATAAAGAAATACTCTTATTACATCAGGCTCAACTTAGAGCAAAACGAAATAAAACAAATATTGTTTAGAAGTATGAACGACAAAAGTCTCCTAGAACAGCATAGGAAAAATAGCCAAAGCCTCTACTATCAAGCCCCAGCTGTCTCAGCACAATTTATCTCCTGAAAACATGATATAAACAGTGTGAGAATAAATCTCAGTAAGTCCTGTGTGTGCACCTGGTGTTTTGAATAGTACGTGTATGCAAAGTGCAAAACATTTGTAGAAATAATTTGGCAAGTCATAAACAATCTCTTTTCTCAAGGAGTGGGTTTTTCTCATTGTCACACTTTGTACAAAATAAATCCTCCACTCGAATAAACAGTCATGTCACCACACGTTGGGCTCCATGAGAACAAAATGGCCAAGGCACCACACTTCGTGCACCTTGTCCGGACCAGATTACCACACATTGGGCGTTCTGATCAAGGTGAGTGTACAGCCCACCGGGTGAGATACTCCTCCATCTCTACACCCAATAAACCATCCGAGTGTCCATGCCGGGAAAATAAATAGTACTATACCAGGTACAAATGCTAGCTCGGACTGGCCTGACCAACTAACACTGTCGCCTTTTCAAGCAGAGTTCATCTTCTGAAGGTGGCCTTCTGCCAGAAGACTTACGCTAGCCCTCCAAGACTAGTATTGTTAGCCTACCCTTATTGAGTCTCAACGAACATATCCGTCAATTCCTGATTCAAAATATCTCCAAACCTTGGCCTTATACAACGTGGTTTTTTCCGCTAAAAGAGTTTTCTAAAAATTTAGGAAAGAATAGTTTTCTTGACAAAATCATTAGTTTGACAAAACCGTTTAAAGAATAAATATCCACGTTTACAACCCAAGTAAACATAGTTTAGCAATAGCTTTACAAAGCTTCACAACATAGACTTGCCATTACAACATTTAACAAAATAGTTTATATAAGGGCTTACCATCACAACATTTAATAAAAGAGTTTATGCAAGGACTTACTTGATATGCCTCAGATAAACGTGATAAATTCACATCTTGCTTTCCTCAATTATCCTCCTGATCTAAACCACATAATATCATGATTAGGGTCTCAATTAATTCAAACATGCTCTAATCCCATTTATTTTCACAACAATTCGCAATCCCCTATTTAATTCCAAGTAAACTATTCAATCCCCAAAGATCATATACCACGACCACATGTTCACCTCACTAATAAATACCATTAAACTTTACTTTCGGCATCAAGGGTGGGTATTCCCTTACCTTGCAACAACCGGGTAATGAGGTCTCGATGCTCCTATGGTGATCGTCCCGAGTTCGCTTGAGAAGAAGAGAAAAGCTACCTCATTTGCTCCTGTTGACCGAAAATTAAGGGAAAATATGAAATCAGCCTCTATGGGGCGTGATTTAAGGGAAGAAGAAGGAGAAAAATTGATGGAAGAAAGGAATCAAGAAGTTGAGATGGTTTTTGCTTACCTTAAGGTGTGTTCGATTTTTGCTTAGAATAGTTCTTGAGTTTTTTGAAAATTTGCAGAGAGAAGTTGCTGAAATTTTTGTGTAGAATAGAGAGGGTAGACGGTTGCTATGATTTAGAGTTGGAGAATATTGGTTTAGGGTTAGGTGGTGATGTTTAGAAAGACTCCTAATGGCTTTAGGTTTCTTAGACAGCAAGGCGAGAATTGCAGCTTGTTGTGCCCCCTCTTGCTGCCGAATTTGGGAGGGTGTAATGGAGGAAAATATTCTGCAATTTGCTCCTTTGTGCTGGCCTAAATACTGCTCAAAAGAAGGGCTGAATGTGTTCAGAATTTTATGCCAAACAAGGGAGAGTTTGAGTGAGTTTTGGTGACTGAAAATTCTGTGCAAGTGCTGTGCGAAATTGCTGAACAAAAGGAGAGGAAATTCTGGACTGTTTAGGCTGTAATTCTGCTGAAATTTCTAGAGAAAAGATGAGGATTCTGGGTGCTGAAATTGGCTTGATCAGCTGGGGTTTGAAGAGTTTGATTGCACTTAGGAGTGCAAGAATTTCGTGTAGCTTGTGCTTGCACAAAGCTGCCGAAATTCAGCTAGGAAAAGGGATTCTAATCCTAGTTGATTTAGGATTGAATAAAATATGATTTTATCAAGGATTTGGATAAGATTTCCTCTAGTCCTAGAAGAGTTTGGATTGAGCTAAAAGTGCTCCAAGGTGGCGGACGAAATCTGGAAAAATTTCCAGAATTTTCCAGCTTAAGGTTTTCGAAGATCCAAGAGAACAAAAGCTGAAAATAAAACAAACTTTATCCTTATCTAAAATCCTTGAACTTAGGAGTTAAATATGGAGTCTTATTCCTATAAAAGTGACGTTTAAACCCAAAGAAGATATCTAAGACTTTAGTTAAAATATTTCTCTAAAACAATTAAATAAATAAAAGGATTATGGCTAAAATTCTTGAAGAGGTAAAATAAGATTTTTCCCTAATATATTCCCTAACTCTAATATTCATCAAGAAGAGTTTTATACCACTTGAAATTCTTCAAAGTGGCACCTAACTAGGGGTTTTCGGCCAAGGCATGAAGAATACTAGAAAAGGAATTCAAAAGAAAGCTTAAAATTTTCAAGAGATAGGATTCGAACTCGGGTCACCAAAGGAAATCACCAACCTCTCCGCTATTCCAAAACAACTCCAATACTAATTTTTTCCACAATCAGTTCTCACCACCCTAATACTCATCCTTCCAAATCTTCGACCAAACCTCCCTTATCCAAATCTTTAACAACACAACTATTTCATATCAACTAATTCAAATGCAAGAGCAACGGAAAAATTCACATGCATCCATGCAAATAAAATTATTCTAGCTACCACATAAGATGCAAAATGCTATGCAATGCATGACTTTTCCCCATAGTCAAAGGTAGTTTTGGGCGGGGTATTACAATTATTGTGGTAAAATGGGCCATTGGAGGCGTAACTGCAAAGCCTACTTGGAGACTGTGAAGGAAAAGAAGGAGAAGGAGAAGCTTGCAAGCACTTCTACTTCTAATCCTGGTATATTTATGATTGAGATTAATACTGCCTTTAATAATGATATATGGGTATTAGATACCGGTTGTGAATCTCATTTATGCAATAATTTACAGGGACTAAAGGACAGTAAAAGGTTAGAGAAAGGTAACGTGGACCTACGAGCTGCAAATGGAGCAAAGGTTGCTACACTAGCTGTGGGGACTTATCATCTCAATCTACCTTCTGGATTAGTTTTAGAACTAAAAGCTGTTATTTTGTACCAGTTTTGTTGAAAAACATTATCTCAGTTGCTTGTTTAGACTTATTCAGATTTCATTTAAGTTTTAAGAATAAATGTTGTTCTTTCTCATTAAATGATATTCATTATGATTCTGCAACTTTGATCAATGGTTTATATGTTCTAGACATGTATAATCCAATTCTCAATATAAGTAAAAAGAAACATAAAAAGGATAACTTAATCTCATCTTACTTATGGCATTGTCATTTAGGCCATGTAAATGAAAAACGTGTGTCTAAGTTATACAAATTGGGTGACTTAGGGTCATTTGATTACGAATCATATAACACATGTGATGTAGGATTTCTATCATGCATAATCAGATTAAGCGCAGCGGAAAATAACAAGAAATCCAAGCCATGGATCACGGGTTTGCAATAGAAACGGGAAAAAGGAGAAGATTGCGTCTATTACCTCGTGAAGCCGGAATTCAAAAATTTCAGAAACAAGAACGCAGGCGCGATCCAAATTATCTAAAACCGTTCACTGCAGCTCAACTAAAGTCCAAGAAAAAAACTCCCTCTAATGATAATCCATACAAGGTTGAATGCTCGCAATCTCACAATTCTATGCAAGTAGAATTCGGGAGGCTAGGGTTTTGATCAAGAAGAGAGACGGCTAGGGTTTGATCAAGAGAGCGGCAGAGAAACGGTTTTTCTATTATTGCGTGAATGGTCTGTCTCAAACCCTAAGGAAACCGTTTCCTTATATTTATAGATTTATAATTACCATAAATTGCAACTTAGTCCTTCAACGTCCAATTGTCAACAAATTGGTCCTTGAAGTTTACTTAATTATAATTAGGTCCCATGAATTATAAAAAACTTATAATTCACCTATAAATATATTCCCTTCTCTTAATTAACCCCACAATATTATCAAATAATATATTTGAGCATTCAAACCTTTATTGTGTGTGACCCATTAGGTTTCCTGGTCTTATTGGTAGCATAATATGAATTAATTCTAACAATATTAGAATTAATAATCCTTAATAAAATAAAGGATTAAATTTATTAATTCTCTAATTAATAAATTCATATTTGGCATATCAAGAGCGACATCTAGCAATGACTCTTGACCACCCAAAAGTCCAGAAAGTCAAGTGGCTTGACATGAACCTTTCAATAGCAAATTATCAGTGCAATAAACTCCTTTCACCATACAATATCTCATTCGGTCTAGAGCATGGAATTAGTGCCAACTCCCTCCAGAATATTATTAATTATGGCCCGAATATTTTATTACTTGTTCAAGAAATCCATTACTCGATATGTGTATCAATTGGAACCATTTCCATCACATAGTCGCCTTGGCCAAGGACTTCATGAGTAATGATTTCTACAAGTGGCCTTGAGATATACTCTCCTACTATTAGGAGTAGTGAATCATTTATTGACCCTCTCAACTACTTTCGTTTACTTTACGTTGTACCTAATATCCATCCCATAGGCGGTCCTAGATAAGACTCCAAAGATTAGAATCAAAGTACAACGCTCGATAAACAAAGTACCTTGGAGATCTCAAGTCTAAGGATACTTGCACACTTGCTATAATGAGATTCTATCACTGGCACTAAATAGTTATCCAAGTGATTATCTCGTAGCTAGGTCATCCAATGAACTTATTTCAAAACAAGCATCCACACGTTAATCCTGAGTATCCCAATACCCACGGATATGAGAACTACCGCTTGATCCAATCAAGAGATATAACATATGCCAGTCTTGGCGTATTAATAATGTCCCATCTTATTAATACTATGACTGGGGATTATTTAAGTACAAACACTGCATAGTGTAGTAGGAATCTCACATCATGATCTCTATCATAATTTCCTTAACACTGTGTTGTACTAGGGACTTTATCTAACGGTTTGTACACATATTTAGATATAACAATCAAACTGAAAGATAAAGAATGCCTCTTATTAATTTAATATGCAATATACATGGTACAAGTGATTGCCTCTAGGGCACAACACTAACATGCGAATCTTGTTTACTTGGAAAAATGGCTAAAACTTCTTTTTCAAGGGAAGGAGAAAGGGCAAAAGAGTTATTATAACTCGTACATTCAGATGTATGTGGCCCAATGTCAATACAAGCAAGAGGAGGTTATCAATACTTCATTACCTTTATTGATGATTATTCTCGATATGAGTATTTGTATTTGATGAAATATAAATCTAAAGCCTTTGACCGTTTCAAAGACTTCAAGAATGAAGTAGAGAAACAACTTGGCAAAAGTATTAAAGCTCTTAGATATGATCGAGGAGGTGAATACTTAAGTCAAGAGTTTCTAAGTTATCTAAGAGATAACGGAATATTATCTCAATGGACTCCACCATATACACCTCAACATAACGGTATATCTGAGAGAAGGAATCGAACCCTTCTAGACATGGTAAGGACCATGATGGCTTTTGCAGACTTACCAAAATCGTTTTGGAGGTACACACTGGAGACTGCTGTTTACATTTTAAACAGAGTTCCATAAAAAACAGTAGATACCACTCCTTATGAGTTATTCTTTGGTAAGAGACCAAAGTTATCTCATTTAAGGATTTGGGGTTGTCCTGCTTTTGTTAAAAAGGTAATGTCAGAAAAATTGAAAGTAAGTCTGACAAATGTTTTTTTTGTTAGATATCCAAAAGAATCGTTTGGATATTACTTCTATCTTCCTTCTGAAAATAAAGTTTTTATTTCAAAACATACTGTCTTCTTAGAGAAGGAGCACATGTTCAAAGAAGATAGTGGGAGCAAGCTTGAACTTAGTGAAGTTCAAGAAGAGCAAACAAATATTGATCAACCATCTGAACCTGTATCTATTCAAATAGATGAACCTTCTAACATACAAGAGCTTCGTAGGTCAAGTAGGATACAAGTGGCACCTGAGAGATATGGATTTCTCATAAGTGACCATAATGACGTATTGCTCATAGATGACGATGAGCCTACTACTTACGAGGATGTTCTGAATAGTTCATAATCTGACAAATGGCTCATAGCTATGAAGTCAAAGATGGATTCCATGTATGACAACCAAGTATGGACTTTGGCTAATCCACCTGAAGGAATTAAGCCTATAGGGTGTAAATGGGTTTTCAAAAAGAAAACTAACATGGATGGTAATGTGGTTACCTATAAGGCTCTCTTTGTAGCAAAAGGTTATCGTCAACAACAAGGTATTGACTATGACGAAACTTTTTCAGCAGTCGCGATGTTGAAATCCATAAGAATACTCCTAGCCATTGCCGCTCATTACGATTATGAGGTCTGGCAAATGGATGTGAAAATAGCTTTCCTTAATGGAAACCTGATTGAGGAAGTGTATATGACACAGGCGGAAGGTTTCTTGTCCAAAGATAGCACAAAGGTGTGCATGTTGCAAAGGTCCATTTATGGACTTAAGCAAGCATCTAGGAGTTAGAATATCCCTTTTGATAAGACAATTAAAGATTTTGGTTTCATTCAAAACATGGATGAACCTTGTGTGTACAAGAAGGTTAGTGAGAGTAAAGTTATTTTCCTATTGCTTTATGTAGATAATATATTGCTTATAGGAAATGATGTTTCCACTCTTCAATCAGTGAAGATTTGGTTGTCCAAGATGTTCTCCATGAAAGACCTTGGAGAAGCAACCTATATTCTGGGAATAAAGATCTATAGAGATAGATCTAGAAGGTTGCTTGGTCTTTCAAAAGGTTCAGCATGGATCAATCCAAAAGAGGATTCTTACCTATGACACATGGTGTAAGCCTTTCAAAGTCGATGTCTCCAAAGACACAAGTTCAAAGGGATCACATGAGTAGAATTCCATATGCTTCGGCAATTGGGTCTATCATGTATGCTATGATATGTACTAGGCCCGATGTATCGTGTGCTCTTAGTTTGACGAGCAGATACCAATCTGATCCTGGAGAGGGACACTGGGCGGCTATAAAGAATATCCTTAAGTACTTACGAAGGACTAAGGATGCATTCTTGATATACGGAGATAGTGATTTACAAGTAAGAGGGTATACTGATGCCAGCTTTCAATCCGATAAGGATGACTTCAAATCACAATCTGGCTATGTATTTACATTAGGTGATGGGGCAATTAGTTGGAAGAGCTCCAAACATGAGACTACTACCGATTCGACTACTGAAGCAGAGTACATAGCAGCTTCTGAAGCAGCTAAAGAAGCAGTATGGATCAAGAAGTTCATCACTGAACTTGGAGTGGTGCCCAGCATTGTTGATCTGATACCTTTGTATTGTGACAACAATGGAGCCATTGCACAGGCAAAAGAACCACGGTCTCATCAACGATCTAAGCATGTACTTAGATGCTATCATCTGATTAGAGAAATCATAGATAGAGGAAATGTAAAGATAGAGAGGATTCCCACAGATCAGAACATAGCTGATCCACTCACTAAAGCGCTTTCCCAGAAGAAACATGATAAACATGTTGAGTCATTTGGTATTCGATACATGAATGATTGGTTCTAGTGCAAGTGGGAGTTTGTTAGTGTTGTGCACTAGAGGCAATCACTTATACCATGTATATTGCATATTAAATTAATAAGACGCATTCTTTATCTTTTAGTTTGATTGTTATATCTAAATATGTGTACAAACCATTAGATAAAGTCCCTAGTACAACACAGTGTTAAGGAAATCATGATAGAGATCATGATGTGAGATTCCTACTACACTATGTAGTGTTTGTACTTAAATAATCCCCAGTCATAGTATTAATAAGATGAGACATTATTAATACGCCAAGACTGGCACATGTTATATCTCTTGATTGGATCAAGCGGTGATTCTCATATCCGTGAGTATTGGGATACTCAGGATTAACGTGTGGATGCTTGTTTTGGAACAAGTTCATTGGATGACCTAGCTACGAGATAATCACTTGGATAACTATTTAGTGCCAGTGATAGAATCTCATTATAGCAAGTGTGCAAGTATCCTTAGACTTGAGATCTCCAAGGTACTTTGTTTAACGAGCGTTGTACTTTGATTCTAATCTTTGGAGTCTTATCTAGGACTGCCTATGAGATGGATATTGGGTACAACGTAAAGTAAACGAAAGTAGTTGATAAAGTCAATAAAGGATTCACCACTCCTAATAGTAGGAGAGTATATCTCAAGGCCACTTGTAGAAATCGTTACTCATGAAGTCCTTGGCCAAGGCGACTATGTGATGGAAATGGTTCCAATTGATACACATATCGAGTAATGGATTTCTTGAACAAGTACTAAAATATTTGGGCCAGAATTAATAATATTCTGGAGGGAGTTGGCACTAATTCCATGCTCTAGACTGAATGAGATATTGTATGTTGAAAGGAGTTTATTGCACTGATAATTTGCTATTGAAAGGTTCATGTCAAGCCACTTGACTTTCTGGACTTTTGGGTGGTCAAGAGTCATTGCTAGATGTCGCTCTTGATATGCTAAATATGAATTTATTAATTAGAGAATTAATAAATTTAATCCTTTATTTTATTAAGGATTATTAATTCTAATATTGTTAGAATTAATTCATATTATGCTACCATTAAGACCAGGAAACCTAATGGATCACACACAATAAAGGTTTGAATGATCAAATATATTATTTGATAATATTGTGGGGTTAATTAAGAGAAGGGAATATATTTATAGGTGAATTACAAGTTTGTTATAATTCATGGGACCTAATTGTAATTAAGTAAACTTCAAGGACCAATTTGTTGATAATTGGACGTTGAAGGACTAAGTTGCAATTTACGGTAATTATAAATCTATAAATATAAGGAAACGGTTTCCTTAGGGTAAGAGACACAGACTATTCACGCAATAACAGAGAAACCGTTTCTATGCCTCTCTCCTGATCAAACCCTAGCCGTCTCTCTCTTATTAATCAAAACCCTAGCCTCCTAAATTCTACTTGCATAGAATTGTGAGATTGTGAGCGTTCGACCTTGTGTGGATTATCATTAGAGGGAGTTCTTTCTTAGACTTCAGTTGAGCTGCTGTGAACCGGTTTTGTGGTCTGGATCGCGCATGCGTTCTTGGAACAAGAAAAATTTAAAAATTCCGGCTTACAACAGTTTTACCACACAACCTTGCACTTACAACAACACAAGATCACCCCTATGGGTTTTACCACACAACCTTGCACTTACAACAGAGAATTGAAAATCAACATAACAGAGATAAGCGCACTTACTTGAGCAGATATTCTCTCAGATACAAGCCACAAAATACTTTTATCTTTGATACACAATGAACTCACTTTGAAGCTAAGATAAAAGGAGAGTTTCGAAAATATTGAGCAATAGTGTTTCTAGGATGAATATTTCAAAAATCTTACTTGTAATCTTGCTTTAAAGACTATTTATAGAGCAAAAAAGTGGAGTGCCAACGGTCATAAAAGAAACGGCTATAAATTTTTCTGTTTAAACTCATCTGAGTTTTGGACTCGGGTTTTGGACGAAGATGCATCTAAAAGTTAAGTCCAAAATGGCACATCCTTGACAGAAATTCTTCGACCCGGTTTACAGGATTTTGGATGAGCCTTTTGGATTCAAACTGTTCCATCCAAAATTCTGTGAATTTTAAAATCTTTGAGAAACATCTCCTTTGAAGCTTCATGGTAAAGTCAAATGAATCAAAAGATAAGAAGATATAGGAAATAATATATATACCTTAATGACACTTCCTAGTCTAATATTCTTCATAAAGAGCTTCCTTGATATATAACTCCTCATACTGTGATTTTTGCATTTGATCTTCTAATCTTGAAGTCAGTGTCGAAGGAGTTGCCAACAATTCTTATCTGAAGACTTTAGAAGAATAAATGTCAAACATATCCTATCACAATAAATTGACACGTTAGTCCATATCGACGTTTGTCATAAATCAAAACCTAAAAGAAAGCCCTTAGGGCTAACAATCTCCCTATTTTTGAGTGATGACAAACATGACTCTGTTGATATGTAAATAGAGAGAACATGTTGAGCAAATAAATGTAAACTTACAGTATAGGTCTCATAGAGATTTTATGATAAAAAATCTGTAAACTGACCTCGATGATCCTAAAGCATATCATATCTCTATATAAATATTTAGAGTAATTTGATAGAGATAAAATTCTAAAATGCTCCCCCTAAATATATGCTTATGTGACAATTTCGAACATAAGAGGGATGAGAAGAAGTAACGATTTATTCATCCAGAAAGTGTATCCACAATCGTTTTGGAAGAATGTGTGTTTTCAGAATATCATTTGGATAGGGCTTTTGGATGTCCAAAACATTTTTCAAAAACTGCTTATAAGAATATTTGTTTTGGATACGAAGACTTTAAGTCCAAAACTCCCCCTGACTCGATGCACCAAAAAATTTTATCACGGAATTTTGTTTCAAGGATACAATTATCATTCAGAAATCTGTGTTATTGAATAAAATTGAACTTCACAAACTGAGGAATTTTTCAGAAGAATTTTGTGAACAGTGAATCAGAAATTTTCATCACAGTGATTTAACTGCACTACTGTTCATATAAATGGTTCATGCAATTCATAACAGTTCATGCAGTTATTTCGGAATTCAATAACTATTTATACAGTAGTTTTATAATTTCAATTTCCACAGCAGTTACTTCGTGGATCAAAAAACCATACATTAACATTCCAATTTCAGTTCATTAGTTATATTGAATTCATTTCAGATTATTATGCAGAGCCCATAACATTTTATTTTAGATATCAACATGTAGATCAAATTCATATGCAGTCGTAACATACAGACTTTACATATCAGTTACTGCATACCAATAATTTCATACAGCATATATGCAGATTATAACATTTTCAGACTAGCATATTTCTTTCTTCTTGGTGAATGCAAACAACATCATGTCGACAGTTATGCAGACCATAATATTTTCACAGACCAACATTCAACATTTTTATAGCAGTATTTTCACAGATTTTTACAGTAACTCCCCCTTAATATTCACTGTTATTTTCTCTCTCTTCAGATCATCAAACAACCCATAATATTCTTACTGCCCCAATAATATATTCAGACACTTTTCTATTTCTCCCTATTTGTCATCAATAAAAAAGAAGCATAGCAAACGGAGAAATATTATGCAGTTAATAGACATTAGATAGACAATAGGCAGGATAGAGAATTTAACTTAAACAAGTATCAGTAATTATCCAAAGACAGAAATGTAAATGACTGAAAATAAATTGTTCAACGGGTGCAAAAAGGAAGTTGTTTATTAGCCCATTGTGCTGCCCAAGTAAACAGTCTAGGAAATATTGATCATTTCAGACTTGGATCCAGCCCCCTTCCTTGAAAACTGACCAGCAATTCTGTTAGACTTGCGCTTTACGACCATATGCTTTTGTCTTTTGCCAGAAGGTTTGGGCTTGGGAGAAGGAATAGGAATATCTGTCTTCTGAACGGGAGAAGGCTATGGAGATGGTACAGGAGAGGGTTCAGGAGAAGAAATCTTGACATCTACAGGCGGTTCAGCCTTGTCCTCTGAAGATTGTTCATCCTTGTCATGATCAGATTGAGAGGCAGAAGGCTTAGCAGAATTTTCAATGACAGAAATTCTGTTCTCTAAGATTTTGATTTCTGAGCTAAGAGATTCCAATTTCTCTGCAAAAGAATTGATTGCACTAAGAATATTCTCAGATAGGCCAAAGTCAGGAATAGTTTCTTCCTCATCAATTTTTCTTTTGGTCCTTGACTTCCCTTCTTCCTTGATCTTTATCAAAATTTCCCTTTCTTTTCCAGCAAATTCTCCCAACAATTTCCACGAATTTCCCTCCCTAACATACCCCATTTTTTCAAATGAGTCATAGCTGTAAACATTTGTTCTTGAGGGATCACAAGTAACATAATTTAAATCAATATTGAAAAATCTGAAGACTTTGGTCAATAAATTTCCAAACGGAAGAGCCTTGCTAGAAGTATTTCTAGACTGCAATAGTAACTTTGTTGCCAGAAATCCAAAGTTAATCTATTCCCCTCAACTAAGGCTAACATGACCACCATTTGAAGTATGCTAATAGAGGTTTTATGATCGGAATTGGGTACAACAATGGTAGATACCATATGATGAAGGATTCTACCCAATCTGTTCAACCATTTAGAACTGCGATTTCCAGAGTTTTCAAAGCTTTTTCTACCAGTAAATAACTTCTCAAAATTTTTCAGACTAAAAATTTCATTTCCTTCAGGAAATTTGTTCAACTCAAAATACTGAAACCCAGCATCACGAACATCACATATTCTATTCAACATTCTATGGTCGAATTCAAAATCTTTTCCTTCCACCCTTGTTACATACCACCTAATCATGAATCCTCTCTTTGTTTCTTCTAGTTTACCCTTTCTCAAATTTGCATAAAATTCCCAGACTAAAGAAGTGTAGATTTTCTCATCAACTGATAGTAAACTTCCCCATCCGACATGATCAAACATATCCAGAATTTCGATAAGTTCAAAAAAACTGAGTGGTTTACTCGATAACCAGAAATAATAGTTCGATTTCTAGAGACCCAGTCATTGTATACAGATTCACATTTTGAGTCGAGAAATTGGGGTACCTAATTTGCAGAACTCAGTTGTTCGGAGGATGATTCAGACGAATCATAATGAGAAGCCGAGAAGTGAGGCTGAGAGGAAGCTTCTTTAGCTTTGCCCTTTGATGAACCGGAAGTCACTTTCTTTTTCATGGGAGATGATTTCTGCCCCTTCTTCGGTTTTGGAATGGTAGATTTAGTTTTTGCCATCGAAAGATTTAAGCTTTTTCAGGGCTTTTTCAGAGATGAAGAGCACGGAGGAATTATTTTGGAAGAAGAACAGTTTTAAGGGTTTTGAATGAGAGAAAACCAAAAAGCTTTGAATGTCTAGGATAGTGTGAGAACAAAGTGCCTTGGAAACATATGTTTTTCTGAGGAGTTTTGAAAAACGCACAAACCATTTTTTGAAACTCGAAATTTGGAATAAAAGAATATTAAGCATTGGTTTTGGAAAAAAATCAGATCTGAAATCAACATCCAAAAGTGTGTTTTCCTGAAATGCATTTTGGATGTAGGAAGTGGATTCTAGCACTGCGTCCAAAACAAAGAACGAGGTATTTTAGATGTTGAACTTTGTTTCCAAAACCATTTCTCTTCACAAATCCTGCATAAGAAAGACTTATACCACATAGTTAGTTTTCAAATTCTTGTAATTCCCAAGCCTCTTCTTAAGTGGTTGAATCTTTCCTCAGCTAGAGGTTTAGTAAAGATATCTACTAGTTGTTCATCTGTTAAGACATATTCAACACATACATCTCCCTTGAGTACATGGTCTCGGATGAAGTGATGTTTAACTTCAATATGCTTTGTTCTCGAATGCTGCACTGGATTTTTTGTTAGATTGATAGCACTTGTATTATCACACATTATAGGTACACAATTAAAACTTAGATTAAAATCTTGCAGAGTATTCTTCATCCATAAGATTTGAGCACAACAACTTCCTGCTGCAATATATTCAACCTCAGTGGCGCATAATGATACGCAAGCTTGTCTTTTACTGTGCCATGATACCAGTGAGTGTCCAAAAAATTGATAATGGCCACTAGTACTTTTTCTTTCAACTTTACACCTTGCATAATCTGTATCAGTATATCCTACAAGATCAAAAGTGTTAGTACGTGGATACTATAATCCAAAATCATGTGTCCCAATTAGATATCGAAATATGCATTTAACTACACTTAAATGTAATTCCTTTGGACAAGATTGAAATTGAGCACAAAGACATATTGAAAACATGAAATCTGGTCGACTAGCAGTAAGATATAGTAGACTTCCAATCATACCTTTATATTTTCGTTCATCTATCTTCTTACCCTTTTCATCTAGGTCAAGTTTTATGGACGTACTCATAGGTGTGCTGATTTTCTTTGCTTCATTCATTCCAAACCTTTTGAGTGACTCTTTGGCATATTTTGCTTGGTTTATGAAGATTCTGTCTTTAGTTTGCTTAATTTGAAATCTGAGAAAGAAGTTCAATTCTCCCATCATACTCATTTCAAATTCTTGCTACATAATCTTAGCAAACATCTTGCACAATGAGTCATTAGTAGTGCCAAAAATAATATCATCAACATAGATTTGGACAATTAGTAAGTCACCAGAACAATCAGATTTGATGAACAAGGTATTATCAATTAAGCCTCTAAAAAATCCTTTTGAGATTAGGAAACCACTAAGCCTTTCATACCAAACTCTTGATTTAGACAATTAGTAAGTCACCAGAACAATCAGATTTGATGAACAAGGTATTATCAATTAAGCCTCTAAAAAATCCTTTTGAGATTAGGAAACCACTAAGCCTTTCATACCAAACTCTTGGAGCTTGTTTTAACCCATAAAGAGCTTTAGAGAGTTTAAAAACATGATTTGGAAAAAGCTCATGAGTAAAACCAGGTGGCTGCTCAACGTACACTTCTCTTCAATAAAGCCATTTAGGAAAGCACTTTTGAAATCCATTTGATAGAGTATGAAATTTTTAAAGGATGCAAAGGTAAATAACATTCGAATTTATTCTAGTCTAGCAACAGGAGCGAATGTTTCATCATATCCAATGCCTTCCTCTTGATTAAATCCTTAAGCTACTAATCTAGCTTTATTTCTAATTACAGCCCCCATTTTCATCAAGTTTATTTCTAAAAATCCATTTTGTTCCAATAACAGGATGATCATGCGGTCTAGGAACAAGTTTCCAAACCTGATTTCTTTCGAATTGGTTTAACTTTTCTTGCATGGCAATAATCCAAAATTCATCATGTAATGTAATATCAATGCTGTTAGGTTCAATATTTGAAAAAAGAGCAAATTTTTCGATAAAATACCGTCGAGTTTTAACTCCTTGGTTTGGATCTCCAATAATTTGCTCCTTTGGATGGCCAGATTTGTATTTCCAATCCTTTGGCAATTGATGATTTGCAAAAACTTCAGTTTGTTTTCTCTCTTATTCTTTCTGCAATTCTTCAATTTCCTCTTCTTTTACATGAGTGTCTAATGATGGAGCTTTAACCTGATCTAATTTAACTTCATTTGAATTTCCTACATCATCGTCATCTCTTTTTGAAGTATAAATGTTAGATTCATCAAATACAACATGCACAGATTCCTCCATACAAAGTGTTCTTTTATTGTATACTCTATAAGCTTTCTTGTTGGAAGAATATCCAAGAAATATAGCCTCATCAGACTTGCTATCAAAATTTTCAAGATTATCTCTTGTATTTAGAATGAAACATTTACATCCAAAAACTTTAAAATAAGAGATAGAAGGTGTTTTGTCAAACATAAGTTCAAAAGGAGTTTTTCTTAAAAATGGTCTTAACATAACTCGGTTTATTGTGTAGCATGTTGTGTTAACAGCTTCCGCCCAAAAGTATTTTCGAAGAACATTTTCACAAAGCATTGATCTAGCCATTTCTTGCAAGGTCCGATTTTTCTTTTCAACAACACCATTCTATTGAGGAGTTTTAGCTGCTGAAAAATTATGAAAGACTCCATTTTCATCACAGAAGTGAGTAAATTCGCTGTAACAAAATTCTTTTCCATTGTCACTTCTAATAGAAATCAGTTTGCATCCAATCAAGTTTTGGACGCTCTTAATCAGTTTTGAAAATTCAGTAAAGACTTCATCTTTTTGTCCAAAAAATAATGTCCAGGTAAATCTAAAAAAATCATCAACAATTACATATGCATATTTTTTACCCCCAAGACTAGCAATCATCATAGGTCCAAATAAATCCATATGAACTAATTCAAGTGGTTTTGAGGTAGAAATCATTTTCTTTTATTTAAAAAAGGTTTTAATTTGCTTTCCAAATTGACATGCATCATAGATTTTGTGTTTATCAAATTTCATTTTTTGAAGCCCTCTAACAAGTTCTTTTAAGGATAGTTTGTTTAATAAATCAAAGGATATATGACCTAATCTTCTATGCCAAAGATAGCCATCATTGTCATGTAAGGATAGACATCTAATTCCATTAGCTACAAGGTCATTGAGATAAAACACATATACATTTTCCCATGCGTTTGGCAGTAAAGATGGTTTCAAGATTTCCACTATCAAGTATAGAGCAAGAATCTTTTTCAAAAATAACTTTGCAACTATTGTCACAAAGTTGGCTAATGCTAAGCAGATTATATTTTAAATCATCAATAAGTAAGACTTGCTTTATAAATGTTAAGGAACCTTTACCAATATTACCAATGCCGAGAATCTTCCCTTTCTTCTTGTCTCCAAATGTAACAAATCCTTCATTTATTGTCTGAATATTTTCTAACAAAGCTGCATTTCTAATCATATGTCTTGAACAACCACTGTCCAAGAACTGCTCGGTAAAGCTTAAAGACCGTGCCTATACATAAGAAGAAGAGATGATTTTTGGTACCCATACTTTCTTAGGTCCATGAAGGTTAGTAATATTTTCTTTGATTTTCCAGAAGGTAGCTCCACCGGATTCCACTTTTCTTTTAACAAGACATCTTGAAACTATATGTCTAGGTTTTTCACAATACGTGCATGCCTTGTATGTGTTGTGAGTAGGTTTAGCAAACTGAAACTTGTTCTTTTTGTAGTTATTCTTATGTTCATGTCCTAACCCACTCTGATTTCCCGTTAAACTAAATTTGGGCTTGCAAATTTTGTCTTTATCTTCATGTTTATATTCAAAGCCACTTCGATTTCCAGCATAAACAAATCTAGGCATGCAAATTTTGTCATTATCCTCATGTTTATATTCTAAGCCACTTTGATTTCCAGCATAAACAAATCCGGGCATGCAAGTTTTGTTTTTATCCTCATGGTAATATCCTAAGCCACTTCGATTACCAAAATGATATTGCGTTCCGAGAAGTTTTTCCAGATTGCTTTTACCATTTGTGAATTTCTCAATGCAATTGGTAAGATTATTTACACTAATTTTCATATCATCAAAGGTGCTAACCATGCATTCAAGAGTTTGAATTTTATCACATAGGTTTTTATTTTCCAGAGATGCATGATATAAGACAATCATGCTCACATCTTTCTCAATTATAGCACACATATGTGTTTCAAGAGATATTTCGTAGACATTCAACAAAGCTTTATTTTCTTTCATCAGACAATTTACCTTCAACTTTAAATCTTTATTTTTTTCTGGATAATTTTTTTAATTCATAAAACATATCACATAACAACTCATTAGGATCAACATGCTTTTCAGTCATAGATGTATATGAATTAGACATGCATTCTGATGTTGAAAAGTTTACCTCATTTTCCAAAGCCATGAAGCAAATGTTGGCAGTTTCTTCCTCAGATTCTTCATTTAAGTCCCAAGCTCCCGTCAATCCTTTACCTTTCTTGACCTTCAGGTCTTTCCTCTTCTTAGACACATTTCTTTCCTTTCCTTTTACAAACGGACAGTCTGCAATGAAGTGATCCGTGCTTTTACATTCAAAGCATTGAGGTTTGAAGCCGGAGGTTTGTCATTTCTTTCTTATAAGCTTCCTTCATCATTTGTTGTTTCCTTTGAACATCCTTCTGAATTTTTTTGCTATCATTGCTAAGTCATCACTGTCCATTTCCATGCCTTCGCTGCTTTCCGAATAACTTGTTTCTCCATCATCACTTTTAGACTTTAGAGCAATCCCTTTTCTGCCTCTATCAAGATTATCATATTCATGAAACCCTTTAAGCTTCATCTCATGAGTTAAAAGAGATCCGATCAACTCTTCAGTAGGTAAGGATTTCAAATCCTTGGATTCTTTTACAGCAAGAGTTTTAGGCTGCCAACTTTTTGGTAAAGCATCAAGAATTTTCTGATTTTGTTCCCCAAGGGAATAAATCTTTCCGTAAGCTTTCAGACTATTTGAGATATTAGTAAATCTTGTGAATATATCAGTGATGCTTTCATTTGGCTTCATAGTAAATAATTCATAATCATGAATAAGAAGCCCTAGTTTTTATTCTTTGACTTGATTAGTTCCCTCATGGGTGACTTCTAGCAATCTCCACATATCATGGGCTGAATCACAACCACTAACACGGTTGTATTTAGTCGCATCTAGAGCACAACACAAAATGTTCATAGCTTGAAAATTTAAAGTCATTTTCGCATTGTCTTCTACACTATACTCATCATTCTATTTAGGTATTTTTATGCCATCAATCATCTTTGATTGAATAAAAGTACCATGCTCTATTAAACTCCATAACTCGAAGTTAATAGAACACACATAAATTTTTATTCTATTTTTCCAGAAAGTATAGTTATTTCCATTAAACAAAGGAAGATGATTTGTTGAAGACCCTTCAACATATGGAAGAGAGGATGAGCTTGCCATTAAGATCTTTTCTACAAGACTATTAAACCAAGAGTATGTAGACCTCGCTCTGATACCAAATGAAAAACCTTAGAGGGGGGGTGAATAAGGTTTTTGGCAAGTAAAAACAATTTTTTCGAAGAGTCTAAAATGCTGAACAAGGATGATCACCAAGATACTTGGACTGACTTTATTGTTGCATTGAAAGCTGTCCAAGCACTTGTAGATGTGTATCCAGATTTAGATAGTGAAAGAACATAAAAACAGTACAAGAACCACTGAATTAAAATGAGACAAGAGATGTATAGTAGTTTGATCACAATGATCTACGTCCACTACCTTAAGCCTCACACTTAAGGATTTTCAACCCTATTTCATTAACCTCACTTAATGAAACAGCCACATACAAGAAAGGATCACCACACTAGGTTTTGCACAACCTCTCAAACACATCAAGGCTCACCCCTATGGGTTTTACACCACAATCTTGAACATACACACAACAAGGGTTACCTCTATGGGTTTTACCACACAACCTTGCACTTACAACAACACAAGGATCACCCCTATGGGTTTTACCACACAACCTTACAACACAAGGATTACCCCTATGGGTTTTACCACACAAACTTGCACTTACAACAGAGAATTGAAAATCAACATAACAGAGATAAGCTCACTTACTTGAGTAGATATTCTCTCAGATACAAGCCACAAAATACTGTTATCTTTGATACACAATGAACTCACTTTGAAGCTAAGATAAAATGAGTTTTTTGAAAATATTGAGCAATAGTGTTTCTAAGATGAATGTTTCAAAAATCTTACTTGTAATCTTGCTTTAAAGACTATTTATAGAGCCAAAAGTGGAGTGCCAATGGTCATAAAAAAAACGACTATAAATTTTTCTGTTTAAACTCATCCGAGTTTTAGACTCGGGTTTTGGACGAAGATACATCCAAAAGTTAAGTTCAAAATGGCATATCCCTGAAAGAAATTCTTCGACCCGGTTTACATGATTTTGGATGAACCTTTTGGATTCAAACTGTTCTATCCAAAATTCTGTGAATTTTAAAATCTTTGAGAAACATCTCATTTGAAGCTTCAAGGTAAAGTCAAATGAATCAAAAGATAAGAAGATATAGGAAATAATAGATATACCTTAATGACACTTCCTAGTCTAACCTTGTTACCAGTTAAAAATCTATTCTACAATATATATAGATATATATATATATATATCCGTAAAACTTTCTATTAATAAAACTAAAACTAATGTTTTATTTAGCAGTAAAACAAATGAAAAAGAAAAAAAAAAAAAGAAGATTGAGATCTTCCAACCTTGTTACAAGTTAAAAATCAAGCACTTAAGTCAGGTAAATATCTATTCTACAGAAAAAAAATATTGGTAAAACTTTCTATTAACATAGCTAAAACTAATGTTTTATTTAGCAATAAAACAAATGAAAAATAGGGGGAAAACAAAGAAGAAGAAGATTGAGATCTTCCAACTTTGTTACAAGTTAAAAATCAAGCACTTAAGTCAGGTAAATATCTATTCTACATAATATATATATAAAAGGAGTTGCGGAAGGTTCCCATTGTAACATGTGGCAGCATTCGCAGCTCCCATTATAACACATAGAAATATCTTGAGTTGACATATGGTATCGTTGAATTGAAATAAATATTATTTTTTTTAAAAATATAAAAGTTATCTAAATTAATTGAATTCATATTATTTTTTTTAAAAGAAAATGTAAAAATTATCTTCATTCACTGAATTCAAATAAATCAAATGAATGTATTTTTTTTAAAGGAAATGTCAAGAGTATATGGATTCATTGAATCCAGACCTTTATTTGAATAATTAATTCATATTAGTTTTTTAAAAAATAAAGTAACAGTTATCTTCATTCACAAAATTCAAATGAATTCAATGAATTTAGATAAATCAAATGAATGTATTTTTTTTTTTAAGGAAATATCAAGAGTATTTTGAATTCATTGATTATCTAAATTCAATTTAAATGAACGTGATTCATTTCAATTATTTTTTTAAAAAATATAAAAGTTATCTGAATTAATTGAATTCATATTATTTTTTAAAAAGAAAATGTAAAAGTTATCTTCATTCACTGAATTTAAATAAATCAAATGAATGTGTATTTTTTTTTTTTTAAAGAGTATCTGGATTCATTGAATCTAGACCTTTATCTGAATAATTAATTCATATTATTTTTTTTAAAAATAATGTAAAAGTTATCTTCATTCACGAAAAAGACGTAAATGTTTCAAGTGTTGTTCAAGGGATTCACTAAAGATTAATACATCATCCATATAGATGATACTAAATGATGTATAAGGATTAAAGATATCGTTCATTACTTTCTAGAATTCACTGGGGGCATTCTTTAACCCAAAGGGCATGACATTCCATTCATATTGACCAAAGGGAACATTAAATGCGGTTTTATATTGATCTTCTTTTTTAATCTGAATTTGCTAAAAAAGACTCCTCTGTATCTCTTCAAAAGTTACATGCAGAAATCAAAGACCTAAAATAAGAAATTAAATGGCTAAAAGAACATAATACTCAACGTATTACATATATTAATCAGATTAATATAGATTTAGTCCAACTGAATTTAGAAAAACCTTTAATAGTTACTACTATTAACACTTCCCTATCAGATACAAAACATGACCAAGAAATATCTTGAAACATTTATCTGAATTCATTGAATTAATAACTAATTGAGGAACACCACATTCTTTTTCAGCATTATTGTTTACATAAAAGGCTGCACAAGACCAAGGTGGTCTTGATTCTCTAATTAAAGCTTTAGTTAATGAAGTCTGTATTTCCTGTTTACAATATTCTAGTAATTCGGAAATAAAATGTTCTTTCCAGAACGCATGATGACAATCTGATCTTAATTAATATTACCTTTTGCAGGAACATATCTTTATACCATCTAAAGTCATTGAGTTTTGGACAAGTTAAATTCGTAAGGATTTCAAAACTTCGGTCAGTTAATTGTCGAGGATTTCCTACAAAATGCTGGGTTAAAGTGAACATAAAGGTGTTTAAACAATCAGAAATAGTTTCTATTGTTTGAATGGGCTGTCTTTTTACATCTTGGATGATTTTGGTTTGTACTTTGGTGGCATTCAAAATTTCATGCTACTGTGTTCAGTGAGCTAGTTATTCCAGATTATATTTCATTCTAATCTGATGAGAGTAATATTTTTGTAAAAGTTGGGCTCTTTCTGTTTCAGAGATAAAAATTATCTTCGAAAACTTTGGAATAGGCCCTATAATAAGCTTAAATATGAGTGGTATTTTGCTATTGTCTTTGAAACAGAAAGAGCCCAACTTTTACAAAAATATTATTCTCATCATATTAGAATGAAACAACATTTAGATTTCTTTGATTGGTATGAACTAATTCCTTATAAAAAATGAAATGCGTTAAATGTTATTACCAAAAAATGGTATACAACCAAAAATGAAATAAAAGAATCTTAGGTAGTTATGCCATCTTTTTTAGGATGGTCTAGGATAGTAATTCCTAGTATAAAGATTCGCAAACTGGTTTTTGGTGCTTTTATACGTAAGCTTGTTTAGTTGTTCTGGTGGATGATTAATATCTATTACAGAGACTAATTGACCTAAGGTTTGAAGATGAGATCTAAAACTTGATTCTGCTACATCTTTTGTTTTTTATTTATTTAACTTTTCATTAACTTCTTTAATAAAATCTAAGTCATCTAGATTCATAGTTCCTTTTTCTAGTTTTACTTTTTTAGGTTCAAACAAAATATGTTTAAAGACTGGATTTGGATCTATGGATTGTTTTGGATTAAACTATTTGAATTTTGGAATTTCTCTAACAGAGGAATTATTAACTAACTGTTCAACTTTACTAGCCATAGTAATTAACATCTGATTTGTATAATTATTCTGTTGAATAACTTTATTTAAATCGCGATTGGTAACATCACCTTGTTTATCTAAATTTTCTAATTTAAAGGGTGAAGCTGTTACAACTTGATTTTCTACTGGAATCTTAATTTCTTTGGAAGAAGGAAATACAGATTCTTTTATTTCATTTTTGGTTGTATACCATTTTTTGGTAATAACATTTAACACATTTCGTTTTTTGATAAAGTGATTAGTTCATACCAATCAAAGAAATCTAAATATTGTTTCATTCTAATCTGATGAGAATGATATTTTTGTAAAAGTTAGACTCTTTCTGTTTCAGAGACAGTAGCAAAATACCACTCACATTTAAGCTTATTACAGAGACTATTCCAAAGTTTTCGACCAAAGTTCTGAAAACTACCTCACTGAACAACAGTAAATTCAATGAATTCAGATAAATCAAATGAATGTATTTTTTTTTTAAAAAGGAAATGTCAAGAGTATTTTAGATTCATTGATTATCTGAATTCAATTTAAATGAATGTGATTCATTTCAATTATTTTTTTAAAAAAAATATAAAAGTTGTTTGAATTAATTGAATTCATATTATTTTTTTTAAAAGAAAATGTGAAAGTTATCTTCATTCACTGAATTTAAATAAATCAAATGAATGTGTGTTTTTTTTAAAGAGTATCTGGATTCATTGAATCCAGACCTTTATCTGAATAATTAATTCATATTATTTTTTAAAAAATAATGTAAAATTTATCTTCATTCACAGAATTTAAATAAATTCAATGAATTCGGATAAATCAAATGAATGTATTTTTTTTAAGGAAATGTCAAGAGTATTTTGGATTCATTGATTATCTGAATTCAATTTAAATAAATGTGATTATTATTTTTTAAATAAAATAAAAAAAATATTCTGATAGATTGGAGGACTGATTCTATAAGTAGGACAAAGATTATATAAGAGCACAAGAGGCAGATTTGATTGGCTTAGTGGAAACCAAAGTGAGGAGTGGAAAGGCGGACTTCGTGTGCACCGCCTGGGATGGAAGAATCCCACTGTTTCAGATACAACATCATAAATCCTTTTCTCTGCATCCATCTCTTCATCTTTCTCTCTCTCCCCCTTCCCCCTCTCCCTCGCTTTAGATGAATTATAATTAACCTTCTCACCTCTCTACGTCTATGGAGTAGAAAATGACATGGGCAAAGGCCGATGATTAAATCAATCAAAGTCTTCCCTCAAGAGATTTAAAATTGTGGTTCTACGTGGGGGAGTAAACCCAGTCAAGATTTTCAGGAAAGTAGCCATGCTCTTGCAAATTCAAGCTACTAAATTCAGTGCAATTTTTTCTTTACCTATTTCCAATTGTGTGTATTATAATTTCAGTAAGGAATGACATTGGAGCAGTAAAATAGGGACAATAAAGACTTTGGTCAACAATTTTGGTGGTGGCCCTTTGATTGATAGACAACAAGTTTAGTGCAAATACTGGTATTGCAAGGCATCCAAGTTGAAGCTAGATTTGATGATGTTGGCTTCCATTGTATACATTTGATCAATTCTCCAAGGCTGCTGCAATTGTCAGCTTTGTGAAAGAATTTGTCCGTTAAAATCATCAGAATTCAGTGAATTCAGATTGTCTAAATTTAATGAAATAATTTTTTATTTTCTAAAAAAATATTTAAATTTATCATATTGCTTTCTATTGTATCTTTATATATATATATATATATATATATATATATATATATATATATATTCCCCAAATCCTAAAATCTTGATTGATTTACTATAAAAATAGAATGAAAAGTCATTGAAGCACCATTATCCCTATCTAGAGAGAAGTTCGTTTGTTTGTATATCACAATATGAAAACATGTCTGCCCATTCCATATATAAGGACCTTTCCCCAATTTAGGAAACTCTCTTCCTACCATTCCACAACATGGTTCTTCGCACCAAAACTAAGTTTTATTACAAAATATGCAATTTCCGAGTTTATTCTATCCACTTCATTACACTAGCTATATAATGCCATGCATCCACATCCAACCATGTCCCGCATTTTTTCTTTTCCTAACATATTTAATAAGGGAATGGCTATCAAATTTGGTTTTTTTCATATGATAAATGATATATTTAATTCTTTAAGAGTTAATTTATCTCATTGCATTGGAGTTTTTAAATCATGGTTTCTTGCATTGGTCAGAATAAATTATTTGATTTTTATCAGTGGAAATGTATTGTTGCTATGTCTAATTATAAAGATGAATGAGAAAAGAAGGCTATTTTTATTTATGATAAAATGATTCAAACTCTTATTGACTTTGATCTATAAGAATGTAAGAAGAATTAGAAAATTACAGAAACTATCCCGTACAACGTACAGGTATCAACCTAGTATTATAAAAGATTGAACACAGATAAAATGAATTGATTCTCTTAAACGACCTTGTCACTAACTCAAGGAACACGAGTCATTCTCTAATTAAGCATTTTATCATAAAAAACAATCTATCATCAAAATTTCTAAATGTGAGTCACCAATAACAACAAAAGAAATGATTCTAAAGAATTCATAATCATCACATGCAAACAAGTGACAAATGTGACTCACCAGAAACACTTTTACAATTTCACACAAATCATAGATTCATTGTACCACGCATGCTGAATCATTATTTGCCTTTATAAAAAGTTTCAAAACTCAATTTGAAAGCAGATTTTTGTCCTATCCTTCTAAGAAACACTCTTGCTGTAATACCCCACCTAAAACCACCTTTGACTATGGGAAAAAGTCATGCATTGCATAGCACCTTGCATTTTATGTGGTAGCTAGAATAATTTTATTTGCATGGATGCATGTGAATTTTTCCGTTGCTCTTGCATTTGAATTAATTGATGTGAAATAGTTGTGTTGTTAAAGACTTGTTTAAGGGAGGTTTGGTCGAAGATTTGGAAGGATGAGTATTAGGGTGGTAAGAACTTCTTGTAGAAAAATTAGCATTGGAGTTGTTTTGGAATAGCGGGGAGGTTGGTGAATTCCTTTGGTGACTCGAGTTCGAATCCTACCTTTTGTAAAGTAAGTTTCTCTTCTTCAAATTCTTTTCTTTAGACCGTTTCTTATCTTGACCAAAAAAGAATCTAGCTATCCTAGAGAACTTTTAGTATTTTTACTCCAAGGAAATAAGTCTCTATATTTATTTCCTAAATTCAAGGACTTTGATGTGAATAAAGTTCACCTTTAATTTTCAGCTTATGTTCCCTAGGATTTTCGAAAAAACCCCTAGCTAGGAGCCACTTTGAAGAATTTCAAGTGGTATAAAAATCTTCTTGATGAATATTAGAGTTCGGGAATATATTAGGGAAAAATCTTATTTCACCTCTTCAAGAATTCTAGCCATAATCCTTTTATTTATTTAATTGTTTTAGAGAAATATTTTTACTAAAGTCTTAGATATTTTCTTTGGGTTTAAACGCCACTTCCATAGGAGTTAGACTCTATATTTAACTCCTAAGTTCAAGGATTTTAGCTAAGGATGAAATTTGTTTTATTTTCAGCTTTTGTTCCCTTGAATTTTCGGAAACCATAAGCTGGATATATTCTGGAAATTTTTCCAAATTTTGTCCGCCACCTTGGAGCACCTTTAGCTCAATCCAAACTCTTCTAGGACTAGAGGAAATCCTATCCAAATCCTTGATAAAATCAGATTTTATTTCAATCCAAATTCAACTAGGATTTCTTCTTTTTCCTAGCTGAATTTCGGCAGCCTTGTATCAACACAAGCTGTCCGAAATTCCAGCCATCTTTAGCTACAATCCAACCCTAAAAATCCTAGCTCAAAACACCTAGAACACTCCTTAACAATTCAACTACCTTAGCTGCACAAAACCATAATTTTATTCACACAAAAACACTGAAATTCATCCAGCATATACACAGAAAAATTCGGTCAGCTTTGTGCAGGATTTTCGGCCAGCTTTGTGTTCCTACTTCAACCGAAATTCTGCACCCATAATTCACTGAAAAACTCCAGCTGAACAAGCTATTCTCAGCACCCAAAACCCTCAATTTTCCTCTGGAAATTTTGGTAGAATTATAGCAGCCAAACCAGTCCAAAACTTGCTACACTTGCACAGAATTTTCACAGCACTTGAACAGGATTTTTCATTGATCAAAACTCACTCAAACACTTCCTTGTTTGGCCCAAAATTCTGAACACATTCAGCCCTTCCTTTGAGCAGTAGTTTGGCCAGCATAGGGGAGCAAAATTGCAGAATCTTTTCCTCCATAAAACTCACCTAAAAACCGGCAGCAAGGAGACGCGCACAAGCTAGAAATTCCACCTTTGCTGTCCAAGAAACCTAAAGCCATTAGGAGTCTATCTAAACATCACCATCTAACCCTAAACCAATCTTCTCCAACTTTAAATCATAAAAACCGTTTACCCTCTCCATTCTACGCGAAAATTTCAGCAACTTCTCTCCGCAAATTTTCGAAACCACAAGAGTTATTCCAAGCAAAAATCGAACACACATTAAGGTGAGCACAAATCCTTTCAACCTCTTGATACCGTTTTCTCTAATGATTCTTTTATCTTTCTTCTACCCTTAAATCACGCCCTATAGAGGCTGATTTCCTCTTCTTCCTAAATTTTCGATCAACGGAAGCAAAGGAGGTAGCTTCTCTCTTATTCTCAAGCGAACTCGGGACGATCACCATAGGAGCATCAAGACCTCATTACCCGATAGTTGCAAGGTAAGGGAATACCCTCCCTTGATGTCGAAAGTAAAGTGTAATGGTGTTTATTAGCGAGATAAACATGTGGTCGTAGTATTTGATTTTTGGAGATTGAATAGTTTACTTGGAATTAAATAGGAGATTGCGAATTGTTATGAAAATAAATGGGATTAGAGCATGTTTGAATTAATTGAGACCCTGATCGTGATATTATATGGTTTAGATCAGGAGGATAATTGAGGAAAGCCAGCTATGAATTTATCGTATTTATCTGAGGCATATCAAGTAAGTCCTTGTATAAACTCTTTTATTAAACGTTGTGATGGTAAGTCCTTTTATAAATTGTTTTGTTAAATGTTGTGATGGCAAGTCCATGTTGTGAAGCTTTGTAAAGCTATTTTTAAACTATGTTTGCTTGGGTTGTAAACGTGGGTATTTATTCTTTAACGGTTTTGTCAAACTAATGGTTTTTAGCAAGAAAACTATTCTTTTCCTTAAATTTTTAGAAATCTCTTTTAAAGAAAACCACGTTTTACAAAGCCAAGGTTTGAAAATATTTCGAATCAGGAATTGACGGATATGTTCGTTGAGTACTCAATAAGGGTAGGCTAGCAATACTAGTCTTGGAGGGCTAGCGTAAGTCTTCTGGCAGGAGGCCACCTCCAGAAGATGAACTCTGCTTGAAAAGGCGGCAGTGTTGGTTGGTCAGGCCAATCCGAGCTACCATTATGCCTAAAAGGTATTATTTATATTCCCGGCATGGACACCCGGATGGTTTTGTTGGGTGTAGAGATGGAGGAGTGTAATACCCCACCTAAAACCACCTTTGACTATGGGAAAAAAGTCATGCATTGCATAGCACCTTGCATTTTATGTGGTAGCTACAATAATTTTATTTGCATGGATGCATGTGAATTTTTCCGTTGCTCTTGCATTTGAATTAATTGATGTGAAATAGTTGTGTTGTTAAAGACTTGTTTAAGGGAGGTTTGGTCGAAGATTTGGAAGGATGAGTATTGGGGTGGTAAGAACTTCTTGTAGAAAAATTAGCATTGGAGTTGTTTTGGAATAGTGGGGAAGTTGGTGATTTCCTTTGGTGACCCGAGTTCGAATCCTACCTTTTGTGAAGTAAGTTTCTCTTCTTGAAATTCTTTTCTTTAGACCGTTTCTTATCTTGGCCGAAAAAGAATCTAGCTATCTTAGAGAACTTTTAGTATTTTTACTCCAAGGAAATAAGTCTCTATTTTTATTTCCTAAATTCAAGGACTTTGATGTGAATAAAGTTCACCTTTAATCTTCTGCTTGTGTTCCCTAGGATTTTTGAAAAAACCCCTAGCTAGGAGCCACTTTGAAGAATTTCAAGTGGTATAAAAATCTTCTTGATGAATATTAGAGTTAGGGAATATATTAGGGAAAAATCTTATTTCACCTCTTCAAGAATTTTAGTCATAATCCTTTTATTTATTTAATTGTTTTAGAGAAATATTTTAACTAAAGTCTTAGATAATTTCTTTGGGTTTAAACGCCACTTCCATAGGAGTAAGACTCTATATTTAACTCCTAAGTTCAAAGATTTTAGCTAAGGATGAAATTTGTTTTATTTTCAGCTTTTGTTCCCTTGAATTTTCGGAAACCATAAGCTGGAAATATTCTGGAAAATTTTCCAGATTTTGTCCGCCACCTTGGAGCACCTTTAGCTCAATCCAAACTCTTCTAGGACTAGAGGAAATCCTATCCAAATCCTTGATAAAATCAGATTTTATTTCAATCCAAATTCAACTAGGATTTCTTCCTTTTCCTAGCTGAATTTCGGCAGCCTTGTATCAACACAAGCTGTCTGAAATTCCAGCCATCTTTAGCTACAATCCAACCCTGAAAATCCTAGCTCAAAACACCTAGAACACTCCTTAACAATTCAACTACCTTAGCTGCACAAAATCAGAATTTTATTCACACAAAAACATTAAAATTCGTCCAGCATATACACAGAAAAATTCGGTTAGCTTTGTGCAGGATTTTCAGCCAGCTTTGTGTTCCTACTTCAACCGAAATTCTACACCCATAATTCACTGAAAAACTCCAGCTGAACAAGCTATTCTCAGCGCCCAAAACCCTCAATTTTCCTCTGGAAATTTCGGTAGAATTATAGCAGCCAAACCAGTCCAAAACTTGCTACACTTGCCCAGAATTTTCACAGCACTTGCACAGGATTTTTCAGTCATCAAAACTCACTCAAACTCTTCCTTGTTTGGCCTAAAATTCTGAACACATTCAGCCCTTCCTTTGAGCAGTAGTTCGGCTAGCATAGAGGAGCAAAATTGCAGAACCATTTCCTCCATAAAACTCACCTAAAAACCGGCAGCAAGGAGACGCGCGCAAGCTGGAAATTCCGCCTTTTGCTGTCCAAGAAAACTAATGCCATTAGGAGTCTATCTAAACATCACCATATAACCCTAAACCAATCTTCTCCAACTTTAAATCATAACAACCGTTTACCCTCTCCATTCTACGTGAAAATTTCAGCAACTTCTCTCCGCAAATTTTCGAAACTACAAGAGTTATTCCAAGCAAAAATCGAACACACCTTAAGGTGAGCACAAATCCTTTCAACCTCTTGATGCCGTTTTCTCTAATGATTCTTTTCTCTTTCTTCTACCCTTAAAACAAGCCCTATAGAGGCTGATTTCATCTTCTTCCTTAATTTTCGATCAAGTGAAGCAAAGGAGGTAGCTTCTCTCTTCTTCTCAAGCGAACTCGGGACGATCACCATAGGAGCATCGAGACCTCATTACCCGGTAGTTGCAAGGTAAGGGAATACCCTCCCTTGATGCCGAAAGTAATGTTTAATGGTGTTTATTAGCGAGATAAACATGTGGTCGTAGTATATGATCTTTGGGGATTGAATGTTTACTTGGAATTAAATAGGAGATTGCGAATTGTTATGAAAATAAATGGGATTGGAGCATGTTTGAATTAATTGAGACCCTGATCATGATGTTATATGGTTTAGATCAGGTGGATAATTGAGGAAGGCCAGCTGTGAATTTATCGCATTTATCTGAGGCATATCAGGTAAGTCCTTGCATAAACTCTTTTATTAAACGTTGTGATGGTAAGTCCTTTTATAAACTATTTTGTTAAAGGTTGTAATGGCAAGTCTATATTGTGAAGCTTTGTAAAGCTATTTTTAAACTATGTTTGCTTGGGTTATAAACGTGGATATTTATTCTTTAAACGGTTTTGTCAAACTAACGATTTTTAGCAAGAAAACTATTCTTTTCCTTAAATTTTTAGAAATCTCTTTTAAAGAAAACCACGTTTTACAAAGCCAAGGTTTGAAAATATTTCGAATCAGGAATTGACGGATATGTTCGTTGAGTACTCAATAAGGGTAGGCTAACAATACTAGTCTTGGAGGGCTAGCGTAAGTCTTCTGGCAGGAGTCCACCTCCAGAAGACGAACTCTGCCTGAAGAGGCGACAGTGTTGGTTGGTCAGGCCGGTCCGAGCTAGCATTATACCTGAAAGGTATTATTTATTTACCCGGCATGGACACCCAGATGGTTTTGTTGGGTGTAGAGATGGAGGAGTATCTCATCCGGTGGGCTATGCACTCGCCTTGATCAGAACGCCCAACGTGTGGTAATCTGGTCCGAACAAGGTGCACAAAGTGTGGTGCCTTGGCCAATTTGTTCTCATGGAGCCCAGCGTGTGGTGACATGACTGTTATTTGAGTGGAGTATTTATTTTGTACAAAGTGTGACATTGAGAAAAACCCACTTCTTGCGAAAAAAGATTGTTTATGACTTGCCAAATTATTTTTACAAATGTTTTACACTTTGCATACATGAACTATTTAAAACACCATGTGCACACACAGGACTTACTGAGATTTATTCTCACACCGTTTTACATCATGTTTTCAGGGGATAGATCGTGCTTGAGTCAGCGGGGCATGTAATAGTTGAAGCTTTTGCTATTTTCTCTATCCGTTCTAGGAGACATTTATTGCTTATGCTTCTGAACAATAATTTGTTTTATTCCGTTTTGCTCCGAGTTGAGCCTGATGTAATAAGAATATTTCTTTATTTATCTAAGTTGATCCTTTTGGAGATTGCCTTCATATTTTATACCTCGTTCTAAAGACCCCTTGTCTTACGGGACGGGGCAACATCCCCGCCCTTTTAGGGTACGTAGTCGTGGGGTGTTACAAGGAGTATCTCACCCGGTAGGCTGTACACTCACCTTAATCAGAACGCCTAACGTGTGGTAATCTGGTCTGGACAAGGTGCACAAAGTGTGGTGCCTTGGCCAATTTGTTCTCATAGAGCCCAACGTGTGGTGACATGACTTTTGTCCGAGTGGAGGATTTATTTTTTACAAAGTGTGACATTGAGGAAAAAACCCACTCCTTGCGAAAAGAGATTGTTTATGACTTGCCAAATTATTTTTATAAATGTTTTACACTTTGCATACATGAACTATTTAAAACACCATGTGCACACACAGCACTTACTGAGATTTATTCTCACACCGTTTTACATCATGTTTTCAGGGGATAGACTGTGCTGAGTCAGCGAGGCATGTAATAGTTGAAGCTTTTGCTATTTTCTCTATCTGTTCTAGCAGACATTTATTGCTTATGCTTCTAAACAATATTTTGTTTTATTCCATTTTGCTCCGAGTTGAGCCTGATGTAATAAGAATATTTCTTTATTTATCTAAGTTGATCCTTTTGGAGATTGCCTTCATATTTTGTACCTCATTCTAAAGACCCCTTGTCCTACGGGACGGGGCGACATCCCCGCCCTTTTAGGGTACGTAGTCGTAGAGTGTTACAAGTGGTATCAGAGACATGGTTTAGGCAATTACTTGACTTATGGGGTTCTATTTTCTTAAGTATTTTGATCTGGTTCTAATTCCTGTCTTTTGCTTATAGGATGGTCAAAAGAGTTGTATCGGCTGTCAGAGACTTGCCCACTGGCTGCAGGAATCCACCTGTCCCACTACCCGTAGCCGATCCACCCGCGTCTGATTCAGAGAGAGAGTGTGAGCCGTCAGTGTTAGACGACCCGGTGGTTGAGACGGAGATAGTGGTCGAGGAGATCCTAGTGGAAGATGAGGGAGATGAGGAGATGACGGAGTTGAGTGTAGGAAAGGTAGATGAGCTAGGGAATGAGGGAGACGATGAGAACGAGGGAGAGATGGTTGGGGTAGAAAGAGAGGACGAGGAGGTAATAGAGGTTGTCCCGGGAGAGAGAGACAATAGGCAGTCAGCTCTAGGAGGGGTAGATAAGGGAAAGAGGAAGCTAGAAGGGAGTCCTAAGGGGTGTGGACTCCGATATGGATTGGGCGTAAATGCCATGCTAAGGAGAAAGGGGTTAGTTGATCCATCTGACTTGGGGAGTGAGAGGCCTGCGCCTAAGGGTATAGTTAATTAGCGTTGGACGAGCTCTATGAGATAGCCATGAGAGCCAAGAGATGCCGAGAGGGTGAGTCAGGGCAGCCAAGTGGGAGCGTTGGTTTCGCGAGGAACTACATAGGGAGACCCGATAGTTCCGTAGGGTGGCTGGTGGAACCGGCCTTTGACGACTCCGATACTTCTGTTGAAACTAGGGAGAGTCGAACATAGAAGACCAGTAGCTTTTACTTTTTCTTTCTTTGGAATTTGCATACTTTTGTTTGTTTATCTTTTTCTTAAGGGAGCATGTGGCTCATAGGGCCTATTAATCATTTTAAATAAAAAGGGTATCATATGAGATGACCCCTTCTTTTCTGCAAAGAATGGTTTATATGACAAGTATGAGTTTCGTTTATTACTCAATTTATCTCTACACCTTATCATCACATTCTCTTTTAGATGAGTACATTACTATCAATTGATCATGCACCTAAGCATATTCTTTTTCCCCTTGATAACTATCTGACCCTGAGTGAATGTGATTAAGATGGCACCAAGACGCCGAACAGTTGTGCATAGCAGAACGGTGCAGGAGAGTGCATCCTCCACCCCGGAATTTGAGCAGGTGCATCGTTCCACCCCCGACGTGGAGGAGAACCTGCCACGTGAGCAAGAATTAGCTTCGGAGAGGTCACGGGATGTGACCATGGGTCAGGCTTTCGACAAGATGGCCTCAATCCTACAGAACTTGACTGAAAGGGTGGATAAGGTGGCTAGGAAACCACCGCGGGGAGAGGATGAGGCCCTAGAGCGTTTCCTGAAGTTCCAACCTCCCACATTCCAAGGGGAGGTGGAACAGGATGAGAAAGTCGAGCAATGGATTGAGTAGATGGAGGACATTTTCGCTACTCTGCAGTACTCGAAAGAGAGGATGGTGAAGTTTGCTGCTTTTCGGCTAAGGGGACCGTCTCGGGCATGGTGGCAGCGAGTACGGGGTGATTGGGATAAGGAGGAGCAGGAGTGGACCTGGGACGATTTTACAGAGGCTTTTCGGGCCGAGTACATTCCTCGATGGGTGGCTGAGAAGAGGGAGGATGAATTCCAGACCCTCAGGTAGGGAGGCATGACTGTGGCCCAATATGCAGCCCGATTCATGCAGTTGTCCAAGTACTGCAAGTGCTTGGTAGATATGGAGCAGAAATGCACATGGCAATTTGTGAAAGGGCTAAGGCCAAATTTGAGGAGGGCGTTGGCTCCATCACCGCCAACGTCATACACTGCCGCTGTGGACGCAGCTTCTCGGACGGAGAACGAGGATCGGCACCAACTGGTGAACCGACCCTTTCAACCAAGTCGTCCACCTATGAGGCCTTCAGGCAATAAGCGACCTGCGGATTCTATGCTGTGGGGAAATTGGGGTAAGCAGCCCTGAGTGCCTGTAGCCGGATCAATGCAAGGCAGCCTGAACTGCCAACTGTGTGGGAAGCGAGGCCACACCGAGAGAAACTGCTAGGATAGCAGGGGTGTGAGAAGGTGTTTCAACTGCGGAGACCCAGGATATCTGAGGAACGTCTGCCCCAAACCCTTAAGGACTGAGCAGACTACGCCGACCCAGCCAATGGGAGGCAACCGAGGTGCCGCTACTGGACCAGCCGGAGCGGGAGGCCTGAAGCCCCAGGTGAAGGCCAAAGTTTTTGCCCTGAGCCGAGAGGAGGTCGAAGCGGACGCCATCGTAATCGAAGGTAACCTTTCTATCCAAGGTTGCCTTGTTAATGTTCTGATAGATCCAGGATCTACACACTCTTATGTAAGTAAAGTATGCGCTTCACGTCTGGGCTGGGAAGGAAATGAGCTACCTTATACCCTAGTAGTTAGTTCCCCCTTGGGAAAGGTGGTGGAAGCAGGCAAAAAAATGGGAAGTTGTGGAGTTGAGGTTGGGAAGGAGATTCGGAGGCCGACCTTATAATCCCGGCCATGGACGGTTATGACTTGATCTTGGGCATGGATCGGTTGTCGAAACACGGAGCTTGTGTGGACTGCAAGACTAAGACGGTGCAGTTTGTGACACCTGGACGGGATGTAATTGAATTCAATGGCAAGCGAACGAAGGAACTGAAATTTCTTATTGCTGGAGCTAAAGCCCATAAGTTGCTCAAGAAATGATGTGCGGGATACTTGGCGTATCTCCTAAACAAACCAAAGGACCAGTGTACCTTGGAAAGTACGGAGGTGGTGAAAGACTTTTCGGATGTGTTTCCTACGAAGCTCACTTCCCTACCCCCGAACGGGAAGTTGAGTTCACCGTGGATCCGATTCCGGAGCGGAACCGGTATCCGTAACCCCTACCGGATGGCACCGACGAGTTGAAGGAGTTGAAGGAGCAATTGGAAGAACTGCTAAGGCAAGGCTACATTCGGCCGAGTACCTCACCGTGGGGAGCCCCGGTGTTGTTTGTCAAGAAGAAAGATGGTACCTTGAGGCTATGTATCGATTATCGGGGACTGAACAATCTAACGATCAAGAATAAATACCCTCTACCCTTGATCGATGAGTTATTTGATCAACTGCAAGGCGCTGCTTGTTTTTCGAAATTGGACCTACGGCAAGGATACTATCAGGTGAAGATCAAAGAAGAAGACATTCCTAAGACTACATTTAATATGCGGTATGGCCATTACAAATTCGTAGTAATGCCGTTCGGTGTAACCAACGCACCGGCAGTATTCATGGATTTGATGCATCGCATTTTCCAACCCTACTTGGACAAGTTCGTGGTTATATTCATTGATGACATTTTGATCTACTCAAAAAATCCGGAGGACCACGCGGAGCACTTAAGGTTGGTCCTAGAGAAGCTGAGGGAATTCAAGCTTTACGCTAAGTTCAGTAAGTGTGAGTTTTGGCTGAGCTCAGTGTCTTTCCTTGGTCACGTGATATCCAAGGAGGGGATCAAAGTGGACCCTGCTAAGGTAGAAGCCGTAGCTAATTGGAAACAACCGGAGAACATTACCGAAATACGAAGTTTCCTTAGGCTGGCCGGGTACTATCGGCGTTTCATTAAAAACTTCTCCACTTTAGCTTCACCGATGACACGACTGTTGAAGAAGGATGTCGTTTTTGCTTGGAGTGAGAAGTGCGAGAAGAGCTTCCAAGAACTTAAGAGGAGGTTGATTACAGCACCCGTGCTAAGTCTGCCTGAGGCTGATAAGCCCTATGCACTCTATACAGATGCATCCAAGGAAGGACTAGGAGCTGTGCTGATGCAGGAAGGGAAAGTCATAGCCTATGCATCTAGAAATCTAAGGCCGCACGAAGTTAATTATCCCACGCATGACCTAGAGCTAGCAGCTATAGTGTTCGCCTTGAAGAAATGGCGACATTACTTGTATCGTGCACAATACGAGGTTTTCACGGACCATAAGAGTTTGAAATATATCTTTACTCAAAAGGACTTGAATCTCCGGCAGCGTAGGTGGATGGAGTTCCTGGAAGAATATAAGTGCTCCATTAACTATCATCCGGGTAAAGCGAATGTGGTAGCAGACACTCTAAGTCGAAAGGTGAAAATGGCACACTTGAGAATACAGGAGGTGTTGGCAGTCCAGGATATCCTGGAGAAAGAGGCGCAAGTGCAAAAGGGGAAGATCTGTGTGATCAACTTGACCCTGAAACCCGATCTGGACCAGGAAATTGTATCAGGTCAACAGGGCAGCACAGAATTTCAAACTTTCAGGGAGAAAGAGATCGCGAGAGTAGGAGGCGATTTCTGAACCGATGAGAAAGGGGTATTATACTTTCGGGACCGGATTTGTGTACCGGACATCTAAGACTTAAGGAAGAGGATACTGGACGAAGCGCACAAGAGCAAATACACCATACACCCGGGGAAGGTAAAGATGTACCAAGACTTGAAGAGGAAATATTGGTCGGCTGGAATGAAGAGGGATGTAGTTCAGCATGTGTCAACCTGCCTGACATGCCAAAAGGTTAAGATGGAGCATAAGAAGTCTGCAGGTTTACTGCAACCATTACCGATTCCCGAATAGAAATGGGAAGAGGTGACCATGGACTTTGTGACTGGCCTTCCGATGACCAAGTCACACAAAGATGCGATCTGGGTGGTAGTGGACCGATTGACCAAGACAGCGCATTTCATACCGGTAAACGTAAGGGACTCAATGGAAAAGTTGGCTCAGACATATACCCGAGAAATTGTAAGGTTGCATGGTGTACCGTCGAGCATCGTGTCGGATAGGGACCCTAGATTCACTTCAAGGTTCTGGGGTAAGTTCCAGGAGACCTTGGGCACGACCCTGAAATTCAGCACCTCTGCTCATCTGCAAGCAGACGGTCAATCCGAAAGAGTCATTCAGATACTGGAAGACATGCTCCGAGCATGTATCTTGGACTTTGGAGACAAGTGGATTGAGTCTTTACCGCATGCGGAGTTAGCATATAACAACAGCTATCAGGCGTCGATCGGAATGGCGCCGTACGAAGCACTGTATGGGCGAAAATGCCAGGTACCGATATACTGGGGATGGACAGAAGAAGGGAACGTCAAAAAGACTGGTGAAGTATGCATTCAGGAGATGACCGACAAGATTAAGTTAATTCGGGAAAGACTAAGGGCAGCACAAAGCAGACAAAAAAGTTATGCAGACACTAGGAGGAGGGAATTGGAGTTCCAAGTAGGTGACCGTGCATTCTTGAAGTTGACTCCTAGTAGAGGAATCCTGAAACATCTTAGGGGAGGGAAGTTGAGTCCTAGGTACTTGGGACCATTCCCGATATTGGAGAAAATTGGACCGGTTGCCTACCGATTGGATCTACCTGATGGCCTAACCGAGATGCATGACGTATTCCATATCTCTCAGTTGAAAAGGTACAATCCCGATCCGAGTCATGTACTCAATGAGGAACCGTTGGAGTTGCAACCCAATCTGAGTTATGTGGAGAGACCCGTCAAGATCTTGGAGCGGAGTATTAAGACGCTTCGAAACAAGCAGATACCCATGGTGAAGATACTTTGGGATCATCATGGAGCACAGGATGCAACGTGGGAAACGAAGGAATGGTTAAGACGGAAGTATCCGGGTATGCTCGAAGGGTATGAAATCTGAATTTCGGGATGAAATTCTCCTAAGAGGGAGGGGATGTAATACCCCGCCCAAAACCACCTTTGACTATGGGAAAAAGTCATGCATTGCATGGCACCTTACATTTTATGTGGTAGCTAGAATAATTTTATTTGCATGGATGCATGTGAATTTTTCCGTTGCTCTTGCATTTGAATTAATTGATGTGAAATAGTTGTGTTGTTAAAGACCTTTTTAAGGGAGGTTTGGTCGAAGATTTGGAAGGATGAGTATTGGGGTGGTAAGAACTTCTTGTAGAAAAATTAGCATTGGAGTTGTTTTGGAATAGCGGGGAGGTTGGTGATTTCATTTGGTGACCCGAGTTCGAATCCTACCTTTTGTGAAGTAAGTTTCTCTTCTTGAAATTCTTTTCTTTAGACCGTTTCTTATCTTGGCCGAAAAAGAATCTAGCTATCCTAGAGAACTTTTAGTATTTTTACTCCAAGGAAATAAGTCTCTATATTTATTTCCTAAATTCAAAGACTTTGATGTGAATAAAGTTCACCTTTAATTTTCAGCTTGTGTTCCCTAGGATTTTCGAAAAAACCCCTAGCTAGGAGCCACTTTGAAGAATTTCAAGTGGTATAAAAATCTTCTTGATGAATATTAGAGTTAGGGAAAAATCTTATTTCACCTCTTCAAGAATTCTAGCCATAATCTTTTTATTTACTTAATTGTTTTAGAAAAATATTTTTACTAAAGTCTTAGATATTTTCTTTGGGTTTAAACGCCAATTCCATAGGAGTAAGTCTCTATATTTAACTCCTAAGTTCAAGGATTTTAGCTAAGGATGAAATTTGTTTTATTTTCAGCTTTTGTTCCCTTGAATTTTCGGAAACCATAAGATGGAAATATTCTGGAAATTTTTCCAGATTTTGTCCGCCACCTTGGAACACCTTTAGCTCAATCCAAACTCTTCTAGGACTAGAGGAAATCCTATCCAAATCCTTGATAAAATCAGATTTTATTTCAATCCAAATTCAACTAGGATTTCTTTCTTTACATAGTTGAATTTCGGCAGCCTTGTATCAACACAAGCTGTCCGAAATTCCAGCCATCTTTAGCTACAATCCAACTCTGAAAATCCTAGCTCAAAACACCTAGAGCACTCCTTAACAATTCAACTACCTTAGCTGCACAAAACCAGAATTCTATTCACATAAAAACACTGAAATTCGTCCAGCATATACACAGAAAAATTCGGACAGTTTTGGGCAGGATTTTCGGCCAGCTTTGTGTTCCTACTTCAACCGAAATTCTGCACACATCATTCACTGAAAAACCCCACCTGAACAAGCTATTTTTAGCACCCAAAACCCTCAATTTTCCTCTAGAAATTTCGATAGAATTATAGCAGCCAAACCAGTCCAAAACTTGCTACACTTGCACAGAATTTTCACAGCACTTGCACAGGATTTTTCAGTCATCAAAACTCACTCAAACTCTTCCTTGTTTGGCCCAAAATTCTGAACACATTCAACCCTTCCTTTGAGCAGTAGTTCGGTCAGCATAGAGGAGCAAAATTGCAGAATCTTTTCCTCCATAAAACTCACCTAAAAACCGGCAGCAAGGAGACGCGCGCAAGCTGGAAATTCCGCCTTTGCTGTCCAAGAAACCTAAAGCCATTAGGAGTCTATCTAAACATCACCATCTAACCCTAAACCAATCTTCTCCAACTTTAAATCATAACAACCTTTACCCTCTCCATTCTACGCGAAAATTTCAGCAACTTCTCTCCACAAATTTTCGAAACCACAAGAGTTATTCCAAGCAAAAATCGAACACACCTTAAGGTGAGCACAAATCCTTTCAACCTCTTGATGCCGTTTTCTCTAATGATTCTTTTCTCTTTCTTCTACCCTTAAATCATGTCCTATAGAGGCTGATTTCCTCTTCTTCCTAAATTTTCGGTCAGCGGAAGCAAAGGAGGTAGCTTCTCTCTTCTTCTCAAGCGAACTCGGGACGATCACCATAGCAGCATCGAGACCTCATTACCCGGTAGTTGCAAGGTAAGGGAATACCCTCCCTTGATATCAAAAGTAAAGTGTAATGGTGTTTATTAGCGAGATAAACATGTGGTCGTAGTATTTGATCTTTGGGGATTGAATAGTTTACTTGGAATTAAATAGGAGATTGCGAATTGTTATGAAAATAAATGGGATTAGAGCATGCTTGAATTAATTGAGACCCTGATCGTGATATTATATGGTTTAGATCAGGAGGATAATTGAGGAAAGCCAGCTGTGAATTTATCGCATTTATCTGAGGCATATCAAGTAAGTCCTTGCATAAACTCTTTTATTAAACGTTGTGATGGTAAGTCCTTTTATAAAATGTTTTGTTAAATGTTGTGATGGCAAGTCCATGTCGTGAAGCTTTGTAAAGCTATTTTTAAACTATGTTTGTTTGGGTTGTAAACGTGGGTATTTATTCTTTAAACGGTTTTGTCAAACTAACGGTTTTTAGCAAGAAAACTATTCTTTTCCTTAAATTTTTAGAAATCTCTTTTAAAGAAAATCACGTTTTACAAAGCCAATGTTTGAAAATATTTCGAATCAGGAATTGACGGATATGTTCGTTGAGTATTCAATAAGGGTAGGCTAACAATACTAGTCTTGGAGGGCTAGCGTAAGTCTTCTGGTAGGAGGCCACCTCCAGAAGATGAATTCTGCTTGAAAAGGCGACAGTGTTGGTTGGTCAGGCAAGTCCGAGCTAGCATTATGCCTGAAAGGTATTATTTATATTCCCGGCATGGACACCCGGATGGTTTGGTTGGGTGTAGAGATAGTGGAGTATCTCACCCGGTAGGTTGTACACTCACCTTAATCAGAACGCCCAACGTGTGATAATCTGGTCCGGACAAGGTGCACAAAGTGTGGTGCCTTGGCCAATTTGTTCTCATGGAGCCCAACATGTGGTGACATGACTTTTGTCCAAGTGGAGGATTTATTTTGTACAAAGTGTGACATTGAGGAAAAAACCCACTCCTTACGAAAAGAGATTGTCTATGACTTGCCAAATTACTTTTACAAATGTTTTACACTTTGCATACATGAACTATTTAAAAAACCATGTTCACACACATGACTTACTGAGATTTATTCTCACACCGTTTTACATCATGTTTTCAGGGGATAGACTGTGCTGAGTCAGCGGGGCATGTAATAGTTGAAGCTTTTACTATTTTCTCTATCCGTTCTAGGAGACATTTATTGCTTATGCTTCTAAACAATATTTTGTTTTATTCCGTTTTGCTCCGAGTTGAGCCTGATGTAATAAGAATATTTCTTTATTTATCTAAGTTGATCCTTTTTGAGATTGCCTTCATATTTTATACCTCGTTCTAAAGACCCATTGTCCTACGGGACGGGGCGACATCCTCGCCCTTTTAGGGTACGTAGTCGTGAGGTGTTACACTTGCTCCGTAGAATACAACAATCTCCTTTTTCGTAGTGCTTCAAAGTGAAATAAATTTGTGTTGAAAAGGTAAAGGCGGTTTGAGCTCATTTTACTTTTTATCTCTGCTCAAAAGAGTGAGCCATTACGCTTCATTACTACACTCATTTTTGTGTATCAAGGTTGTCGTGTAAAACTTATTTGGGGTAAACCTTGATTTGTTTGTTGATTGAGGGGTTTTGGTAAAATCAAGTATAGTGATCCTCTCTTTTATTTAGTGTAGATTGATACCATTGAGTTGGGTGAATGAAATTTGGTTGAAAATTCTTAAGTGTGAGCTTAAGATAGTGGATGTAGATCTTGGTGATTGAACTACTATAAATCTTGTATTATCGCTCTCTGCATTTAATTTTAGTCAGCTACAATCTTCATTGCACGGAATTCTTTTTAATCTCTCAAAAGAAACCTTTATGGTTCTCACCAACTCATTTCCACTCTAGTATTAATTGTATCATTTGTCCTATCTTATTCATAGTGTAGTTAATCCCTAAATCATTTCGAAAGCCTCTCGTTGTAACAAGTCTCTTTGATCTAAAATTCTGAGGAGTTTCTCAAAATAGATTTTTCAAAAAGGATTTTAAATTTACCAAAAACCTTATTCACCTCCTCTCTAAGGTTTTTCAACAAGTACCCATGGTCTATACCTTACTGTGAAAAACGACTCAACACATAGACCATTACTTGTCATACTTGGACCTTTAAATGTGCAATAATATAAGAAATAAACTAAATTGAATGAATAAATATTTTATTGCAATATGTTTACAAAAAATACATAGTTTTTGAAGGCATACTTTCCAACAGCTATAAGATAATCACATAGATAGCTATTTAATGCCAGTGATAGAATGTCACTATAGCAAACGTGCAAGTATTCTTAGACTTAAGATCTCCAAGGTACTTTGTTGGTTGAGTATTGTACTTTGATTCTAATCTCTAAAGCCAGATCAAGAGCTACCTATGGGATGGATATTGGGTACAATGTGAGGTAAACGAAAGTTGTTGAGAGAGTCAATAAAGGATTAATCACTCCTAATAGTAGGGATGAATATCTCACGGCCACTTGTTAGAATTACTACTTGTGAAATCATTAGCCAATGTGACTATGTATTGGAAACAGTTCTAATCGATACACATGTAGAGTTGTAGATTTTTGGTATAAATACTAATATATTCGGGCCAAAATGAATATTTATTCTGGAGGAAGTTGGTACTAATTTTGTACTCCAAACTGAATGAGATATTGTATGGTGAAAGGAATTTATTGCACTGTAATTTGTTATTCAAGAGTTCATGTCATGCCACTTAACTTCCTGGACTCTTAGATGGTCGTGATGTGTTGCTAGATATCGCTCATAATTTGTTAAATATGGGTTTATTAATTGATGAATTAATAAACCAATCCTGATAAGAATTAATAAGTTAATTCTGAATTATTAAGGATTATTAATCTCAAAGACGTTTGAATTAATTTATATTCGCTACCAATCGATCGGAAAACTTAATAGGCCATACACAATAGAGGATTAAGTACTCAAGATGTTATTTGATAACATTATGGGGTTAATTGTGAGAAGAAAAAGTTATTGTGATCAAATTATAATTAGTTATAATTTTGGGCTAAATTGTGATTGCTAAACTTATGGGTTCTAATTGCAATTTGTGAATTCTAATTTGATTAGAATTCACAAAAATGTGTGTTTCTGCGTTTTTTTCGGGATTACTCCGGAATGGATGCCGATTACATTTTGAATATAGCAGAGAGAGAATGGCTCTCTCGGGAGGAAAAAAATACCAGAACACACACAACCTTCTTCTCTCTCTCGTTTTCTTCTGTTCTTAGAAAACAAACCCTAGCCTCATTCACGTTCTCTGCTAGCACACCTTCCTCTGTGTGGACACTGCTAGAGGGAGTTCTATACTTGGACTTCAGTGGCGAAGACGTTGTTCACTGGTTAGCCAATTGAAATAATGAGGGTTGTGCTGGATCGCGCCTTCAGCAATCGAAGAATTTTGAATGACAGAGACATCCGCTAAGGTATTATGTTTATCTGTCTATTATACATACTATTGGATTGTATGCCCTCTTAGACTAGGTTTCTGATGTAAAATCGAATATTTTAATAAAAGAATTTATTTTCAAAAATTGTTTGTGAATTTACTTTTTGTTTGTGCACAATTTTCGTTTAGAACAGACACATTGTGTTTAAATAAGTGGACCATGTGAATGGTGGTCTTTCACACTAAGGTATGGATCGCGGGTTATTTAACACATAAGCTTTTGTTCTTAACCTATTGATGAGACTGGGAATCTCATCATGTTTAGGTTATTATGTTATGAATTCCAAATGGGGAATGGCTTACCTTTAGCCAGTGAGTAGTCCACTCACTTCATGACATAAGCGTATTTCGAATACGTAGGATAGGACTTATAGTAGTGGTTTCTAAAAGTACTATAGATAGAAACCTAGACTACTACCACTACAGCGTTGACTAGTACTCTACGACTTGAGTATGAGTTGGTGGTCTGGCGAAACTGGTAGCATATACTTTGATTTGCTATAGTTGAGGTTCTATCGTAGGGCCAATATACTTATATGTTGGGTATGTGTGACTAGTTAGTTAAGACAGACTTATACAAGATAGTTTCTGCACTATATCGCCCATTGTGGTTATCCGAATGGTCTAAAATGTCCAGGGCCTTGGGAAACATGACTTGGATGTTTGCTTTAGGGTAGCTCCCTTGGAAAGCGGAAACACTCCAGGAAGTCGTGGATCATTGGACTAGAAGCCTAAGGATGGTAGATGTCATTTAGAGGGGTGTTAGTACACTTCTTCCTCTCTAAATGCACCTCTCTAAATGTACGGCGATGTGTAGAGGGGTATTTTAGTCATTTCACCTGTAGGTCGGAGACTTTGCTAACGTAACATTATCCTTGGGGTCAATATTTCCTTATGGTGATATTAGGAAATATTTAAAATGCAAAATATAGATATTTTTATGGCAAGGGTATTTTGGTCATTTTAGTAGCCAAAGCGGTGTGTCTTTTAGTCCCCAGTATAGACCGTGAGTCCTAATTAAATACGGGTTAAAGAATTAATTTTAAATTAAATAGAATTTATTTTATTTAAGTAGCCTGATTTAATTATTGGGCTAGAATAAAATAAAGGTCCATGGAGAGAGAGAATTAATTAAATTAGTTTGGTGGGTTAATTAATTATTTAGGGCTTTGGCCCAGTTTGAATAATTAAAGATTAACATGGGACTAAACTAATATAGGCTTAATTAATTGGACTGGTTTATTTGGGCTGAAAAATTAATTATTTATTAATTGGGCCATTTATTTGGTTTTAGTTAGAATAATTAATTAAGCCTAAAAAGGTTAAACTAAGAGTCCAATGGCCCAATCCAATTTAACCTAGGGTTTTATTTAGGTTAAACAGGAGAAAAAAAAATAACGTGGTTTTTCCAATCTTCCTCTCTGTGAAAAATACCAGACGTTTTTTCCTCTCCCTCTCCAGAAAATATTCTTTGGCCCCTAGGTTGTTTCACCAAAACAATATTAGGCAAGCCATATACTGGAAGATCAAAAGCTAGGCGTTCATGTACATGCAAAGACGAAGTAGAAGGCTTGCAGGAATTGCACCAGAAGTTTCCACGAGCGTGCCTACCCCAGTTCCGCATATTCCAGTTCAATCAATTTTGAGAACAAGAAGAAGAGGTAATGAGAAAATATTCCCCCCCCCCACCTTTTCTTCTTCACACAGGAGTGTTGCGTTTTTTGTTGTTCCTTGGCTGTCTTTTTGGCTATGTTTCGCTTGCAATTTTATCTTCACATACATGCGGTCCTCTTGACTAGAATCCTTTTAATTTCGTTGTGTAATGCATATGTAAGGGTTCTAAAAATATTGCCTATTATTTCCTCTGTGTTACATGGTTTTTTAATTGATTAAACTTGGAAGTTTTGCTGGCCCAAATGGCATTAAGAATAGTGGACAAATAGATCAAGTGTCTACAATGTCCTGCAACACCAACTTTCCTAATGAAATTTCATTAGCTTAATTCTCAGCAAGTCTTTTGAAAAGTACAACTGGAGAGAGTGAGGATGGGTGAGTGAACTATGATTGTACAACTTGGTCCAATGACAAAGAATTGGAGATCTGTGAGAGTGACGAAGGGTGAGTGAACTGTAAACCGAAGAAGAACATACCAAAGATCTAATCTGTGGTGAATTTGGCGATTTATGCATAATCTGTAGCTCCAATCCAAAGATCCAACAACAACCCAGGTTGCAGATTGAGGTCCTTGGCCAGAAGTCAGTCTTTCGTTGCTGAAGAATGCCGAAGATTTTGCTGAAGTCAGTCTTTACTGAAGTTAGTCTCGACACGCCAGCTACCATCTCTCTCTCAACACACCATAAGTTAGTCTTTGCCGAGAGTCTACCAAGAACTCCTGGAGTGAGTGTGTGCAAGTGATTTTCAAGTGGAATAATGGAAACCAAGCTGCCAGCAGCTTTGTAGCAAGGAAAGGAGAAAAGACTTTAGAGAGAGAGAGGCGGTATGGTAGCTGGCTAGGGATAGGGTTTCTGGGAGAATGGGTTGTGCAAAAAATTAGAGGGGTTCTTCATGGGATGAAAAAAAGTAATTAAAAAATAAATGGATTTGCGAGTTGAAATGGGTTGAAATAGGTTAAAACTGTTTATGACCTGAACCCGTTTAATGTTAAACGGGTCAACCCGTTTCTACTAGAACCTATAAAACTCTAACCCTTACCTGCTATAACTGTATCGTTTTTGAGTTGGGTTGATATGTTATGTTCAATATTACCACCCCTAAAGGAAGAGGCTATTTAAGTCTGTCATGTAGATGTTTGATAAGGTTGCTCAATCCTGAAATAAACTCAGAAACATAATTTAAACAATCTAAAAATCTTTGAAACTGAGTCCGATCAAGAATTTGATTTGGAAATTTATCAGAAAATTGAATAGATTTTTGATACTCTTTGGAATTCTGAAAGAGTATTTTTTTTTTTTTAATCCAAATAGCATAACATTCTATTCGTACTAGCCAAATGGAACTGTAAAAGCCATTTTGTATCGATCTCTCGAATTAATTTGAATTTGCCAAAATCCTGATTTCAAATCAAATTTTGAAAACAATAAAGCAAAATGTAATCTGTTTAGCAAATATTTTTTGTTAGGAATAGGATACCTAATCCACCGAAAGGCTAAATTGAGTGGCTTGTAATGGATTACAAGACGAGGAACTCCACGCTCAATTTTAGCATTTTTGTTAATATAGAATGCCACACAACTCCAGGGTGAAGTGCTTGGAGAAATGAGATCATTGATCTTATTTTGGCAATGGGCTGTAAGCTCATAGTTCATTTGAATAGGACGGGCCTTGGTTAGTATTGATTTTTCATCAAAGTCAGGCTCATAAGGGAGTCGGATAATATATTATTTTCTATTCCAGAATGCTAAAGGAAGATCAGAATAGAGTTGGATCTGGAATCTGCCCCAAAAATTGTTGAGACTGATGCCTCCAATATTGGTTATTGTGCCATCCTCAAACAAGTCAAAAATAGCAAAGAATATATTATGACTTTTGCATCAAAACATTGGAATAGTTCTCAGCAGAACTATCCTACTATTAAAAAATAAATTTTAGCAATTGTTTTTATGCATTTCCAAATTTCGAGCTAATTTATTAAATTAGAAATTTTTACTTTGCATTGATTGCAAAGCTGCAAAATATGTCTTGCAAAAAGATCTCAAAACCTTGCCTTGAAATAGATATTTGCTATGTGGCAAACTATTTTATCTATTTTTGACTTTGATATAGAATATATCAAAGGATCTTCAAACTCTATTCCTGATATTTAAACTCGAGAATTTCTTCAAGGAGAAAGGTACGGGAAATTAACAGAGGGAGTAAAGGTGCATACGAAATGCACAAAAAGTATAAAAAATTAAAGAAATAATTAAATGAAAGAGGTGGCTTAGCCGACCATATGCAGAAGTAAAACAGAGATAAAGGATACAATATATGTATTACAGTAAAGTAATATTACAAACGGAAACTGAAATACATATAAATTAAAAGTTAGAAGGGAATTCTAATCGAGGGAGACTTGAGGGTTCAACCTTAGAACTTGTGTAACTAAGCTTATGGTTGAATGAGAATGGGATGGCTATTTATAGATAAAATAACCGTGTTACTACAGTAGCCCGCTACAGTGTATAGTATAAACAGTAACATGTGAAAAGCCGCTACAGTATACTGTTGAAAACAATAACACGTGAAAAGTGCTACAATACTGCTACAATGACCTATGTAAGTAGCGATGGATTAGCGATGGAATTGTACATCACTAAATTGGACATTTCTTGTAGTGGATAGAACTAGACACCCTAGAGAAAATAAGCTGACTCACTTATAAGAAGTGATAGATATAAATAGAGAAATCGAAATTCATAAAAATAATTATATCAATCTATTAAATTCTAGAAGATTATATCATGTAAGATGGTTACAATCTCATATAAGTTTATAGAAGCACTGCTGATATAACAATAGCCATCCCCTAGAATGCCTTTAACACCTTCTCCGATAGCTTCACGACGAAATGAGTAGTTTAGCTCTTTTACCTATAGCTACTAAGGACGTGTGGTGAATAACTATGGAGGTTTTCTTCACTATTCCTTTACTCTTTGTTCCTATAAATTTAGACACTAAATATTACCAGAGATAAGTGTTTACAAAGAGAAGTTATATTCATAGTGTAGTGGGGGATGCTAACAAGAAATTGTTATGCCTTCTCTATTGATTGTGGTTCGCGGTGCTCAACATGTTTGACACTTACGATATATACACTATCAAAATTAGTTTGAGACTCACTTATAAGAAGTAATAGATATAAATAGAGAAATTGAAATTTATAAAAAAATAATAATATCAATCTATTAAATTCAAGAAGATTATATCATGTAAGATGGTTTAGAGAAGCACTGCAATAGCCCGTATTAAGTCACCTTTAGTATGTGGGGATAGTTATACATGACGTAGCATTTTTATATTTCATTTGGTAAATTGAATTTTTTTCATGAAATATGAGTTTCACGAGTTTGTTGTTTCATGAATCAAATTGTTCTTGAAGTGGTTGTGTTATTTGAGTTAGTTGAATTTTTATTTTGTTGAGGAGAGTTCATTAGGAAGAGGATGAAGTAAGTGAGTAGGAATAGTAGATAAAGTTTGGTGTTTAATTCTTGATAAGTTTGAGTTCGAATCCTAGCTACTTCAAATCTTCTCTTTTCTTTTATTTTCTCCTTCCCTAATTTTTCCTAAGCCTTGGCCGAAATACTCCTAAGGTAGCCGCCACCTTGGAGCCAATTTCCTAAAATTTAGGAGTGTGATTTATCTTGAGAATTATTTTATAAAATATTTGAAAATAAATTAAAATTGTTATTTCTAATATCTTATCATAATCTTTTAGAGAATTTTAAATATTACTAATCTGGATTTTTAAAAACTATACCTAAGTAATTTATTAAGAGATAAAATATATGAATTTACATCTTGTTTTATGGTGGTAGTCGCCACACATTAAGGGGATAAGTCTCCATATTTTAATTCTCTTCAAATAAAATTTAAAAAGAAAATAAAAGGATAAAAGCTGGATTTTAAATGAAGTAGTTATCTCTTGGATAGGGATTTTCGAAAAATTGGGGGGAAAAGGAAGAAGGATTTCGGTAGCTTCAAGGGAGAAGGAAATCAGAATTTTATCATGTAAAAATAATTATTTAACAGCTATTTAAATTACTAAAATTAATATAAGGAATAAATTAAATTATTTCTTAAATTAATAACCTAATTCCCTCCTATATTTTTCTGGAAAATTCCCTCAAAGTTGCCGCCACACATAGAGCAATTGTAGCTCAACTAAAACTCTCCAAAACCTAGTTGGGGTTATCCAAGAAAACATTAACCAACTAGGACTTTGTTTTAGCCAAAAAATACCAGAATTTTCTCTCCAATTCCTCCAGAATTTTAGCCACAATCAGCACCATTCTGCACGAAATTTTCAGCCAAAAACCTCTCTAGTTATCGAGCAAAATACAGCTACACAAAGGCTCACTTTTCCTCTCTTATTTTCGCCACTATAGAGACCAAGACCAACCAGAATTCTTCTCTCATTCTGACCGGATTTTTGGCCATCATAAGCAGCAAAAATACAGCAACAATAACCCCTAAACTACTGACCAGTTTTGGCACCCATAGAAGGACTACAGCTGTCCAACTTTTCTCTTGTGACCAAGAATCCATAGTAAGGTAGAACTCCTCCAAATACCTAAACACCAAACCCTAGACTTTCTGTCCAGCAAATCATGAAATCCCCTACCTTCTCAGCCCCTAAAAATCACCAAAAAAACCAGCATTCAACCTGCACAAAAATTCGGCCAGCCTACCCCAAGAACAAAGCCAAAACCGAAACTTTCTACAAGGTAATCGATCTTCAACCCTTCTATTCATTTCTTACTCCATTATTTTCTTCTTTTCTCCCTTAAATCACATTCATAAGGGACTGATTTTATTCATTTCTTGGTGAGTCTCCATCAAGGACATCTAGGTGGACCAATCTCTTCAACTATCAATTGAACTCAAACTAGTCATTAAGGAATTGTCGTGTTTTAAGTCTAGATCGCTAAGAGGTAATCAAGATCCTATCTTTATTGATTTACAAGACATTAATCTTTAGTGTATTAACTTATGAATGCTTATGGAGTCGAGCATGGAAGTATGAATGAACTAGTAGGATGAATATATTGACATAAATCATAGACAAAGCATGTATGAGATAGGACATTGATGTATTTTATCATGATGAATTTAGATCAATTATAAGTTGGCAAAGATGAGATCTTTTAATGTTTATGGGGCTGTTTATGATGATTTTATGCTAGTTGAATATAAGAGTTGTCATATGGTGAATTGATTTGGATAAATGCATGGATATGATCAGTAGAATGGCAAAGGGAAGTTGTATATGTGATCTAATGAATTAAATCATCTAGATATCATGGATGAACTAGGTGATTAGCAAGATTATGAGAATTTATGTTGCATGAAATAGTAGATGGAATTATTGGATCCTAATTATAGAATTATTTGCTCTAGATAAGGAAGGAGTGGAAGTAAAGGCCATCAATTGAATTGGGTCTAGCTGTTGATTTATCCAAGTAAGTCCCTGCATAACCGTTTTGATAAATGTTACATGTTTGCAAGTAATTTTTACAATGTTATTTGGAATTGATATCAATATGATATTTTAACAAGAGGATTAAAATGTTGGCTAAACAAGATGCGTTACACTGTATTTTGATACTTGGGTTGGAAACGTGGATGTTTTACTTTCTAAATGAGTTTATCAAATTTCAACTATTCAAACTCCAAATCAATTTCTTACACTATCTCTAAACAATTTGGAAATGCTATTACAAAAAAATCACGTTTTGCAATCAAGCTAATAAAAGACTTTCAAAAAAGAAAAAAATGATTCTGCCCCTAAATGGGGAGAGTTGAGTACTCAACGGGGGTAGGCTAGTAGTACTAGTTTTGAAGAGTAAGAGTGAGTCTTTTGGCAAGAGGCCACCTCTAGAAGATAAACTTAACTTGGAGAGGTGACAATACTACATAGTCAGGCCATCCGAGCTAGCATATTGGTTCATGTGAATATTATTGATCCAGATTGGACAACTGGAGAGTTAGGTGTAGAGATGAAGGAGTATCTCACCTAGTGATAGGATCCCCCACTGCCCATTGTTGAAAGAATTCATTGGGACGCTGTCATGGTGATAACCATGATATGGATTATGATATTATTGTTTGGATTATTTGCTAATCTCTACCTAATGAATTATGAATATGATGAAATGATGATTTCTTGTGAACGATTTTGGATTCATTGAACAAAACTCCTTTGTATAACTATTATTGATGAAATTGACTTACAAACACGATTTTGTGATTTTGATAAACCTGCATGCCGAAAATGGTTATAATTGACACTTACACACACGGGACTTACTGAAATGCCAATCTCACACCTTTTATAACATAATTTTAGGGGGAGTGCTTATATTGAACAGGTCGAAGGAATAAGCGATGATCACCATTTGTTTATTTTATTTTAACTTGTATTTATTTCAAGTGATGTTCATTAGTTTTGTTCTCTCGGATTTGTATAAGTATTTCCCTCGGATGTAATAAGAGTATTTTGTTAATTTATTTAGTTGGATTTTTTTTCCTATTATTTATCAGTTGCACCTCGTTATAAAAATCCCTAGTCCTCTGGACGGGGTGACATCCCACCCTATCTAGGTACATAGGTTGTGGGGTGTTATAAGCACAACTGATAGTAACAATAGCCATCCCCTGAAATACCTTTAACACCTTCTCCGATAGCTTCACGATGAAATGAGTATTTTAGCTCTTTTACCTATGGCTACTAAAGATGTGTGGTGAATAACTATGGAGGTTTTCTTCACTATTCTCTTACTCTTTGTTACTATAAATTTAGACACTAAATATTACTAGAGAAGTATTTACTAAGAAAAGTTATATGCATAGTGTAGTGAGGGATGCTCACAGGAAATTGTTATGCCTTCTCTAATGATCATGGTTCGTGGTGCTCAACAAGTTTGAGACTTACGATATATATACTATCAAAATTAGCTTCTTCTGTACAAAAGTGGTGATTATTTACCAAGACCATGTTACACTTCATCAAACCTATACAAAAGATTCTATAGTAGAATTCCAACGGCTAGAAAATGACTAATTTTTCACTGTTATATTTGCTAGACTTTTGGACTTAAGTTTTAGACGATGGTGCATCAAAAATATAAGTCCAAAAGGGCACTTTTTCAGGCAGAATCGATTTGACACTGTTTGCAGGATTTTTGAAGAAACTTTTGGGTGCAGGGTCACCCAAATTACTTAATCCAAAATTTTGAGGACTTAAAAATTTGAAATCTTTTTATTTTAGTGCTTCAAGATGGAATTAAATTGAATCATAAGGTAAAGAAGATTTCGGAATTTATACAGATAATACTTTAACAAGGATTCCTAATCTAAGGTTCTTCCATAATAAATTCTTGGTATGCAGTCTCTTAGGCTTGCTCTTCTATTTGATCACCCATTCTTGTATTCTATTACTCAAGAGTTGCTTAACAATCTTATTTGCACACCTTGGAAGAATTGGGGTCAAACATGTCCTATAATATGTAGATCACATAATTTAGTCCTCATCAATGTTTGTCATAAGTCAAAACACAGGAGAACACCCTTAGGGCTAATAATCTCCCCTTTTTTGAGTGATGACAAACTTGATGGGATTATGATATAAAAATAATGATATGTGCAGTACGAACATATTAGACCAAGAGAAATAAGAATATTTTTCATTGAAATGCAATCTCTCATCATAGGACTCAAAGAGTTTTTATGAGATTAAGATAGAAAATTTAGGCATACACTCATAAATATGGCTCAATGAGCCTATAGCCCAACCAACCTCCATATCCTCTTTTCTTCCATCACACGACTATTCCGTAAAAGAATAGCCACAATAAAAAATGTATGAATATGTACACAATGAGGTATAGTAAATAAATCATAAGATGAGATGCTCTCCCTTAATATGTGCATATATGAACATATGTAAGATATGAGATTAAGAAGTACGATTTGAGAGAGAATTGGATTCAAACTTTGGACTTCCAAAATGTGCATTCAAAACTAGGTGGAGTAAGACTTCAGAACTTTTGGACATTAGGTTTTGGATGTTCGAAACATGTGTCCAAAATAGGATAAAGTTAGACAAAACCTTGTCTCCTTTTTTTAAAACTCATTTTTGGGCTAGACTTTTGGATCAATAAAATGAGTGTCCAAAACGCCCCATGTACATGTGCAGGAAACACGAGTTTTCAGAAATTTTGATCCAACCTAGTTTTCTCAAGAAATTTTAGACTAAGGATAACTATCTTTATTATCTGAGATTTTTAATGCATAGCATATCATAATATCTTTCAAGACAGATTGATCAACAACCTCAATCTCAATTAATACCTTTATACATACTTCAAACGCCTTTAACTCAGAACAGGATATCAAACTAGTTTTTATGGAAGACGACAGCAAACTATGATCATAATCAATCAGAGATCAAAAATCATGTTTATCATAAACCAATATATAACCAGTATATGATCATAAATCATAAATTATATATAAAAAAATTAGCACAGCATGCCGGTTTGATCAAACCCAAATCCCAAGATAAATTCCATAGAGTGTTTCACAAGATTTTATGAAATATTCAAAGTCTGCATATAAATATGTTGTAGTTCAAAACATAATAACTATTTCCAATCCATAGCACAACACCGCATAAACATCTAATTTGCAGTTCATCCAACATTAGTTCAATCAGTGCTTAATCAATAACAATCACAATAATACTCAATAATAGCAGTAGTTAATAGTAATGTAGAATTCAGTAATCATAATAATAGCACTACATATCATAACCACGGTTATAAAGATCACAATAGCACAACATAGTAGTACCATTCAGTGCACAATCGCCATTTTTCTCCCCCTTTTGTCATCAATCAAAACATAGAAGAAGGAGAGTAATTACTAAATATATGAAGTAGAGAAGAGTATATATATGAAGTAGTTATAAGCTAAGCAGAGACAGCAGCTAAAAACAGAAGGTAAAGTATTCAAATACTGGGGCAAAAAATAAAAATTGTTCTATGAAAAGCAATAAGGAGTTTCTGGTAGAGGGAGGCTAGAAATCAATCTACTGAATTGAGCACTCAGGAAATATGAAAAATCTCGATCTTAGACCCGACACCTTTTCTGGAATATTGTTTAGCAAGCCTACTGGACTTCCGCTTAACTACCACATGCTTCTGTCTTTTTCCAGATGAGACAGGGATTTCAGTAGGGGCAGGGGTGCTAATTCTTCTTGATGGGGGGATGTCTCCCTTCCTTGGTCAGGGATTATTAATTCCTCAGCCTGTTGCTCTTTCATAGCTTCTTCTTCTTCCACAGTGGCAGGTTGTTCTTTAGTTGCCTTTTGTGGGGATAAGGCTGATAGAGCAAGCATTGTTTCATCCTTCTTAGTATTTTCTTCCACAGAGATCAACCTAATCCCAAGAGTTTGAATCTTTGAATTAAGGTTACCACTTTAACAGCTAGCAAATTAATTGCATCCAGAATGCTTTCACTAATGCCTTTGCCTTGAGTCCTCTGTTTCCTCTTGGTAGGGGATTCTTCATGAGGTTTTACCTCAGCCTTTCTTTTTTCTCTGGCAAATGGGACACTCTTGCCTTCAGCCTTTACCTTTAACAGCTTTTCTTTTTCATCATCAACTGCATCTCGAAGCAGCTTCCACTCATTATCCAATTGATGTGTTATTTATTTGGGCATAAAAATCATACAAAAATTAAGCACATTCTCAATCAAGTTAAATTAAAACGTTAACCCCAAATTACACATATGAGCAAGCATACTCATCATTAACATAGCATAGGGTTCAAACGAGCGTCGATCCTTAAGGAACAAGTATGCATTAATCACTTCTCTTTCATTGTTTAATCGACTTAATAAAGTGAAAAAGAAATAAAATAAAACAAAAATAAAAATAAAAATATATACATGTCAAGGATGGAAAATTATGTAACTCAAACCATTATTTTGACAAACGTGATCTTAAAGTACCTAATCATTATCATAACTAATTATTCTCTTGGCATCATGAAGGATTAATATAGATTCACTTCTTTCCCAATCCATGAAATCACTATCTTCTAGACAAATTAGCACCACATATTCTGTTTCAACTAATTCACCCAAAAGATGCATTAAACATAATCCTTGGTTAAATTTTCATACTCTGGCAAACTTAAAATATGAAATTAACCAATGAATCCATACTCTGGTAGACATCAATTAACCTGTAATTACCCTGTTCTTAGCAATTAACCCCTTTCTCAAGTAAGTTAAGAGACAACAAATATGAAATTAACAAATTGAGACCACCATCAATCCCTTTCTCAAGCAAGTTAATAGAAAGAAACAATCAATTAATCTCGTAATCAACCCAAGTAATTAAATACCAAGAATAAAAATCAATTAATCAAAAGATCAAATAACTCTAAAAATCATGAATATCTAAAACAATGGAAAATTACAATAAAACAATTAATACATCATTGTTAAAGAAAAAGAAAACAAAGTAAAAGAAAGTACTCATAGACAAGCCTTCTCCTTCTTTATTTGAAGACCTTCTTGCACAACCCTCATTAATTTGAAGAATTCCTCATTTGATTTGAGTGATTTTCTATGATAATCTATGAATTCCCTCATTTTCTCTTATATTTTGCCTCTATTTATAGGCTTAAGAATCGTCTAAACTCATTGGTATAAGGTTCTTGGCCGAGTAGAAGTAGGAAGATACTAAAATTCTACAGATTATCAAAAACCGCGTGCAAAAATCAAAATCCCGTCTTTTCCGCAAAGCACAGCCGGCGCCGATTGTATTATGTTTCTTCCATTATTCGCCAATTTTTTCTTGATTTCAACACAATGTAGTCCAAAGTGTAGCCGCGCGCCGCCTTGGCTACTGGAGCTGGCGCCAGTTAAGTTCTGTTCTGGTCTGCTTCAACAATTTTTCGTCGCTTTGAAGTTCGTGTCATCAGCATATGGTTGGTGCCGGTTCCTCTGCCCTGTCCAGTGCTGCCTTGGTTCTGTTTTGCGACGTTTTTGCTTCATTTTACCCCTAAAATCTAAAATAATGAACAAAATACCTTTCCAAGGGTAAAATCTCAAATATGAAGGAATATGATTAGTTATTGGACAAAATGTATCACAAAAGAGCCTCAAATAACTAAGAAAAATATAACTAATTTAGCCCCTGTCATATTCCCCCACACTTAGCTCTTTGCTTGTCCTCAAGCAAAGTATCAAAGACAAGAAGGAAAACATAAGGTTTCATCAATCACTCAATCAATTTCAAAACAATATCTCTAATGCTTCCTTCATTCAAGAACATAAAACACATGCTACTACACATTTCACAACAAATGCAAGACGTGTGTAAGTGAATAATGACTTAGTAGAACCATCTCAATACTTAACAATATTCTCAAACCATTGGAAAGAATTTAGTTAAAAAAGAATATGCATTCCATAAGCTTACTTTTCATACACTCTCTCCACTAATCCGAGACATATCATGATTCTACTTAGGTCAAGTAGGACTTTTAAGCTTGCAATGTAAGGCTAAAGGTTTGTAATGTAGCTTATCAAACGAAGGGTATAGGAAAATCAAATATCAAAGAAGCTGAGAGTTCACAAGAAAAGGATAAACAAAATGTATTAGTAATTTCCAAACTCTTCTTGCTCTCCTATTCCAAAATCAATCAAACCCATAACCTTGTTTAGCAATTACAATTCAGTTCAAGCGAATCTTGCATTTTCCTTCTTTTTCTTTTTTTTTTTTTTCTCATCTTTTCACTCCCTTCATCAACTATTCTCTATTTTTCACAAGATCACTCATATTTTCAGGAATGGTATCTAGGATTTGATATGAACTCAACTTTTACAGCTCAATCACCATTCTTTTTGTGATTTTTCTTATCTTTCTCTCTCAATTTTCTTTTCTTTCTTTCACTCATCTTTTGTTTTTCTCTCTTTTTTTGCTGCTGTTCTTTTCTATCTCATCTTTTCTTTTTCTTCTCTTTCTTTTAGTAGCTTGCTGTTTTTCTTTCTTATTTTCAATCTCTCTTTTCTTCTCTTTCTTTTCTCTTTCCAGCTCAATACAACTATTGATACATGACTGAAAGTAACGAGTCATGATCATTCTCCCTTTTATTCTCCCTCAACATTCTCCTTCATATACTTTCATCTATCAAGAGCATAAAGATTTGAAAAATTATTCAAACTCTCAGAAACAAGAAATGGACAAAGTATGATAACAGGTTTTACAGAAAGAAATTCACCAATGTAGGCTCAAAATAAGCATTAGGGATAATATAAAAATAGGTAGGCTTGAAAAGCTCAAACTATCCAAAGAAGGCCTATTACCGTCATCCTTAAGTTAAATCATGACTGTCTTTCTTATTTCGCCTCGAGAGTTATTCAAGTAAGTTCTAAAATGCTCTATGAATTTTAGTAGAAAAACAGGTTTAAGAACAATGTAAAGCATTTGATCAAAAACTACTTCATCCGAGTGCATGCAAAAAGTCATGCATAAGTCATAAATGATCTAGAACATATGCTCTATAATCCATCATAAAGATATTCATTAAAAATACCGCTTGAAATCTCAAAGAAAATCAAAAAAAATTTTAAAACTTTTGCTCACAAGAAGGATAAAGTATATGCATAGACGAATTTATGCATAGAAGAATTTTCAATCAAATCACTCTCCCACACTTAAATTGGACATGGTCCTCAATGGCCAAATAAATCGAACAAGGAATAAACAATGCCAAGGGACCAAAAATATAAAGGAGAAGAGAAGAAAGAAAATACTCCCATACTTTGTGCTCAACAAAAAATTATTCCTCAATTTCAAAATAGTTCATAGGAGCTCAATACTAAGAAAACATCAAGATAATTGATAAAAACTTGGATAAAGTATATCACCAAACCACTCCCCCACACTTAAATTGGACAATGTCATCATTGGCAAAAAAATAAACACAAGAAAGCATCTCCAAATGGACTAAAAATACTACTGGGTTAGAAAGTTTAAGTAATACTGCCCCAAGTGCAATAATGCTCCAATAGATATCCAAACTTGAGGTAAAGAGAAGGGCTTGTCCAAGAGGACTTTATTCATGTAAAACAAAACACAAATAAAAGCACAAGGTAAATAATAATAACAACATACCTAAATAAAAGAAAACAAACTAAATAAAAAGACTAAAATAAATAAAAATACAACAAAAACTCTTGACACCCAACATGCTTCCTCATCAATTCGTTTAGAAAAGAGATTAAGGCTCTAAGTAGGCATAATGAATGTAGAAAGAATAGAGGATTTTGAAAAATGGAAGGTTTATGAAAACGATTTGTCTCAGCAAAGAAAAATAAATAAATCTCATTCTCAAACATTCCTTTAGACACATAAATATCTTTTTGAACATATGAGTGCACAGGGTATCTAACGGATGCATCAACTTTGAAATCACCAATTAACCCTTTAAAAAAAAGTTTTTTACAAGTAAAATTCCCCTTTAAACTTAGTATTTGAGTTCTTAAAGATGGGATTGGGAAATTCTTACTTTTCAATGCTTCTACAAATACTAAGTTACCTCTCTGAAATTAGGGTGAAGGGTAGAATTCATCAACATCCTCAAAAGGTTTCTTAGAATGAATGATAAATTCAACTTCTTGAGGCATGTTAAACTCCATACATCATCATTAGGACCATTGTTCTCCAAGAAGTGAGAGGAACCTAAGAAATCATGTGATAAGGAAATATTAGAATTATGAGCACATAGGGTAGAATCAAATACCTCTCTTGCCACATCATTCAATTGTCCTTCCTAGCCGCTCTTTTTGTTCCATAGTCAATTGTATGGGCTAGCATGAACTCATGAGTCTCCTCAACAATCTGAACTAATTGTTTTCTTTGATCACATAAACATTGGGAATCTTTTTCATGCCACTGAACAGATGAATTTGTATTGGCAACCAAAGAATTCACTAATGCTTCTAATGACGTCTCACTAAAAACATCAATGTTAGCTTGTAATTTTACCAATCTATCATCGATACACTAATTTTTTTTTTTTGAAAAATAATATAAAAATGATGAACATGCAGCAATGATGAACAATGCAATTTAATTCATGAAGAAATAAATAAAAATGAAATCTATTAGATCGCTTTTAGGTCATTGGATCATGTACCAAGGCAAACACCTAGCAAAGACAAGACGAAAGTTAGATAACGGAATTCATAATTCAAACAAAATTAGAAGAACAAATTAGTCAATTAATCATCAGTTAATGTTAGTAAGTTAGATTACATAGATACAAAGATACAAAAGATGGCACATTTTTACATAAAGAACAATTGTACATATCTACATATTTACATATTTGCATATTTACATGGTTAAATCAACAAAATCCAAGCTTTCATGATATTGTTCCCTAGCAACGGTGCTAAAAACTTGATGTGTTATTTATTTGGGTATAAAAATCAAACAAAAACTAAGCATATTCCCAATCAAGTTAAATTAAAACATTAACTCCAAATTACACATATGAGCAAGTGTACTCATCATTAATATAGCACGGGGTTCAAACGAGTATCGATCCTCAAGGAACAAGTATGCATTAATCACTTCTCTTTCATTATTTAACTGACTTAATAAAGTGAAAATAAAATAAAATAAAAATATATACATGTCAAGGATGGAGAATTATGTAACTCAAACCATTATTTTGACAAACATGATCTTAAAGTACCTAATCATTATCATAACTAATTATTCTCTTGGCATCATGAAGGATTAATATAGATTCACTTCTTTCCCAATCCATGAGATCACTATCTTTTAGACAAATTAGCATCACAGATTCTGTCTCAACTAATTCACCCAAAAGATGCATTAAACACAATCCTTGGTTAAATTTTCATACTCTGGCAAACTTAAAACATGAAATTAACCAGTGAATCCATACTCTGGCAGACATCGATTAACTTGTAATTACCCTGTTCTTAGCAATTAACCCATTTCTCAAGCAAGTTAAGAGAACAAATATGAAATTAACAAATTGAGATCACCATCAACCCCTTTCTCAAGCAAGTCAATAGAAAGAAACAACCAATTAATCTCGTAATCAACCCAAGTAATTAAATACTAAGAATAACAATCAATTAATCAAGAGATCAACTAATTCTAAAAACCATGAATATCTAAAACAATATCAAATTACAATAAAATAATTAATACACCATTGTTCAAGAACAAGAAAACAAAGTAAAAGAAAGCACTCATAGACAAACCTCCTTCTTCTTTATTTGAAAACCTTCTTGCACAACCCTCCTTGATTTGAAGAATTCCTCCTTTGATTTGAGTGATTTTCTATGATAATCTATGAATTCTTTCATTTTCTCTTGTGTTTTGCCTCTATTTATAGGCTTAAGAAGTGCCTAAACTTGTTGGTGTAAGGTTCTTGGCCGAGTAGAAGTAGGTAGATACTAAAATTCTGCAGATTACCAAAAATCACGTGCAAAAATCAAAATCTCGTCTTTTCCTTAGAGCACAGTCGGCGCCGCCTTGGCTTCTGGAGCCAACGCCGGTTGTGTTCTGTTTCTTCCGTTGTTCACCGATTTTTTCTTAATTTTAGCACAATGTAGTCCAGAATGTAGCTGGCACCACCTTGGCTACTAGAGCCAACGCCGGTTAGGTTCTATTCCGGCGCCGATTCCTCTGCCCTGTCCGGCGCCGCTTTGGTTCTATTTTGCGATGTTTTTTGTTCGTTTTACCTCTAAAATCTGAAATAATGAACAAAATACCTTTTCAAAGGTAAAATCTCAAATATGAACGAATATGATTAGTTATTGAACAGAATGTATCACAAAAGAGCCTCAAATATTTAGGAAAAACATGACTAATTTAGCCCCTATCACCAATCTCACATATCCCATCCGTTCAAATGACTCAAAGTTGTACACATTCATTTTTTAGGGTGCAGGGGTGACAGAATTCAGATCCAAAACACCTTGGTCAATAGGTTTCCATAAGGCAGGGCTTTACTGAAGGTATTTCTGGTTTGCATCATCAATTTGGAAGCAAGATACCCCAAACTTATTGGTCTATTTTTTGCATGCGCAAACATAATCACCATTTGCATAATGTTAATAGAAGTTTTGTGTCTAAAGCTTAGAACCACCATGGTTGAAACCATGTGGTGCATGATCCTACCCTGTCCATTCAGCCTTTTTGTGTTTCTGTCATTCGAGTTCTTAAAACTCTTCCCAAAAGTAAACTTACTTTCAAACTTCCCCAAATTGAACAGATCATTTCTTTCTGGAAACTTGCTTAGTTCAAAATACTGAATCCCGCCATCTTTGACCTCACACATTCTGTTTAATAGACGGAGATTAAACTCAAGATTTTTACCCTCAACTCTAGAAGTGTACCACCGGACCATGAACCCTCCTCCAATTTCCTCTAATCGGTATTTTCTTAGGTTAGCATAAAATTCTCAAACGAGTGAGGTAAACAGTTTCTCATTAATAGATAACAGAGCTCCCCAACCAAGAGACTCAAACATCTTTAATACATTTGAAAATTTCAGAAAATATGTTGGATTTGCACGATAGCCAACAATCACTGTTTAATTTCTCAAAACACCCATTCATTAAAATTAGATTCACTTTTGGAATCTAAAAAGCGAGGTACCTGGGTCTCAAAACTTTCCTGTTCCGGAGATGATTTAGAAGAGTCACTTTAAGAAGCCGAGAGTTTTGGAGCGACTATTTTTCCCTTTTCTGTTGTTGTTGATTTCTTCTTCATCATCGAAGAGATTTTTCGGACTTTCTTTGATTTAGGTTTGGTTGATTTTGGTGATTTTGCCATTGTAGTCAGAGGATGAAGGCTTGGACTTCCAATTGTTCAAAGAGAAGCTCAAAAGATTTTGAAGGAGAAAAGATGAAGTATGGTTGGTTTTAGAATTCGGGAGAGAGGGGGGAGAGAGAAAACCTTTTGTAAGTTCCTAGGAAGATGTGACATTAAGTACACTCAAGTACATTGGAAAAAGCCTTTTCATCAGAGATTTCAAAAGGTGTCTTGAGAAAAGTGCTAATATTTTGAAATTAAAAAAGAAAAATCTAGAAGCAGTTATTCTTGACGGATATACGAAGCATCAGAGGTGATTCTATTTTGGATTCAGGCTTGATCCGAAATGTTCATCCAAAAAAGAACTTCTTCAAGAGAGAGTTTTGGAAGTGCGTTTTGGACTTATTCTCCAAAATGTTGCATTCAAAAGTTGTGTCTTCAGTGGTTCTCCAAATAAAAACAACAATTCTTTGGCAATTATGTCAGTCACATGATCTTTGTAATTCCTAAACCTTTTCTCAGATTTTGAACCTTTCTTCGGCTAAAGGTTTTGTAAAAATATCAGCAAATTGTTCATCAATTGAAATATATTCAACACATACATCTCCTTTGAGCACATGATCCCTAATAAAATGATGTTTAACCTCAATATGCTTAGTTCTAAAATGTTGAATAGAATTCTTAGTTAGATTTATTGCACTTGCATTATGGTACGCAATCCGAATTAAGACCAAAATCAAGCAGTGTATTTTTAATCCATAGAATTTGTGCACAGTAACTCCTAGCTGCAATGTATTCAGTCTTAGTTGTGGATAAGGATACACAGACCTGCTTTTTGCTATAACACTAGAGAGTGTCCAAGAAATTGGCAGTACCTTCTTATGCTTTTTCGTTCAACTTTATAGTCTGCATAGTCTGCATCGGTATAGTCTATGAGATTAAATCCATTAGTACGAGAATACCATAAACCATAATCATTTGTTCTAACTAAATATCAAAGGATGCATTTCACGGCACATAAGTGAGATTCCTTTGGGCATGATTGAAATCTGACGCAAAGACAGACTGAAAACATGATATCTGGTCGACTAAGAGTAAGATAGAGTAAACTTCCAATTATATCTCTGTATTTAGATTCATCTACCTTCTTACCCTTTTTATCCTTGTCAAGTTTTAAAGAAGTGCTCATAGGTGTACTGATTTCTTTGGCTTCATTCATACCAAACCTTTTGAATAGTTCCTTAGCGTACTTAGCTTGATTTAGGAAGATTCCATCCTTGGTTTGTTTAATTTGCAGCTCGAGAAAGAAGTTGAGTTCTCCCATCATACTCATTTTGAATTCTTGTTGCATTGTCTTAGCAAACATCTTGCACAAGGAATCATTAGTAGCACTAAATATGATATTATCAACATAAATTTGAACAATAAAAAGATCATGAAAATTTTTTGACTTAATAAACAGTGTGGTATCGATCAAGCCTGTTGAAAAACCTTTTGAGATCAAGAATCCACTAAGCCTTTTATACCAAGCTCGTGGGGCTTATTTTAAACTATAGAGAGCCTTTGAGAGTTTGAAAACGTGATTTGAAAAATGCTCATGAATGAAGCCCGGAGGTTGTTCTACATATACTTCCTCCTTAATAAAATCATTTAAAAACACACATTTAACATCCATTTGATAAAGCATGAAATTTTTGAAAGATGCAAAGGCAAGAAGAATGCTTATGGACTTTAATCTAGCAACGGGAGCAAATGTTTTATCATAATCAATACTCTCTTCTTGATTGAATCATTAGGTAACAAGTCTAGCTTTATTTCTAATGACCACTACATTTTCATCAAGTTTATTTCTAAAAATCCACATGGTACCAATAACCGGATGATCAAGTGGTCTAGGGACGAGTTTCTAAATTTGATTTCTTTCAAATTAGTTTAGCTCTTCTTGTATAGCTATTATCCAGAATTCATCATGCAAGGCCATATCAATACAGTTAGGTTCTACACTAGAGAGTAGAGCAAAATTGTCTATAAAATACCAACTAGTTTTTACTCCACAGTTAGGATCACCAATGATTTGTTCTTTTGGATGACCGGTTTTGTACTTCTAAAATCTTAGTAGTCTTTGATCCGTGAGTTCTTCAGTTTCTTGCTTGCTTCGTTCAGCTTGTTGCTTTTCAAGTTCCTCTTCTTTGGCATGAATGTACAGTGGTGGTGCCTTGTATTGTTCTTTCCCTCTTTCTTTTGAACTTCCTACATCATCATCATCTTTTCTTGAAGTATAAATATTAGATTCATCAAAGACAACATGTTTGGATTCTTCCACACATAGAGTTCTCTTATTGTACACTTTATATGCCTTTTTATTGGAAGAGTATCCAATAAATATAGCCTCATTGAATTTGCTATCAAATTTTCCAAGATTGTCTCGGGTATTAAGAACAAAACACTTGCAGCCAAATACTTTGAAATAAGAGATTGATGGAGTTTTGTCAAACATAAGCTCAAATGGTGTTTTTCTTAGAAATTGTCTCAACATTACTCTATTTATAATATAACATGTAATATTTACAACTTCAACCCAAAAGTATTTTGGAGATCATAGATCTAGCTATTTCTTGCAAAGTTCGATTTTTTCTCTCAACAACACCGTTCTATTGAGGGGTTTTAGCATCTAAAAAGTTGTGAAAGACTCTATTTTCATCACAAAAGTGTGTAAACTCACTATTGCAAAATTCTTCCCATTATCACTCCTGATGGAAATCAGTTTGCATCCAATAGAATTTTGGACGCGCTTGAATAATTTTGAGAATTTAGAAAACACTTCATCTTTTTGTCTAAGAAATAAGGTCCATGTAAATCTTGAGAAATCATCTACTAAAACATAAGCATACCTCTTACCACCAAGGTTAGTAGTCCTCATTGGTCTAAACAAATCCATATGTATTAATTCAAAAGGTTTTGAGGTAGAAATCATTTTCTTGGGTTTGAAAGAAGTTTTGATTTATTTTCTAAATTGGCATGCATCACATATTTTGTTTTTATCAAACTTCATTTTAGGCAGTCCCCTAACAAGCTCTTTTGAGGATAATTTGTTTAGCAAATCAAATGATATATGGCCTTATCTTCTATGCCAAAAATAGCAATCATTGTCATACACAGAAAGACATCTAATATTGTGAGCTATAAGATCATCAAGATAGAATACATAAATATTTCAAACATGGTTAGCAGCAAAGATTGTTTCATTATTTGAGATATTCATAATAGAGCAAGAATCTTTCTCAAAAATGACTTTGCAACCATTGTCACATAATTGACTAATGCTAAGCAAGTTATATTTCAGCTAATCAATTAATAACACTTGTTTGATAATGATTAAAGATCCTTTACCAATGTTACAAATGCCAAGAATGTTTCCTTTCTTTTTGTCTCCAAAGGTAACAAATTCATCGGTTGTTGCTTGCACATCTTCTAATAGAGCTGCATTTCTAGTCATATGTCTTGAACATCCACTATCCAAGAGCTATATTGTGAAGCTCACTTTCTCTAATGAATGTACCTATACATGAGAAGGGAGAGTGATTTTTGGTACCCATATTTTCTTGGGTCCACGGGGATTAGTAGTGGTTCCTCTAATTTTCCAGACTGTTTTTGCACCAGATTTAACTTTCTTCTTAACATGACACCTAGATGCTTTGTGTCCAAATTTTTCACAATATGTGCAACACTTGTGTGTCATATATGATGAGGCAGCTTTTAAAAAGTGAGATTTGTAATTCTTGGCTTTGATCTCATGCCTATAATCTCGACCATTTCTGTTTCCAGCTATGTGTTGAGCGCCAAGCAATTTTTCCAAGTTGTTTTTGCCATTTGTAAACTTTTCAATGCATGTAGTGAGATCATCGATTCTATTTTTCATATTGCCAAAATTGCTAACCATAATTTCAAGAGAATAGATTTTATCACAAAAGCATTCATTTTCTAGAGACACATAATGCAAGGCAGTAATGATAATATTTTTTTCCATATTTGCACACATATGTGACTGAATAAAGACTTTGTTCTCATTTAACGGCTTTGCATTCTCATCTAACAATCAATCAATTTTCATCTTCATCTCTTTATTTTTTTTTTCTAGTCAACTTTTTCAGTTCATGAAACATGTCAATTAATAATTCACTAGGATCATCATGCTTTTCATGATCAGAATTATGTAAATTAGATATGGAATTGGTGATAGTGGGATTTACCTCATTTTCCATTACCATGAAGCATATGTTAGCGTCTCATTTTCGGAGTCTCCATCTTCCTTAGACTTGGACTCATTTTGGTCCTAAGTTCCTATTAATTCTTTGCCTTTCTTTACTTTCAGATCCTTCTTCTTCTTTTTAAGCATTTCCTTCTTTTTCTTTAGCTATTGGGTAGTCAACAATGAAATGTGACGTACTCTTGCATTCATAGCATTGAGGCTTAAATGATGAGGTATGTCTCTTTCTTTTCACGAACTTCTTTCCTCTTTTAAAGTTTTCTTTGTTGAACATTCTTTTGAATTTCTTTGCAATTATTCCCAATTCTTCGATGTGTACTTCAATCTTATCACCACTATCCGATTAACTACTTTCAGCTTCCTCATTTGCAACTTCCAGTGCTATTCCCCTTTTTCCTTTATTATGATCATCAGATTCTTGAAACCTCTTGAGTTTCATTTTAATCATTAGGAGAGAGCTAATCAGGTCTTCAATTGGTAAGGATTTTAGATCCTTAGATTCTTCCACAGCTAGTGCTTTCGGTTGCCAACTCTTAGGCAATGCATTTAGAATTTTTTTGTTTTATTCACTAAGGGAATAAACTTTCCCATAGGTTTTAAGTCTATTGACAATATTTGTAAATCTGGTAAATATATCAGTTATACTTTCATTTGACTTCATCGTGAACAATTCATAATCATGAATTAAGAATCCTAACTTAGATTTCCTCACTTGATTTGTTCTCTCATAGGTGACTTTAAGTAATCTCTGCATATCATGGGCTGAATCACAACTACTAACTCGGTTATATTCAGTGGCATCAAGAGCACAACACAGAATATTCATTACTTGAAAGTTTAATGTCATTTTGGCATTATCTTCAGCATCAAATCATCCTTTGTTTAGGAACTTTTTTGCCGTCAACAAATTTTAACGGGACAAATGGACCATTTTCAATCAGATTCCACAACTCAAAGTTGATTGAATAAACATAAATCTTCATTCTATATTTTCAAAAAGTATAATTTTTTTCATTGAATAAAGAAGGTCAATTTGTTGTGGATCCTTTAATATATGGAAGAGCATATGAGTTTGCCATAGGGATCTTTTTTACATAGTTATTAAACCGAAAACAGAGTAGTCCAATGCTCTGATACCAAATAAAAAACCTTAGAGAGGGGTGAATAAGGTTTTTAGCACATTTAAAATGCTCTTTGAAAAATCTATTTTGAGAAACTCCTCAGAATTTTAGATCGAAGAGACTTGCTACAACAAAAAGCTTCCGAAATGATTTAGGGATTACTTACACTCTATATAAGACAGGACACACCATGCAATTAATACTAGAGTGGAAATGAGTTGGCGAGAACTATAAAGGTTTCTTTTGAGAGATTAAAAAGAATTTTGTACAATGAAGATTGCAACTAACCGAAATTAAATGCAGAGAGAGATAACACAGGATTTATAGTGGTTTGATCTACGAAGATCTACATCCACTACCTTAAGCTCACACTTAAGGATTTTCAACCAGATTTTATTCACCCAACTTAATGATATCAATCTACACCAAATACAAGAGAAGATCACCACACTTGATTTTACCAAAACCCCTCAATCAACAAACAAATCAAGGTTCACCCCAAATGGGTTTTACACTACAACCCTAATACATAAAGATGAGTGTAGTATTGAGGTGAAAATGGCTCATTCTTTTGAGCAGATATACAAAGAAAAATGAGCTCAAACAATCTTTACCTTTTCGACACAATTTTATTTCACTTTGAAGCATTATGAAAAATAAGATTTTTGTATTCTATAGAGCAAGAGTGTTTCTTAGAAAGATAGAACAAAAATCTACTTTCAAATTGAGTTTTTAAAACCTTTAATAGAGGCAAAATGTAGAGTTCCAACGGCCAGAAAACGGCTAGTTTTTCGCTGTTAGATTTGCCAGAGTTTTGGACTTAAGTTTTGGGCGATGGTGCATCAAATGTAGTCCACAATTGCACTTTTTCAAGCAGAATCGATTTGATACTGTTCACAGGATTTTGGACGAAGCTTTTGGATGCAGGGTCATCTAAATTATTTAATCCAAAATTCTGAGGACTTAAAACTTTGAAATCTTTTTGTTTTAGTGCTTCAATATGGAATTAAACTGAATCATAAGGTAAAGAAGATTTAGGAATTTATACAGATAATACCTTAACAAGGATTCCTAGTCTAAGGTTCTTCCATAATGAATTCTTGGTATGTAGTCTCTTAAGCTTGATCTTCTACTTGATTGCCCATTCTCGGATTCTATTGCTCAAGAGTTACTAGCAATCTTATTTGCACGGCTTGGAAGAATTGAGGACAAACATGTCCTATAACATGTAGATCACACAAGTTAGTCCTTATCAATATTTGTTATAAGTTAAAATACAAGAGAACGCCCTTAGGGCTAACACTTGTCATAAGTAAAATTGAGTTCTTAGTCATTTGATAAAACTGGGCATTTCATTAAAGTAAGACTATTGTGCCATGATTTTTAATGTGGAGTGATTTACCTTGAATCAGTAAGTAGTTTACTCACATCATTGGTATAACCATATTTCAAATACGTAGAACTGGACCTGTAGTAGTGGTCTCTCTTAAAGTATTGTAATTATAGAGACCAGACTATTATTACTATAGCGTGAATGGATACCTTCATACTTGAGTATGAGTTGGTGATGTGAAACCCCAGTTGAAACCAACCTTAGAGTAAGGGGGTTGGGATGCATATCACATTTTATTGAATATTTAAATATATTTTTATATGATTTTATATGCTTTGGATTTGTGATTTGTAGCCTAGAAGGCTTGATTGTGTTTATTGAGTAAGAAAGGGCAAAATAGTAATTTTTGCTTGGGGTGAAAATAGAGAGATAGCTTGAGGATTAAATAGGAAAAATATTTTGGAGAGAAAATAAGAACAAGAGTTATTGTGGTTTAGTGGTTAGAGCTTTGGAATTAATTCTTGAGGTCTTGAGTTCAAATTCCATCATTTGAGTCTTTGCATGATTGAATTTTATTTTTATTTAAGGAGGCTATTTTCGGCCTTGTATGCTTTAGGGAAGAGTAGAGGTGTTGACCTAGAGGAGACATGATAGGAATGTCCTAATCCTAATCTTGTGCCCTACGAAAATTTCTAAGGGAATTCATATCCTTCTTTATCCTTAGTTTTTCTTACTTCTTAATTCATTAAGTTGTTCAATTTATTCAAGCTAATTCTATTCCAGAAAATTCTAGCAAAGTGTTGTGGCTTTGAAGGTTCAAAAATATCTAAGTGTAAGACATCTTGTGAGCCAAAAATGGGTAGGAGTTTTGGAAGGTTCCCAAGAGAATTAATCTCCATGGTTGAACCTTCAAAACTCCACCCTAGCTATGTTCATTTTCTTCATGAAGTAATCTGGAATTTTTCCAGCTTCTTGTTCAGTCCATGTGTCAAAATTTTCAACCATCATTCCATCCCAAATGCTGCCAGAAAAATAGCCCTCTTGATCAGCTTGATGTCTGAAATTATAAGGCCAAAACCAGACTGCACAAATGCTATGCAAACCAGGAAATTTTCTGGACAAATTCGCAGTTTTGGTGAACCTAAACCAAGTTGTTTTCTTTCAGTTTTTCACCCAGCATCTTAGCCACATTTTTCCTCCATGAAGAAGGCTGGAAACCAGCCTTAAAAGACCTCTGAATGCCCCATCAAATCCTCTGCAAACTGACTGAACAATGGCAGCTAAATCTGCCCAGAAAAATTTCAGCAAACTTTCGAAACTGTTTAGGAATTTTTCCAGCTTTACTTCTCCTTCAGTCTTGTCCGAAACCTCCACCATTTTTCTATACAAACTTCCCTTGAACAGCCATGAACTGAGCATCATCATCTTCCCCAACATTCTGCTCAAAAACCAGTCCCATGGCTGCCCTAAAATATCTCCAATAATCACTCCAATCAAGCCATTGATTGGAGACCAAAATTCCAGCAAACCTAATTAGTAAACTACCATAAATCAACCCTCAAACAACCAGAAATCTCTTCACCATTGTTTGCCATATTTTTGGCCACCATTAAGCTTCTTCAAGCACTTTCATTCCAGCAAAATCCCCAGCCAACTCAGCCAGCCATTAGAGCTTCCCAAAAGCTCTCCTCCATCAAATATCTTCTTACCATATTTTGTTTCCAAATTTGATTCCCTAAAATATTCTTTTAGGATTTCAAGCAAGCAGCTTTCCTTTTCCTCTCAAACTAGAAAAATCAACTATCAAAACCTCTCAAACAATTTGGCCACTCTAATCCCACAGAATTTCGGCCAGCTTCAATCAAATCCTATCCATTCTCTTCAACCTTCAAGAACACCTAGAACACCAAGAACACCTACTAGCATCCATATGCCTAATACCACTCCAAACCACTCCAATCTTCTCCAAAAACTCCAGATCACACCTACTCCACCCCTTGAAACCACTTTTGCAATTTTTAACATCAAACTTCGAAATCCAACTCTCTCTTTTGGATCGAAAAACCAGTATTTTGTGAAGGCTTAAGAACACCTTCAAAGTAAGCATGATCAATCACCCCACCTTCTCTCATCTTCAACTTCTAATGAATATATGTATATATAAACATACTAATGGACTCTCTTTTCCTCTTCTCTCTCTCTCTTGGCCGAATGCTCTCTCTCTCTCTTGGCCGAATGGTTTCTTCAACCATGGCCATATTTTCTTCATCTCTCTTGGACAGATCAAATCTCCTAAGAGTTGGATCCCTTCGAAACTACTCCAAGGTAGTCATCAATCAAGTAAGCCTCTTCAACCCTCTCTTTAAATTCTAGATTCATGTCTCCTAGGATGATATTGGAAGGAGATGGATTATGATTAGGGTTTGAGCATGTGTTGTTGTGATGAGTTGAGATTGAAGCATGAATAAATGTGTGTATATAATGAAGATGGGATTGATGTATGAGTTGATTGTTTTGGTTGATTGTATGGCATTTTTAGGGTTTAATGCATGTCTCCATGTCGTGAGTGGTATATGTGATCAAGCATGTTAGAGATTATGTCACCTTTGGTGAATAGGGTTTATGTTCATGTATGATTGTTAAGGCCATGAATATAGTTATGTTAGTAGAGTTTGGATAATGTCTTGGTAAATTTAGATCTATGTCTTTGTTCATGTTTTGGATGATTTGATGAATTGGAGAGGAGTATATGTTCATGATTATGATTAGCAATGGAAATATGATCATGACCTTGTTGTCCCTAAGCTAATTTTATTTCATCAATAAAATGATTATTACTATAATTTCTTCTAGTAAATTTTGAAAACCCTAGGAAAATGTGGATTTGGTCTTTTATATACAATAGTGATATTTTAGTCAAATAAATGATAACTTTTATTAAAGAAATAAAATATATAGATTTTATATAAAATAAAATATATAGAAAAAAATAATAAAGCCTTTCATATGAATATTCATAATAGGTAAAATATTAATTTTGTAAGTCTTATATTCATAAGTGCTATTAAAATTTATTTATTATCTTTCAATCAAAACCCATTAAAATTTGCTTACAACTAATTTTAGTTACCAATTATTTTCTAGCAAATAATTATTAATAGATTATTATTTTACCTAATACCACCTAGGATCCTTTATCAAATAAACTCTAATTTATTTTTAGCAAGATTTAGACCTTCAACTTATTAGTACCTATTTCCAAAACCCTAATTATTTTAATATCAAACTAGACTTAGTTTATAAACCCTTTTATTTATTATCTAGCCTTAAAGCTTGGGACACTAGGGACATGATTGGGGTAAGTTGAGCTAGTTTTATTTGTAAAAGTGAATTTTGCCTTGAGTTTAGTTATGATTTATATTTACCCCAGGTGGGGTTAGGTTAGCTGTTGAAGACCCTTATTTTATCTCAAGCTAAGGATCAGGTAAGCTCCTGCATAAAACCTGATTGATGTAAAATGGTTCTATGGCAAGCCAATTGTGGAGTGCGTGGTCACTTATTTCTGTAAAGGCAATTGAGAATTATCTCCTTTCTTATTTCAATCAAATAAATTATTTGAAAATCAATAAGCAGATTTACTCAAACTCTAAACTCTTTCTAAAACTAGCTTTGTCTCAAACTTTGAAAATTCTTAATTGCCATTTTTAAGTGGAGCTATGTTTTATTCATTTTCCCAAGTGGGATAAATTACGTTGAGTACTCAATAAGAATGCATTGCTAGGACTAGTCTTTGAAGAGTTAGGGTAAGTCTCTCAGTAGGTGGCCGCCTCTGAGGGGTGAGTCCTTCCCGGATAAGATGTCAATTCAGTTGGTCGTGTCGATCTGAGCTAGCAGTTTTCAGTCAAGTGTACTGTGTGTTACCGGAATGGACAACCGATTTTGTTTGGGTGTAGAGATGGAGGAGTATCTCACCCGGTAGGCCGATCACCTACTTTTTGTCAGTCTGCACAAAGTGTGGCATTCTGACCGTTGTATGGTTGTGGGGCCCAACGTGTGGTAACCCATGACCACCTTTTTGAGTGGTTGATTTTATTGAACATGTATGGTTGGAAAAGCCAAAACACCACTCTTGATTTGACTATTGTTTATTACTTGCTAGTATTTCTCATATGAGGATTTTACACTTTACATTCATGAACTGTTTTCATTGGACACTCAAAGCATACACGGACTTACTGAAATTTTTATCTCATCACCCTTTTTATCATGATTTCAGGTTGATCCTGTTGTGGGGATGAGTAGCTAGTTGTTTCCTACCTTGGAAGATTTTCTGATATTTATTTTTATGTAATACTTTGGGAGTTGAGAGTGAATAATTTCTATTATAGATTTGTTTATGAATTCTTGGATTATAATAAGTTTTAACTTTAAAGTATTATTTTTATTCTATTATTTTGATTGTGTGACTTAGTTATAAAGACCCTTTGTCCTTTGGACGGGGCGACATCCCCGGCCCTGTCGGGCCTAGGTAGTGGGGTGTTACAGGTGGTCTGGCGAAGCTAATATTTTATACTTTGATATATGTTGGGTGAGATTGCTTTTGTGAGGTCAATATCCTTGTACATTGACGTATTACTCTAGTTACTTAAAACGGGCTCATGCAATAGAGTTTCTATACTTCACTTAGTGAAGTTAAATCACCCCCTTTGTGATTGTCCAGGATAATCTAATGATCTAGGGCCTTGGGAAAGTGACTCTAGAAAGTGTGCTTTTGGATAACTTCCAATGATAAGCAAGTACATTCAAGTAAGTCATGGATTATCGGACTAAAGATCTAAGGATGGTAGATGTCTTTGATATTGGTGTTAGTACATTTACCCTGTCTCATTGATGAGTGTTATATAGAGAGGTATTTCCATCAATTCACCTGTAAGTCGGAGACATTGCTTTAGTAATATTATTCTTGGAGTCAATATTTTCATATGGTGATAAATGAAAATATTTAAAATAATAAAATGTAACTATTTAATAGTAAGGGCATTTTGGTCATTTTATTAGCTATGAATAATATGTCTCTTGGTCCCCGGAGTAGCTCAAGTTACCTTGGTGTTATTTAGACATAGTCTGGGCTTGGTGGATAATTATTTGGAAGAAAAATAAAATTTATTATAAAAGTCCAATTAGGGATGGGTTTTGATAAGGCCCAAAAAAGATAATTAATTAATTAAAAAAATTGGGCTAAAATAAATTAATTAATTGGGCTAATATATGTTGACATATATTAAGAGTCCAGTTAGAATTAATTAATTAGTCTTGAATTTTTAATGAGGCACAGAAAAAATACTTAATTAATTAAGAGAATTAAGCCAGTGTTGTACCGGTTTTTTAGCACAACACCTAGCCCAATTGGGCTTGGTGATTTCGGCCATTAGTGCTTTGAATGTCCTAAGGCTGGCCAAAATATGTATGAAAGAAAAAACAAGCGTTGTGCAATTTTGAATGAATTAGAGTGTGCCGCCTCCTTTGATTTTTCTCTTCCACATTCTTTCTCTTCCCTCTTTCAAGTAGAGTGTTTTTATCCTAAAAAGGAGCTTTCACCAAGCAAACGCCTAGAGTAAGGTAGAGTCATACTCTGGAAGACAAAGAGAAGAAGCTTGGAAATGCTTAATGTGTAGGAGTAGAAGAATAGTGGGAGTTCCAGTTGAACAGCAGACGCCTCCTTCTTCTCTTCCAACACAAGTTTCAGTGCAACCCGGCCCCTTGTTGGTTAATCCGAGACCAATAAGGAAAAGTAAGTACTCTGTCCTTGATATGGCTCGAAAAACTAAAAATTTTCTACTGCGTTTTTCCTTTGATAGTTTTCCGCGATTCCTTCAAGTGGTATTAGAGACACGATTTTCATCTAGAAGCATGTACTAGGGTTAAAACTAGAAAATATGGTTCCTTTACTATTAAAAAATGAATCTTTTGTAATTTCATGTGATCCCTCATACATTGGTTTTCTAGAATTCATGTACACCTCACGGTTAGAGGCATAGGATCATGTATTTTAATGGTTTTCCTATTGTTTTTTTTTTTTTAAGTAGATTCGTTGTACGCCTTGTGATTAGAGGCATAGATACTTGTAAATGTGTGTTTTTATGCTTGGTTTAGTTAGTGTTTCTTTGCATTCTTTTAACATGTAAATTTTAAGGATTAGAAGAACGTGATTGCTGAAATTGTTGAAGGGCGAAAAATGGCTGAAAAGCATGATTTTTTTTCAAAAATCGGCGAACTCCAGATCAGGCCCGACACTAAGAGGGCTGATCGAACCAAGTGCTAGGTCCACTCTACCTAGCCAGAGTTTTTGGAGAAATAGAGCAGACTCGGCGCCAGGTGGGCCCAATGGACCAAGCGCCAGGTCCACTCTGCCTAGAGGTAATTGTGGACAAATTGTCCAAGAACTAGGAGAGCACTGCTGAAGTTTTGTTCCTCAAATTTTCCTTGATGTAATCATGTTTTGAAACCATTGTATGAGGTTAATTTTCTGCAATAGTTTTATTTATCTATAGATGAATAATTTGCATGAAAATGAATAGTAAATGATCGAACCATTTTATGATTAAACAAGATTATTGCTTTTTAATTCATGATATTTAATCCATTGTTCGGTCACCTAGGAATAAATGAATAGTTTGAGCATAAAAAAAATTACTTTTGATATCATGCTTATTTCGTTTTTGTGATCAAATGCGGAAGTTCTTGTGAGACTAAAGTCTCACAAGATAGGATAGTATTTTGATAAAACGTTTTAATCTAAGAAACTTTAAAATAAAAGAATTCATGGTTAATTCTCTTAAACGGTAAAATCCATGACATAGAGAATAATGTTGAACTTAAGGTTATTTAATAAAGTTTTACTTGGTTATTAACTTAGAATAATAAAATAAATTCGTAGTTTATTCTCTCAAAGGATTTAATCCTTGACATAGAGAATAATATTGAATTTTAGATTTTTACTAAAGTTAATGAAACCATAAGATTATAGAAAACGTTTTTTGGGCTAAAAACTCTATTTTCAATAAAAGATTAAGTAGGAGAGGGGTTCCAACAACCCTATAGCTGTTGGAATATATACCCTCTAGACTAGTTTATCTGATGTAATTATTGAATTTATTAATAAAAGAATTTATTCTCAAAATTTACTTGTGAATTTACATTTTATTTGTGCACGATTTTCATTTGAAAAGGACATGTTGTGTTTAAGTAAGTGATCCATGTGAATGGTGGTCTTTCACAGTAAGGTATGGATCGCGGGTTACTTAACACATAAATATTTGTTCTTAACTAATTGATGAGAATGGGAATCTCATCATGTTTAGGTTATTGTGTTATGAATTTCAAACGGGAAATGGCTTATCTTTAGCCAGTGAGAAGTCCACTCACTTCATAGCATGAGTGTATTTCGAATACGTAGAACATAACCTATAATAGTAGTTTCTAAAAGTACTATTTAAAGAAACCCAGATTATTACTACTACAGCGTGGACTAATACTCTACCGCTTAAGTATGAGTTGGTGGTCTGACGAAACTAGATGCATATACTTTGATATACTGTAGTTGAGGTTCTTTCGTAGAACCGATATACTTATATGTTGGATATATGTGACTAGTTAGTTATGACAGACTTGTACAAGATAACTTCTACGCTATATCACCCCTTATGACTGTTCAAATTATCTAATTATCTAGGGCCTTGGAGAACATGACTTGGATGTTTCTTTAGGGTAGCTTCCTTAGAAAGTGGAAACATTTTAGGAATAGTAGATTATTGAACTAGAGGTTTAAGGATGGTAGATGTCTTTTAGAGAGGTGTTAGTACACTTCCCCTCTCTAAATGCACGGCAATGCGTAGAGGGGTATTTTAGTCATTACAACTATAGGTCGAAGACTTTGCTAATGCAGCATTATCTTTAGGGTCAATATTTCCTTATAGTAATATTAGGAAATATTTAAAATGTAAAATATAGCTATTTATATAGCATGGGTATTTTGATCATTTTAGTAGCCAAGATGATGTGTCTTTTGATCCCCAAAATGACCCTTAAGTCATGAAAGATTTAGGTTAAGGAATTGGTCTTGCTAATTGTGGGTTTTATTTTATTTTATTTAAGTAGTCTAATTTATTATTGGATTAGAATAAAATAAAAGGCCGGAGAGAGAGTATATATTTATCTAGTTTAATTGATTAATTAATTATTCATGGCCCAAGGCTAAGATTGAATAATTTTAAAATTAATCTAGATATAAAACTAGATAAAAAGTTTGATATTTTATATTGGTCTATTTGGGCTTGATGTGTTTAGATTTGGCTATAAAAATCATATAAAAACTAAGCACATTCCCAATCAAGTTAAATTAAAACGTTAACCCCAAATTACACATATGAGCAAGCGTACTCATCATTAACATAGCATAGGGTTCAAATGAGTGTCGATTCTCCAGGAACAAGTATGCATTAATCACTTTTCTTTCATTGTTTAACCGACTCAATAAAGTGAAAATAAAATATAAAATAAAATAAAATAAAATAAAAGAATATACACAAGTTAAGGATGGAGAAGTATATAACTCAAACCATTATTTTGATAATCATGATCTTAAAGTACCCAATCATTATCATAACTAATTATTCCCTTGGCATCATGAAGGATTAAGATAGACTCACTTCTTTTTTAATCCATGAAATCACTACCTTCTAGATAAATTAGAATTATATGGTCTCGTCTCAACTAATTCATCCAAGAGATGCATTAAACACAATCCTTGATTAAATTCCCATGGTCTTGGCAAATTCAAAACATAAAATTAACCAATGATCATTGGTCTCGGCAAACATCAATTAACCTTTAATTACCTAGCCCTCATCAATTAACCCCCTTGGTCTCGGCGAGTTAATAGATAACAAATATAGAATCAATAAATTGAAACCACCATCAACCCCTTTGGTCTCAGCGAATTAATGGAAAGAATCAACAAATCAATCCCATAATAAGCACAAGTAACTAAATACCAAAAAGAACAATTAATTAATCAAAAGATCAAATAACTCTAAATATCATGAATACCTAAAACAATATCAAATTACAATAAAATAATTAATTCATCATTGTCAAGAAAAAGAAAACAAAGTAAAAAAAAGCACTCATAGACAAGCCTCCTTCTTCTTCCTTTGAAGAACTCCTTGCACAACCCTCCTTGAATTAAAGAATTCCTCCTTTGACTGAGTAATTTTCTGTGATGATCAATGAATTCTCTCATTTTCTCTTGCATTTTCCATCTATTTATAGGTTTAGGAAGTGCCTAAACTCATTGGTATAATGTTCTTGGCCGAGTAGAAGTAAGAAAATACTAAAACTCCACAGATTATCAAAAATTACGTACAAAAATCAAGATCCCATCTTTTCCTCAGAGCACAGCCGGCACCGCCTTAGCTGTCGGAGCCGGCGCCGATTATGTTTCTTCCTTTGTTCGCCGATTTTTTCTTGCTTTCAGCACTGTGTTGTCCGGAGTGTAGCCGACGCCGCCTTGGCTACTGGAGCCGACACCGGTTCGGTTCTGTCCTGGTCTATTTCAACAATTTTTTTTGTCGTCTTGAAGTTCATGCAACCAACACATGGCTGGCACCAATTCCTCTGTCTTGACTGGCACTGCCTCTATTCTATTTTGTGACGTTTTTGCTTCGTTTTACCCCTAAAATCTGAAATAATGAACAAAATACCTTTCCAAGGGTAAAATCTCAAATAAGAAGGAATATGGCTAGTTATTGAACATAATGTATCACAAAAGAGCCTCAAATAACTAGGAAAAATATAACTAATTTAGGCCATATCAGGGCTTGTTAATTATTTATTGGGTTGTTTAATGAAGCCTAAAAAATAAATAATTGAGATTTATTATTTATGGGTGTTCAAGCCTAAGAGTAAATAATTTTATCTGATCTAATGAATAAGACTAAGGTTAAAATAAAATTTAAAAATAATTAATTAATTAAAAAATTAAAAAAATAAAAGACAACACGGGATGAATCTCGTGTTGTTTTACGTGAAGGATAACAGAAAGTATGGATGCTTTCTGTTTTCACGCAGATGGCATTTCTCTCTCTAGGAATTAGATAGGAAATGAAAAGGGTCATCATGCATTAGGTGTGAGAAGCTCTTGGAATTTTTTCAATTCACAGAAACCCAATTCACAGAACCAAAGTCTGTGAAACATTCATAGAGAAGAAAAACATATTGCAAACCCACTTCTTTAAGCTTTCACGGGCTGTGCTACGGGCACCATTTTGGAAGATCAAAGGCTTTGCATGAATGAGATGCAGTCAACGTTTACAAGGACGTGATCCAATAGCTTCAAACATCCTTGTACAGACAGCTACATTAGTGCGAAAAGAGACATTCAATCACAGAAGTAAATTTTTCATTTTGCTACCACGCTTTTGTTTTGATAATTTTTGTCATTTTAATCCTTCAATGGCTTCCATCACAACTCTCACTAGAGCTAGTGGATTTTCTTATATCATTCTGAGCATGACCCCCTATAGGATGGATTTCCATAAGTATCTAGAACTAATGAAAGAGTAAATTTAAAAGCCTAGGGTATTTGCTAGGATCGACCAACCTACGTTGGAGGTTTTTAGTATTAGATTACCCGTAGGTAATGTGAATTAATGGCCATCCTATCGGTGGAACTTTTTCTAGTTCATTACATATTTTAGGAAGTTTTGATTCGTAATGATTATACACTTAACTTAAGATGCTTTTAATCTTCCTACGAAGCTCTGTTAGCTTTTCTAAGAGGCAAATTATTTATATTATTGATAATGATTTTAAGAGTTATCTATTATTAAAGAAATAATATAAAGAATATGCAAATTAATTTCTTGCAAACTAAATAAATGTTTTTTGAAATATTTCAGAAATGTCTAGTTTCAATCCATTGTCAATCATTCTCAAGAAGAATAAGTTGACAGACCCAAATTATGTGGACTGAAAGAGGAACCTGAATATAGAACTCACTGCCAAGGAATACAAAATTATATGGACTGAAAGAGGAACCTGAATATAGTACTCACTGCCAAGGAATACAAGTATATTCTTATGGGTCCCTGTCCTGAGATTGGGGAAGAATCCACTGATCAGGATCGAGAGGCTGAGAAGGCATGGATGTAACACCCCACTACCTAAGCCCAACAGGGCCGAGGATGTCACCCCGTCCAAAGGACAAGGGGTCTTTATAACTAGGTCACACAAATAAAAATAAACAATACTTTAAAATGTAAACTTATTACAACCCAAAAAATTAAGAACAAATCCAAAATAAATTGTTCACTATCACTCTCAAAGCAACATATAAAATAAATGGCATAGAGCCTTCAAGCAGGCAACAATTTAGCTACTCATCCCCACAGCAGGATCGACCTGAAAACATGGCATAAAAGGTGATGAGATAAAAATCCCATTAAGCCCGTGTGTGCTTTGAGTATTTCAAGTAAAACAGTTCATGTATACAAGTTGTAAAAGTTGCATAAGAGAAGGTGTTGGCAAGCATTAAATAATGTTAAAAATAAAGAATGGCGTTTTGCTTTTCTAACCATACACAATAAAAACAACCACTCAAATGGGTGGCCATGGGTTACCACACGTTGGGCCTCATGACCATATAACGGTCAAAATGTCACACTTTGTGCAGACTGACAAAAGGTAGGTGTACGGCCTACCGGGTAAAATACTCCTCCTTCTCTACATCCAAACATACCGATTGTCCACTCTGGAAACACATAGTCCACATGACAAAAACTTGCTAGCTCGGACCAACATGACTAAGTAGTACTGCACTTCTCCAAGTTGAGTTCATCTTCTGGAGGTGGCCTCCTACCAGAAGACTCGCTTTTGCTCTTCAAAACCAGTACTACTAGCCTACCTTTATTGAGTACTCAACATTGATTATCCCACTCGGGAGAAAACTGATAAAACATTGCTTTATTTGGAAATAGCAATTAAGGGTTTCTAAAGTTCGTGCCAAAGTTGGTTTTAGAAAGAGTTTAGTGTTTGAGCAAAACTGCTTGTTGATTTTCAAATGATTTGTTTGACTAAAACAAGAAAGGAAACAGTCCTTAATTGCCTTTACAAAATGAGTGTCCATACACTTCGCGTTTGACTTGCTATAGTAACCTTTTGTCATCAAATAAGTTTTATGCAGGAGCTTACCTAATCCTTTGCTTGCAAATTCACAAGTCTTCCAAAGCTGACCTAACCCTGCCTGAGGGAAACACAAGGCATATGGTTATACTCAAGCTATATTTGCTTCCATAAATAATCCTAGTTCAACTTATTACAATCATGACCCTAATGTCTAAAGCTTTAAGGCTAAATGATAAAGGTTTTTATAAAATAAGTCTAGTTTGATAAAGAAAAATAACTAGGGGTTGTAAAATAATTACTTATAAGTTATGGGTTCAAATACAAATTTTTAGTGTTGTTATAAATAAATTATGGTTTAATTGAGGAAGAATCCTAAGTCCTAGATGATAATATTAAAATAAATAATAACTCATTACTAATCTCTTAATTAATAATTAATAGTTAGAAAATAATTAATAAATAAATTTTATTAAATTTTGATCAATAGATAATAAATAAATTTCAATAGTATTTATGAATATATAGCCTACAAGAGTAATATTTTACCTACTATATATATATATATATATATATATATATAAAGGCTTGATTTATTATTTATATATATATATATATATCCTTTAATAAAAGGTATCATTTATTTGGCTAAAATATTACTATCCCATTTAATATTCCAAATCCAACTTCCTAGGGTTTTCAAAATTTTTTGAGGAAATCATAATATTAATTTTAATTAACGTAATAAAATTAGTCAATTAAAATGGCTTAGGATCAACAAGGTCATGATCATTATTTTCCTATTGCTAACAAGAATCATGAACATAAAATCCAACATCAATCAACAAACTATTCTATTCATGAATAAAGGCTTAAATCCAAATCTACTATCACATGGTCAAATCTCTACTAAGCATAATCATATTCATGGCTTCAATGAAAACAAGAGCATAATACCCTATTCACCAAAGGTGACATAATATCTAGCATGCTTAACCATCCATACTCACTCACGACATGAAGAGCATGCATCGATCTACAAGAAATATCATAAAACTTAACCATGGCAAAACATCCTCATGCTCCAATCTCAACTCCTTCATACAAACACATACTCAAACCCCAATCATATTCCATCCGTTTCTAACAACATCTAAGAGACATGATTTTAGAATTAAAGAGAAGGTTAAAAAGAAATATTTGGTTGATGACTATCTCGATGAAGATTCAAGGAGATCCACACGCTTGGAAGGCTTGAATCGTCCAAGAAGGAAGAAGAAAAACAGCCATGGTTGTAGCAACCATTTCGGCAGAGAGAGAGAGAGAGAGAGAGAGAGAGAGAGAGAGAGTATTAGTATATTATGTTAAAGATTGAAAGGAAAGAAGATGAACAAAATCATTCTTGATTACCTTGATAGTGTTCTTGAGACTTCAAGAAAATTCTAGTTTTTTATCCGTTAGCAGATTTTTGTTTTTAATATTTGATGTTATAAAATCCAGAAATGGACTCTAGGGAGTGAGTAGGCATGATTTGGATTTAGTTGAAGGGTTTGGAGGTGTTTTGAGTAGTCTTAGACTTGAAGGAAGGTAGTGTGTGTTCTTGGTGTTCTTGGAGAAATTGAGAGAATTGGAGAGAGAGCTAGACGAAAGGCTAAAAGTGTTAGCCAAATGATTAAGGAATTCTTGTGATTTGATTTTCAGATTAGGGAGAAGAGGGAAAGCTGGTTGTTTGAAATTCAAATGGAGTAATTCATGGAGTGTTTCAAGGTAGAAGATATGGTAATGTTGTTTAATTTATGGAAGCTCTTGGAAGCTACAATGGCCGACTGGTTTTGCTGTGATTTTACTAAAATGTATGAGGGTTGAAGGAGCTATAGGTTGGCCGAAATTAGGAGTGCAATGGTGGGAGGATTTCTGCTTGTTTGAAGCTTAATCCAAGGGAGTTTTCATGGAGCAATTGTTGGAATTTTTGAACTTTAATTGGAAGCTTGATTAGAGTAATTAAAGGAGGAATTCAAAGGGTGGTTATGGAGTCCAATCGTGTAGGTCAGTGGAGGAGGGTGATGGAGTTCAGTTCATGGCTGACTAAGGTTAATTTCACAGAAGTTTAAAGTATTTTCAGACAAGGTTTGAAGGGAGAGCAAGGCTGGAATTTTTCTAGTTGGTCATTCGAATAGTTTGCTGGAATTTTTGTGCAGTTTTTCTACAATGATCTAACTAATTTGTAGAGAGTTTGGAGAGGTATTGGAGGGTCCTTTAAGGCTAGTTTTCAGCCTTCTTTATGGAGAAAAGCCAGAGTTGAATTACTGCTTTGAAGGTTGAAGAAACAGCTTTGATTGTTGGCCTGCCATGCTGCGAAACTGTCCAGAAATTTTTCCTGGTTTGCATAGCTTTGTGCAATCCAGTTTTGGCAAAGAAATTCCAATCTTCAAGCTGAGTAAGTTGGTCATTTTTCTGGCAGCATTTGAATAAGAAAAATGACAGAAGTTTTCGAAAGCTGGACTGTCCAAGAATCTGGAAAATTTCCAATTTGCTACCATGAAGAAGATGAATACTTATGGAATGGAATTTAAAGGTTCAACCATGGAGATTAATTCTCTTGGGAACCTTCCTTAACTCCTTCCTTATTTTCAGCCAAAACTCTATCCTCTAAGAGCCATTTTTGAAATTCCAAGGTCAATAAACCTTGCTGAATTTTCTGAAATTAAGATACGGATTTGGATAAATTGAACAAGCTTAATTGGTGAAAAACTTAAGGTAAGCTAGGGAACAAAAGGGTATGAATCCCTTAAGAATTCTTGCAGGACATAAGAATAGGATTAAGACATTCGCTTCATGTCTCCCCTAGGACAACACTCCTACTTCTTCTTATGGCATGCAAGGGCCGAAAATATTCTACCTTATATAAAAATGAAATTTAATCATGATAAAACTTAATTAGTGGGATTTGAACTCAAGACCTTAGAGATTAATTCCAAAACTCTAACCACTAAACCACAACAACTCTTGTTCTTATTTTCTCTCCTAAATATTCTTCCTATTTAATCCTCAAGCTATCTCCCTATTTGACTTCAAGCAAAATTACCATTTTACCCTTCCTACTCAATAAGCACAACTAAGTCTTCTAGACTATAAATTATAATTCTAAAGCACATGAAATCATTTAAAAATATATTTATACATGCAAGAAAATATGATATGCATCCTGACCCCCTTACTCTAGGGTTAACTTTAGGTGGGGTTTCACAATGGAAGAAAGCCGATGAGATGGCTAAATGCTACATATTGGCTTCTATGTCTAATGTGCTCCAATCTAAGCATAAGCACATGGCCATTGCGTACGACACAAATTTATCTTTGCTTACCATATTTGTTAACAAAAGCCGGCCCGTAAGGCAGGAAGCTCTTAGGGCAATCATGAACACTAGGATAGCTGAGGGGGCATCGGTTTAAGAGCATCTGCTCAAGATGATTGCTTACTTCGAGAAAGTCGAGGTCCTAGGCACGATAATAGATCCTGAGAGCCAAGTTGACATGGTTCTTGAAACTCTGTTTGATTTATATTCTTAGTTCAAGTTGAACTACATCATGAACAAGTTGGATATGAATCTCACGGAGCTTATGAAAGAGCTCCAAGCGGTAGAGAAGATCATGAAACCCGTATCAAAAGTTCTGGTCTCTCGTTCTGCTTTTTCTTTTGGAATTAAGGCAAAGCCTAAGAAATTCAACAAGAGGAAGGTCCAGAACAATGCAGGAGCCCAATCCAAAGCATCTGATTAGGCTAAGCCTAACGGAAAGCCCAAAAGCAAATACTTCAAGTGTGGCAAGAAGAGGCATTGGAAGAAAAATTGTCTGGACTTTTTAGCTAAGTCTACTTCAGGTATTGCTCTATACCTAGAGTCTAATTTAATGGTTGGATCAACATCTTCCTGGATAGTTGATTCTGGAACCACTGACCATATCTGTAACTCTTTGTAGAGGTTCCTAAGACAAGGAGACTCAGTAAAGGTGAGCATGGACTTCAAGTAGGCACTAGAGCAATGTTATGGACTGAAGTAGTGAGAGATCTTGAGCTTAATTTTGATTGTAATACGAAGTTAGTTTTAAAATATATTTTATATGTTTATTGTTTCAAACAGAATTTGATTTCAGTTTCAAAATTGATGAATCAAGGATATTCTATTTATTTCCATTCTGGTATTTTCATTAGTAGAGATGGTAATTTAATTTGTATAGGAAATATGTATGGAAATCTTTTTTATATACATCCTATTCGAAATCAAGTAAATAATATTCAAACTGAATCTGATAATAAAAAGAGAAAGGTCATATCAAATGACTCGTATTTGTGGCATCTAAGATTGGGACATATAAATACCAATTGGATTCAGAGGCTAATCCATAATGGGCCTTTAGGTTCATTGAGATTGAAAGAATGGCCTTAGTATAAATCTTGCGTTAAAGGTAAAATGACCAAAAGGTCCTTTACCAAAAAGGCAGATGAGCCATAGAAATACTAGCACTAGTTCATATTAATGTTTGTGGACCGATGACTACACCAGTTAGAGGAGGCTACGAGTACTTCATCACTTTCACAGATGATCATGCTCATTTTGGTTACATTTATCTGATGAGGTATAAGTCTGATTCTTTTGATAAATTCAAGGAGTTTAAGGCTGAAGTGGAGCATCGAACAGGTAAATTAATTAAAACTTTGAGATCAGATCGTGGTGGAGAGTACCTCCTCGGTGAGTTTAAGGACTACTTGGTACATCATTACATAGTATCTCAATTAACTGTGCCTGGGACTCCCCAGCAGAACGGAGTAGTTGAGAGAAGAAACAGAACTTTGATGGAAAATGTCAGAAGCATGATAAGTTATGCATCAATTCCTATTTCCTTTTAGGGGTATATCTTAGAAACAGTGGCATATATTTTGAACTTGGTGTCTTCAAAATCAATACCTATGACACCTTATGAGATGTGGACTGGATGAAAGCCCAGCCTGAACCATCTCAAGACATGGGGTTGTCCAACTTATGTGGTGACAAGAGAAAGTAAGCTAGAACCAAGATCAGAGTTATACTACTTCGTTAAGTATCCAAAAGGAACAAGAGGTGGATATTTTTATCATCCTCAAGAGTATAAGTACTTGTTAGTACTAATACTAGATACTTAGAGGATGAACAAGTTACATCCACCACGGGTTCAAGCAGAATAGAGCTAGAAGAGAATTTGGTCACCGATTCAACTTCAGGTACTTTTAATACCCTCGATCGAGGAACCAAGAGAAACACTACCAAATGTTCCTATATAAACTGAGCCTCATCGTAGTGGATGGATCACAAGAGTTCCGACAAGATGGACCGGAGAGATCTATGATCTAGTCTCTGATCATCAAGAACAAGATCCCACTAGATACGAGGAGGCCAATATTGATGCTGATGCAGATAAATGGCAGCTAGCCATGAATGCCGAGATTGAGTCCATTTACCTCAATCAGGTCTGGGATCTTGTAACTATACCTGATGGGATAAAACCCATTAGGTGTAAGTGGGTATACAAGAGGAACAGAGGTGCGGATGGAAAGGTTGCAACCTATAAAGCAAGGTTGGTTACTAAAGGTTATACTTAGAAAGAAATTATCGATTATGAGGAAACCCTTTCACTAGTAGTCATGCTTAAGTCTCTCCGAATTCTCTTAGCTATCGCATGTCATTATGACTACGAGATATGGCAGATGGATGTCAAGACGGCCTTCTTAAATGGCTATCTTAGTGAAGACACGTATATGTCCCAGTAAGAAGGTTTTATTGCTAGAGGTCAAGAACAAATGGTTTGTAAGCTTACGAAGTACATTTATGGACTTAAACAAGCTTCACGGGTATGAAACATACGTTTTGATGAAACCTTGAAAACTTATGGTTTCATTCAAAACTTAGATGAACTATGTGTGTATAGGAAATCAGACAGTGGCAAAGTAATTTTTTTAGTACTTTATGTATATGACATTCTACTCATTGGAAATTATGTAGGGGCATTGTCATCCGTTAAGGTTTAGCTATCTAGTCAATTTAGTATGAAAGACATGAGAGAAGCTAGCTACATTCTAGATATTAAACCTCTTAGAGATAGGAAGCAAAGAATGTTAGGCTTATTCCAATCTACTTACATTAACAAGATATTGGTTAAGTACAGCATGGATCAATGTAAAGGGGTTATTATACCCTTTATGTTGGAATGTATGCCCTCTAGACTAGGTTTTTGATGTAATTATTGAATTTATTAATAAAATAATTTATTCTCAAAATTATTTGTGAATTTTATATTACTCTTGTGCATGATTTCTTTTGAAAAGACCTATTGTGTTTAAGTAAGTAGTCTATGTGAATAGTGGTCTTTCACAGTATGGTATGGACCACGGGTTACTTAACCCATAAACGTTTGTTCTTAACAGATTGGAGAGAATGGGAATCTCATTATGTTTAAGTTATTGTGCTATGAATTCCAAATAGGAAATGGCTTACCTTTAGCCAGTGGATAGTCCACTCACTTCATAGCATGAGTGCATTTTGAATACGTAGAACAGGACCTATAATAGTGGTTTCTAAAAGTACTATTTAGAAGAAGCCTAAACTATTGCTGCTATAGTATGGACTAATACTCTACCACTTGAATATGAGTTGGTGGTCTAACGAAGCTGGAAGCATGTACTTTGATATGCTGTAGTTGGAGTTCTTTCGTAGAGCCGATATATTTGTATTTTAGGTATATGTGACTAGTTAGTTAAGACAGACTTATACAAGATAGCTTCTACGCTATATCGCCCATTGTGACTGTTCGAATGATCTAAATAGTTAGGGCTCTGGGGAACATGACTTGGATATTTGCTTTAGGGTAGCTCTCTTGTAAAGCAAAAATATTCCAAGAGTCGTAGATCATTGGACTAGATATCTAAGGATGGTAGATATCTTTTAGAGAGGTGTTAGTACACTCTTCCTCTCTAATTGTACGGCGATGCGCAGAGAGGTATTTTAGTCATTACACCTGTAGGTCAGAGACTTTGCTAATGTAGCATTGTCCTTGGAGTTAATATTTTCTTATGGTGATATCAAGAAATATTTAAAATGCAAAATACAGCTATATATATAATAGGGGTATTTTGGTCATTTTAGTAGTCAAGGCGATGTGTCTTTTGGTCCCCGAAATAGCCCTTAAGTCCTGACAGATTTGGGTTAAGGAATTAGTTTTGATAATTATAGGTTTTATTTTATTTAAGTAGTCTAATTTATTATTTGACTAGAATAAAATAAAAAGCCCATGAGATAGTATATATTTTATCTAGTTTAATTGATTAATTAATTATTTAGGGCCCAAGGCCCAGCTGAATAATTAAAACATTGACCTAGGTATAAACTAGATAAAATGCTTGATATTTTATATTGGTTTATTGGGGCTTGTTAATTATTTATTGGGCTATTTTATGAAACTCCAAAAATAAATAATTGAGGCTTATTATTTATGGGTGTTCAAGCCCTAGAGTAAATAATTTTATCTGACCCAATGGATAAGACCAAGGGTAAAAAAAAAATGCAAGATATGGATCCTGCATTGTTTGGTGGGCAAGGATAACAAAAAGAAAAAGTTTTTTATTTCACTCTCTCGGTCTCTTTCTTGGATTGAATCAAAGTACCAAGGCCATTCTTCTATCTGTGAAAAAGCTTTCACCGGCGGTTGTTAAGACAGTGGCCATATTCCGAAAACTCAACAGCTTCGCGTGAATAAGAAGAAACAAATGTCTTGCAAGAGTGCAACCGAAGTTTTCTTTAGGAGAACCAGTGGCTTCAAGCATTCAACTTAAAGCGGTCAAAATATCTTCTTCGGTGCCAAGAAGATCATTTAAACACAAAGGTATTATAATTCTTAAAGCTTCCGCTGCCTCTGTTTAAATATTATGCATACTTCTGTGTTTATTTTTTGTCGTACATTACCTTCAATTGGTATCAGAGCAAGAGGTTTGGCAAATATAGGAAGCATGCTAGGCTTAACTAAAACAAGAAAATATTTGTTTTGGATGTTTTCTGTGAACCTTCGCTATTCTGGTTTGGGATAGTCTTCTCTGTAAGCTTTGCGAGTGGAAGCATAGGAACACTGTATTTTGATTGCTTTCATAGATATCATGTAATCCTAATGTTTTTAAGGGCATAGGTGCTTGTTAAGTGCTTTTATATGTTGTCTGGACGAAAGAACCAAAAGAAGAAATGCAAAAACACAGAAGAAAAATCTCACGAAAAGTTGAAAAAGATGACATTGTTCATCGGCTAGAGGAGCCGAGCCGAGCCATCTAAGCCAACCGCGGCTTGGAGTCACAATCGGGCCCAAGGTCAACTCGGTTCCATGGCACGAACGAGGAAAGTTTCCTCTTGGAAGAGCGAGGCTTCCTCGCTACGCGCAAGGAAGGTTTCCTCACGGAAGCCTGTCGGCTTCCTTGCGGATCAATTTGCAATTGCAAATTTGTATTTGTGAATTGCAATTTGGACTTTGATTTTGATTAGGCTTCGTGGACGGGTCGCGGGCACCCACCCGGATCGCAGTCCATGGGTTTTTCTTATAAGTCATGATCCAGTGTAGCGAGTGCACTGGGCCAATGAAAGAAAAAAAATGGGTTTTTGGTCCCATACCAGACGAAATTATTTTTATTGCAATAGTTAATATTCTTTAAATATTTTGTATGAAATATAATAGTAAAAGAAATTTCAGATTAAACAAGATCATTAATTAATTAATGTGTTTAATTCTATTATTTGGACACTTAGGTTAAAAGAATAGAAAAGTATGAAAATGTTTTCAGTTTTCTAGCATGCTTATTTCTTTTTGTACCCTATGTGCACGTTTTCTCAAAAACAAAAGTCTTTAGAAATTTTTGACAAAGAAAAATATTTTCCTTAAATTAAATGGTTAATTTTAATTGGAACAAAAATTAATTCTTGATTATTTTCTAAAAGGATTTTTTCCTTGACATAGAAAATATTTTGGATTTAGATATTTTTGTGAGTTAAAATAGAAAATCATTTTGATTTATTTTTAACAAGAAAAATTATTTTTTTCAAATTAAACTTGAGATCAATATCTCTTGAAAGTTTTATTGAAAATTTTTGAAATTATTAAGTTTATTAACTTAAATAAAATTAATCCATGAAAAAATTTCTCAAATGGTATAAACCTTGACATAGAAATTTTTATAGGTTTAGATATTTTATTTTTGAGTTAAGAAAAACTTAATTGAAATTTTCAAAGGATATTTTCCAAGAAACCCCTTATTTTAAAATACTAAGTAGGAGAGGGGTTCCAACGGCCCCACGGCTTTCATTATAACCCTCATTAGAGATCGTAGATCCTCTCGTGTCACCCTGGGAGTGAACCCGTATAGGATGTGGATACCACAAGGATCTAGAACTAATAGATAGATGTAATTTATAACCCGGGACACGTGTTATGATCGGCCAGTCCACGTTGGAGGTTATAGTGCGAGGAATGTCCATAGGAAATGAGAAGAAACGACCATCCCATCGATGGAGTTATTTTCTAAATCATTACCTAGAAGGAAAATTAATTTGTGGTAGTTAATACACTTAGCTTAGGAAACTGTTAATCTTCCTAAGAAGCTATGTCAATTTTCCTAAGAGCCAAATTAATCATATTAAAGATAATAGTAATAGGGTTAACTATTATCGGATTTAATATAGGATAAATGCACAAATTATTTTTGTTTTTTCACAAACTAAGATTTCTTTTATTTTCAATTTTTTAGAAATAGTTGGTAGAGGTTCTTTTAGTCCTTTAGTCATTATTCTTCGAGAGAATAAGTTAACGAGTCCAAATTATGTGGACTAGAAAAGAAACTCAGATATAATACTCACTATTGAGGAGTATAAGCATGTCCTCTACGAAACTTGTCCTGTTATCAGGGAGGGTTCCACTACTGAAGAACAAGAGGCTGAGAAAGCATGGAAGAAGGCCGATGAGATGGCTGGTTGCTACATGTTGACCTCTATGTCTAATGTACTTCAGTTTAAACACGAGCACATGGCCACTGCGTACGACATTAGCTAATCACTAACCACGATATTCGCAAATAAAAGCTGGCCCACAAGGCAGGAAGCTCTTAGGATGATCTTCAACACTAAGATAATTGAGGGAGCATCAGTCAGAGAGTATATGCTCAAGATGATTGCTGCTTTCAAGGAAGCAGAAGTCTTAGGGGCTGTTATTGACCCCAAGAACCAAGTGGACATGATTCTCGAGTCTTTTCCAGGTTCCTTTATTCAATTCAAGTTAAATTATAACATGAACAAGTTAAACATAAGTTTAACTAAGTTAATAAAAGAGCTCTAGATGGCAGAGAAGGTCATGAAGCCACAGTCCAAGGCTATGATTGCTAGGGCTTCTTCTTCCAGAGTTAGGCCCAAGCCCAGAAAGTTCAAGAAAAAGAAGGAAAACACGCCGGCCAAGCCCAACAAGTCCAAGGGAAATTGCTTCAAGTGCGGGCAAAACACTAGAAAAAGGAGTATCCAGAGCTTCATGCCAAAAAAAACCCTATAGGTATTGTTCTCTATCTAGAGTCAGTTTCAATGGTTGGATCAACTTCCACTTGGATTGTTAATTCTAGAACCACTGATCATATCTGTAACTCTTTGCAGAGGTTTAGGAAAATAAGAAGACTCCAGAAGGGCGAGCATTGACTACGAGTAGGAAATGGAGTACAAGTATGGGCCCTTGCAATGGGAGAGCTGGATCTTGTTTTTTATTGTAATAAAGTAGTTATTTTGAATGATATTTTATATGTACCCAGTTTTAGACAGAATTTGATTTTAGTTGCAAAGCTAATAAATCATAGATATTCTGTTTCTTTCCATTCTAGTATTACTATCAGTAGAAATTGAGAAGTTTTATGTATAAGGCACATGTATAGAAACTTATTTTTTTTAAATCCTACAAACAATCAAATAAATAACGCTCAATCTGAACCTTTAAGTAAGAAGAGAATGACCAATGACAATGACTCATATCTTTGGCATCGAAAGATTGGTCATATTAACTCAACTAGGATTCAGAGGTTAATCCATAATGGGCTTTTGGACTCATTAAGAATGGAAAGTTGGCCTCAATATGAATCCTGCCTTATAGGAAAAATAACCAAAAAGTTGTTCACCAAAAAGGCTAATAGAGCCAAGGAGATATTGGGCCTTGTTCATACTGATGTGTATAGTCCTTTATCTATACAAGTCTAAAGGGAGTTTTGAGTACTTCATCATTTTCACGGATGATTGTACAAGATTTAGTTATATCTACCTGATGAGGTGCAAGTCTGACTCTTTTGACAAGTTCAAAGAGTTTAAGGTTGAAATGGAACATCGGACAGGTAAACTGATCAAAACCTTACGATTGGATCGTAGTGAAAAGTACCTCATCGGTGAATTTAAGGATTACATGGTACATCATAGGATAGTATCTCAATTCTCTACGCCGGGCACACCCCAGCAGAATGGAGTAGTTGAGAGAAGGAATAGGATATTAATGAAAATGGTCCAAAGTATGATATCTCATGCTACTCTTCCGATTCTTTTTTGGGATATGCCTTGGAAACAGCGGTATGCATTCTGAACTTAGTGCCTTCCAAGTCAGTACTTAGGACTCCCTATGAGATGTGGACTGGGTGTAAGCCAAGTCTAAATCATCTTAGGATATGGGGCTATCCAACTTACGTACTGATCAAGGGAGATAAGCTAGAACCAAGATCGAAATTATGCTATTTTGTTAGGTATCCAAAAGGGACAAAAGAAGGTTACTTTTATCATCCCAAGGAGCAGAAAGTACTGGTAAGTACTAATGCTAGATATTTGGAGGATAATCAAAATACTTCCATTAAAGGTTCAACAAGGTTGGAACTCGAGGAGAAGTTATCTTCGGAATCAATTTCTTCGGACCTGATTGTGAACAAAAGAGGCACAGCCTCAAGAACCTGTACAAACGGAGCCTCATTGTAGTGGGAGGATATCTAGAGTTTTAGAAAGATGGACTGGAGAGACTTTCAAACTGGTCTCTGACCATCAGGAATAAGATCCCACTAGATACGAGGACGCTATTGCTGATGCCGATGCAAATCTATGGCATGAAGTAATGAAAGCCGAGATTGAATCTATGTACTTCAATCAGATTTGGGATCTTGTAGCTTCACCTGAAGGGATAAAACTCATTGGGTGCAAGTGGCTATACAAGAGGAAGAGATGAGTGGATGGGAAGGTGGAAACCTTCAAAGGTAGACTTGTGGCGAAAAGTATACTCAAAAAGAGAAAATCGATTATAAGAAAATCTTTTCCCTAGTAGCCATACTTAAATTCATCCGTATCCTCCTTACCATTGCATGTCATTTCAACTACGAGATATGGCAAATGGATGTCAAAACGGCATTTCTTAATGGACATCTTAACGAAGACATCTATATGTCCCAACCGGAAGATTTTATTGCTAAAGGCCAGGAACATATAGTTTGCAAACTTAAGAAGTCCATTTATGGACCTAAGCAGGCATCTAGAGCATGCAACATTCGTTTTGACGAAATTGTAAAGTCTTATGATTTCATTCAAAACAAGGATGAACTATGCATGTACAGAAAATTGAAAGGCATAAATGTGGTTTTTCTTGTCCTATATGTGGATGACATTCTACTCATTAGGAATGATGTAAGAACATTGTCATCTACTAAGGTTTGGCTGTCTAATCAATTCAGTATGAAGGATTTGGGAGAAGCCAGTTATATTCTCAAGATTAAACTTCTTAGAAATAGAAAGTAGAGAATGTTAGAATTATCCCAAGCAACATACATTGACAAGATACTGGTTAAGTTTAGTATGGACTCATGCAAGGAAGCTCTAATCCCTTGCAGACATAGGTTATCTTTTTGTTCTAAGGACTGTCCTGAGTCTCAAGATGAAAAAGACAGGATGAGTAAGATTCCCTACGCTTCGGCTATGGGAAGTCTCATGTACGCTATGCTGTGTACTATGCCAGATATCTGTTTTGCCGAAGGCTTAGTTAGTAGATATCAGTAAAACTATGGGGAGGTTCATTTGCAAGCTGTAAAGCATATTCTCAAGTACTTCAAAAGTACGAGGGATTATATGCTGATTTACAAGGCTGATGACTTAGTTCCTACTGGATACACAGACTCAGACTTTCAAGCAAATAAAGATGAGAGAAAATCCACTAGTGGATATGTTTTCTCCTTGTCTAGAGAAGCTGTTTTATGGAGGAGTATTAAGCAATCTTGCATTACTGACTTAACCATATAAGCTAAGTATGTGGCAGTTTTGGAGGCATCCAAGAAAGTAGTCTAGCTTCGGAAGTTCCTTTCAGAACTTGGAGTTATACCACACATGAATAGATCGATTATGATGTATTGCTACAATACTGGAGCAATCTCACAATTCAAAGAACCTATGAACCACAAGAAAGGGAAGCACATTGAGAGAAAATACCATCTAATCCTGGATTTCATCCAGAGACGGGAAATTGTGGTAGAATAGATAGCCTCAGAGAACAACCTAGCAGATCCATTCACCAGGCCTTTGGTTGAGAAAGTCTTCAAGAGACATTTAGATGCCATAAGGGTGGGCACCTACGGACTTTCTTAGTCTTAGAGTGCAAGTGGAAGATTATTGGAATGTGTGCCGTCTAGACTAGGTTTTTGATGTAATTATCGAATTTATTAATAAAAGAATTTATTCTCAAAATTGTTTGTGAATTTTACATTACTTTTGTGCACGATTTTATTTGAAAAGGCCTATTGTATTTAAGTAAGTGGTGCATGTGAATGGTGGTACTTCACAGTAAGGTATGAAATATGGGTTACTTGACATATAAACGTTTGTTCTTAACCGATTGGTAAGAATGGGAATCTCATCATGTTTAGGTTATTGTGTTATGAATTCCAAATAGGGAATGGCTTATCTTTAGTCAGTAGGTAATCCACTCACTTCATAGCATGAGCATATTTCGAATACGTAGAACATGACCTGTAATAGTGGTTTCTAAAAATACTATTTAAAAGAAGCCTAGACTATTACTGTTATAGTATGGACTAATACTCTACCGCTTAAGTATGAGTTGGTGGTTTAACGAAGTTGGAAGCATGTACTTTGATATGCTATAGTTGGAGTTCTTTTGTAGAGCCGATATACTTGTATGTTGGGTATATGTGACTAGTTAGTTACGACAAACTTGTACAAGATAGCTTATACGCTATATCGCCCCTTGCGACTGTTCGAATGATCTAAATAGCTAAGGCCCTGGAGAACATGATTTGAATGTTTGCTTTAGGGTAGCTCCTTTGCAAAGCGGAAACATTCAAAGAGTCGTGGATCATTAGACTAAAGGTCTAAGGATGGTAGATGTCTTTTAGAGAGGTGTTAGTATGCTCTTCCTCTCTAAATGTACGACGATACATAGAGGGGTATTTTAGTCATTACACCTGTAAGTCAGAGACTTTGTTAATGCAGTATTGTCTTTTGGGTTAATATTTTCTTATGGCGATATTAGGAAATATTTAAAATGCAAAATACAGCTATTTATATAGTAGAGGTATTTTGGTCATTTTAGTAGCCAAGGTAATGTGTCTTTTAGTCCCTGGAATAGCCTTTAAGTCCTTACAGATTTGGATTAAGGAATTGGTCTTGATAATTATAGATTTTATTTTATTTAAATAGTCTAATTTATTATTAAACTAGAATAAAATAAAAGGCCAGAGAGAGAGTATATATTTTATCTAGTTTAATTGGTTAATTAATTATTCAGGGTCCAAGACCCAAATTAAATAATTAGAAAATTAACCTAGGTATAAACTAGATAAAAGGCCTGATATTTTATATTGGTCTATTTGGGCTTGTTAATTATTTATTGGGATATTTTATAAAACCCCAAAAATAAATAATTAAGGCTTATTATTTATGGGTGTTCAAGCCCTAGAATAAATAATTTCATTCGGCCCAATGGATAAGACTAAAGGTAAAATATAAAAAATAAAAAAAACAGCAAGGTATGGATCCTATATTGTTTGGTGGGCAAGGATAACAATAAGGAAAAGTTTTTGTTTCACTCTCTCAATCTCTCTCTTGGATTGAATCAAAGTACCAAGGCTATTCTTCTATCTGTGAAAAAGCTTTCACCGGCAGTTGTTAAGGCAGTGGCCATATTCTGAAAACTAAAAAGCTTCACATGAATGAGAAGAAGCAAACGGCTTGCAAGAGTGCAACTAGAGTTTTCTTTAGGAGAACCAGTGGCTTCAAGCATTCAACCTAAAGTGGTCCAGATATCTTCTTCGGTGCCAAGAAGATCATTTAAATAAAGAGGTACTATAATTCTTAAAGCTTTCGCTGCCTCTGTTTTGATATTATGCATGCTTCTGTGTTTATTTTTACCGTACATTACCTTCACTTTAGACATGGATTATCCTTATCTTCCAAGCAGTGTCCTCAACATAGGAAGACAAGCAGAAAATGAGTAAGATCCCTTATGCTTTGGCTGTAGGAAGTCTCATGTATGCAATGTTTTGTACTAGGCCAGATATCTGTTTCATAGTAGGTATGGTTAATAGATATCAGTCAAACCCAGAGGAAGTTCCCTGGCAAGCCATAAAGCATATACTCAAATATCTCAAGGAAACGAGAAATTATATGCTTGTATATCTTGCTGATGATTTAGTTCCTACCAATTACATAAACTGAGACTTCCAGGTAGATAAAGATGAAAGAAAATTCACTTTGTCTGGAGGAGCTATTTTAAGGAGAAGTATCAAGCAATCTATTACTAATTCTACTATAGAAGCTAAGTACGTTGCTGCTTCAGAAAGTTCTAAAGAAGCTATGTGGCTCCGGATGTTCCTCATAGAACTTGGAGTAGTACCGCATATAGATAGGCCTATCACCATATATTGTGACAACTCTGAAGCGGTGTCACAATTTAAGGAACCTCGAAACCATAGGAAGAGCAAGCACATAGAGAGGAAGTATCACCTCATCCGGGAGTTCATACAGAAATGGGAGATTGTGATCGATCATATTTCCTCTGCAAATAATCTGGCAGATTCCTTTACCAAGCTATTGACAGAAAAAGTGTTTCGTAGATACTTAGATGTCATAGGGGTAAGTAGTTGTGGACTTTCTTAGTATTTTTAGTGCAAGTAGGAGATTGTTGGAAAGTATACCCTCAAAGACTATGTATTCTATGTAAACATATTGTAATAAAATGTTTATTCATTCAATTTAGTTTGATTTTATATTATTGCATATTTAAAGGTCCAAGTATAACAAGTAATGGTTTATGTGTTAGGTCGTTCTTCACAGTAAGGTATAGACTATGGATACTTGTCATACAAGTAAAATTGAGTTCTTAGTCATTTGATGGAATTGGGCATTTCATCAAAGTAAGACTATTGTGCCATGATTTTTAATGAGGAATGGTTTACCTTGAATCAGTGAGTAGTTCACTCACATCATTGGCATAGAACTGGACCTATAGTAGTAGTCTCTCTTAAAGTACTGTAATTATAGAGGCCAAACTATTACTGCTACAACGTGGATGGATACTTTCATACTTGAGTATGAGTTGGTGGTCTGGTAAAACTAGGGTTTTATACTTTGATATATGTTGGCTGAAATTTCTTTTATGAGATCAATATCCTTGTATGTTGGGTGTATTACTCTAGTTAGTTAAGATGGACTCATGCAACAGAGTTTCTATGCTTCACTTAGTGAAGTTAAATTACTCCGTTGCGATTGTTCAGGATAATCTAATGATCTAAGGCCCTGGGAACGTGCCTCTAGAATGTGTGCTTTTAGGTAGCTTCCAATGATAAGCAAGTATATTCAAGTGAGTCATGGATTTTCGAATTAGAAATCTAAGGATGATAGATGTCTTTGAGATATGTGTTAGTACATTTATCATGTCTCATTGATGGGTGTTACATAGAAGGGTATTTTCATCATTTCACCTATACATCAGAGACATTTCTTTAGCAATATTGTTTTTGGGGTCAATATTTTCTTATAGTGATAAATGAAAATATTTTAAATGATAAAATACAACTATTTAATAGTAAGGGCATTTTGTCATTTTAGTAGCCATGAAAAACATGTCTCTTGGTCTCCGGAATAGCTCAAGTTACTTTGGTGTTATTTAGACACAGTCTGGGCTTGATGGATAATTATTTGGAAGAGAAATAAAATTTATTATAAGAGTCCAATTAAGATTAATTAATTAGTCTTGGGTTTTGATAAGGTCCAAAAAAAAAGCTAATTAATTAATTAAGATAATTGGGTTAGAATAAATAAATTAATTAATTAGGTTGATATATGTTGACATATATTAAGAGTCTGATTAGAATTAATTAATTAGTCTTGAGTTTTTAATAAGACCCAGAAAAGATAATTAATTAATTATGAGAATTGTGCCAGTCTTGCACCGATTTTTTAGCACAACACCTAGCCCAATTGGGCTTGGTGATTTCGGCCATTAGGGCTTTAGATGCCCTAAGGCTGGCCGAAATATGTATGAAAGAAAAAACAAGCGTTGTGCAATTTTGAATGAGTTAGAGTGTGCCACCTCCTTTGTTTTGTATCTTCCATGTTCTTTCTTTTCCCTCTCTCTGGTAGTGTGTTTTTTTCCTAGAAATGAGCTCTCACCATGCTAATGCCTAGAGCAAGGTAAAGTCATACTCTGGAAAACAATGAGAAGAAGCTTAGAGACACTTAATACGTAGGAGTAGAAGATTGGTGGGAGTTCCAGTTGAACAGCAGGTGCCTCCTTCTCCCCTTCCAATGCAAGTTTCAGTATAATCAACCCCTCGTTAGTTAATCTACGACTAATAAGGAAAAATAAGTACTCTTTCCTAGATGTGGTTCGAAAAACTGAAAATTTTCCGCTGCATTTTTCTTTTGATAGTTTTCCATTATTCCTTCTATAGTTAGGCCATCCAATATACTTGTTCTATTAACAAGCATCCACGTGTTAACTTTTGAGTATCATAATACTCACAAATGTGAAAAGTATAGCCTAATGAGATCAGGAAGTCTAACACGTGCTAATCTTAACACATTAATGATGTCCTATCTCATTAATACTACGACTAGGGATTATTTAAGTGATAACACAATACAGTATAGTAGGAATCTCACATCATGATCTCTAAGTATGATTTTCTTAACACAGTGTTGTACTAGGGACTTTATCTAACTGTTAGTTTACATGGAAGTAAAGAAGACAAAGTAAAAGATAATGCCTTGTATTATAAAATAAATGTGTCATATACAAAGTACAAGTGATTGCCTCTAGGGTATAACACTAACAAATATCTATCAGTTTGAGAGGAATTTCATAAAAATTGCTTTTCCAACCGTGCTATATCCATTATATTTGCTAATAAACTATTCTTCTATAATCCTGATAGCAACAATACTATGGATTTGGAAAAGTTAGGTTGGCAACATATGAATGTTGCATTTGTTACTTTACTTCTTATCATTTGGAACTGAAAAATGCATAGACATAAGCAGCATATTGAATTATTTTGATATTTTCAGATATTTTTCTACTAAGTTTTTTAAGATTTCTATCTAAATTCAAATTAATTTATTAGATAAGTAGAAAATATTTTATTTTCTTTATCTAACTTCAGTCTTTTTCAGTCCAGAATACTTGTACATTATGAATGTTCAACATATTTTGATTAGTTATAGTTACAGAATATGTGAAGTTCAAGTTTCAATTTTTAGTTTATTATTCAAGTTATTAGAATTTATATTGTTTGGGGCGATTACTTCATTTTCAACCTTAGACAAAGTTATTTGATGTAAGCTTTATCAATAAATAGTGTATTCCTACAAATAGTTCCATGCTATTATAGAGATGCCACATTAGAGCTTAGGATTTTTAGATAACATATTAGATCTTCATTTGTTAACTTTTACTGGTTGTCATGCCACTCATTGGGAAGTGGGAGATATTTTTAATCTTCATGCTAGTTTGATTTGTAGATTGCAAAATAGGGAATGATAATTCTAGGAATTTATAATATCAGAATTCCTAGAGGCTTTTGTTGAATAATTGTAGAATATTAGCTGCTGGAAGATAGAGCATTACAACTTTTGATATTACCTAAAACATGTAAACAGAAACTTCAATTGGGAAACTATTCTTGACTAAAAAATGCTCCCATCCTTCACACATTACACAACAACAAATAAGGTTCAAAAGCTTAAATATTAAACAATGTTGGACAACCTTGAGTGTTCAAAAGCTCAATTGGAACATTATGGCTATGAAGTATGGAAGACAATTGATTGGATCTGTAATACCCCGCCCAAAACCACCTTTGGCTATGGGAAAAAGTTATGCATTGCATAGCATCTTGCATTTTATGTGATAGCTAGAATAATTTTATTTGCATGATGCATGTGAATTTTTCCGTTGCTCTTGCATTTGAATTAATTGATGTGAAATAGTTGTGTTGTTAAAGATTTGGTTAAGGGAGGTTTGGTCGAAGATTTTGAAGGATGAGTATTGGGGTGGTAAGAACTTCTTGTAGAAAAATTAGTATTGGAGTTGTTTTGGAATAGCGGGGAGGTTGGTGATTACCTTTGGTGACCCGAGTTCGAATCCTACCTTTTGTGAAGTAAGTTTCTCTTCTTGAAATTCTTTTCTTTAGACCGTTTCTTATCTTGGCCGAAAAAGAATCTAGCTATCCTAGAGAAATTTTAGTATTTTTACTCCAAGGAAATAAGTTTCCATATTTATTTCCTAAATTCAAGGACTTGGATGTGAATAAAGTTCACCTTTAATTTTCAGCTTGTGTTCCTTAGGATTTTCGAAAAAACCCTAGCTAGTAATTAAAATATTAGCTTGATTTTAGTTAGATAGATGTTGCCATGGATAGGTGGAATTAATGAATCCTTTTCCTAGTAGGAAATCTTGTTGATTTTAATCCTAGAATGTTAGCTAAAAAAATATGGAAAAAAATTCCAGCAAGTGCCGCCATCTTGGAGCACCTTTAGCTCAATCCAAACTCTTCTAGGACTAGAGGAAATCTTATCCAAATCCTTGATAAAACCAAATTTTATTCGAATCCAAATTCAACTAGGATTTCTTCCTTTTCCTAGCTGAATTTCGGCAGCTTTGAATCTACATAAGCTGTCCGAAATTCCAGCTCCTTTAGCTACAATCCAACTCTGAAAATCCTAGCTCAAACCACCTAGAATACTCCTTAATAATTCAACTACCCTAGCTGCACAAAACCAGAATTTCTAGCACCAAAAATTACTGATTTTCGGCAGCTTGGAAACCAGAAAAATTCGGCCAGCTTGCACAGAATTTTCGTCCAGCTGTGCACTCCAAAACCCACGAAATTTTGCACTCCAAAACCTACCAAAACTCCTTGTTGATTAAGCCAATATCAGCGCCCAAAACCCTCACCTTTTCCCTGAAAATTTCGGCAGAATTGCAGCTTGAACAATCCAGATTTTATTCTCCTCTTGTTCAGCGATTTTCACAGCACTTGCACAGGATTTTCAGTCATCAAAACTCACTCAAATTCTTCTTTGTTTGGTCCAAAATTCTGAACACATTCAGCCCTTCCTTTGAGCTGTGTTTCGGCCAGCTTAGGCGAGCAAATTACAGAATTTTTCCCTCCATAAAACTCCCCTAAAATCGGCAGCAAGGAGGCGCGCGCAAGCTGAAATTTCGCTCTTGCTGTCCAAGAAACCTAAAGCCATTAGGAGTCTTTCTAAACATCACCATCTAACCCTAAACCAATCTTCTCTAACTTTAAATCATAACCACTGTTTACCCTCTCCATTCTACGCGAAAATTTCAGCAACTCCTCTCTGCAAATTTTCGAAAATACAAGAGTTGTTCCAAGCAAAAATTGCACACACCTTAAGGTAAGCACAAATCCTTTCAACCTCTTGATGCCATTTTCTCTAATAATTCTTTTCTCTTTCTTCTACCCTTAAATCACGCCCTATAGAGACTGATTTCCTCTTCTTCCTAAATTTCGATCAACTGAAGCAAATGAGGTAGCTTCTCTCTTCTTCTCAAGCGAACTCGGGACGATCACCATAGGAACATCGAAACCTCATTACCCGGTAGTTGCAAGGTAAGGGAATACCCTCCCTTGATGTCGAAAGTAAAGTTTAATGGTGTTTATTAGCGGGATAAACATGTGGTCGTAGTATTTGATCTTTGGGGATTGAATAGTTTACTTGGAATTAAATAGGAGATTGCGAATTGTTACGGAAATAAATGGGATTAGAGCATGTTTGAATTAATTGAGACCCAGATCATGATATTATATGGTTTAGATCAGGAGGATAATTGAGGAAAGCCAGCTGTGATTTTTATCTCGTTATCTGAGGGATATCAAGTAAGTCCTTGCATAAACTCTTTTATTAAATGTTGTGATGGTAAGTCCTTCTATAAACTGTTTTGTTAAAGGTTGTGATGGCAAGTCTATGTTGTGAAGCTTTGTAAAGCTATTGTTAAACTGTGTTTGCTTGGGTTGTAAACGTGGATATTTACTCTTTAAACGGTTTTGTCAAACTAACGGTTTTTAGCAAGAAAACTATTCTTTTTCTTAAATTTTTAGAAATCTCTTTTAAAGAAAACCACGTTTTACAAAGCCAAGGTTTGAAAATATTTTGAATCAGGAATTGACGGATATGTTCGTTGAGTACTCAATAAGGGTAGACTAACAATACTAGTCTTGGAGGGTTAGCGTAAGTCTTCTGCGCGGAGGCCACCTCCGTAAGATGAACTCGCTTGAAAAGGCGACAGTGTTGGTTGGTCGAGCCGATCCGAGCTAGCATTATGCCTGAAAGGTATTATTTATATTCCCGGCATGGACACCTGGATGGTTTTGTTGAGTGTAGAGATGGAGGAGTATCTCACCCGGTGGGCTGTACACTCACCTTGATCAGAACGCCCAACGTGTGGTAATCTGGTCCGGACAAGGTGCACAAAGTGTGGTGCCTTGGCCAATTTGTTCTCATGGAGCCCAACGTGTGGTGACATGATTTTTATCCGAGTGGAGGATTTATTTTGTACAAAATGTGACAATGAGAAAAACCCACTCCTTGAGAAAAGAGATTGTTTATGACTTGCCAAATTATTTTTACAAATGTTTTACACTTTGCATACACGAACTATTTATAAACACCATGTGCACACACAGGAATTACTGAGATTTATTCTCACACTGTTTTACACCATGTTTTCAGGAGATAGACTGTGCTGAGTTAGCGGGACATGTAATAGTTGGAGCTTTTGCTATTTTCTCTATCCGTTCTAGGAGACATTTATTGCTTATGCTTCTAAACAATATTTTGTTTTATTCCGTTTTGCTCCAAGTTGAGCCTGATGTAATAAGAATATTTCCTGATTTATCTAAGTTGATCCTTTTGGAGATTCCCTTTATATTTTATACCTTGTTCTAAAGACCCCTTGTCCTACGGGACGGGGCGACATCCCCGCCCTTTTAGGGTACGTAGTCGTGGGGTGTTACAGGATCCCCTGAAACAACTCAACTAAATGCAAAAGAAGGTTACCTTAAGAAAAAATATAAAGGACAAATCGTCACTACTTAAGTGTCCCTGTAGATGAAATGCAAGTTGAAGAAAGAATAACAACTCATGTACATTCTTCTGTTAGGGATATGCCCTAGAATCAATTTGTACTTATACTATTGTCATTATGTATTACATAATAATATGAGGTATTTTTTTCCATAAATAGTGCATTTAGTTTTGTGGTCATCAAGTATGTGACTTGATAAATTCTATATTTTGACGTTGTCTAAAGTTGTCTTTAACCAGATAATAAATTAGACTGCTGTTAAATTTAGAATAAATCAAGGAGATGAATATGATTGATAATAAAGGAATTTGCCCCTCTCAATTACGTGAGAGATACCTATGAGCCCCTTGATAAGTTAGACTGTTAAAATGTATGGTCGTGCTCAAATATATCAATTTGAAATATTAACATCATTTGTTTGAATAGTCTACATGAGATCAAGAAATAATTGATTAAGCTTAACAAGGATGACATGCTCGGTGCCTTATACTTTATCTGGATATCGTGTGATAAAATGACTAAATATAAAGTTATGATTTGGTTCAAAAAGATCACTGATATTCATTTAACCTGGATAGTTATAATATTTTGCTAAAAACCACTTATAACTTGTGGGCTATTTAAATATGATTTGGATACACTACCAGTGTTAAATAAACCTATAGGGTCACACAATAAGTGAATTTGTTAGGTTATTTTTCTAATAACCAGGTTTGATGAATATAGAAATATGTCTAAATTAATTGAACCTAGAAAATTGACCAGATACAATGAATTTGGAAATATATCCACATTCGATATATCTGGCTAATGTTCAGATTGTAAGAATCTGACTTGGTAAATTAATTAGTTAAATTATCGAGTAATGACGAATCTTATCATATCTATTTTAATTTAATTTGAATTTAAAATAAAATATGATAAGATATTATCAGAGTTTGACTCCAAGAGGTTCGGGTGGTTTTAAAAGAAAACCCTAGCCGTCTTCTCAAGGGTGCTTTCTATTAATATTTGTACCTTCATTTACCAAGAAAATTCAAGCCTCTCAAACTCTAGGCATTGGCACTCCCGGGGTAATGAGTCGGTTCACCATGTGTATCTGATAAAGAGCGTTCGTACATTACAACGTTTGATGATCGTTCAAGTTACACGTACGACAGCAAAATTAGAATCCAAATATCATGATTATGTCAAACATAGGTAATTTTATAATCCCTAAATCGTCTTAATCGTTTGGCTTGGATCCTCGAAAGGGATTCATAGATGTTTTTTGCGTTTAGAAGTCCACAAATCCTAACATCTTCACTTTCAGCAGCAAGTTGATTTTTGTTAACCTTTTTAAATTCCAAAAACTACATTAAGGAAAAATAATAATATGATGACATAAAAGATAATTTGAGCAACAAAAATTTTTAGTTTACCTGTCCATAACAAGTTGATTCAAGTCAGTTAAAGATGGGGTCCTCTAAAATTCATGTGTTTGATCAAAAGTTGGTCATCAGATACGATGATAAACATTCTCACTACTCTTGTTTTTTCAATAATTGTAGATAGATGTAATATTACTAGTCACACAATAGTATGCCAGAAAGTCTTTTACAGTGTTATGAATATGTACTAATAACTCAAAAAAATGTCTCCCTTCAAAGGTGTGTATTGTGTATATCAGTTTATAATAACTCATGGGTTTCTCTTGGTTATAAAATTAATGCCTAGGGGCTTGTGTTGTCAAGCTTGGAAACTTTGATATGGAACTAATTATGTCTTTTTCACTAATTATAGAGATGGATACATTGTTACCTCTACCACAAATTGATGAATTGCAGCAAGAGTTTATTAAACTTGAAAGTGACTCAGATAATGAAAGTGTTGAGATGGTTGGAAATGATAGAAAGGGTACAAAATCACATGATTCTTCTAGCACTCAAGCAGGTGAGAAACGTAAAAGAAAGCTCACAAGTAATGTTTGGTAATACTTTGACATACTTCTAATTGATGAAGATGGAAAAGAAAGATACAAGTGTAAGAAATGTGGCCAAACATATCTTTCAAGTAGCAAATATGGAATGGGTAACCTAAAAAAACATATTAAGAAATGTCATAGGATTGATATTAAGGACATAGGACAAATGCTCATTGAATCTAGTGGTGGAAGCATAAATGCTAGATCTAGGAGATTCTATCAAGCAAAGTTTAGAAAGTTGTTGATTAATATTGTGATGCAACATGATTTGCCTTATCTTTTGTGGAATATGAGGGCATTAGTGCTGTATTTTCCTACTTAGAGCCTGATGTGTCTTATATTAGTAGGAATACTGCCAGGCAAGATATTAAGAATATGCATACTGATTATATTGCTAAGATAACTTTTTAGCTTAAATAATGTCCTGGTAGAATTTGCTTGACTTCTGGTTATTGGACTTCAATTGCTACAGATGGCATGACTTTAACTACACATTTTATTAACAAGAATTGGGTATTGCATAAAAAAGATTTTAAATTTTTCATACATGCTTCCACCTCATTTTGGTATTGCATTAACTGAAAAGATTTATAATTTAGTTGCTAGTTGGGGAATTAAGAAGAGGCTATTTTCTGTAACTTTGGATAATGCTTCTGCTAACAGTTCATATGTTCAGCTTTTAAAATCTCAGTTGAATTTGCAAAGATGTTTGTTGGACCTTGGTTCTTTGTTTCATGTAAGATGTTGTTCCTATATTCTCAATTTAATTGTAAAAGTAGGGTTGAAAGAAATTGATGAATCAGTTGAGAAGGTAAGAGAATCTGTGAAGTATGTAAAAAGGTCACCAATAAGAAAGTAAAAAATTTTAGTGTGTGTGGCACACACATTCTTGATTCCAAGAAATCTCTTAAGTAAGATGTTCCTACAAAATAGGAATTCTACATATGAGATGCTTGCTAGTGCACTTTATTATAAGCTTGCTTTCTGTTATTTGCAATTGAGTGACTCCAATTTCAAGCGTAACCCTTCTAAAGAAGAATAGAGTAAAGTAGAGAAAATATGTGGTTTCTTGAAATTGTTCTATAATGAAACAAATGCATTTTCTAGTGTGAAGAGACCTACTTCCAATCTCTATTTTGCTCATGTGTTTATGATTCAGTTGAGGTTGACGGAAGAAATTAAAAGTTCTTATGCTTACATGAAGAGAATTACAATTGACATGTATTCGAAGTTTGATAAGTATTGGAATGAGTTCAGCCCACTTTTGGCCATTGCTGTTGTGTTTGTTCCTCAATATAAAATGCAATTTGTTGAATTTAGTTATAGGAAACTTTATGGTATTGATGGTTAAGTAGAGTGTTCAAAACTTAAATCCAAACTCTTCTCTATCTTTGAAACATACAAGACTAATCTTTCTTCTATTTTTGGAGAATGTGGCACTATATCTCAGGAATAATCAAAATTAGCCTCTACCAAAGAGAAAGATAGTGTAGAAAGTTCAAATGTCCTATAAATTATTTCTTTTACTTGTTACTTTTTTATAAGTTTAATATCTTTTATAATTATATTATAATGTTAATATATTATTTAATTTATGTTCTCTAATTTTATTTTTAATTTTTAAAATAGGAATTTGATGATTTTGAAAGTAAAGATATCATAAAGCCTATGCAGAAATCTTAGTTAAAGTTGTATTTAGATGAGCCTAGGGTTGATAGGACAGTTAAGCTTGATGTTTTATCTTATTAGAAGGCTCATCAGTACAAATACCCTTTGCTAGCTCAAATGGTTCAAGATGTGCTTACTGTTCCTGCCTCTACAGTTACTTTTGAGTCTACATTCAATAGTGATGGTAGAGTTCTTGACCAATTTAGAAGTTCTTTGTCACCTGATCTTGTTGAGTCTTTAATTTGTTCTAACGATTAGATTTATGGAGGTAAAAAAATTTTTGGACTTTGTTTTTATTTCAATTTTTATTTTTAGATAAAGTTTATAATACTTGTTTGTTTAAATTTATTGTAGAAACACTTGCTAAAAAGTTAAATGTGGATGAAATTGTTTAAAATATCATGAATTTGAACATCAACAAGGAGACACCTACTGAAGAGGCTTTACTTGCATCAAACATTGTCAATGTTGTTTGAAGTTTGTTAGATTTTCAATGTATTAAGTAAATTGGATGTTTAGATTTTTAAGATTAAGTCTTATAAATTTATTAACATATTTAGATATTTAATTGGATGATTTATTATTTTATTGGTTATTTAAGACTTTATGGACTGTTTTATTGGTTATTTTAATTTTATGTGATTTATTTTTTTTAAATTTTTTTTGTATAGATGGACAAGTTGGCGGGTTTAGTAGGTATTCAAGTTGGCAAATTTAGTAGGTATTCGGATTGGTGAGTTGGCAGGTTTAGTAATTATTTATTTAATTTTTGTTCGTGTCGTGTCAACTCATTTATTTTTTTATCGTGTTTGTATCGAAAAATTAGACACATTTATTACTCGTGTCATGTTCAGATTGGGATGTCGTGTATAATTATCCCAGGTTGACATGACCCGCCAATCTGGACACGACACGATTGCCACCCCTATCCTCTTCCATAGACCGATGTCCATACTTTAATTGTCAAACAAGTCAAGTCCAGAGTCTTTTTGTCTTTGTGAGGGTGAAATGATGTACTCTCTGTATCTCCAAGGATAAACTCATTGTATTTTTAGGTAAATTTTGGAGACTTCTAGAGGAAGTTGACATTCGAACCAATGAGTTGTCTGGCTGCCTTTTGTAGATTAGAAGCCTACGTATGATGCATGAATGTTTTTAATATTGATAGATCTGTGAATTATTCAATATATTTTGAATAAATTTATAAATTCTATATCAAATCTGAGGTGATAAGGAAAGAGATCTGGTTTCAAATCTACTCTGCAGGTGGTCTAATTGAGCCGTTGTTGGCTGATGAGTTGAGTAATGGCCGTTGTTGACTCAGTAGCTTGTAAGAGACAAGAATTTATCCTCAATGGCCTAATCCCTCTTAGATCTAATATATATAGTGTAGATCTATTTTTTATTTACTGATTAATACTCATATCTGTTATTTTCACAAACAGATCTCTATATTTTACATCATAAGTTACTAATAACTTAAATGTATCCTTCTTTTGGAACCTGAAGGTGATGATTGCTAAGTTATGGGAAGTATAAAGCCTATATCTGTATTTTCTGTGTTTATTTAATACATTTCTTTTTAGTTATGTCTTCTTTTCTCCGCCCTGTTTCTAGATCTTCTTCCTCCTCCTCTTATCCTATATCCTTATTCTCTTTTTAAATTCTTCAAAACTTAAGGAAGAGTTTAACTTTTTCAATCTCTAATAGTCTGTTGACAACTAGAAAGTTCCTAAATTTTCCCCCAATAAGATCTACAAATCTCCAAAATGATCACTTAACAGTGATTATGTCATTCGAAATGTTGAGAAAACAGTTTAATTAGATTCTAACTGCAAAGAAATTAAATTTCTTTCTGCCAATGCCATCAAAATATTTCAAAACAAATATAACTATCTACATTTTGGCCTTGTCCAAATTATAGCAAAACCTTTTTCTAGAGAAGGTTTTGATACTTCTCTACTTTTATGTGTAAAATATACTAAATTTTTAGACTTCAATGATTCACTCTTAGGTATGGTGGAAACCAGCCTTTGCAGTGGACCAGTTTATTTTGACTGTTTTCCAAATTTTACAGTCTCTCTCAAAAATCAAAATCTTCTTAATGCTCTAACTCTTAATGTCAAGATTGCAAAATTACAAAATCAAAACAGGTTGTCTTCTTATAGCCATCATATACCGTATTTAGTATAAGACCATAACTTCTGCCTTCAATACTGGTGCAATGAGAATGTCTCTCAAGGGTGAAACAATTCTCTTCTAAATGGATTTGCAAAGATCTCATTTTTCTATTCCAAAACCAATGTCATGGAACCAAGTTAGTCTTCCTTCTAACTGGTTATTGACTAATGTAGCTCCTTATGTGAAACCAGAAAATACCACTGTGTTAGATATTAAACAATTCTCTTGTGGATCTATGGAAATAGCTTTCCAAAGATCTCTTAGTCAAAGGTTTTCTTATCCTCAATCTCATGCATCTTCATCAAACGTTCAACCTCCTACACATTCAATATCCTTTGTAGCTACCCATCTACAGGATATCAATCTATAACCCAAAATTCTTCAAGCTAGATATGTAGTCCAGCCTGATTAAGATGATATTGAATCTGAAAGTCCTGCATCTCTAAGCTATTCCATTATGATTGGAGAACTCAATACTTTACAAACTGATTTACAAATTCCTTTTGTAATTGTCAAAACTAAACTTAGAGAAGAATTCTATTCTCTTTCAAATATTTCAAAAAGAACTTGGTTCTTTGAACAGTTTCAAGGATCTACTAGATAATAGGTCCAAGACTCTTATTATAAATTTTTAAATTCAATTAAAAAATAAATTGATTTCTTTTTTTAGTTTGAAGCTTATGTTGATATTCAAAAAATTGATTATCCTTTTGCTTCAACTATCAATATTTCAAAACTTTGGCAAATTGCTCAAGGAACAATAGTTTCTTCTGAATTTCTTCCTGGTCAAAAGATTAAAATTCCTTTTGAAACTGAGCAAATTGATGCCTCTCCTTTTAAAAGAAAGGACAAAGAGGATGATATGCTTCGTCCTAAAAATATTCAAAATCTTTATAAACAAAACAATTACACAAACAAATATTTACAAACTATTGGTAAATATTTGATTTCAATACCCAGTACTCCTTTCATACAAGATAAACTCGTATCCAGTACTTCTTCAAGTTCTTCAACTTCTTCCGCTCCTCTTTTCAAACATTATGAGATTCCTCTCTAGTATAGCAAAGAGCTCAGCAAAAAGGCTTCAAAGAAGCCTCTTCTTACTGAACTACAAAAAAGGATAGCTGAAATAGAGAAATCTATTATTCCATAGTCAGCCTCTCATTCAACTCCTTAACAGCCTGTTGGTTCCCAACATTCTATTTCTGTTTTAAATCAAAATGATTCAGATACTGAAAGCTATTCTGAACCCAATCTAGAGATTCTTCCTCCTTCTTTAGATACCCTACCTCTTCGATTAGGTAGACCTTTTAATTAGAAGAATTCTCAAAAACTCTATTATTCTAGAACTACCCATCCAAATGTTGCTTTAAAAGAAAGTCCAAACATCCTTTAAAATTCTTACAATGCCAATAACATCTATGAATGGAACATAGATGGTCAGTCGGTGTATAACATAATGTTTAACTCTAGCAAATGACTATGGTAGCCACTGCCTATAGGACTATTCACAATTATTCTGACCAATTAGCTGCCCATATTATTGTAGCAGGCTTTACAGGCCAACTCAAAGGATGATGGGATGAACACCTCAAAGAGGAAGATAGATATAACGTCTTCCATGCTGTCAAAACCAACCCTGAGGATTAGGCAATTATCCAAGATGTTAATCCTATCCTGGGTGTTGTCTCAATCCTTATTTTTACCATTGCAAAAACCTTCATAGGTAACCCAAGAATTCTTAGAGAGAAATCTACTAAAATCCTCAATAACCTCAAATGCAAAACCCTGTCTGACTTTAGATGGTACAAGGATGCCTTTCTTACTAGAATCTATGCTAGAACAGATGGAAACAGCCAATGCTGGAAAGAAAAATTCCTAGATGGCCTTCCCAGATCTCTTCGTGATTTAGTTCGTGAAGAACTTCAAACTCAATACAACAAAGTTGTAACTTATGAACAAATTACATTTGGCCAATTGACTAGCCAAATCCAATACATTACTCTTAAAATCTGTTGTCAAGATAAGATGTTGAGACAATTAGCCAAAGACCGTGCCCAAAAAAGTCATGATCTAGCCACCTTCTGTGAACAATTTGGTTTGTCTTCCTGTAGTGCCAAATCATATAGGCGCCATAAGACCACACACCAAGTGTCTTCCAGACCTACCTACCATAGGAAGCAGTATAAACATGCCAAGTGGCCTACACTTCCTACAGATGTTCTTGACAATTACCAATAGATTGTTAGAGATCGAAAAGAGTTCATGAATCTTTTTGGAAAATTTGTAATATTTGGCAATACGACCAGGCTTGTTATATTTGAAACAAATAACTGTTTTTAACTTGGAAGGGTGAGGCTTGACCTTAGCCGGTTTGATTTGAAAATTTTTCAATTATCCATAGACTGTTAGAGATCGAAAAAGTTAAACTCTTCCTTTAGTTTTGAAGAAATTTGAGAAGAGGAGGAGGATATAGGAGAATAGGAGAAGGAAGAAGATCTATAAAAAGACCAGAGAAAAGAAGACATAACTACAAAGAAACGTATTAAATAAACACAGAAAATGCAGATATAGGCTTTATACTTTCCATAATTTGGCAATCATCAACTTCAGGTTCCATAAGAAGGATATATTCAAATTATTAGTAACTTTTGATATAAAACATGTAGATCTATTTGTGAATTTAACGAATATCAGTATTAATCAATAAATAAAGCATAGATCTACACTATCTATAGCATATCTAAGAGGGATCAGGCCATTAAGAATAAATTCTTATCTCTTACAAGCTACTGAGTGAACAACGGCCATTACTCAACTCATCAGCTAACAACAGCTCAGTTAGACCACCTGCAGAGTAGATTTGAAACCAGATCTCTTTTCTTATCACATCAGATCTGATAAAAAATTATAGATTTATTTAAATTCACATATCTATCAATATCAAAAACATTTATGCATCATACGTGGGCTTCCAATGGTAAGCTATCGTCTTGAACACTACAAGGTGAACTAAGATATCCAATATACTTAGTATCATCAAATCCATGTGGAATTCATCACAAAATGATTTTTAAAAATCCGTCGCGGATCCCTCGCTAAATAGCATGCAATTAGCGATAGATATGTTTGAACATTAATTAAATATAAAATGTTTGTATCTATTCATTTGCTAATCAGAGAGTGATTAGCGAGGGATATTTTCAACAAAATGCAGGAATTATACTAGTATCCGTCTCTAATCTCTCATAAATTAGCGAGGGATTAGCTACGAAAATTCTTTTAATTTAATCGTTATAACAATTCTGTCTCTAATCCCTCGCAAATTATCGTGAGATTAGCTACGAAATTTATCCCTCTCAAAATAGTGTGAGATTAGCTATCTTATCTGTCGCTAATCGCTCGCTATTAGCGACGGATTTTCTTTTTTTTAAAAAAAATCAATCTCTAATCCGCCTCTAATCCCTCGCTAATAAATTATAATTTTAAAATGTTTTTGATATATTATTAAAAAAATTCTTGTAGTGGGAGAAAATTCATCTACTAAAATAATGCCAATAATCATTTAAATAAAAAAGCCCATCAAATAGTATAATAAATAAATAAATATAATAATGAAAAATATAAATAATACATAGAAATGTAGTTCAAATGTCCTAACTATGAAGTAGCAATCGGTGCGGATACTGGAGCCGACGGAAGGGACTGGGGTAGATCGGATGGACCTAGCTAATGATCAGCATATGAATCCAGAGGACTGACAACAAAGTCCTCCTCATCCTTAGCATCATCTTCCTAAACAGTTGGCGTCGACGGTGGCAGAGGTAGATTCAAGTTTTGGGACATAAGCGTCAAATACTCAGTCAAACTCTGGTTGTGATTCCGATATATCTACACCTAATGGTCAACCCTCACCCTCTTCCTTTCCGTGATAACTCTCTCTGTAACTAGCTCACATCAACCAAGGTAGAAGAAGTCGATGGCTCAGATGTCATGGGTTGCTGCAACCTCCGTCTTACCCTCAAAGACTCAGAGCCCAATTTATATACTCACCCCTTTTTGCACGCTCTGTCATCAACCTCGACGAATAGTATCTTCTCATCGGGCACGTTACTTGGAGCGACTGGACTCATCGAATCTATCTGAGAACCTGACTGCGTATAGCGCTCCATAATAGCAGTGACACTATCCTGTTGAGTTGAAAATAAGGAAATAAATGCAAAATATTTAAAAGTGATCAAAACATAAATAATATTAAACTTAAAATGTATAAGATTGTGCATTCTTACCAACGTATCTGGTGATTGATCATTGAAATATTAGCCCTCCCGGGGCTCGTCCGGAAACATGTGGGTGCGTCTGAAGAGCTCGATATAACTGAAGTCGGTACCCAACTGTCTCCGCTAGTATTGTACTAAAAATTAATAAATATTAATTTTTATATCATATAGAGATAACGGATTTATCGAAGAATAAAAAGGGTTTATACTTACCATCCACTCCTCATGCTCGGTAAATGAAATGGATCCTCCTCTGTGTGACGCCTTACTAGTGGATCTATTTCACTTAGCAACAGAAGAGATATGTTGTCACCTATCGGACCCCTAATGTTCTGATAAAGCAGCCCAATAGTCTGGGAAATCCACTTGGGGCAACTACCCCCATGTTGCTTTTGAGCCTTCGACAACTAGTCCGAAAGTCTAGCCTTACATTTCTTCTCCTAATTAGCCCGAATCTATGCAGCATGCTTCGGGGGCTAATGGAAGAAATACTACAAAATCAAAATAGCCGTAACAAGCAACTACAATTAAGAAAACATATTAAAAATAACAAATTACTTATAATTAAAACAACAAGTTAAATTATAGCTAATATATTAAACTTACACTCCACAGATCGAACCACATGTTCCAGACATCAATCGTAACATATGCGAAGGTAGCATAGGCTCCAGTGTAGTGTCACCTAAAAATCTCAACTATCTTCCTCACACATCGAACTAAATGTGTGAACCTGTTCCAAGAAATTTGATATGAAATATAAGACAAAGTTATAAATTTGAAAAGGTAAGATAAGCGTATAATAAGTAATAAGTTTATAACTCATGAGGCACCAACTGGCTCAATTAAGAGCCGCGTATCCTCACTCTAGGTAGCACTTACTGTAGATCTAGAAGAACCTGGGATTGGGCTAGGGACCTGCAGTAATCGGTCCTTGTCTGGGGGTATCAACTATGGAGCAGGTATACGTGGAGCCATACTTGGGGACGGTATCTCATCCTCCCTGAACGTCTCACGAATCGCTGACTGATCCGGGTGAGGCTTCGGAAACCATATGTAACTGAAATTATTTAAAAATGTAGTTATGGTCATATATAAAAAAAAGAAAAAATAAAACAGTTATAAGTATAAAGTAAGGTAAAATGCTTGTAACGTAACGATAGCAAGACTAATAATTGTATGTATACATTAGTTAAATTTGGGCCAAGTCTATTGACTTCCATTATCATCGGATAAATAGTCTTCCACATCATCATCTGTAGAGGACCATGTCTCCCATTCATCTTCCTCGTCATCATTCTCATTATTCGGTTGTGCTTCCTCCGTCATTAATCCCAAATCTAGAACATCAATTGTCTCCCCGATACCGGACTCATCTGCTAACCTTCCAGTGTTATCATCCTCAACGCATACATTAATTGTCATTGTTTGATCTACTTCCTCCTAATATAGTGCCTCGACAACGAGTGCATTAATAACATGTCAAGCTTTCAATTTACAAACAGCTACCCATTTAGATTTTGGTCTTTTACTCCTCAAGTAGGATACGAAATACACTTAGTTGCTTGTTGAGGTAATACAAATGAATCATATTTTGGGCAATTCCTCTTGCAGTTAATGTCAACAAGTTTATAGTAAGGATGAACTTTAACACCCCGATTTAGCATTGGATCAAACTAATCACACTTAAATAGGACAACTTTTAAACAAGAAGTCCCTGAGAATTGAAATTCAACAATCTCATTCAAGACTCCATAATAATCGTTGCCACTATCTCTATTGCCTTTAACACAAACTCCACTATTGATTGTCTTTTTTCCAAATGATCGATCATGTGTATGGAACCTAAAACCATTTATGAAATAATCATGGAAGTATTTCACTTGTTTCGAAGGTCCCCAAGCTAAGTTTTTTAGATGTTAATCACTCATTTGATTTTGTGGATCGTGAACTTATTAAAAATATAGGGTTAGTACACTTTCATTATCAATGTCATTTATATATAAAACTCACTTTGTCTATTCAACTCACATAAGTCCTAAACCATGCAGTAAACTCCGACTCTAATCTCCTATCAACTTCAAGGTCGGTTAAACTCAGCTCACATGATTGCAAATCATTCTTGAATTTTTTTAAAATAACAAAAATAAACACATAAAGATACTTATTCAAAGTATGACATAAAAAACGTTGCGAGTAATAAGTATACTTACGTCATATATGGTTGACCTTCTTCACAATTTAGGTATATGTAATTTGTGGCTGCTTAAATTCATCCAGAGTAAGATATCTATTCTGAATATTTTTCAAAACCCTCCTAGGAATGATGCATATAGACAACCCATTATCATGCAAGTTTGTATCGAGAACACCTTCATCATTTTGAGCCATAGTTGTATATCTAGTCTGCATATATGGCTCAAAACAATAAAAGAAGAATATAGACGCCTCTTCAACTAAATAAGCATTGCAAATTGATCCCTCCACTATTGCCTTATTCATAATCTTGGTCTTCAAATGATATAAGAACCTAATATATTTTTTACGGTCAAAACGAATCACATAATGTATATATATACGTATATAATAATGCATAAGATTTTACCTCTCGAATAAATATATTCATCTATATTGAATAGGGCCACCAACCTTTACCTCACATGATAAGTGGACCATTAGGTGCTCCATCAAGTTAAAGAAGTCGGGTGGGAAGATTGCCTTTAATTTACAGATGAGTAATAAAATATTACCTTCCAATTCCTTCATATAGGCTGTGGAAAGTTTAGGAGAATATAAGTCGTGATAAAAGAAGACTGACTTCTGTTAAAACGTTCCAAATTGACACCGGAAGTAACTCTTTCAAGGCAGTCTGAAGCAACCTTTCCATAAATACATGATAGTCATGACTTTTCATACCCGACATTATGAGCTCGTTCAAATCAACACACCTGCTTAAATTCAAAATATATCCATTCGGAACAAATTTTTAACCCACTCAAGTAGAAGTTTCTTTTATTCGGGTGTAAGAGAGTATTTATCCTTTGGCATTAATACCATCTCGTCACCCACTCCAGTCACATGTAATTTAGGTCTATCACATACCTCTAAATCACATCGTGCCTTTACATTGTCCTTTATTTTTCCCTTTACATTCATGACTGTATTAAAGACATTATCAAATACATTTTTTTCATTGTGCATCACATCTATATTATGACGATTATATGTGTTCTCCAATATGGCAAATCCCAAAATATACTCATTTTGGCCCAATTATGGTAGATGTCTCTGTCATCATCCCTACCAAGCTCCGCAGTTGTCTCGGTTATTTTTTATAAATGGCATACTCTATCCCACATAGCATCTCCAGAAGCACATTGTACAGAATGTGTTGTCTCACGACCTTTATCATTTCTAAAAGACCTAGTATCTCTTCTGTGTGAATGATCTAACGCTAAGAACCACCACTGGTAGTCAAACCAAGATTGTTTATGTCCATTCTATAACTGAAATGATTTTGTCTGCTCCATGCAATGCAGACATGCTAATCTTCCAGTTGTGCTTCACCCACTTAGCATCCCATATGTCGAGAAGTTGTAAATTGTCCAAAGAAGTGCTACTCTCCGAAGGAAGTTCTGTTTCTTTGAAATATCATATGTCAAGACTCTACTAAACCTCAACATTTGTAGATAGGCATCAATTTTATACTTTGGATTCTTAGGTCCCAAAACAATGAGTGTTAAGAACATAAATGGATCTCTCATGCATATCAAATAAGGCAAATTATATAGGGTAACAATAACATGCCAATAAGAGTACTATTTTCCCAATGTTCCAAATGGTGAAAATCCATCTGTGCACAACCTAAGACGCACATTCTGAACTTCGGCTACAAATTCGGAATGGCTACGGTCGAAGTGTTTCCAAGATTCACCATCTAGTGGACGGCTCATAACGTTCTCTTCCCTCTCCACATGCCATCTCATGTGTTCTGCTGTTGTGGATGATGCAAACAGTCTCTGCAATCTCGGTGTTAATGAGAAGTAATACATCTTTTTGAAAGGGATTTTTTTCTATTGTTTGTTCTTTGCAACTTTCTTCTTTACCATATATCTACCATAACCACAAAATTTGCAATCTCCCTATCACTTTCGGCCTTCCAATAAAGCATACATCCATTTGGGCAAACATCTATCTTCTGAACAGGTAGCCCAAGACTGGATATTAACCTTTTTGTTTTATAGAAGTCATCTAGAAGCTTATTACTACTTGGTAATACTTCCTTCATCAATTGCATCACCTGATTAAAGCATTTCTCCGATGCGTTATTTTCATATTTAATATTCAAAAGTTGAGAAATAACTAATAACATAGTATGATTCTTGCTTCCATCCCATATAGGAGTTTCTAAAACTCTCAACATATCATAAAATCTTTGAGCTTCTGGATTAGGTGGTTCTTCAACATACATGGAGGATGAAGGTTCAGTTGAAGAATTATGTCCCACTACATCAATAACCATTTCTTGAAATCGATTTTTAGAACTTGACTCGATTGAAGTCGTACTTTTAGCAAACTTAGACCGTGCCAGAGTAATACCCTCACCATGACTAGTCCATTGTCGATAATTAGCAACAAAGCCAAATCTGTACAGGTGCGGCTCCACTTCATCAGGAGACAGGTACACTTTGTTTTTACATTTTGCACATGAACACCTTATAACTGATGCTTGACCAGTTAACAAAGCATAAACACTCAATCGTTTGTTCAAACTCAGATGTAATTCCTTTGATCCCTTATACGTGTCTCCTATACATCCAACTATGATCATCCATCTATATTATATCTAAAAAAAACACAAGAATTAACACGATCTTTCAGTTTTATATTTTTGGGGACATTTTGGAAAGCTCATGTAGAAAAGTTTTGGCTAAAAGCTAGAAGGTGAAGAACATAGAAAACTTATGCAGCAACCTTTAGGCCCTTATTCAACTCTAAAATATGAATGTTCAGCACAATTATCAACTTGAATTATAAGATTACATGGACGGTATCTCTTGAGTTTCTATTTGATCAGTTGATTGATTTTGATAGTTGAATTATTAACTTGACTTGTTGATCAGTTGATTGATTTTGATGATTGATTGTGACGGAGGTATATGACTAGATGTTGTGAACTCAAGTGTGCAAGTTGTGGACATAGTTAACCTAGAGTTGTGCTTGAGTTTCGAATATATTGAGTAACCATGTAGGAATTTAGCACTTGTATAATTTGAATGATGGACTTGGTGATTGTAGAGGTCAAGGGCCCTAAGATACTCGTTATATGGTGATATGCAGCTATGAAAATATTATGTCTTCTGTATATTTTTGAAATGTTATATGATCACTCTATATTTTTTAGCTATAGGAGAAAGATTGATTCTGAAAGTACCATCGAGAAGCAAGTGTATATGGGATGGGAACTGAATTTATATGAGATAGAATAAAAAACTCAACAATAATGGAGCAGAAACAAATTATGTGAACAATATAGTAGAGAATGATACTATAATTTTTATCAAAATTTTTAAAGATATAAGTATTTATATTGAGTTTCCCAGTGAAGTCCTTACTCTCAAAAAGGGTTTAAAGTTATGTATTCTAAATTTTGTAAAAAAAAAATTTATAGAGTTTTCCTTATAAATTGGACGTTTTCCAAGCACTAAGCCACCTCAATTCAACCAACATTCATTATCAAAAACATAAAAAAAACACTAAAAATCTCATAACAATTATTCAATAATACTAACTTAAGGGTAATCACCCATTATCCATAAGGAATAATCACCTATCACTCACGGGGAATGATCGCTCATCACTCACGGGGATTCGTTCATGCAATTGGAGGGTTTTCTTACCCTAAAAGTGCTCCTCTGTCCAGTCAAATAAAATTGACAACTATATGTGTAACCTCTGCATAATAATATTATACTCTTCACTTTTAGAAGGATTACAAAAAGACTGAAAAAATCTATCACAATGGAGAATGATACAAAGAAAAAAATATAACATATGGAATTAAAGTTGCTTTTGTTCTTTACATTAGACAGATAAAATAACATATGGAATTAAGTTATAATTTTTGGATAGATAAAATTGTAAGTTCTCTCTAACTCGCAACTATCTAAACCTTAGATTACACCCTTTTGGAAAACTTGAAAACTTGGCATGTTGCATCTCAACCTACAAAAGGATTAAGAAAACTATTCATAAGAGCCTATAAGTTTTCTATTTTTCTCAAACTATCTTAGTCCTCTGATTACATTGTCAATCCCCATCACAAATCTCAAACAGCTGGTATAAGTGAGAATTTGCAGAGGCTTATATTGCTTAGGTCAGCTTTTATTTTTTACATTTTAGCTCTGCATATTTTAGTATTCGTCAAGATCTCGTTCTGAATATAACTTGCAACCTGATCTTGTCAAATTTTCACCACTATACATTTCCTACTTCCCTCTATTGTTCTTGCTAAAAGCCTAGCAAAAGAATATAGTAATATCCTATTGCCATCAACTCATTATTCAATGTGTACTTTGAAGTTTGAACAATCAACTACTGATTAATTGTAATTTTATTTTCAATTTTAAGAGATCAGTTAGAAATGTAAATTTCTTCCCCCCCCCCCCCCCCAAACTACAAAATGGACAAATACAATCATAAGAAACCTTTCCTTATCTAGGCTAAGATAAAATCATTACTGCTCCTCTTCCTTTCAAAAAGTGACAACTTTCTCTTTAATCCTCATTTCAAACTGAATCACAAGATTCTTTCGCAGGTTTTATTGTAGAAATTTTTTACCTAAAAATCTAAAACAAATTCCTAGCAAGAAACAGGAGATACACAAACAAAAAGGAATGAAAAGGAAGAGAAAAAGACAACTAAGTTGATCAAGATAAATATTTAGTCATGTTATTATTAGATAATAGTCTAAATAATATGGACTACATTTTTTCTTTCATTATTAAATGCACGGAACATCAATGTCTTTCAAGTCTCCGAGCAAAGTTTCTATCTTTATTCCTTGATTATTTAACATATCAAAAAATAATTTTTTTTTAAATATCAAAGAACAACTTGATTAAATAGAAATTATTTAATAAATTCACTCATCAAAATGACTATAAATGAAAATAAGACCTATTTAGGGTGGTTATCAAAATGACTATAAAAATTTAGTGTTTTTACTAATGGTAATTGTATAAAGTTAGAATGAAAATGTGATAATTTTATATATTTGGAAATTTCATTTTAAATGCAATTGTAAATTCTAAAATGTACAAATAACCATTTTATTTAGTAACATGAAATAATCTTGGTTAACTTTCATTCATAACAGATTTATAACTTTTTTTTTCAAATTATATCTATATTGTACATTTATTATACGTGTAAGTATGAAACAATTGAAAATTATGAAAAGATAATATTCCATAAACAAAGTCAATATTCACCATATTCACCAAATAATTCAACCTCATCAACTCTAAAATTAACAGCATTAATATATGATGTCCCATCAAAAGCAGTTCATAACATTTCAAAATACTACAGTCTTGCATAAAATTGATAATAGTCCAATCTATTGTTAGGATTCGTGGACTCCTAAACGCGGAAAACATCTACGAATCCCTCCCGAGGACCCAAGTAAACGATTAAGAAGATCTAAGCTTTAAGAATTACCTCTGGTTGCTGTAATCGAAATCCTTCGATTCTGGTTGCGCTGTTATACGTTCAACCCGAACAATCACCAGACGCTGCAGTATGCGAACGTCCTCTATCGGATACACACCGCGAACTCACTCGACACCCGGGAAGTGCTAGCGCCTAGGGTTTGAGAGGTTTTTTTTTCTTTCTGGTAGAGAATGGCACGAATGTTCTCAACCGAAAAATTGGACATGTGAAAAGACGGCTAGGGTTTTCTTAAAAACCCTCGAACCTCTTAGAGTCCAACCCCAATAATATCTTATCATATTCTAATTTAAATTCAAATTAAATTAAAACTGATATGATAAGATTCTGCCATTATCTCGGTAATTTAACTAATTATTTTACCGAGTCAGATTCTTATAATCTGGATATCATCCGATTCATCGAACTCGGTCACCAGGAAAAATAACCTGACAAGTTCGCTTATTGTGTGACCTTATAGGTTCATTTAACACTGGCAGTGTGCCTAAATCATATTTAAATGGCCCACAAGTTATAAGCGGTTTCTAGCAAAACATTATAACTATCCAGGTTAAATGAAGATCGGTGATCTCTTTGAACCAAACCATAATTTTATATTTAGTCCTTTTGTCACACGATATCCAGATTAAGCATAAGGCATGGAGCATGTCATCCTTATTAAGCTTAATCAATTATTTCTTGATTTCATAGTAGACTGTTCAAACAAATGATATCAATATCTTAGATTGATATATTTGAGCACGGCCATGCATTTTTAACAGTCTAACTTATCAAGGGGCCCATGGATATCTCTCCCATAACTGAGAGGGACAAATTCCTTCACAATCAATCATATTCCTCTCCTTGATTTATTCTATATCCAACAATAGTCTAATTTATTATCTGGTTAAAGACAACTTTAGACAATGTCAAAATATAGAATTTATCAAGTAAGAAACTATGATGAATTTAGGTCGAAGGACTTTCAATATTATTATGGCTAGAAAGTACTTATGACATATTCCATGAAGTACTCTCACAGTGGGTCATGTCCAATACAATGTTCTCTAACATTTATTTATGTCTTGACTCGATATCACAAATATCCATGGCCAGTAAAACATAGCCATCAAGTCACAAACATACTAATCTTAATTTATTATTATTCCAATAATAATAATCGATCAGGGACAGTTTTAGAATAGTCATTGTATTCATTGTAGGGTTTTACTATCAAGTCACGTACTTGATGACCAACAAAACAAAACTCACTATTCATGGAAAGGAAAGCCTCATATTATTATATAAAACATAATGACAATTGTATAAGTACAAATTGACTCTAGGGCATATCCCCAACATCTACAACAATGTCCATTTTACCTAAAGTGAATATTTACTTTCTAGAAAACACTCTAATAAGTATATCAATTCATCATCTTTTAATAGCTCCAAAAAAAATTGTAGTTTATGAATTCACCAGTTCCACCCAAGCTTTCAACATAAAATTTTAACCTTGCACCTTCAACAACCAGTATCTGCAAATTATAATATAAGCAACATCTTTAATGCAGTTTAAAAGTTTAATCTTTACCCTGCATATCTAGGACTTTTTGCAAGAAAATAATTTTTAAAAAAAATTGTGGCTTCAAGATATAATCCAACACATAACATATTTCCATGAAATGCAAGATATGAGACTAACTTACAAAGCCTCAAAATCAAAGTAGCCCAAGACATAGGATATCTTACCCATCAATCATTATCGTCCAAGTAACAACATCCCTAAAATAAATTTTATCAAACACCAATCACGCCTCAAATTTTCAATTTTATCAAACACGTTTCTATCAAACATAGAGAAATCAATTTTTTACTTACCCTAAAACTCTTTCAGAAAATTCAAATGCCCACCTGATTTTTGATTGAATTTGTAGAGCAACAAGGTGGGGGCAGCAGTGACTACAGGTGAAGTAGCGGCAATCGGCAATCTTGCTTTCAATTGCAACAGTGGTAGTTCAGTGCCCAAGCTCCAGCGGCAGCCAAGAAAATAAAAGAGTGCAGGTGTCTTGTGGGAAGAGACAAGAACAACAAAAAATTTTGCAACCGGCGATAGTTCGGGATGGTAGTTTGGGCAAAGAGGAGGGAGGAGAGCTAGCAGGATAGGATAGAAATAATTTGAGACAGAACGGAAGAGAGGAAAAGAAAGCAGGGGGCCTACTATTATAGTCATTAGATTTTGCGAGGGACAAATTCCATCTCTAATCCCTCGCTAGCAGCTAGGGATTTGTGATGAATTTTAGTATTAACAAAAAAAAATTAAATAAAAACAATCCCTCCCTAATCCCTCTCAATTTAGAGTGAGATTAGCGACAGTATTTTTGACCGAGGGATTACGAGGGTCATTAACAATAGCTATTTTTACTGAATCTTCTCTAATCCCTCGTTAGGTATTTCCCTCTCTAATCTCTCGCTAATTGCGTTGGATTTGAAAGGGATTAGCGACAGAAATTTTGAATTTCAAATTCTGCCTAAAATGTCAGCATGATTTTAAGTTATTAATTTTGAATCCCCTCGCGGATCCCTCTCTAATCATTTGTTGTATCCTATCCGTCGCTAATCCGTCACTATTTAGCGAGGGAATAGTGGCTAATTAATATCATTTATACTAAAAAATAGCTACTTCCTCATTTTTATCAATATTTGCTAAGAAAACACATTCATCGCTAATTCCTCTCAAAAGTAACAAGTGATTTCATGAAATATTAAAAATATTTCGCCAATGAAAAACTCTAAATAATCGTCATGCTACTTGTGTAGGTTTAATTAACATCGATTCTGTGAAGCTTACTAATTTGTGAGGTTCAATTAGTATTGACGTGCTTTTATATCTCTAAATCACAAAATTGTATTTATTAACTAAATATAATATAACACGACATAATAGAACATCGTACACATACCTCTCATAGTAATTACAGGTCATATTTGCATTATATTGATCATATGATGTATCAAATATATATATAATGAACAATATATTCTATACTACACATAACGAATTTGTAAAGAAGTGTAATACATGCATATCATTTAATTATAATCTATACTTCGTGAATTGTCGATAATAATTAAACATGTATTCGAAGTATATAGATTGGTTACAAATCAACAAATAATAAAGAATTTAGTATTTATAAGGATATTACATAATTATTTTACCACACACTAAAGTATCGTGAGGAAAAAAATTTGAGAATACCCAAAAATGGAAGAAGCCCTCGCAAATCCCTTGGTAATTAGAGAGGGATCTACGACGAACAAATTCAGTGATAGATTAGTGAGGGATACTAATTATCCCTCACAAATACAACTCAAATCCATCGCAAATCAGAAAGCAAATTGCAAGGGTATTTTTCTACGATACATATTTCTATCCCTTTCTAATCCCTCGCAAACTAGTAAATGATTAGCTAGGGAAAGTTATTTTATTATAATTTAAAATTACTTTTTTCGTCGCTAATCCCCATCTAATTTGCAAGGGATTTTTATAAAGTTCGTCTGTAATCCCTCATAAATTAGCGTGTGATTAGCGTGAGATAGCTACTTTTAGTCACAAATCCAAAGCTAAATTTTACAACGAATTTTAAGCAAAAAATAAAAAATCTGTCGTAAATCCATATCAAATTTGCGATGGATTAGATTTGGATTTTCTTTTCTCAACTTAACTCTGATCTGTCGCAAATCAACGAGGGATTAGCGAGGGAAAATCAATGGTTGCACCTATCTCCTTTTTCCCTCGCTAATTCCTGCCTTTCTTGTAGTGATCTAGGCCAAATGTTTCTACTATAGTTTCTTCATTTAAAGTTCTACTAGATCCTGTAAATGATAGTTGTCTCATGATTTATGTCTATAAATTACTGGTATTTTTTATGATAAATATCCAAATTTATAAGTTACTTGTTTTTTCTATTTTCTTTCTACTGGAATTTTACTAAATTTATCTATAAACTTATCTATTTTTTTTTTTCTAAAGTTAAAGGCTGCTAGTCTTTTTTTATATTTTCTAATTTTTCACATATTTTAATTAATAGTGCTATCCATATATTATTTTGTTTAAGGTATATTTTATCTAAATGTGATGTTCCTAAGTAATTAGTAAATCCTAAAGAGTTGGGATGATATTTTTTTTAATTATAAAAGACACCTTTTATAGTCTAAATTATCTTCCAAAGAAATTAACTAAAAACTAAAATTTATATATTATTTAATAATTTATTAATCTTCTTGTAAGACTTTTCTATTTCTTGTGATTGATTTCGTTGTTAGACTTTTTGTGGTTGGATTTGATAATGCGTAGTTTTGTGGTAGGGTCCAATGCAACATGTAATTAGGAATTAGCGTGCTGAAATTTTTCCATGTTTTAATTAATTCATCCCCTATTAGTCCTCAGATTTAGTTTTTAAAAAAGCAAAAAAAAGATAAAAACTATGCTTTATTCTTAAAAAAAACTTAACAACTCCTCGTAACTCTAATCTAAATAGAACAATAGCAACTTAAACAAAATGGAAAATTGGAAAGTAGAAAGAAAAATAAAAAACTAACCTTTTCTAAAAAAGTGGGGAAGGTAAAGACAAGCTGCATGAAAGGGGAATAAAAACTAACCTCAAATAACTAATGAATATTTACCTAGTATTGACGTCGACTTTAGCCGATCTATTGCAACGATAACTTTAAGCCGAAGCCGATAGCAATTTTGCTAAACCAATGATGACGTTAAAAATTCTCCAGCCGATGTACCCGGTACCGATGAGTCATCATCCCCATATCTCGGCATGATCAGTAAAGCACTACTGCTCCAAATCGCTAAGGATGAGCCATGAAGCGATTTTCTCCACGTATGGATTGTCGGTTACAACGCCACAACAACCATAAAATGGGTAAGGAATCCCAGAATGAGCACATCTAACAAACACATCTACAAAACTACCAATTTTCAGTTTTCAATTACCTCTTTTATTCTGCATTTTTTTTGTCTTTATCTGTATTTACAGCTTTATTTAGCTTTTAAAAGTTTCTCTTCTTCCTTTTTTACTAGCTTTCCATTTTCATTTTACTTTAGTTTCAAGTTCCAGTACTTTTGTATTCCTTTTTGTCAAGATCAATCGAAATACACTGATTTCAGTCCTTATTGGCTTCCGCATGCAATATTCCTGCTTTCTTGGACCCTTTCTATAGTAAGCTTAAGGAACCCATGTCTTTTAAAAAGTCCGACTCTTACATTCATCCTTCCATCGGACTGTTTATGTTCATCAGAAGAGTAGCCGATCGCCAGTTTCATCAGCTCCCTTTTCGTATGGCAACATAAATTGGCACGCCCAGTGGGACCAAAGGTAGTTGGTGCATGCAACTACATTCAAGACGCATTATGTCAAGTCCTTAGCAACAGTCCTCAGGGCCTTTATCGAATTCATCCGATTGGCCTACAGTTCGGGTTTTACGGAGAGCTTTTAATCCTACAGTGACGACGTCCAGTAATGCTCAGGTTATCCTTCCTGAGCAATAGGGAGCACAATCCTTGTCTTCCCCACAAGTGTCTTAGTTGACACCCACATCCTTAACTGCCATACAACAGGCTATGGAGCAATATATAGATAAACTCATTTAGAGCCTCATTCCCTAATTTGCCACAGTGTTCTTGCCCCTACTTCAGAACGAGCTCTATAATTTTAAACAGAGGCAAAATGCCCACAGGATACCTCAGGCAGTTATGTATCCTCCTGCCTCGATTATTGGTGCACTATCTTATGGGTCAGTACAATTATTGTGCTAGGAGCAGTCATTTTCAATTCCTGGGGGAACTAAGGGAGTCTGGGATTAATTGCACAAGGTGTGGCTCCTGCAGAGCCTTTCCTAGGAAGAACCCCACTATATTCGGTCATGGGGGTCCAGTCACCAATAGGGGTGCAAGTATCTTACGACTAGACGGCAGCTTCTAACTGAAATGTTGGTTCCCCATATGGAGGGCCACAGAGCTACGTTATAACCGTCCCTTCCACGTATCCTACCACGACGACAGCTTATCTGATACAGAGAGTAGGATACCGTGAGATGGCCTCATTCCCAAGATAGAGTTCTCGATCGATTATGATAAGTCCCCCTATGCAGAATCAACAACCAACACCATCAGCTGATGTCAATGTAATGACGGAAGTATTGCGTCGACAAACCAGGGATCAGCCAGTTTACCAAAAACCTTATCCCGAATGGGTGGATTCTATGACAGTGCTACCACAAGGGTTTAAGTTGCTTGAGTTTTCCACATTCTCTGGAGAAGACAACAAGTCAACCATGGAACATATAGAGAGGTTTACGGCGCAGTATGGAGAATTCAGGAACAGAGACTGGCATAAAGTGCAATTGTTTTCCTTATCTTTAATAGGGGCGGCATTTACCTAGTATGCAAATCTGATGCCCAGTCTGTGTACTTATGAGCATATATGGAGCGGATTTTTCATGAGCGTTTCTTCAAACCAACACCTGAAGTTTCCATAGCAAATTTCCTGGCGGTCAAACAAAAATCTTCCAAAGTGTACCATAATTTATTAAGTGCTTTCAATAGATTAAGGCCAAATGTACCACTCAACTGCCAGAAATGAAGTATGCCAAAATAGCCATCAGTAGAATGCATTTGCAACTTAAAGAGTGTCTCATTCTTCAGGACTTTTCTGATTTGTCCTGCTTATTGTCTCATGCCGTCAGAATAGAGAAAATCATCAAGGAAAATGAGAAGAAGCGGTCTGTTAAGTTCTCTCATGGGCAAACCATGATATTAGTTGTGGACGATGTTACGGACAGCGAGGAGGAACAACTGATAAAGGTGACGGCGGCAGAGCGGTGCATCTTATACTTATCCTTTTTTGAAACCTAACAAAAGGAAAGAGAAGGTTTCTCTGGTAGAGCCATCCACTTATACATTCGACGTATCAAAGGCCGAGCAAATCTTTGATCAGATGGTCAAGAACAAACAGATCCATTTACCTTTGGACTACAAAATCCCAAGTCCAAAGGAATTGAAGGGCAGAAAATACTGTAAGTGGCATAATTCATTTTCTATAATACCAATAGCTGTTTTGTTTTCAGGAATACAATTCAGATGGCTTTGCAAGAAGGAATGGTAAGATTTGCTGACAAACGTGAGGAAACTTTAGTTGATACAGACCCGTTCCCAGCGGTTGATGCAAGTATGGTGCAGACGTGTAAGGAAGATGTGGAGCATAAACCAAGAGATTCTTTCATCAAGGAACAGTCCAAAACCTTGGAAAGGGGAAGAACAACATTCCAGAGGCTAGACAATTGGCAGTCAGTTTTCACTCGGCTTACTGTTCTGGCCTTTGCAACTCACTTTCATGGGAAAGATGAGAAGCTTACAATGTATGTACCTCATAAAGAACCAATTTTCCTGGGTTATCGTCCACATCTTACAAAAACTCAGAAATGGCAAGAATAAACGAAACGAGCTCAACAGAGACAAACACCTGAGAAATGGTTAGATGAGCAGGTATGTGCTTTCCCGAGTTAAAATATACTTAGCATTCTCCCATTACAATTCCGAGTGAGTGTCGAGCAAGAAGTAGTGGAGAAAGACTACTATGCAACGGAAGAAGCTGCCGTTAAGCTCATCGAGACCATCAGAAGATATGTTCTTCCCAATCCCAATAGTAGAACATACTAATCATCTCAAGCCGTTGTACATCAAGACATATGTCAACGGAACCTTTCTCTCGGGTCTTCATTGATGGAGGGGTTGTGCTGAACGTAATATCATTGGCAACCTTAAGGCGTTTGGGTAAGGATAAACCCAATTTATCTCCTACAGACATCCAAATACTTAATTTTACCGAGAACACAGCCAAAACAGAAGGGGTCATCACTTTTGAGGTAGCAGTTAGATCTAAGGTCAGTAAGACTGTTTTCTTTGTAATCATGGCAAAGCTAGCTTATTCTGTCTTACTAGGTAGAGATTGAATTCATGCAAACCATTGTATTCCCTCAACGCTTCACTAAATGATGTTGATTTAGGATAGAGAATGAGTGGAAAAGATACCGATCGTACCCAATCCATTCTCAGTAGAAGTACACATAAACGAGGCTGTGTTTTACCACTCTACCTTTAACCCAAGCCAGTATGCCAAGCTCACCATGGTTCACAATCAGATTACAACGGAAGGGTTGGATGGCAAAAGTTTGAAAACAGATGACCCTAATATTCAGCATGCACTCGATTTCATCTCTCAGGACCCGTTAATGGAGATAGACATCGGAGAACCTGGAGAAAACAGAACTACAAATGTAAGCTTATGCTTTACTCTCGATCAGCGGAATGCCTTAACAGCTTTGATTCGTAGGTACAGAGATTGTTTCGCATGGGATTATCATGAAATGGCAGGATTGGACAGAAGTATTGTGGAGCATTACTTACCAATTAAGGTAGGTTTCAAGCCTCATAAGCAGCTTGCCTGGCATTTCAATTTCGCACTCCTACCTGGAATCAAAGAAGAAATCGAGAGGTTACTTCGGTGTAGTTTCATCCGTACCTGTTGGTATGCAGACTGGGTGTCCAACATTATAACCATCATCAAAAAAAATGGCTAGCTGTGAGTTTGTGCTGACTTAAAAAATTTGAATTTGGCCACACTAAAGGATGAATACACCATGCTGATGGCAGACATATTGGTAGACTCTGCAGTAGGAAACCAATTTTTAAACTTTATGGATGGATACTCTGATTACAATCAGATATTTATGGCTAAAAATAATGCATGAAAGATAGCTTTCCAATGTCCAAGTTCTATCAGTTTGTTCGAATGGTTAGTTATGCCATTCGGCTTAAAGAACGCTGGAGCTACATTCTAAAGAGCCATAAACCTCATTTTCCATAATCTCGCCGGCAAGACCATAGAAGTTTACATTGATTATTTAGTAGTTAAGTCACCCACTTTCTCACAACACCTGAGGTGGTTGGAGCAACCTTTTCTCTGAATGAGCAAGCACCGGCTAAAGATCAACCCCGCCAAATGTGCTATTGGAGTCTTAGCTGGAAATTTCCTCGAATTTCTAGTGTATTAAAAAGGAATTGAAGTGGATCAGAACAAAACAAGTGATATTCTATAGGCAAGGCCACGGCAATCCAAAAAAGAACTCCAGAGTTTCCTAGGGAAGATTAATTTCTTGCAATGTTTTTTAGAAAATGCTACAGGAAAGCAAAAAATGTTCTCTTCTTTACTCCGTTTGAAGTCGTCTCTAGAGTTCATCTGGCAGTCGGAGCACCAGACGACTTTTGATTAGATCAAGACGGCTTTATCATAACCACCTATTTTGATGCCGCCACATGATAAGGCACCCTTGAAATTGTACATTTTGGCAGCTTAGGAGTCTATCGAATGCTTGTTAGCTCAAGATGATGCACAAGGGATTGAAAAAGTAATGTACTACCTCAGCTGGAACCTGACGGACACCGAAACAAGGTATTCTCTTATTGAGAAGCTATGCTTGTCTTTATATTATGCATGCATGAAACTAGAATATTATTTGTTACCTAGGGAAGTGCAAGTCTTGTACAAAATTGATCTCATCAAATATTTATTGAACCGCCCTTTGCTGCAAGGACGTTTAATGAAATGGATCATTAAGTTACATGTTTTTTCTCTGACTCACTTGCCTTTAAAAGCAACGAACGGACAAGCCATAGCTAATTTTTTTTGCTGAACATCCATGTTTAGAAGTGCCCAATCCTGAAAAAGAAAAAGCACAGGGATACATTTCATACAAACTATAGAAGTTGCAGTTTGATGGATCTTACACCCAGTATAAAGAAGGTGTCGATTTGATCATTGAAGCCCCTTATGGACGACAAGGAAGAATTCTTTTTGAGTTAAGGAAAGGAACTTCAAATAATCAGGTAGAATATAATGCTCTCATTCTAGGACTTCAAGTTTTGAAGGCTTTGAATGCACAAGTGGTCAATATAACAGGGGATTCTCAAATTGTCATTCAACAAACTTCAGGTGAGTATAAGTGCACTAACCTTGTTTTATTAGATAAGTTACAGGAAGTAAAAGCATTGTTGCAACACTTTTCAGAAGTTATATTGACTCATGATCCTCGAGTTGAGAACCAGGGGGTAAACGATTTACCTCAAATGGCTTCAGGATTCAATAAAAGAGTCGGAGTAGTAATGTGCCAGCAAATATCGAGAGAGAAACATGAAGAAGACTGACGCTCTGATATCATTTCCTATTTTTGAAAACCTACTAGTCATGTGTTACGGGAGTTAAAACATAAGGCGTTGAACGTTGTGCTGATCAGAAACGATCTATTTAGAAGAAGCCATTCAGGAATTCTGTTGAAATGTTTGTCAAAACAAGAAGCGTCACAGGCACTAGCCGAGGTGTATAAAGGTCTATGTGGTGCTCATCAGGCAAGTCCAAAGCTAAAATAGACACTGCAGGGTCATGGATTTTATTGGCCTTCTATAACCACGGACTGCGTAGCCTATGCAGTTAGATGCGAGGCATGTCAGAAGCATAGCCCCTTGATACATGCGCCTTCTACAGAGCTGCATCCTATCATCAAGCCATGCTCATTTAGGGGTTGCGCTCTAGATGTCATCGACAAGATTCATCCGCCATCGACTAAGGGGCACACCTTTATCTTAGTGGCAACAGATTATTTCACCAAGTGGGTAGAGGCACAAGCCCTGACCAGGGTAACCCAAGCTGCCATTATCACCTTCTTTTAGCAGAGTATTCTGTTCCGATCCGTCATACCCAAAACAATAACGACCAACCAAGAAACTATATTCACGGGAGATAAGGTACACAACTTTTTAACTCAATTCAAAGTTAAATTATTACATTCATCTCCAAATTATGCACAGGCCAACGAACAAGCTAAAGCTACAAATAAGACCTTAATTAGCATGATCTGAAAATCATTGGAAGACAATCCCAGAAGGTGGCACAAAATACTTCAAAAAGTTCTATGGGCTTATCAGAATGGTTTCAAGACTACTACAGGTTTCAGGTCATTTAGGCTAACATATGGATAGGATGCCATGTTACCTACTGAGTTATCATTGCGATCAGCTCGAATAGCTTACCAACACTGTTTGTCGGTTGAGGATTATAAGTTGGCTTTGGCTATGAGTTTGGATCAAGCCGAAGAGGATTGATGGGTAGCACTAAAAAATATCAGAAGGCACAAATAGAAGGTAGTGAGAGCCTATAACCGGAAAGTGCGGGGGAGGAACTTTCAAGAATGAGATATATTTTGGAAAACCAAACCAGTTGCACTAAAAGACCCACTCTATGGTATATAGTCTACTTCCTGAGAAGGACCTTTTCTTGTTACATAAGTTTTTGATGGAAAAGCTTATCGGCTAATGACACCTAATGGAAAAGAGGTAAGTAACTCCATAAACAAAAAATCTTTGAAAAAAATCTACCCTACATTTTAGAAGAGAACTATGGTAAGAGAAGAGTAAGGGAAAAAAAATAAAAAAAAGAGGAGGAAAAAAAAAAGAGAGAGAAAAAAAAAAGAAAAAAATAACAATAGAGAGAAAAGTATTTGCATTCATAAATATAGCTAATTATAAAAAAGCCAATCAGATAGCTATTACACTTGAGATTGAGTTGGATCTATCCCAAAAAAAAAAAAAGGAAAACAAAAGAGAGCAAGTTAATTCTCCTCAGACGGAGTGAGAGGCATCTGAATCGGCTGAGCAAACGGAACTATGGCAAGCCGATTCGGATCTTCCTCAGGCAGAGTGGTCATCGATAGGATTCCTTTCTCCTCCTCCGTTTAGCTGGTAGTCTCTTCTTGGGTCATTTCTGGCTCGACAGCCATTTCTTCCATTGGAGGCGGTCAAGCCTCGGCATCTCCAGTTTGAGTACCCGAGGGACCAGCCTCATCGGGATGACAGAAAAGTAGTCAGGTACAATTGAAAATTATCCCATGAAGATTGCTTGCCGACCAGCAATTTGTCCAAGTGCTGTAGCTCTATTTGAAGTAGTTCTTCTTCTACCTCCAAGATGAGTCATTTATCCCAGAATTTAGCTACTGACTCTTCTACAAAGGAGGTCGTTTGCTGACAGACGCCTTCAGCCTCAAGTTTTTCTTCCAGAGCTCGCTTCTCGGAATCTAACTCCACTTGGAGTTCTCGCAATTGCTTTTCAAGTCCTTCAATTTTTTCAACTCTTTCTAAAATTTCAGCTTGAAGGATGATGAGGCGAGTAAAGGCTTCTTAGTGATGCAACTACAGAAAAGCTTCTTGTTCTCAAAGCACCTCTAAAGTCTTAAGTTGACGAGAAGCTTCATCCCTCTTGTTTTAGGTATCTAAGAAGAAACGCTGAATGAACCTCATGTATCCCAGGTAATCAGTCAATAGACGCTTTAATTTAATAGGAATGTCGGAATCGACCAATTGAGCAAGCATCATGAGGGCTCGACTGATTACATCCTAAGAAGGTTGGCTGGTCAGTAGGGTGGCCCCAATTAGATTACTCAGAAGCTCTAGTGCAGCGGCCTCAGATGTTATTGGCCGAGAAGGAGCAGGTTCCTTTCGAAGCTCTACTGAAGAGGGCTCAAAGACCGTTTCCGCAGGAGGTGAAACAGGTTTGTCAACTGTCGCCTTTTCTGAGATAGGCATTTCGGGCGTTGGAGGAACAGTTGATAAAGGTTTAGCAGCCAAAGTTCCTTGCTCGGCTAGTGTTATTTTTTCAGGTGACAAGGGGATATGGCTTCCGTCGACTCTGAGAAAAAGTTAGAAATAACTAATTAGCTGGGTTTTTGTTTCTGCAAAGGAAGGGAATAAGGAGTTAGCCTTTGAGTCAAAAAATAAAGAATATCGAAAAAAATTTCAACACAAAAAATCCAAACCTTGGTGATTGTCGGGGTGTGGGTAGCTTGTTGCCTTTTTGAATAACGGCTGGCAATCGGATTGGCAGATATTTTGCTCTATTTACCCTTCTTTAGCGCCGATGTTTCTACTATCATCGATGCTGACCCAGCCAGCCTAAGCAGCCACGTTTTTACAGGGGCAGAGAAGAGCATCTCACTCATCAGTCGTCACCATAAGTTGAAGTTGGGTGAGACCTCCCTAACGACCTGAAAGTGATGATACTCAAAGGAACGGATAATGATCAAGGACCTATCGGCTAAAGTGTGCGCATCTTCACCCGATAGAACAAGCATGACAGTGGAGAATGATATATGCCCGAGATCAGCAGGGATGTCCTGATCAACCCAAATTATCGAGAGAAGCAATGAGGGTTGTACAGCTCGCAGGAAGATTTGACATTTCGAGCACCTAGTTTGGCCCCTAAAAGGAGTTCCCTGGGACACAGCATTTGGCCTAGATGGTCTGTTGGGAACCCTCCGATGCATCGGTAAGATTCGTTAACCAGAGAGGGCTAATTTCCTAAGCAGAGTAGGGAAAGAAGTGAGGCATGTTCTGTAGGCGGTTCTGATAAAGATAAGATATAATAGTACCGACGGAGAATCTGTTCAAAGGGGTTCTCAATAGCCGATAGCCAGTAGCCTGGTTGGAGGAGCCCGCAGAGTCCCCTGAAAGGTTGTTAATGCTAAATTGGGTGACATATTGATAAAGCCACAGTTGCATGACCCAGAGAGGACCAACGAGGTTGGTTGGGTCACTCCCAGCCGATAGAGCCAAAGTCATCTTGTTCATCAACTAATAGACTAATATCAGTACCAAGGAGGCCAGATCATAATGCCTTTTCTTCTTAGCATAGTCGATACATAGTATCAGTATTCGTTGCTTATTCCAGCCGAATAAGAGTAGAGAATATACTTGCAGAGCCACAGCCATAGAAAGGAGGCCTGCTCTTGCTTTGACAGAACACTGCCTACGCCCCTTTGGGTAGCCATGAAATTACTGTAGGAGGTAGTGGCTTTGTCCAGGTGGGTCTCGATGGCAGGCATACCTTCATCATCATAGAGGTTAGGAATCTCATCTCCGTAGCATCGGAAGCCCAGGATAGTGCAGATATCTAAGATGGTCGAAAAGAACATCCCGTGGGGGAATATGAAGCCGTTAATTTCTGAGAACTAGAATGACAAAACAGCAGCAAAGGGGTTATGGTCAAAAGCCATGTCGAAATTGGACATCATAATGGCATCTCAGATACCCCATTGATCCCAAAGGGCGCCGAAGATAGCATGACAACGATCACGTCATTCTCTAAATTCTTCAGCGAGCGTGGCTAATAGCGAAAGGAGAATGGGAGATTGACCATAGAAAAGTCATTTTGGTTCAATGGGAGGGCAAAACCGTTCAGGCTGGGCAAATCTTAAATGTCCAACGGTGATCTCCGTCGGTAGTAGCCGAGGGCCTAAAGCGTACAGGTTAGTCTCGGCTTGAATCAAAGCCAAGAAGTGTGATCAATTGGAGCGGCCATGAGGATTCAAAGATCGTTGATAGAAGAAGTGCAGGAAATACTGTCAAATTTCATGAGAAGGATAGAAGTCTGATCGAGATAGAGTTTTCTCAAAAGAAGGATTTTGTATCGGTGAAGAAGGAGTAATGGAGACCACGACTATTTAAAGTGAAATTTAAAGACTAACCGTTCACGGGTTTCAAAGCCGAGAAGTCGGAAACCTTCTACAATGATTGGGACGTTCTAACTTTGTCAGGCAAAGAACGGTTATAAATTAAAAGAGGTACAATTCCCATCGCTTTACCTGATCACGCCATCAAAGCAATGGGACTCGAGAGGGCATATGTTGATGTCAACTTTAGCTGATTCGTTGCAACGGTAACTTTGAGTTAAAACCGATAGGAATTTTTCTAAGCCAATGATAACATCAAGAATTCTCCAACCGATGTACCCGGTCAATATTGGAATCAAGAACCGATAAGTCGTCACCCCCATATCTCGGCACGATCGGTAAAACACTACTGCTCCTAATCGCTAAGGATGAGCCACGAAGCAAAATTTTCTCCACGTATGGATAGTCGGTTACAATGCCACTGTAAGCATAAAATGGGTAAGGAATCCCAGAACGAGCACATCCAACAAACACATCTACAAAACTACCAATTTTCAGTTTTGAATTGCCTTTTTTATTCTGCATTTTCTTTGTCTTTATCTGTATTTACAACTTTGTTTAGCTTTCAGAAGTTTCTCTTATTCCTTTATTACCAGCTTTTCATTTTCATTTTACTTTGATTTCAAGTTCCAATACTTTTGTATTCTTTTTTGTCAAGATCAATCGAAATACACTGATTTCAGTCCTTATTGGCTTCCGCATGCAATATTCCTGCTTTCTTGAACCTTTTCTATAGTAAGTTCAAGAAACCATCGTCTCTTAAAAGGTCCGACTCTTACATTCATCCTTCCATCGGACTGTTTATATTCATCAGAAGAGTAGCCAATCGTTAGTTTCATTAGCTCCACTTTCATATGGCAACACCTAGAAAGAAATGTTGTGGAGTTTTCAATTTGTAGATAATAGTTAAATCTCTATGAAAGGAAAATTAACCAATACTCTAAAGTTTAGGTCTTGTTGAAATTATATTAGAAAAGAGATTTATGAACCACTTGACAATCATTTAACATCAGAAAACAAATATTTAATGACGAAAACATTATAAGTCCCGAACTTTAGAGATCAAATATAGACTAACACAAATTTATCCCAATTCAAATCACTTTAATTTAAAATAATATTAATTTAAAAATTTTCTTTTCTTGATAACTGTTATATACTCACATTACATCATATTCTCCCTTTAACTCCACATATTTCATAATTTTTTATTATTTTTCAAGCAAACTTATCTCAATCTAATTACTATCCAAGTACACCTTATTTTTCCTTGTGTTTAATATATAATTTATTTTTCTTTAATAAAAACAATAAAATTTTTATTCAATTATTTTTTAATGTATTTGTTTTTTGTTCTTTGTATGAAGTATTTGTTTAAATGACAATTTTATGATAAATTTTCTTTTTAATAAATTCCTTAAATCTTGATGTCCAATGAAATTTGTATGATTTTACGTGAATGTCTTTTTCTTTAAAAAAAAATATTAGGTACCAGTATTGTTACTTTTAGAAAAAGAAATTTACTATTTTGGCAAAAAATAAATTTAATAAAAATAATTTTTATTTATAAAATATTAACAATATTCACTTTGAATGGATTGCAATGTTGATCTTTTGAATCTATAATTTTTTTTATAAAATTCAAAATCATATATATATATATATATATATATATATATATATATATATTAAAACTGAATATAATTCCAATTCTAGTATGCCCTTAATTATATCCTTAACTCTCCACTCTTGCTCCTTTCTCATACACTATTCAATCATATATTGATCCTAACGATATAATGTTTTATTTAGCAATAAAACAAATGAAAAGGGGAAAAAAAAAAAAAGAAGAAGAAGAAGATTGAGATCTTCCAACCTGTTACAAGTTAAAAATCAAGCACTTAAGTTAGGTAAATGTCTATTCTACATAAAAAAAAATATCGGTAAAACTTTCTATTAACACAACTAAAACTAATGTTTTATTTAGCAATAAAACAAATGAAAAAGGAAAAAAAAAAAAAAAAGAAGAAGATTGAGATCTTCCAACCTTGTTACAAGTTAAAAATCAAGTTCTTAAGTCAAGTAAATATCTATTCTACATAATATTAATATATATACATATATATAGAGAGAGATTTTGTAAATTATCATTTCTCTTTTTCTGCACCTTGCCTCTCCCTCAATTTAAAAAAAGTTAGTTTTTTTTTTATTTTTGTTGCTATTTTCCAATTTTCTATCTTTAAGTGGCTATTATTTTATTTAGATTAGAGTTACAAGGAGTTGTTAAGTTTTTTTTTTAAAAAAAAACATAATTTTTTTCTTTTTTCTTTTTTATTATTTTGACCAAATCTCTCTCTCTCTCTCTCTCTCTCTCTATATATATATATATATATATATGTATATATATACATACAAGTAGCAGCAGAAGGTTGTGAGTGAGACACTTGGCGTTATCCTTTACTGCCACGTGGTACTTTGAATCTACATAAAAAGAAGTATGAAAAGTTATTTTAATTCACTAAATTCAAATGAAGATTATCTGAATTTATTAAATGTAACAGTATTAAATTTAGATAAATAGACTCTTCAATATATTTTGATTATAAAAGTTATTTGCCTATGATAATCATGGCGATTACTTTAGCCAACTTTACTATTTCAATCAATCTTCCACCATCTTAAAATTTACAGTTATCACGTTATTATCTTAACTAAGCCTGCACCCAGCAATACCTATTGGACAACCACGAAATTGCTTGAAGGATTTTAGAGATAGCTAAGTTAAAAGTTAATAACATGACCAATAAATATTATATTATTCGCTAAATATAGCAGTTCATGGTTACTCTACTGACTAGGATGACTTCAAAAAAAATGTGGCCATTGCTAATTCATATATGGTTTTTGTTGCGACATGTGCAACATCTTCAGGTGATAGGTGGCCTAATATTGTATTCAGATAAGTTCTCTCTCTCCACACACTCTCTCTCTCTCTATATATATATATATAAAGTAGCTGCAGAAGGCTGTGAGTGAGACACTTGGCGTTGTCCTTTACTGTCACGTGACGCTTTGAATCTACATAAAAGGAAGTATGAAAAGTTATTTTAATTCACTGAATTCAAATGAAGATTATCTGAATTTATTAAATGTAACAATATTAAATTTAGATAAATAGACTCTTCAATATATTTTGATTATAAAAGTTATCTGCCTATAATAATCATGGCAATTACTTTAGTCAACTTTACCATTTCAATCAGTCTTCCACCATATTAAAATTTACATTTATCACATTATTACCTTAACTAAGCCTGCACCCCAGCAATGCCTATTGGACAACCACGAAATTGCTTGAAGGATTTTAGATATAGCTAAGTTAAAAGTCACTAACATGACCAATAAATATTATATTATCAGCTAAATTTCATTTGCTTCCTAAATATAGCAGTTCATGGTTACTATACTGACAAGGATGACTTAAAAAAAATATGGCCATTGCTAATTCATATAAGGTTTCTGTTGCGACATGTGCCATATCTTTAGGTGATACGTGGTCTAATATTGCATTCGGATAAATTTTTTTTAAAGAAAATATAAAATATTATCTCAATTTATTGAATTTAGATAAAAATTATTTGAATTCATTAAATTTATTTAATTATTATAGTGCACAAATTTAACAACCTGTGCAACGCACGAAAAAAATTAACTGCAGAAAGCTATGAGTGAGACACTTGGCGTTGTCCTTTGCTGCCACGTGACGCTTTAAATCTACATAATTCATTGAATTCAAATAAAGATTATCTGAATTTATTAAATGTAATAGTATTAAATTTAGATAAATAGACTATTCAATATACTTTGATTATAAAAATTATTTGCCTATGAAAATCATGACAATTACTTTAGCCGACTTTACCGTTTCGATCAGTCTTCCACCATCTTAAAATTTACAGTTATCACACTATTACCTTAGCTAAGCCTGCACCCAACAATGCCTGTTGGACAATCACGAAATTGCTTGAAGGATTTTAGATGGAGCAAAGTTAAAAGTCAATGGCATGACCAATAAATATTATATTATTCGTTAAATTTCATTTGCTCCCTAAACATAGCTGCTGATTAAGATGACTTCAAAAAAATATGACCATTGCTAATTTACTTAACGTTTCTATTACGATATGTGTAACATCTATAGGTATTACGTGATCTAATATTATATTTAAATAAATTTTTCTTAAAAAAATATAAAATATTATATTAATTAATTGAATTCAGATAAAAATTACTTGAATTTATTAAATTTATTTAATTATTATTGTATATAAATTTAATAACTCGTGTAACATGCGAAAAATTAAATTATTTTTATAATTAACGAGAGATGTAATTAATTAAAACATGAAAAAATTTCAGCACCCTAAATCCTAAGATGGACCCCGCCACATAACTACGCATTATCAGTCCAACCAAGAAACGGACAATGGAGATAAGGACGTATAACAGCCGCCAGATCAAAACCAACCACTCGATCTTAGCCGTACATTCACTCAACCTCCGCATAAATAGGCCGCCGATTTCTTATCGTCTGTCAGGGTTTTTCTGTTGTGGTTGCCCCTCTCTCTGTCTCGTTGGCGTTACGATTATATTGGTCTGTGTGTCGATCATCCTTTTTATGCTTTATGCTTTATTGGGTTTTGGGTTTTAGTTGATTTTTGGATTTCAATTTTGGCCTAGGCAATATATTTTGCTTAATGAGTTGAGGCTCAAATCATGATATTTTCAAGATGAATGTTTATGGGGATTTCGTGAATCTTGGCCGAGATGATCTTAGGAAGATAATATGAAGGGATTTCTGGGATGTCCACAGTTGCTTTCCTGAATCTTTGTTTGATTCATTGGGGGTAGATGATGCATCCGTAGATAATATTTTTTTTTTTATGATGATAACGACGACGACGACGAATGGTGCTAATCTATTTCTCGGACGTTGATAATAATATGCGGATGGTAGATTTCCTGAATCTTGATTATTTAGGCTAGTAATTGATTGAAGATAATGTCTTGATTGATAATCCGCGGAAATCTGTTGCTAACAGTGGGATCCTTTGATAAGGATCTTGATCCGGAATCAGATTTCTTCGTTACGGTTTGGGATAGATGATGGATTTAATTTTGTAAGCTTGGATCTATATATGGAAAAACCTTGCTTTGTTTGTTCTTCTTGTTTGGGTAGAGGCTGATTTTCATTCAACTGCGGAGCAAAGGACGGAAATTTTGGAACGTTTGTGGTGACGTACTTTTCTGGATAAGTAATTCCTTCGGGTAGTTTTTTCTGGTCGGCACTAAAGAATTAAAATCGTCGAAGAAAGGTTCTGTTGTATTGGTATCTATCATATGTGTTGTCGTTCGTTATTGGCTCTTTCTCTCTCTCTCTCCAAATCTTTCCCATCATGTGAGTGTTAGTCTTGAAGTCCGGCTTTATTTGTGTGCTAAAGTAGAAAAAAAGTTTGTCATTTAAAAAAAAAGTTTATATTAAATAAAATTTGTAAGGGAACGACAATTTATTTGTCTATGAGTCCTGATTTGATTGTGCGATGTTATTTCAATCGCTGGTGCTGATTTCAATCCCTGGTGCTGAATGTAAAAACTTTATTTGTAACTTTTATATAGGTGCTGTTGCAATTGATTTGAACAATAAAACTTATGAGAGTTTGGAAGAATAATTGTAAACCTGCTTTATGTAGTAAACATAAATAATAACTTAAATGTATCAATAATTATGATGAATAGCCTAAATTTAACTTAAATTATTTTTATTTAAAATTTTAAATATATATTGTATCATATAATGCATAGTATAAATTTAACTTAAATTATGTTTTACTTAAATATAAAATGTATCATATAGTGCTTTTATAATATGTGTACCATTGCATGTCGTAATTACTAAATGTTAATGATCGTTAATATTGTGACTATTTCTTCTTACAACATTTGTAACATTTGACTCAAGAAAACTCATTAACGGCAGTAGTGTTGCGATTAGATAAGTTATAGGTTTTTGCTATGTGCTGCTGCATGTTTTAGAAACATAAGTAAATGCAATGGCAAAGCTTAATTATTAGTTACATGAAATATAATTTACTGCTCTTTTTATATACAAATTATATTATCTTGCCTAATGTTGCACAGAGCACTTGGTTAAAGCCCCTGGCACCCTGCCTCAGTGCTAAGGAGAGCTTCCTCCCACATCTGCCTCCTAGGTCCATGAAGGACAGATAAGAGAACAAAAGTCTTTTAAGGTTGATTGTGGTTTTAGTCTTTTGTATATGGTCCTCAAGCCATTGAAAGTATGCTTTATTTTGAAATTTCATGACTGCTATTTTGCACAATTGTGATATAAAGTTTTGGCTTAAATGGAGATTGGAGATTGAAACCAATTTTTACTTATATTAGTGTACTAAGCTTAGTGAAGTTGGCATTCTTTGTGCTTGAAGCCAGGTTCTACTTGCTTTTTGCTTTTTGTGATCAGTCATTGGTCTTTTATTTCTTTTTTTTTTCTTTTAGTAATAAAATGAATATTGTTTCAGATGATTGTCTTAGTATGCCATGGGATGAGAGTTTTGCCTAACTTTTTGAAGTTGTAAACAGTGATATTCCTACTTTGACAGTTGAAATTACTGGATGCAAGCACTTGAAAAGGAAAAGAAGTTGGAATTTTGTCATGGAGTTCTATGACTTTCATTACTAACGAGCTGTTTCTGGAACTGATTTGTCACAGATAAAACTTTGGTTTTCTCATACTCTTTGTAGATTAGTTGGGTTTTTTAATGTCTCCCTCGTTTTGCCATCTTGCTGTTTTTAATGTATTCAAGGTTTTTGGTCTTATTTGAATATGGACAGGAATTTGTACATGTTCCAAGGCATACAGGGAGTTCTAGAATTGAAGCTGCTTGGCTGAATTTGGGTTCTTCTTCTTCTTGCTCCTCATTGTTTTCCCCTTTTGTGTGTGTGCGTGTGTTATGTTGGGCATTAATTGATTTTCTTAAATCTTTGATTATTTGGCCCGAATGATGTATTGAAGGTAATATTTTAGTGATGTCAGAGGAGGGTTTTAATTGATTCTTGAATGTCAATTATTCAGCAACAGCAGAAGGCTTTTCTAACTGAGTTTGGTTATAACTGAGGAAATTTAGACATTTGGGTAATTGCTTGTTTTAACTGTTGTTTTGGCTTTATGGCTGTTTCAAGAGCCTCTTTGTTGTCTGCTCTTTTTCTTTGTGCAGCCTGAAAATCTGATGTCTGATGGAATAGAGCAAGCTTAAGAATGTCTCTCGCGATATATCTTGAATTTTATAGTGACTATGCTTGTAATCTTTAGTGATTGTTGTTTTCTGGAGGCTATTTGCTTCCATCATTTTGCAGTACTGCTTGAACAAGGGTTTCTGAATTGGTATCTTAGGTCCTGTAATCAGGTATTTCTTTTGAACTGATTTGTTTCCAGTCTGTTTTGACAGAGCAGTGCACGGGGTTGCATGGGGTTGTGTTTGTGATTATTAGGAACCTTAAGGAAACCTTATCTGGATCTATATGTCTTCCCTTTTCTCTTTTCCCTCACTTTGGTTATAAATACGAGGGTGTATTTGGACTTTGACTGCATTTTAAAAATTAAATACTCTTTTAGGGCTTGTTTTCAAGAAAAAAATTAACCCAATGCAAACGAATTTTATTTGTGAAATGTGACAGTCTTGTAACTTACTGCAAGTATATTACATTGTTGATCTGTGGCCTCAAAAAATTTTTATAAAATTCAAAATCATACTTATATTTTCTATGAAACTGTTTTATAAACCCCAATCTAAGTGTAAAGACTGACATTATCATATGGAGTCTTTCAGATGCGCTTCTTAACCAGAAAAATTAGCGTTCTAAGATATGTGTTCACTTTGCTTTTAGCTTTTGAAGAAGACGATAAGCTTATTTGTTTCAATCAGTTTTTACTTGTCCTGGCAGTTGGATTTGGCACAAAGAAAATTCAAAGAGAGCTACGACGGGTGTAATCTGCAAATCTTTCCTTGCATTTGTTAACTGACCCTCTTTCCCAACATTATTAGTAGCTTATAGAATCCTTGTATGGAATGTTTGCTTCACCTTTTTCTTTGCAGTCAATATGGAATAGATACAGATTTTCATTAGATTTCAAAGGCGATACTTTTGATTGGTGTTGTGGTGTTAACCTCCCCATTTCGTGCCCACCATTCTTTAAAGAAGCTTCGTCTAGGTGGTTATGGCTGCTGTTGTTGTTGTGTTGTACGTCCCCCTCTCTCCCCCCTTTTTTCTTTCCTTTTCTCCCCTTCCACCTTTTTTGGCGGTTATGTGAGTTCTTGTGTTTTTCAAGATTATTAGTCACTTAAATGAACCTTTCTGGACCTATTAGTTTTCTCTTGCTCTTTGCAGTTAATTTTGGAATACATATACTCGAGGACTGCTACAAGTTCATTTGGATACACCAAGATGCAATTTTTGTTCAGGGGTTTGGTGTCTTCACTTTTGAGCTTTTTGTCACCATTATCCTTTAAGAAGCCTAGAAGCCTTCTCTGGTTCTATCTTTTCCAAGCTGTTTTGTGCGTGTTTTGGCAGTTGGGTTTGGCATAAAGAAATTCAAGAGTTCCATTGGTGTAGTTTGCAACTCTTCCTTGGGTTTGCTATCTGCCATACTTTCTGTATTAATGACTCATGGAGCGCTATCTGGCCTCGGAATCTGTTTGTTTCACCTTGTTCTTTGCAGTCCATCTGGCATATACATATTCTTGGAGGACCTGGACTGCTGCACGTGCGATGTTCTAGATTCTCTAAAGGTACAGCTTTTGATTGGTCATTTTTGTGTCAAACTTTCTGTGTTTCTCGTCTGCCACTGGCTTTTTAAGAAGCCTCATCCAGTTATTTGTTGGTTTTCAGTCTGTTTTGTCAGTTGGTGCCTAAGAAGCCACATTTTGGTGCATTCTGTAACTTTTCTTCAGATTATTAGTTACAATTTTTTTTTTGGTATTGGTGGTTTTTTCTCTCTGGTGTTTCCACAGTGTGCAGTTAGCACAGCTTGAACAATTTCAAGGAAGGGTCATTTTGGATTGGTATGTTAGGCTTAGTCCAAGTCTCTCCTTCTTTTCTGTCGTGTCAATATAGGATTCAGGATCTCAGTTTTTTTTTTATCTTTTATTAGTTGTTCTTCTCTTTCTTAAATTGTTGTTTCTTTTGAAAAAAGTGGTTTCTTTTTATTTTTTTCTTTAGGAAATGTCTTGCACGATATAGTCTCCTCTGTTATACTAGGGTGATGAGATCATAATACAGATATATTATACGGTGTAGATTATGAACTTAGTGCAGTTTCATGATACCTTGAGATTTTGCAACACTGAATATAGACCTGGATGGTATGCACTTTGCAATGGTATACTTGTAAGCTAGGTCTTACGCCTATTATTATACTATTTTTGTCCTTAATTGTGGCACTTTTGTTTGATTCTAGGTTTTCTTTAATGTCTTCTAACAATCAATTGGCTGTTATTTTGGATGATTGTCTTTGTACATCTTAGGACGGGAGCTATGCCTTGTGTTCTGAATATGTGAGTGATGAGTATCCAGCATCAACAGTTGTAACAACTACTTTTAGAGGCTTGGAGATCTGAAAAAAGGATGGAAGTTGGTATCTTGTTATGGATCTTTCTCCCTCTCTCTCACTCACACACAGAGAACTAGTTTGAAGACCTAGCAAAGAACCTACTTTAATGTGAGGGGTTCTCTTCCATCAGTAGGAGCTAATTTGTTGCAGATAAAACTTTGGATTTTGATTTTCTTGGATTTCTGGTTGATTTTTGCATGTTGGAATGTCTTCAGGTTTTTCCATATTGCTATCAAGTTCGGGGATCTATTAAAGCTAATATTCTGGTGATGATAGTGGAGGCTGTTCATTGATTTCTTGAATTTTGACTATAGGATAGTGGAAGGCTTCCCCAGTGATATTGATTGGAATCAAAATGAGGTGTGAATTTCGACTATAGGATAGTGGAAGGCTTCCCTAGGATATGTCTTTGTTTTCTAGAAAAGTAATTTCTTCCATTGGTTGTTATTTATAGCAATTGTTGGTTTCCTGAAACTATTTGTTTGGGGGGGGGGGTCTTTTTTGGATTGGTATCTTATTGTGTTATGAAATCAAAGTTTCTTCTTTCTTCTCCTGTCATGTCAATGTTGGATTCAAGAATTCGGCTTTTCCTAACCTATCTTTGGTTGGTTCTCCACATTTTTTCCTTCCGGTATTTTTAGTAAAATGTTTTTTTTGTTATCTTGTTTGGGAGAGCTATGATTTCTGTATTGCCATGTTGTCTCTTGCTTGATATAGCATCTGGGTTTATTTGTTTGCAAAATATCTTTTTGCTTCAAAATTTTGCTTGGGTGCTAAAGATTTAGTTGTCTCTGCTTCCACAAAGGAAGTATATTTGATTGAACAATAATAATATTTCTTATGGAACTAAAACAGCTCATATTTGGTTGGTCCTTCACCCTATTTTCTTAAATTGGTGGTCCAAACCACCCCCCAAAAAAAAAAAAAAAAATGCTTTTGTTTGTTGAAAAATATATGTATATTTTTTAAAATGCTATTTTTAGTTATTCAAGAGAAATATGATTGCGTCCTCATACTTATTTGTTGCCAAAGCCATATGTTTTTGCTTTTGCCATGATAAATTTCTTGTATGAAGAGTATCGAGATCTTGAAATTGGATGACATTTGTCCAATTGAAGTGGGTTTCATAACATTCCAAGATTTTGCAACTTGGGAGTGTAGGCCTGGATAATCTGAAGTTTATAGCTAGCTAATATACTTGTAATAGTAGTATGATAACATATAATAAAAATTAGAATGTAGATACTAGAATAAGATGAATACAAAGTAGTCTTTAGTATAATAGTATTATGGCATGAGCAGATCCAACTATTTCAATCCTTTTTACCATACTCGGACTATTCTTTTTCAATCATGTTATTCTTTAGAGATTCTAAATGTCTTTATTTTTTGGGGGGGTCTTTTATCGATTAATTCATGGTTATATTTGTCTTAGTATGTCCTAAGCTGCAAGCTTGACCTACCCTGAAGGTGTTAGTGATGATGTATCCTGCATCAATGGTTCTAACTACTGTTTTTAGTGACTTGGAGATGAGTGATGATTTATCCTGCATCAACAGTTGACTACTACTTTTAGAGACTTGGAGATGTGAGATTTTCGACAGTCACGTGTTACTTTTGGCTTGGAGATTTGAGGAAGGGATGGCAGTTGGTATTTTGTCATGGAATTTTATGATGTTCCTCTCTCTCTCCCTCTCACACACTAGTTTTTGGGTCCTAAAAAACCTACTTTAATCTCAGGGGTTCTCTTTCATTGGCAGGCAACATTTTGTTGCAGATAGAATTTTGGATGTTTGATTATCTTTGATTGCTGGTTCAATTTTTGGGATTCAGCAATTTTTGGGATTCAGCGGTCTCTTCAGGGATTGTGTTAACATTTTTTGTCTTGAGCATCCGGTTAAAAGTTCACTGGGTTTACACTCATCTTTTTGTTACTATAGGTATTAATTGAGTTCTTGAATCTTGATTATTGGCCTGGATAAGGTAATATTCTAGTGAAGACATGGGAGGCAGTTCATTGATTTCTTGAAATTGGATTATTGAACTATAGTATAGGGCTTTCCTAACATTCTCGATTGGAATCAAGATACAGAGATCAGGGTATTTTGGATAAGTATTAGATTAAACTACAGTAATATTTTGAAGGTTGTTCGGGGAGCCTTTCTGTCGTGTGTTCTTGTTTGGGCAGACTGCGGTTTGTCATCTGATGGAGTGTTTCATGGCTAGGAATCTCTCCTCTCATATGTTCTCGATTTCTGGGTAAGTAATTTCTTCTGGTGCTTTGTTCTCTTAAAGCACTTTTTGTTTCTGGAGGCCATTTGTTTCCATTTATTTGCAGTCAGCACAGCTTCAGCAATGTAGAAGTTGGGACGGGTGTGTAAATTTCTGTGATCAGGTTTCTTTTTTCTTCTATTCTGTCGGGTCAATATTGTTAAGAGTTCTTTTATATAGCATCCTGGGATTCTCCATCTATAGGAATGGGAAAACGAAATGAAAGTTTTCTTGGTACTATACTGATTCTTTCTATATGTGGCTCTTAGAATTGGTGCATATGGCTTCTGGTTCCTGCCTATTTATATTTCATTCACTGTCTAAAATTGGTGCACGAGTTTCCTTAGTTTGGTTAATTTTGTGCTGCAGGCAACTGGTTGACATTTCATTGGTATTGAAAGAAATAAGTTATAGGTTATCATTGACGCGTATCTCTACTGTTCATCCAATTTATATGGATATCTACTCTTATCTCTCTCTGTGTTTCCTATTTAGTGTAGATTCTATACACTCATCTTAGTCTGGTCAAATTGAAGGCTTAACTTGTTTTTACTTTCCTTCTTTGGGTCACCTTCCTGTTGTGGTCCTGTGCTCATTACTGTATAACCTTGTTTTGTAGACAGGGGAAGGACAATTACCACCATCTACTAAAGAGAGAGAGAGTCATTCTATCAAAACTAAAATTGTGGGTTGGGGGGGGGTGGGGACTGAGCATAACTATTGGAATACGTTTGTGCACTTTTGAGTTTTTTGATAATTACTAAATGTAGTAGTTGATTTTGATGGCGTAACGAAGATCCCTTGCATCCTTTTTTAATGTACTGTCAACTGTGGGTATATTCTTTCACGTGCAATTCTGTTAGTGTTTCACATGTTTTTGCAGTTGGGGTCAACTTGGAGTTTTGGAACGGGGCAGCTTTTGGGTTGCTGTTTTGTGGTCCCTCCTCTTCTTTTTGTTTATTTTTTATTTTTATAAATTTATGAATTGTGTCCTCTTATCCCTCTAGAAGTCTAATGTTCAAATCTTAATTTTGCTTTTCTTCCCCTTTATGAGTTTCATGTTGGTTGTTACACCCAATTTTTAGCTATCGATTTTTCTATTCTTTGGCTTCTTGGGATACTGAGATTATGTGGGCAAGTCGCTGTTGTTGCTATGACTTGTGGGAAGGATGATTGCCTCCTTGCTTGTGCCGAGGACTTTTCATTGCATCTCCATGTGGGTCTTATGTGTGGGAGCCCTGTTGTCCCAGATAAGTTTTTCAGGTCCATGTGAATGAAACCTTTTCACTTTGGCAAAACATGTGTTTTAAATTTTGTTCTGCAAGAATGCAAAACTGCGCACCCCCCCCCCCAAACAAAAAAAATGAAAATGAAAAACTTCCTGATGTCTCTTAATTCAATTTTGGGATTATTTATCTTTTGATATTGTCTATTTTCGTTTTTTTTAAATAAGATGTTAATTCACCAACTAAGATGTGATGGTTTTGAGGGAAGAACTGGGCATATTCTAATATATTGGGGTAATTTAGGGGGAGCGTAATTTGACCTCCTATAGATGAATATGTACTTCATTTATGTTGTTTTGTTCCTGTATGATCACATAATTGTATAATGATTGAATGATATGTTATTTAAATTTAATAAAATTGTATATATTTTTTTAGACAATTAAAAATTTTAATGGTAGGATTTATAGCTAGGATGACCATAACTTCGGAGCGATATTGTTATCGGTGTAATTATTGCAACCCTTCATGTTTCATGATCGATAAAATTTTTTTATTTTGGTAGACAACCGGTGTTTGATTTGTCAATCCTTTTTTCATATATTTTTGTCATTATTGATGGGAAGTTTAAATTTTTTTGGACATTGATATTGGTTCCGGGGAGGCATCATGGAATTACTTTCAAAATTGTCTGGTTGCATTATCAATGAACTTTGTATTACCATAAAGGATGTTAGTCTCTATCATGGTTCTTTAGGGACATATCATGGAATTGTTACTAATGTTATGTTCTGTTTTTTGAGTGGACTTTAGTACAGATATTTTCATGATAGAACTAATTGTTTATATGGAAAAGGCTATTATACGTGCATTTATCACTGTAATACAAAATTATTGGCATGATAACACCTGTTGATTAGTCATACTTATTCCTTGCACGAACACACCCCCCCCCCACCCCCCAAAAAAAAAAACACACAACCAAAAGAAAAACACATACACACACAAAAACCCAAAAAAATCAAAGGATTTCTTTTCTGCTGTGTAATCATTGAAAATTTCTTATTTTGCAAATAAGTAAACAGTTTGGGGATTATGCAAGTTCTAAAGTCTAGGTCTGCTTTTACTTCTATTTCGGGTTTGAGTGCATATGATCCCCATTTTACTTCACTTGGTGTGCTACTTTACGGCAAAAATTCATGTTTTAAAATTTAGAGGATTATTAAAATGAAGTGTGTTGTTTATCTGCTTATTAACTAACCTAATTGAAAGGTGTCTGATTGTCACTTCTTTTCTAATTCATTCCTAAGACGTAGGGAGACTCTGCAAGCCAGCATTCCTGTCACTTTTTGCACCTCCTTTCGAGAATTGCACATGTTGACATGCCTTTTTTACTCCCTTGGCCTTTCTGCTTCCTCTATGACTGTCTTATATGTAATTCTTTGCATTGTTCTGTTGCAGCTTGTGTTATTTTTGGGGCCTGGCTTACATGTGGAAATGTCTTTCTGCCTGCAGGGTTTATAATGGACGTATGTTATCCTGTTTCTTTAATTATTTTTCTTGGGGTACTTGTCTCCGGGCTGCAAGTTATGTGCCTGGCGAAGTTGTGTTGCCCTTATGTTGATTCTCAGAAGTTTTGTTAAAGGATGCTTAAAGTCTAATGACAAGCTTCTTGCCTAAACAGTGATTGCCTTGGTCTTGTTTTTGTAGTCTGTTATGAACTGAGGTTGTTGGGGTAATATATCTTGCCTATTTGTACGACGAATATTTATGATAGGTGCTTGGGTCTTGAATAATATTGCCTGTGCTGTGAGCTCTCATGTAAGATATATATGGTGTTGAATTTGGATCGAGCTTATATTCTGAGATGTGGTCTGCTTTCTTGAGAGAGAGATTATTCTCATGATGTATTTTGTTCTTTCTGAGTGCTGCTGTATTTTGTTCTTTCTGAGTGCTAGTCTGAAGAATACTCTTAGTGCGCGTTCCTAAAGTTATTCCTGTCAGCGTGTTTCTTGGTGGTGGAGATTGGGTGCAAATGTCTTTTACTTAACCAGGGTTTTCGGTAACATCTCTATATCTACTGTCAGCCTCATTTAGTTACTGCTGCCTCATTCAGACGTGCCCATAAGATTTCATGACAAGCTTGGCATATACTGTAAGTCTGTGTGATCATCTCTCTGAATGTCAACTGCTAAAGTTGGAGTTTGAGATTAAAAATGTTGGATGGGTGGGGGAGTTTGATGTGGAGTGCTGCTTTTGGTTCAAAATAATTCTGTGATTGAGCCATACTTCTGGTTGTCTTGGAGTACTGGTTGGAGTTGTTTGAGTTCCACATCTTGGTGCAATTTGTTTTTACATTTAGGGAGGAGGTTCTTGTTAACAGTTGATCTATGTTGTATCCCCCTGTTTCAGGTGCATTGGATAAAATGTTGGAACAAGTTTTTTTTTTCATGGGATGTTTCTTAGAGTCATCTGTTTCACCTAGTTGTTGTCCCTATCAAGGTCCTGCTTGGTGTTTGCTGATATGTAAATGCTCCAGTATTCTTTGGGATGATATTGTGGATGATGCAATGTTGATGCATGTATCTGTTTGTTAGCTTAGGTGTTCTTGTAACTCTGCCTGTGTTACATGCACAGCCGGTCCCAAGCCCGGGCTAAGGAGGAGGGAAAGATTATGTAATTTTAGTAGTTTTAACGTTTCATGTATGTATTCTTGCCTGCTTCTGTCTGGTGTCTTGCTCAATAGTTAATAGTTTGTTTTAAGTTGATGCAGCCTGCAGGGTATGCTCAGAATTTTCGTTGAGTGCTTTTTTAATGAAATGCTTGCAACACTTTCACTAATTATTAATGCAATTCAAAATCTCTCTCTCTCTCTCTCTCTATATATATATATATATATATATATATATGTACATATATATGTGTGTGTATATATATATATGAGCTGCGGAAGCCTCTTGAAGAGACACGTGTCACCGTCCCGTGTTGACATTTGGAAGCATGAAATTTAAATGAAAGTTTTTTTTAAATGAAATTTGTGGAGTTTTTTTTTTTTTTAAATTCATTGTCGTCTTCCATCTTTATTATATTGTTATAAAAGGCAGGTGCTTTGATTATAGGATGACGAAACACGAGATAAAACCTCTTCCTCCTTCGACGTCTTTTGCTGCTGGATATACATCCATGTCGACGATCTCTGCCATTCAAGGTCAACTCCTCAAAATCACCGGTAATTGTTTCTTCTCCTCTCCTCCGCATCCCTCCCCCCTTGCTGTTTTGTTTATATGCTGCTAAATGTTGAATTTTGAATGAATTGGTGGATGCAATTTGCAGTTGTTGGTTGTACCAAATTGAAGGATACGGAGTGGATATCAAGGCAAGATCCCTATGTGTGTCTAATACGGTTGCACCAATTATCGCACCTCACCCACACAGGTGGATATCCTTTTTCTTTCTTATAATTATAGGTTCCATTTTGGAGAAATGAAATTGTCAAATTTAACTAATTAATTGTTGCTATTCAATAGACGGAGGGAAATGCCATACATTTCAAGAGAAATATGAGTACACTCTGATCGAAGGGTTATGTCATACATGAGGTCAATGTCGTGGTTTGGAACAGCAATACTATCACCTACGACGATTTTATTGGCAGTGGAAAGTAATTCTCTCTTACCTTGTCCCTTTCACGACAATGGCTATCGTTGTTCCTTCCTTTTTTGAATTATTATTTGCATGACTTGTAGTATTATATTGCTCTTGGGAAACCAATCATGGATTTCGTGATATATGTTAGGGTTCAACTGCAGAAAAGTCGCATATTGCTGTGAAATACTTTTGAGACCTAAAAACTGATAAGTTCCCAGAAATGGTAGAAGTTGTCAAGTAAAAATACCATGACTACCACAGCTTTTGATGATCTACCCAGAAACCAATTTTATTTCTACCTCTGCCGCAAAAGCCTATATGAAATCACAAACAAGAAAATCTTACTATGATGATGTGGGAATGGAACAAATGCCTGGTATAGCATTGAATCTCACAAAACACAACATGCTGGGTATAATAATGTGGGCGCCAATACAATGCTAACTTTCTACGGGAATCCTGATCTAGACACAGTATGATTAATTCAATTGAGCTAGCATTTATGTGCTTGAATTGTATTAATTCATGAGGGGACAAATCAAGTAAATGAATCAAAGTTTAGACTCTTAATTCGTGACTATGAGCTGTTTACCGTGAAACCAAATAAGAACATACTATATCCGTTTTAAAATACTTGTTCATGAAATCATTTGCATACAGATTAAGGGTGTTAAAAACAATACTACTACCTCCATTTCATAATATAAGTCGGTTTAGACTTATGGACAAGAATTAAGAGTCTTAAATTTCATACAATTTTAAAACTAAACTACAAAAAATATTCATAATTAAGTATTTATCTACTTTGGTAATTGGAGAGAGTTGATTCATAATTAGCGAAAAGAGAGATTGTAGGGAGGGGTATAGTTGCAAAAAAATAATAAAAGTTCCTATTCTACTCATATTAAAAACATGATAGTTATTGGTTAGTGTAAATTTTTAAAAAGCAAGAAGTGAAAAGAGTTTTAGAAAGTTGTGTAGTTGACTTAGAATTAATGGGGTAAAATATGAAGAAATTAGTTATTAATTTTAGAAATATGTATATGAACAAGTATTTTGAAACAAAACAAAAAAATTTTATAAACAAGTATTTTGAAATAGAGGGAGTAATTGATATGTTCACTAGATTTACAAACATTATGAATAGATTAAAAGCATATGGGAAAATTTATTCCCTTGGTGAGCAAAATAGAAAAATACTCGATGCCTTACCTAAGACCTTAGCTGTGGAATTTTGGTATCCAAGGTCTTTTTTTGAGGTTTCGTAACGTTTTAGGGACCACAAAATTAACCGTAAATTGTACGCTAGGCCAATAAAAGCAACCAAAGAGGACACTCGTCTTTCTCCTCCTGCAATTTGCATGTGCAGCTGAAGTCAGAATTTCAAAAGCTGATTCAATAACAAAGGGAGAGGAAGAAAAAAAGAATGGAAAACGGGAGTTACAACGCACATTGACAAGCTAATTGGTAGACTTTTACATCCGAAGATCAATCTATTTAGAAAGGGCGATAGAATACTCCCAGGAAGAACTACTGTGAACGTCAGTGCTGCATCGAGATTAGATGCGGTCTTTTATTTACCGCTTCACTCCAAAGAAAAGGAGATTTTGTTTATCCTGGCCTGTGATCCTACCAAACAAAGTCATCTGTCCCATCACGACGAAGTCTATATCTTTCTCCAGCCAGAGATTGCAATCGCAGACGAGGAGCATATCTTTCAGTGAGGGCTAATTCTTGATTTATTTTTCTCGAGAACTTTCTTTCTGGTTTTTATTATTATTATTATTATTATTATTATTATTATTATTATTATTATTATTATTATTATTATTATTATTATTATTATTATTATTTAATTTTTTTTGCGGCTTTAGATTGTTCGGGAACTCAATCGGAGGAAGCTGGTTGATGTGATGCCTGCAAAGGATGCCCTAATCAGGAGGCGTGTGCTACTGCTCCCAAAGGCCCTGACCCTGGTTTGCTGTTGTATTTTGTATTATTCATTTATTTTGTGTTGAAATTCAACTAAAGATTAAGTTTTTCTTGAATGAAGTCTAATCCGGTAATTCTTCAATGGTTGTGGTATGCTTTTATGCAGAAATTCCGTGAAATGATGGCGTTTTTTCACGGAATTCCGACAGAGGGGCAGCGGGATTCGATTTTCCCGTTGTAGTGAGGTCGCATTCTTCGCATTCCCAGAATGCGACCAACTAAGTTGAGGTCGCATTCCATAAATGCGACCTTAACCCGATTTCTTTTCTTTTTTTTTTTTTTTAATATAATGGCTTGGTTTGAGGTCGCATTCGTTGAATGCGACCTTCCTATACAAGGGCGCATTCCTTGAATGCGACCTGAACCTGCAATTTTCTGACCTGTAATCTTATGCTACAACTCCAACCTTATTCAAATAACCTGCAATGCAACCTCAATCTACTACAACCTCTACCTGCTACAATTACTTAATATAGTTTGAGTAAGGACTGATAGTAGATCACATGAATAAAATTCAATATAATAGTATATATGGATTGAAGCATTCAAAATAACAAGAACAATATCGCAAGTACATAGAGAAGCTGCATTGAAAATACAATTGAACAAAAAACGAACTAATAGTCCAATGTCAATGATTAGTCTCTAGAAACAGTAAAATCATTATTATTACAATTCCTTCTAGTATGTCCACTCCTATGACAGTTGCTGCATCTTGGAGGAGAGTTGAGAGTCCGATAATCCATATCACAAGGTATCCTCGATGTTCGCGGACGGCCAGGAACTTCATTTCGCATCATTTCTTCCACTGGTGCAAGTGTAAAATTAGAAGGCCTCCAATACTGTTCATCCGTCACAGGGAAGAACTGATCCTCATATGTCAACTCATAACTCCTTCTAGTATAGAACTCCAAAACAAAGTCAATAGTGTTCCAACCTCTGTGACGACATGCTGCAAACCCATGTGAACAAGGAATACCACATATACTCCATTTTTGGCACGTGCATGATCTCTCTGTTAAATTGACACTGTAAAAATTTGGACTTCTACTCCCTTATTGAATAGATGATTTAATCCCATATATACCATCTTGTGCATTATATTCAGTTACAACATGCCCTCTAGACTTGTCCTCAAAATAAGGATACAACTTTCACATTTCAGATGGTAAAGAGTGTCTCAAATTAGATGCTTCATCTCTATGTTCATTAAAATATTTAACTAACTTCTGAAATGAAGTTTTCACCAAAACCTTCAGGGGAAGAGATCTTGCTTTCTTCAATACACTATTCATACATTCAAACAAACTAGTAGTCATTGAACCATATCTGTGCCCTTCATCATATGACAAAGTCCATTTCTCTAAACCAATATCCATTAAATACTTAAATGCATCCTCTTTTCGAATCCTGATTTCATCCAAATAGGATTGACACTTGGTCCTTTTGCGCTCTAAACCAGCAGCGTACATCAAACTTGTCAAATTAGTGTCCTTAAACTTGGCATGAAAATTTTCCTTTATGTGCCCAAGGCAATATCGATGAAAAGCCAAAGGTTCTTGCCACTCATTCATATGGCGTACAACATTTACAATACCTTTATGTCTATCAGAAATAAGATATATATGTCTGTCCAAAATGACATATTGACGAAGGAGTTTTAAGAACCAATTTCAACTCTCCAGTGATTCCTCATCCACGATGGCAAAAGCAAGAGGGAATATGTGATTATTCGCATCCCAAGTGGATGCTACCAACAGTTTGTCCCGATATAGTCCCCTTAAATGGGTTCCATCAATTGATACCACTGGACGACAATATTTGAAACCATCAATTGAAGGTTTGAATGACCAGAAAAGGAAACCAAAAGCTTTCAAATCACCCACACTAGTCCAATGGTGTCTCCACCGCACAATAGTCTCAGGATTGGAATCTTGCAAGGCAAGCATGTATTTTGGTAGGGCAATCCACGTTGAGGGTCAATCACCATATACAAGTTCCATAGCAACCTTTCGGGCTTCCCAAGCTCTCTTATAAGAACAACCCGTCCTCCACAGTTTCTGAACTTCATTGATTTTATCTTTTTAAGTAGATCGAAATCCAAAATTAATAGGCCCAATCTGAGCTACCCATCAAACACCTATAACCGCAGCAACATTACAATGTCGCTGTCCGGAGCGAAAATGAAAATCTCTAGATCTGGTCGTAGCCGCTGAACCTGGGAGTGAAATATACTCGTGGAGGACGCATTCATTGAATGCGAGGAATGTGACCTTAATATTTTTTTTTTCCACTTCCTGCCCGAAATAACATCTACTACCTGTACACTATAAGCAAAGTTCAAACACAGAGTGTCAAACGAAATGAAATTCATAACCCGAACAACCGTACTCAAAGTCCAAAAGCATAGTGCTAAATGAAATAAAATCCATAACCTGTACACTATAAGTAATGACAATGAAAGCAGAGTATCAAAAAACAAAATCATCCCCTAACAAATGGTATATGAAGTACATAGTGTCTCATAAGATCAAGTACAGCTAATGTGGTGAGAACACACACGGACGGCGAGGTTTAATCTTTCGCCTTGGTCTCCCACCACCTGCTGGCTCGTCGCCTTCCGGAGTTGGCACGGGATCATTGAGATGCGGTGAAACTGCCACGAGATCTGGTAGTTGGTCTACTACCGGCACAGGAGCTGGCTCAGGATCTGGAATCTGTCCTGCTGCTGGTGCGCTGGGTCTGCATCGCCGGTGACATACTATCCCGCGAAAGGGACACACGGGAAGCTCCTCAATGCGCGAAGTGTCTGTCCCTTGGGCTTGGAAAGATGGGCTCGCATCTCCGTGAGCGAATGCGCCGGCTGTGGTATGGGGAGAGTGAACGGGAATGACAACGAAGTCATGGCCAAGCAGATCATTTGGTGCAAACTGCGTGTCAATCTCGAACTGTGTGCCATAATCCAATCTGCTCCTGAACCTCCGGCTACTGAGGCACCCCCTCCGGGGTAGGATCGTGATGTGGCAAATGCGCTCGAACTCGGGCCCTCCTGCCCCCACGCCTCAAACCTGAGTGCATGCGTCCATCAACAGGATCCCGGGGCCTCGACGTAGGCTGCGTCATTAGGATGATCGGCGTGCTTGAATTGACCAGTATTGGTCCAGCATACCGCTCGTGATCCTGATGACTAGCAGCGAGTCCTCGGGCGCACATATCTCGAATATCAATGAATGCTCTCCGGGACACCGAGTCGGCACTATGAATGTGGCGTTCAGCCACTGTCATACAGCGTCGCATAATATCAGCCTGAAATCATCATTTGAAAAATTTTGTGAATAATTAAAGGAATTATCAAATTATTAACTCTTACTATTACCAAATGAAATACATACCATGACAATTGTACTGGACCCGGTAGGATGATACCCCGAGATCAATGACGCACGAGTGGTGGGGTTCCCGATGCGTAGACGGGTACGGTCCCTATACCACTGCATGTAATCCTCTGTGACCGAAACGCCCATTGTAGTAGTCTGGACAAAGTCTGCTCGAGTATCCCACATCTGAAGATACGGCGTATGATATATCGTGTAATCTCTGGAGGGATTAATTCGCTTATCAACCAAGTGCAGGACAATCATCGTATCACAGTCTATCGGGATAGGCTGAAGCATCCCAAACTGCCGCATCACTCGATCTGAAAAATATAACTCGACGACCTCCTAGCTAATCAACGCTGTGTGTGACCTCCAGATATCGGGTGCCTCCAAACATACAGGGGGGAGAAGACTGACCAAATCAGTCTGATAAGGCCGCCAGATAAACTGTCACATCATTGTTTGGAATTGTTAGTGTCAAATAAATAAAGAACTTTAAATAATGTATTCATATATACTCACATCATCGTCTGATAGGGCATCTAGTTGGGAGCGATATGTCACGAGAACATGTGTGGACGTCCGATAAAACTGTACTGGAACGTCCCATCGAGCACCGTAGGGTGCAAGGGGTGGGAGATCATCGAGAGGCATACTCCTCTCTGGCCGTACAACCCTAACATGCTCCCATGCCCATAGCTACAACATAGTCACAAATGTGTTAGACTCGTACCACACATGTTTATAAAATGAACATAAAAATAAAAAACATTTGAATTCTTACCTGGAGTAAGACCATCGGTCCACAAATCTTCTGCGCAGACCCGAGAGAGGCTTGACACAGGCATCTATACAGGAAAGCTAGAACAGCACTACCCCAGTTGAGCGCCCCGCATGCCTCCAAATCCTCTAAGAGAGGTAGGTATCTCAAATGGATCAGGTTCTCTGACTTATTAGAGAACAATAGCCCCCCCCAATCAATAGGAAGATAAGGCAATGAGCACGCTGCAAGACGATGTCATTAGTAGCATCATCGGCCAAAGGAAAATCCAAGGCCTCCTCAATAGGACCCTTCTTAATCCTATTTCCCCGTATGTCTTTGGCCCGTGGCCTAATGCCAAGAAGTCTATTGCAAAGGTTAATCCAATCACCTTTACTGTAGTGATAAGGAGGCCCTATCACCGCATCCCCATCTATTCTAAGGCCCCACAATATCGCAACATCCTCCAGTGTCACTGTAGCCTCTCCTATGGGGAAATGAAATGTATGGGTTTCCTGACGCCATCACTCTACTAATGCGGTGACGAGAGCATGATCAACCTGGATGTGTCCAGCTCGTCTGACTCCACCAAAATCAGCCCTATCCACTAACTCCGCAACTCTATCGGAAATGGGTGTATGCTCCTAAAATGTAGAATCGTATCGTCTGTACACTAATGGAATCTCACAAGTATGTTGATCACCGGACCATACCAAAGACGAACGATGGCTCGACTGAAGAGATAGTAAACCATCGACGAGAGGACCCGGATGAATATCTATGTACATGTGATCCATTGTACCTATTTAAATTAGGATCACATAATTTGGGAGTTCATGTAAATCCTGCCAAAATATCTCCCTAGTCTTCCTTATATTCAAATGCCTACTCAAAATCTATCAAATTCAGACACAAGCAGGAAACTAACATCCGACCAGTTATCAACTCCAATAAAATGAAGATTGAACAGTGAGAATGTAGAAGAACTAGCATCCAAGCAAATATATATTTTCTGCCTTACAAAATAAAATCTAAGAGATAAGGAAAAACAAGAACTATGGAGTAATATGTACAAGAAAAGATATATAAATATATAAATAAGACAAAAGAATATTATCAATTCTCAAACTAGACCAGATTTAAAGCTTTATTTCACAAATTGAATAAATAAAAAAATCAAACACAACATCTAACTAATCCTCCGAATGCACTTGCATCAACAATTTCACTTCATCTTTAATTCCTGCTAACCGATTTAATACAAAATTCAACCAAACTATTTAAGCTCATAATTTACACTATGAGGATAAAAGTTTTTTTTTTTTTTAAAGTCAATTCGAACCCATTACATTACATAAACATTACATTATAGGATTGTTAATACGAGGATAAAGTACCAGATAAACATAACATTCAGGAACTTGGAAGAGAATCAACTGCTAGCTCACCTCCAACCGAGAGACAAATAGAGGTTGGGCTGCCGGCGGGGATGGCTCGAGACGGCTGCTTTCCGGCGAAGAGGGGACGGGTGGGGAGAGGGGCGACTGCATTGTGAAGGTTTACTGAAATTTTGCACAGGAACAACGGCGCAGGTAAGGGGGGTTTATTTAATGCGACCTAGAGGTCGCATTTCATACATGCGACCAGAACTGGAATGCGAAATGCGACCTCTTTTAATTAGGTCGCATTCACTATAAATGGAATTCCTACCCCAGCCACCCCTCTGCCGGAATTTGGTGCAAAAACAGCACCATTTTCCAGAATTTTCGGCTTTTATGAGTTTATCAGCTGAGCTTTAATTACTCGGGCATCAATTTTGAGGGTATTTTCGTAAATTGATCTTCTTTACTTTGGGAAATTATATTTTTAATTGTGTTTTGAGTCTGTAAACTTCAATTTCTTTATTTTGGGAAATTATCTTGATTGTTGTATTGGAAAAGTTACATTTTTTTTTTGCAAGATTCTATCCTTGATTTACCCCACATTTTTGAATGGATAGATGAAGCCAGTAGTTGAACCATGACATAAGTTGGGCTGGGATTCGAAGCTGGGCATAGCTGAACGACACTGTTCCACTTGGTATGACGACGTCATTGGCTTAAGGTGTGAGGAGCTATAGCAACCTATGGCAGTGATTGTTCCTTTTCCAACGACCTCAACCATAAGTAGAAGAAAAGCTGGTAGAAGGGTTAGTCTGGGATGAATTGGCTTGGCCAAAACCCAGATTAGGTGTCTTCCCTCTCTGAAAATTTCCTTATCCTTCTGGTCATCTCCTTTGCTTTCCATTGTAGATCTCTATCCAAATTAATAGAAATAGAAATTCTCTCCGTCTTTATTCTGCATTTCTTTGCAGTTCTTTCCCGATATCTCTGAATTGAATTTTGGGATTATTTATCTTTTGATGTTGTCTATTTTCGTGTTTTTTTAAATAAGAAGTCACCAATTAAGATGTGATGATTTTGAGGGAAGAACTGGGCATATTCTAATATATTGGGGTAATTTGTGGGGAGGATATTTTGACCTCCTGTAGATGAATATGTACTTCAGTTATGTAGTTTTAGTCAACTACAAATTAACTATAAATTTTTTAATACTCATATTTGCAATAATCAATTTTGCTTTGTTAATCTTTTTATCTTAATCAAAGATTTAAATAAAGAAATATTATTAGTTTTTTTTAATTAAGATATATCCTTTTGAAATAGATCAACATTGAGTCCATACTAAAACAGGATCCATTCGAGTGGCTTTTATTTTTTTATTAAGTTCACAAAGTAAAGTATCAATACTTTAAAAAAGAAGATAATTTTTCGACGAAATCAAATTAATTTTTTAAAAGAAATGTCAAATATAAAAGAATTCAAGCACAATTGGAATCACGTGAAGTTCAGAATATGATAGAATTTTTACGAAAAGAAATTAAAAATTACATCTGTTCTGAAATATCTACCGCCTTTGGGAATAGGAAAAAGTATGTACGGGTCAACACTATGGCAAGATCAATGAAAGTAGAAAATATAAGGTAAGGAATTACATTAATAAGTTTTCCTTGTCTTTGTACTGTATTTTCTCTCGGAAAGGCTATTCCCTTGTCCTCTACTCTGGCTATCTCTTCAATTCCGTTCTTGAATTCCCCTTTAGCCTATATCGATAATTTTAATGAAAGCATGATATCTACTAAAGGAAGACCTATTCAAATGAATGAGGAACTCCTTGAATATTGTAAGCAAGAAATTTTAGGATTATTTAATAAAGGCATTATTCGTGAATCTAGATCCCCCTGGTCTCGTTTAGTATTTTATGTCAATAATAATATTGAGAAGGAACGTGGTGCTCCTCGATTAATTATTTACTATAAACATTTAAATAAAGCTTTGAAATGGAAGATACCCAATTCCAAATAAAAGAGATTTATTAAAACGCGTTTGTAAAATAGTTATCTATAGTAAATTTAATATGAAATTAGGATTTGGTAAATTCAAATTAAAGAAGAAGATAGTTATAAAACAACTTTTAATGTTCTTTTTGGTAAATATGAATGGAATGTCATACCCTTTGAACTTAAAAATGTTCCAAATGAATTTTAAAGGTTCTGAATGATATTGTTACGGTTTATACCACTTTTACCATTATTTATATTTATGATGTCTTAGTTTTTAGTGAATTCCTCGACTAACATTTTAAACATCTTTCTCTTTTTCGTACAACTATCACGAAAAATGGCCTGGTGGTAAGTGTTTAGAAACTCAAACCTTGTCAAACCCAGATTCGCTTTTTAGGTCATGAATTTCATTACGGAATGTACAAACCCATTTGTAGAAAATAGAATTTGTAGATAAATTTCCAGACGAAATTAAGGAGAAAACTATGTTACAAAAGTTTCTAGAATGTTTCAACTATATTTTTGACTTCCTCCCAAATCTGAGACAAATTTGTAGACCGTTGTATCAACTCTTTTGTAAAAATCCCATTGCTTGGGGTAGAGAATACATCCAATCTGTTTAGAAAATTAAGAAGCTTGTCAAGAAATTTCCTTGTCTTGGAATCCCAAATCTTAATACTTTTATGATTGTTGAAATTGATGGCTTTGAACTTGGTTATGGTGGTATTCTAAAAAAAAAAAAAAAACTGATTTATCCAATGACCAATTAGTCAGATATCATTTGAATATTTGGTTATCGAGTCAAAAGAATTACAACACCATTAAAAAAGAAATTATTTCTATTGTTTTATGCATTTCTAAATTTTAAGATGATTTGGTAAACAAAAAGTTTCTTCTTTGCATTAATTGTAAAGTTGCAAAAATATGTTTTACAAAAAGATGTAAAAAACTTTGTTGCTAAACAAATTCTTGCCAAATGGCAAGCCTTACTTTCTAACTTTGATTTTGATATTAAATTTATCAAAGGAGAATTCAATTCTCTACCCAATTTTCTGACAAGAGAATTCCTACAAGGTCAAATTAGATATGATTTTGTAAGATTTCATATTTTTTGATCTATGAGAAATACACTATATATTGAGTAGCTAGTAACAACAATAGAGTCATCATGGAGCAAAACATTCATCCTCGCAGTCCTACACCTACAAATAGATTTGCAATCCTTTATCTTCGGTTGACTCTTCTAGTCATCAAAAGACAGACAAGGGCTCCTCTTACCTTATTCACCTCTTTATCTTTATGTATTTTAGGATCAATAGGATTGTTTAGGCTTCTTATCCTCCCTTACCTAACGATACTCTAGCCAAACCTCCTCTTACCATGAATCTCTTTAATCCAGTTTCTTCTGCTAAAAAACCTATTGAAACCCAAAAAACTAACAATTCCTTTTATGCCTTACCAACTCCTTCGTCTTTCAAAGAAATAGTAATCCTAGACTCTCCACAAACTCCTACCAAAACTAAGGACAGCTTCAAACTTTCCCAAAATTGAAATCTTTGAAATTGTTTCAAAAACAGTAATTCCTCTTGACCTAGCTATCAAAATAGAACGAGAAATAGTGAGCATTCTCCTACTTGAAGCTTATAATCAGTCTAGTCATTTATTTAAATCAGAATCTCTCAAAACTAGATTTTTCTATGAACACATCCTTTGTGCTACTGGTTCGATTGAATTCGAACATGAATGCAATGATAAAGGTATTGCCTATTCTCAATGTCATATCATAAAACTCCTTGATCTCCACACCTGGCCCGTATTAGGTATTTATACTCCCATTCAGTTTAAAAGCCCTTTTAAACCACTTACTTACAATTTCATGGACTAACTTGACACCTTGTATAATTTCTTATTCCTCTGAGACCTTTCACATAGTTGGTTCTTTAAGTATGGAAAAAGAATCATCAATCCCGTACCTAGATGGTTCTACCAATGGTGGAAAATTTTTGGTGGCAACCAAGTACTCTCAACACAGCATAAAATCCAATTTGCAACATATGTTAAAGAAAATCATATTTCTCAGTTCCTAGCACATATCCAGTTCTATAAATTCTTCCTTGAAAGGAAAATTTGTTATATCATTGGATGGAACTATAAATTAGATAGTCTTAAATCGATTCGACATTTGTGTCGTGAAATTAAAATCAAAGGATGGTCACCAAAGCCGTCAGCACCATTAAATCCAACAACACCAGTAAAAAAGGAAATAGATGCCAACTCTTATTCCAGTAAAGGAAAATCAAAAATTTCAAAAGCATATCTTCAACTCCAACTTCAAATTTTGCAGAATTAGATTCAATTATCATCAGATGACAATGTTGATGAAACTCAACCAAACTTTAGCTTTTTTGATAATGGAGACATGGATAATCCCTCTGGTATTGCAACAACATACCTTTGCCAAAGTCCATAATGACAAGACTCCATTCGAAGAGAAAAAGAGAACTCAGAAAAATCTAGCTATACAACATGTCAAGACAATTTTTTGTGATTACAGAATTATTATGCAAAATAACTCAATACACCTACAAAAAGCGGTGGAACCCTCCAATCAAGAAGAATCTTTGAACAATTCTTACATGTGGCCGACAACTTGATTCCTGCTTCACATGGTTTGGACCACAAAACAATACTGTAGAATGCAATTAAAGAAAGCTATTTTACATCTGCCTATTTAAGGCTCAAATTCTTGAAGAAATGCAGAGAGGGTTTACCTATCTTTTAAGAGAGAATTCTTTGTTTCTTGAAATCGATTACTTTTTATTCTAGTTTTAAAACTTTATATTTTAAACACTTTCCCCGTATCAGTTTCAAATTAGAAAATCAATAAATTAGTGAATGTTTTGAAAAACTCCTGGGTGCACATATTTGGTATCAAATCCATGTTCACACTTTACTATGTCATGCTTCATTGAATCCTATCTGAGTAAACTTCTTACTTTCTCTTTCTATTCTTGCATGATGTAGTCTTTAATCTTTCCGCTTTCTTATTCTCTCTCTTTATTTCCTTCCATTATTCCTGCTACTATATGATTGAGTAGTAACTGTGAAAGTGGTTTATACATTGGTCAACCTAGATCGGATTGGATTAGGCCGTTAATAGCCTAGACTTAGCATATTATCTCGGACCTTGGGTGGCCCTATAGCTCTCAACCTATGCATAGTTAATAAGTCTGTCCTAGGAAGAAAAAGAAGAAAATAATCATAAAAAATAATAGAGTAGAAACCTTTAAGATTATTGATTGTAGATAAGAAAGAGAAAGTGCTATCTTAACCATGGCTTCAAGTTCAACCTTATTTGATATTGATATTGAAACTATTAATAATATTTAAATTAGTTCTCAGTTAGACAGAACTGAATCTAGACTAATGAATTGAAAAATGTCAACAGAAAAGTTTGATAAAATTTACGAAAATGAAATTTTTTGGTTTAGTCCAAAATTATAATATCACAACCATTGAGAAAATAGTTTCCATCAACAAGCTCTATGGTATTATTCATCTATTTAATCTAGAAATATTAGAATTGCATCGAAAGAATAAATTTCGTTATTTGCATATAGGACTTGTACAAGTAGCTATTAAACCTTTATACTAGTTAGGAATTAATTCTCTCAATTGTCTTTTGTTAAGAAACAATAGACATTTTGATCTTAATAAGCCTTTTAGTAGTACTTGAATCAAATAAAGCAAATGGACCCGCTTATTTTAATCACTATCCTAATTTCATTGTAGATCTAACAGTCTAAACAATCAGACAAAAAATCTACATTTTGAACTTGGATCTAAATCTCTTGGACTAATTTGTCATGTGTATTATAAAGTCATGAAAACCACTATTAATCCAAAAGCAAAAAGTCATTTAGAAAATATGCTTATTAAAAACTAATTTTGAAAGATCTAATATTTTTGTCCCTCAGTTCTTGAGATGATGTACTTCATGATACAAAATGAAAATTTGAACACATAATTAATCCTAAAAGACACTAGGAATCCAACAGAATTGATCGAATTATAGAATCGTCTTTTGGAAACATTGAACTTGAATTCAGTCGAAAATCCTTTTCTATAGCTTCCTCTTCTGGTCCAAAATCCCTCTTTAGAAGTCAAAGTGTAACACTCTGCTACCAACGTACCCAAATAGGTGGGATATCACCCCATCCAAAGGACTAGGAGTCTTTATAACGAGGTACAAAATGAACGAAAAGAACTAAATAAAATTATGCAATAATTTTATTACAACCAAAGTTAAAACTTATACAAGTTTGAGAATCTAAAACTAACAATCATCTCTTGAAAGAAATACAAAGTAGAAATAAATAAACTAAATGTCATCTCTTATCTCTTCAACCTACTCAATAAAAGCATTCCCCTGAAAACATGATGTAAAATATTATGAGATTGGTATCTCATTAAGTCCCGTGTGTGCGAATGTCATATATAAACATTTCGTATATGCAGGTTTATCAAAACTACAAAATCATATTTGCAAGACTTTTTATCAATAAACAATTATTCAAAGGAACATTGATCATCATATCTAAAGCAGTTCTCAATAAATCATCATCTTATCATAATAAAAAAGGAGCATTGCTCATCATATCCAAAGAAGTTCTCAATAAATCATCTCATCATAATCATAAGTTCATTATGTAGGGATTAGCAATAATTCAAACAATAGTATCACAATTCATATCATGGTTACCAGCATGATAGCATCCCAATGTAACCTTTCAACAATAGGTAGTGGGGGATCCTCCCACTAAGGTGAGATACTCCTCCATCTATACACCCAACATATCGGTTGTCCAACCCGGATAAATAAAATCCACATGGACCCATATGCTAGCTCGAACCGGCCTGACTAAGTAGTACTGTCGCCTCTCTAAGTTGAGTTCATCTTCTAGAGGTGGTCTCCTACCAGAAGACTCATTCTAACTCTTCAAGATTAGCACCACTAGCTTACCCCCGCTGAGTACTCAACGCTTTTCATTTAGGGACAGAATCATTTCCCTTATTTTCACAATCGTTGATTACTTTGTCTTTGTAAAACGTGATTTTTCACAATAAGTTTTCTAAAACGTTTAGTAAATAAAGAAAAGAAACCGTTTTCAGTTTAAAAGTCGAGATTTGACAAACTCATTTAGAGAATAAAATGACCACGTTCTCAAACCAAGTATCAAAATACAACAATACAATTCATCATATTCAACTAATGTTCCAATCATCATATTGACACCATTTCAAATATCATTGTACAAAAATACTTGCAAACATATATTTAGCAAAATAGTTATGCAATGACTTATTTGGATATTCTCAATAGTTAGCCAAGACAATGCTTGATTTCTTTTTTACTTTTCTTCCTTATCTAGAATCAATATTTCTATGGTTAGAACAGAAATAGTGCACATGGCCTAGCCACTATTATTTCATACAATATGAATTCCCATGATCCCATAGATCAATCATGGTATCTAAACGAATCAATTTAATAAACTATATCCATAACCTTCTCTCGTTATGCTACTCATCATCAAGCATGCATATACTATGGGGTGAATTTAAATAATCAGCATGATAACTTCTATACTTAACTATCATTAAATCCATATGATAATCCCATATGAATCAAAAGATATCTTTAACCAATCATAAGATGGATCTAGGTCCAACATAACATGATATCATAATATTTCACCCCATATTCACCTAGATCAACTATTGCTCTATCAAATTCAACCATCTCATCCATTTATGCTTTTCATGCTATACTTTATACATAATAACATCACTATAAAATCAGTCTCATTCAAATCAATAGGGATGGAGTCTCAGAATGCCTCTTGGATAGACAAGACAATAAAGCAAAGGTGGTTCCTTGGTGATCGGTTGCGTTCACTTGAGAGAAAGAGATGATTGGGTCCCTTAATTCTTCTTGTTCGAAAATCACAAAAATAGGGGGGGGGGGGGATGTAAATCAGTCCCTTTTGATCGAGATTTAGGAGAAGAAGATGAGAAGAATTGAGGTCGAGTTGACAAAGAGTTGAAGAGTTGCTTACTTTGCTCTTAGGTTTCGATTTTGGTGGTGATTGGAGTTGTGATAGCCGAAATCTTGGAGAGAAAATGTGGCTGTTTTTTTCATGTAGAAGAGAGGTTTAGGGTTTGATTAGTGGCTATTTTGATGAAGAGTATATGTTAAGTTTAGGTGTTTTGATGTTTGGAAGGATTACACCTTATTTCGGACTCTTGAACAAACAAGGGAAAATTGGCAGCTTTTACTCTTCTTGATTTGGCCAAAACTACAGTGAATAGAAGGAGTTTATAGCTGTGCTCTAGGGTGATAAAGTGGCCTAGATAATGAGACAAAAAGGAGAAAAGTATAGGTTGATTTCTGGTTCAGCTTGGGCAAAAATAGGGAAAGAAAAATTGGGGTCTTATGCTGTGATTTTTGCTTAAAACCAGAGGGGAATTTGAGAGTAAGAGAAGCTGGAATTTTCGTGAATGTGTATGTGTGACTGGTTTTTGTTTAGCTTAGGAGAACTTTGAGAAATAAGAATGGAAAGGTTTGCAAGAGTTGGGATTTGAACTCAAGTCACCAAGTATTAACCACCAAGCTTCAACCACTAAACCACAACAACTCTAGCTTCAACCGCTACACCATAACAACTCTTGTTTCAACCACTAAACCACAACAACTCTTATTTTAATCACTAAACCACAACAACTCTAGCTTCAACCACTACACCACAATAACTCTTTTTTAAATATTCCTCTATCAAATTCCCTTTACTCCCACTCTCTTACTCCATTTTCCTTCTAATAATACTCATAAAACAAAAGCTCAAGTCCACCAAGAAACTAACAAATTCTCTTAACTCCCATTTACTTACTCCATTTCCCTTCTAATAATACTCATAAAACAAAAGATCAAATCCACCAAGAAACAAACATCAAGCCTTAACCACTAGACTAAAACCACTCTTATTTAAATAGTCATTCAACAATTATATCAAAATAAATTACCAACTCATAGATCACATATACCCATGAGCTAGTGATATTGGTAGAACTAATTTCAAGAACTCCTTATTGAATGGCACCTACAGAATTGCAGGAGCTTAAGACATAAGTACAGGAATTAATGGAGTAAAAATTCATTCGGCCTAGTACTTCACCCTAGGGAGTTCCTATCTCGTTTGTTAGAAAGAAAGATGAGTCGCCACGGATGTATATAGATTTGTGAGGTTAAATGCAGTAATGGTAAAGAATAAATATCCATTGCCCATGATTGATGAATTGTTTGATCGATTACGAAAAGTAGGATGATTCTCAGAGTTAGACTTTAGGCAATAATGTTACTAAGTTCAGATTCGGGAAGAAAAAAAATACTGAAAACTGCATTTAATACGATATGGACCTTTTAAGCTTGTAGTGAGGCCCCTTCGGTGTCACTAATGCCTGATGTTTCATAGATCTAATGCACCGGACATTTTGGCCCAATTTTGCGGTTATATTCATAGATGATATTCTAGTGTACTCCAAAGATCCCCAAGAACATGAACAATAATCTTCAGAAAGTATTAGGAAAGTTAAGGGAGACCAAACTATATGTAAAATTCAGTAAGTGTGAGTCTTAGCTACAAGAAGTAGCATTCTTGGGACATGTGATATCCAAAGTCGCGAGTACAATAGATCCTACAAAAGTTAAAGCAGTGATGAACTAGAAACGTTCTAAGATTCTGACTGAATACGATGTTTTCTGGGATTTGCAGGATATTATCGGAGATTTATTGAGAAATTTTCTAAGATATCTTTACTTTAAATCGACTCACCCAAAAGAAAGTTCCTTATGTTTGGATTAAAAAATATGAGGAAAAATTCCAGGAGTTGAGAAAAAGATTACGCTCTACTCTTATTTTAACATTGCCTATGATGGACAAGTCTTATGAGGAGTACACAGATGTGTCAAAGGAAGAATTAAGAGGAGTATTGATGCATGAGAGAAAGGTGATAGCTTATATCTCTAGAAAGTGGAAACCTCATGAGGAGAATTACATTATATATGATTTGGAGTTAATTGCTATTGTGTTTGCCCTTTTGGAGTGGAGACATTATTTATGTGGGGCTGAGTTAGAAATCTTCACCGACCACAAAAGTTTGAAGTATGTTTTTACTTAAAAGGATTTGAACATAAGACAAAGTTGATGAATGAAATTTTTGGAAGGATTTTAATGTCTAACTAAATATCATCCTGGAAAAGCAAACACAATAGTAAATGCCCTTAGTAGGAAGGCGAATTTATCAGCTCTTTGAACGTTACAAATTTTGGAATTAGAAGTGTTTGCAGTAGACGGAGAAATAAATATAAGTAATACTTCCATTTAACCTGCCTTCCTACAACAGTTGAAGAGAGAGCAAGATAAAGATGAAGAGTGCAAAAGTTAGTGCAGAAAGAGGCGAATACAGGAGGAGATGAGTTTTGAAAGGACAATGATATGATTAATTGCTACCGGGGTCGGAATTGTATTCTGAAACAATATGCGATGAGATAAGATGTTTTAACGGAGGCAACTTGGAGTAAGTATACCATCCATCCAAGAGCCGTAAAAATGTATCAGAACCTAAAACGGCATTATTGGTGGATTGGTATGAAGAAGGATAATTTAGACTTTGTAATTCGATGTTTAATTTGGCAGTAAAAGAAAGCCAGTTACAACCATTATCTACTCTATCGTGGAAAATGTGATGAAATTACTAAAGACCTCATTACAGGATTACCTATGATAGTAGAGCGGCGAGATACTATTTAGGTGATAATGGATCGACTAACTAAGTCTGCTCATTTCATTTCTATTAATTAATGGAATTCCTTAGAGAAGTTAAGTAAAATCTATATGGAGGAAGTAATCAGACTTCATGAGTATCCTCTAGTGTTGTGTCAGATCAAGATCCTAGATTTACTTCAAAGTTTTGGACTAAGCTGCAATAGAAGTATGGGACCATAACAAAGTTACACACGGATGGACAGACAAAGCGAGTGAATAGAGCTTTAAAAGACATGTTGAGGACTTGTGCTTTGGATTTTGGAACTAAATAGATTGATAATTTAGCGCATGCAGAATTCATATACAATAATAGTTATCAATCAACAATTGGAATGGTCCCATTTGAAGCTCTTTACGGAAGGAAATGACGTCCAAAAAGAAGAATGGGTGAACAGGATGCTTTAGGTCTTGAAAAAGTTCGACATGCTGTGAAGATGATTAACATTAAGTTGGAGGCAGTTCAGAGTAGACAAAAAAGTCATACGAATCGACGTAAGAGAGATTTGAAATTTGTAGAATGAGATCATGTATTCTTGAAGTTGGCTCCACAACGATAATTGGGAATCAAAGAACAAGAAAAGACGCTGGTCCGTACCCTATTGTCGAGAGGATTAGGAAAGTAGCCTATCAATTTGGAGTTACTAGTAGAACTTCAAGTTATTTACAACATGTTTTATGTACCCCAACTTCGAAAGTATGTGGTTGATCCTACCCACATTTTGAATGAAAACCCCATTGAGATGACTCTAAGCTTGAAGAATTAGGAAAAGCCTATTAAGATCTTAGAATATGCTGAAAAGGAATTGCAGAATGAGAAAATTCCACTTGTACAAGAATCATGGAATCATTATTTTTTGTAAGATGCAACTTGGGAAAACGAAAACGAAGATGTTGAAAAAGAACCCATGTTTATCTCAAGAGTAAGCCAATTTCGAGGATGAAATTTTTTGTAAGGAGGGGAAAATGTAACCCCCCATCTTTTACTTTCAGTTGGCTACTATTTGTCATAGGTTGAGAATTTATATTAATGTCCAGAACAAAAGTTGATTGGTGTGATGAGGCAAATATTTTGGTAGAATAAAATTTTGTTGGGACCTGGATGTAATTATTCGATTTGTTCTACCCGTACCTTAAATTTTCAAAAGGCTATTGTTATTAACAAAATAATAATTGTAGGGTACTCTGAAAATAGAAATTGATCAATGCGATGAAATGCACGTTTTTGTGTGAATTATGTTGTCCGAGATATCGAGGGCATTTTCGTTATTTTGACCGCACCCTCGATTTTGACCGCAAATTTGACTAAGTAGAGAAGGAATTGAAGAATTTAAGTATTACTAATGAATTTAGTGAAATTTTTTGAGTTGATTGGTGAAATAAAATATTTTTCCATTCTGGACCCGATTTTAGCCATTTCTAAGAAAAAATTAGAAATGTAGGTAAAACTTGGGCGTGTGGCGCTATGTGATTGGTGGCTGTTAGGATTCGTGGACTCCTAAACGCGGAAAACATCTACGAATCCCTCCCGAGGACCCAAGTAAACGATTAAGAATATCTAAGCTTTAAGAATTATATTTGGTTGCTGTAATCAAAATCCTTCGATTCTGGTTGCGCTGTTGTACGTTCAACCCGAACAATCACCAGACGCTGCAGTATGCGAACGTCCTCTATCGGAAACACACCGCGAACTCACTCGATACCCGGGGAGTGCTAGCGCCTAGGGTTTGAGAGGTTTTTTTTTCTCTTTCTGGTAGAGAATGGCACGAATGTTCTCAACCGAAAAAATTGGACTATTGAAAAGACGGCTAGGGTTTTCTTAAAAACCCTCGAACCTTTTAGAGTCCAACCCTAATAATATCTTATCATATTCTAATTTAAATTCAAATTGAATTAAAATAGATATGATAAGATTCTGCCATTATCTCGGTAATTTAACTAATTATTTTACCGAGTCAGATTCTTATAATCTGGATATCATCCAGATTCATCGAACCTTGTCACCAGAAAAATAACCTAACAAGTTCGCTTATTGTGTGACCCTATAGGTTCATTTAACACTGGCAGTGTGCCTAAATCATATTTAAATGGCCCACAAGTTATAAGCGGTTTCTAGCAAAACATTATAACTATCCAGGTTAAATGAAGATCGGTGATCTCTTTGAACCAAACCATAATTTTATATTTAGTCCTTTTGTCACACGATATCCAGATTAAGCATAAGGCACGGAGCATGTCATCCTTATTAAGCTTAATCAATTATTTCTTGATTTCATAGTAGATCTGTTCAAACAAATGATATCAATATCTTAGATTGATATATTTGAGCACTGCCATGCATTTTTAACAGTCTAACTTTTCAAGGGGCCCATGGATATCTCTCCCATAACTGAGAGGGACAAATTCCTTCACAATCAATCATATTCCTCTCCTTGATTTATTCTATATCCAACAGTAGTCTAATTTATTATTTGGTTAAAGACAACTTTAGACAATGTCAAAATATAGAATTTATCAAGTAAGAAACTATGATGAATTTAGGTCGAAGGACTTTCAATATTATTATGGCTAGAAAGTACTTATGACATATTCCATGAAGTACTCTCACAGTGGGTCATGTCCAATACAATGTTCTCTAACATTTATTTATGTCTTGACTCGATATCACAAATATCCATGGCCAGTAAAACATAGCCATCAAGTCACAAACATACTAATCTTAATTTATTATTATTCCAATAATAATAATCGATCAGGGATAGTTTTAGAATAGTCATTGTATTCATTGTAGGGTTTTACTATCAAGTCACGTACTTAATGACCAACAGAACAAAACTCACTATTCATGTAAAGGAAAGCCTCATATTATTATATAAAACATAATGACAATTGTATAAGTACAAATTGACTCTAGGGCATATCCCCAACAGATAGGAACATGTGTCATATTATGAGGGGTTGATGAGATTTCATACAAGATAAAGCTTATCAAATAAGTTTTACAAATTAAAAAAAATTAGTGGACAAATGAAATTGCGACACGTGGCGGATAGCCCACAATTTGTGACCAAATGGTCACCAATTGGACCAAGAATGGTGGTTAAGGAGCTGAAAAACAGCCATATTTCATGCATAAGGAGTAGGGAAAGAAGAGAGAAAGAAAAGGAAAGAAAAGTTAGAGAAAATTAGGGAGAAAAAAGAAAAATGAGAGAGAAAGAAAGATGTGTGTGTGTTCTTGGAACAAAATCAAGCCAAGAGATCCCACATACAAGGTAAGAGTCTATACTTTAAGAATTAAAGTCATAAATCTCATTACGATGATTATATTGATATGATTTTAACATGAAAATATGACTTTCATGTATTGATTTCGGATTAAAGCTAGAGCTTGTGAACTTTTGTGTATGAACTTTATCTATGCTCGTATATGTGCCGGCTGCCTAAGGGCCTTTGAATGATGTTTTGTGTGAGGAAGAACTGAATAATTATGGTAACTTGAAGGCTTGTTTTCGGTTGAAGAGGTGATGATCAAAGTAGAGTAAAAAATGGTTCAAACTAGCTTTTGATTAGAAGAGATTAATTTATGTTGAATAAGTGTAACTTTTGTGAGCTACTGGAAATCTAAAAATTCAGAATTAAAGATAATTTGAAGGAGGATTGAATGAATTAATGGTTCCAAGGTGCTAAAGGCTAAAGGAAAACAAATGAAAGTATGAATAATGAAATTGAGACAAATTACTGAGGCTGATTTCTCCCCGTAAAATATCATGGGAACCAGGACTCAAAAAAATGATAATACATAATTAAAGTTAAGAGTCTTACGGTCGTTTTGGTATATCACAGAGCCAAATCGGAGTTGTGGATTGGAAGTTATGTACAAAACAAATCATGTGTCAATCTATGAAATTCCAGAAAAATGAGTCTGAAAATGGATAAACTTAAGGATGATTAATTGTGTGATTTTGGATGAAATAAATGGGAAATATGAAGTGAATCCCTTGTTTATGAAGGGAGGAAGGATGTGGGAAAAGGAAAATGAAAGAATTGGTCAAACGATGAAAAAACGACGTGAACGAAAGTTGAACGTTTTCCTTAACCGTCGGGCACGTCGGCTATTTTTTGACCGAACACAATTTGACCCGAAAACGATATTTGGTGAAGGTTTGTCGATAAACGACTAACGAAACGTTGAAAATGGTAGAAACGATAGTTGAACGGGTATAAACGGAAAGAGTTTAGTTAGGACACGAGGTGAGTCCCTTTGATTTCTAAAACCTTTTAAAAGCTAGTGTACTTCACTTTTCCATGAAATGCTATGTTTTATTCCGTTTTGAAAATCCCTGAATATACTTAAGGTTTATCTTAGCATGAATTATTCTTATCCCATTTTGGGCTTGAATGAACTTTATATTTGGCTTAGAAACCTTAATACTTGATTAAAGCATGAATTTGTGAATTTAGTCCCTTTTGGATTAAAAACTTAGGATTTTTGAGAAATGGTAAATTTTGGAATCGGGTATTCATAAATTGACTAGAATGCCCTTATTAGAATATTTTATGGAATTGTGTTTGGAATCTTTGAATTTAACCCTCTTTTGGGATTGGAATTCTAAACTTCTTGAAATGGGTTCCTTTTTAGAATCGAGTATTTGGAAAATAATCTAAATGTCCTTATTGGAATATTTTATGAAATCTTTGGGATCAAGTATTTGGTAAATGACCGAAATACCTTTATTAGAACTTTTGTGAACACTTTTCAAATCGGATAAAGGTAAAATGACCTGAATACCATTGGAAAGTCTTTTGGAATCGAATATGGGTAAAATGACCTGAATTCCCTTGTAAATGACTTCTGTAATCGAGTATGGAGAAAATGACCCGGATACTCTTGGAAACATATTTTTATGTGTGAACAGAACTCTTTATTCTATTTCAACATGATTTTGGAAAATAATCTTTTGTGATGAGATTGACTTTTGAAAAACGACCTTTTGATCCTTAAAATTATTTTATTGGTCTGATGTACCATGGAATGAATTGATTGGCTCTGCAGAGTTTATGTGAATAATGATCTGACTTGTAAGTCAGTGGGATCAAATTCTGAAAAATGCTGTTTTGCCCAAAAAATATTTTGATTTGAAAATCCTGCGAGATTAGATAACCCTCTGGCCTAATCAGTCAGACGGGGTTGGTAATATTAACGTTGAGTACTCAGTAAGGACTTTGATCTTTGTACTAGTTCATGTTAGAGATCAACGACCCGAAGTAATCCGATCAGTTATGAGGATTGTCTTACTCCGAACAGGACGACAAGACATTGAGATGAGTCATCTCGGTTAGCCGTTTAGCACTTGGCAATTGCCGCGTCTGCGGGTGCTTCTTATTTTGAGTCATTCGCTGGATGTCGGGCGGGAACACTCGGTGCGTTTGACTCCTTGCTACCTCGATGGTGATTGACGTCATGATTGAAACCCTTGACTTATGATGGTATGTAAAAGATTGTGTGTTGCAGTACACTAGGTATGCTGCGATATACCTGAGTAGAAGTACAGTGTGGTGTACTTATTCCGACGATGAACAGTTGAGTTTTAGAGGTTGCGGTCTCAGTACAATAATACGTAGCGCCGAAGGCAAGAACTGCAGGACTTGCATGTGGATACATGCTAACCTTCTATTGGAGAAGTGCCTGTGATTTGAAAATTAAGGCAATGATTTGAACATTGAAATACAGTTTTTAAAAAATGATTGAGTTCTAAATAAACTCTTCATTAAAAAGTTTTGGAATCATTTCCAGTGAACAAATGATATGCTATTCCATAAAAGTTTTATGTACTCTATCTCTTTGATAAAGTACTAGTACACACGGAACTCACTGAGTGATTTTTCACTTACACGTGTCTTTCATCTTACCTTTTCGTAGGATCCGAAGTTGAGTGGACCTACGGATAGAGGACGATGCCACAGTGACAGCAGAATAGGTCCAGACGTTTCCCTTTTGGATAATGTACCTTGTTACTGATGTTGAATGAAAATTTTCATGTATGAGATTCTTTGTTATATATATGCACGTGACCATTAGTATGGGTTGTTGTATGGACCATGACCTTACATACTTTGTTAGTTTTTTTCTTTCGTTATAAAAATCCCTTGTCTGGGTGATTGGATGGGGCGACACCCAATTTTGATATGCTTCCGCTGTTACCTTTAATAGGGGTGTTATAGAAATTCCTAAAATGAATTATGAAGATGACACTAGTGTCAAATCCTCAAGTTCTACGAAATTAGAAATGCAAATGCCAAATACTTTAATGACTATTTCTTCTGATGATGAGTTTGAATTAGATAAAATATATCTAAAATAATTATGGAATAGACTTTGTAATCACCTAAAAATTGATTGGTATTTTGCTACTGTAAAACCTAATTTACGATTTAGACTCAGAGAAAAATATTGTTCTAACTTAAATTTGGAAAGCATTTAGACTTTTTTGATTGGTATGAATATTCAAGAAAATATAATTAATTAGACACAATAAATATGATTGCAAAAATAATAATAATAAATAAAATGGTATACTGTAAAAAATGAAGTAAAAAAATCCATATTGTCTTGCCCTAAAGAAATCAAAATTCCAGTCGAAGGTCATGTTGTTATTGCCTCTCCATTTAAAATAGAAAACTTAGATAAATAAGGTGACATAACTAATAAAGATTTTCAAATAGATGAGTGAATTCCTGGACTAACACTTTAAGCATCTTTCTCTTTTTCGTGACATTATCACGAAAAATGGGCAGATGATAAGTGCTTAGAAACTAAAATTATATCAAACTTAGATTCGCTTTTTAGGCCATGAACTACTCTAAGGTATGTATTAGCCCATTTGTTGAGCTATCAAATTTGTAGATAAATTCCCAAATGAAATTAAGGAGAAGAGACTATGCTACATTGATTTTTAGGATGTTTTAATTACATTTCAGACTTTATCCTAAATCTTAGGCAAATCTATGAACCATTATACCAACGACTTCATAAAAATTCAATAGCTTGGGATATAGAAGAGACCCAAACAGTTCAAAAAATCAAGAAAATTGTTAAAAAAAACTCTATTGTCTTGGAATCCCAGATCCTAATTCTTTCATGATTGTTGAAACAAATGCTTTTAAACTTGGTTATGGAGGTATCCTTAAACAAAAAAAAAAATTGATTCTTCTTGTAAACAATTAGTTAGATATCATTCGGGTATTTTGCTATCTAGTTAAAAGAACTACATCACTATTAGGAAAGAAATTCTTCCTATTATTTTATGTATATCAAAATTTTAGGATGATTTAGTAAATAAAGAGTTTCTTCTCCGTGTTGATTGCAAAGATGCTAAAGATGTTTTACAAAAAGATGTGAAAAATCTTGTTACAAAATAAATTTTTGCCAAATGGCAAGCCCTACTTTCTAGTTTTGATTTTGATATTGTTGAATTTATCAAAAGAGAATCAAATTCTCTCCCATATTTTTTGACAAGATAGGATTTTGTAAGATTTCTTATCCTCTTGATCAGTGAGAATTGTACTATAAATTAAGTGAATTGACAGCAACAAAGAAGTCATTATGGAGCACAACATTCATCCTTGAAGTACTACACCTGCAAATAGATATACAATTCTTTCTTGTTACCCACCTTTACCTAGCACTACCCTAGTAAGACTACCTCTAACCATGAATCTTATAAACCTAAATTCCTTGAAAAATCTACTGAAACCTGAAAAACAGACAGTTTTTTTTTATGCTTTAGCAACCCCATCATCTTTTAAAGAAGCAGTTATTCCAGCATCTCCATAAACTCCTTCCAAACCAGAAAAATCCTTAACTTCTCCCAAAGTTGAAAACTTTGAATTTGTTTCTAAAACTTTAATACCATTGCTAGCAATTCCAAGAGAATTAGCTATCAAACCTAAATGTGAAATAGTAAACATTCTCTACCTAGAAGCCTACAATAAATCCAACAATTTGTTTAAAGAAGATCTCTTAAAAACTAGACTTGACTATGAACACATCCCTCTTGTCGTTGGTTCGATCGAATTCGAACATGAACAAAATATCTCTCGAAATGATAAAATCATTGCATGCTTTCGATGCCGAATTTTAAAAATATTAGATCTCAACACCAGGCCTAGATGTAGTATTTACACTCCCATCCAATTTAAAAGTCCATTCAAACCACCAGCCTATAACTTCACAGATTATGTGGATGGTTGGTATAATTTCTTATTCCTCCGAGATCTCTCATATACTTAGTTTTTCAAGTATGAAAAATGGACCATTAATATTATTCCTAAATAGTTTTACCAATGATGAAAAATATTTGGCGGAAACCAAGATTCTCTTTTAACTTAACATAAACTCCAGTGTGCAACTTATGTTAAAGATAACCAACTTTCACATTTTCCAGCATATATCCAGTATTGTAAATTCTTTTTTGAAAAGAAAATTTGTTGTATAATGAATTGAAATTATAAATTAGAAAGCCATGATTCCATTAAATATTTATGCCGCGAAATTAAACTCAAAGGATGGTCAGCCGTCTACAACTTTAACACCAACAAATCCCATTACAATGGTAAAAAAGGAGACATATGCCAGCTCACCATCCAACTAAGGGAAATAAAAAATCTCAAAAGCATATCTTCAACTCCAGCTTTAGATTTTGCAAAATTAGATTCAATTAGCAGAAGATAATAGTGATGATGAAAGTCAACCTAACTTTATCTTTTTTGACAATAGAGATATGGAAAATCCTTCTGGTATAGCAGAATCATACCTTTGTCAAAGTCCATGATGACATGACTCTATTCCAAAAGAAAAAGAGAACTCCAACAACTCCAGCTATATAACATGTCAAAGACACTTTATTCGATCACAGACCACATCTGCAAAATAATTCACAATACAGACAAAAGTGGTGGACCACTCCAATTAAAAAGAATCTTGGAACAATTCCTACATATGGCCAACAGCCTGATGCTTGCTTCATATGTTGTGGACCTCACAACAATAATACAAAATGCACTCAAAGAAAGCTATACCATTTCGGCCAATTTAAGGATCTATTCCTGCAAGAAATGCAGAGCGAGTTTACTTGTCCTATCGAAGAAAACTCTTTGTATTCTAAAATCGATTATCTTTTATTTCAATTTCAAAAATTTGTATTTGAACACCACTTCTGTCTTGTATCTCATGATCCATATAATCAAAAAATCAGTCGAAGGTTTTGAAGAATTCCAGGGTGCACTCTTTGGTATCAGAGACATGTTCATTTTCTACTCTGTTATGATTCAATTAACCATGTCTGAGTAAACTTTTTATTTGCTCTTTCTATTCTTGCATGATGTAATATTTAATCTTCCATTATTCTTACTACTATGTGGTTGAGTAGTAACTGTGAGAGTAGTTCATATATTGGTCAACCCAGAATGAATTGGATTAGGCCATTGTTAGCCTAGGTAGGCATATTGGCCCGGACCCTGGGATAGTCCTGTAGCTCTCAACTAATACATAGTAAATAGGTTTGTCCTAGGAAGAAAAGAAAAGAATAAATTTAGAGAATAATAAAATAGAAATATTTAAGACTATTGATTGTCTAGATATGAAAGAGAAAGTTTATTATCAACCAATGGCTTCTAGCTCCAACTTATCTGACATTAACATCAAAACTATTAATGATCTTGAAATTAGCTCACAATTAGATAGAATTGAATCCAGATTAATAAATTGGAAAATGTCAACAGAAAAGTTTGATAAAATCTATGAAAAAGAAAATTTTGACCTAGTTCAAAATTATAATATCAAAACCACTAAAAAAAACAGTTTCTATCAATAAGCCTTACGATACTATTCATCTTTTTAATCTAGAAACTTTAGTAGTACGTAGAAAAAACAAATATAGATATTTGCATATTGAATTAGTACAAGCAGGGTTCAAACCTTTATACCGATTAGGAATTAATGCTCCCATCTACCTTTTATTAAGAGATGATATACATTTAGATTTTGATAACCGTCTTTTAGCAATACTTGAATCCAATACAACAAATGGTCTTGTTTATTTTTATCATTATCCCAATTTCACAATAGATTTGATAGATCCATATATTTTAGAAACTTTAACTCTGAACATTCAAACAAAAAATTTAAACTTTGAAATTGTATCTAAATCCGTTGAATTAATTTATCGTGTTTATTACAAAGTAATGAAAACCACTACAAATCCCAAAGTAGAAAGTCATTTAGGAAATTTCACAGAAACTTGCTTGTTAGAAACCAATTTTGAAAGATCCAATACCTTTATCCCTCGATTTTTAAAATGGGATGATGTTCTTCATGATACAAAATGGAATTTTGAACATATAATTAATCCCCAAAGACATTATGAATATAACAAAATAGATCTAATTATAGAAACATCTTTAGGAAATATTGAACTTGAATTTAGTCGAAAATTGTTTTTTTTGTAGCCTCATCCTCTTCTTCTATAGACCTCTCTTTAGAAGTTAGAGTGTTCGTAAATTCAGTATCTTTTTATTTTTCTAGTGAAATTCCTAAAATTAATTACAAAGATGATATTAGTGTAAAGTCATCAAGTCCTACTAAATCAGAAATGCAAAAGCCAAATACTTTAATGACAATCTCTTCTGACGTTGAATTTGAATTAGATAAAACATACCTAAAACAATTATGGAATAGACATTGTAATCAACTGAAAATAGATTGGAATTTTGCTATTGTAATGCTTGATGATAGGCTTAGACTATGAGAAAAATATTATTTTGATCTAAAAGAAATTTAGAAAGAATTTAGATTTTTTTTATTCGTACGAATATTCTGGAAAATATAATCAAATGGAATAAATAAATATGATTATTAGAAAATGGTATATTGCTAAAAACGAAGTAAAATAATCTATAATTCCTTCTCTTGAAGAAATTAAAATCCTTGTCGAGGTCACATTTTTTCAACCTTCCATTTTAAAGTAGAAAACTTAGATAAACAATGAGATGTTACTAATAAAGATTTAAATAAAGTAATTCATTAAAATAACAATAGAAATCAAATATGGATTACTATGGCAAATAAGGTAGAACAATTAGATAATAAATCCATTGTTAGATAAATGCCTAGGTTGAAGAAATATGATTCAAAACAAGCTGTAGATCCTAACCCTATATTTCAACCAATTTTATATGAAGATAAAACCATAAAATTGTCGAAAGAAGATTTTCAAATCAACAAGTCTAAATTAGATATTTTAAAGGACTTAAATGACAAATTAAAACAATTAAATACCAAAGATGTTCCTGAACCCCCTCTAAAGCACACATACAAATAGTTAATGAAATAGACCCTTTAAATCTTAGTAGATTAACTGCTAAAAATAAACAGCTAATTCATAAACATTTTTCAAGTCCCTATGCTCGTAATTGTTTTCCTCGCCCATATTTCCTTGATGTTCAATTTGAAGAAAGACATTTAGATACTCAAGTAGCTTTCTCTGGCTAATATATTACCGAATGAAATATTGATGGTATATCTGAACACCAAATTTTAAGTGTTATCCATGAAATGACTATGGTAGTTACCACCATTAAATGTCATAATACTTCTAATTCTGATTTCTCCATCCTCCATGTTTTGACTATTGGTTTTACTGGAGTCCTTCAAGAGCGGTGACATAACTGTTTGATTGAACAACAATGCCTTGAAATTATGAATGCCTCCAAAGTACACACCAAAACCACTTTAGATACTAGAGGCCAACTTGTTACAATAACATAAGTAGTGCCAGATTGTTTAAATACTTTTATGTTTACTTTAGCTAAATATTTTGTAGGTAATCCTCAACAATTAGCTGATCGAAGTTAAAAAATGCTTACTAATTTAACCTGCCCTACATTACATGACTTTAGATGGTAAAAATATATGTTTCTTTAAAAAGTAATGCTTAGATCAGATTGTCACCATGCCTTTTAGAAAGAACGATTTATCTCTAGATTATATCCATTATTTGCTGAAAAAAGTTAGGTAAAAACTTAAATTAGATTGGTTTAATATTGTTCCCTATGAAACACTCTCTTATGATCAATTAATCAATTATGTGAATCAAGTAGGAGCAGATCTTTGCACTAACTTAAAACTTAAAAACTCAAATGGAACAATATCATAAGAAATTCAAAAAGGAATTAGGAAATTTTTGTAAAATATTTGGATATGCTCACGTCAAATCTCCTTCTAAAGAATTAAAGAAAAAAAATGTAAACCCAAAAGAAAAGCCTCTACAAAAAATACGAAAGAAATGTCCTATAAAGCTTTTAAACGAAAGAAACAGACAAAAGACATTTTCTAGCAATAATTTCAATCCTCAATAGACACTAATGTCATCTTCAAACTGAACATCAGGGAAAGATAGGCGAGGATAATAATTGTGAGTACAAGGATCTGAAAAGTGTTTATAAATTGGTTGTTTAGTTTTAGCGGTTAATCTATTAAGATTTAAATGGTCCGTTTCATTAACTTTTTGTATGTGTGCTTTTGAAGAGGGTTTAGAACATCTTTAGTATTTAATTATTTTAATTTATCATTTAAGTCCTTTAAAATATCAAATTTAGACTTATCTATTTGAAAATCTCCTTTCAACAATTTTAAGGTTTTATTCTCATATAAAATTAGTTTAAATATAGGGTTAGGATCTACAAATTGTTTTGGATCATATTGCTTCAACTAGGCATTTCTCTAACAGTTGATTTATTATCTAACTTTCCTACCTTATTTGCTATAGTAATCAAGATTTGATTTGTATAGTTATTTTGTTGAATTACTTTATTTAAATCTTTATTAGTAACATCTCCTTATTTATCTAAGTTTTCTACTTTAAAAGGGGAGCCTGCAATAATGTGACCTTCAACTGGGATTTTAATTTCTTCAAGAGGAAAATTTATAGATTTTTTTGCTTCATTTTTAGCAGTATACAATTTTCTATCAATCATGTTTATTGATTCTGTTTGATTATATTTTCCTGAATATTCATACCAATAAGAAAAGTCTAGATGCTTTCTAAATTTATTTAAATCATAATAACATTTTTCTCTTAGTTTGTCTTTCATTAGGCATTATAGTACCAAACTACCAATCTATTTTTAGTTGATTACAAGGTCTATTCCATAATTGTTTAAGATATGTTTTATCAAATTCAAATTCATCATCAGAAGAGATTGCCATTAAAATATTTGACATTTGCATTTTTGATTTAGTAGGACTTGATGACTTTACACTAATGTCATCTTTGTATTTTATTTTAGGAATTTCACTAGAAAAATCAAAATTACTGAGTTTACGAGCACTCTAACTTCTAAAGAGAGGTCTATTAGAAGAGGAGGAAGAGGCTACCAAAAAAGATTTTTGACTAAATTCAAGTTCAATATTTCCTGAAGATGTTTCTATAATTCGATTTGTTTTGTTGGATTCATAATGTCTTTAGGGATTAGTTATATGTTCAAAATTCCATTTTGTATCATGAAGAACATCATCCCATTTTAAAAATCGAGGGACAAAAGTATTTGATATTTCAAAATTGGTTTCTAACAAACAAATTTCTCTGGGATTTCTTACATGACTTTTTTGCTTTGGGATTTGTAGTGGTTTTCATTACTTCGTAATAGACATGATAAATTAATCCAAGGGATTTAGATACAATTTCAAAGTCTAATTTTTTTTGTTTGAATGTTCAGAGCTAAAGATTTTAGAATATGTGGATCTATCAGATCTACTGTGAAGTTAGGATAGTGATTAAAATAAATAGGACCATTTGCTTTATTGGATTTAAGTATTGCTAAAAGACTGTTATTAAAATCTAGATGTCTATTGTCTCTTAATAAAAGGCAGGTGGGAGAATTATTCCTAATCGATAAAAAGGTTTGTCAGCTACTTGTACTAATCCAATATACAAATATCTATATTTGTTTTTTCTTCTATGTAATTCTAAAGCTTTTGTAGTAAAAAAGATGAATAGTACCATAAGACTTATTGATAGAAACTATTTTTCAGTGGTTTTTATACTATAATTTTAAACTCGGTCAAAAATTCCTTTTTCATAGATTTTATCGAACTTTTCTGTTAGCATTTTCTAATTCATTAATTTGGATTTAGTTCTATCAAATAAGAGCTAATTTTAAGACCGTTAATAGTTTCGATATCAATGTTAGATAAGTTAGAGCTAAAAGCCATGGTTGATAAGAATTTTCCCTTTCTTATCTATACAATCAATCTTAAATTTTTTTATTTTATTATTCTTTAAATTTTTTCACTTCTTTTCTTCCTAGGATAAATCTAGTTACTATGTATTGGTTGAGAACTACAGGAACACCCCGGGGTCTAGGCTAATATGCCTACCTAGGCTAACAACGGCCTAATCTAATCCGTTATGGGCTGACCAATATATGAATTGCTCTCACAGTTACTACTTAACCACATAGTAACAAGAATAATAGAAGAAAATAAAGAAAGAGAATAATAAAGAAAAATTATTAAAGACTACATCACGCAAGAATAGAAAGAAAAAGTAAGAAGCTTACTCAGACATGGTTAATTGAATCATAATAGAGTATAAAATGAACATGGCCTTGCTACAAAAAATGTGCATCCTCGAATATTCTTCAAAATTCTTCAAAACCTTTGTCTGATTTTATTGAATATAGTGATCGTGAGATACATGATAGAAGTGGTGTTGAAATACAAATTTTTGAAATTGAAATTAAAAAAGATAATCGTTTTCAAAATACAAAGAGTTTTTTTCTAGAAGGACAAGTAATCGCTACGCATTTCTTGAAGGAATTGGAGCTTTAAATAAGCCGAAGTGGCATAGCTTTCTTTGATTGCGTTTGGCAACCATTCTTTGATTTTAATTTCTCAACATAAATGTTTAATGGAATCAAGGCTTTCTAATTTATAATTCCAATCTATTATATAACAGATTTTCTTTTCAAGAAAGAATTTACAATACTAGATATGTGCTAGAAAAATGTAAAAGTTGGTTATCTTTAACATAACTTGCAAACTAGATTTTATGTTGAGTTGAAAGAGAATCTTAGTTTCCACCAAACGTTTTCCACCATTGGTAGAACCATCTGGGAATGGTATTAATGATCAATTTTTCATACTTGACAAACCAAGTATGTGAGAGATCTTGGAGGAATAATATACTACACCAGGTGTCTAGATAATTTTAAACTGGATATGAGTGTAAATACCGGATATAGGCCAAGTGTTGAGATCTAATATTTTTAAAATTTGGCATCGAGAGTATGCAATGCCTTTATCATTTCGAGAGGTATTTCATTCATGTTCGAGTTTGATCGAACTAGTGGCAAAAAGGATGTGTTCATAGTAGAGTCTTGTTTTTAAGGGATCTACTTTAAACATATGCTTGGATTTATTATTGGCTTCTGGGTAGAAAATGTTTACTATGTCATGTTCAAGTTTGATAGTTAATTCTCTTAGAATTGCTAGCAATGGTATTAAAGTTTTAAAAACGAATTCAATGTTTTCAATATTGGGAGAAGCTGAGGATTTTTTTGGTTTGGAAGAAGTTTGTGGAGATGTTGGAATAACTGCTACTTTAAAAGATGATAGGGTTGCTAAGGCATAGAAAGAACTATCTATTTTTTTGGTTTCAGGAGATATCTGAGGAAAGGAAGGTGGATTTACAAGATTATGGTTAGAGGTAGTCTTGCTAGGGTAGTGCTAGGTAAAAGTAGGCAGGAATAAGAGTTGTATATGTATTTGTAGGTGTAGTACTTCGAGGACGAATGTTGTGCTCCATGATGAGTTCTTTGCTGATACCAATTCACTTAATTTAAAGTGTAATTCTCACTGATCAAGAGGATAAGAAATCTTATTTTGTTTGTCCATGTATGAATTCTCTTGTTAAAAAAATTAGGAATGAATTTGATTCTCTTTTGATCAATTCAATATCAAAATCAAAGCTAGAAAGTAGGGCTTACCATATTGCAAAAATTTGTTTTGTAACAAGTTTTTTACATCTTTTTTGTAAAATATCTTTAGCAGCTTCGCAAATGATATCTGACTAATTTTGTTCACAAGAAGAATCATATTTCTTTTGCTTAAGGATACCTCCGTAATCGAGTTTAGAGGCATCTATTTTGACAATTATGAAAGCATTAGGGTATGGGATTCCAAGACAATAGAGTTTCTTAATAATTTTCTTGATTTTTTGAATAGCTTGGGTCTGTTCTGTACCCCAAGCTACAAGATTTTTACAAAGCCGTTGGTATAATGATTCACATATTTGACTAAGATTCGGAATAAAGTCTGAAATATAATTAAGACATCTTAAAAATTGTTATAGCATAGTCTTCTCCTTAATTTCATTTGGGATTTTTTTTGCAAATCCGATAGCTCTACAAATGAGCTTATACATACCTTGGTGTAGTTCATGGTCCAAAAAGCGAATCTGGGTTTGACATAATTTCAGTTTCTTAGCACTTATTATTACCAGCTTATTTTTCGTGACAATGTCATGAAAAGCAGAAAGATGATAAAGTGTTGGTTTGGGGATTCACTAAAAATTAAGACATCATCGATATAGACAATGGTAAATGAAGTGTGAGGTGTATAAATGTTGTTCATAACCTTTTGGAATTCACTTGGGGTATTCTTAAGGCCAAAAGGCATGACATTCCATTTATACTAACCAAAAAGAACATTAAAAGCTATTTATACCTACCTTATTCTTTAATTTGATTTTGCCAAAAACCTGATTTCATTTCAAATTTATTACAAATTACTGTTTTAAAGGTTCGTTTTAATAAATTTCTTTTATTTGGGATTTGATATCTTATTCATTTTAAAGCTTTGTTGAGTGTTTAATAATTAATAATAGATCTAGGAGCACCACGTTCATTTTTAGTATTATTATTAACATAAAAGGATGAACATGACTAAGGAGACCTAGATTCACTAATGATTCCTTTGCTTAATAATCTTGATATTTCTTGTTTATGGTATTCTAGGAGTTTTTGATTCATTTGGATAGGTCGTGCTTTAGTAGCTATCATATTTTCATTAAAATTATCTATGTAGAAAAAGCTCTAACTACATGCTTTTTCCTATTCTAAAAGGCAGTGAGTATCTCAAAACCAATATGAATACTAAAGAGGTTAGGTTACTCAAAAATAATAATTCTTTATTTCTACCTTGAACTTTTTGGTAATATGAATAATAAATTAAAACGATTGATTGGGGATGATTATATTATTAGATTATGTTCTTGGATATCCAAGGTCGGGATTGTAGAATTGTTTTTCCATCATAGAACAAAAGAAGAATTGATAAAGATAATTAAGAAAATTCAAAAAAGGAAAAGAAAAAAAAAATGTCTACTGTTTTGCTTGGGGAGTTGGAGGATGTGGCAATTATTGTTTATAAACCAAAACCATCCAAGAAAAGAGAAAAGCCAATGAAAGCAATTAAATTGTTGATATATAAGAGTTTAGATTATAATGATGAATGGGTGATAGAGGGCAACCTGAAAGAGATGGAAGTGAAATAGTGAATGTAGAGAGTACAATTGATGGTTGCGAACAAATTGATTCTATTGAAGTGTACCAATCTAAAATCTAACTAGTTAAAATTTCACCAATGATTCTGAACATCCTATTAAAAAATATATATATATAGCTATGAACCTTCCTCTCACTAAAATTAAGTTTACATAAAAGTCTATAGAAAATGCAACAATTAACTCTCCTTTTACTAAAATTGATTTCACGAAGCAACTTGTGGAAAATGCAGTCATGAACTCTCCTTAAATTGAAATTGAATTTATAGAAGAAAATGTAGAAAATGTAGTCATGAACCCTCCTCCCATTGAAATTAAGTTTACAGAACTGCCTGTAGAAAATGCAACCATGAACTCTCCTTCTATTGAAACTAATTTTGCAAAGTAACTTGTGGAAGATATAGCCATGGACTCTTCTCCTACTAAAACTGAGGTTACAAAGCAGCCTGTAGATAATAGAGCCATGAATCTCCATCCCACTATAACTAATTTTATAAAGTAGCTTTTAAAAATATTAGAGAAAACCCTCCTATCCTTGGTAGTGATGACAATGTATATACATGATCATCTTGTTGAGGATGAGGATTATTGTAAGGATGATAACATGTTTGATACCTACGCTAATAAAAGAATTGGAGAGGGATTTGGATGGCCAAAATTATAGGATTGGAGAGTCAACAGTAGTTGAAGAGGGTCAAAATAGCCAAAGTACTAGGGTTGACGAATCAACATGAGATGAAAATGGTTTGTTGAATAATGAGATAATAAATTTAGAAATGAACAATGATAGTAGATCTGATGAAGAAGGGCAATACTACCAAGGAAGATATACAAAGTTTAATAGAGAGAAAGCATGATGAATCCCAACTTTGAAGATAGAATGAGATTTTTCAACTCAAAATAATTCAAAGCAGCTATAAAATTTTACTATATAAATGTTGACAAGGCTTATGGTTTAAGCAAAATAAACCAAGAAAGAGGGGGGGGGTGTAAGGCTCCTCTCTAATATTATTAACAACGAAGGATCTCCAATCTTTCACAAAAACATGACATGTCAATAATAATTTTACTTGATAGTTGAGATTAAAAAGTAACTTCCACTAGATTAGATAGTTGCTAAAATAGACTCTTAACATGGAGAGAAAAAAAATAGAGTAATGTAGTTGAATTACAACTATTTATTTTATTATCAACTAATATATGTTTTAATATTATTTAAATTTTGGTGATTCTCTACTATTATCTGTAACACCCTACTACTATGAGACCTGAAGAGGGTAGGGGATGTCGCCCCATCTTGAGGACCTGGGGTCTTTATAACTAAGTGAAACAGAAAAGGTATGAAATTTAACTCAAAAGGAATACATCATATCAAAACTTAATACAAGGTCTCGAAAATAAAATTTAAAACCTACAAATCCAAATCCAAGACTCAAATAAAACAATGTCTAAAATAAACAAATATCTACTCATTCATGAATAAATAAATGCATTGAAACTTGAACAACACTTGTCTCTAATAAAAGCCTACCTCAAGTCTAGAATCTCCTGAGCTATGATAGAGAAAATTGTGTGAGAAAAAAATTCTCAGTAAGTCATGTGTGTGCAAATGGAACAATTTTAGAAATACTTTCATGATGCAATTTTAAATAGTTAATAGAAAGCTTTTGCAAGTCATCAATTAAATAAATCTTAAGTGGTTCTGAGTTTTGCAAGCACTTATATAGTTTGAATCCGGCTAATGAAAATAGACATGTTTCAATAACCAAACCACTCGTATCACAATAACATAATTTCATAATTATACAGTCATGAAACCCTGTATCATGACTAGCTACTGTGATACCCTGCATAACAAAGAAGTGGGTGATCGGCCCACTGGGGGAATACTCCTCCATCCTCCACCCCAAACTTACTGGTCGTCCATCTCCGGTCTACAGTCCTATCCAAACCATTTTGCTAGTGTAGACTGGCTTGATTTATTAATACTGGCGTCTCATCCTGAAAGAGTACATCTCCCAGAGGTGGCCGCCTACTAGAAGACTAGCTCTAACTCTCAGAGACTAGTACTAGAATCCTACTCTAATTGAGTACTCAACGAATCATATCTGATTTAGGATGTTCTGAACAAAATACAAACGTGGTTAAATTAATCAAACATGGAAATATGATGATTTTTCAAAAGATATCCAAAAATAATTGTCTCACGTTTGTACAAGTAATATTTTGATCCAAAAAATATCGTGTTGTGCCCAAGCGTGATTTTTTTCCATGTTCGATCATCAAGACAGTAAATAAATATTTGAATACAATAACTCATAGTTCTGTGCATTATTTTGTCAAACAATTATGCAAGAACTTACCTTCTTAGCTTAAGTGGTTTATCCCAAGATTATTGTGTTGTCCTTTAACCTTGGAAACCCTCCTCCTCTATGACAAAAAATTAAAATACATAATCAATCACTGCTCTAATTAGTCTCACTACAAAGAATTCATGTTCAGACTTCCTACTCTACGCAGGTATATAAAGTTAAGTCCACCAAGATAAAGTTCACACAACTTGTGTACTACCTAATAGAAGAGAGTAATAATAATAATAATAATAATAATAATAATAATAATAATAATAATAATAATAATAATAATAATAATAATAATAACAAATGATATCATTAATAAGTAATAAAAATATTAATACTAATAATAGATAATAATAAATTATAAAATAAAAATATTATTAATAATAATTAAAATAATAATAAATAATAATTTTAATAATAACAGCATAAAATGATAACAACACAATATAATAAGAATCCCAACTACAATTGGTCAGAGAGATAATAAACGGCGGTGACAACCAAACAAAGTAAACAATATTAGACTATTAATTTTAATAAATATAATATTAGTGAGATAGAATATGAATAGTATATCATGTACTTGGAGCCAAACAATAATACTAAACAATAATGTTAGTAAGGCTATTACTATTAGTTTTAATAATAGTTAATAATTAATAATGATAAATAATAATATTTTTAATATTAACAATAATATTTATAAGTAATAAAAATCAATCGTACTAATTATAATAATAAATAATATGTACACCAAATTATATTATAAGAATTATAATAATGACTATATAATGATTTGGGATTTGATAATAATAACAACATATTTTAAAAGAATATATTATGACAAGAATAATATGATAATCTTATTATATTATTAAAACATAATAGTAATAAACTAACCACTATTAATAAAACTAACACATTTATGGTTAAATGCATCACAATAGTAATATTTTAATAACAAATATAATAAGATATTACATAATAATTTTCTAGCTAATCATCTTCATAGGCTGTATCAATCCACCTCGCAATGCCCACAATTCCAACTTTACTTAAATCTCACTTTAATAACCATTTAAACGAATGAACACACAAGCATAGCTCTCCACTGACCAATGGATTTAACATACCTAAAATACATAAATTCCAACAAAAAGAACATCTACGTACATGCTTACAAAATAACACATCACCATCCTCCTCTTACAACTACTGACAAATTTTATGGTTTAAACAAAATGAACTAAGAAAGGAGGCAAGGCTCTTCTCTAATATTAATAACAACGAAGCATCTCCAATCTTACAAAAAAACATGCCATGTCAATAATAATTTTACTCAACAATTGATACTAAAAAGTAACTTTCACTAGATTAGATAGTTACTAAAATAGATTCTTAATGGAGAGAAAAATTAGAGTAATATAATTGAATTACAACTATTTATTTTATTATCAACTAATGTGTTTTAATATAATTAAAAGATTGGCGATCCTCTAGTATTATCAATGTTGGAGAGAAGCCATTCCTCAAGAAGGATAAGGGCAAAATGTAATAGCAATAATTGTAGTTTGTTTATATTTACTTCAAAAGAAAATGCAACTAGTGACAAGGATCGTGTGATAAAAAGTATGAATGATAGACACTCAAATTGTAATTATGTATAGAAGAATCCTCTCATTACTGCTAAACGGGTGGAAAATAGATATTTAGAGAGATTATGAAGTTTAGTATATCTACAAGAGAGAGAAGATAAACCGCAGATGAGGATTATAAGGCTAAAATTTCAAGAGTCAAGACTTACAGAATAAAAGGAATTGCCTTGTGTACTTATCCATAGAATAATGGAGATGGTTTTTTGAGTTGCGTACAACTGATTTGGATACTCATAATAGAATATATGTACTAACTTTTATCTCAGATTAAAAAAAAAAAGATATAAAGTTAATGCATTTCTATAAAAATGTTACGGAATATTTTTTTTCATTGACAAATTTACTTTCTAATTTACTTTTTTCTATGGCATTATAGGGCTTAGAGTGCATTAATCTTGTCTAATTATACTGATAGATATTATGTGCAACACTTATATTGTAACTTGAAGAAAATTCATAGGGGAAAAACTCTAAAGAACAAACTAAGGAAGATTGCAAGAGCTAATGTGCAACTAAATGAGGTAGCAGCGGGCAAATCATAATAATATGATAAGAATGCCAAATGAGTGTGTAATAGACTTCATCCTTTAACATGGTGTAGAATATTTTTTTTTCTACTCACATAAAAGTTAGATGTGCTGTGCAATGACTTGTGTGAGTCTTTTAATGCCTTTATATTAGAAGTTTGATACCAACCAATATTGACAATATTGGAAAGAATTAGGGAACACTTGATGGAGAGAATTGAGTTAAGGAAAATACATACATACATACATACATACATACATACATACATACATATATATATATATATATATATATATAAGTAGTTGCGGAAGACTCCTGTTGTGACATGTGGCAGCTTCCGCAACTCCCATTTTAACAAGTGGCAGTATCTATTTGTGACATATGGCACATTTAATCCAAATGAATAGGTTATTTAAAAAAATATCTAGATTATCTGATTCATTATTAGAACTTATCTGAATATGAATGGTTTGTTTTTTATTTTCAAGATTATTTAATTTAATAAATTCAGGTGAACTTTTTTGAATATGAATCGTTTTCACGGTTGGGTGAGATTTTCATTGCTTAACCTACCTCAGAGACTACCGCAACAACGTCAAGCACCTAAAAGATTTCCATTATTGTTTAGCTAACCTTTACCCCTTTCTTGAATTTCATAGTATCGTAGAGCCTTCAAGCACGTGTCTCTGCAGCATCACGACACCAATGCCAGAGATCGAATCCGTTTGCTCCTTCACATGGTCTGACTTGCGATCTCAAAATGATTGTTTGGTAACTATGAGGTTGGAAAACTTCTGGGTTGTGGTGCATTTGCCAAGGTGTACCACGCAAGAATTAGAAAAAAAAAATGAGAAAAGAATTAGGAGATAATTATAGTAGGATTAGACTTTTCTTCGGCTGCCGGCGACCGAGAAAAAGAAAGGTAAGAATAGAATCGCAAATGATTGCTTGCAGGTACCTCTGTAGGTCTGTTCGTCCGCCCTCACTTTACTTGGACTAATCCCTACTCACAGTGTGTTGTTCTAGGAGAGAGGAAAAAGAATGTTATATAAGGCTTTTAATCACATTTGATTATTTACTTCTGCAGAGTCGACCTTGCTTGAAGAGTAACAAACAGTTGCGTCATATCTCCATCCCTACGAAAATTGCAGGTTTAAGTTCTCTCTGGCTTTGTTTGTTCTATTTGGTTGTGTTTTGCTGCCCATAAAGCTAATGAAACCTGGCTAATGTGGGTTATTAGATTAGGAAGAAAGAAACAAAAACTGGTGGCCAAAATCCTTTTCTTCTTCTCAAATTTGCAACCAGTAGCATCTGTGTCGATCTTTCTTTTCTTTGAAGTTTATGGTGCTTTTGTTTCACTTTAAGATTGAGTCCTACTAATAGTTGAAGTCTTTTTTTTTAAAAATTAATTATTAGTTTTCTTTGGGCTGCGGTGCATTTGCCAAGGTGTACCATGCTAGAGATATCAGAAATGGGTAAAGCGTGGCTATCAAAGTCATCAACATGAAGAAGGTAACAAGCAACACCTTGATGTCCAACATCAAGCACGAGATCTCTATTTTGTGCTGGCTACGCCACCCCAATATTGTGAGGCTTTATGAGGTTCTCGCGACCAAGACGAAGATTTACTTCATTATAGAGTATGTTAAAGGTGGAGAATTATTCGCCAAAGTTTCCAAAGGCCGGTTAAGAGGGGAGGCACCATCTTGGAGACCTCTAGGGGGGCTTTGATCTCGAACAAATTGGCGATTCCATTCAAAATCATGGTTTTAATCAGGTACCAGAATTTACAACTTAAACTTTCTCCTTTTTTTTTTAAAAAAAAAGAATACTCTTGGTGTAATGAAAATAAAACTTGTTACAAATACAAACATATGATAGAAAGGATGAGTAAATTTTCTTAGTTGCGCACAGTATGGTTGCAAACTGTTTAAATGTTTTGGATGAGATATAAACAATAATATTGGGTCCTATTCGAACAGAATAAAGGTATGCAACAATAAGGAAGATGGTTGCCACCTTGGATAGCCCTTCATTCGATTTCCTGAAAGGTTTAAAAATTTGTAGGTAAGGAGTAATTGCTCAAATATCCTGTTTGATGTGTGTGAATTTCATGACAAACTGGCTTCCTCATTACTTTACTACGATTCTGTTTTTAGATATTCATTCATTGTGAGGATCCTCCTAGATAGAATCTGTTAAAATGTTTTTTGAAGGCAGACAGGAACAAAAAATTCTCTCATAGGAGTGGAGTTGTCAGTTGGCTATCCTACTGGAAATGATGGATCATCATCTAGACTGGTGGTTATTTCCACTTCTCCTGGAGGTCCAGCATATAGAGCAGGTATTTCCTCTAGTGATGTTATCCTGTCAATTGATGATACAAGTACTGAAAACATGGAAATTTATGATACTTCTATATCCTAAGCAGATGTCATTGACTTCTTACTCCTTAGAGCAATTTAAATAAAAAAAGAAAGGAAAATTTAATTAAAAATTAAATTAAAAAAAATAGCTCAGGCAAGGAACAACGATTTTTTGGGTTTAATTAGGAGTTGATTCATGTAGTCATTATCCTTATGATATGGTTATACTATGTTGTGTATGAAATTGAGATATGTGAATTTTTTTTTCCTTCCCTCTATTATAAAATTATGATTTTTGGTAATTTTATTGATAAATTTAAATGTGTTTATCATGATCTTTTGTGTTAGTACGTGATATGTTTCTTTTTAATACTTATACCTGTGAGAGTGGCCTTGTTGTCTCATCTAATTTACTTGGAATATGAATATGATGATGTGTGTGGATGGTTGCATATCGTGGCCTATAAACATAGAGATTTTGAATAGCTAGCTTGGTTGGATTTGAATTTGGAAGCTATATACATTTGATAGTTTAATAGAACATGAATATGATGAAGCTACATGTGGTTGCATATCCTTGCATATTTTGCTGTCTCATCTGATAGAGGGTGAATTCATAGTTTGATGCATAGTTTAATTTTTGTCTCATCTGATTTACTTGGGATATGAATATGATGATGCATGTGGATGGTTGCATATTCTGCCCTACAAACGCAGAGATTTTGAATAGCAGCTTCGTTGGATTCGAATTTAGAAGCTATATACATTTGATATTTTAAAAGAATATGAATCTGACGAAGCTATATATGGTTGCAATGATAAAATTGCAGAGACAGGTGATTCCTAGTTTAACTGCTAGGAGCAGAAATTGTCCAAAGGATGTGGGTAGGTATCAAAAACCTATTTCAAGACTTTCCTCAAATTTGCTTATATAAATTGAAGGACAAAAGTTGGTGTTGCAGGTATAAGTTCCAAATGCAGTATGGCTTGATTGGCTAGTTTGTTGGTGCTACAATGGGATATGCACAGTCAGTACTTGAAAAACGAGTGATTGCTTGCATTGGTGATGGGAGCTTTCATGTGAGAAATTCTCTGAGGTGTCTCGAACCCAAGCACCGATTTTGAAATACACCTTCTTGCCAAATTTGCAAGAGCTAATACAAGTTTTTTGGGCAGGTAACTGCATAGGATCTGTCTACAATGATCCGTTGTAACCAAAAGTCCATCATTTTCTTGATTAACAATAGAGGATACACCATAGAGGTTGAAATTTCATCATTAGTGTCACAAGATGGTTTTTTTTTTTTTTTGGTTTAATTAGGAGCTGATTCCTGTAATCATTATCCTTATGATATGGTCATGCTCTGTTGTGTATGAAATTGAGATATGTGAATTTTTTTTTCTCCTTCCCTCTATTCTAAAGTTATGATTTTTGGTAATTTTATTGATAAATTTAAGTATGTTTATCATGTTCTTTTGTTTACCTTTTTTTTTTTTAAAAATACTTATACTTGTGTGGCTGGCCTTGCTGTCTCATCTAATTTACTTGGAATATGAATATGATGATATGTGTGGATGGTTGCATATTGTGGCCTATAAACATAGAGATTTTGAATAGCTAGCTTGGTTGGATTTAAATTTGGAAGCTATATACATTTGATAGTTTAATAGAATATGAATATGATGAAGCTATATATGGTTGTATATCCTTGCATATTTTGCTGTCTCATCTGATAGAGGGTGAATTCATAGTTTGATGCGTAGTTTAATTTTTGTCTCATCTGATTTACTTGGGATATGAATATGATTATGCGTATGGATGGTTGCATATTCTCGCCTATAAACATAGAGATTTTGAATAGCTAGCTTGGTTGATTTCGAATTTGGAAGCTATATACATTTGATAGTTTAAAATAATATGAATTTGACGTAGCTATATATGGTTGCATATCCTTGTATATTTTGTTGTCTTATCTGATAGAGGGTGAATTCATAGTTTGATGCATAGTTTAATTTTGATAGTAGGATTGTTAATAAAGTTTGTGTCTTTTTGTGATGGATGTCTATTTTGTATTGGATTTCTTTGACAATATCTAAAGTAGAAACCAGAAGGATCGAGATAGGGAAACAGCTCAAGCAAGGAACAACAGCAAGAGGAAGGCTTAAGACGATCAAGAAATCACTCTAAGCACAATGATGATTGCAAAGACAGGTGATTCCTGGTTTAACTGCAAGAAGCTGAAATTACCCAAAGGATGTGGGTAGGTATCAAAAACCTATTTCAAGCTGAAATTACCCAAAGGATATGGGTAGGTATCAAAAACCTATTTCAAGTCTTTCCTTAAATTTGTTTATATAAATTGAAAGACAAAAGTTGGTGTTGCAGGTATGAGTTCCAAATGCAGTATGGCTTGATTGGCTGGTCTGTTGGTGCTACAATGGGATATGTATAGTCAGCACCTGAAAAGTGAGTGATTGCTTGCATTGGTGATGGGAGCTTTCAGGTGAGAAATTCACTGAGGTGTCTTAGACCTAAGCACTGATTTTGAAATACACTTTGCTAAATTTGCAAGAGCTAATACAAGTTTTTTTGGGCAGTTAATTGCACAAGATGTGTCTACAATGATCCGTTGTAACCAAAAGTCCATCATTTTCTGCATTAACAATGGAGGATATACCATAGAGGTTGAAATCCATGACAGTCCATACAATGTGACAAAAAAGATTGGAATTATACAGGAGTAGTGGATGCCATTTGGAATGGTGAAGGCAATTGTTGGACTAAAAAGGTAACTCTTTATTTGTAGGATAAAAGAAAAAGGGAAATACTACTGACATATGAATGGAATTGAAGACTTAAACTCAGCTACGCACTTGATTCCAATTCCAGGTACGCAATGAAGGGGAACTAATTCAAGTAATTGAAAAAGCAATAGGGGAGAAAAAAGATTGTATGTGCTTCATAGAAGCAATAGCTCACAAAGATGATACAAGTAGAGAGAATTTTAACATAAAAAATTGAACACAGACAATCTTTCTCATCTAATTAATTGATTTTTAATTAATTGCAAAGTTGTTGAAAGTATTGTATTTACGTGGATTTTGTTTTTTTTTTTTAAAGAAAAATGTGAAGCATTGTGTAATTCACAATCATACCTCTGCAAATTATTGTATGCTTTTAAAAAGACATTTACAAAATAAGATACATATCCAAATATACATAGGTATTTTTCATTCTTTCAAACATTATTAATATTGATTATTTAAATAAGCATTAACTTATCAAAATTTATGTGCATTTTTAATATCCTAACAAATATTTAAACAAGCACGTCTATGTAAAAAACAAAAGAATGCATATTTGTGGAGATATTTGTTCCTACAAATTTTTTTTAAAAAGAAATTTACTTATTTTCTTTGAAAATTTTGAGGTTTTGGGGGGGAGGGGGGGGGAATCTATATATACCCTATCTTCTCTTCTGGGGGCTTTGTTGTTGTTGTTGTTTTTTTTTTTTTTTTAACAAAAATACAAAACATTGTATAATTCGCAGTCAATTTATATTAGATTTCCATGACTATATTAAGGAAGGAAAGTTCTACATAATAGAGAATTTCTCACTGCAAACTACTTAACTAAGTTATAAGATATTAAACGAAGAGTTTATGATCATCTAAATTCATTAAAAAAGAGTAAAGCCATTCAGATATGACAATTAACTTAAATCAAATGATTAATATAAAAAATTATGTTCTGATGAATATTTAAAAATAAAAAATAATGGTTGATGTAAAAAATTTATAGTTATAAAGGGATTCAAACAAATGTCTTTTGATTCAGAGAAAATTATTGAAACTATCCCATACAACGTATGGGCATCAACCTAGTAAATATGATAAAGAAATAAAGAGAACTATGTTGTCTAAGAATTAGAGACTTGTTGGAGAAATATGTGATAGATTTTAGGGTTTGAAAATCAATGTAGAATGGATATCAAGTAAAAGGTCTTGGAGGGAATCAATTTGCAATTAATTTGAAGAAAATTTTTTGCACATGCAATGCTTGGCCCTTATCTAGATTGCCATATGCTCCTATCATTGCAACATTTCACAAAAAAAGAATTTGCCTCGCATGACACGATTGATGAGTGTAATAGCATCTTAGCCTTCTATAGTTTGTACAAAAATTATTGTAACCGATCAATGGTGAGTCACTTTGGCCAAAATCAGATGGGTTAACACTTGATCCACCTAACGTATGTAACTTGGTCGACCAAAAATAGCTAGAAGAAGGTAGGTGGATGTGGGCAAGAATTATAGAAAGAGACTGCGAAAGCAAATTGTAATTCACTGCAAACTTTGGGGGGTGTTGGTTGTAACAGAACTATATGTAAGGTTCCAAATACTCTAATTATGGTAAATGGGACCAATAAAGGAGATGGTCGGGTAGATAGATAGGACGGTGGAAAGAAAATGAATAGGACCAATGAAGGGAGTGGTTAAGTAGGTAGGTGAGAAGTTAATCTGACCAATGAGATTGGTGGACAAATTGAAGAGGAGTGTACATAAAATATCAATGATCAAGTTAGATTTTCCTAACTCACTTTACCATACTAGTTGAAATATTCACATTTATTATCATTTTGTTCATTTTTAGGTGCCATTGTTAGATGGTTAATCAGTAAGAGCATGTTGCTCAGACAAATGTTTAGATTATGAACAACCATTAAGGGAAAAAATGTAGCCATAATCAGCAAAGACAAAAGAAGAAAAATAAGATATGCTCTTTTAAATATTAAATTGACTTTTTCTCTTATACCAAACCAATCTAATAATGTTAAGAATTATAATCTAGGGCCAATGAAACAATAACAAAGAAACAACAAAATCAAGTGGCATGAATTGTGAGGCCCAAAGTACTAATATGCAAAACCAAGAGAATCCAAATGAGCGATCATCAACAATAACAAACTAAGCCTTAGTCCTAAATAACTTGGGGTTGGCTGCATGAACCAATACACGACCACATGTGATCATCCACATGAATCTTCTCCTACCATTGCTTTCTATCCATTGCTATATTTTTATCCAAATCCAACAAAGACATATATCTCCTAATTACCTCTATCCACATTTTCTTAGGCCTGTCTCTACATCTATCCAACCTATTTTGCCTTCATCCCTCAATTCTCCTAATAAGGGCATGAATATAAAAAAACTAGTAGGGAAAAAAAACTTCTAAATGCAATTCCATGGTTAGGATTAGAAGGCCTAAATGAAGACTATCCAAACGGTTAAGTGTGATGAGAGTATATATTAACTTTGAAGCTGAATGGCTAGGCAAAAAGCCATCCTACAAATACATGAGAAGAGGAGGACCATGATGCAAGGAATGGTGTGCCTAAGATACCTACTTTTTTAACAAAAATAAAATAAATTTTTCTTGATGATTTATTGTATCTACGTTTTGAACTTTGGAACATATGTTTTGTTTCATATATATTTGCTTTAATGTGTCGCTTTTCCAAGAATGTACAGTTGGAGATGATTTTATAAATAGTTAGTCAATACATTTACTGGTTTATATGTAGTGTAGTGGTATGTGTATTCTTAGACATGTAAACTTTTAAGGAACTAATGTAATGTAAATTATTTATTGCTAAGTACAACATGTTGATCTTTAGTAATTGCACAAGTTAAGATGTTTGGTACCTTTAATGTTTTTGCTATTTCAATATTTAATTGTTGACATTACCAAGCATTTAGTGAAAGAATGCATATGATTTAGTACATAACAAAAGACCTATTTTGATAAAATTGTCATTCATAGTGATTCATACTGGTTTTAACAAAACTTATTAAACACACATCACAACCTAAATACAAATTGTTTAGTTTACCAACATCTCCTATATTACTATTTATAATAAATAAACAACAATGTTAATCCCAAGGCTAAAAGAAAGCACCGGTTGCAAAATTTTAGATTTATAACTTGTTTATTCAGATTTTATGCATTATGCTTTAAAATTGGGTCTTTTTCACTATTTTTATCCTACTAAGCATTTTCAAGTACTACTCCATAGTTGGAATTTGCCTCAAAGAAACCAGAAATTAGCTCCACAGAATGATCACACATAATCACATCTACCATCCTATAGAATTTCTCAAACATCTAAACTTTAGAGACTCATGTCCTTTCTCAAAATTTTTTTCAAGGGCTTACCTGTTCCATTGCACAACCAACAAACCTTCTTGAGGAATTTCTGTTAGTCCATGACATTTTTAGAATGTTGGATTTGTTGCAGTAGCATTTGGGAAGTAATGCTATATGTTTTCATGGTATTCTTGAGCTGTTCTATTGAAGTTAAATTTTGACAGTAAAGAATCTGAATTAGGTCTTTTTGCAAGTTAGGTGTTGAGGGATTACATTTTAGAAGGAAAATTTTGTGGTGCCTATTTACTCTATAGGTAATTGGACTAAAATGCTCTTGAAACTTAGCACAAGAATAATGCATGCCTCTTAGGGGATAATACCTCATTTAGATAGCAACGCCACCCATAAATGTCTTAGTTAGATGAGGGGAAAATTTATATTTTTGAAAAGTTAGAGGGCAAAAATTAGATTTTTGGACTTGTTTAAAGGCGGTTGGGGTGTTTTATCCTAAAAATTATTATAATATGTTTACTTAATTCCTATGTAACAACATACGTATAGTGATAACCTAATATTTTGATAGTTTCACTGATTAAAAATTTATCTTATGAGGTGATAAATCTATTTATTAATCCAATATCATATGTATAAAAAGAAAATAAGAAAAATGAAAAATAGAAAGATATTTTGACATGAAACTCATTTATAACCGCGGCCTGGTTAGTTCAAATAAAACTTTAAATTAGACTAAATCCAGAAAAATGTGTAACAATTTCGGTGGTGGCTGTGGCCCATAATGGGGCATTTTTTAAAGGTTAAATTTAAAGATTCACTAACTCTTAATAGTAAAATTATCTCACTTTTCCCTTGTAATATTTTAAGATGAAATGTATATTTTTAAAAAATACCACTAAATATTTATTGGAGTAAAAAAAAGAAAAAACTATTACCTTCTTTTGAATCTCAAGATGTCTCACAGCCATCACCTCATTTTTCTTCTTATTCTCAAATCTGCCTAACCTAACACTTGAATCCTACACTTCTTTTACCCTCCATTTTGCCCTCTCACTTCGATTCCATCACACCATCATCGTCAATATCCTCCTTCCATCACCATTGCACTCTATGCTTCCTTCGTCGTACTTGTGCATTTTTTATCATACCATGCTACCACTATTGCCCACTTTCTCATGATGTGTCCTCTTCCCCTTTCCTTAGCTTACCTTTGTTGGGATGTATGCCCTCTTAAACTAGGTTTCTGATGAAAAAAATTGAATGTTTTAATAAAAGAATTTATTTTTAGAAATTATTTGTGAATTTACAATTTTATTTGTGCATAATTACGTTTGGAAAAGACCTATTGTGTTTAAGTAAGTAGTCCATATGAATGGAGGTCTTTCGCAGTAAGGTATGGATTACGGGTTACATAACACATAAACTTTTGTTCTTAACCGATTGATGAGAATGAGAATCTCATCATGTCAAGGTCATTATGTTGTGAATTTTAAATGGAGAATTGCTTACCTTTAGCCAGTGAGTAGTCCACTCACTTCATGACATAAGCGTATTTTGAATACGTAGAACAGGACCTGTAGTAATAGTTTCTAAAAGTACTATATGGTAGAAACCTAGACTATTACCGTTACAGCATGAACTAGTACTCTACGACTTGAGTATAAATTGGTGGTCTAACGAAGCTGGAAGCATATACTTTGGTATGCTATAATTGAGGTTTTATCATAGGGCCAATATACTTGCATGTTGGGTATGTGTGACTAGTTAGTTAAGACAGACTTATACAAGATAGTTTCTATACTATATCGCCCCTTGTGATTGTCTGAATGATCTAAATATCCAAGGCCCTGAGAAACATGACTTTGATGTTTGCTTTAGGGTAGCTCCCTTGAAAAGCGAAAACAATCCAAGAAGTCGTGGATCATTAGACTAGAGGCCTAAGGATGGTAGATGTCATTTAGAGAGGTGTTAGTACACTTCTTTCTCTCTGAATGTACGGCGATGTATAGAGGGGTATTTTAGTCATTACACCTGTAGGTCGGAGACTTTGCTAATGCAGCACTATCCTTGGGGTCAATATTTCCTTATGGTGATATTAAGAAATATTTAAAATGTAAAATACAATTATTTATATGGCAAGAGTATTTTGGTCATTTTAGTAGCCAAGACGGTGTGTCTTTTGGTCCCCAGTATAGACCGTGAGTCCTAATTAAATACGGGCTAAGGAATTAAATTAAATTAAATTAAATTTATTTTATTTAAGTAGCCTGATTTAATTACTGGGCTAGAATAAAATAAAGGTCCATGGAGAGAGAGAGAGAGAAAATTAATTAAATTAATTTAGTGGGTTAATTAATTATTCAGGGCATTGGCCCAATTTGAATAATTAGGGATTAATCTGGGTGATACGAATTCTTGGTGGCTTTTCTTGGTACTATGGTATTTTTTTTGTTGGCTATGTGTTCAGCTCAAACAATGGGACCCAAAACAGAGATTTTCCTTGTAACAAAAGGAGAAAGTAACCTAACTATCTACACTCTTTCAAACCCTTGAAGAATAAAGCCTCAAAGACCCTCGAGATGAGTAGAAAGTTCTACTATATTCTCACCCCAATATCCTTGAAGTAACAAAGGCAAATAAGAACAAATAGAATAGAGAAAATAGACACTCAAATATTGAATTTCAAACAAACCTTAGAAGAACAAAGTAACTAAGACCCATTCAAAGAAAACAATATTGGATTATCCAAAAGATTTATAGACTCTTACAAAAGGAGGACTAACCCTTAAGCTTGGTCTTGAACAAGATGAACAATGAGGCTATGGCCTCTCAAAATTCTCTCTCAAATTTGAATTAAAGTGAAGTGAATTATGTTTTCAAATCACTAAATGAGCTATTTATACTACCCTAACCCTAACTAAGTAATCGCTAATTCTATTACAATTTAGGATCATAATAAGTCGTTACAAGCAATTAAAATTGAAGAAAATCGGAGAAAACATTAAAAACGTAGAGCTGTCGTCGACTACCCAGGGTGGAATCGGCGCCAGTTTGGGCACTACAGCCGGCGCCAGCTATGTTCTGTCTTCTGGCAGTCGAACAATGGATAAACCTGTTGTTGAGCAGAATGAGGCCGGTGCCAGTTTGGCTGCTTGGAGCCGGCGCCGGCCGTCCTCTGGTGGCCTCCTTTTTGGACGAGTTTCATCCGTCTTCGTCGCCAGCCCTTGTCCTTGCATGGCCACACCTCCATTTTCTTTATCTTAACCTCCATGATGAAGTAGAGTCTCATCATCTCCCCCTTCTTAAAAAGGATTCTTCGCCGAATCATTACTATCATCTACATGGAATGCTTTCACTATTGCCACCTTCTTAGCTCCATCAAGGTTCATTCATTCACCTACAGGTAAAGGAATGAATTCGAAAGGAATTAGGGGATTAAAACCATTCACAATTTTGAAAGGAGAATAAAAAGCGGTGGAGTGAAAAGCCTTTTTGTAAACAAACTCAAGATGCATCCAGCATTCCTCCCAATTGGTCAAGTTCTCCTTGATTATGGTCTGCAAGAATTGGGTAAGTGTTCAGTTGACCACCTCTTTTAGAAAAACAACTTCAAATTCTTAAGGAATAGCTGCAATCTCATTCGGCAAAGACAATGAAAAATCATTAGTAGAAATATAAGAATACTTGCATACAAGAAGAATAATCGGTTCCTTAGTTTCTTTAGTCTCTATGACCTCACTTTCTTTTACAAAGAAATTCACTCTTCTTTTACCTCCCCTCTCTTGTCCTTGCTCACTCATACTAAACTCTTTTTCTTGCCTCTCTTTTTTCTCTCCTCTCAATTTCTTATTTTGGCTTAACATCCTGCGCTCCATTCTTCTTTTCTTTCTTCTTCATGATTCTTTGATCTTTGTTCACCTCACTAAGGGCCATGGGGGAAAGGGTAAACTTAGTTCCTTTCTTGAATAGGGAAAAAGTATTCTTCCTCCCATCATACTTAACATGCCTATCGTATTGTCAAGGCCTCCCTAGGAGCAAGTGACCCACTTGCATGGGTACCACATCACATAGCACTTTATCCGTATACTTCCCCATCTCAAAAGACACCAAAACTTGTTTGTTCACTCTCAATTCCCTACTATCATTTAGCCATTGCAATTTGTAGGGCTTGGGGTGTTTTATCCACTTCATGTCCAATTCTTCAATTAAGTTTGCACTAATCACGTTAATGCAACTCCCACTATCCACAATGACACTATAAGAGGTCTTGTTGATTAGACACCTAGTATAGAAAATGTTCTCTCTTTATTGGTAATCTTGATCCTCAATGGCTTGTGAATTCAATGACCTTCTTGTGACTTCCACCAATGAGTATTCTTGACCAACAACTTCCCTTTCATCACTTTCCTCATCTCTATTTCCCTCTTAGTTTTCTTGGTACCTTTCTTCCTCTTCTTCTTCGTCTGTGGAAACCACACCATAGGGATTGGTATACATCGTTCTCTTGCTTGGACACTCATGGGAAGTATGTCCATATCTAAGGCACTTAAAACACTTGATATCTCTATTCCTTTGTGGCCTCTCCATGGTTTTCCTTTTGTCTTTGTTCCATCCTTCCCTAGGTTTCCAATCCTCCCTAGGTTTCCATTCCTCTCTAGGTTTTCAAGCCTCCCTTAGTTTGTTGAAATCTCTTTAGAATGGCTTAGGGGCTTCATCATTCTTAATTGGCAACTTGCTAGTAGAGTTGGGGTTTGGAAGTGGGGGTCTAGTAAATGTCCTCCTTGTTAATTGTCTTTCAATCTTCATGGCGACATGTACCATATCCTCTAATCGATCATAGGGGTGTAATTCCACCAAATTGGCAATCTCCCTATTTAATCATCCCAAAAACCTTGCTCTTGTTGCTCTTGGATCCTCATGGATTTGAGCTCTCATCAACATCACTTCCATTTCCTTATACATTTCCTTATGATAATTTTCCATACTCTTGTTCCCTTGCTTGAGTACTTGGAGCCTTTGGTAGAGATCATTGTTGTAACACCACACTACTACGTACCCTAAAAGAGTGGGGATGTCGCCTTGTCCCGTAGGATAAGGAGTCTTTAAAATGAGGTATAAAATGTAAAGGCAACTCCAAAAGAATTAACTTAGATAAATAGAGAAAAACTCTTATTACATCCGGCTCAAATTGGAGCAATACGAAATAAAACAAATATCGTTCAGAAGCTTAAACAACAACTGGCTCCTAGAACAAAATAGGGGAAAAAATAACAAAAGCTTCAACTATCACATGCCCCGCTGGCTCAGCACAATCTATCTCCTGAAAACATGATATAAAATAGTGTGAGATAAAATCTCAATAAGTCCTGTGTGTGCACATAGTGTTTTAAACAGTTCGTGTATGCATAGTGAAAAACATTTGCAGAAATATTTGGTAAGTCATAAATACTTTCTTTTCACAAGGAGTGGGTTTTTCTCATAATCACAATTTATACAAAACAAATCATCCACTCGTATAAACAGTTACGCCACCACACGTTGGGTTTCATGAGGACAACGCACCACACTTTGTGCACCTTGCCGGGACCAGATTACCACACGTTGGGTGTTCTGATCAGGGTGAGTGTACAACTCACCGGGTGAGATACTCCTCCTTCTCTATATCCAACAAAACCATCCAGGTGTCCATGCCAGGAAAATAAATAATACCTTACCAGGTACAAATGCTAGCTCGGACTGACCTGACCAACCAATACTGTCGCCTTTTCAAGTAGAACTTATCTTCTGGAGATAGCCACCTGCCAGAAGACTTACTCTAGCCCTCCAAGACTAGTATTGTTAGCCTACCCTTATTGAGTACTCAACGAACATATACGTCAATTCCTGATTCAAAATATTTCCATACCTTGGCTGTGTGCAATGTGGTTTTCTTTAGAAGAGTTTTCTAAAAATGTAGAAGAAAGAATAGTTTTTTTGATAAAATCGTTAGTTTGACAAAACCGTTTAAAGAATAAATATCCACGTTTACAACCCAAGCGAACATAGTTTAACAATAGCTTCACAAAGCTTTACAACATAGACTTGCCATCACAACATTTAACAAAAGAGTTTATGAAAGGACTTACTTGATATGCCTCAGACAAATGAGATAAAATCACAGCTTACTTTCCTCAAATATCTTCCTGATCTAAAACCATATAATATCATGATCAGGGTCTCATGCTCTAAACTCATTGATTCCCATAATAATTCACAATCCACTATCTAATTCCCAATAAATTAACCAATCCCCAAAGTTCATATTCTATGACCATATATTCATCAAAAACATGAATATTATATCAAAAGGCTTGACTTGACCATCACAACTCATATCTATCATTACCATAGTAAAATGTGGCATTGCTATGCATCGGATATGCTTAATTAATTACTCGACTTAAAATACCCATTCATCATGCTAATGGACATCATCAACCATATTAAACCTTAATTTCGACATCAAGGGTAAGGATTCCCCTTACCTTGCGACAACCGGGTTAACAAGATCTCAATGCTCCTATGGTGTTCGTCCCGAGTTCGTTCGAGTAGAAGAGAAAAGCTGCCTTCTTTCATTCCTTTTGACCGAAAGTAGGTAAAATGGATGAAATCAGCCTTTAGGTGGCGTGATTCGAGGGAAGAAAAGGAGAAGAATTGATGAAGAAATGAATCAAGAGGTTAAGATAGTTTTTGCTTACCTTAGAGTGTGATCGGTTTCTTGCTAGGAATTGTTCTTGTGATTTTCGAAAATTGTAGGGAGATTCTTGCTGAAATTTTCGTGTAGAATGGAGAGGGTAGTTGGCTATTGTGATTTAGGATTAGAGAAAATTGGTTTAGGGTTAGGTGGTGGTGTTAAGAAAGACTCCTAATGGCTTTAGGTTTCGTGGACAATAAGGCTGAAAATTGCAGCTTGCTGTGCACCTTGTTGCTACCGAATTTGGGAGGATTTATGAGGAGAAAATATTCTGCAATTGCTACCTTATGCTAGCCGAAATATTGCTCAAGAAAAGGGCTGTGTGCATTCAGAGTTTTTGTCCAAAACAAGAAAGAGTTTGAGTAGGTTTTGAGAACTAAAATTCTGTGCAAGAATGGCTCATGTGCTGTGCGAAAATCACTGAACCAGAGGGGAGAAATTCTGGACTGTTTTAGCTATTGTTCTGTCGCGATTTACAGAGAAAAGGCGAGGGTTTTAGGAGCTGAAAATTAGCTTAATCAGCTGAGGATTTTGGTAGGTTTTTGTGTGCAGAATTTTCGTTTGAGTTGGAGTGCAAGCTGTCCGAAATTTCCTATGCAAAGCTAGCCAAAATTCTGGTTCCTAAGCTGGCCGAATTTCTGGAACTTTGGTGAGTAAAATCTAGTTTTTGTGTAGCTAAGGTAATCTGAATTGATGAGGAGTGTTCTAGATGTTTTGAGCTATGATTTGAAGAGTTGGACTGCACTTAGGAGTGTTGGAATTTTGGACAGCTTGTACTTGCACAAGGCTGCCGAAATTCTGCTAGAAAAATGAAGCAAAACCTAGTTGAAGTAGGATTGAAATAAAATCTGATTTGCTAAAGGATTTTGGATAAGATTTCCTAGTGTTGGAAGAGTTTGAGCTGGGCTAAAACTCCTTCAAAAAGTGGCGGCACCTAGTTGGAAAATTTTCCAAATTTTTAGCTAAGATTTAGGTTCAAAATCCACAAGGTATCCAACTAGAAAAATAACACTTTAATTCCAACTATCCATTACAAAATCTAGTAAGTTAAAATCAAGTTGGAATTTAGTTTTTCAGCTAGGGTTTTTTCAAAAATCAAATGGAACAAAAGCTGAAAATAACAATAACCTTTATTCACATAAAAAAAATCCTTGAATTTAGGAAATAAATATAGAGACTTATTTCCTTAGAATGATGGCGATGAGAATTCACTAGGATGGCTAGGTCTTTTTCGGCCAAGACATGTAGAAGTCTAGGGAAAAGAATTTTCAAAAAGAAAACTAAGATTCGCAAGAAGTAAGATTCAAACTTGGGTCACCAAAGGAAATCACCAACCTCCCCGCTATTCCAAACCAACTCCAATGCTAATATTTCTCTAAGAAATTCTTTCCACCCTAATTCTCATCCTTCCATCTCCTCGACTAAACTTCACTTAACCAATTCTTAAACAACACAATTATTTCACACCAAATAAATCAAATGCAAAAGTAACTTTGAAAATCACATGCACCCATGCAAGAATAATTTTAAGATAACACGTGAAATGTGAAATGCTATGCAATGCATGGCTTTTTTTTCCCCATAGTCAAAGGTGGTTTTGGGCGGGGTATTACAATTGAAGTAATAATGTGGTATAAACCTTACCCTCATCATATCTTTCAACAAGTTCTAACTAGCCATGGTTTCCATTCCTATTTGCCTCATTTGAGCACTAACTTGCTCCCACTATACAAAAGAATACTCCGAGAATCTCAAAATAACCAACCTCACTTTTGACCTCTCACTATAGGTATGGCTCTCTAGGAATATCTCCATCTTACTTTCCCACTCAAAATAAGTTTCGGGGTCACTCTTGCCATAGAATGTGGGCACTTGCAATTTAATATGAATCAACTCCCTCTCTAAATCATTTCCTTCTCTCCTTCCTCCTTTATTGCCCTATCCTCTATGTAGTTCCCCAAAGGCCTCAACTTGTTCCCCCCTCATACCACTCATCAACTCCCTCAAATTCTTTTTCTAGCCCCCTTATATTGATCCCTCCATTCCTTCCTTGGCCTCTACCCCATCCTCCTCTCAAGCCATGTCTTTCTTCTCTCATAGGAGCTTGTTGGAAACCCCCAATAGAGTGTTCATCCCATTCTTCCCCTTGTTGAGCATGTAACAGAGGAGTATGGGCATCTCCATCCCTCATCCTTGGACTTGGCACTTCAAAGCGCTCTTGGCCTCTCCTTTGTGTAATGGTAGAAGATTGTCCAAAATGATTTATCAACTCCCTTGTCATGTATTGAAATTCGTTTTGCATTGTCCTCATTATAGCTTGCAAATAATCACGCAGTCCCCTAGCATCAATTTGTTCTTTTTGAGGTCTACTAGGTCCACTTCGGTTAGGCCTAGAGATCTCTTGTTCATGGGCTATGGTAGTAGAGTATTTACTTGTCTATACCTGCAAAACAAGAGATTAGAAAGAAAAATTGATCCTCACTGCACTTCCTTGCGTGTTGGCTCTCAAGGTTGTTCACTCCACCCTTGTGTTTACTCTCTTAGGCTCTTTTAGTAATAAGCTCACCCTCTTGCCTTTTTCTCAACACTCAAGCCTTCTTGTTCAATTCCAATTCTCCCCAATGGCTAAAGTTTTAGTCCAACTTAGTAAATTACCCAAATTAAAGAATTTTCCAATTAGAGGGTCTTAGAGGAATTTCAACAAACACTTGTTAGGCACCTCAAGCAAAAAAGTCTTAAGCCAAGAATTTTAAGAAAAGTGGATTCAATCAACACAAGAACAAACACTAGATGCACAAAGAAACAATTCTAAGCAAGACACAAAAAAGAATTAGCAAGAACAAAGAAACAAGAACAACTAGAACTAGGATGATGAAGAACAAGATGATCACGAAGGTACAATAGAAAATTTGAGTTCAATGAACATGGAATTCAATAATAGAGTGATATACTAAGTCATAAAATCCCAAGGAATGAAAATCAAGAATCAAAATTCCTAACTATAGCAAAAAAACACTCTCATAGAACATTTATCAAACACCTTGGCTGCAATCTCGTCACTTAAGAACAGTCAACAATTCCACCCATATTCAAGCTAAATTTCACCACAATCATAAGATAAATTTGTTCCCAAGGATTATAACAACATCAAGGAGAAATTTTCCAATAGAAAAATCAAGATATAACAAAAATTTCAAGACCTTTTTTGGAGCAAGTTTTGAGTGACGGGATTTTTTGTTTTTCTCTTTCTTTCACTTTGTAGGGCTCCTTTTTCTTGTTTTCAAGCTTTGATGGAAATCAAGCTTTTTTTGCTCTGATACCAAACTCTTTAATACGAATTCTTGGTAGCTTTTCTTGGTATTGTGGTGTTTTTGTTGGCTATGTGTTCAGCTCAAACAATGGGACCCAAAACAGAGATTTTCCATGTGACAAAAGGAAAAAGTAACCTAACTATTTACACTCTTTCAAACCCTTGAAGAACAAAGCCTCAAAGACCCTCAAGATGAGTAGAAAGTTCTACTATATTCTCACCCCAATATTCTTGAAGCAACAAAGGCAAACAAGAACAAATAGAATATAGAAAATAGGCACCCAAATATTAAATTTCAAACAAACCTTAGAAAAATAAAGCAACTAAGACCCATGCAAAGAAAACAACATTGGATTATCCAAAAGATTTATAGACTCTTACAAAAGGATGACTAACCCTTAAGCTTGGTTTTAAATAAGATGAACAAGGAGGCTAGGGCCTCTCAAGATTCTCTCTCAAATTTGAATTAAAGTGAAGTGAATTGTGTTTTCAAATCACTAAAGGAGCTATTTATACTACCCTAATCCTAGCTAAGTAATCTCTAATTCTATTACAGTTTAGAGTCATAATAAGTCATTACAAGCAATTAAAATTGAAGAAAACTGGAGAAAACATTAAAAATGTGGAGCTGTCGTCGGCTGCCCAGGGTGGAACCGGCGCTGGTTTGGGCACTACAGCCGGCGCTGGCTGTGTTCTGTCTTCGGGCGGTCAAACAATGGATGAACCTGTTATTGAGCAGAATGAGGCCGGCGCCGGTTTGGTTGCTTGGAGCCAGCACCGGCCGTCCTCTGGTGGCCTCCTTTTTGGACGAGTTTCGTTCATCTTCGTCGTCGGCCCTTGTCCTTGCATGGCCACACCTCCCCTTCCTTTATCTTGACCTCCATGATGAAGCGGAGTCTCATCACTGGGACTAAACTGATTTAGGCTTATTTAATTAGATTGATTTATTTGGGCTGAAAAAATTAATTATTTGTTGGGCCATTAAATTGGTTCTAACTAGAAGAATTAATTAAGCCCAAAAGGTTAAACTAAGAATCCAGTGGTCCAGTCCAATTTAACTTAAGATTTTATTTAGGTTAAATAGGAGGATTGGAAATAACGTCGTTATTACAGAACACACACTCTAAGAGACGACGTTTTCCCTGTGAAAGGCCAGGCGTCTCTCTCTCTCTCTCTCTCTAGAAAAATTCTCTAACCTGTTAGTTGTTTACCAAATGATAGTTAGGTAGGTCATATACTAGAAGACCGAGAGTTCGGCGTTTACATACATGCAAAGACAGAGTAGGAGGCTTGCAAGAATCGTACCATAGGCTTCTATCAGCACACCTACCCCGGTTGCGCATGTTCCGGTCCAGCCACCTTTGAGAACCAGAATGAGAGGTAAAAATTTTAAAACCTCAAGATTTGGATAGGACGCAATCGGCGCTAGCTAGGGCAGCCAGAGCCGGCACCGGCTAGGGTAGTTGGAGCCAGCGCCAACCCTGTCCTAGAATTCCCTGTTGTGTTTTTCCAGTTTTTTTTTTATGTTCGCTTCCGCTGCATGCCCTGTGTTTTCCTGCTTTCCGTGCCTTCAATTGGTATCAAAGCTTGAAGGTTTTGTGAAAATATAGGGAGCATGCATCTAGATGAATAAAACTGGACATATATGTGTGATTAAAATTGTGATCCTTCGCTGTTTATGGTATGGATAGATTCTCTGTTAAACCTTGCGGGTGGAGGTATAGGAATCTATAATTTACTGTTTTTTTTAGTAAATCATGTAAGTCCAATATTTATGAGTATAGGCGATTTTCGTTTTTAGTTGATTTCATTGTATTCGGTTTGAAATCGGAGAGCCATCGAAACAAGAAGTTGTGCAGAAAAAATAGAGGAAATTCGGTGAAAAAAAAATTGTAGGAAGAGGCGAACAGAGTTGAACCGACGCCGGCTAGGGTCTGGAAGGCCGGTCCGCATTGTTTTCTCGTGGGTCCTGGTTCTATGCGGTGGGTGCAGTGGACCACAGTTCAGATGGGTGGCTGATCCAGTGCGGTGGGGGTAGTAGACCAAGGAAATTTTTTTAAATTTTTCCTTGTAATTTTTCTTGCAATTTTCTTTTGGTTTTGGGGTCCATACCAGGCGAAGTTAATATTTTGCAATAGTTAATATTCAAGGAATATTTTTTCATGAAAAATTTTAGTAAGAGATTTTTGGATTAAACAAGACTATTAATTAATTAATTAATGTGTTTAATTCTATTATCTGGGCACTTAGGTTTAAAAATAGAAGAGTATGAAAACGTCTACTGTTTCTAGCATGCTATTTATTTTTTGTGTCTATGTGCACGTTTTCTCAAAGACCAAAGTCTTTGGGAATGTTTTTGACAAGGAAAATATTTTTCTACAAATTAAATGGTTATTTTAGCTTGAACAAAAATTAATCCTTAGATATTTTCTCAAAGGATTTAATGCTTGACATAGAAAATATATTGGATTTAGATATTTTTGTAAAGTTAAAATAGAAAGCTATTTTGTTTTATTTGACATAAGAAAAATTGTTTTGTCAAATAAACTTGAGACCAAAGTCTCTAGAAGGTTTTAATTGGAAAAATTTTTAAATCATTAAGTTTTTAACTTAAATAAAATTAGTCCCTGGGAAAAATTCTCAAAGGATATAAGCCTTGACATAGAGATTTTTATGGACTTAGACATTTTATTTTTGAGTTAAGGGAAAACTTAATGGAAATTTTCAAAAGGATATTTTTCAGAAAATCCTTATTTTAAAAGACTAAGTCGGAGAGGGGTTCCAATAGCCCCACAGCTTCCATCACAATCCTCATTAGAGATCGTGAGTCCTCTTGTGTTACCCTGGAAGTGAACCCATATAGGATAGGGATACCACAAGGATCTAGATCTAATGGATGGATGTAATTAATAACCCAAGGCATGTTCTATGATCGGCCAACCCCTCGTTGGAGGTCATAGTGGAAGGTATGTCCATAGGAAATGAGAGGAAACAGCCATCCCGTCGATGGAGTTATTTTCTAGATCATTACCTAGAAGGAAAATTAATTTGTGGTGGTTAACACACTTAGCTTAGGAAACTATTAATCTTCCCAAGAAGCTATGTCAGTTTTCCTAAGAGCCAAATTGATTATTATCAGTTTTGATAATAAGGATAAAGTGCACATATTTATTTTGTTTTCACAAACTGAATCTTTTTTCTTTTATTTTTTTATTTTTCAGAAATGGTGGGAGGTTCTTTTAGCCTATTGGTCGTTATTCTCTGAGAGAATAAGCTAACGGGACCAAACTATGTGCACTGGAAAAGGAACCGAACATAATACTCATAGCGGAAGAGTATAAGTATGTCCTTTACGAAACCTATCCTGTTATCGGGGAGGGTTCTATCACCGAAAAGTGTAAGGTTGAGAAGGCATAGAAGAAGGCCAACGAGATGGCTCATTGTTACATGTTGGCCTCCATGTCTAATGTGCTCCAATCCAAACATGAGTACATGACCACTGCGTATGACATAACCCAATCATTAGCCACAATGTTCGCGGATAAGAACCGACCCGCAGGGCAGGAGGCTCTTCGAACCATCATAAACACTAAGATGGTTGAGGGAGCATCAGTCAGAGAGCATATACTCAAGATGATTACTGCTTTCGAGGAGGCAGAAATCTTAGGGGCTATTATTGACCCCGAGAGCCAAGTGAATATGATTCTCGAATCTCTACCGGTTTCCTTTACTCAGTTCAAGTTGAATTATAACATGAATAAGTTGAACATAAGTTTGACTGAGTTGATGAAGGAGCTCCAGATGGCGGAGAAGGTCATGAAGCCATAATCTAAGGCTATGATTGCTAAAAGTTCATCTTCTAGAACTGGGCCCAAGCCCAGAAAGTTTAAGAAGAAGAAGGGGAACGTAGCAATCCAGCCCAAGACTCAACCCAAAGATAAACCTAAGGGCAAGTGCTTCAAGTATGGACTGAAGGGACACTGAAAAAATGAGTGTCCAGATCTTCAAGCCAAGAAAAACCCCATAGGTAATGTTCTCTATCTAAAGTCTATATCAATGGTTGGATCAACTTCCACTTGGATTGTTGATTCAGGGGCCACTGATCACATCGGTAACTCTTTGCAGGGGTTTAGAAAGATTAGAAGACTCCAGAAGGGCGAACATGGACTACGTGTGGGAAATGGAGCACAAGTTTGGGCCCTTGCAGTGGGAGAGCTGGATCTTGTATTTGATTGTAATAGGATAGTGGTTTTGAAAGATATTTTATATGTACCAGGATTTAGACAGAATTTGATTTCAGTTCCGAAACTAATAAATCAAGGATATTCTGTATCTTTCCATTCTAGTATTTCTATCAGTAGAGATGAAGAAATTTTATGTACTAGGCACATGTATGGAAATTTATTTTTCTTAAACCCTATTAACAATCAAATAAATAATGCTCGATCTGAACCTTTAACAAGGAAGAGAAAGACCAATGTCAATGACTCTTATCTTTAGCATTTAAGGTTGGGGCATATCAACTCAACCATGATTCAAAGGTTGATCCATGATAGGCCCTTGGGCTCATTGAGATTGAAAAATTGGCCTCAGTGTGAGTCTTGCCTAATGGAAAAGATGACCAAAAGGTCATTTGCCCCTAAGGCGGATAGAACCAAGGAGGTATTGAGTCTTGTTCACACTGATGTGTGTGGTCCTCTGTCTACACCAACTAGAGGAGATTTTGAGTGCTTCATCACTTTCACGGATGATTGTACAAGATTTGGTTACGTTTACCTGATGAGACGCAAGTCTGACTCTTTTGACAAGTTCAAAAAATTTACGGCTGAAGTGGAGCGTCGGATAGGTAAATTGATCAAGACCTTACAATCGGATCGTGGTGGAGAGTACCTCTTTGGTGAATTCAATTACTACATGGTACATCATAGGATAGTATCCCAACTCTCTACACCGAGTGTTGGGGATATGCCCTAGAGTCAATTTGTACTTATACTATTGTCATTATGTTTTATATAATAATATGAGGCTTTCCTTTCCATGAATAGTGAGTTTTGTTTTGTTGGTCATCAAATACGTGACTTGATAGTAAAACCCTACAATGAATACAATGACTATTCTAAAACTGTCCTTGATCGATTATTATTATTGGAATAATAATAAATTAAGATTAGTATGTTTGTGACTTGATAGCTATGTTTTACTGGCCATGAATATTTTTGATATCAAGTCAAGACATAAATAAATGTTAGAGAACATTGTATTGGACATGACCCACTGTGAGAGTACTTCATGGAATATGTCATAAGTACTTTCTAGCCATAATAATATTGAAAGTCCTTCGACCTAAATTCATTATAGTTTCCTACTTGATAAATTCTATATTTTGACATCGTCTAAAGTTGTCTTTAACCAGATAATAAATTAGACTACTGTTGGATATAGAATAAATCAAGGAGAGGAATATGATTGATTGTGAAGGAATTTGTCCCTCTCAGTTATGGGAGAGATATCCATGGGCCCCTTGATAAGTTAGACTGTTAAAAATGCATGGCCGTGCTCAAATATATCAATCTAAGATATTGATATCATTTGTTTGAACAGTCTACTATGAAATCAAGAAATAATTGATTAAGCTTAATAAGGATGACATGCTTCGTGCCTTATGCTTAATCTGGATATCGTGTGACAAAAGGACTAAATATAAAATTATGGTTTGGTTCAAAGAGATCACCGATCTTCATTTAACCTGGATAGTTATAATGTTTTGCTAGAAACCGCTTATAACTTGTGGGCCATTTAAATATGATTTAGGCACACTGCCAGTGTTAAATGAACCTATAGGGTCACACAATAAGCGAACTTATTAGGTTATTTTTCTGGTGACCAGGTTCGATGAATCTGGAAATATGTCTAAGTTAATTGTACTTAGAAAATTTACCAGATACAATGAATCTGGAAATATGTCCACATTCAATTTATCTGGATGATGTTCAGATTATAAGAATCTGACTCGGTAAATTAATTAGTTAAATTACCGAGATAATGGCAGAATCTTATCATATCAGTTTTAATTTAATTTGAATTTAAATTAGAATATGATAAGATATTATTAGGGTTGGACTCTAAGAGGTTCGGGGGTTTTTAAGAAAACCCTAGCCGTCTTTTCAATAGTCCAATTTTTCAGTTGAGAATATTCGTGCCATTCTCTACCAGAAAAGAAAGAAAAAAAAAACCTCTCAAACCCTAGGCGCTAGCACTCCCTGGGTATCGAGTGAGTTCGCGGTGTGTATCCGATAGAGGACGTTCGCATACTGCAGCGTCTGGTGATTGTTCGGGTTGAACGTACAACAGCGCAACCAGAATCGAAGGATTTCGATTACAGCAACCAGAGGAAATTCTTAAACCTTAGATCTTCTTAATCGTTTACTTGGGTCCTCGGGAGGGATTCGTGGATGTTTTTCGCGTTTAGGAGTCCACGAATTCTAACACCGGGGACACCCCAGCAAAACGGAGTAGCTGAGAGAAGGAACATGACATTGATGGAAATGGTCCGAAGCATGATGTCTCATGCTACTCTTCCAGTGTCCTTTTGGGGATATGCCCTGGAGACAGCGGCATATATTCTGAACTTGGTGCCTTTCAAGTCAGTACCTAGGGCTCCCTATGAGATGTGGATTGGGCGTAAACCAAGTTTGAATCATCTCAGGATTTGGGGTTGTCCAGCTTATGTAGTGGTCAAGGGAGACAAGTTGGAACCAAGATCAGAATTATGCTATTTTGTTAGGTATCCAAAAGGGACAAATGGTGGTTACTTTTATCATCCTAAGGAGCAGAAGGTACTGGTTAGTACCAATACTAGATACTTAGAGGATGATCAAAGTACTTTCACGAAAGGTTCAACTAGATTAGAACTAGAGGATAAGTTATCTTCAGAAGCAACTTCTTCTGACCCGATTGTAGAACAAGAAGAGACACAACCTCAAGAGCCTATACATATGGAGCCTCGTCATAATGGGAGAGTGTCTAGGGTTCTAGAAAGGTGGACTGGAGAAGCTTTCGAACTGATCTCTGACCATCAGGAACAAGACCCCACTAGATACGATTGATGAGAATGGGAATCTCATCATGTCTAGATTATTATGTTGTGAATTCTAAATGGGGAATGGCTTACCTTTAGCCAGTGAGTAGTCCACTCACTTCATGACGTAAGCGTATTTTGAATACGTAGAACAGGACCTGTAGTAATAGTTTCTAAAAGTACTATATGGTAAAAACCTAGACTACTACCGCTACAGCATAAACTAGTACTCTATGACTTGAGTATGAATTGGTGGTCTAACGAAGCTGGAAGCATATGCTTTGGTATGCTATAGTTGAGGTTTTATCGTAGGGCCAATATACTTGCATGTTGGGTATGTGTGACTAATTAGTTAAGACAGACTTATACAAGATAGTTTCTATACTATATCGCCCCTTGTGATTGTCTGAATGATCTAAATATCCAGGGCCCTGGGAAACATGACTTTGATGTTTGCTTTAGGGTAGCTCCCTTGGAAAGCGAAAACAATCCAAGAAGTCGTGGATCATTAGACTAGAGGCTTAAGGATGGTAGATGTCATTTAGAGAGGTGTTAATACATTTCTTCCTCTCTGAATGTACGGTGATGTATAGAGGGGTATTTTAGTCATTTCACATGTAGGTTGGAGACTTTGCTAACGCAGCACTGTCCTTGGGGTCAATATTTCCTTATGGTGATATTAGGAAATATTTAAAATGCAAAATACAGCTATTTATATGGCAATGGTATTTTGGTCATTTTAGTAGCCCAGGTGGTATGTCTTTTGGTCCCCAGTATAGACCGTGGGTCCTAATTAAATACGGCTAAGGAATTAAATTAAATTTATTTTATTTTATTTAAGTAGCCTGATTTAATTATTGGGCTAGAATAAAATAATGGTCCATGGAGAGAGAGAATTAATTAAATTAGTTTAGTGGGTTAATTAATTATTCAGGGCTTTAGCGGGTTAATTAATTATTCAGGGCTTTAGCCCATTTTGAATAATTAACCTGGGACTAAACTGATTTAGACTTATTTAATTGGACTGGTTTATTTAGGCTGGAAAAATTAGGCCATTAAGTTGGTTCTAACTAGAATAATTAATTAAGCCCAAAAGGTTAAACAAGAGTTAATGGCCCAATCTAGTTTAACCTAGGGTTTTATTTAGATTAAACAGGAGGATTGGAAATAACGTTGTTGTTACATAACACACATTCTAAGAGACGACTTTTTCTCTGTAAAAGGCCAAGTGTCTCTCTCTCTCTCTTTCTCCAGAAAAATTCCCTAGCCTGTTAGTTGTTCACCAAACAGTAGTTAGGTAGGCCATATACTGGAATATCGAGAGTTTGGCGTTCACATACATGCAAAGGCAGAGTAGGAGGCTTGCAGGAATCACACAAGAGGCTTCTACCAACACACCTACCCCGATTGCATACATTCCGGTCCAGCCACCTTTGAGAACCAGAAGGAGAGGTAAAAATTTTAAAACCTCGAGATTTGGACAGGGCGCAACCGGCGCCGGCTAGGGCAGCCAGAGCCGGCGCTGGCCCTATCCTGGAATTCCCTATTGTGTTTTTTCAATTTTTTTTAGGTTCGCTTCCGCTGCGTGCCCTGTGTTTTCCCGCTTTCCGTGCCTTCAATCTCCTCACTCTCTCCCCCCTCTTTAACTATACTCTATCCTTAGGTATTTATTTTTCTTCTTCATTTTTAACCTAATCTAAATGTATATTCTAATTATGAATAGAGGAGTAAATTATCCTTATAATTTATTTATATAAATTTTAATATTTTTTACATTCTCAAAATATTTAATGAATGGTTTAGATTGATATGTATCTTATCATAAATGATTCAAATTTCATCAATAGTTTTATCTAACTTTTAATGTTCAAGATTTATTTGGTCATCATGGATAATTTAGTCATTTTATAATATTTTTTATAATTCTTTTTAATTTATCAGGATTTTTTATTTAAAGATGTGTCCCTCCCTATTTACTACTCCAAATCATCATTCATTCCATTCGACTCTGCTTCCTTTCTCTTTTTCACTTCTTCTGTTATTTCTTCGTAATTCCTATCTCCTCGTGCCTTTTTGCTTTCTTTTTATCATTATAATGTGTAGTTTTGATCTAAATCCCATAACATCCTCCTCCATTAGCCCTTTCTGTAACACCCCACTACCTAGGCCCATCAGGGCCGGGGATGTCGCCCCGTCCAGAGGACAAGCGGTCTTTATAACTAGGTTACATAAAAATAAAATAAAATAAAGACTTTAAAATTAAACTTATTACAACTCAAAAGATAAGTACTAAAACAAATCCAAATAAATTGTTTGCAATAATCTCAAAAAAACACCACATAAAGTAAATAACATGAGTCTTCAAAGCATAGGCAACAATCTAGCTAATGACCTCCACAGCAGGATCTTTCTGAAAACATGGCATAAAAGGTGGTGAGATAAAAATCTCAGTAAGTCCGTTTGTGCTTTGAGTGTTTCAGGTAAAATAATTCATGTATGTAAGTTGTAAAAGTTTCATAAGGAAAAGTGTTGGCAAGCAAAAATAAATGTTAAAAATAAAGAGTGGCATTTCGCTTTTCAAACTATACATGTGCACAATAAATATAACTACTCAAATGGGTAGCCATGGGTTACCACACGTTAGGCCCCATGACTAAATAACGGTCAGAATGCCACACTTTGTGCAAGCTGATAAAAGGGTAGGTGTACGGCCTACCGGCTGAGACACTCCTCCATCTTTACACCCAAACTTACCGGTTGTCCACTCCGGAACACACAGTCCACAGGACTGAAACTTGCTAGCTCGGACCAGCATGACCTACCAGACTGGCATCCTATCCAGGAAGGACTCACCCCTCAGAGGTGGCCACCTACTGAGAGACTTACCCTTACCCTTCAAAGACTAGTCCTGGTGGTCAACCTTTATTGAGTACTCAACGTTGATTGTCCCACTTGGGAGAAAATTGACCATAATCTTCTTTATTTGGAAATAGCAATTAAGGGTTTCTAAAAGTCTTGTCAAAGTTGGGTTGTAGAAAAAGTTTAGCATTTTGTGTAAAACTGCTTGTTTAACTTTCAAATGATTTGCTTGACTGAAATAAAAAGGAAATACAGTCCTTAATTGCCTTTGCAAAATAAATGTCCATATACATCGTATTTGGCTTGCCACAATAACTTTTGGTCTTCACAAAACTCCATGCTGGAGCTTACCTGATTCTTTGCTTGCTCAAACTCAAAAGTCTTCCAAGACTGACCTAACCCCGCCTGGGGTAAACACGAAACATAAGGTTACATTCGAGCTATACCTGCCTTACATAAATAATTTCTTAGCTCAACTAGTTACAACCATGACTAGCCATGACCCTAATGTCCTAAGCTTTAAGGCTAGGTGATAAAGAATTTTATAAAATAAGTTTTAGTTGATAAGTTAAAATAACTTGGAGTTCTAAAATAATTGCTAATAAATTATAGACTCAATTAATAATTCTTGAGTGTTATTTTTAATAAATAAACTAAGGTTTGAATATTAAGTCCTAAATAATATTAATAAATGGTGATTTAACAATAGCTTTATTATAAATAAATAATAAATTACAAATAATCTTTAATTAATTTTTAAATAGATAATAAATAATTAGTAATAAATAAAATTAATAATGAATGAATTATTTTAAATTTTAATTAATAAATAACAAATAGATTTTTTTATAAATAATATTTTATTTACTATAAAGGATTTATTACTATATATATTATTTTTAATAAAAGATCTCATTTATTTGATAAAGAAAATATTAATAAACCAATCCAAATCTTCCTAGAGTTTCGAATTTTATAGAGAAAAATAGAGTAGTAATTCTATTTAAGGTAATAAAATTTGTTAATAAAAATAACTTAGACTTCAAAAGAAAATACTCTTTCACCATGATTTTCCCATTGCTAGAAAGGATTCATGAACACATTCTCCAACATCAAATAATAAACCAATCCATTCAAGTACACATGCTTGACTTATCACATACTATCACAAGGCTAACCCCCTCCTAGGCATAATCATCAATCATGGCTTCAATGAAAAATAGAAACATAAGAGCCTAATCACCTTTGGTGTCATGGTCTCTAACATGCTTCAAACATCCATAAAATTCATTAAGCACGAAGAACATACATGGATTCAAAAGAAAATTCATACAACTTAGTCCTATACAACAATCATCATGCCTTAACTCCATCCCCTTAATCCACATGCATATACTCAATCCCTTATCCATATTTCATTCTTCCTATCAATATCTAAGAGTCATGAATACTGAATTAAAAGAAGGATTAAAGGAAAATACTTGATTTGATGAACACTTCGATGAAGAATTAAGAAGGTCCACGTAATTGAGAGCCTTGAATGATCCAACGGAAAACAGCCATGGTTGATGGTTGATCAACCATTTCGGTTGGAAGAGAGAGAGAGAGAGAGAGAGAGCATTAGAACAGTACAATCGAATGGAAGAGGATGAACAAGAAGGTTGTCCTTGACTTACCTTGTTGATGTTCTTGAGACCTTCAAAGAAAAGTTAATTTTGATCCGCTTGAAAATTCTTGTTTGCGAGGTTTTGTGTTATAAATACCATAAATGAAGTTTAGGGATTAAATGGGAGTGATTTGGAGTATTTGAGAGTGATTGGAGGTGTTTAGAGTAGGGTTAGGCTTGAAGAAGGTTAGTGTGTGTTCTTAGTATTCTTGGTGTTCTAGGTGAAAATGGAGAGTGTTTGAGAAAATGCTGCACAAATTCTGGTAGAGGGCTGGCTGAATGGTCTATAGTGAATGAGAGTTTCGATTTTCAGCAAGAAGGAGAGAGAATGATCAGGTTTTATTTGAAATTTAAATGGAGGAAATAGTGGAGATGTTTAAGGTAAGAGATTAGCTAATGGTGTTTGATCAATGAAGGTTTCTATGCTCTCCAATGGTGCCGGCTAAACAAGGTGGTCTTGCTGAAATGATTGAAGGTTAATGTTGCTCCAAGGCTGGCCGAAATTCAGTCTTAAATGGCAGAGGAAATTCTGGTTTATTTGCTTAATTCAAGAGTGTTTTAATGGAGTAAAATGCTGGAATTATTTGAAGTTTCAAAAAGAGTTTGAATGGAGTGATCTTAGGAGTGTTTTGAGGTGTGGCTATGGAGTCCATATGCTCAAGGTAAGTGTGGGGTTAATGGTGTTCAGTTTATGGCTAATCAAGGACCAATTCTACAGAAGTTGAAGGGTGATTTTCGGCCTAGGCTTGAAAGAAGCAAAACTGGAAAAATTCTGGTTTAATGCTCAAGAGTTTCGGAGGTTGATGAAAGATTTTTGTGCAGAATTTGCTGCACTTCTCCAACTCGATTTGCAGCTGTTCCTTGAGAGGGTTTGAAGGTCTTTCTAAGGTGGTTTTCCAGCCTTTTTCCTGAAGAAATATAGAGGAGTTTTTCTGGCTTGAAGATGAATCAAAACAGCTTCATTTACATGGTTGAAAGCTGCGAAAATGACCAGAATTTTTCCTGGTTTTGTGCAGTTTGTGCAGTCCGAAAATTGCACATATTTTCCAGCCTTCAAGCCACATAAAATGACCATTTTTCTGGCAGAAAATGAGTAGGTTTACTGGCTGAATTTTCGAAGAAATGGTCTGCAAACGTTCTAGAGAATTTCCAGATTTTCCTATACTAGAATATGAACAACATGAAGGTGAGTTTGAAGGTGCTATCATGGTGATTGATTTTCTCTTGGAAACCCTTCCTATTTCTCCTCCTATTTTCGGCCAACTTCCCATCCTCCAAAGCTGATTTTCGAAATTCAAGGTGCAGGGATTGTCACAGATTTTTTTTTTTTTTTTGAATTTAAAAGAAAGGATTTAATGGTTTTAAATTATAAAGATGTTAGGACAAGCTAGAGGTAATAAAAGGACAAGAATTCCTCTAGAATTCTTTTTAGGACATGAGGATAAGATTAGGACATTCTCTTCATGTCTCCCCTGGACAACATTCCTATTTTAATGAAATGTAAGAAAACAAAAATTCAAACTTAGTTAAGATAATCATGACAAAAGCTTAAATGATGGGATTTGAACTCATGACCTTAGAAATTAATTCACCAAGCTCTAACCACTAAACCACACTAACTCTTGTTCTTATTTTCTCAGCCACATATTATTCTTATGAAATCCCCAAGCTTTCTTCCTATTTTGACCTCAAGCAAAATTACCATTTTACCCCTCCTACTCAATAAGCATAACTAAGCATTTTAACCTATAATCCACAACTCTAAAGCACATAAAATCATTTAACAACATATATATTCATGCAAAATAATATGATATGCATCCCGACCCCCTTACTCTAGGGTTGGCTTTAGGTGGGGTTTCACATCCTCCCCTCCTTAGGAGAATTTCGTTCCGAAATTCAGACGCACATTTATCTCAGATCGGGATACTTTCGCTTTACCCATTCTTCTGTTTCCCATGTGGCATCTCGCGTGCCATGATGCTCCCACTGCACTTTTACCATCGGAATCTGCTTGTTCCGGAGAGTCTTGATACTTCGGTCCAATATCTTTACGGGTTTCTCCACATAGCTCAGGTCGGGTTGTAGCACTAACGGCTCATCATTCAAAACATGTCCGAGATCGGCATTGTACTTCCTCAGCTGCGAAACATGGAATACGTCATGAATTCCCGTCAACCCATCTGGCAAATCCAATTGATACGCCACCGGCCCAATTCTCTCTTTTATTGGAAACGGTCCCAAGTACCTCGGATTCAGCTTTCCCCCATTCGGATGTTTCAGGATTCCCCTATTTGGTGTCAGTTTTAGGAATACACTGTCCCCCACCTGAAATTCTAACTCTCTTCGCCTATTGTCCGCATAACTCTTTTGTCGGCTCTGAGCTGCTTTCAACCTTTCCCTAATTAACGTGACCTTATCCAACATTTCTTGAACATAGACTTCTCCTGATTTGCTTATGTGTCTATCCTCTGATCAACTCCAGTATAACGGTACTTGACACTTACGACCATATAGAGCTTCATACAGAACCATTCCAATCGAAGCTTGATAACTGTTATTGTATGACAACTCGGCGTACGGCACACTTTCGATCCACTTATCCCCGAAATCCAATACACAGACTCTCAGCATATCCTCCAATATCTGAATAACTCTTTCTGACTGTCCATCGATCTGTGGATGCGCCGTCGTACTGAATTTCAGACTAGAACCCATCGATTCTTGAAACTTGCCCCAAAATCGGGATGTAAATCTCGGATCACGGTCAGACACAATACTTGAAGGCACTCCGTGTAATCTGACTATTTCCCGCACGTATGTCTGAGCCAACTTTTCCATTGAATCCCTTACATTCACGGGTATGAAATGCGCTGACTTGGTCAGTCGATCCACCACTACCCATATGGCGTCCTTTTGGCTCCTGGCAATAAGGAGTCCGGTAATGAAGTCCATGGTCACCTCTTCCCATTTCCATTCCGATACTGGCAACGGTTGTAATAATCCTACCACCTTTCTGTGCTCCGCTTTGACCTTCTGACAGGTTAAGCACGTTGAGACATACTTAACCACGTTTCGCTTCATCCCGGGCCACCAATAAGACTTTTTCAGATCTTGATACATCTTGACCTCTCTTGGATGAATGGCGTACCTGCTCTTATACGCTTCTTCCAAAATTCTGTCCCTCAACTGGTGCTCCTCGGATACACATAAACGATCTCGGAAGTACAACACTCCCGCTCCGTTCTGTCGGAATTCACTGCCTTGCCGTTTAAACTCCTTATCCTTGAAAAGCTGAAATTCCATATTACTCTGCTAGGCTTCAACAATCTCCTGCCTTAGATTTGGTATTAGCTTCAGGTTGCTAATAATAATCCTCTCTTCTTTCACTTCTGCTCTTCTGTCCAACACGTCCTGAATTACCTGGACCTCCTGTACCCCTAGCCTGGCCATTCTGACTTTCCGGCTCAGGGCATCAACAACGACGTTGGCTTTCTCGGGGTGGTAGTTGATAGGACAATGGTACTCTTCCAGAAATTCCATCCATCTTCGCTACCTCAAATTCAAGTCTTTCTGGGTGAAGATGTACTTCAGGCTTTCGTGATCAGTAAACACCTCATATTCCGCTCCATACAAATAGTGTCGCCATTTCTTTAATGCGAACACAATGGCAGCCAGCTCTAGACCATGCGTGGTATAATTGACTTCATGCGGCTTCAGCTTTCGAGAAGCATAGGCGATCACCTTCCTATCTTGCATCAAAACTGCTCCCAAGCCTTCCTTAGAGGCATTAGTATATAGTGCGTAAGGTTTATCTGCCTCCGGTAGACTCAACACAGGCGCTGTCATTAACCTCCGCTTCAACTCTTGAAAACTCTTTTCGCATTTTTCATTCCAAGCAAAGGGTACATCCTTTCTCAGCAGCCGAGTCATAGGAGATGCTAGCGTTGAAAATCCCTTAATAAGCCTCCGGTAGTAGCCAGCCAATCCCAAGAAGCTTCGAATCTCGGTGACGTTCTCTGGTTGCTTCTAGTCTGATACGGCTTCAACCTTTGCTGGGTCTACTTTGATCCCTTCCTTGGTCACCACGTGACCAAGGAATGCCACACTATCCAACCAAAACTCGCACTTGCTAAACTTGGCGTAAAGCTTGTGCTCCCTTAGCTTTTCTAGTACCAACTTCAAATGTTCTGCATGGTCCTCCGGGCTCTTGGAGTATATAAGTATGTCGTCGATGAAGACCATCATGAACTTGTCCAAGTAGGGCTGGAACACTCGATGCATCAAATCCATAAATACCGCGGGTGCATTGGTTACCCCGAAAGGCATCACCACAAACTCATAGTGACCATATCTCGTATTGAAGGCCATCTTAGGAATATCTTCCTCTTTTATCCTCACTTGATAGTAGCCTGGCCTCAAATCCAGTTTAGAGTAACAACTGGATCCTTGCAACTGGTCGAATAGCTCGTCAATTAATGGCAGAGGATATTTATTCTTGATAGGCAGGTTGTTCAAGCCCCAGTAGTCAATACACAACCTTAGAGTCCCGTCCTTTTTCTTTCAAATAGCACAGGTGCTCCCCAGGGTGATGTGCTAGGTTTGATATAGCCTTGCCTCACCAACTCCTCTAGCTGCTCCTTTAATTCTTTCAACTCCGCCGGTGCCATACGATACGGGGTTCGAGACACCGGTTCCGCTCCTGGGACTAGATCAATGGTGAACTCAACTTCTCGTTTGGGAGGTAGAGAGGTGAGTTCAGCAGGGAACACGTCGGGAAAATCTTTTACCACCTCGATATCCTCCAGAGTGCACTGGTCCTTTGGCTTGTTTATCACATAAGCCAGATATCCTTGACATCCTTGCCTCAATAATTTCTGGGCTTTAGCCCCAGCTATCAAAAACTTCAATTCTTTTACTTTCTTGCCATTGAACTCCAACACATCACATCCTGGTCTAATGAACTGAACTGACTTATTCTTACAGTCTACTCTAGCACCATGCTTCGCTAACCAATCCATTCCCAATATTAAATCATAATCATCAATAGCTAAGACTATTAGATCTCCGTCCAAGCTTTCTCTCCTTACTTCAACTTTACAATCCTACACATACCGATCCGCTTGCACCATTTTCCCCAAAGGCGTACTTACTATCGGGGTAAAAGGTAGTTCTACTCCATCTCAACCCAATTGATATGCACAATTATTATTTAAATAGGAATAGGTAGATCCAGGGTCTATCAATGCATTAACGGAACGACCTTGGATAGTAAACGTACCTTCCACTACTGCTGCATAAGCTCCAACCTCATCCCGGTTGAGAGCGAAAACTTTTGCTTTCACCTGCGGCTTCTGCGTTCCACTCCCGGAAGCTCCCGAGGTATTGGCTCGATTGGGCCCCGGGTTCTGAGCTGGGTTCCCCTACCCGATCCGAAGAAGTTTAGGGCAAGTGTTCTGCAGATGATTCGGGTCTCCGCAGTGGTAGCACTTCCGCTCAACTCCTTTGGACCAACAATTTTTCTCAATGTGGCCCCTTTTCCCACAGTGCCGGCATAATGGAAGATTCTGCGCCGGACCAACCGGTGCTGTTCGGGCTTGCTTTCCCCTATTCTGCTATTGCTGGTTGGCAGGACGCTTGTTAGGTTGCTGCCTCTGAAAAGGTCTTGGCGGCAGTCTTGTCGGTACGAACGGTCGTGAAGTCAATCGGTTGCGATCTTCATTCTCAGTACGGGTGGCTGCGTCCACAACCCCCGAATAAGTTACCGGTGGAGAGGGTGCTAACGCCCTTCTTAACTCTTGTCTTAATCCTTTAACAAATTACCTCGTTCTGTTTTGTTCAGTATCCACCAGCCTCTTGCAGTACTTTGACAGTTGCGTGAACCGGGCTGCGTATTGGGCTACCGTTAGGCTTCCCTGCTTTAGATTCTGGAACTCATCTTCCCGTTTCTCTATTATCCACTGAGGGATATATTCTGCCCGGAATGCTTCCACAAAATTAGCCCATGTCCAGTCTTGGTTAATCATCTCCCAGTCGTCCTGAACCCTTTGCCACCACGCCCGAGCTGGACCCCTCAGCCGAAACGCAGCGAACTTCACCATTCGCTTCTCCGTGTACTGGAGCGTAGCAAAGATGTCCTCCATTTGTTCCACCCATTGCTCTGCTTTCTGGTCTTGTTCGGCCCCCCCAAGAAAATAGGAGGTTGAAATTTCAGAAACCGCTCCAATGCCTTGTCTTCCCCTTTCGGATTTCTTCACTCTGTCAAGGTTTGCAGAATCTCAGTCACCTTATGGAACGCTTGCGTCATAGTTACGCTAACTGGCTCTTCCGATCCCATCTCTGGTCCCATTTCATTCTCATCCCCCTGGTTTGGGGATGGCATTTGAGTTGCATCAACCTCTGGTATTACGGGCTCTGCCTCAGGAACCCTTCTGCTGGACGTGGCTGCGCGACGTCTAGGTGCCATTCTAAACCATTCCCCAGATAATGAGTTTATGCATTAAAGTTAAAAATATCCAAATTGAGCATGCATTCACATCCAACGTTAAGCGAAAGAAAATTAGATGCAAATTTTGTATGAAGAATTGCATATAAATTTTTTTCTCAAAACTTAGAGTACCCTAGGTACACTTATTTGCATAAATTTTGAAATAAAGTAATAAAGGTGAATGGACTCCTAGCATAGGAGTTTATTGAAAATTGCAAATAAAACGCCCTAAACATAGCAGAACTTGGCCTCTCTAATCCTCATCAGAATCTTCAATGTCGGCATCATATAATCACCCCCCAGAATTCCTAGTGAAGTCTATCCCAACCCCACCTGTGAACCCATCTATTAGCTCATTCCCGAGTCTCCTAGAACTCTCCCCGGTCTCAACTTGATTGGGTGGGGTTACAAAGGAAGGTCTAGGTGGAGATTCATAATCTATCTCCCCTGGGTCATCACTGTCAACAGTCAAGTCAACTATGGGGCTAGGAAGGAGGGGAACATATTCCATGTCTATCTCCTCATCTTCACTATCAGTAACCAGGTCGAGCACGGGTATTGGAGGTGGCTTAATGATCTGGACCTCATCGTCACTACTATCATCCAGGGCAATGATTGGTTGTGGTGCAGGCTGAGGTGCAGGCTGAGGCACTGGTAGCTCCTCCGGATAGATAGGAATGGGAGGGTACCATTGCTGCCCTTTCCTTGCGGTTCTAATCATTCTGACCATCCTACAGCATAAACAAGACAGGTTAGATAAAAGATTTGAACTTAATAAATCAAAACATGCACTATCAATACTTGCCTAAACCTAGTCTCTGATACCACTTGTAACACCCCACTACCTAGGCCCATCAGGACCGGGGATGTCGCCCCATCCAGAGGACAAGCGGTCTTTATAACTAGGTTACATAAAAATAAAATAAAATAAAGACTTTAAAATTAAACTTATTACAACCCAAAAGATAAGTACTGGAACAAATCCAAATAAATTATTTGCAACAATCTCAAAAAATATCACATAAAGTAAATAACATGAGTCTTCAAAGCATAGGCAACAATCTAGCTAATGACCTCCACAGCAAGATCTTCCTGAAAACATGGCATAAAAGGTGGTGAGATAAAAAGCTCAGTAAGCCCGTGTGTGCTTTGAGTGTTTCAGGTAAAATAATTCATGTATGCAAGTTGTAAAAGTTTCATAAGGAAAAGTGCTGGCAAGCAAAAATAAATGTTAAAAATAAAGAGTGGCGTTTTGCTTTTCAAACTATACATGTGCACAATAAATACAACCACTCAAATGGGTAGCCATGGGTTACCACACGTTGGGCCCCATGACTAAATAACGGTTAGAATGCCACACTTTGTGCAAGCTGACAAAAGGGTAGGTGTACGGCCTACCGGGTGAGACACTCCTCCATCTCTACACCCAAACTAACCGGTTGTCCACTCCGGAACACACAGTCCACAGGACTAAAACTTGTTAGCTCGGACCAGCATGACCTACCGGACTGGCATCTTATCCAGGAAGGACTCACCCCTCAGAGGTGGCCACCTACTGAGAGACTTACCCTTACCCTTCAAAGACTAGTTTTGGTGGTCTACCCTTATTGAGTACTCAACGTTGATTGTCCCACCTGGGAGAAAATTGACCCTAATCTGCTTTATTTGGAAATAGCAATTAAGGGTTTCTAAAAGTCTTGTCAAAGTTGGGTTTTAGAAAAAGTTTAGCATTTTGTGTAAAACTGCTTGTTTAACTTTCAAATGATTTGCTTGACTGAAATAAAAAAGAAATACAGTCCTTAATTGCCTTTGCAAAATAAATGTCCATATACATCGTATTTGGCTTGCCACAATAACTTTTTGGTCTTCACAAAACTCCATGCTGGAGCTTACTTGATTCTTTGCTTGCTCAAACTCAAAAGTCTTCCAAGGCTGACCTAACCCCGCTTGGGGTAAACACGAAACATAAGGTTACATTCGAGCTGTACCTGCCTTACATAAATAATTTCTTAGCTCAACTAGTTACAACCATGACTAGCCATGACCCTAATGTCCTAAGCTTTAAGGCTAGGTGATAAAGAATTTTATAAAATAAATTTTAGTTGATAAGTTAAAATAACTTGGAGTTCTAAAATAATTGCTAATAAATTATAGACTCAATTAATAATTCTTGAGTGTTATTTTTAATAAATAAACTAAGGTTTGAATTTTAAGTCCTAAATAATATTAATAAATGGTGATTTAACAATAGCTTTATTATAAATAAATAATAAATTACAAATAATCTTTAATTAATTTTTAAATAGATAATAAATAATTAGTAATAAATAAAATTAATAATGAATGAATTATTTTAAATTTTAATTAATAAATAACAAATAGATTTTTTTATAAATGATATTTTATTTACTATAAAGGATTTATTACTATAGATATTATTTTTAATAAAAGATCTCATTTATTTGATAAAGAAAATATTAATAAACCAATCCAAATCTTCCTAGAGTTTCGAATTTTATAGAGAAAAATAGAGTAGTAATTCTATTTAAGGTAATAAAATTTGTTAATAAAAATAACTTAGACTTCAAAAGAAAATACTCTTTCACCATGATTTTCCTATTGCTAGAAAGGATTCATGAACACATTCTCCAATATCAAATAATAAACCAATCTATTCAAGTACACATGCTTGACTTATCACATACTATCACAAGGCTAACCCCCTCCTAGACATAATCATCAATCTGGGCTTCAATAAAAAATAGAAACATAAGAGCCAAATCAGCTTTGGTGTCATGGTCTCTAACATTCTTCAAACATCCATAAAATTCATTAAGCACGAAGAACATACATGGATTCAAAAGAAAATTCATACAACTTAGTCCTATACAACAATCATCATGCCTTAACTCCATCCCCTTAATCCACATGCATATACTCAATCCCTTATCCATATTTCATTCTTCCTATCAATATCTAAGAGTCATGAATACTGAATTAAAAGAAGGATTAAAGGAAAATACTTGATTTGATGAACACTTCGATGAAGAATTAAGAAGGTCCACGCGATTGAGAGCCTTGAATGATCCAACGGAAAATAGCCATGGTTGATGGTTGATCAACCATTTCAGTTGGAAGAAAGAGAGAGAGAGAGAGAGAGAGAGAGAGAGAGAGAGAGAGAGAGAGCATTAGAACGGTACAGTCGAATGGAAGAGGATGAACAAGAAGGTTGTCCTTGACTTACCTTGTTGATGTTCTTGAGACCTTCAAAGAAAAGTTAATTTTGATCCGCTTGAAAATTCTTGTTTGCGAGGTTTTGTGTTATAAATACCATAAATGAAGTTTAGGGATTAAATAGGAGTGATTTGGAGTATTTGAGAGTGATTGGAGGTGTTTAGAGTAGGGTTAGGCTTGAAGAAGGTTAGTGTGTGTTCTTAGTATTCTTGGTGTTCTAAGTGAAAATGGAGAGAGTTTGAGAAAATGCTGCACAAATTCTGGTAGAGGGCTGGCTGAATGGTCTATAGTGAATGAGAGTTTCGATTTTCAACAAGAAGGAGAGAGAATGATCAGGTTTTATTTGAAATTTAAATGGAGGAAATAGTGGAGATGTTTAAGATAAGAGATTAGCTAATGGTGTTTGATCAATGAAGGTTTCTATGCTCTCCAATGGTGCCGGCTGAACAAGGTGGTCTTGCTGAAATGATTGAAGGTTAATGTTGCTCCAAGGCTGGCCGAAATTCAGTCTTAAATGGCAGAGAAAATTCTGGTTTATTTGCTTAATTCAGGAGTGTTTTAATGGAGTAAAATGCTGGAATTATTTGAAGTTTCAAAAAGAGTTTGAATGGAGTGATCTTAGGAGTGTTTTGAGGTGTGGCTATGGAGTCCATATGCTCAAGGTAAGTGTGGGGTTAATGGTGTTCAGTTTATGGCTAATCAAGGACTAATTCTACAGAAGTTGAAGGGTGATTTTCGGCCTAGGCTTGAAAGAAGCAAAACTGGAAAAATTCTGGTTTAATGCTCAAGAATTTCGGAGGTTGATGAAAGATTTTTGTGCAGAATTTGCTGCACTTCTCCAACCCGATTTGCAGCTGTTCCTTGAGAGGGTTTGAAGGTCTTTCTAAGGTGGTTTTCCAGCCTTCTTCCTGGAGAAATATAGAGGAGTTTTGCTGTCTTGAAGATGAATCAAAATAACTTCATTTACTTGGTTGAAAGCTGTGAAAATGACCAGAATTTTTCCTGGTTTTGTGCAGTCCGAAAATTGCACAGATTTTCCAACCTTCAAGCCACAGAAAATTAGTGGGTTTACTGGCTGAATTTTTGAAGAAATGGTCTGCAAATATTCTGGAAAATTTCCAGATTTTCCTTTACTAGAATATGAACAACATGAAGGTGAGTTTAAAGGTGCTATCATGGTGATTGATTTTCTCTTGGAAACCCTTCCTATTTCTCCTCCTATTTTCGGCCAACTTCCCTTCCTCCAAAGCTGATTTTCAAAATTCAAGGTGGAGGGATTGTCACAGAATTTTTTTGGAATTTAAAAGAAAAGCTTAAATGATGGGATTTGAACTCATGACCTTAGAAATTAATTCACCAAGCTCTAACCACTATACCACACTAACTCTTGTTCTTATTTTCTCAGCCACATATTCTTCTTATGAAATTCCCAAGCTTTCTTCCTATTTTGACCTCAAGCAAAATTATCATTTTGCCCCTCCTACTCAATAAGCATAACTAAGCATTTTAACCTATAATCCACAACTCTAAAGCACATAAAATCATTCAAAAACATATATATTCATGCAAAATAATATGATATGCATCCCGACCCCCTTACTCTAAGGTTGGCTTTAGGTGGGGTTTCACTCTTCCCTTTTCCAAGTTGTCAAACCCCTATCTCTTGTTGGGTCTACAATCCCCTTAGTTATAGTTTTGTAGGTTAGTTTCTTCTTGTACTTTTTTTAATTTTTTCTTTATTATTATTTTTCCTTCAATTGAACTCCTCTTATTTAAGGAGTTTAACCTGTGTTTTTTTATCTTGGTGGAGTCAGTGAATTATGGAGATTGTTAATGTGTTTGAAGAGAAAGATTATGTATTGTTGGAGGATTTAAGAGAATAATTGAAAATGCAATTCAAGAAGCAAACGGGGCTTTTTCTCTTTGTTTCTAGATTTACCTTGCCAAAATTGGTATTTCTTTGCCTTTTACAATCCTTCACTAGGTATTGTAATTACCAACCTTTCTCAACTTCCTTTGTTGCTTACTTTCAAATGAGGGAGCGAAATCGTGGCTGCGCACCAGATCAATTTTGGGATTCTAGGCTATGCTAAGATAGCCCAGAAAGTTTCTCGAGCATAACAATATTGCCCCGAATGCTATCCTCTATGTTGTTGGATGCTGTTTATATACTGTTGCCAACTAGCTTGCACTTGGAATGGGTTGTCTTAGCTGCCTAGAAAAAGAAGCACTTGCTTTTGGAGAAGCATGCGGCTCTCAATGTTAAGGAGTTCGATGTGATTCTTAAGGCATGTGAAAGTAATGGGGTGTAGTTCATGGATGGAACCATGTGGATGCACCACTTTTGCATAGCTAAAATGAGAGAGTTCCTCAATGACCTACTCCGTTTTGGTCAGCTCAAATTGGTATAAAAATATCTCCCTACCCCACACCAATAAAATAAAAAAAAAAAGTATTGGTTATTCTTTCAATTTGCCCTTAAATATGTCAATTAAAGTATCTCTTCTGTGAAAGTTTGCTGATTGAATTATTGCGGTTACTGCAAAATCACTGGTAAATGAATTTTGCGCTGAATTGAATTCCATTCTTAAAAAAAAAAAAAAAGTAGAGGCAGTTAATATGGGAATTAGGCATCTAACTCTTGTAATACCCCAACCGAGTCTGAGATGCAAACATAATGAGAGATCAAATACCTTCAGATATTGAACTGATACATACTAAGAAGATGTGCACATATTTTAATCCTCAGTTTGTTAGTTACAGACTTATTTGAATGAGAAAATTTACTGCTAGCCATTATTCCTAAGTTATTCTTTAGATGCTACCTTTTGCAAGGGAACTCATCTATATTTTATGTTTCATAAAAAGACTTATGTCATATGCTTTCTATCTTTTACTCAAGCTCTTTTTTATTGGCGTGTAGAGTAGTCTAATACACTAGAAATCTTTAATGTTTATTTCTATTAACATAAGGTTCTAAAGTGATGTGTTGGCCTAATATCTTGATGCCTATTTTGGGTTCTTATTAACCATGTGAACTATAAAACTGTAAGTAGAAAATCCTTATTTACATGTATTTCTTATGTATCTCCCACAAAGACACATTAGTAGCAATAGTAGGTTTTGGAGCTTAAATAATTCATATTTCATTGCAATGGTAATTTCTTCCTTTGCATGGATGTGCAGTGGTTATCTTTATTGGAATTGCAGTACTAACATACAAGTAATTGACCTAGAAATGCTGCAGGTTCAAAGTATTTTTACATTTGCTGTTAATCCCATTTTTCTAGAAAATGACATATGATAAGCCAGATTTGGATGGTCTTGATGCCATTGGTGATGCTAGACGGTATTGCATAAGGTCAATTTTGTTGGCTAACGACTTTGAGCTACCAAAATCTGTAACTGCATTGCGTGGCCCTATTTTTAATAAATCAAGGGTGATTTTATCATATGGAGCTTTGTTATATTGGGAAAATGGGAAGGTCGCTACCTTCATTTGCTCTTTTCTGTCGAATTTGACAATGGATTTAACTGCTGTTAGAACAAAGGGCACTCTACATCTTCATTATTTTTGAGTTGCTTAGCTCATAGCTGATATTCTACAAGCTAGGTTTCCACTTTAGTTTCTGCTGTAGAAACTTCTCTTTTTGTATGTCTCCCGTAATTTAGTTTTCCATTTAGGCTTAAAATACAATTTACAATTTATATGGATGTACTTTCTACAATGAATTTAGAGTCTTTGCATTGATATTGGAGTTAAATGTTTTATTGCAGAATAAAGGCCTTTTTACTTACTGTTTACTCCTCAATGGAGATATTAATTTCAACTACTTCAATTTCGCTCTCAATATAACAATGTATGGTCTCTTCTAATAATCTTAAGGTACTTTTTTCTTTACTTGCTAGAAATGTGGCTTTATGATAGTTCTTCTTTGATAAGGAAAGAGTTTCTTTAGCAAGGGGTGCTATATCTCACACAACCGAAAGTTGCACATGATTGGTTTTGGTGAAACTTTTCATGTGATCTTAGGATTTCTTTTGACTTTAGTCATATTGTTGTCAAGCTATAGCCACACTAAGCTTGTACTTTTGGGGTGGGAGTTGTTTGAAAGAATGATTGTGCAATTTGGGATTGAGCCTAATTTACAACAGTTTGCTTGTTTGGTGGCAATAAAGGACATTATACAGATTTCAGATAATAAATTTAGTTTTATGCCTGGGCGTTCTACTATGGAGGCAATTCATTTATTACGGCAGATGATTAGATATTATAGGGAAAGAAAAAAATTTACATATAGTATTTATTGATTTGGAGAAAGCCTATGACAAATTGCCTAGAAAAGTAGTTTGGTGGGTACTGGCTAAGAAAGGTATCTCGATAGAGTATATTACTCTCATTAAAGATATGCATGGGGGAGCATGTATGAGTATAAAGAGTTGCGCTAGAGTGACTGTAGAGTTTCCTATTACTATTGGGACGCATCAAGGATTAGCGCTTAGCCCTTTCCTCTTTGCAATTGTTATGGACGAGTTGACTTGCACTATATAGGAGGTTGTGCCATGGTGTATATTGTTTGCTGATGATATTGTGTTGATTGATGAGATTAGAGTTGGTGTAAATGCTAAATTGGAGTTGTGGCGACAGATATTAGAATCTAATGGCTTTAGAATTAGTAGAAGTAAAACTGAGTATATGGAATGCAGGTTCAGTAGTAGCAGAAATATAGCTCAGTGTGTAACTTTGGATGATAGAGATATATCGTTAGGCGATTGCTTCTGATATCTAGGATCTATTATTCAAAAAGATGGAGAACTCGATAGTGACGTTGCACACCAAGTTACTATGGGTTGATTAAAATGGAGGAGTGCGACTGGTATTCTATGTGATCGTAATATACTATTGAGCTTAAAGGAAAAGTTTTGTAGAATAGCCATAAAACCTGCCTTACTATATGGCACGAAATGTTGGGCAGTTAAAATGTGTCATATTCACAAAATGAAAGTATGTGAGATGCGTATGTTACGATGGATGTGTGAATATACTAGAAAAGATAAAGTTAGAAATGAGAATTAGGGAAAATTTAGGAGAGGCATCTGTTGAGGAGAAGATGAGAAAAAGCCGCTTGCATTGGTTTGGACATGTATAGAGAAGATTGAGGGATGCACCTGTTAGGAGGATTGAGGGAATGAGGCAAGATAGGTTAGACAAAGGTAGAGGTAGGCCTAAAACGACATAGATAGAGGTGATTAGGAGAGATATATCTTTGTTAGATTTAGATGAAAGTATGAAGGTTGATAGAAGGAAGTGGAAAGAGAGGATTCATGTGGATGACCACACGTAACCTGATATTAGTTCATGTAACCGACTCCAAGTTTTTTGGGGCTAAAGCTTAGTTTGTTGTTGTTTTATTGTTGTTGCTTGTTTAGTGGATTTATTAGGTAAAGCAGGGAGAATTGAAGAAGCACTACAGATAGTGAAAAATATGCCTACAAAACTAAGTAGTAGCATATAGGATTCTTTGTTGAATGCTTGCAGAATCTATGGTTATGTGTCTCTAGCAGAATTTATAGCAAAAGAATTTTTTGTGATGGAAAATTCAGGGAATATGTAACATTATCCAATATATATGCGAATGCTGCAATGCAGAAAGAGGTTAACGTGGTAAGAAAAATTATGGAAAAGAAGGGAATCAAAAGAGAGGTAGGTTGCAGCTAGTTGGACACAGCTTAAAAATAGAATACACACTTTTGTGACTGGTGGGAGTCTGGAGTTCCGTAATTCAAATGAGTACAAGAAAGTCAGAGTAGATTAATGAGAACTTTGGTTAAGTGCATATATGAACCTAATACTGGAGTTGTTCTTTATGACGGACATGAGGAAGTGAAGGCAGACTGAGTTTGTGGTCATATTGAAAGGCTAGCTACAAATTTTGAGCTGATTCAATATGGCTCTGGAATGCCAATTAGGATCACAAAACATGTTCGTGTTTGTGCAGATTGTCACTGTTGCATGAAGTTTATTTTAGGAGTAACAAGAAGAAAAATCATTACGAGAGACGCGAAGTGCTTCCGCCATTTTAACAAAGGATCATATTCATGCAAGGACTATTGGCAATCACATAATTGATTAAACGTTGAATTTACAAAGTTGAGCAACTTAAATCCAGACTCTTAAATCCTTTTAATTTACAAAGTTGACAAAGGAGCATTTCCTGATTTTTCAAAGTTGAGCAACTTAATTTACAAAGTTGACAAAGGAGCATTTCCTGATTTTAGAAAGTGTGGGAGCAACTTTAATCCTTTTAATTTCTATGCTTGACAGCAAGAGTTACTGCCAATTAGTTCCTTCTTAGTCAGAGGGGAGATTTGACCATTCTTAATGCAAATGACTTAGGAATTGAATAATTAAGGTACTATTGTCTTCACAATAGTCGCACTTCAAGTGCAAGTTAGAATATGGAGATAAGATGGAAGAAAGCATAAGAAGAAATTGTGAAGACTGACATCAAGCCAATTTCATTTAGGTGCAATTTTCAAGTCATAAAGGTATGCTTGTGATCTAGATTATGTTCATTGTATAACATTTTGCACATTATTTATTGCAAATTCATGTATGCTTGCCAATACCCATATCTATGAAAATTATTAACCGTAAGCAAGAAAAATGTCAAAAGGCCTCTATGTAAGTAAATATATGAAGTTATAGCTCTCACTGTTTTCTTAAACATTAGAAATAATGACTAGAATACATGTATAAGATATGATAGACCAAAACTTAGGTATTCAACAGCTTTCTAGGTCGATTAATTAGAAATCAGATCACTACCCCATCTAACAACAATTGCGGAGATTGATTCTATTTGGGATGATAGCAGTTTCGATTCAATTTTCTCCAACTTCCTCTTGATACATATAGTTAGGGTCATGCAATTTAGCAACATCTTCAGGTAAACTAGAGTCAATCCATGAAGATAATTCCAGCTCACTATTTGCATCCAATTCCTATTACAACTCTTTTTTTTTTTTTTTCGTTCATTCATCCTCTCAGCCACAGTCAAAATAATTTGATGGTTCAGCATAAACAAGAATAGAAGAAGTGTATCTCTTAGTTATATTCATATATAACCCAGGTTATTATTTTTAGGCAATATAGAATTTAGTTTGTTACTAAAAAACCTTAGAGGTGTTAGTGTTGTGCCCTAGAGACAATCACTTGTACATTATATATAACACATTTTATTTTAATAAAATGCATTATTTATCTTACAGTTTCTTTTGTTTACTTTAAGTAATATAACTGTTCGATAAAGTCCCCAGTACAACACTGTGTTAAGAAAATTATGATAGAGATCATGATATGAGATTCCTACTACACTGGATGGTGTTAGTACTTAAATAGTCCCTAGTCATAGTATTAATGAGACAGGACATCATTAATACGTTAAGACTAGCATATGTTAGACTTCCTGATTTGATCAGGCGGTGGTTCTCATAACCGTGAGTATTGAGATACTCAAAATTAACACATTTATGCTTATTAATGGAACAAGTTCATTGGATGGCCTAGCTTTGAGATAATCACATTGATAACTATTTAGTGCCAGTGATATAATCTCAATATAGCAAACGTGTAAGTATCCTTAGACTTGAGATCTCCAAGGTACTTTGTTTGCTGAGCCTTGTACTTTGATTCCAATCTCCGGAGCTCGATCGAGGGCCGCCTATGGGATGGATATTAGGTACATGGTGAGATAAACAAAAGTAGTTGAGAGGGTCAATAAAGGATTCACCACTCCTAATAGTAGGGGCGAATATCTCACGGCCACTTGTAGGAATTACTACTCGAAAGTCCTTGGCCAAGGCAATTGTGTATTGGAAACAGTTCCAATTGATACACATCTAGAGTAGTGGGTTCCTGGTACAAGTACTATTGTATTCGGGCCAGAATTAATTCTGGAGGGAGTTGGCACTAATTCCGTACTCCAAACCGAATGAGATATTGTATGGTGAAAGGAGTTGATTGCACTGAAGTTTGTTATTAAAGGGTTCATGTCAAGCCACTTGACTTTCTGGACTCTTGGGTGGTCATGATGTGTTGCTAGATACCGCTCATGATCTGAGAATATGGGTTTATTAATTGATAAATTAATAAACCAATCCTGATTAGAATTAATAGGATTAATTCTAAATAATTATGGATTATTAATTTCAAAGACGTTTGGATTAATTCATGTTCTCTACCAATTGATTGGGAAACCTAATAGGTCACACACAATAAAGGATTGTATACTCAATATGTTATTTGATAATAATGTGGGGTTAATTGAGAGAAAGAAAAGTTATTATGGACAAATTATAATTAGTTATAATTTGTGGTACAAGTTGTAATTGTGAGAACTTAATGTTTCCAATTACTATTAGGGAATTCTAATAGGATTAGAATTCTCAGTTTTGGGAAGGGAATTTCATGTGATATATAGTAGCTAATAACACACAAAAAACCCTAGCCAATAGCTGAAAAAACAACACACGATTCTCTCTTCCTTTGATCTCTCTTTCTCTCGTTTTTCTTCTTGAAAGAAAAATCCTAGCCGCCATTAATTTTTGCTAGCACAGAAATTTTGGTGCTTGAGTATTCTTCTGTGTGGATTACTATTAGAGATAATCACACAGTGTGATTATAGTGGGTAGACGTTCAACTCATGCGGAGGTTGATCATGAGGATTGCTGGATCGCGCCTCAACTTGAAGAAGAAAATTTTGTTCTTCGTACGATCACCCAAAGGTAAAAGCTGTTGTCTTTATTGTCGTTATGTCTTGTTTTGCACACATAGAAGAGTCCTGAGAGGGTATCTCGATTTATTTTTCACTGCATCATATAGAATACGAGCCTGAGATACCCAACAAGAGGAGGGTGAATAAAGTTTTTGGCAAGCTAAAAAATTTTTGACTATTCTGATATACAGAATAGTAAAGATCATCAAGTTTCTTGGAGTGACTTTATGGTGACAAAAAAAGTTATCCAAGAACTCTTTGAGATATATCTAGATTCAGATAAAGATTGAAGCATGAAGCAATTAATGACTTATGAAAGAAAATGAGACACAAAATAGTGGTTCGATCTACCAAGATCTACGTCCACTACCTTAAGCTCACACTTAAGGATTTTCAACTAAATTTCATTTATTCCACTTAATAAAATCAAACTGTACCACATACAAGAGAGAATCACCACACTAGGTTTTTCAAAACCTCTCAATCAAACAATCACAACAGGGTTCACCCCAAATGGGTTTTATACCACAACCTTGTATTACAAAGGAGATTGAATATCAATAGAACAGTAAAAGCTCACTTATTTGAGCAGATGATCACTAAGGTACAAAGTATAAACACTTTTACCTTTGACACAAATGAATTCACTTTGAAGCACTTGATAAAAGGAGATTTTTGTAAACTAATGAGCAATAGTATTTCTTAAAAGAATGTCACAAAAATCTTATGTTTAATCTTGTTTAGAGACTATTTATAGAACAAAAAAAGTGAAGTACCAACGGCTATAAAACGGCTATAATTTTTCTGTTAAATTCACCCATATTTTGGACTCAAGTTTTAGACGACGATGCATCCAAAAGGTAAGTCCAAAATAGCACTTTTTTAGGTAGAAACATTTCAACATTATTTATAAGATTTTGGACGAATCTTTTGGATGCAAAAACATCCAAACTACTTAATCCAAAATTTTGAGATTTTCAAACTTTGAAATCTTTTTCTTTGTGTACTTCAAGGTAAAAATCAATTTGAACCAAAAAGGTAAAGAGACATAGGAATTAATAGAAATACATTAATAATACTTCCTAATTTAAAGATTTTCTATAAGGACTTCTTGGTATGCAGCTGATAGGGCCTAAATTAGTCATATTTTTCTTAGTTATTTGAGACTATTTTTGTGAAACATTTTGTGAAATAACTGGTCATATTCCTTCATATTTGATATTTCCCTTATAAAAATACTTTTCTGTAATTTTATGCAAAAATAAGAAAAAATTAGAGCTAATTGTGTGATTTTCCAGAATAGAGGCGGCGCCAACCCAAGAAGGTAGAACCGGCGCCGGTTAGCTACTGGAAGCACAAAGGAATTGAAGGAACAGGGAAACAATTGAAATTGGAAATCAACAAAGGCTGCTACAAAAGAAGTAATTTCGGCTGGCTTCATCACTTGAGCCGACAACAAGAAGAAGACAATTGCAACAAAAGCAACAGAGGAATTAATGAAATTCGGCGGCTCAATTCCAATTCAACAACAAAGGAATTTCGGACAGCAAGAAGAAAGCAACAGCAACAAAGTGAAGTAAATTCGGTGGGGCCAAGGTGGAGAAAAAAGTCAATAATGATAGGCTGTAAAGGAAGTAGCCAAAACAAGAACAAAGAAAAGAAAATAGCAGCTTTGGTCTTCAGCCGAAGTAGATGGAATTCAACTTAGCAAGCCGATGCAATAACATGAAGACAAAAATAGAATTTCGGTGGCTTATGGGCTTGGGATTGCGGCTTGATCGAGCCGATTGCAACAAAATTGATTTCGGTTGTTGGGTTTTAGCAATTTCATGGCTTGAAAGAAAGGAAGCCGACTTCAATAATTACAATTCAAACATCAAAGGCTTCAGCAAACACGACAAAGCAGAAAAAGACAAAGTCCAATCCAACTTAATTTTCAATTCAATTTACAATGTCAACGGCAGTGGATTCCATTAGCTTTTATTTAGGATTTTATTTTAGCTATTATTAATCCTTTTTTGTTTTGGATTATTTTTAAGTAATTACTTCTTCTTTATTTAGGATTTTTTTAGGAACTTTATGAGCCTATAAATAAAGGCCAATTTACCCTAGAAAAAGGGGGTGCACAATGTAGAGATTTAGGTTTATTTTAGAGTGCATCACCAATATTTTCTCGAGATAAATAGTTCAAGAAGGATTGTACAAGAAGGTCTTCAAGGGAAGAAGAAGAAGACTTGTCTATGAGTATCTATTTCTTTCCTTTATTTTTTTTTCTTGAACAATGATGTGTTAATTGTTTTATTGTAATTCGACATTGTTTTAGATATTCATGATTTTTAGAGTTATTTGATCTTTTGATTAATTAATTGTTCTTCTTGGTATTTAATTACTTAGGCATATTACGAGATTAATTGGTTGTTTCTTTTCATTAGCATGCTAGACCAAAGAGGTTGGTGGTGATTTCAATTGATTAATTTCATATTTATTGGCTGTTAGCTTGCTAGACCAAAGAGGTTAATTGCTGAGGATTAAGTAATTAAAGGTTAATTGGTGTTTGCCAGACTAAGAATTAATTGATTAATTTCATGTTTTAAATTTGTCAGACCAAGGAAATTTAATCAAGGATTGTGTTTAATGCGTCTTTTGAGTGAATTAGTTGAGACAGATCAAGTGATGCTAATTTATCTAGATGATAGTGATTTCATGAATTGACCATCGAAGTGAATCTACATTCATCCTTCATGATACCAAGAAAATAATTGGTTATGATAATGGTTGGGTTCTTTAAGATCATGTTTGTCTAAATAATGGCTTAAGTTACATACTTCTCCATCCTTGACATGTATATATTTTTATTTTATTTTATTTTATTTTATTTTATTTTTATTTATTTTTAACTTTATTGAGTCGGTTAAACAATGAAAGAAAAGTGATTAATGATACTTGTTCCTAGATGATCGACACTCGTTTGAACCATATATTATGTTAATGATGAGTACGCTTGCTCATATGTGTAATTTGGGATTAACGTTTTAATTTAAACTTGATTAGGAATGTGCTTATTTTTGTATGATTTTTATACCTAATCCATACGCATCAACAACCCTATAAACTTTGAACTTTTTTTTTATCTTCCATACTTGAATTCTAGTACTGAAGAGTTGCTTAATAATTATATATGAATGCCTTAGAAGAATAGAGGTTAAACATGTTCTATCACATATAGATTACATAAGTTAGTTCACATCAATGTTTGTCATTAGTCAAAACATAGGAGAAAGCCCTTAGGGCTAACAATCTTCCCCTTTTTGAGTGATGACAAACTTGATAAAAAATTATATATATAAAGAACAATAATGTGTATAGAGTGAACATGTTGATCGAGAGAGATAAGAACATTTTTTATTGAAATACAATTCTCGTATTATAGGTTTCAAAGAGAATTTATGAGATTAAGATAGATAATTTTGAAGCATATACTCACAAGCATGGCTCAATAAGCATATGGCTTATCCTATCTCCATATCCTTATAAATATTCAAAATGAGATAATGATTCAATAAATAAAAGAGATGTAGTAGGCAAATTATATGAGGAGATACTCCCCCTTAATATTTGCTTATATGAATATTTCAAAATGAGAGGGAAAATTAAAATCAATTTTATACATCCAAAACGTATGTCCAAAACATTTGTGAAAGAATGTATAAAACCCTTTTAGATGCGGGTTTTGAATGTCCAAAAGGTGTGTTCCTAAAACAGTATGACTTTTAGAAAAAGATTTTTGGATCAAGAAAATATGAGTCCAAAACTCCCCCTAACACAATGCACAGGATAATGGATTTTTCAGATTTTCAAAGACTTTTTAAACATAAGGAAGACAATCCATCTGACTGAAATTTTGATTTTGTCACAGAATTATATCCACATCTTCTCAAATTAGTCTCAAAGATACCTTTATTATAAAGAGAATACTTTTGGATAAAAAGATTTGAGTAACCATAAACTGAAATCAAAGATGATCAATTTTTATATCAAATAGTTCATCAAATCAACCACAAGGTATTATAAGCAGAAGTTTAGCAAAAAATTATTCCAACATTCCAAGTAGAAACTTCTAATAATTTTTCAATAATCATATCTAATAAAGCAAATATTTTCCCAAACAGTTTCATATCAGATTATATCAGTCTAATATCTTTCCAGTCATTACAGCAACATCAACAATTTCCAAAATAGTATTATATCAGTTCATATCTTCCTAGTCATTCTGATCAGTCTAATATCTTCTCCCCATTTATATCTTAACCAATATCCCAGTCATTTATACGGTCTAATCAGTCTAATCTTTTTCCCCCCTTTGTAATCAATCAAAAAGAGTAATAACACAAAGGAAGTAGAAATAGAATATAGATAGATAGGAAATAGTCAGAATTTAAGCAATATGCAGAAATTAAGCAATTATCCTTATGCATAATCTAAAGACAGGTAAGTAAATTGTTCAAACTGCAGAAAGTAAATTGTTCATGATATTAGAAAGATATCAACTAAAGATCATTCTGCCCAACTGGTCTTCTTAGGAGATGTTAATGGTTTCAGCTTTTGAACCGGCACCCTTTTTAGAATGTTGACTAGCTATCCGATTAGTTTTTCTCTTCACCACAACATGCTTTTGTCTCTTTCCATATGAAATATGTGGTTTAGAGGATGCAAAAGGTGCAACATTTTCCTTAATCGAAGATCTTATCTGGGTTTGATTACTAGCATGCTTTTCCTCCGCGGCAGGCAAATAAGTTTCTTTTTCAATGACGGGTTCATCTCTTGTTTCATTTTCTTGAGCAGATATTGTTGGAGTAGATACAGGTGCATCTATTTTTGCAATCTTTTCTACTGTAGTCAATTTGTTTCCAAAACTTTGAAGCTCAGAACTGAAATTATCCAATTTCACAGCCAATGAATTGATGGCATCTAATATGCTCACAGATAATCCCTCATCCTTTTCTTTCCCTTTAGCAGAGGATTCTGCCTGAGGATCATCTTCAAACTTTCTTTTTATTCCAGCAACAGGAACAGACTTTCCTTCAGCTTTAATTTCATTAAATTTTCTCTTTCTTTACCCTCAGTGTCTCTCAGCTGAAGGTCTAAAAGGGGGAGCAACAAAGTATGCAGCGGAAGCGAAAATCGAAAAATTGGAAAAACTGAAGAACAAGAAAATCCTGACCGGAGCCGGCGCCGGTTCCGACAGCCTCAATCGAAGCCGGTCCCGGTCTGGTGGGACTCCGAGGTAAAAAAAACCTAACCTTTTCTTCTTGTTCTCAGAGTTGGCTGGACCAGAATGTATGGAACTGAGGTAGGTGCGTTGGTGGAGACCTCTGATGCGATTCCTGCTAGCCTCCTACTCCATCTGTGCATGTAGGTGAATGCCAATCTCTCGATCTTCTAGTATATGACCTGTCTAATCCCGTTTGGTGAACAACTTACAGGGTTAAGGAATATTTTCGAGAGAGAGAGAGAGAGAGGGCTATGTCGTTCTGTTTTCACCAGAGAAGAAGCAGTGTCAAAAAACAACGTCCTTCTCTATTCACCTATTTAACCCAAATAAAACTCTAGGTTAAATTGGACTGGCCCATTGGACTCTTAGTTTAGCCTTTTGAACTAAATTAATTATTCTAATTAGAACTAAATAAATGGCCCAACAAATAATTAATTCCCAACCCAAATAAACTAGTCCAATTAACAAGCTTATATTAGTTTAATCTCAGGTTAATCTTTAATTATTCAAATTGGGTCAAAGCCCTGAATAATTAATTAACTCACCAAACTAATTTAATTAATTCTCTCTCTCCATAGACTTTTATTTTATTCTAACCCAACAATTAAATCAGGCTACTTAAATAAAATATATTTCATTTAATTTAATTTAAGATTAATTCATTAGCCTGTATTTAATTAGGACTCACATTCTATACTGGGAACCAAAAGACACACCGCCTTGGCTACTAAAATGACCAAAATACCCTTGCCATATAAATAACTATATTTTGCATTTTAAATATTTCATAATATCACCGTAAGAAAATATTGACCACAATGATAATGTTGCATTAGCAAAGTCTCCGACCTACAGGTGTAATAACTAAAATACCTCTCTATACATCGACGTACATTTAAAGAGGAAGAAATGTACTAACACCTCTCTAAATGACATCTACCATCCTTAGGCTTCTAGTCCAATGATCCACGACTTTCTGGATTATTTCCGCTTTCTAAGGGAGCTACCCTAAAACAAATATCCAAGTCATATTTCCCAGGGCCCTGGATATTTAGATCATTCAGACAACCACAAAGGGCGATATAGTATAGAAACTATCTTGTACAAGTCTGTCTTAACTAACTAGTCACACAAACCCAACATGCAAGTATATTGGTCTTACGATAGAACCTCAACTATAGCATATCAAAGTACATACTTCCAACTTCGTCAGACCACTAACTCATACTCAAGTCATAGAGTACCAGTCCGCGCTATAGCAGTAGTAGTCTAAGTTTCTACCATATAGTACTTTTAGAAACCACTACTACAAGTCCTATTCTACACATTCAAAAAACGTTTATGTCATGAAGTGAGTGGACTACTCACTGGCTAAAAGTAAGCCATTCCCTATTTGAAATTCATAACATAATAACCTAAATATGATGAGATTCTCATTCTCATCAATCAGTTAAGAACGAACGTTTATGTGTTAAGTAACTCGTGATCCATACCTTACTGTGAAAGACCACCATTCATATGGACCACTTACTTAAACACAATGGGTCTTTGCCAAACGAAATTGTGCACAAATAAAATGTAAATTCACAAACGATTTCTGAAAATAAATTCTTTTATTAAAACATTAGATATTTACATCAGAAACCTAGTCTAAGATGATATATTTTCCAACATTAGTAGCTTCCATTCATTACCCATTCTCACATAACCCATTCTCTCAAAGGAGTCAAAGTTGTAAACATTCATCTTTGTTAGATCACTAGGAATAGAATTTAAATCAACATGAAAATGACTGAACACTCTAGATGACAGATTTCCATAAGGCGGAGCTTTGCTTGATGTATTCCTTGATTGCAGCATTAATTTGGCAGCTAAAAACCCAAAGTTTATTTGCCTAACCTCTGCTAGGGCTAACATGATTACCATTTGCAGAATGCTTATGGAGGTCTTATATCCATAGCTCGGAACCATCATAGCGGAAACCATATGGTGCAGAATTCTTCCAACTCCATTAAGCCATTTAGTACTTTTGTTACTAGAGTTCCCAAAACTCTTCCCTCTAGTAAAGATTTCCTCAAATTTCTTCAAATCAAATATATCATTTCCCTATGGAAATTTGTTCAACTCAAAATACTGAATTCCAGCATCCCTCACATCACAGATCCTATTTAACAGATGTTGATCAAACTCAATATCTTTTCCTTTAACTCTTGACACATACCATCGAATCATGAAACCTCCCCCAATTTTTTCAAGACGACCTTTTCTTAAATTAGCATAAAATTCCCAGACAAGTGGAGTAAATAATTTTTCATCAACAGAAAGCAAACTACCCCATCCAATGTGTTTAAACATATCTAATACATTTGAAAGATTTAGAAAGGCCGAAGGATTTGCACAGTATCCAGAAATAACCGTTCTATTCCTTGAAACCCAGTCATTATATTCAGTTTCACATTTAGAGTTTATGAAACGGAGTACCTAATTTCCAGAACTCACTTGTTCCGGAGAAGACTTTGATGAGTCGTAGTGTGATGCTGAGAAGTCTGGTTGAGGAGAAACTTCTTTTCCTTTCGCTTTGCTTGAAATTGAACTCTTTTTCTTCATCTTCTGAGACGTTTTGTACCCTTTCTTTGGTTTTGGTGCAGAAGATTTTATTTTTTCCATTCGAAAGATTAGGGCTTTTTCTTTTTGGACTGGCGGTTTTTTTTTAAGAAGAAGAACATAGAGATTTTTGGAGGAATCGGTTACAAGGGTTTTGAGAAAAATCAGAGCGCTTTGAATGTCTGGAGTAATGTGATATAAAGTGCATTGAAAAGATAATTTTTTTTTATTGATAAAAAAAAAGATAAATTTTTCACAGAAGTTTAGAGAAACACGCAAACCAACTTTTTGAAATTAAAAAATTGGAATAAGGAAAAATATAGAGAGAGAGTGTGTGTGTGTGTGTGTGTGTGTAAGAGTGTTTTGGATTTTGATCCAAGCCGAAATTATCATCCAAACGAGACTTTTTCAGAAATGCATTTTGGATGCAGGATTTGGACTTAAATATTGCGTCCAAACAGTTGTTGGTGTGTTGTGGATACAAACACTGTTTCCAAAAAAATTTTCTTCACTAATCCTACAAAATAATAAAAAAAAACTTATGCAAAAAGATTAGTTTTCAAATTTTTGTAATTCCCAAACCTCTTCTCAGATTGTTGAATCTTTCTTCAACTAGAGGTTTAGTGAAGATATCTGCAAGTTGTTCATCAGTTGAAATTATTCAACACACACATCGCCTTTGAGCACATGATCTCGGATGAAATGATGTTTAACTTCTATATGCTTTGTCCTAGAATGTTAAACATAATTTTTTGTTAGATTGATAGCACTTGTATTATCACATAATATAGGTACGCAATTAAAGTTAAAACTAAAATCTAGCAATGTATTCTTCATCCACAAAATTTGAGCACAACAACTGCCGGCTGCAATGTATTCAGCCTTAGTAGTGGATAAGGATACACACGCCTGCTTTTTATTGTGCCGTGACACAAGAGTGTCCAAGAAATTGACAATGGCCACTAGTATTTTTTCTTTCAACTTTACAGCCTGCATAATCTGTATTAGTGTATCTTATAAGATCAATTGTGTTAGTGTGAGGATACCATAAGCCATAATCATATGTGCCAATTAGATATCGGAGTATACATTTTACTATACATAGATGTGATTCTTTTGGAAAAGATTGAAAATTAGCACAAAGACATACTGAAAACATAATGTCTAGTTGACTAGTAGTAAGATAGAGTAGACTTTCAATCATACCTCTATACTTACATTCATCTACTTTCTTACTCTTTTTATCTTGATCAAGTTTTATAGAAGTACTCATAGGTATGCAGATTTCTTTTGCTTCATTCATTCCAAACCTTTTGAGCAACTCTTTGGCATACTTAGCTTGATTTATGAAGATCCCATCCTTGGTTTGCTTAATTTGCAACCTGAGAAAGAAGCTTAGTTCTCCCATCATACTCATTTCGAATTCTTGTTGCATAGTTTTAGCAAACATCTTGCACAAAGAGTTGTTAGTAGCACAAAAAATGATATCATCAGTATAGATTTGAACAATTAGTAGATCACCAGAATTATCAGATTTGACGAATAAGATGGTATCAATCAAGCCTCTTGAATAACCTTTTGAAATCAAGAAACCACTACGTCTCTCATACCAAGCTCTTAGAGCTTGCTTTAATCCATAAAAAGCTTTAGAAAGTTTGAAAACGTAATTTGAAAAGTACTCATGAATAAAATTAGGAGGTTGTTCAACATACACTTCCTCCTCAATAAAACCATTTAGGAATGAACTCTTAACATCCATTTGATAGAGCATAAAACTTTTGAAGGATCCAAAAGCAAGAAGCATTCTTATGGATTCTAGTCTAGCAACAAGAGCGAATGTCTTATCATAATTAATACATTCTTCTTGATTAAATCCTTGTGCGACTAATCTAACTTTATTTCTAATCGCAACTCCATTTTCATCAAATTTATTTCTAAATACCCATTTGGTACCAATAACAGGACGATCAAGATGTCTAGGGATAAGTTTCCAAACTTGATTTCTTTCAAATTGGTTTAATTCTTCTTGCATAGCAATAATCCAAAATTTATCATGCAATACTATATCAATACAGTTAGGTTCTATATTTGAAAGAAGAGTAAAGTTGTCAATGAAATACCGTCTAGTTTTAACTCTATAGTTTGGATCACCAATGATTTGTTCTTTGGGATGACCTGTTTTGTATTTCCAGTCTTTTGGCAATTGTTGGTTTGTAGAATCTTCAATTTGTTCTTTTCCTTGTTCAGCTTGTAGCTCTTCAATTTCTTCTTCTATTGCATGAGTATCTAGCGGTGGAGCTTTGAGTTGATCTAATTTGATTTCCTTTGAACTTCCTATATCATTATCATCTCTTTTTAAAGTATAAATGTTAGATTCATCAAACACAACATGCATGAATTCTTCCACACAAAGAGTTCTTTTGTTGTACACTCTATATGCCTTTTTATTGGAAGAGTATCTAAGAAATATTGCCTCATTGGATTTTCTGTCAAATTTTTCAAGATTATCTCAGGTATTTAAGATAAAACATTTACAGCCAAACACCTTAAAATAAGAGATAAATGGAGTTTTGTCAAACATAAGTTCAAAAAGAGTTTTTCTCAAAAATGGTCTTAGCATAACTCGGTTTACTATATAGTAAGCTGTATTAACAGCTTTAGCCCAAAAATATTTTGGAAGGGTATTTTCACAAAGTATTGATCTAACCATTTCTTGCAAAGTACGATTTTTCCTTTCAACAACACCATTTTGTTGAGGGGTTTTTGCTGTTGAAAATTTGTGAAAGACTACATTTTCATCACAGAAGTGAGTAAATTCATTGTTGCAAAATTCTTTGCCATTATCACTTCTCATAGAAATCAATTTGCATCCAATCGAGTTTTGGACGCGTTTAATCAGTTTCGAAAATTTAGAAAAGGCTTCATCCTTTTGTCCAAGAAATAAAGCCCAAGTAAATCTAGAAAAATCATCAACAAGTACATATGCATACTTCTTACCTCTAAGACTGACTATCCTCATTGGTCCAAACAAATCAATATGAATTAATTTGAGTGGTTTTGAGGTTGAAATCATTTTCTTAGGTTTAAAAGAGGTTTTGATTTGTTTCCCAAATTAACATGCGTCACAAATTTTACTTTTATCAAACTTCATTTTTGGTAGTCCCGTAACAAGCTCTTTTGAAGATGGTTTATTTAGCAAATCAAAATATACATGACCTAATCTTTTATGTCAAAGATAACCATCATTGTCATGGACAGATAGACATCCAATACCATTAGCTATAAGGTCATTTAAATAGACCACATATACATTTCCAATACGTTTGGCAGTAAAGATTGTTTCAAGATTTGTGCTGTCCATTATAGAATAAGAATCTTTTTAAAAGATAATTTTACAGCCATTATCACATAGTTGGCTAATGCTAAGCAAGTTATATTTCAAATCATCAATAAGTAAAACTTGTTTTATAATGGTTAAGGAGCCTTTACCAATATTACCAATGCCAAGAATCTTTCCTTTCTTCTTGTCTCCAAATGTAACGAATCCTTCATTTGTGGTCTATATATCCTCTAACAAAGCTGTGTTTCCAGTCATGTGTCTTGAACAACCGCTGTCTAAGAACCACTTGATGAAGCTTAAAGACTGTGCCTATACATGAGAAGGAGGAATAATTTTTGGTACCTATACTTTCTTGGGGTCCATGAAGGTTAGTAATATTTCCTTTTATTTTTCAGAATGTTATTCCACCGGATTCTACTTTTCTTTTAATAAAATATCTTGAAACTATATGTCCCGATTTTTCACACTATGTGCAAGCTTTGTGTATTCTGTAACATAAGGTAGATTTATCATATTGAGATTTATTATTTTTGTTCTTATTCTCATGTTCATATCCTAAGCCATTTCGATTTTCAGCATTAACAAATCTAGGCTTGTAAATTTTGTCATTATCCTCATGTTCATATTCTAAGCTATTTCGATTTCCAGCATTAACAAATCTAGGCTTATAAATTTTGACCTTATCCTTATATCTATATTCTAAGCCATTTCGGTTTCTAACTTGATGTTGAGTTCTGATTAATTTTTTCAGATTGCTTTTACCATTTGTGAATTTTTCAATACAAGTGGTAAGATCATTTACTCTATTTTTCATGTCATTAAAAGTGCTAACCATACTTTCAAGAGTTTAAATTCTATCACACAAATTTCTATTTTCCAGAGATGCATATTGCAAAGCAATCATGATCACATGAATGCTATTTTTTTATCATTTAACAACATTTCGTTCTCTTCTATCAAACAGTTAATTTTCAACTTCATTTCTTTTTTTTTTTTCGGACAATTTTTTAGCTCATGAAATATATCAATTAATAGCTTATTCAGATCATCATACTTTTCAGTCCATAGATATAAGCGAATTAGACATGAAATTAGATGTAGAAGAGTTTACCTCGTTTTCCAAGGCCATGAAGCATATGTTGGCAGTTTCATTTTCAGAATCTTCATCTTCAAACTCAGTTCCATTTAAGTCCCAAATTCCCATCTATCATTTACCTTTCTTTGCCTTCAGGTCTTTCTTCTTTTTAAATATTCTTCATTTCTTACCTTTTGCAACAGGACAATCGACAATGAAGTGATCAGTATTTTTACATTTATAATATTGAGGTTTGAATATTGGGGTTTGTCATTTCTTTCTCACGAACTTCTTTCCTCTTTTGTAGTTTCCTTTGTTGAACATTCTTCTGAATTTTTTTGCTATCATAGCCAAATCTTCATTGTCCATTTCCATTCCCTCACTACTTTGCGATAGACTTGTTTCTTCATCTTTATTTTCAACTTTCAATGCTATTCCTTTTTTGCCTCTATCATGATCATCAGATTCATGAAACCTTTTAAGTTTCATCTCATCTTTATTTTCAACTTTATCTTTATTTTCAACTTTCAATGCTATTCCCTTTTTGTCTCTATCATGATCATCAGATTCATGAAACCTTTTAAGTTTCATCTCATGAGTTAAAAGAGATCCAATCAGCTCTTCGGTTGATAAGGATTTTAAATCCTTGGATTCTTCCACTACAAGAGTTTTAGGCTGCCAGCCTTTTGGTAAGGCATTTAAAATTTTTTGGTTTTGTTCCCTAAGGGAATAAACCTTCCCGTAGGCATTGAGACCATTTGAGATATTAGTGAATCTCGTGAATATATCAGTGATGATTTCATTCGGCTTCATTATGAATAATTCATAATCATGAATTAGAAGCCCCAATTTTGATTCTTTGACTTGGTTTGTCCCCTCATGAGTAACTTCAAGTAATCTCCACATTTCATGGGTTGAATTACAACTACTAACTCGATTGTATTCAGTCGCATCTAGTGCACAATATAAAATGTTCATAGCCTAAAAATTTAAAGTCATCTTTGCATTGTCTTTCACACTAAACTCATCATTTTGTTTAGGTAATTTTATCCCATCAACAATTTTTGACTGAATAAAAGAACTATTTTCTATCAAACTCCGTAACTCAAAGTTGATAGAACACATATAAATTTTTATTCTATTTTTTCAGAATGTATAATTTTTTCCATTGAACAAAAAGAAGGACGATTTTTTGAAGATCCTTCAACATATAAAAGAGAGAATGAGCTTGTCATGAAGATCTTTTCTACAAGGTTGTTAAATCAAGAATATGTAGACCAAGCTCTAATGCCAAATGAAAAACCTTAGAGGTGGGGGGGGGTAAAAAGGTTTTTGGCAGGCTAAAATTTTTTTAACTCGTCTGATATACAGAATAATAAAGATCATCAAGTTTCTTGGACCAACTTTATGGTGACAAAAAAAGTTATCCAAGAACTCTTTGAGATATATCCAGATTTAGACAAAGAAAGAAACATGAAGCCGTTAATGACTTATGAAAGAAAATGAGATATAGAATGTATAGTGGTTTGATCTACCAAGATCTACGTCCACTACCTTAAGCTCACACTAAAGGATTTTCAACCAAATTTCATTTACTCCACTTAATGAAATCAAACTGTACCACATACAAGAAAGGATCACCACACTAAGTTTTCCAAAACCTCTCAATCAAACAATCACAATAAGGTTCACCCCAAATGGGTTTTATACCACAACCTTGTATTACAAAGGAGATTGAATATCAATAGAACAGTAAAAGCTTACTTATTTGAGAAGATGATCACTAAGGTACAAAGTACAAACACTTTTATCTTTGACACAAAATGAATTCACTTTGAAGCACTTGATAAAAGGAGATTTTTGTAAACTGATGAGTAATAGTGTTTCTTAGAAGAATGTTACAAAAATCTTGTGTCTAATCTTGTTTAGAGGCTATTTATAGAGACAAAAAATGAAGTACCAACGGCTATAAAATGACTATAATTTTTCTGTTAAATTCACTCGTATTTTGGACTCAAGTTTGGATGATGATGCATCCAAAAGGTAAGTCTAAAATGGCACTTTTTCAGGTAGAAACATTTCAACACTGTTTACAGGATTTTGGACGAATCTTTTGGATGTAGAAACATCCAAACTACTCAATTCAAAATTCTGAGATTTTCAAACTTTGAAATCTTTTTCTTTATGTGCTTCAAGGTAAAAATCAATTTGAACCAAAAAGGTAAAGAGACATAGGAATTAATAGAAATATCTTAATAACACTTCCTAGTCTAAAGTTCTTCTATAAGGACTTCTTGGTATGCAACCCCATAAATTTTGAACTTCTTTTTGATCTTCCATACTTAAATTCCATTACTGAAGAGTTGCTTAATAGTCATATCTGAATACCTTAGAAGAACAGAGGTCAAACATGTCCTATCACATATAGATTACACAAGTTAGTTCACATCAATATTTGTCATAAGTCAAAATATAAGAGAAAGCCCTTAGGGCTAACAGTTACTATTTATAAAAATACTCCCAGGTTCCATCAAATATATATTTGTTTATGATATTGTAGAATTCGAGTTAAGTAGGTGATCTCAGTTGAAGTGCTAAAATTATTTTCATTTCTTATTTTTGGGTCCTTTTTTCCCTTTACGTCTTACAAGAGTTTAGGTGATTTCATTGTGTTTAAAACTGTGAAAATTATGATGAATAGAAATATGTTAGTTTTTGTTTTTCTGGGAAATGTCGTACACAAGACATCTTATTTTTGAAACTATGTTTTACTATTCTTTGATTAACAAATCATTGATGTGATTCTGGTTAATAGTAGTATTTCTATGTTGTATGATATCTTTACAAATATAGGCAGCAACAGTTTCTTCTTGTTCATGTGCATAAGCTCCAATATATTGGCAGGATTCTTTTTATCCCATGTTGTCATATATCTTCTCATTGTTCCTAGAATCTAAAGCCATTTTTGTTGTTATTATTGTAGATTGTTCCTGCTAATCCTAAACCTTTCTTGAACAATCTCACTAGAAAGCCTGTGATGGTTAAACTAAAGTGGGGAATGGAATATAAAGGTACTTTGCTCTTAGGCACTTACTTTTATGATATCTTTTAAGGCCATTAAGCTTTGAATTTTATCTGTGTGTCCAGATATTATATACATTATGATTATCAAATTCTTTTTATTTCTTGCTATGCTTCCAGGTTATCTTGTATCTGTGGACTCATACATGAACTTACAAGTAAGCTAAATTCCCCTTCAAAATTGTGCTCAAATTTATAAGTTAATTTGTATAGAGGAGGCTAAATTCTGCATGTTTCTTTTTCATTTTGCTTGTTCTAACTAAGAAGTTAGTGGTTTATGTCAATACCATCATGCATCATCATCATTATGGTGACAGAACATAGTAGCTACGCTGGTTTCAATAACAAGTTTGATAATGTTTATATTTGTGTGCCTAGAATAGTTTTCCTTAATGTTCTATGTACTTGTTAGCCAAAATATACTCTTGGGTAGTAGCTTGGATTATTCTTCTTTGTCTACTATTGTGGTATTTTATGGCCTTGACCACATAGTTTTTCTTTTCTTGGGCTCAAACACCATTGCAAGCTTAGGCTAACTATATTGTTGGTTGTGATTGTACTCTGTTAGCATTTTTTCTATGTACATTTTGTAGTTTGGTAAAATTCTATAGAGTAAGCACCTCCATTTCTGTGTAAGGTTTTGCTTACATATTTCACATTGCTATAGAAAAAAAAAGAAAGATGTAGTAAATAAAACTGAGTAAAAAAATTGATACCAAGGGGAGCACGATAGCGCTTAGAATGTTAATGACTACAGGAATTTTTGTAGGAAGAATATTCACGTACCAGTTGATGTTAAAGAAATGCTAGAAGAAACTACTAAAGGCATGGCTCAAATTGGGATTGTTGTGTTTGTCAATCATGAACTTATGATTCTTACTAGAAAATTAATGTATTCATTACAAATATGAATTTTTAATTTGTAAGAAACGTAATTTTGTTATAGCATTACATTTTTACGATTATTAGAACTATATTTAGGTTTTAAGATAACAATTGTTATCACATGAAATCGAAAGACTGGACATACAAACTATTCAATCAGTATATATAAATTTGTTTTTTTAAGAAAGGAATATTACATATATTAATTTTATTAAATTTACGACATTATTACTGGTTTTTAAAAATTAATTAATTATTAGACAAAATTTTTTATTTACAAAATTATTAATTTTAAAAAAAAGATAATTAATAATCGGACAAAATCTCCATGCGTAGCGTGGAGGTGTCCATTAGTTAATTTTTATTTGTTAAGATTCAATGTATTGACATTAAATACATGTGTATCTTATTAATTAATTAGGATTCTAAATAAATTTAGATAATCTTTATTTTTTCTTTAAAAAATAACTTTCATTTGAATTTAATGCTATAATGTGTCACCATAGTATGTTGTCACGTGTCGCATTAGAAGACTTCGACAACTCTTTTTTTTAGTGTAATTTTAAACCTAGTTTATAACTCTCTCTTTTTGTGTGTGTGTGTGTAATTGACATCATTTCAAGTTTATTGGAATATTGATATTTAAATCGATAAATTTTTTAAATTTAAAATCACACACACACACACATATATATATTTTCATATATTCTTTAGAAAAATGAAATATAATCCTAACTTGATTAGATATTTACCTTAACAAATTAGCTTGGAAGAATTAGAAATAGAGAACAAAATGTTTTAAAAAGGGAAAAAAAAAAAAGAGAGAGAGAGAGAGTATAATATAAGAATTGAGATTTTAACTTAAAAAGGCAATTTTGCTAACCGTGAGAGGTTTTATAGATAGGGAGCAAAATGTTTTAAAAAAGGAAAAAAAAAAAAAAAGAGTACTCCCTCCGTCTCAAATTATCTGTTCACTTTAATTGATTATGCGGGGATTAAGAAAAGTAAATTTTTTAGTTATTTAAACATTCTCTTCCATTTTTACCTTTAAAATTTAATAATAAGTATTTCTCTTTATATTAAGAAATACGCAAATTTCAAAATTTTGATATACTTTTAAATTACTTCTTTCTCGTAAGTATTTAATTCTTACTAAAAAATAAGTCAAAATATTATTGAATATTTAATTTTCTCTAAGTTACTATTGATATTTCTTGAAAATTAACAAGATGAGCATGAATAGAAGAATTCGTAAAATGAATTTTTGATTATATTTTAATATTTTTTAGAAATAAAATTCAATTAAATAGGGATAAATTTAGAATATTAAATCTTAATTTCTTAAATGAACAAATAATTTGAGATAAAGATTTAAGTTAGAAAGTGGACTGATAATTTGGGACGAAGAGAGTATGATATAAAAATTGAGATTTTAACTTAAAAAAGCAATTTTGCTAACATTGAGAGGTATTATAGATTTTTTAATTGTCTAATTAAATTATTTAGAAATTACGACACGTGAAAGTATCATAAAGTGACACGTAGCTAGATGATTTTTTTTAAAAAAGAAAAATTATATTTAAATTCATTTAAAATCTTAATTAATTAATAAAAATATATATGTATTTAATATTAATACATTAAAATGTGTGATTATTTAAATACTATCTAAATTAATACATTAAAATGTGTGATTCTTTAAATATTATATATATATATATATGTATTTAATATTAATACATTGAAAGTGATTCTTTAAATATTATCTAAATTTATTTTAAAATTTTAACTAATTAAATCATTAATTAAGTTAATTAATAATATGTATTTAATATTAATATATTAAATCTTAATAACATAACAACCCATACAACATCGACCTAGTTCTAAATAATAAGTCAGTCGATAATTTTAATTATTGAGAGTTAATTGACCATGTCTTAAGTCGGTGTTGGAGCTTAATGATACAACTTTTAAGAGTATTCCAAGCCATAATAGGAAAATGAAATAACAGAAACTGGAAATCGTGGCTGTTGACCTTTGACCATATCCACCGACTCCGGTTGTCTGCTGATCTGAGCCGTTTACATTGTAGTCCAACGAATCCAACTAGGAATAGCACATCCTGATTCCTTCCTTTGTCCCCTTAAAGCCTTAACCGACCATAATTAACAACTCGACCGTTGATTCCCCTTACTTGTACCGATAGGTACCTTCCCCATGCGGCGTGTTCCGTCCGCGGCGGTCTTGCTTCAGCCTGGTTAACCTGGGTGACGGAAGGTTTGGTTATCTAAATGTGCTTTCTACCTCCAGGACGAGGCATAAAATCTGATTTGGTGATAATTTTGCCTTTCAGTATTGTTTTTCTAATTGTACATGGGATGTAATTCAAGATTGGGTACTCTTTGATAATTGACGAGATGATGGAAACTTTCCTAATTCTTGAAGGCCTATTGGGTTATGATGGGATTCAACCTAATGCTTGAGGACACGCTTTGGATATCTTGATCGATGCTTTTTATGTTTGTGTTCTGCAACCTTTATGCAAACTTCTGTTTGTTATCTTCTAATGGTTTCCGCCCCTTCCTCCCTGTGTTTGTAGGTCGATGCTGTAAAGGAATTGTTTCGTTCAATACTCTGCTAGTCGTGGTGGGTTTTGATCATCTTTACCCTTTGCGTCTCGTTTGGCATCAGGTTTATGAGGTTTACCAGTTAACACAACATTAAAATTTATAAATATTGAATTATTGTAGATTCTTTGCCTTTGATATCTGTCTGTTAGCCGGTTTTGTGTTCGCCGGATTCTCCAAGAGCTGCCTGCCTGTTTGGGGTTAACCGGATTCTTGCCAACGTTTTCCTGTTTATCCGCCAAATTCTTTCTGTTTATTTTCCACCGTGTTTCAGCAGTTGGTTTGGACAGAGCCGCCCAGGGTTGTTACCTCCCACCTTTCTCAATATTATTTGTAACTTAAGGAAGCCATGTCTGGATCACTTGGGTTCCCTTGAATTGTGCAGTGAATTTTGGCATAAACATATACAAGGACTGCCGGGGATCCAGTTTCTCCTGATAGGCTATTATTGATCAGTGGATGGTGTTTATATCCTTTTAGGCTTTCGGTATTTTTCGTTTATCATGATATCTTCGAAAGTGGTTCTATTTGCTCAGTTGGTGTTCTCCCTACTCTCGTGGCAGTTGGATGAAGACTTTTGAAGAGAGCTGCTTCAAGCGTAGTCTGCAACTCTTTCCTTGCATTTATCATCTGCCTCAGTAGTAGCACATGGAAGCCTTGCCTAGTTTGGTTTGTTTTGCCTTGTTCTTTGCTGTCAAATTTGTATAAACAAAGTTGATTGGTGAATTGTGTCGGCTTTTGTATTTTGCATATGCCATGATTCATAGTCTGGTTTTATTTCTTTCCATATGTTTCCACTGTTTTGACAGAACTGTGGACTGCAGTTGGATTTGGCATAAAGAAATTCAAGGAGAGCTGTGTTGGTGTAGTCTGTAACATTTTCCTGGTGTGTGCTATCTGCTACTGTTTCTCAATGTTATTAGTAGCTTGGTGTGAACATGTTTGTTTTGCCTTGTTCTTTGCAGTCGCTATGGCGTAAACGTATGTGGGTTGCTTCTGTGGGATACTCATCAATGACTTTTTGATTGGACTATAAACATGAATGGGGACTGTTACCTATATGGGATGTTCATCATTTTCAGAGACATTACTTTGGATTGGGATACTGTATCTACTGCCCTATTTCTTTCATATGCTACCATTCTTTAAACAAGCATCATTTGGAATTTTGTTTTAAATATTTGTTTCCCGCTGTTTTGGCAGTTGGTTTGAAGAGCTGTTTTGGGTCCATTCTGCGAGTTCCTTGTGTTTGTTATATTCTGCTCTTTCTGTTGATTATTAGTGACTAAAACCTTTCTTGATGCTTTTGTTTTTCTCTTGTTATTTGCAGTTAATTTTAGCATAAATTATTCAAGGACTACTGCAAGTTCATTTGGGTTCTCCCAGAATTTTTTATCAGGGATTTTTATTCTGTGAGATTTTGGTCTTTTCATTTATCCTTTGGGGTTTAGAAGCCTTTTCAGGTTCTATTTGTTCCAAGCAATTTCATCCCCATTTTGGCAGGTGAGTTTGGTATAAAGAAATTCAGTGAGAGCTCCTTTATTTGCTGACCTTTTTGTATCTAAATAGCATATGGAGCCTATTCTGAATTGTTTGTTTCACCGTGTTTTTGCCATTGATCTTATCATAAATGTATTGAGGACTGCTGCATCTGTGATGTTGAAGATTCTTGAGAGGCGTGACTGGATTGGTGATCTTGTGTCAAACTTTCTATGTTTCACATCTGCCACCATTTTTCTTAGAAGCTTCATTCAATTCTTCATTTTGGTTTCAGTCTGTTTTGTCAGTAAAAGCTAAAGAAATTCAAGGCCGCATTTGGGTGTATTCTCTAGTCCTTTCTTGAGGTACTTGGGGACTGCTGCCTATGTGGGATGTTCGTCAGATTTCAAAGGTGTGACTTTCAATTGGTGATGTTGTGTCAGCCTCCTTACATCTCATGTGCTTTATTGGTTTCCATACCTGCCTCCCTATTTTTTTGAAGTCAGTTGGCATTAATGAATCCCGTTTCATTCGATTCTCTGCCATGGAAGCTATGGTCGGAGCTATTTGTTTTCCCTTGTATTGTGCAATCAATCTTGGTATAACTATATTTATGGATTGCCGTGGGTTCATCCAGATTCCCCAAGAGGTTATTCTTGATGCATATATAAGGGATGTTGATATCCCAAAGTCATTTGTGTTTTTATTTAATATAGTATCTTCAAATGTGGTTTAGATTGTTCAATTCGTATTCTCCCTATTTTGGCAAATCTAGGGGAGCTGTAGGGGGTGCAAGCTTTTAAGGTGTGTAATCTCCAACTCTTTCCTGGCATTTGTTGTCTGCCACTGTTAATCAATGTTATTAGTAGCTCACAGAAGTCTGGTTTGGATATGTGTGTTTTGCCTTTGTACTTTGCAGGCTAAAACATAGTTGGGGGATTTTTGCCTGTGTGGGATGTTCATCAGATTTCGAAAGCAGACTTTTGTTGGGTGATGTTGTGTCAACATCCTTACTTCTCATATGCAACCATTCTTTAAAGAAGCCTTCTCTGGTTTTTATTTTTATTTTTTTTCCAAATTTTTCCATCCTGTTTTGGCAGTTAGTTTTGAAGAACTGTGTTGTGTTCATTGGATTCTCCAAGTGCTGCCTGTTTGGGGATCACCAGATTCTCTATGGGGTTATTCTTGTCAACCTTTTCATGTTTATCCGCCACATTCTTTGAAGAAGGCTTGTCTTTGTTTCGTTCTAATTGTTTCCACCATGTTTTGGTAGTTGGTTTTGACAGAGCCGCACAGGGTTTTTACCTCCCACCTTTCTCAATATCATTTGTAACTTAAGGAAGCCATGTCTCGATCACTTGGTTTCTTTTGATTGTGCTGTAGATTTTGGCATAGACAATAACATATACAAGGACTGCTGATCCAGATTCCCCTAATAGGCTATTCTTGATCAGTGGATGGTATTTATATCCTTTTAGGCTTTTGGTATTTTTGGTTTATCATTATATCTTAGAAAGTGGTTCTATTTGCTCAATTGGTGTTCTCCCTATTTTTGTGGCAGTTGGATGAAGAATTTTGAAGAGAGGTGCTTCAAGTGCAGTCTGTAACTCTCTTTCCTTGCATTTGTCATCTGCATTATTAGTAGGGCAGCAAGCACAGCCTGCTTCTGTTGGGTTGGCATTGTTCTTTGCCGTCAATTTTGCACGATGTTGATTGGTGAATTATGTTGTCCTTTTCTTATATGCCATGATTCATAGTCTGGTCTTAGTTCTTTCCATATGGTTCCATTGTTTTGACAGAGCTTGGATGGCAGGGGGGTTTGGCGTAAAGAAATTCAAGTAGATTTGTCTCGGTGTAATCTGTAACTCTTTTCATGTGTTTGCTATCTGCCATTCTTTCTCAATGTTATTAGTAGTTTGGTGTAGATGTGTTTGTTTCGCCTTGTTCTTACCAGCTAGTGTGACATAAAAGTACGGGGGGACTGTTGCCTCTGCGGGATATTCATCAATGATTTTGATAGGGGCATAGACATAAGTGGAAGCTGTTGCTTGTGTGGGATGTTCATCAGATTCCAGAGGCATCACTTTTGATTAGTGATGATGTGTCTACCTCCCTGTTTCTCTCGTGTGCCACCATTCTTTAACCAAGTGTCATTTGGATTTTTTTAAAAAAAATAAATATGTCCTTCCTCTTTTGCAGTTTGTTTTGAGGGGCTGTTTTTGGTCCATTCTGCAAGTTCCTTGTGTTTGTCATCTAGTATTCTTTCTCAAGATTATTGGATAAACCTTTCTAGTTTCTTTTGTTTCCTCTTGTTCTTTGCAGTGAATTTTGGCGTAAATTATTCAAGGACTGCTGCAAGTTCGTTTGGATTCTCAAAGACAAATTTTTATCAAGGATTTAGTGTCTTTGTTTTGCGAGCTTTTTTATCAAGGATTTCATGTCTTTGTTTTGTGAGTTTTTGTTTTGGTCTTTTCATTTATCCTTTGAGGTTAAGAAGCCTTTCCTGGTTCTATTTGTTCCAAGCAATTTCCTCCCTATTTTGGCAGTTAGGTTCGGTATAAAGAAATTCAGGAAGAGCTTTGTTTGTGATACGTTGCAACTCTCTATTAGGTTTGTTATCTGCCATCCTTTCTGCTGCATCTCAGTAGGATGTGGTAGCTACATCTGGATTTGTTTGTTTCACCTTGTTCTTTGCAGTTGATCTATCATAAACATATTGAGGGACTGGTGCATGTGTAAGGCTCAAGATTCTTAAGAGGCACTACTTTTGATTGGTGATCTTGTGCCAAACTTTCTATATTTCACATCTCTATTATTATTCTTCTAGAAGCCAAGTCCAATTCTCCATTTTGTTTTCAGTCTGTTTTGTCAGCTAGAGCTAAAGAAATTCAAGGTGCATTTGGGTGTATTCTCTGGTCCTTTCTAAAGATACTTGGGGACTGCTGCCTCTGGGGGATGTTCCTCAGATTTCAAAGGCACAGCTTTCGATTGGTGATGCTGTGTCGGCCTCCTTAATTCTCATGTGATACATTCCTTAAAAAGGCCCCGTCTTTCTTTTTCTATTATGTCAATATAAAATTCACTTTCTTAATATTGTTAAAAAAAAAAAAAAAGAGAAGAGTTTCTTTTTTTAGTTATTTAGGGAAGTAGGTTTCTTCCTTCTCTTTTGTTATATGTCAATGTTGGATTCAAGAATCCAGGCCTTTTTTTTGGGGGGGGGGGGTTGGTTGTCTGCTGTCAAAATCTGATTTGCTTTATTGGTTTCCCTATCTCCCTACCTGTTTATTGGAAGTCGTTAGAGCCTTTGCTGGGTCTATGAAGTCAGTTGTCATAGCAAGAGTACGAGAGCAGCAGTGGTATCGATTCAATCAAGGGTTCCATATGCTCAACTAGGCTAGCCAAGTGTTGTGTCATAATGGAGGACTCTTCACTTGCCAATCTTTTCTATTTCATCTTTGTGATAGACTTTAACTGATACATCATTTGAATAGGCAAGTGGGGGTGAGAGCATGACGTATTGGGAGATGGTCCCATTGATTTGCTGATTGAGAACCCCCATACAAAGAACAAATAAATACGGGGATGATCTCCACAAATAGGTCTTTTCTCAGTCAGTCTTGATGGCGGGGAAACCCTATTTGAAATTTTCTAGGTAGGTGTTGTTGACTATCTACTATCGTTAAAACTATTAGACCTAGTCCTATTCGTTAGGCATCAACCTTATTCGCATTTTCTGTGTATAAGTTTACGCAATTTCCTTCCCTTTTGTTCATTCTTCCTAGAAAGCCTTCTCCTCCCGAAGGCCAGCATCAGAGTTGAGAACAGCACATATGAGTACACCAAGTGCTCCTAGGAGAACAATAAGATAAATGAATCCCAATTGTTTTGTTCTATTCTCAGCTAGACCTTGTGGGTTTTGATTACCTTGATTGGCATAGGTTGGGTCTTGGTTTCTGTCAGAGTATGAGGTTAAGTAATATGAAATTTGATAATTTTTAAATAATTATCGATTCTTTGGCTCTCATATCTGTTATTCAGGTATGATCTGCCTCCTTGGTTCACTGGATTCTCAAAGGGTGTTTTTTGGTGGGGATTTGTGTCGAGCATTTTTTGTTTATCAATTACTATTCTTTAAAGATGCTTTGTCTTTTTCTATTTGTTTCCACCATGCTGCTGTTGTTGGGTTTGACAGAGCTGCATGCCTCCCACCTTTCTCAAGATTATTAGTAACCTATGGAGCCTTATTCAGATGTATTTGTTTTCCCTTGTGTTGTGCAGTCAGTCTTGGCATAAACATATATATAAACTGATCCTCCAAGATGTCATTCTTGATGCGTGGATGAGGGGTGTTGATATTCGATAACCGTTTTGTGTTTTTATTTAACACTGTATCTTTAAACGTGGTTTTGTTTGTTCAATTGGTATTCTCCCTATTTTGGCGGATTCTAGGAGAGCTTTGATGAGTGTAAGCTGTAAAGGAGAGTGTTATATACAACTTTTTCCTTGCGTTTGCTATCTGTCACCTTTCCTCAATGTTATTAGTAGCTCACAGAAACTTGGTTTGGCTATGTTTGTTTTGCTTTTGTTCTTTGCAGGCATAAACATGCTTGGGGAGTTTTTGCCTGTGTGGGATGCTCATTAGATTTCAAAGGCAGACTTTTGTTGGGTGATGTTGTGTCAACCTCCTTCTCATATGTCACCATTCTTTGAAGAAGCCTTGTCTAGTTTTTGTTTTTATTTTTATTTTTATTTCATTTTTCCACCTTGTTTTGGCATTTAGTTTTGGAGAACTGTGTTTGGTCCATTCTGCATATTCCTTGCATTTGTTATCTACTGTTTTATCTCTGGATTATTAGCAGCTCAAATGAACCTTTTTGGATCTATTTATTTTCGCTTGTTCTTTGCAGTCAAATTTGTCACTAAATATAATTGAAGACTGCTACAAATTCAATTGGATACTGCCAAGATATGATCTTCGATCAGGGGTTCAGTGTCGTGCTTTTGCTAGATTTTTGTTTTTTAATATTCACCGTTATCCTTTAAGAAGCCTGGAAGCCTTTTTTGGTTCTATTTGTTACAAGCAGTTTCATCCTTGTTTTGGCAGTTGGCTTTGGCAAAAGAGATTCCACAAGAGCTATGTACTTTGCAACTCTTCCTTAGGTTTTTCATCTGCCAACCTTGCTGTAATTAGCTTATGAATGCATTTGTCTGGATCTGCTTCTTTTGCCTTATTCTTTAGAGTCAATTTGGTATAAACAATTTCAGACACTGCTGCATGTGTGAGGTTCAATATTCTCAAAAGGCACACACGACCTTTGATTGGCGATTTGTGTCACATGTCCTATGTCATATGTTATCCGGTTCTCCATTTGTTCCCTGTCTATTTGGTTAATTGGTGTGGAAATTCAAGGAGAGAGCTGCATTTAGGTATATTCTACAAACCTTTCTTTAGATGATTGAGGAGACTTGCCAGCAGATTTCAAAGGTGTGACATTTTCATTGATGATGTTGTGTCTTCTTCCCTATTTTCTCATGTGCCACCTTTTTTTAAGGAAGCATTGTCTGGTTTTTTTATTTTGGTCTTGCTGTTTTGGTAGTTAGTTGTGAAAGCCTGTGTTGGTCCATTCTGCGAGTTCCTTGTGTTTGTTTTCTGCTTCAAGATTGTTAGACTTGAACAAATCTTTGTTTTCTCTTGTTCTTTGCAATCAATTTTGGCATAAATATATTCAAGGACTGCTGTAAGTTCATTTGGATATTCCAAGATACAATTTTTATCAGGCTTTTAGAGTTTTTCTTTTGTGAGCTTTTAGTGTTTTTTTCATTCACCATTATCCTTTAATAAACTTAGAAGCCTTTTCTTGTTATTTGTTCCAAGCAGTTTTGTCCCTGTTTTGGCAGTTGGGTTTGGCATAAACAACAAGAGCTTTGTCGGTGTACTACTTCCTTGGTTTGTTATCTTCCATCCTTTCTATATATTATTATTAGCTTGTGGAATCCTTGTCTGGATCTCTCCTTATTTCACATTGTTCTTTTTAGTTGATTTGTACCATAATGTTACTCAGGGACTGCCGCGTGTTTGAGGTTCGAGAATCTTGAAAGGGACAATTTTTGATTGGTGATTTTGTGTTGAACTTCCTGTGTATCTCATCTGCAACTATTTGTTTGACAAGCACCATCCAGTTTTCCATTTGCTTTCAGTCTGTTTTGCCAGTTGGTGCCAAAGAAATTTAAGGAGAGAGCTGCATTTGTTTGTATTCTGCATCTCTTTCTTGAGGTCACCATTATTTAAGGAAGCCATATAATAGTTATTTATTTATTTATTTTTTTGGTGTTGGTTTATATATATACATTTTATTTTTTTGGGGGAGGGGGAGAGGAGGGTTGATTGTTGTTTTTCTGGAGGCTGTTTGCTGCCATCACTTTGCAGTACAACTTGAACAATCTAAGAGTAGTAGTTTTGGTTCCATGATCGAGTCTTTTCTTTCTTTTTGTCATATCAATCAATGTAGGATTCAAGAACTTGGCATTCACTTCTTGTCTTTGGCTAGTTTTTATCTTTCTTAATTTGTTGTATCTTCAAAGAGAAAAAGAGAGATTTTTTTTTTTTTTTGGGGGTTAGTTATTTGAGTTAGAATACTCTGTTAGCCGCGGTCTTTACCCTTTTGGGCTCGTTTTGCATCGAGTATTAACTGGTTAACACAATATTAAATTTTATAAATTTTGAATAATTGTAGATTCTTTGGCTTTGATATCTATCAGCCCGTTATGGGTTCACCGAATTCTTTATTTCTTTCTCTTTGTTTTTGTAACTTAAGGAAGCCATGTCTGGATTACTTTGTTTCCCTTCCAAAGATACAAGGATTTCCGTGGATCCAGATTCTCCTAAGAGGCTATTCTTGATTAGTGGATGGTGTTTATATCCTTTTAGGTTCTGTGATAATTTTCATGTACTGTCATATCTTTAAACGTGGTTCTATTAGCTCAGTTGGTGTTCTCCCTTTTTTCATGGTAGTTGGATGAAGAATTTCAAAGAGAGCTACTTCAAGTGTAGTCTGCAACTCTTTCCTTGTGTCATATGCCTTATTAATATGCCTTGTTCGGTTGGTTTTGCCTTGTTCTTTGCTTTCAATTTTGAGGGCAATTGGTCTTGGAGTAAAGAAATTCAAGGAGAGACATGTTGGTGTAATCTGTTACTCTTTTCTGGTGTTTGCTATAAGCCACTGTTTCTCAATGTTATTAGTGGCTTGGAGTGGAAATGCTTGTTTCACCTTGTTCTTTGCCGTCAGTGTGCCATTCACCTTGTTCTTTGTTGGTGTATTCTGTAACTCTTTTCTGGTGTGTGTGCTATATGCCACTGTTTCTCAATGTTATTAGTAGCTTGGAGTGGATATGCTTGTTTCACCTTTTTCTTTGTGGTCAGTGTGCCATTAATGTACATGGGGGCTCTTCCTCAGTGGGAATATTCATCAATGACTTTTTGATTGAGGCATAAATATTAGTGGGGACTGTTGCCTCTGTGAATGTTCATTGGCTTCCAGAGATCGCTTTTGGTTGGTGAAGCTGTATCTACCTCCCTATTTCTTTCATGTGTCACCATTCTTTAAACAAGTGTCATTCGAAATTTCTTTTTTTAATAAATTGTTTCCATCCTGTTTTGGCGGCTAGTTTTGAAGAGCTGTTTTGGGTCCATTCTGCAAGTTCATTGTGTTTGTCATCTACTACTCTTTCTCAAGATTATTAAATAAACATTTCTGGATGTTTTGTTTTCTCTTGTTCTTTGTAGACAATTTTGACATAAATTATTCAAGGACTGCTGCAAGTTCATTTGGATTCTCCAACTTTTTCAGGGATTTAATGTTTTTGTTTTGTGAGCTTTTTGGCGTTTCATTTATCCTTTAATGTCTAGAAGTCCTTGGTTTTATTTGTTCCAAGCAATTTCCTCCCTATTTTGGCATTTGGGTTTGGTATAATGAAATTCTTCGAGAGCTTTGTTGGTGATACTTTGCAACTCTTTATTGGGTTTGTTTTGTATCTCAATAGCATATTTGGATATGTTTGTTTTGCCTTGTTCTTAGCAGTTGATCTATCATAAATGTATTGAGGGACTGCCACATGTGTGAGGTTGAAGATTCTTGAGAGGCGTGACTTTTGATTGGTGAACTTGTGTTAAACTTTCTATGTTTCACATCTGCCACTATTTTTCTAAGAAGCCTCGTCCAATTCTTCATTTGTTTTTTGGTCTGTTTTGTCAGTTGGAGCTAAAGAAATTCAAGGAGCTGCATTTGGGTATATTCTGCAATCCTTTCTTGAGATACTTGGGGACTGTTGCTTCTTTGGAGAAGTTCATCATATAAGGCACGGTTTTCTATTGGTGATGCTGTGTGGACGTCCTTAGTTCTCATGTGCTACCATTTCTTGAAGAGGCTCTGTCTGAGTTTTTCAGTTTTTTTTTTTTTTTTTCCCTTTTCGTTTTTTTGGCATTGTGATTGTTGTTTTCTTTGGAGGCTATTTGTTAGCACAGCTCAAACAATTTAAAGGGAGGAGGGTCTCTTTGGTATATGATTATGCTTGTCTTTCTTCTTCTATCATGTTAATTTAGGGTTCTCTTTCTTAAATTGTTGTTTCAAAAAAGAAAAAAGTTCCTTTTGTTAGTTATTTTGGGGAAATACAACTGATGTATTACCCCCAAAACTGCTATGGAGAATATCAAAACTTTCCTCAGGTATAATAATAATATTGGTACACTTGCCGCTCCCCCCCCCCCAAAAAAAACAAAAACAAAAAAGAGGTAATATTGGCATGCACAATGGACATGGTTATTATTATCTTTGATGATTAATAATATTCATTATGGAACTTGGATTTCCTGTAACTTTTGTAATAAGAAAGGCAGGCATAATCAACACAGGTGTGATGAAATTATATAACACAGATATATGATATGGTGTAGAAGATTACAAGTGAATTGCAGTTTCGTAACATTCTGAGATTTTGTAAGTTTGTAACACTGAATATGGAACTGGATAGTATGAATTTGTAGTGATATAATACTTGTAATATGGCATGATCAGATCCAACTATTTCTTTCCTTCTAGGCTTGGACTATAGGGCTGAATGTCATATCTGAGATCACAATGTTGTGATGGAAGGTGTCTTTCCCTTGTTGTTATCATATTTTTACTTTAGTATCAATCATGGCATACTTTATTAATTTATATGGTTTTTTAATGTTTCCTATCAATTAATTGGTTGTTGTTTGGATGATTGTCTTATTTTGTCTTAATATGGGAGCCGTGCCTAATCATTTGAACATGCGAGTGATGATTTATCTAACGTCAAGAGTTGTAACTACTACGTTTGGAGGCATGGAATGTGGGCCTTTTACGTATTAAGGCTTGGAAATTTGAATGAAGCAGGGAAGTTGGTAACTGGTTATGGAGTTTTATGATGCTTCTCTCTCTCTCAGTGACATGGTTTCTGGATCCTAGCAAAGAACCCGCTTTATTATTAGGCATTTGCTTCCATTGGAGGGCACTAGTTTGTTGCAGATAAAACCTCAAAATTTGATGTTCTCTGATTGGTGGTTTGAGTTTTGGGTTTTGGTCTTGCCTACTCATGAATGGAGATTTTTCTTAGCTGGATTTACCATCATGCTTTTTCTATGTGGTTTCTATTCCTTGAATTTTGATTAGATGATAGCAGAAGGCTTTCCTTAACAATGTTGATTGCACCTCGGAGGAGGTATTTTGGGTATTTGGGTAACTACAAGATTAAATTTGTGTATTGGGTTGACTAGTTGTCTGTTCTTCTTGTTTCTGCAGCAGTGTAATATCTGTTGGAGTGCTTCAAGCTTAGGCTGTCTCTATGGATACGTCTCTGTTTTCTATATAAGTAACTTCTTCCGGTGGTATTTGGTCTATATTTTCTGGAAGCCTTGTTTTCATCATTTTGCAGGCAGCACAGCTTTGAACAATTAAAGGGGTGGTATCTTACTATGTTTAGTAATCAGGTTTCTCCCTTCTCTTTTGTTATATGCCAATGTCGGATTCAAGAACTCCAAGTCTTTTCTTTTGTTTGTTGTCTGCTGGCAATGCCTGATCTCTTTTAATGGATTCCATATCTCCTCCCTCTCTCTGTGTGTGTCCTTCTTTTTTTTTTTTTTTTTTTTGGGGCGGGGGGGGGGGGTGAAGTTGGTTGGCGTAAATGAATCCTAATTGTTTCGTTCTATTGTCTGCCTAGACCTTGTGGGCTTGTTCCAATTATCCAAGACTATGAGGTTAACTGATGGTTAGAATTTGAATAATTATTGATTCTTTGACCTTATCTGTTATTCAGGCGTAATCTGTCTGCTTGGGGTTCACTGGATTTTCCAACGGCACTTTAGATGGTGATTTTATGTCCACCATTTTTTGTTTATCAACTACTATTCTTTAAAGATGTTTTATTTATTTATTTATTATTTGTTTTCACTGTGCTTCAGTGGCTGGTTTTGACAGAGCTGTGTCCTCCTTTCTCAAGATTATTGAGCCATGTCTGGATCTATTTGTTTTCCCTTGTATTGCGTAATCAATTTTGGCATAAACATATTTATGGATTGCTGTGGGTTCATCCAGATTCTCCAAGAGGTTATTCTTGATGATTGGGTGAGGGATGTTGAAATTGGATAAGCGTTTTTGTTTTAAATTTAAAATTTAAACATTGTATCTTTAAATATGGTTCTATTTGTTCAATTGGTATTCTCCCTTTTTTGGCAGATTTCAGGAGAGCTGTGCCGGCTGGAATCCATGAAGGGGTGTACAACTTGTTCCTTGCATTTGTTATCTGCCACTGTTCCTCAATGTTATTAGTAGCTCACAGAAGCCTGGTTTGGATATGGATGTTTTGCCTTTGTTCTTTGCAGTCTTTTGCATGACATACTTGGGACTTATGCCTCTGTGGGATGATGTTCATAAGATTTCAAAAGGTAGACATTTGCTTGGTGATGTTGTGTCAACCTCTTTACTTCTCATGTGTCACCATTATTTAAAGGAGCTTTGTCTGGTTTTTATTTTTATTTTTTCCCCATTTTTTTCTATTCTGTTTTGGCAGTTAGTTTTGAAGAGCTGTGTTGGTTCCATTCTGCTAGTTCCTTGTGCTTGTTATCTATTATCCTTTGTCAGGATTATTAGTGACTTGAACAAACCTTTTTGGAAGATTATTTTCTCTTGTTCTTTGCAATCAATTTTGTCCCTAAATATAATCAAGGACTGCTGGATACTCCCAAGATACAATCTTTGATCAGGGGTTTTGTGTTTTGCTAGGGTTTTGTTTTATTTTTTAATTCCCCAATATCCTTGAAGCCCAGAAGCCTTTTAGGAATATAATAAATACCTTCTTTATGTGACATGATTCTCGAGCAATGGTCTTGCTTTGAGCTGGTTACCCATCTTTTGCTACTTTGGTGAAGGAAGGCTTGATTATCTAAATTTGGTTTTTTATGGAGATTATGATTTTCTGATTTGGCTCAACGATAGGATAGTTATGCCTTGATGCTTTTCCTATTAGGTTAGAATTTGTACGTGGGATTTAAGATTGGTACTCTTTGTCAGTTATGATGGGATTCAACCTAATGCTTGAGGACACGTTTTGAATATCTTGATGATTATATTTGTGTTTGTGGTCTGAAGCCTTTATGCAAGCTTCTTATGCTTGTTATCTGCTGGAAAAGCCTGATTTGCTTTTATTGGTTTCCGTCCATCATCCCTGTTTTTGCAGCTGGATGGCGTAAAGGAATTCATAGTTGTATTGTTCAATTCTCTGTTAGCCATGGTGGTTTTTGATTAGTCACAGTTCGCAACCAGTTAGCACAATCTTAAAATTTATAAATCTTGATTGTAGATTTTTCCTGTCTTAGGCTCAGCAGATTCTCCAAGTGCTGCCTGATTGGGGTTCCCTGGATTCTCGAAGACACTATTCTTGTCACACTTTTTATGTTTATCTGCCACCATTCATCAAAGAAGGCTTGTCTGTGAGCTACATAGGGTTGTCACCTCCTGTCTTTCTCAGGATTATTTGTAAATTAAGGAAGCCCGGCTGGATCACTTTGTTTTCCTTGAACTGTGCAGTAAAATTTGGCATAACCATATCCAAGGACTGCGTGGATCCAGATTATCAGAGACGCTATTCTTGATCAGTAAATGGTGTTTATATCCTTTTAGGTTTTTTGTATTTTTCATTTACCATCATATCTTCAAATGTGCTTCTATTTGCTCAGTTGGTGTTCTCACTATTTTGGGTAGTGTGATGAAGAATTTCGAGGAGAGATGCAACCCTTCCTTTGTGTTTGTCCTCTGCTGTCTTTTCTCAATATTATTAGCGGTGCAGGAAGCTTGCCCGGTTTGGTTCATTTTGTGTTGTTCTCTACTGTCAATTTTGCATAAGCAAAGTTGATTGGTGAATTGCATCATACTTTGTGTTTCTTATATGCCATGATTCATGGTTTGGTTTTATTTCTTTCCATATGTTTCCACTGTTTTGACAGTGCTGTGGCTGGCAGCTGGGTTTGGCATATAAAGAAATTCAAGCTGTCTGTGTAATCTTTAACTCTTTTTTGGTGTTTGCTATCTGCCATCATTTCTCAATGTTTTTAGTAGCTTGGTGTGTATATGTTTGTTTTGCCTTGTTCTTTGTAGTCAGTGTAGCATAAACGTATGCGGGTACTCTTGCTACTGTGGGATATTCATCCGATTTTAGCGGCATCAGTTTTGATTGGTGATGTTGTATCTACCTCCCTATTTCTTTCATGTGCCACCATTCTTCATTTGGATTTTTTTTTTTTTAAATAAATTTGTTTCCACACTCTTTTGGTAGTTAGCTTTGAAGAGCTGTTTTGGGTCCATTCCACAAGTTCCGTCGTCTACTATTCTTTCTCAAGATTATCAGTGACTAAGATAAACCTTTCTGGATGTTTTGTTTTTTGTTTTGTGAGCTTTTTGTCTTTTCATTTATCCTTTGAGGTCTAGAAGTCTTTTCTTGTTCTATTTGTTCCAAGCAATTTCCTCCCCATTTTGGTAGTTGGGTCTGGTGTAAAGAAATTTTAGCGAGAGCTTTGTTGGTGATACTTTGCAACTCTTTATTGGGTTTGTTATCTGCAGTCCTTTTTGTATCTCAATAGCATATGGAAGGCTTGTTTGGATATGTCTGTTTCGCCTTGTTCTTTGCAGTTGATCTATCGTAAACGTATTGAGGAACTGTCCCATGTGTGAGGATGAAGATTCTCGAGAGCTGCACCTTTTGATTGGTGATCCTGTGTTAAACTTTCTATATTTCACACCTGCCACTATTCTTCTTAGAACCCTCGTCCAATTCTCCATTTTATTTTTGGTCTGTTTGTCAGTTGGAGCTAAAGAAATTCAAGGCTGCGTATGGCCGCTGCCTCTGTAGGATGTCAACCTCTTTAATTCTCATCTGCTACCATTTCTTAAAGATGCCTTGTCTGAGTTTTTTGCTCCCCCCTTCCCCAACCCTTCTCTCTTCTTTTTTGGCATTGATTGTTGTTTTCTTCAGAGGCTATGCTCGTCTTTCTTCTATCATATCAATGTGAGGTTCTCTTTTCTTAATGTTGTTTCATAAAAAGAACAAAGAGAGAGAGAGAGAGTAAGCTTGATTTGTTTTATTGGTTTCCGTATCCCCCCTCCCTGTTTTTTTGGAAGTTGGTTGGTGTAAACGAATCCCGATTTTATTGCTCGATTCTCTACTAGACCTTTTGGGTTTTGATTATCTCGATTGGCGAAGGTTGCGTCTGGGTTTCCATCAGAGTATTGTGGTTAACTACTATTCTTTAAAGATGCTTTATCTTGTTCTATTTGTTTACACCATGCGTAAGCAGTGGTTTTGGGTTCATCCAAATTCTCGAAGTGGTTATTCTTGATGCGTGGATGAGGGATGTTGATATTTGATAACCGTTTTGTGTTTTTTATTTAACCTCGTATCTTTAAATGTGGTTCTGTTTGTTCAATTGGTATTCTCCCTATTTTGGAGAGCTGTGCCAAGTGTGAGCTGTAAAGGAGGGTGTAATCTACTACTTTTTTCTTGCATTTGTCATCTGCCACGATTCCTGAATGTTATCAGTAGCTCACAGAATCCTAGTGTGGATGTGATTTTGTTGCCTTTGTTCTTTGCAGGCATGAACATACTTGAGGGTTTTTGCCTTTGTGGGATGTTCATCAGTTTTCGAAAGCAGACTTTTGATAGGTGATGTTGTGTCAACCTCCTTCCTTCTCATGTGTCACCATTCTTTAAAGAAGACTTTGTTTTTATTTTTATTCCCTGTTTTGGCAATTAGTTTTGAAGAGCTGTGTTGGTCCATTCTGCAATGTTCCTTGCGTTTATTATCTACTATTCTTTGTCAGGATTATTAGCGATTTAAATGAGCCTTTCTGGATGTATTTATTTTTTCTTGTTCTTTGCAGTCTATTTTGTCACTATTATCCTTTAAGAAGCCTTGATGCCTTTTTCCGTTCTATTTGTTCCAAGCAGTTTCATCCCTATTGTGGCAGTTGGCTTTGACTTTGGCAAGAAGAGATTCAATTATAGCTTTGTACCTTGCAATTGGGGATGGAAATAAGCTAAGCTTTAATCAGGAGCCCACGGCTTGGCCTGGCCTGGGCCTATTTATATTATTTATATTATATATCTTCTCTTATTATCATTGTCTATACCACAATTATATACTATTAAAGAGTGCCATGTTGTCCGGAGTTCACCTTTTTTTTTTTTTTCCTCTTGGTTTTAAACACTAATTTAGCTAATTTGGGACCTCGTCGCTGCTAACTCCTCTCTGATTCTGAATCAACTGAACTGAGCTGGGTTTCTTGTCTTGAGCAAAAGATTTCTTTTAACGCCATTCCTTCTCTCATCTTTTTTTCCTCTTTTTTTTTTTTTCAGTTTAATTTGATAAAAAGCATCAATTTTTGACTGCGGTAGAACTGATACGTTGAACAAAGTGGAATTAATGATTTTGTTTCAGTTCTTTGTCCATTTTCTCACTCTTCGTGCTAATGTTCTTTTTTCTTTCCACGGCAATTTGAATAAAATCTGGGCAAAAAATTGAGTCCCAGTAGCATTGTGCATTTTTCTTTGACTTGATTTAGCTATCTAACAAGGGCAGCATTGGTCAAGGTTTAAATGGAGCTTAAAAAGTTGAACTTCTAGGAGTGTTAAAAGGTGTATATAAACCATAGCAGAATTTTTGTTTTTTTAATCTGCCATTGCGAATGGAATAGTCCAGGTCAGGCCAAACTTCGGCAAAACAAGCTTGGGCCTATGTTAGAAGTTCTACTTTTTAAGCGCCATTTGAACCCCTTAGATATAGCTTAATCCAATCAAAGAAATATATACAATGTTATTGGAAATTAGGTTTTTCGTCTAGATTTTTTTCGAATTGCCGTAGGAAGAAAAAGGACCAGAGTGGGAAAATGGACAGAGAATTGGACCAAAATCATTAATGGCATTTTATTCAGGTTCAACTTATCGGTCCTAACACAATCAAAACTTGATGCTTTTCATCAAATCAAAAATCAAATTAAACTGAAAAAAGATGAGAAACAAAGCATTGCTTACCAGGGAAAGAGATGAGAGAAGGAATCAGAGAGGAATTAGTAGCGACTTAGGAGGTTAGGCTGGTAGGCAGTAATGGTGCTGACACTTCTTTTATTATTACTTCTAACTAAATTGATTACTTATTATTTTGAGCTATATCAAAAAAATTAAACTTTCTTTAAAAAGAAAGTTTCTAATATATTATATATTATAAAATAATTAATATATATTATTTTTATATATTTAGATTTAATATAAAATATTGTGGGATTCATATATTTTTTATTTTTATTTTTATTTTTAAATAAAATATCGTGTTAAGTCAACCACAATCAATTTAGTTGAGACGAAGAGATTTATTATATTATAAAAGAAGATATATCATATTATTTATATTAATAGATTGAGAACAAATGGAGAAGTGGATTACATGTGATATAGGAAGTTCGACACAAAATCACCAATAAAAAATCATGCCTTTCAGGAATCTTGAACCTCATGTAGCAGATATGTTTATACCAAATTGACTGGATCAAGGCTTCCATAAGCTAATTACAGAAAGGATGTTTGATAGGGATGGAAATTCAAGGAGAGAGCTGCATCTAGGTATATTCTATGAACCTTTCTTGAGATGGTTGAGGATACTTGCCTGCAGATTTCTAAGGTGCAACTTTTGATTGACTTTTTATAGATGTTGATGTCCTTGAATATATTTATGCCATACCTGACTGCAAAGAACTAGAGAAAACAAGGCTTCCTTAAACAATGGTGGCACTGACATGAGAAAATGGGGAAGAAGGGGTTTATAGTTTTTCTTTTGCGAGTTTTTTGTTTTTTTCATTCGCTGTTATCCTTTAAGAAGACAGAAGCCTTTTCTAGTCATTTGTTCCAAGCAGTTTTTAACTTTCCTGTATATTATTATTAGCTTATGGAAGCCTTGTCTGGATCTCTTCTTAGTTAGCGTTGTTCTTTTCAGTCAATCTGTGCCATAAAGTTAGGGACTGCTGCATGTATGAGGTTTGAGAATCTTGAAAGGTACAACTTTTGATTGGTGATAGCCAAAGATTTTAAGGAGAGAGCTGCATTTGGTTGTATTTTGCATCTCTTTCTTTAAACCATCAGTACTTAAGGAAGCCATATATTGATGATTATTTATTTATTGATTTATTTGCGCTGATTGTTGTTTTCTCTGTAGGCTGGTTGTTTCCAGCGCTTTGCAGTACAGCTTGTACAATTTAAAAAGATCAATAGCTTTGGTTCATGATTAAGTCTCTTCTTTTCTTCTTATCATACATATCAATCAATGTGAGATTCAAAATTTTCCTCAGGTATAGTAATATTTGCATGCATAATGAAGATAATGCAGAATGAGTGAAGATATTATTATTATATTCAATGCCTAAAAAATATTTATTTTGGAACTTGGACTTCCTACAAGTAATATTAACTAGGTTAAACAACTAATATAATGAAAAAGTATAATACAAATATTCTTACAAGTGAAGTGCCGTCTCATAGCGTCCTAAGATTTTACCACATCGACGATAGACCTGGATAGTATGAACTTTGTGGTAATCTACTATTATAATTAATTTTCTGTATTTTGGATTACTGTCTTATTGTGCCTTATTGTGTGAGCTGTGCCTAAGCTTTTGAAGGTGTGCGTGGAGTTTTATGATGCTCCCCTCTCTCTCTCTCTCTCACACACACACACATTGGGATCCTAGCAAAGAACCTACTTTACTGTTAGGAGTTTTCTTCCATTGGCAGGCACTATCTTGTTGCAGATAAAACTTCAGATGAACTATTAAAGATAATACTCCGATGATGACAGTGGAGGCTATTAATTGATTTCTTGATCTTGAACTTCAGTTGTATGGATAGGGGAAGGATTTCCTTGTGATCTTTGATTGAAATCAAACAGAGATGATTTGATTTTTTTTTTTGGGGATAATTACAAGATTCAATTAAGTGGATTCATTTGATGGTTGTTTCAAGTGCATCTTAGTTGTCTGTTGTTGTTTGTGCAGCAGTTTGATATCTGATGGAGTGGTGCAAGCTTATGCTGCTTCTAGGGATATGTGTAATTTTGGGGTAAGTAGTTTCCTCTAGCCATCTTGTTGCAGTTGCGACAACTTGAACCATTTAAAGGGCGTCATTCTTGGTTGGTATCTTATTATGTTCTTGGTTGGTTGGTTGGTTGGTTGGCTCTCCATATTTTTCCTTCAATTATTGTGTCTTTAAAAAGGTCATTTTTGTCATATTATTTGGGAGAACTATTATTGCCATATTGTCATAGTATCTTGCCTGATATAGTATAAGGTTTTATTTGGTCATAAAAGCTAAGAAGTTTTTCTTTTGGTTCTAAACTAAAATTTTCGGGTGAAGAATATCAAAATCTTCTACAGGTTCTAAATTTTCAGTTGTCCTCGCAATGTACAAGGGAAGCATATTTGATTGAACAGTAATATCAATACAAAGCATAACGTATTACATCTTTGACAGGTCTATTTGAATTTTGTTAATTTTGTCGATTTTGATGATTTTGATTATGAATTATTATCACGAAGTCGTTTTTTTTCTTCACATAATTGCTTTTATTATGAAACCAGGACATTAATCCCCAGTGCATTTTCCCTTCATAGGAAAAAGTACATTTACTTTCCCATATTTGCTATGTGCAGAAGAATGTTCTAATGAAATGTAATAGATGTTTAATTATTGTAGTATTAGAGCCTAAGGAATTTTGCCCGTCCCCCTTCTATCCTTCCCGAAAACGCTACCTTTTAATGGTGATTGTGCTGGTAAGTCATCTTTCGTCTTTTGCTAGTCTAAAATATCTGCTATTTTTTGAAATCTTATAATACCTTGTGGGTAATATGAACTATTGGCTTAAGTGGATTTGAAACCTGGTTCTACTTAGATTAGATTAGCAAATTGCATCCATCTCTTGGCGTCCTTGTGACTAGGGCCAAGTTTTGTAGCTTCGCTGACCCTTTTTTCTTTTCTGGGTATCAATTGTGGCATTTTTTCTTCATTTTTTAGATTTCTTTTAGTAATTACTTTGGCTTTTATTTGAGATGAATGTCAATAGTGTCCTTAAGATGTGAGTCATTTCTAGTCTTTTGAAGGTGCAAATGATGCTAGGTCCTGCTCTTGATGCTTGGAAATGTCAGCCACGTGATGGAAGTTTTTATGGGGCTTCGTGATGTTCCCCTACCTCAAATCTTAAATGAATGCATTTCTAGAACCGAATGGTATGATGTTTTAATATTAATAAATTTTTATTAATTGAATGATATAGTTTTCAGTATTTGTTAATATGTCATATTTTAAATAAAATATTAGAATTTTTGAATAATCAGTCGTTATTGTGTTTTTTGGTGGCTTGTCTCTACATTTTTTGAATTTATTTTTTTTATCATCTTCTCATCTCAATCTGTCACTCTCTCTTTATTTTCTTAATTATTAATAATATTTTTAATTCTTTATATTATTTGAAATTATAATAATTTGATAGTTTAAATTATGTTTATAACCAAGGCCAAGGAAAGGGAGGAGCAATACGGATAGAGACTAAATTGAGGAAGTTGTGAGAGTACGTTGAAGGCCAAGCTACCGAAATCAGTGTAAAAGAAGAGGGATATCATTTCAACTCAATTAATAAGTTAAATTGAAAATTTGCAATCTCAAGTAGAAAGTAATAGTAAATTAACTGTTTAATGTATTTCACGTATTACAAATTTGAATGTCTTTATTGTTTGTATAAATGAATTAGTTAAGAAGATGGATAGAAGAGGAAGAAAATTAAATTTATTAATAAAAGAATTTATTCTCAAAATTTGTTTGTGAATTTATATTTTATTTGTGTACAATTTTCGTTTGGAAAGGACCTATTGTGTTTAAGTAAGTGATCCATGTGAATGGTGGTCTTTCACAGTAAGGTATGGATCACAGGTTATTTAACATATAAATGTTTATTCTTAATTTATGAATTTCAAATAGGGAATGACTTATCTTTAATCAGTGAGTAGTCTACTTACTTCATAGTATAAGTATATTTTGAATACATACAATAGTACCTGTAATAGTGGTTTTTAATAGTACTATTTAAAAGAAACCTAAATTATTACTGTTACAGCATAGATTAATATTCTACCGCTTAGGTATGAGTTGGCGGTCTGATGAAACTATAAGTATATGCTTTGATATACTATAGTTGAGGTTCTTTCGTAAAATCAATATACTTGTATGTTAAGTATATGTGACTAATTAGTTAAGATAGACTTGTACAAGATAGCTTTTACGTTATATCGCCCATTGTGACTGTTCAAATGATCTAATTATCTAGGGTCGTGGGGAACATGACTTAGATGTTTATTTTAGGATAATTCATTTGAAAAGTGGAAACATTTTAGGAGTGGTGGATCATATTGGATTAGAAGTCTAAGAATGATAGATATTAGAGAGGTGTTAGTATACTCTTTCTCTCTAATTGCACGGCGATGTGTAGAGAAGTATTTTAGTCATTACACCAGCTTAGGGTCAATATTTTCTTATGGTGATATTAGAAAATATTCAAAATGCAAAATATAGCTATTTATATAGTAGGGGTATTTTAGTCATTTTAGTAGCCAATGCAATGCGATGTGTCTTTTGATTCCCGAAATGGCTTAAGTCCTGAAAGATTTGGATTAAGGAATTGGTCTTGATATTTATGGGTTTTATTTTATTAGTCTAATTTATTATTGGATTAGAATAAAATAAAAGGTTCGAAAGAAAGTATTTATTTTATTTAATTTAATTAGTTAATTAACTATTCAGTGCCTAGATAATTAGAAAATTAATTTGGATATAAACTAAATAAAAGGTATAAAATTTTATATTGGTCTATTTAGGTTTGTTAATTATTTATTGGGTTATTTAATAAAGTCCAAAAAATAAATAATTGAGATTTATTATTAAGTGTTCAAATCTAAAAATAAATAATTTTATCTAACCTAATGAATAAGATTAAGAGTAAAATAAAATTAAAAAATATATATTAATTATTAATTAATTAATTAATTAAAATAAAAAATAACACGGGATAGAATCCATGTTGTTTCACGTGCAAGATAACAAAAAGTATGAATGCTTTCTGTTTGCACGTGGGTGGAGTCTCTCTTGGGGCATCTACTGAAATGAATATGAATTAAAGGCATTTCACATAGAGAAATCAAAATATCATAGAGAAAGCTTCAACGAAGCTTTTATCAAAGTTGATCAAACTCACTTCTTTAAGCCTTCACCGACTGTGGTATGGGCACTATTTCGGAATATCAAAAGTTTCACATGGATGAGACACAGTAGACGTTTGCAAGGACGTGAGTCACTAACCTCAAACATCATTATACAGATATCTACATCAGTGTGAGGAGGATCATTCAATTACAGAGGTAAATTTTTCGTTTTCTTAATATGCTTTCGTTTGGATGATTTTTGTCATTTTAAACCTTCAATTGGTATCAGAACTATGGTTTGGCAAATGTAGAAAGCATGTTAGGCTTAACTAAAATAAGAAAATATTTATTTTGATTTAAATCTGTAATCCTTCGTGTTTACTAGTACTTCGCGAGTGGAAGTATAGGAACAATATATTTTACTTTCAGAGCCCGCGAGGAAGGCTTGCTCGTTGAAACCTTCCGCGAGGAATTTCGGTTGCATTTGCAAATGCAATTTGCAATGCTGTGCGGTCAATAATTTTAACTATGCAGCCGGGCGGGCTGGGTCCACCCGCCCGGATCTGACCAATGGGTTTTTCCGTGGGCCATGATCCAGTGTAACTAGTACATAGACCCGACCCGAACAAGAAAAAAAAAATTGTTTTTGATTTCATACCAAGTAAAGTTATTTTTATTGCAATAATTAATATTCTCTGAATATTTTGTATAAAAAATAATATAGTAAAGGAAATTTTGGATTAAACAAGATTATTAATTAATTAATGTGTTTAATTCTATTATTTACACATTTAGGTTAAAAGAATAGAAAATTATGAAAATATTTATAATTTTCTAGCATACTTATTTCTTTTTATACCATATGTGCGCGTTTTCTCAAAGATCAAAGTCTTTGGGAATTTTGATAAAGAAAAATATTTTTTTAAATCAAATGGTTAATGTTAATTTGAACAAAAATTAGTTCTTAAATATTTTCTCAAATGATTTTATCCTTGACATAGAAAATATATTGAATTTAGATATTTTTGTAAATTAAAATAAAAAACCATTTTGATTGAATTTTAATAAGAAAAATTATTTTTGTCAAATTAAATTTGAGATCAAAATCTCTCGAAAGTTTTATTGGAATTTTTTAAAATGATTAAGTTTATTAACTTAAATAAAATTAATTCATGGAAAAAATTTTCAAATGGTATAAACATTGACATAAAATTTTTTATGGGTTTAGATATTTTATTTTGAGTTAAAAGAAAACTTAATTGAAAATTTTAAAATATATTTTTCAAAAAAAAAATTCTTATTTTAAAATATTAAGTGGGAGAGGGGTTCTAACGGTCTCACGATTCTAATTAGAGATCATGGGTCTCCTCCGTCACCCTAGGAGTGAACTCGTATAGGATAAGAATACTATAAGGATTTAGAATTAATGAATGGATGTAATTAATAACTCGGGACGGTATTATGATCGGCCAACCTATATTGGAAATTATAGTGCGAGGAATGTCTATAAGAAATAAAAAGAAACGGTCATCCCACGATGGAGTTATCTTCTAGATCATTACCTAGAAGGAAAATTAATTTGTGGTGGTTAATACACTTAATTTAGAAAATTATTAATCTTCTTAAAAAGTTATGTCAGTTTTTCTAAGAGTTAAATTAATCATATTAAAGATAATAGTGATATGGTTAACTATTATCGGATTTAATATGAAGATGAAGTCAAAAACTATTTTATTTTTCACAAACTGAATTTTTTTGTTATTTTCGATTTTTTCAGAAATGGTTGGTGGAGGTTCTTTCAGTCTTTTGGCTATTATTTTCCGTGAGAATAAACTAACGGGTTCGAATTATGTGGATTGGAAAAGGAACTTGGATATAATACCACTACTAAGGAGTATAAGTATATCCTTTTTGAACCTACCCTGTTATTGAGGAGGATTCCACCGTGGAAGAATTGAAAAAAATATGGAAGAAGGCCAACGAAATGACTCAATACTACATGTTGGTCTCCATGTCTAATGTGCTCCAGTCAAAACATATGACATTAGTCAATTATTAGTCACGATATTCGTTGATAAGAGTCGGCCCGCAAGGCAGGAAGCTCTTAGGATGATCATAATGGTTGAGGGAGCATCAGTTAGGGAGCATATGCTTAAAATGATTACTGTTTTCGAGAAAGTGGGAAGTTTTAGGGGTTGTTATTGAACCCGAGAGCCAAGTGGACATGGTTCTCGAATTTCTGTCGGGTTCTTTTATTCAGTTTAAGTTAAACTACAACATGAACAAATTGAACATGACTTTAACTGTTTTGATAAAAGAGTACAATGATATGATTGTTGTTACTTTTTCTTCTAGAACTGGGTTTAAACTCAGAAAGTTCAAGAAGAATAAGGGAAATGCACAGGCCCAACCCAAGAAGTAGCCCAACAAGCTCAAAGGCAAATGCTTCAAATGCGGACAGAAGGGATACTGGAAAAATGAGCGTCCAGAACTACAGGCAAAGAAAAATTTTACAAGTATTATTCTCTATCTAGAGTCTATTTCAATGGTTAGATCAACTTATTGATCATATCTGTAACTCCTTGCAGGGGTTTAGAAAGATAAGAAGACTTTAGAAGGGCGAGTATGGACTACGAATAGAAAATAGAGCACGAGTATAGGTCCTTGCAATGGGAAAGCTGGATCTTATTTTTTATTGTAATAAAATAGTTGTATTAAATGATATTTTATATGTATTCGGTTTTAGACAGAATTTGATTTCAGTTGTAAAGTTAATAAATCATAGGTATTCTGTTTCTTTCTATTCTGGTATTACTATCAGTAGAAATGGAGAAGTTTTATGTACATGACACATATATGAAAACTTATTCTTTTTAAATCCTACAAAAATCAAATAAATAACGTTCAATTTGAACCTTTAAGTAAAAAGAGAAAGGCCAATGTCAATGACTTATATCTTTGGCATTTAAGGTTGGATCATATTAACTCAACCAGAATTCAAAGATTAATTCATGATGGGCCCTTTGGCTCATTAAGATTGGAAAGTTGGCTTCAGTGTGAATCTTATTTTATGGGAAAAATGACCAAAAGGTCATTTACTCAAAAGGTTGATGAATCCAGGAAATATTGAGTCTTATTCATACTGATGTGTGTGGTCTTTTGTCTACTCAAGTTAGAAGGGGTTTTGAATACTTCATCATTTTCACGGACGATTGTATAAGGTTTGGTTATGTCTACCTGATGAGGCGCAAGTTTAATTCTTTTGACCAGTTCAAAGAGTTTAAGGCTGAAATGGAGTAGTTAAGAGAAGGAACATGATATTAATGAAAATAATCTAAAGTATGATGTCTCATATTACTCTTCGGGTCTCTTTTTGGGGATATGTCTTGGAAATAACGGTATATATTTTGAACTTGTTGCCTTCCAAGTCAATACCTAGGACACCCTATGAGATGTGGATCGGGTGTAAGCCAAGTCTAAATCATATCAGAATATGGAGTTGTCCAATTTATATACTGATCAAAGGAGACAAGCTAGAACCAAGATCAAAATTATACTACTTTGTTTGAAATCAACTTCTTCAGACCCGATTATAGAACAATAAGAGACACAGCCTCATGAACTTGTACAAACAGAGTTTTGTCGTAGTGGGAGTATATCTAGAGTTTCAAAAAGATGGATAGGAGAGGCTTTCGAGCTGGTCTCTGACCATCAGGATTAAGATTCCACTAGATACGAAGAAACTATTACTGATGCCGATACAGATCTATGGCATGAAGCAATAGAAGCCGAGATTGAGTTTATATACTTCAATCAAATTTGGGATCTTGTAACTTCACCTGAAGGGATAAAACTCATTAGGTGTAAGTGGCGATACAAGAGGAAAAGGAGAGCGGATGGGAAGGTGGAAACCTTCAAAGCTAGACTTATGGCAAAAGGGTATACTAAAAAAGGGGGAATTGATTATGATAAATTTTTTTCCGATAGCCATGTTTAAGTCCATATGTATCCTCCTTACCATTACATGTCATTATGATTATGAGATATGGCAAATGGATGTCAAGACGACATTTCTTAATGGTCATTTTAACGAAGACATTTATATATCCCAATCGGAAAGTTTTATTGCTAAAGGCCAGGAATATATGGTCTGCAAGTTTAAAAAATCTATTTATAGATTTAAGCAGGCATCTAGAATATGGAACATTCGTTTTGATAAGATTGTAAAGTCTTACGGTTTCATTTAAAACGATGATGAACTATACATGTACAGGAATTTGGAAGACATAAAATGTAGTTTTTCTTGTCCTATATGTGGATGACATTCAACTCATTAGGAATGATGTAGGGACATTGTCATCTACTAAGGTTTGGTTGTCTAGTCAATTTAGTATCAAGGATTTGGGAGAAACCAGTTACATTCTCAGGATCAAACTTCTTAGAAATAGAAAGTAGAGAATATTAGGATTATCCCAAGCGACATGCATTGACAAGATGCTGGCCAAGTTTAGTATGAACTCATGCAAATGAGTTATAATCCCTTGTAGACATGGGTTATCTTTTTATTTTAAGGACTGTCCTAAGTCTCAAAAGGAAAGTGACAGGATGAGTAGGATTCCCCACGCTTTAGCTGTGTGAAGTCTCATGTACGCCATGCTATGCATTAGGTCAAATATCTGCTTTGCTGTAAGCTTAGTTAGCAAATATCAGTCAAACCCTGGAATGTTTATTGGCAAGCTGTAAAGCATATTTTCAGGTACCTCAATCGTACAAAAAATTATATGTTGGTTTACATAGCTGACGACTTGGTTCCTATTAGATACACGACTCAGATTTCTAAGCAAATAAGGATGAGAGAAAATCTACTAGTGGATATGTCTTCACTTTATTTGGAGGAGTTGTTTCATGGAGGAGTATTAAGTAATCTGGTATTGCTGACTTGACCATAGAAGTTGAGTATGTGACAGCTTTGGAAGCATCCAAAGAAGCCGTCTGACTTCGGAAGTTCCTTTCAGAACTTGCTGTGCCACATATGGACAGACTGATTGTGGTGTATTACGACAATTTTGGAACAGTCTCGCAATCCAAAGAACCCAAAAACCACAAGAAGGGGAAGTACATCCAGAAGAAGTATCACCTGATATGGGATTTTATTCAAAGACGAAAAATCGTGATAGAACAGATAGTCTCGGAGAACAATTTGGTAGATCCCTTCACCAAGCCTATTGGCTGAGAGAGTCTTCAAGAGACACTATAGAGGTGGGCACTTACAGACTTTCTTAGTCTTAGAATGTAAGTGGGAGATTTTTGAAATATATGCCCTCTAAACTAGTTTATTTGATATAATTATTGAATTTATTAACAAAAGAATTTATTCTCAAAATTTGTTAGTAAATTTACATTTTATTTGTGTACGATTTTCTTTTGAAAAGGACCCATTGTGTTTAAGTAAGTGATCCATGTAAATGTTGGTTTTTCACATAAGGTATGGATCACGGGTTGCTAAACACATAAATGTTTGTTCTTAATCAATTGATGAGAATGAGAATTTCATCATATATAAGTTATTGTATTGTGGATTTTAAATAGGGAATGACTTACTTTTAACCAGTGAATAGTCCACTCACTTTATAGCATGAGCGTATTTTGAATACGTAGAACAGGACTTGTAATAGTAATTTTTAAAAGTACTATTTAAAAGAAACCCACACTATTACTGTTACAGCGTGGACTAATACTCTATCGCTTGAGTATAAGTTGGTGGTCTAACAAAACTAGAAGCATATATTTTGATATACTGTAGTTGAAGTTCTTTCGTAGAACCATTATATTTGTATGTTGAGTATATATGACTAGTTAGTTAAGACAGACTTGTATAAGATAGCTTCTACGCTATATCGTCCATTGTGACTATTCAAATGATCTAATTATCCAGGACCCTGAGATCATGACTTGGATGTTTACTTTAGGGTAGCTCCCTTGAAAAGTGAAAACATTTCAGGAGTCGTGGATCATTGGACTAAAAGTTTGAGGATGGTAGATGTCTATTAGAGGGGTGTTAGTATACTCTTCCTCTCTAATTGCATAGCAATGCGTAAAAGTGGTATTTTAGTCATTATACCTGTAGGTCGAAAACTTTGTTAACGCAGCATTGTCCTTGTGGTCAATATTTTCTTATAGTGATATTGAGAGATATTTAAAATGCAAAATATAGCTATTTATATAGTAAGGGTATTTTGGTCATTTTAGTAGTTAAGGCGATGTGTCTTTTGGTCTCCGAAATGGCCCTTAAGTCATGAAAGATTTGGGTTAAGGAATTGGTCTTGATATTTATGGGTTTTATTTTATTAGTTTAATTTACTATGGGACTAGAATAAAATAAAATGTTTGAGAAAGAGTATTTATTTTATCTAATTTAATTGGTTAATTAATTATTCAGGGTCCAAGACCCAGATTGAATAATTAAAAAATTAATCTGGATATAAACTAGATAAAAGGTATAAAATTTTATATTGATCTATTTGGGTTTGTTAATTATTTATTGACCTATTTAATAAAGTCCAAAAAAATAAATAATTGAGATTTATTATTGAGTATTCAAACCCAAGAATAAATAATTTTATCTAACCCAATGAATAAGACTAAGGGTAAAATAAAATTTAAAAAAATATATTAAATTAATTAATTAAAATAAAAAAATAATATGGGATGGAACATGTGTTGTTTCGCGTGTAAGATAACAGAAAGCATGGATGCTTTTTGTTTGCACGCGAGTGGGGTCTCTCTCAGGGCATCTACTGAAATGAATATGAATTGAAGGCATTGATTGGAGACAATAGGCTTCTGGATATTCAATTTTCATTTCACAGAGATAAATCAAAATATCACAGAGAAAGCTTCAACCAAAGTTGATCAAACCCACTTCTTTAAGCTTTCACTGGCTGTGCTACGAGCACCATTTCGGAAGATCAAAAGTTTCGCGTGGATGAGAAGCGGTAGACGTGAGCCACTAGTCTCAAACATCCTTAAACTGACATCTACACCAGTGCAAAGAGGGTCATTCAATTACAGAGGTCAATTTTTTATTTTTCTTATATACTTTTGTTTTGATGATCTTTGCCATTTTAAATCTTCATGAATATTGTCTAATAGGCTTGAGAATAAAGGAGATTTTAGGTACGAAGTTAAATTATCAAAATATGATTTTTCTTTATTTGAAGGGGGCAGCCTTAAGGAATAGATGAGTAAGTACACAAGATATTTTAAATTAGGGTTAAAGGTAAAAATGCACTTCAAATTTGGTCAAAATAAAATATTTTTACAATATTTTTAAAATTATTTTCTTTAAAATTTTCATTTCTTGTTCTTCTTTATTCTTTTTCAATATGAGATAATGAGTTTTAAAATTTTTAGTTCTAACCCAATCCATCAAGGTTTCTGTTTTATGTGATTTTGACTATTAAAAATTCTTCAAAATAGTCAAATAAAATTTAGACACTTGATTTATAAAAAATAATAGGTATTATACATAAATAAATAAGTGATTTTTTCCTATATATTATGTGAATATATAAATAAAATTTAAAATTTATATTGCTTAATAAATAGAATTTATCAATAAAGACTTATATATATTCTCTGTAAATTAGCTTTGACCAATGGGTGTGCTACATGAATATTAGTTTAATCAGTGTTTTGTCCTATTTCAATCCCACTTTTTTTTTTTTTTTTTTTTTTTGAGGGGGTCTTTTTCCTCTTAAAATAACGAAAGAGGGGTAAAAAATTTATAAAGCATTACGAGTGTTTAACTTATTATATTAAGAATTTAAAATTAAAAATAAAATTTAATGATTATCTATCTTAAAATATATATAATATTCTAAGAATCTACAAATTTAAATTACTGATCTTAGAATAAATTTTAAATTGAGAAATCAAAAGAAGATTGAAATTTTGTAAGAATCATCCAATCTGTTACCTTACACCCAAGCTTTCTCTAGTGTAACCACTCATCCAGTCGTGGAAATGGATTGTTGGCGAGGGGAAGAAGGTGGACTCTCATATGAAAATGGATGACTGGACATTGCACGGATGTCTGAGCAATTTGAATTCGACGATGTTTCCATGCCTTCTCTTCTGGTTAAGGACTGTATTCTTAATTATATGCATTCGGTGCACGGTGCACGTATATCAGTACATTGAAGTATTATATTATCTATCATACTTATTCTATACTAAATATTATATTATATCATTTACAATATTTGTTGTACACTAAATATTATATATAATTTTATTTATAATTAATGCAATACTAAAATACACCGACACACGTGCACCGAGTGCATATAAGAATTTCCCGTTGTTAATGGGCTTAGAGAGCTGATTTGATGCAACAATGCTGGATCCCCTTTAGCTAAAAAGGTTCTCTCTATATTGCCACCATCTTTCTCTAATAGTTGTACTGACAAGATGATGTGGAAGGGAACTTCCACAGGGATCTTCTCATCTTCCTCAGTATGAGATATCATGAGGCAAAAGGTTGCTTTCTTAGATTCATTAAAGAAATCCTATATTCCGATGAAGGTGAAAATTTTTATCTAGAAGCTTTCGAATAATATTCTCCCCTTGGATTCGAGGCCAAGCAATTTAGGCTTCTATCTCCCCTCAAGTTGCAGGCTTTGCAATGCTGCTCAGGAGAATGCCGTGAAGCTTTTTAAAGAATGTTCGGCAATTGGTCCATTCTGGGGTTATTTTGCATCCATTATTGGAGCATGGTTGCTAGACACGGAGGATTTAAAGTTCTTGCCTTTTTGGTGGAATTTCTCATCAGAGGGAAATTTCTGTCGCGCCTTTTTCTACCTGGAATGTTGTGGGAATTCTGGAGAGAATGAAAAAAGTCGTTTTTTTGAAAGAGGTAGCTTCAATGTTTCAAAAGAAAATATTGTAAAAAATTTTTATTTTGAGTTTTTAAAACAAAATTTTAAACTTTACTTTTTTGTAATAAAGTTCTTATTAACAGTTAATAATAGTGTTGACGATTAGATTTTTAATGGAATGACAACATTGAAATGTTTTAGTACTTAAAAGTCATAATTGATTATTTTATAAAGTGAGAGATAAGATTGTAAAAATGATCAAATTTGAAGGGTATTTTTATTTTTAATCCTTTAAATTATATAATATATTTGGAGCAAAGAAATTGGATATTATTGAATTATATCTGAATGGGAAGGTTTTTATTTGGTTTTATGTTTATATGCGAACTCATGAGTGATGTAGTTGGGAACAAATGGCTAAGGTTATTTGTAGGAGGTTTGGTGAAGTACATGTCGAATTAATGGAAGAATTTAGTAAAATTAAATAGAAAAGAATGGTGGAGTATTTTGATAGGTTTGAAGAGCTCAGAGCAATTATAACAAATAATATGCCCTAAGCAACTGAAGAATATTATCTCCTTGTTTTTATTAGTGGATTAAAGGAGGAGCTCAAGTATATGGTGAAGATGTTTAAATTACGAATACTTAAGATAATTTTGAGCAACCATTACATTTGCAGAATTCTATATCAACCGTTAATAAATTTTTAAAATCTTATAGTATCACATCATTTGATAAACCTCGTATAGTTCAAAACTCCAAACTCAATAATATTACACCAACAATAAGGTTTTCAAGAAAATCACTCCATCAGAGTTGTAGACAAGGTGAGAGAAGAGTTTGAGCTTCAAATGTGGATACAAATATTCGCTAACACGTGTCTTAAAGTATAGTTGAATTTTATTATAGTTGAAGATTTAGAAGAAGAAGAAGAAGATTTATTTAAAGATGAAGGTTGATTTGCTAATGATCTTGAGGACAAGGCTAATTTGAAAGAGGAGGAAATGTTATGATGTTTTAAATTTAAAAAAAATATTTATTTAAATATTTTGTTAGGTGTGAGACATAATTTTGAATATTAATTAATTTAACGATTTAAATTGAGTTTGTCATATTTTAAGTAGAGTATTAATTTGTCATAATTATCATTGTGTGTTTGAAGTCTGGTGATTTATCCTTATATTTTTTGAATTCTTATATTTTTTATTATATTCCCATTTTAATCTATCAAACTCCCTATATTCTCTTAATTATTAATGAAATTATTTTTTTAATCTTTACCTTATTTTGAATCATATCATTGAGACACAACCTGCTCTCTTATTGGGAGTTTTCTTATAAAGACTTTCGCATGTTTGCTTTCTTGGATCTCCAGTTCAATCTTTTGATTTTGGATAGATAGATAGATAACGAAAGGTAGCAAGGGCGTAAAATGTGAATTCACAAGTCGGAGAGTGGGGAAACCATAGCATCCCCCTGCTCTGCACCAGTTTATTTACTATGCAGTATGACGAGTACGTTAATGGGCCGTCTGTCTGGTTTCCTTTGCAGTGTTCTAATTTATATTTGGACAATTTTTAAATTGATCTTCAAAAATATGTATTTGTCTTAATTAAATTATTAAAAAAATATTGTATTTAACGAAGAATTATTTTGAGATATTTTTTATACTTTTAGGGATTAAATTAAGTAAAATAATTTTTGAGAAATTTAATTGAGATAATTATATTTTTTACATTTTTTATAATTTTAATAATTCATATTTATTTTTGAGGATATATTTTTTTTAAGCTCATAAAAAAATTTGTTCTCTTTCCTATTTCTTATAATTTATCTAACTCACTCTTTTTCTCAACGATATATTTTTTCCTGTTTATTTTAACACATAATTTTTTTTCTTTTTTACATTTTTGAAAATTTTCTAATTCATAATATTTTCCTGATTATTTTTTTTTATGTTTCTTTTAACTCATAAATATCTTTTTCTTACTTCATTTTTCTAGTAATTCATCTAACTAATATTTTTCCTCAGTTACATATTTTTTCCTTTTCTTTTAACTCGTATAGTTTTTTTTTCTATTTCCTTTTTCTTGTGATTTCTATAATTCATATTTTCCCTCAAAGATATTTTTTTCATTTCTTTCAGTTCATAAAAAAATGTTCACTTTTCCTTTTAATGTTGTTTATAATTCATATTTTTTTCTCAAAGATATTTTTCGTTTCTTTTAGCTAATAATTTTTTTTACTTTTCCTTTATTGTAATTCATCTAATTCATATTTTTTTTGATGACATATATTTTTCTCATTTATTTTGATTCATATCAAATTTTACCACTTCAAAAATATGAGTCAAAATAAACAAGATAAACATATATTGGCGAAAAAAAATATGAAATAGATGAATTACAATAAGGAGAATAGATAAAAAAAACATTATGAATTAAAAGAAATGAGAAAAAATTTGAGGGAAAAATATGAGTTATAGAAACTATAAGAAATGAAAAATAGAAAAATATTTATATGAGACAAGAAAAGGAAAAAATATATCGTTGAGAAAAAAATATTAGTTAGATGAATTATAAGAAAGAGGAAGGAGGAAAAAAATTTTATGAGCTAAAAGAAATTGGAGAAAAAAATGATCAAGAAAATATTATGAATTAAAAAATTCTAAGAAAGCAAAAAAACGAAAAATTTTATATGAGCTAAATAAATGAAAAAAGCTGAAAAAAAATTTGAGTTAAATTATAAGAAAGGGGAAAGAGAAAAAAAATTATGAGTTTAAAAAAAAGGAAAAATATATCCTCAAAAAAAAATATAAATTACAGAAATTATAAAAAATGTGAAAAAAAATTTAGATGCCTCAATCAAATCTCTCAAAAATTACTTTGAGATACTTTTTATATTTCTAAGGACTAAATTGAACAAAGTAATTTGTGAAGAATTTGACTAAAATAATTGCATATTTTTTAAGACTAATTTGAAAATTGGTCTTTACATTTGGAGGCATACTTTTTGTGCAACCGACCAACAACCTATTGTGCTCCTTTGATGTAGTGCTAAGTAACTAAAAATGTGATTTTGCTCTTTCCTTTGGACATTGATCCTTTTATTCACAACTGTTTTATGGAACCTGAAAAATTGAACTAACAAATGGAGTTGATTACGATATGCTCTGATTAGAGGAATATTTGTGGAGGATAAATCTCAATTTAGGGTGCATTTAGACATTAAGAAGCCTCAAGAGTGGTGCAGATTTTGTTTTCTTGTCGTAAACATCTAGGGCTGGTAGCTTCGTTTTAGCATTTGCAAGATTTGCAGATATGTGTTTCTATTCCATAAATTTACTCCTGGATTTGCTAAAGATCCATTAACATACAATCAAAATGGGTGGGGGGGGGGGCGGCGAAGGAAAGTCACCTGATGATGGTTAGTTGCCAAGTATCCCAGCTAAGGGAGATTGAGCCACTGTCTATGATTCGAGATTACTTTCTAAATGCTACTTTTTCCGAAGGCTATGTGCAGAAGAATGTTCAAACAAAATGTAATAAATGTTTAATTATTGTAATTGTATGAAATAATATTATTGCTGTTTTCTATGGTAATAGTCATGTCTTAAACTTGGTATTAATATGGAAAATATTAATAGGGGAACTCCATGTCAATTCTACAACTAATATAATCAATCACAAAGAAAATACATCCACCCACAAGCATGTTAGTATTGAAAACATTCTTGTGAGATACAACATAAGCTCTAGTTAATTAATTTCTAGAAGGATGGAAGTAAAGGTATTGCTCATGTTTCCTGCTTCCTGCTGCATTACTTATTTTGACTGTCAGAAGTGATGAAGAATCCAACATAAGATCTGGTTAATTAATCTACAATTCTTCCTATCCTTCTTTTGATCATATCCAATTTCTGTGGCACTCTTGATACCTCCAACTAAGCAATGGTTTCCTGGTTCATTCTTGAACATTGAGTGTTGCTTGACACGAAACAGTCATCTTAAGAAGCAAGATGACAGTGAATCCACGATATAAAGCAGAAAACTGCCGAAGTAAACTAATGAATAGCACATTGCATTACCCTACTCTTTGATGGCAGGTGTTTCTAAGTCGAGGGATGAAGCTTCAAGCTACAAAACGTTTGACCATTAGACTCTCGTGCTTGATTTCTCGATTTCTTTCTTAGCAGAGAGCTGGCGCCAATTGGTTATAGGGATCAGTAAATTTACTTGAGAAAATTACAGGATAATTTTGGCAACATTTCATATGAGCTAATGGTATAATTGAGTTTCTTTACCTCCCTGGGGCCTGGGTGTCATTTCATCTGTTGTCCACTCATTTGATTCCGCACCAGGTAAGGCCCTATGAATAAGAAAAATATAAGGAAATCAGCTTATGCAAATTCCTACTAGAAGGTATTTACAAGCAGTGGGGAATTCTGCTTTAATTTTTTCTCTGATGCCTTCTGTAGTTGTTCCCTTTCCCTTGTGAGCAGATTCTATCTTTGCAATTAGCATAGATTTCCAAACCATTATGAGCTTAAATGGCTGATGTTTGAACTAATTAATAGGTGAGCTTTGTGAAGATCATACCAGCATTTCGTAGAACGGCATCAAATAAAATGTTAAGAAGGGTACTGAGGGATCAGTTGAAAGAGGAGCTTAAAGATACATTGTAAGATGTAGCGGTATCAGCTCTGGTGGAGAAAGTTTCCTCAAATATTGTAGTCAATGTAATCACTATATATTATGATTGTACGAATAGGTGTGATATAACAAATTTATATAGTTTTGAATAAATTTATCTTTGAATTGAATTGAATTGTGTGGTATGGTTCCAAGCTTGTCAAATATGATTAGAATTGAATTGGCATGAACTGCTACATCGTTTCACATGAACATTTGATAAAACTATAAATAGAAGAAATGTGAGCTACGTGAACGGATAGCTCAATGATCTTGGATGTTATAACTAGTATAAACTTGCCAAAAAGGACACAAAAGCTCTCAAAGCCAACCTTAGCAGAATAACAACAAAAGAAGCCAAGAATTAAGCAAGGTTCAAAATCGAAGAGGATTGAAAAATACCGATAAGACACTTGAATGGGGACTCATAGTCGGGTTCAAAGTCATGGCCAGCGCACCTAGATAGCTTCAACAACTAATTACCAGTTAAAAAGCGGCAACTTATCTACAGCACAGAAATATTGTTGTGGCTTCCTGACATTTAAGAAAATCAAATGCCAGGCATTTGATTCACAGCGTAGGGAAATTCATTATCCAGGTACCAACCAGAAAAATACATCCTTGGATGTATGCACAATCAATTTATCCAAACACAGCTAGTACTGCAAATTCGTTAAATGAAAATTGAATCTGGTACAGACATTTCCTATCCCAAGATAACCAATCCCCATACCCATCCACCTTTACACTGAAAAGGAAGTACTATAGACACGAAAAGTAGGTTCTTAATTGCTGGAAAATTCAGAAGATTATTTTGAGTCTTCTAGTTTTTTATGTTAATTAGGCGATTGTTTTAAGTTAGCATTTCATTTTACCTACAAGAGAAGTAAAAACCCACGACTTGAACTGAGTTTGACACCAACCAAAACTCCTAATAGTTTTTACCTACAAGTATAAAGCAACATGACAATCATAAGTTGCAAAACCAAACATACCAGTCTAATACATGGCTGCTGGAAAATCCAACCAAGAATAGGTATCTTCAGAAGAACTCCCCGTGTTGGCCAAAACACACTGCAGGGAAAAGAGTAAAAATCATCTGATAAGCAGTAGAGAATAGTTAATTAGATAGCAGAAAAACAAAAAAGAGCCATGGAGAGTCTGGCTAACCTGGAGAAAAACCCAAAGGCAAATGATATTGTTCCCTATCCAACGGCAAATATTGCAAACAGAACTGGCAAGAGAACAAGTTAATGTTTAGAATACAAAATAGAGCACATATCTGTTAGATCGATTAATTAATGGATATAATTATAGACTCCAGTAATTGCGATTAGACTAAGAGTGCAGTTACGTTCTTTTAGTGGAGTGAAACGTAATTAATAAATTATTTTTATTGACAAAATAATTTACTGGAGCTTAGTCTAAGTGTATCCGGTCAGGTCCCTTCAGTGACTCCTAATTATGGAAAAATAATAAATTATAATTTGTTTATAATTTATTAATAAAAATTGCAGGAAATCAAATATCGTATTTTAGATGGAATAAGATAAGTTAGGGGTTCAAATCCACACCCTATACAAGGAGTTTTTCACAGCTAGTATGGTTTCATGGCAAAAATCATAAGGATAGGTTTTCAACACTTCTTTCGAGCAAAAATCATTCCAAAAGAGTCCTAACACATCGGGCATTACCTAGAAATTCAGACCCTAGCAAGTCATCCATAAATTTCATGCCTATTAAATTTGGTATTTCGAACCAATTACACTTCCAGCACATCTTATGTTTTAACATATCATACTCATACACAACAACAACACCATAACTTGATTTTTTTACTCATATAAATCCACACACACAAAGCATTACACGTTACCATAGATACTACATCATTTTCCACAAAAACCCAAGAAAAACCAACATCTTTTATTATGTATAAATTCTGGGTAGAGTAGCGATCTTTCTCGTCTAGCACATTTGCAAAAAGAAAAAATGGATTCTTTTTGCATAAGATTTCACCTTCATGTATACTCTAACCAAACTACATCATGTTCCTAGCATCCTACCGTCAAAACCACAAGCAAAGACTTACATCTTTCACAAGAACACAAAGCTAGACAGATTTCGGCCAGCAAGGTTAGTAAGGTAGAAATGGGTTCTTGAAGCTTACCTTCTTGAAGCTTTTTAAATTACAAGGAAAAAAGCAAAGGAGAGCTTTTGACTCCATGATATCAGCTAGGTTTCTTGAGTTTTCTTGAAGGGAAAAATAAAGGGAACAATGAGGGGCTTTCTCAGTTGCAAGAAGGAAAAGGAAAAGAGGAGTGTTGAGATTATCTTTGAGGGCTCTTGTTCAAACATTCAAAATAGTGCATAAAGGCCTCCTTAGCATCCAATAAGCTGAGTTTTTTGAGGGGAAATGAGTATATGCAAGGAGAGATAAGCTCTCGATTTTTGTCTTGCAAATGCAAAAGGAATGTTTCCTCTTGCTAAGCAAGCTAGCCGGCAGCTTGAAAAGGTGAGGGAGGAGCTGCTTTCTCTAGAGAGAATGAGAGGATAGAGAGAGAAAAGGGGCAGTTGGCTATGGGAGAAATGAAAGAGGAAATGTGGTTTTTATGTTAGGGTTTTTTTTTTTTTTTTAATCCAAGGGTTGAGATAATGTTGTTTGAATATTTCCTCAAACCAAAGGTTATGATTTAAGTATCATGGATGGCCAAAATTTAAAACATCCAAGGGTTGAAATGGGTCATAGGGTGGCGGCACTCAAAGGGGTGTAATTGTTATTCTATTAGTTTTAGAGTTTGGTTTCAAGTTTAGTCAAAATTATTTTTAAAAATCTTGAATAGCCTTAGTCAAAATTTATTTAAAAAAGTCAAATAAACATAGTCTTAATCAACTAATTTTGAAGACTAGTCAAAATAATTAAGTAAATTTGTGAGTTTAGTCTCTAAACTTTTTTATTTTGGCATGGTTGATCCCTATTCTTTTTTTTTACTTTATAGGTCTTTTATCTTTTTTATTTTGGCATGATTAGTCCATATTCTTTTTTCTTTTAACTTTATAGGTCTTCTATCTTTTTTTAGTGTGACACATTAGGTCATTTCGACCTAATTTCGATGGGTTAACCCTAAACCAACCCGTTAACTCCAATTTTGACCCATTAAAAAATGACAAATTTGATATTTTACTATACACATTTAATTATTTTTTGTATAGAATTTTGTATGTATAGAACTAAAACAATTTCAAATTTACAATCACAAATGTATAAATCATATTACAAATCAAAGCCAAATCAAATAATTAATAGAATCTACAAAAGTAAAATATGAATTAATGCTCATTCTATCTTGATCAAATCACACAGCATGTCAATGCCCTTTCTCTAAATAAAAAATCTCAATATCATATCCCCCATTCAAGTAAAGTAAATTGGTGAGTTTGACAACTCTTATTTTAACCCATTAAGAAGTGACAATTTTAGTATTTTACTGTACACCTTTAATATTTAATTGAAAATTCAATGAAAAATCAGTTTGTTATTCATGGTATGATGCTGCAAAAATCTATCATTCTAGGCAGTTTTTGAAGATGGATTTTAAAAAGCAATTGTTTTAGTTCTATATATACAAAATTCTAGTACAAAAAATGATTGAAGGATGTACAGTGAAATGTTAAATTTATCATTTTTAATAGGTCAAAGTTGAAGTAGACGGATTAATTTAGGGTTGACCTATTGAAATTAGGTTAAACAAGACCTAATGTGTCAAACTAAAAAAAAAAATAGAAGACCTATACGGTTATATATATATATATATATATATATATATATATATATATATATATAAAGAATATCGTTGATTTAGGGTCAACCAGCCGGAATTAAGTCGAAATGACCTAATGTACCAAACTAAAAAAGATAGAGGACCTATAAAGTTTTTTAAAAAAAAATAGGGACCAACCATGCCAAAATAAAAAAAGATAGAAAATTTATAAAGTTAAAAAATAAAAAAGAATAGGGATCAACCATGCCAAAATAAAAAAGTTCAGAGACTAAACTCACTAATTTGCCAAATAATTATCATGTAGCCAAAATAATATAGTCTTGGATTGACCAAGTCCTCTAATTGGCCAAAAATCAAAATTAGTTACGAATTAAAGATATAATTTAAATGTTTGAAAAATTGTTTCCCTTACTAAAATTATTGAAATGACATTTATTTTTATATAATATTTTAATTAAATCATAACAAGTCATTTACTACATATAAAAGCAAGTGGTCACATTAATAATAAAAAAAAATCATATATTACCCCAATAAGTAATGAACTCATATAAAAATTAAATAAGGAAATCACATAATAAACTCAAATAATTATTAGAATGAAGTTCTTTATTTTAATTTTTCTAAGGTTAAATTATAGGGGGTATTACAGATGGTGTAGAATAACAGTAGCAAAAAAGCTCTGTTTGCAAGTTGTTGAGATTGCTCTGTTTTCTTCGGCCTTTCTTATGTTGTCTAAGTCTCCCTATCCTTCATTCTCTCCATTTCCAAATCCGCTGACAGGACTGACCTTACACCAGTTTCTACATTATCTGCAGTATCTCCTTCTCCCTCTCAATCTGGACTTTCTTTGCCTTGTCGTTCTAAGTTGGCAGACTTGATTATACAAGCATCACAACTGGAAAAAACTTTGTAGATCATTAGAGTAGCTCAGGATATTGATTTTCCTTGTACTGGATAGATTGAACCAGCTGGAAAAAAGAAAAAAAAAAAAGGGCTAGGGGTTGCTCAGTTTGATGAGGTTGATCGCAAGTTAATTGATAGGATTCAAGACAGATTGCTATGCGATTTTCAAATTTCGGATGATATTAGTATAAGAATTCAAGTATCAGATGGCAATTCAAAATTTTATCTTTCAGACTCCTGTTCGCATATTAGGATTCGTCCAGAATTCATAGCCGAATTGCAGCAACTTAAGAGTAAATTATTGCGAAAGGCAAAGAATCAAAGTGGTGATTACGTCAAGTCATCCAACACTGGTTTGTAAAGTGTTAGAAACACCATCCTAGTTTCTACGCTATATGTCGATCTTATTGATGACTTGGATGAAGAAGATTTTATTCCAGTGTGATCAAAAAAAGAAAAGAAAAGCAAAGGAGTATCAATTGTTACACATAGTATGATTATTAGGTAAAAAGCTAGAGGATACACATGTAATTTACTCCAATGTTGGCCATTGACTTTTATTTTGTACTAATATTTTTATAAATAAAAAGGCTATGGTTTTCCCTTAACCCCACCTCTTGGTGTGTTTTTTTTTTTTTAAGTGAAAGGTATGAGACTTTGAGGGAGAATAGAGATAATTGAGAAAGATATATATAAAAATAAAAGAAAATAAGGTGCATTTAAAATTATATTTTGAAAACTAAACGTTGAATTGAATTGTTAGTTGATGAATGGAAAAAACTCTTTAACTTTAATCCAAACATGATTGTACCATAGTCAATGACTTCAGAACTGTTGATTACAGTTGGCTTGGATGAGTTGAACTGGCCAAGTTTCCAATTGTGGCCACCTCTATTTATACGGGTGAAAAAAAAAATAAAACTAATGAAATTTGTGATTAAAAATTGGATATTTAAACCAAAAAAAAAAAAAAAAAAGGTGTCTTATCCCCTTATCCCCTTCGCTTGGTACTCGAAGAGGTACAATGTTAGGGAAACTGATTAACTAAGCTCCAGAAGCTTTACTTGTGAGAACCGAAAGATGTAGTCTACATTTTTTTTTTCTTTGATGCATATGTAGTCTACATTTAAGTACTAGAAAATCTATGTACAATGCATGTGTAATTTCCGCTATTATTTGTTTATCGCAATAGAATAATATTTCGGAATGGTTTTTCTTCGCAATCTGTTTTTTCAAGAAGTTGTAGTCTTGAAAGTTTATTCTTCAGAAGGCTATATAGATAAATCCAGCAGCCTTGAATTTTTTGTTTTCAAGAAGAAAAAACATCTACGATCCATTCTATTCATTAGTCTTTGCCTCCCCTAAGTCGAATAATTGAAGGATAGAAGATAACGAGGATATCAGATGGCAAATCGTTTGCAAAAGGGGTTTTCCTTAATCTTGCTGTAACCAAACATAGCAATTTGAGAATAGCTAATTGAGAACTTTATTGAAGAAGAAGAATAACAGTAGTTGTAAGCCATGTGTTTCTTCGTTCTACTGATTTATTTTTAAAAAAAAACTGATTTATCAATGACAGCACATAGATACTATGAGACTGCATATATAATCAGTTACACAGAGGAGGAGGAACTGAGCTAGGATGCTGTATAGTAGACAACAGAGTCCAGTTTCTTGCCTCAAATTTTGCAAACAACTTATCATCTGGGTTTGTTGTAAAATCGATGAAAGACAGATTAGCTTGGAGGACTCCATTAGACGGTAAAAGAGTACAGTGTCGAATCGGAAGGTGGACATGGGCATAGCATGAAACTTGAAACTGAATCGGTCGAGGACGACCAACAAGGCGGATGCCAAAGGACAGACGCCCTAATATCGTGGTATTGAAGACTCCAGTGCCATTGGTTACAGCGTGCGTAGTGTTCGATAATGGAGGTTCGTTGCAGGAGATTGTAACATTTGCCCCTGGTATACCCCGGGAAGCAATGCCGGGGGTTGGATTTCCGGTCTTTGTGCATAGTAATTTGCCATCTACCGCTATCCCATTTGTTTCTATGACGAGGCCCTGTGTATATGGAGCAGTCACAACGAGGAGAACAATGAGAATGTACACGGTATGAGAATCCATGGTTGCATTTCTATAGTTTTCGTAACTTCTAGACAACCCTATTTATACACCTTCCTGACGCAATGGTGTTCGTGTAGACTGAAAATTTGTACTATACGAATTATAGGTTGTAACTTTAATACATAGATGTATGAATTTTTGGTGAATTACAGGTCTCTGAAGATTTTTTTTTTTTATTTTTTAAGTTCCCAGCAAAAATGTTGATTTTGTGACTCAACTTAGTGCATTTAATTCCTTTAGTACTAGTTTGTTTATTAAGTCTTCTGCAAGTTAGGTTCATTAATACTGGTATAGTGCGCAGTTACTGTCAATGCCAAATTGTATGCATAGGCATGGGAAAATATCAAATCATCATGGATATTCCAAATAAATCTAATTTGGATAAATTATAATATCTATAATAACTAGTCTCAATAATTTGTATTTTAAATATATGCAATTTTCATAAATTTCAATTTTGGTAGAGTAATGATTTTCACCTTTAAATTAAGGATTATTTAAGATAATTGCACAAAGTTAAAAAATAAATTATTGACCCTGAAACTAGGAGATCATGCAATGTATAATTAATAGAATACTTATTCTCCCTATATCCTGCAAAGATAGGTTTATTTTTATTTTAATACAGATTAAGAAATATAGTTTAACTCAATCATTTTTTTCAGGTATTTTCTTATATACCCCTCTCCTGGATGGCTTGTGTTATTAAAATATTCTTAGAATTATATAATTCTAAAAATTTTTATTTATAACTTTCTTTCTCCAACTAGATTAATAAATATCTTTTATTGATAATTAAGAGAATAGATGTGGATAAAGATGCACAACCTTCCTCTAGATTTAAAAGTCAGTATTTCTATTTAAATCTAATACAAGATGGGACATTGAAATCCAATAGGAGGGAATCTATTAGCTAATGGTATTAGGAAATTGAAATTTTGACTTCTCTTTAGAGAAAAAAAAAGAAAAAGAAAAAAGAAACAGAGCTATAATTTGAGACAAAAAAAAAAAAAAAAAGAACTAAGCCGATTTTTGTGGGGTGCTGGAAGTCGTATTGGATATTTTTCCTTATTTTTCTTAATTAGAAGATCTAGTCTTGGAAAAGTTATGTTGAAAAGATTTTTTTTTTTTTTTAATCTTACATGACAAATTCCCAATTCACACCAGCTGTATTGACATAAAGAAAGTTTAAAGGAAAAAAAAATGTTAAAGAAATATATAACATAATTGTACGTGCTTTAATTTGAATAAATTTCACATTTTCACAATCTTTTTGTCCCCATTTTTAAGACAATCTCACGTAAAATAGTAAATTTTAAATTTGTACAATTAACTTAAATAATTCCTAAATTAGAGTCCAATAATTACTCTATGAAAATTAACTTTATAAAAAGTAGCATGATTTTGCAGATTAATTACCCTATGTGTTGCAACTTACACAAATTAACAATGTGCTCTTGAAATCTATCGGTAAATTCCACAAGTCATCTTAATTTATTCATTTAGATAGACTGGAGGTGAGGCTCTCTCCAATGTTAAGAAAACTGGAGATCTTCTCGTCTTGGTTAGGAAGACACAATAATATTTTAACAGTTAATGGTTAAAATTAGATTCTATTTAGATTCCCCTTTATCTCTTCTTACTTTTTCTCCCGCTTTAGCTTCTCACTCCGTTAACTTTCGTTCAGTTGAGAAAAGAGGTAAGAAAATAAAAAGAAAACTAAACCAAACTATTCAATGGAAGAAGATGAGTTACGCAGGAGAATGATTTAAAGTTTTTGCAAAGTATAGAAGAAAAATCTGTTGCTTATAAAGTATAAATAACTTACGCATGAATAGTTTCTAATAATTTTTTTAGTTAAGAATATTTGATGTAGCTTTTTTCCCCTCCTTTTGGATAGGAGTAGGAGAGTAGAGTGTAAAGGTGAGAAATGTAAAAATAGGAAGAGATAAGAAGGCTAATCCTAACCATTAACTACAAAAGATAGTATCATATTTTCCAATCTTTAAAAAAATTATGAAATCTCCAATTTTCTAATAATTGAGAGAAGCCTCTCCCAAATCTAGGCCATTAACCAGAAATTAGTCTATTTCATCCAAAAAATTTAAAACTTATAATATTTTTGTCTTTAATATATATATATATACTATTATAGTCCTTAATGAAATTAAAAGCTACAGTTATGATTCATAATATATTGCATCAGAAAATAGAGTTGTAGACCATTTGACAGGTTATAATTATTACTTATGCCTTTTGAATGATCAAATATACCTACAACATTTGTAGTTTGAAATTAAATAATATATATATATATATATATATATTATTTAAGCCTAATTAGTTCATAAATTATTTAGATATTATAAATCAGATGTTTAATTGTTAAATACAAAAAGATTTGATTTATAATTTAATTCGAAATAAATTATCTACGGACTAAAATAAATTTAGGCAATGTATTTTGATTAGGTCGTCTTGATTTTATTGAAATCTATCTTTGCCTTTAGTAATTAGAATTAAGGATATATTTTCATACATTGGATTGGACCGTCAATGTATAATTTGTGGAATGAAGCATACAAATTAAATATTATAAGATTGTTGTAAATGATACCTTATTCTTGACTGAACAGTGATCTATATGTTTACTAACTTGAAGTTTTTTATGAAAAACCTTAAAGGGGGTGAATATGATTTTTCGCAAATTTCAAATGCTCTTTTAAAAATTTGTTTTGAGAAACTCCTTCGTATTTCAGATCGAAGAGAGTGCAACTGATACAACGAGAAGTTTTCAAAATGACTTAAAGATTAACTACAATTTGAATAAAATAAGACACACGGTGCAATTAATACAAGAGTGAAAATGGGTTGGTGAGAACCATAAAAATTTCTCTTGAGAGACTAAAAGAATTTTGCGCAAGAAAGATTGTAGTTGGCCGAAATTAAATGTAGAGAGAGAGAACACAAGATTTATAGTGGTTCGATCTACCAAGATCTACATCCACTACCTTAAACTTATACTTAAGGATTTTCAATTAGATTTCATTCATCCAACTCAGTGGTGTCTATCTAAACCAATTATATAAGAGGATCACCATACTTGGTTTTACCAAAACCTCTCAATCAACCAACAAATCAAGGTTCACCCCAATGGGTTTTACGTCATAACCTTGATACACAAAGAGGATTATAATAATGAAATAGAGATAGTTCACTCTTTTGAGCAGATATACAAACAAATGAGCTCAAACAACCTTTACATTTTTTAATTAATTTGATTTCACTTTGAAGCACTATGAAAAATGAGATTTTTGTATTCTAGAGAATAAGAGTACAGCTCAGAGAGATAGAACAAAAATTTACTTTAAAATTGAGTTTTGAAACCTTTTATAAAAGTAAAAAATGGAGTTTCAATGGCTAGAAATGGCTAGTTTTATACTGTCAGATTTGCTAGAGTTTTGGACTCAAGGATCGAACGATGGTGCGTCTAAAAGGTAAGTCCAAAATGGCACTTTTTTGGTAAAATTGATTTGACACTATTCACAGAGTTTTGGACGAAACTTTTAGATGTAGAGTCATCCAAACTACTCAATTCAAAATTCTAAAGACTTAAAACTTTGAAATCTTTTTGTTTGTGTGCTTTAAGGTAGAAATAAACTGAATCATAAGGTAAAGAAGACATAGGAATTTATATAGTTAATACCTTAATAATGATTCCTAGTCTAAGGTTCTTCCATAAGGACTTCGTGGTATGTAATCTCTTAAGCTTGGTCTTCTACTTGATCACCCATTCTTGGATTTTATTGCTCAAGAGTTGCTTAGCAATTTTATTTGCACGTCTTGGAAGCATTGAGGTCAAACATATCCTATAACATGTAGATCACATAAGTTAGTTCCCATCAATGTTTGTCATAAGTCAAAATATAGGAGAATGCCCTTAGGGCTAACACTTTAAATTATCAACGAGTGAGATTAATTTAATAATCGATATCTTGTTATATTTGGAATTAAAGTGAAATAAATATAGAACATTTATTCTGCACTATAGATTCCGTCACCTTTAATAAGCAAAACCATTTCCTCTTAAATTCTTTTAAGGGAAAATTAAATTTGAACTCAATAATTCAATAGTGTCTATTGAATTCAATTTATGTGTGTGACATGGTCACATGGTACTGTTAAATTGAGGATTTGAATGAGGAGCATTTTGCTTATTTTGTCTCATTCAAAGTATTACGTTGATTGACTAGGGTAATTTGTTAGATCAACCAATCTTAGTATACAATTATTAACTGTAGTAATTTTAATTAGTCTAAGAGTGCAGTTACGTTCTTTTAGTAGAGTGAAACATAATTAATAAATTATTTTAGATTGACAAAATAATTTATTAGAACTTAGTTTAACTGTATCTAGTCAGATCCTTTTAGTGGCTCCTAATTATGGAATAAAAATAAATTATAAATATTTATAATCATTAACGATAAATTGCAAAAAATCAAAAATCATATTTGAGATAGAGTAGGATAAGTAGAGATAGTTGTACCTAACTATACTTATACAATTTTAATACTCTATTAATGTTTGTATTTAACATAGAGTAAAATATGTAGAGATAGTTGGAGATAGCTAAATATATATATTAGTTTAAAACTCTATATCAATATACGGGAAAAACAACTTATGTACTTTTACGTGCTCTGAGAGTTTGTGTGAGTCCACTTTCAACAAAGAGAGAAACATATGATAGCAATTTTCTGATCTTGGGAGATTACATTGAAGAAGACTTCGAAGTCTGAAGTGTTACTAGTAGGCCAAAGCTTCTCGTGTTGTAATTTTGAATACAATATCTACAAAAGGTATAGTCATTTTCATGTTTTTAGATTTTAATCTAATTAACACATAAATATATTGATCCTATTTTCAATAATTAGTATCAAAGCCACTGGTTTGAAATATATTTATGTATTAAGGTTAAATCTTTTATACATATAGTAGTTGGGTGGTGTATTAGCAATACATTTATATTCATGATGAATGATTTAATTAATTTAGAACAATTTTATAATCATAGTTTTTTGTTTGGTGAATATATATATATATATATATATATATATATATATATATATATATATATATATATATATATATAAGTATTATCGAGTCTTATAACAAAATAGATAGATTACATTTTCATGCTTCCCTTTTGAGTTATTTTTTTTAATTATAGTTCTTAAAATTAAAAAAATGTAAATATTATGTAGTTGCTTTGGTCACGTTAATGAAACTGAAGAATTCATCGTTGGAGCAGCAAGAGAGAATCCAGTGGGTTGGCTGGAACTTTCCAGCCATCAACCTAGGCTAGTGCCAGATGGAGTTCCCCTTTAATAAAAAAGAAATAAAAGGACATCGGTTACCGATCTGGGATTTGAACACTAATCAACAATTTGATGCCCCATAGTGCTTACCACCATATTACCACCACACTACAGAAAAGCTTATGATATTAACTTGTTCCATTTTTTTTGAAGTTGCAGATTGATTGAAGAATTGGAAACTTTGTTAGCCAATTAGAATTTTCAATTGTAATTTTACAATTTTATTTTTGTATCTAAGTTGTCCATAAAATTGTTCTTTATTTTATACTTTTTACTATATTTTATTTTTATTGAATTATGTATCGTTCATGATAATATATCATATTGTTTGCATTAACACTGCTCTAGTTACTATTTCATCGTACATAATTTTTTATTTGAAAAAGTAAGTGTGTAACAGTCATTTTCAATCTCAGACCTCCCCTATTAGTTCATTAGTAAAAAATAGCATTTGCTTCGAGCCATTCTAAATGGTCTCCCTAAATGAATGTTATGTTATATTGATTACTAGATTGGGCCCAAAATTTGTTTTGTTATTATTATCGTTTAATTCATTTACAAATACCCTATAGGTGACATGTTTGGGTTGAAAATTTTAAAAATATCAATATAGGAGTTATACACTTAAATTAGAGACATTATACGGACTTCCTATAAAATATATAAATGATGTCTATGATGGTCAAAATATTAAACACACTAAAAGTAATATTACATTTAGATGCAAAACATAGTAATTTTAGTGGGAGGATCTAGACCTAACTATAAGCTACATTATTATCTCTTATAGAGGAATATGTTACTTTAAGATTTTAGATTGTGGATCTCGACCCAACTATAAGTTACATTGTTATCTCCTGTAGAGGTGTATATTACTTTAAGGTTTTAGGATGTCATTGTTTGATAGTAGTTTTATAACTACTTAAAATATTATTATTTAATCATACATCATACTATAATAGTTTATATTGTTCATGCATCGCGGTATGATATTGGCTCATATATTTTATTTTATTTTATTTCAAAAATTACTTACAACACTTTATCTCTTGTTTTAACCCCCCCCCCCCAAAAAAAAAAAAAAACAATTATCCACTACACCTACTGATATCGAGCATCTAGTAGAGCAGAGGGTACAGCAGGGCGAGTGGAGGCTCTATTGACAAATAGACTTGTATTGGCATATTCTTAAGTAGCAACAATCTACATTTACTAGTTCGATGACAGTTATGTACGATAAGGTGAATATTCTTGCACTATCTATGCCATCCTTAGAGGAGATAGATGCTCACATAACTAGTGCGAATGCTGATGATGATGACCCTGACGCCAACAATGGATTTGATCCAGCTGATAAGAACCCAGACCCACGTAGGGGCTCTGATTCTCCTCCTCTACCCCCTTCTGTAGCTGCTCCTTCATTAGCTACATAGATTTTGTTGTTTTTATTTCTATGATCTTTATACATTGATGCTTATTTCTGTAAACTATTTTACTTTTTTAGATATTTACTATGTATTTATATTATACTCAATTTTAGTATTTAAATTATATTTAGGTGTGCTTAGTTTCATTTTTTAAATTATTTTTGGGGCTATGAACACAATCTTATAATTTGTTTGTTTGTTTGAAAATTGATTCACATGGAGCTGATAATTTAAAAATAAATGCAAAAATAGAAAAATAAAAAAATTTGTTGAAAAATCCTTGTAATTTGTGATGAATTAGCGAGGGTTAACAAAATAATAATAAAAAAATCTGTCACAAAACCCTCGTAATTTGCGACACTTTAGTGAGGGCTAACACATGTAGAAAAAATTCATTGCAAAACCCTCATAATTTGTGACGATTTAGCGATGTCAGACCTATTCAAGAGAGAAATCCATCACAAAACCCTCCCAATTTGCGATGATCTAGTGAGGACTAACACATAGGAGAAAAAAATCCATCGCAAAACCCTCATAATTTGTGACGATTTAGCGACAGACACAATATGAGATAAAAATCCCTCGCAAAACTCTCGTTATTTGCGATGCTTTAGTGACAACAATCCTATACCAGATAAAAATGTGTCACAAAACCTTGGAAATTTGTTACGATTTTACAAGGGCCACGAGTAGGAGTCAAAAAATTCCACGCAAACCGTCGTAATTTGCAATGAAATAGCGAGGGCCAATCAATACGATCGCAAAACCATTGCTATTTGCAATGAATTAGCAAGGGCAATAAAAAAGCCCTAGCAGAACCCTCGCAATTTGATACGAATTAAGGAGGGCCAATCAATGCAAGATAAAAATGCTATCGCAAAACTCTCGCAATTTGCGACGAATTTGGAAAGACAATCTACAAGGTCCCTCGCAATATGCGATGAATTAGCGAGGGTCATAGCAAAACCCTCGCAAATTGCGATGGTTTTGCGAAGCCAATATTCAATACGAGAACCCTCACAAATTCCCCTCAATTTGCAACGATTTTGTGACGACGTTTTATGCATTTCATCCCAAAATCGTAGCAAATTTTTTATCTCGTCGAACTTTGACAAAAAATTAGTTGTCGTTTTGCCCTTACAAAACCCACACAAATTGCAACAGTTTTGTCTAACCCTTACAAAACCATTTGGCTATCCCTTGCAAATTGCTACGCTGTTTTTAGTTGTGGCCCAAAACCATCGCTGACCTTGTTTTCGACAATTTTGCAACGGATTTTGGCCTTCGCAAAACCCGAAATTTTCTATAGTAAAAAAATATAAATTGAACTTCAGAGCAATTATATTATGATTCTATTATTTGAGATTGTCTCATAAAAAAATAAGATAAAGATGTGGTGTATTTGCAATTTTTGGCTATACCAAAATATATTTAGAAAATCTTCAAAAATAATATATATATATATATATATATATATGTGTGTGTGTGTGTGTGTGTGTGTAAATTGGTAGATTTAGTCCTTAAAATTTTTTTGTTTAGAAAGTCTGATCTCTAAACTTTTTTTATTTGGTAAGTTTAGTTCCTAAAACTTTTCTCTTCTAAAAATGCCCTCCAAAATAAAGCGTTGACTGTCACTAGGTGGACGAAGGGACAAAATAATGCACTTGAAAAAAGATGAGGGATCTAAAAATTTAAAACTAAAGATTATGAACCAAACTTATCAAATTAAAAAAGTTAAAAGACTAAATTCATCAATTTACTATATTTAAATATTTAAATTTTAATTTTATCAAACGTGTCCTAAGGTATCTATCACGATTAGTGAGATTCCAAATTTTAGAACATTGTGCATGCCTACATTTTTTGAAACCATCATTATAACTACAACAGATTAAAAAAAAAAAAACTGTTTAACTAAAAATAAAAATCTAATTAATTTGGTTGCCTTTTTTATTTGTTATTAAGGGATTTGCCCTTCAAATATTATCATTTTTTGCAATTATACATTTCCACTGTCAATCAATAATTGTTATATTTTCAAATTTTTAAAATTCGTAATTATGCCTATCTGTTAGTTGGTTAGTGGTCAATAATTTCAGCTATTTGAATGATTCAGTTGTAATTGTTGAAAACTTTGAAATGGTAAAATTCAAAATCTCAACTTCATTTTCTTTAATTGTTTAAAGATTTTTACATATTAAAATTGATTTAATTACATATTATATAGTATTAAGATTACACATTTATACTTTTCAAAGTCTTCAATAATTACAATTGGATTCATTCAAATGGTCAAAAATCCAGTTGATCGGTCAATTACTGGAAGCACATTATTGCAAGTTTCAGAATTTTAATGGGATGATGATGATTTGTAAAAACGAATGGTTTGGTAAAAACGATAATATTAGGAGGGAAAATTTTTCAAACACCTTTTTTTTTTGTGTGTGTGTGTGTGTGTATGGTCCTCCTGTGTTACTTAATTCGTCTAAATTGAATTTTTTATCAACTGTTACGGTGCTTGAAACAAAAGAATATAGTATTCAATGAGAGAGAATAGGCAAAATGTGAAACGTACGGACGGTGGCAAAGTGGATATTTATTTTAAATTTAGACGGAATTAAATACAGTCTAATCCATTTTAATTCAATCTGTTTAAATTTAGGCTGGCGATACTGTCAGAGCAGTAATTCCCCTGCCATAGCAATATTAAGTCAAATGACATAATTGTTCTTAGAAGTCAAAATTTAAAAATCACATTAAATATTAACCTCCCTAATTTAAAGGGTCTTGATAGATTATAAATATGTCATCCTAATCAATTCTTCTTCCTCCCTCTTGATATGATTTCTCTTTGTGCATTTCATTTTTTTTTTCACGCCTCCCTCCCTTTTCTTCTGGAAAATATCTTCCAATCCCAGACATCAGAAGAAGCTCCAATCGTTATAATATTTTGTAGATTTTTTTCCTTGCCTTGCCTTTGACATTCTTCAGAGAATTTGACTGATTGAAACTGCAGGAATTTCTAAAATTGATGATGGAAGTGCTGGAGTCTTGTCTATACACACTGCAACTTTTTTTTTTTTTTTTTCTCAAATCCTTCTTCTATTATTACAACAAGAATATATTGTTTTTGTCTCGAATCCTTCTTCTATTATGACCACAACAATTTCAAAATTAGTAATTTCACGAGACAATTTCATACTCATTTTTATATACAATTTGAATGAATTAAAAGGTAAGAGGAATGTGTAAATAATTTGATCTTATCTATTTATAATTTTGTACCACTAATGCGTATGTAGATTTATAAAAATGAATTGATTATTATTGTAGAAAAAAAATCACAGATAAAAGAGAATGGTGGATTTTTATTTATAGGGGACAACTTCAAGATGAATAGAGACACCAAGAAAAGAAAAGGGGGAAAAATTGTAAAGGAGGAAAAAGGACTCGTTACTACGACAATGGATTGTCAAGGAGAGAGAAAGATAGAAGTTGGAATTTAATGAAATTCATTATTCTTGATCACTAGGACAATTAAGTCATTTAGTTAAGTATTACTCTGGCAGGCAGAGAATTGCTCTAGCAATATCGGCAGCCTTAAATTTATTTATTAACTGTATTTAAAATAGATGATAGATGTCCATTTATCCGCATTGATCCATGTAGATATTTTTTAATCCACTAAATAAATATTATCTTTTGCTATTTGACTTTTATTAATTAAAAATATAAGTGTATAAGACTCTTAAAATAGTGTAACGCCGCACTTAAAGTTAAAAATAGATATTTATTTTATCACTTTATCCATTATTAGTTGAAGAGATTAGTGATTGGACTCTTGTATTAGTATAACTTATCTCTGAAATTATAGAAATTAGGTGAGCTTTTTACTTTTAAATGGATCTAAATTGGAACGATTGGGTTATTGTATGAGCTTCTATTGTCTGCTCAAGACAGTGTTAATAATGATAAGTTGACATATATAGCAATTAGTTTTTATGTTTGTGTTGCCTTACGAAAAGTAAGTCGATGGTAGTGTCAATCGGTTGCTCTTCCGATGAATATAAACAGTTCGATAGAGAGATAAACGAATGGGCCAGACCTTTTAAAAGAGGTGAGTTCTTTGAACTTACTATAGAAAAGGCCCAAACAGGCAGAAATATTGCATGCGAAAGCAAAATGGAACGGAATATGATATATTTCGATTAAAATGATGAAGGAATATAGTAACTAATAATTAAAGTAACATCAAATAGAAACTTCGTAATCAACGGAGTAAGGAAAACTGTAAACAAAGCGGTATACAAAGCTGTAAGAAAGCTATAAATGAAAGTTGTAAAAGAAAGCTGTAAATGAAAGCCGCAAAGAAAGCTGTAAAAATGTGGATAAAAGGAATGAAAACTGGAAATTTTGGTAATTTAGTCTGATATGAGTGTTGGTGTCTTCGATTTGGGATTCCAGCTTGCTTTGTACTTGTTGTGGCACAGTTGCCCACTTTCGAACGTGGAGGAAATCCCACTTCGTGGCCCATTCTTAGTGATCGAGAACGGTAACATCCTGCCGATCGTGCCAAGGTGTGCGGGTGATAGTTCATCAGCTCTTGGTTCCGATATTGACGAGGTACAGCCGCTGAGGACTTTCTTTGATATCATCATCCGTTTGGTAGAATTCGTATCGATTTCACCTAAAAGTTACCGTTGCAATGGATTGGCTAAAAATGACGTCAACACATGCCCCCTCGAGTCCCGCTGCTTTGATGGCACGAACAAGTGAAGCGACAGGAATTGCACCCTTTTTAATTTGTAACCATTCTTTTTCTTGATAGAAACGGAACGTCCCGATCATTGTAGAAAGGTGCCGACTCCTTGGCTTTGAAGCTCGCGAACAGCTAGTCTTTTGAAACTCCTCTTTAAATAGCCGTGGCTCCTATCATTCCTTCTTCACCGATACAAACTCCTTCGTCTACAATAACCCTATTCTCCTTAGAATTTTATCTTCTTCGTGAAATTCTCCTCTGTTTACTGCATATTTCTTAAATTAGCCAACCTCCCTCTAACTCTCCATGGCTACTCCCGTTGATTATTCCCTCCTTACTCTCAGTCGAGCCGAGGCTGATTTTAACGCCTTAGGTCCCCGGCTTCTACCGATGGAAGTCACTGCAGAACATCTGCAGTTCGTCTATCCAGAGGGTTTCACCTTCCCTTGCTTCGAGAGAATTTTTCCACGGATAGCCTGCCCTTCTTTTTTCGCCACTAGCTGCGTCCTCAAGGCTACAGGGAATGGTGCGATCGATGTCAGGCTACCTATGGTGCCCTTTGGGACTAATGGGGCATTCACGATGCTATTATGATGTCCGATTTTGAGATGACTTTCGACCGCAACTTGTTCTCGGCTGTCTTGCCGTTTTGGTCCCCAGCGATCAATGGCTTCATCTTTCCTCATGGCATGTTTTTCCTTACAATACTGGATATCTATACCATCTTGGGCTTCCGTTGTGATGGTGATGAAATCCCCGCCCTACATGACGAAGAAAACTTACTTGCCGTTAAAGCCCATTTGGACAAATCTACCGCCTCCTATGGCAATTTCATGGCTGCGCAAAGGGGCGTCGGCCCCGTTCCATCAGAGCAGGAACAATCGACTTCCTCTGGTTATGGCTCTACAAGTATATTCTCTACTCCCCTCGGCGAGAATAAGTAATGAGTACCGATACTATGTATCGGCTCTATTGAGAAAGAAAAGACGCTGTGACCTTACTTCCCTGGTTCTGGCCCTGGTGTATTGGCTAATGAACCAGATGATTTCAATCTTGTCAGCTGGAGGTGATTTGACAAATCTTGGAGGCCCCATCTGGGTTATGCAGCTGTGGCTCTATCAGTACTTCCCCCAATTCGGCGTCAATATGATTTCTAGAGGTTCCGCGGGTTCTGCCGACCGGACTACCAACTATTGGCTGTTGAAAGTGTTAGTGTTGTGCCCTAGAGGCAAGCACTTGTACATTATATATGACACATTTTATTTTAATAAAAGACATTATTTATCTTACAGTTTCTTTTGTTACTTTTAGTAATATAACTTGTCGATAAAGTCTACAGTACAACACTGTGTTAAGGAACTCATGATAGAGATCATGATAGAGATTCCTACTACACTCGATGGTGTTAATACTTAAATAGTCCCTAGTCATAGTATTAATGATACAAGACATCATTAATGCGTTAAGACTAGCAAGCGTTAGACTTCTTGATTTGATCAGGCGGTAATTCTCATATCCGTGAGTATTGAGATATTCAAAGTTAACGCATGGATGCTTGTTAATGGAACAAGTTCATTGGATGACCTAGCTTTGAGATAATCACATGGATAATTATTTAGTGTCAGTAATATAATTTTAATATAGCAAATGTACAAGTATCCTTAGACTTGAGATTTCCAAAGTACTTTGTTTGCTGAGCATTGTACTTTGATTCCAATCTCCTGAGCTCAATCGAGGGCCGCCTATGAGATGGATATTGGGTACATTGTGAGGTAAACGAAAGTAGTTGAGAGGGTCAATAAAGGATTTACCACTCTTAATAGTAAGAACGAATATCTCACGGCCACTTGTAGGAATTACTACTCGGAAAGTCCTTGGCCAAGGCGATTGTGTATTGAAAATAGTTCCAATTGATACATATCTAGAGTAGTGGGTTTCTGGTACAAGTACTATTGTATTCGGGTCAGAATTAATTCTGAAGGGAGTTGGTACTAATTTCGTACTCCAAACCGAATGAGATATTGTATGGTGAAAAGAGTTAATTGCACTGAAGTTTGTTATTAAAGAGTTAATGTCAAGCCACTTGACTTCCTGGACTATTGGGTGGTCATGATGTGTTGCTAGATACCGCTCATGATCTGGGAATATGGGTTTATTAATTTATAAATTAATAAACCAATCCTAATTAGAATTAATAGGATTAATTCTAATTAATTATGGATTATTAATCTCAAAGACGTTTGGAGTAATTCATATTCACTACTAATTGATTGGGAAACCTAATAGGTCACACACAATAGAGGATTATATACTCAAGATGTTATTTGATAACATAGTGGGGTTAATTGAGAGAAAGAGAAGTTGTTGATTCACAAAAAAAACCCTAGACACATAACCGACCTTCTCTTCCCTCTATCTCTCTCTATTGTTTTGAGAAACAACCCTAGCCGCCATATTGTTTCTACTAGCATAAGAAAGTTTGGTGCTTGAATATTCCTTTGTGTGGATTACTGTTAGAGATAATCACACACTGTGATTATAGTGGTTAGACGTTCAACTCACGTGGAGGTTGATCACGAGGATTGCTGGATCGCGCCTCGACTTGAAGAAGAAATTTTGTTCTTCAGACGATCAAACAAAGGTAAAAAGTTGTTACCTTTATTTTCTTTTTGTCTTGTTTTCCACATATAGGCGGGTCCTAGGATGGTATCTCGTTTATTTTTCACTGCGCCGTATAGGATACGAGCCTGAGATACCCAACAGAAAATCTCTGCAAACAGGTCTTCCACCAATGCTATCATAGCTTACCTCCATCAGAATTAGCTTCAGAATGTGCCCCACTTCTATCCTTACTTCGCCCGAGAGACAGGCCCCCTCTGGCTGATAAAACTTGCCGAGGCACCGAAAGCCTCTCAAGAAACTATCTAGGCCCGAATACTGTGCCCCCGAGAACTCCTTCTTAGGGCAAAATCAGGAGCTCAAAGTGCTACATTTTCTTGCGAACGGCACAACCCACATTATTTTTCACGACAATTTGGGCTAATTCAAGACATCCCTACTGATCCTAGTCATATCTTCTCTTATTCTGTTATGCCTGTCCTATCGGCTGAAGATGTGCGGATTTTATCCGATAGGTCTCTAACCGTTCTCTGCTCTTTCAAATATTCTTCTTTTTAGGTTATCAGGGAGGTCACGCCAAACTTCAACCTATGGTGGCGGCTGCTGAGCTAAATGCTCTTTTCTAGCCTAGTCGAGACGTGGTTGCCCAGACTAGTAGGGTCGGCATCGACGGACATAGAAGTGTCTGCACTAAAGAAAAGTAAACAAAGCAAAGTCTCTACCAGTCCGATCATAACGCCGCTATTCCGCACGCCGCCAACAAAAAGAACTTCTACACTGCTGCCTGCCAACGAGGAAAAAGAAGAAGCGACCGTTCTCCCCTTGCTTAGGCGGTTAAAAAGACAACAACCCCTTCATATTCCAGCATTTGTTAAAGTTCGGCTTGAAATATTTTTCTTTTCCCATGCTTTCATCCATCGGCTCAGAATTAACCACATATTACCTTCTTTGCAGAAATAGAGGACCAGCCAGTTGGTGATCTCTGATTCTTCTTCAAAATCATCGGCGGCTATGCCCCCTCTGCCTCCTATAGGAATGACAACTACAGAGGAAGGACTTCGGCCGTTCTGTCTTCACCAGTGCCCGAAACACCTTCGTTAGAGAAAGTAGCGGTTGAAAACCCCGTCACGCCCCCTGCGGCCACGGCCCCTGAGCCGCTAACAGAACCTGCCCCTTCTCAACCAGTGGCGACAGAAATCGCGACACTGGAGCTTCTGCGAAGTCTGTTAGGAACGGAACTACTGACAAGCCCTTCTTCTCAAGACTCTATCAGCCTAGCCCTGCTGTTGTTGGCGTGATCAACCTCTTCCGATATCCCGATGGAATTGACGCGCTTATCGGTTGACTATTTGGGGCAAATGCGATTCACCCAGCACTTCTTTTCCAGTACTCAGAGCAGGCGAGACGAAGCTTCACATCAACTTCAAGCCTTGGGAGTGCTCCGAGATCAGGAAGCGTTTCTACAAACTCATCATCGAGAAGCCTTTGCTCGCCCGAGCATCTTTCGGTATGATATTTCCGCTAGAGTCAAGAGAGTTAAGGGATTTGAGACGTGATTGCAAGCACTCTAAGAGTAATTAGACTCTGAGAAATGAGCTCTGGACGAGAAACTTAAGGCCAAAGACACCTGTCAATAGATAGTCTCTTCTGTCGAGGAGACGGCGACCAAGCATCAAGCCGATCGGCTCATGCTGGAAGCCAAAGAAGAACTACTCCAGATGGAATTGCAACACTCTGACAAGTTGTTGAACGGTATGCAATCGTCGTGGGGCGACTTCCAAACTTACTTGGTCATCTTCTTCTGTAGTCCCGATGAAGCTGGGCCCTCTGGTACATAGGTTGGGGATGCTGAAATGCGTCTACTTTCAACGGAGGAATCGGCTGCTAACCCTGAATCGGCTCCAAAGGAACCTACCACCCCTACGGAAGAGAAAAAAGAAACCCCAACGGCAGTTGATCCGCCCGAGGAAAATCCAAATCAGCTTGCCATTGTTCCTTTTGCCCAACTGATCGAAACGCCTAACACTCCGTCTGAGGAGACTTGACTTCTGTTTTGTTTTGTTTTGTTACAATGTAACAGCCATCTGATCGACTCTTTTATGATCAGCCGTTTCATATGTAATGCCAACATATTTTTTTTGTCTCTCTGATGTTCCTTTTTTTCTTTTCTCTCTCTCTCTCTCTCTCTCTCTCTCTCTCTTTTATTCTTCTCCTACTAATGTTCCCTCCCAGAATGTAGGATAAAACTTCTTCAAAAACTTACCATTTATGGCATTGTTCACTTCCTTCCTGTCGGGTGTCATCAGTCGATAGATGCCTCCATTGAAAACCTGAGTAACAAGAAAATGTCCCTCCCATGAAGTGGACCACTTACCATAGCACAGGTCTTTAGGTGCCATGGGAAGTATAGTCTTCCAAACTATATCTCCTACTTGAAAGCTTCTTCCTCGTACTTTTCGATTGTAGTTCTTTCTACATTCTGATATTTTCCAAAACTATCCAACGATCCTCCTCGGCTTGGTCCAAACTTATTACCAAAGCCAATTTGTAATCCTCAACCGACAAGCAATGTTGATAAGTTACCCAGGCTGATCGTAGTAATAATTCAGTAGACAGTATTGCATATTGTCCATATGTCAGCCGAAATGGAGTAAACCCAGTAGCGGTCTTGTAAGCATTCCGATATGCCCACAACACCTCTTAAAGGGTTTCATGCCATCTTTTGGGTTTGTCTTCTACCGACTTTCAGATCATACTAATCAAAGGCTTGTTTGTCGCCTCAACTTAGCCGTTGGCCTATACATAATACGGGGAGGAGTGAAGTAACTTAACCTGGAATGGGGATAAAAAGTTGTGTACCTTATCTCCTATAAACATAGTCCCTTGATTAGCCGTTATGGTTTTAGGTATGCCGAATCAGAAAAGGATATTCTGCTAAAGGAAGGTAATCACGGCAGACTGAGTCACTCTGGTCAAGGCCTGTGCTTCTACCCACTTGGTAAAGTAGTCAGTTGCCACAAGAATGAAAGTGTGCCATTTGGTTGACGGCGGGTGAATCTTGTTGATGACGTCTAGAGCCCAATCCCCTGAATGGCCACGACTTGATGATAAGATGTAGGTCCGTGATGGGGGTATGAGTCAATGGGCCGTGCTTCTGACATGCCTCACACCCGGCCGCGTAGGCTACATAGTCTATAGTCATAGTAGGCCAGTAAAAATCATGTCGTTGCAGTGTCCATTTCAACTTAGGACCTGCCTGATGAGCACCACATATGCCTTCATGTATTCCGACTAAGGCTTGTGCTACTTCCTATTTGGACAAGCATTTCAACAAAACTCCTGTATGACTTCTTCTAAATAAGTCGTTCCTGATCAGTATGAAGTTCAGTGCCTTGCGCTTAAGCTCCCGCAAAGCCTGGCCTATAGGCTTTCGCAAGTATGAAACGATATTGGATCGCCAATCTTCCTCATGTCTCTCTTTCGATATTTGTTGACACATTACCATCCCGACTCTTCTCTTGAAATCGGAAGCCATCTGAGTTAATCGTTTGCCCCCTGATTCTCACCTCGAGGAATATGAGTCAAGATGACTTTCAAGAAGTTTTGCAATAGCTCTCGCACCTCCTATAACTTATCTGATAACATAGGGTTAGTACATTTGTATTCACCTGAAATCTGTTGAATGACAACCTGAGAATCCCCTATTATATTGACCATTAGTGTGTCCAAAGCCTTTAAAATCTGAAGCCCCAGAATGAGAGCATCGTATTCTGCTTGATTATTGGAGGTCCTTTTACTCAGTTCAAACAAGATTTTTCCTTGCCGTCCATCTGAAGCTTCTATAACCAAACCGGCGCCAGCCGTACTCTGCATGCTGGATCCATCAAAATCTAACCTCCATGGCTTATGTGAGATGTACCCCAGTACCTCTTCATTTTCAGTGTTGGGCACTTCTATGCATGGATGCTCGGCTAAGAAATCGGTTGTAGCTTAACCCTTCACCGCTTTCAAAGATAAATGAGTTAAGGAAAAAGCATGTAACTTGATAGCCATTTCATTAACCGTCCTTGCAACAATGGTCGGTTCAGCAAATACTTAACGAGATCAATTTTGCATAGGACTTGCACTACCCTAGGTAACAAGTAATGTTCTAGCTTTACACATGTATAATACAAAGACAAATATAGTTTCTCAACAGGGGAATACCTGGTCTCGGTGTCCGTCAAATTTCAACTACGGTAGTAAACTGCTCTTTTAACCCTTTGAGCATCGTCCTGAACCAACAGACAACTGACAGATTCTAGAGCCACAGAAATGTACAATTTCAAAGGTACCTTATCCCGTGGAGGCACCAAAATTGGCGGTCGTGACAAAGCCGCCTTGATTTGATCAAACGCCGTTTGATGCTCCGATTGCCATACGAAGTCCAATGACGACTTTAAACGGAGCAAATAATAGAACACCTTCTACTTACTTGCAGCGTTTGCTAGAAAGTGTCGCAAGAAGTTAATTTTTCTTAAGAAACTTTGGAGCTCCTTTTTTGTTTGCGGTGGCCTTGCTGCAGAATATCCCTTGCTTTGTTTTGATCCACCTCAATCTCTCTGTGATGCACAAGAATCCGAGGAAATTTTCGGCTGAAACTCCGAAGGCACATTTAGCTGGGTTGATTTTTAACTGATGCTGGCACATTCTTAGAAAAGCCTGCTCCAACTACTATAGGTGTTGCGAAAAAGTGGGCAACTTGACCACTAAGTTGTCAATGTAAATTTCCATGGTTTTGCCGATGAGGTCATGGAAGATGAGGTTCATAGCTCTCTGGAATGTAACTCCAGCGTTCTTTAATCCGAAAGGCATAACTATCCATTCAAATAAACCAATAGATCCTGGACAATGGAGAGCTGTCTTCCTGGTATCTTCTTTAGCTATGAATATCTAGTTGTATCTGGAGTATCTGTCCATGAAGCTTAAGAATTAGTTTCCTGCAGTGGAATCTACTAACATATCGGCAATTAGCATGGTGTATTCATCCTTTGGGGTGGCCAAATTTAGATTTCTAAAATCAACGCAGACCGACAGTTGTCTGTTCTTTTTAATAATGGGCATAATATTAGATACCCAATCTGCATATCGGCAGGTACGGATGAAATCACAACGAAGCAACCTCTCAATTTCTTCTTTGATCCTAGGTAAGAGAGTGGGATTGAAACACCGAACAGGCTGTTTGTGAGGCTTGAAGCCTTCTTCGATTAGCAAGCAATGTTCTACAATGCCTCTGTCCAGTCCTAGAATCTCATAATAATCCCACGTGAAACAGTCTTTGTACTTGCGAATCAGTACTGTTAGTGCATTCTGCTAATCAAAAGTTAAACATAAACTTACCTTTGTGGTTCTATTCTCCCCAGGTTCCCCGATGTCTACTTCCGTTAACAGGTCCTGAGCAAAGAAACCAGGAGCATGTCGAACGTCAAGGTCCTCTATTTTTGGACATTGATCCTTCCATTGTGATTTGGTTATGAGTCATGGTAAGTTTGGAGTAATGGCTCACGTTAAAAATAGAACAGTAGAATACTGCAGTATTCATGTGCACTTCTATGAAAAACGGATTGAGGTCGGCTGGTATCTTTTCTACTTGTTCTCCATCCTAGATCAACATCATTTGGTGAAGTGTTGACAGAATGCGGTGATTCGCATGAATCCAATCCCAATCAAGTAAGACGGAATGAGCTAGCTTTGCCGTGATTACAAAGAAAACAGTCTTATTAACCTTGGATCCTATAACTACCTCAAAAGTGATAACCCCTTCTACCTTGGCAACCTCCCCAGTGAAATTAAGCATTTGTACATCAGTGGGAGTTAGATCACAGTGATCCTTACCTAACCGCCTTAAAGTACAATATTACGTTCAACACAGCTTCTCCATCAATAAAAACCCGAGAGAAAGGTCTTCCATTGATGTGTGCCTAAATGTACAGCGATTTGAGGTGATTCGAATGTTCTGTTGTGGGGATCGGAAAGAGCATCCCTTCCGATGGTGCTTTAAACTTGCTAAGCTCAACAACCGCTTCTTCCGTTGCGTAGTAATCTTCTTCTACCGCTTCTTGCTCGGCTTTAGCTCGGAATTGTGATGGAAGAATGCTAAGCATATTCTGACTCATGGAAGCGCATACCTGTTTCTCCGACCATTCTTCCAATGCTTGCTTCTGCTAAGCTCGTCTCCTTTATTCCTATCGTTTCTTAGTTTTTATGAGTCGGGAACGATAGTCTGGGAAGAACGGCGCTTTACAAGTCACATGCACTATAAATTTCTCATTCTTCCCCTGAAAGTGGGTTGCGAAAGTCGAAACTATAAGTCGAGTGAAAACTGACGGCTGACCATCTAACCTTTAGTTCCTTCCAATTGCCTCTTGACAGGAGAATCTCCTAACTCATGCTCCTTGTCCTCTACGCCTGTCTGCACCATGCTTGCATCTTCTATTGGGTAATGGAACTGTATCGACTAAGGTTTCTTCTCATTTGTCAATAAATCTTACTCTTCCTTCTTGTAAAGCTTTCTGTATTATGTTCCTAAAAACCACATAACTGTTAATATTATGGGAATATAAATTATGCCATTTACAATATTTCTTGCCTTTCAACTCCTCTAGCCCTAGAAGTTTATGACTGAATGGTAGACGAATCTGTTTGTCTTTAACCATTTGATCAAAGATTTGTTCAGCCCTGGATACATCGAAAGTATATGTAGATGGGCCTGCAGGAGAAGCTTCCTCCTTCCTTTTGCCAGGCTTCAGAAAAAGGCAAGTGTAAGATGCACCTTTTACTAATTTGGCTGCCATCATATCTAGCACTTATCCTTCCTCATTATCAGTAATATCATCCACTACCGATATCATGGTTTGTCCTTGAGAAAACTTGACTGACCGCCTTTTCTCTTTTTTCTTGATCATTTCTTCTATCCTAATGGCCTGAGATAGCAAATGGGATAGATCAGAGAAATTCTATAAGATAAGGCATTCTTTGAGTTGCGGATGTATTCTACTGATGGCTATCCGGGCGCACTCCATTTTTTGTAATTGGGTGGCGTATTTAGCCTTAGTTTGTTAGAAACGCTCGATGAATTCTGCAACACCTTTGGATGATCTCTGTGTAATTGCTAAAAGATCAGCTATGGACATCTCAGGTGTCGGTTTAAAGAAACGCACATGGAAGATTCGTTCCATATCAGCCCATGAATGCACGAAATTGGGCGTTAGGTTTGCATACCAGGTAAACGCCGCCCCTATCAAGGATAAAGAGAATAACTACAATTTATGCCAATCACTATTCCCGATCTCTCCATATTGTGTTGTGAATCTCCCTATATGCTCCATAGTAGACTTGTTATCCTCTCCAGAGAAAGTAGAGAACTCTAGCAACTTAAATCCTCGAGGTAGTACCGCCATAGAGTCTACCCATTCTGGGTAAGGCTTCTGATACACTGGTCGATCTCTGGCTTGTTGACGCACGGCCTCCATTATTGAGCCAACATCGGCTGATGGCATTGGTTGTTGAGTTTGCACGGGGGAACCTACTACAGTAGGTCAAGAACCTGACCGAGAAATGAAGCCATCTCCAGATACCCTTCCCCTGCAGTGGGTAAACTGTCGTCGTAACAGGATACGCGGTCAGGACAGTTGCGATGTGGCTCTGAAGTCCTCCATACAACAAACTAACATTCTTGCTTAGGGCAGTATTCTAGTCATAGAACATCTATGCTCCCATAGGTACTTGGATCCCTACATTCGGATATGGTGGAGTTCTTTCTGAGAAAGGTTCTGTAGGAACCACGCTAAACACATTTACCCCTAGATTCCCTTGGTGCCCCCTGGGCATCGGCATAGATTGCTCTCGGCGCAATAATTACACTAACCCATAAGAAGGTGCAACAAGGGACGAGGGAGGAGGATACACACTTACTTGAGATGCCCCATGAGCATTCTGCCTTTGTTTAAAATTATGAAGCTCGTTCTGCAGCAATGGTTGGAATACTGTGGCGAACTACGAAATAAGGCTCTGAATGAGTTCATCTGTACACTGCTTCATAGCCTATCGTATAGCGGTTAGAGAAGTAGGTGTCAATTGAAACACCTGGGAAGGAGATGAAGTATGCACCCCCTGTTGCTCAGGGAGAGTAACCTAAGTGCTCCCTGATGTTGTTATGGTAGGATCAAAAGCTCCCCGCAAGTTTCGGACAATAGGCCGATCGGATGATTCCGATGAAGGCCTTGAGGATTGCTGCTGAGAATTAGCCATAATACGTCCTAAACGCAATTGCATGCAACAATCACCCTTTGGGTCTCACTGGACGTGCCAATTTATGTTGCCTTACAAAAAGGAAGCTGATGGCAGTGTCGATCGGCTACTCTTCCGATGAATATAAATAATCTGATGGAGAGATGAACGCATGGGTTAGACCTTTTAAAAGAGATGAGTTCCTTAAACTTACCATAGAAAGGGTCTAAGAAGGCAGAAATATTACACGCAAAAGCAAAACGAAAAAAAATATTATATATTTCGATTAAAATGATGAAAGAATACAGTAACTGATAATCAAAGTAATATCAAATGGAAACTTCATAATCAACGGAGTAAAGAAAACTGCAAATAAAGCGGTAAACAAAGCTGTAAAAAAAAAAAGTCACGAAGAAAGCTGTAAAAATGCGGATAAAAGGAATGAAAATTGAAAAAATTTGGTAATTTGGTCTGAGATGAGTGTTGGTGTCTTCAATTTGGGATTTCAGCTTACTTTATATTTGTTGTGGCGCAACTGCCGACTTTTAAACTTGGAGAAAATCTCACTTCGTGGCCCGTTCTTGGCGGTCGAAAATAGTAACGTCCTGTCGATCGTATTGAGGTGTGCGGGTAATAGTTTATTGGCTCTTGATTTTGATGTTGATCAGGTACAATCGCTAAGAACTTTCCTTGATGTCTTCAATCATTTGGCAAAATTCGTATCGACTTCGGTTGAAAGTTACTATTGCAACGGATCGATTAAAAATGATGTCAACAATTAGATATGAAAATCTATGTAAGATCTAATTTAGACAAAGTTTTCAAATTAAGAGTTATCAATTACAAAAATTGGCCAGTAGAAAATTTTGTTTATCAATTATGAATCTTGACGAAATAAAAGTTGACATAATTATAATACAGCTTCCCCCCCCCCTATATCTTGTTTGATTTGATAAGATCTTATAATGCGAAAACTTTAAATAACTCTTAATTTGAAAAATCATATGTAATATAGATTGTCCGAATTTAAGATAAGATTTTTTTTTTTTTTAAAGTTGACAGAATTTGATTCATAGTCTTGGCAGTGGCGGATCCATGACCTTGGGCCTTGGGGAGTGGTACAGTTATATATTTTTGTAATTTTAAGCGTATGAAAAAATAATCATAAAAATCTGAAACATTAATACATTAAAGTATCGTAGCATACATAAGATTTTTTTTCTTTTTACATTTTGTAATTGTCCAAAGCTCTAGTAAATAAAAAAGAAGAGAATTTTTGAACAAAAATTTTACAAATAAAAATGGAAAATAAAATTTAAATATTTTAATTTTGACATAAAAAAGAATATTTAAATTTTTATTATAAAAATAAAGGAAAAATTCACCAAAATGATCAATGAAGTTTGGCGAACCAAAGTAAATTTTTTTTGTGCAAAGTAGTGATACAAGTTATAAGCTAGCAATTGTTAGAATTCGGATATATCATATATTTGAATATAAATAATTTTAAATTTTATTTTTATTTTTAAATTCAAATTTCTTTTTTATTAAAAAATATTTTTTACTTCCTTTATTAGTTACGAAATTAACTTTTTAACATTTTTATTAAAAATATTTTTCCTTGCCTTATAAATTGTTAGAAAATTAACTTTTTAATATTTTTAAGAAAATAAAAAATAAATAAAGTCATATTTTAAAGAAAATAGTAGATGTACTTTAGGAATATAGGATATCTCCTATCTAATTTATTAAAAATCCATTGGGGGAAGAGATCCCCGGCATCAATGTGACTTTTATTTGTATTTATTTATTCAAAACAGGGTGGGATTTAATGCTGCCACTGCTGTTGCACTGTAAATACAAAACCTTTATTTGTAGTTATAGTTATTTTCAAAACATGTTGGGATTTATTGCTACCTATTGTGAATTTGATTTAAAATAGAATCAGTGAAGTAAAGATATTAGAAGAGGAGAGAAGAGAGAGAATCGTTTAGATACGATTTCATTGTTCATTTGTTTACATATGACTCCTATTTATAGAAGTTTCGATATAGAATTTGAAATGTTACAGAATCTAAAAGGTTAAGAAATAAATTTAATAACCTTAAAAAACGAACGGTCACAGTATACGAACAGTCACATTATCTTCAAGAAAATGAACAGCCACTTACTATTGTTAAGAATATGAATAGTCATTCATAACACTCTCCCCTAGATATTCATTTTCAATCATTTCGAAAAATACCTTGTTAAAAACCTTCATAGGAAAAACCCTGTGGGATAAAAACCTAGTGAATGAAAATAGTATACTTTCTGTTCTGGAGGGAATACTGCCTTATTAAAGACCTGACTAAGAAAAAAACCCAGTAGGAAAAAATCTTAGTTAGGAAAAAAGAGTACAGTATACATACTCTCCCTCTTAATAACATTTTCAAGATGTCTTTATGTCTTTCAACCAACGCATTCCAATTTTATGTACTAATTTTTCAAATGAAGCAGTCGGCAATGACTTAGTGAGTAAATCTGCCAGATTATCACATGATCGAATCTGTTGCACATCAATTTCATATCTCTTCTAGAGTTCGTGAGTAAAGAAAAATTTTGGTGAAATATGTTTTGTCCTATCTCCTTTAATATATCCACCTCTTAATTGAGCTATACAAGCTGCATTATCTTCATAAAGAGGTATTGGAATTTCATTTTCAGAAGGTAATCCACAATTTTCTCGGATTTAATGGATCATTGATCTCAACCACACACATTCTTGCTTGCCTCGTGAATAGCTATAATTTCAGCATGATTAGAAGAAGTAGCTGCTATAGATTGTTTTGTAGAGCGCCATGATATAGCAAAACTACCACATGTAAATAAATAACCAGTTTGAGAACGTGTTTTATGTGGATCGGATAGATAACTAGCATCAGCATATCTAATCAAAATTGAATTGGTTCTATTTGAATAAAGTAATCCAAGATCCATTGTCCCTTGGAGATATCTTAGGACATGTTTAATCTTATTCCAATGTCGACGTATTGGGGAAGAACTGAATCTTGCTAATAAATTCACAGAAAATGCTATACCAGGTCTAGTATTATTAGTAAGATACATCAATGCGCTAATTACACTGAGATATGGTACTCCAAGACCAAGTAGTTCTTCATTATCTTCCTGAGGTCGAAAAGGATCTTTATTTATATCTAACGACCTTACGACCATTAGAGAATTTAATGGATGTGCTTTGTCCATGTAAAACCTTTTAAGAACTTTGGTTGTGTATATTGATTGATGAATAAAAATACCATCTTCCATATGCTCAATTTGTAAACCAAGACAAAACTTGGTTCTGCCAAAATTCTTGACTTCAAATTCTTGCTTCAGGCTATTTCTTGCCTTTTAGAGTTCTTCTGGAGTTCCAATAAGGTTAATATCATCAACATATATCACAAGTATTACAAAACCATATCCAGATTTCTTAATCAAAATACATTGATATAGTGGAACATTTTTATATCCTGATTTCAATAAATATTCACTAAGATGATTATACCACATGCGTCCAGACTGCTTTAAGCCATATAATGACTTTTGTAATCGAATGGAATAATTTCGACGAGGGTTAGAATTATATGCTTCAGGCATACTAAATCCTTCTGGAATTTTCATATAAATATCATTATCAAGGTTCCCATATAAATAAGCAGTCACAACAGCCATTAGACGCATGTCAATCTTTTCATGTACTACTAGATTCACAAGGTATTGGAGTGTAATTACATCCACCACAGGTGAATATGTTTCATCGTAATCGATACCCGGTTTCTATGAAAAATCTTGTGCCACAAGTCGTGCTTTATATCTTACGACTTCATTATTTTTATTTCGCTTTCGCACAAATACCCATTTATAACCAATGGGTTTTACACCTTCTGGTGTTCAGACTACAGGTCCAAAAATCTCACGCTTTGCAGGTGAGTTTAACTCCAATTGAATCGCATCTTTCCATTTTGACCATTCATTTCTGTGACGACATTCTTCAATTGATGTTGGTTCAGGATCCTCATTATCTTTTAACACTTCAAGTGCTATATTATATGTAAAAACATCATCAACAGTTATTTCTGTCCGATTCCAACTTCTACCAGAAGTTATATAATTAATGGACATCTCACTATTCCGTTCACTATTTTCAGATATTTGAATATTTTCATCAGTTTCTACCTGTTCTCTTTTTCCTAATTATTCAATTGATCATTCTGATCATTTAATCCTCTTTTCTTTCAAGGATTTTTATCTTTTGAACCAATGGGTTATCCACGTTTCTGACGTGTTTTTGATTCAGTAGCTATAGGAATTGTATTTTATCCTGTTGGGACTTCTATCCGAATAGGAGCATCTATAGCTGGAATATGCGATTTAGTTATCCTTGTAGAGTCTGCAAAAGAATCTGGCAGTTGATTTGCAAGTCTTTGCAAATGAATGATCTTTTAAACTTCTAGTTCACTTACGCTTGTGCGCGGATCTAAATAATTCAATGATGTTGTCCAGGCAAGCTCCCTTTTATGTGGTTTATGTTCTCCCCCTAATTTAGGAAATAAAGTTTCATCAAAATGACAATCAGCAAATCTTGCTGTGAATACGTTACCTATCAATGGTTCAACGTATCTGATTATAGAGGGAGAATCTATCCAACATATATCCCCAATCTTCTTTGAGGACCCATTTTGGTATGTTGATTTGGCGCTATCGGTACATATACAGCATACCAAAAAATTCTCAAATGAGTAATATTTGGCTCGAAACCAAAAGCTAATTGTAAGGGAGAAAATTTGTGATAACTTGTTGGCCTTATGCGCATAAGTGCTGCAGCATGCAAAATAGCATGTCCCCAAGCAGTTGTAGGGAGATTTGTTCTCATTAATAACGGTCTAGCAATTAATTGTAACCGTTTAATGAATGATTCAGCTAGACCGTTCTGAGTATGAACATGAGCTACTGGATGTTCAATAGTAATACCAATTGACATGCAATAAGCATCAAAGGCTTGGGAGGAATATTCTCCAACATTATCTAGACAGATCCTTTTGATAGGATAATCTGGAAATTACGCTTTTAAGTGAATTATTTGGGCAAGCAATCTCGCAAATGCCAGGTTGCGAGTTGATAATAAACTAACATGCGATCATCGGGTCGATGCATCAATTAAAATCATAAAGTATCTAAATTGCCCACATGGTGGATTAATTGGTCCACATATATCACCATGAATTCTTTCTAGAAATACTGGGACTCAAACTCCACTTTTGTTGGAGATGGTTTAACAACCAATTTCCCTTGAGAACATGCAGCACATGAAAATTTATCAGATGTCAAAATCCTTTGACTTTTCAAAGGATGACCATGCGTATTTTCAATTATCCTTCGCATTATAATAGCTCATAGATAACCCAAACGGTCATGCTAAATGATAAATATAGCAGAATTAGTAAACTTCTGATTTACTAAATGATGCACTTCAATTGCATGGATTTTTGTGCTATATAGGCCAGATGAAAAAGGTGGTAGCTTTTTTAATAAAGATTTCTTACCCGACATTATTTGAGTAATACAGAGATACTCAAAACCATTTTCTTCCATTGTTTCAATGTGATATCCATTTCGGCGAATATCTTTAAAGCTTAATAAATTTCTTCGAGATTTTGAAGAAAATAATGCTTTAGGAATAACAATATTTGTTCCTCCGGGTAATACAATATTAGCTCTTCCGGAGCCTTCAGTCAACTTTACACTACCACTTATAGTATTAACATTTATTTCTCCCATCTGCAGGTAAGAGAAATATTTTCTATCTTTTAATATGGTATGTGTTATACCACTATCAATTAGGCATATATCTTCAATGCCACTTGTGTATCCAATAAGTGGAATAATGGCCATCTAGGCATAACACAACATTTATAAATTTAAATACTCAAACAATAAAAAAACTTTAAACGCTATTTACTATTACAATGCCAAAAATATAAAATATAAAAGAAACATATTAAAAGTAAACATCACCAATCAAATGCTCAATTCTTCCTTCAGGATGCTCAAAGAAATCAAAACCAAAGAAAGATGAAGAAGAAGAAAAGACTTGGTGTTCCTCGAAGAACCACACGAGAGAGAGAGAAAGAAGAGAAGATCATAAGGGTTCTTGTGACTCTTGGTTTTTATAGAGTTGTTTCACGTGACTCTTCATCTTCCACTAGGGTTAGATCCCATATAACCGAAAAGCCACAATTCAAATAACCCTTCATCTGAGAATTCTAACATCATTCACTTTTGGGAATAGAGTAGAACATATTGGTCGAGTTTCATGATTTTTCATTAATAGCTCATTATTTTGCTCAGCTACGAGAAGACAAGATATTAATTCTGCATACTTTTTGAATTCCTTTTCTCGATATTGCTACTGCAGGAGCACATTCGAGGCATGAAAAGTAGAGAAAGTTTTTTCTAACATATCCTTATCAGTAATATTTTTTCCACACAGTTTTAGCTGCAAGATAATTTTAAAAATAGCAGAATTATACTCACTAACGGATTTAAAATCTTGTAATCGCATGTGCATCCAGTCATACCGTGCCTTTGGAAGGACGACCATCTTCTGGTGATCAAACCTTTCTTTTAAATTAGTCCACAAAATAAGTAAATTTTTCACGATAAGGTATTCAATCTTTAAGTCATCATGAAGATGATGGTGGAGAAAAATCATAGCTTTAACATCATTTTGTGATGATGATGGATTTCCTTCTATAATGGTATCTGCCAGACCCATTGCAGGTAAATGCATTTCAGCATCTAGTGTCCAAGATAAATAGTTTTTCCCAGTAACATCAAGAGCTGCAAACTCAAGTTTGGTGAGATTTGCCATGTGAATACAAAAGCAAATAGAAAAAGTACCTACCTTCCTCTTTTGTTCTAGAAAACTTCAAAAACAAACCAGACTTCTTGATTGCATGGAGTGAAAGAGAATTTCGATGGTGTTGGCTTGGTTATCACCTTCAATAGAACAATTTCAATAGTGTCACCGTGACTATAACCTTCAGTAAAACAACTTTGGTAGAGTCTTGTGCTGATAACGTGTTGTGAATTTGATTCAAAATAGAATCAGTAAAGTAAAGATATTAGAAGAGGAGAGAAGAGAGAGAGTCGTTTTGATACAATTTCATTGATTGTTTGTTTGTTTACATATGACCCTTATTTATGGAGGTTTCGATATAGAATCTGAAAGGTTAAGAAATAAATTTAATAACCTTAAAAAAACGAACGGTCACATTATCTTCAAGAAAATGAATAGCCACTTACTATTGTTAAGAATATGAATAGTCATTCATAACACTACCGCTTTTATTTGTACTTTGACTTTTCATTTATTACGGTCGTACAAAACCTTTTCCTTTTTTTTTTTTTGCGGTAGCACCGAAGCCCACCTAGTTTTCAAACCACCACTTGGCAACAATCAATGACGGTAGAATGTCGTATACGCCACGGCAATATCAGTAGGACGGTTAATCTCTACACATCTACAGGCAATGTGTGGCAAATGATCTTTGCCGGTGTTTTGACTAAAATAGAACGTTGTTGAAAACCACGCTAAAAAATAGGTAATCTTTCTATTTTAAAATTATTTGTATATTTTAATCAATTATATAAAAATTAAAAATAATAAAATTTTTAATTAATTAAACTTTTTTTTTATTTTTAGTCTTATAATTTAATGATAAGTATTTCTCTTTATATTAAAAATACACAAACTTCAAAATTTTGATATAACTCCAAATTATTTCTCTTTCCTAAATATTTAATTTTTATTATAAAATTGGTTAAATATTGATTAGTATTTAATTTCCTCTCCAAGTTGCTATTAATATTTCTTGGAAAGTAACGAGATGAGCATGAATATCAGAACTCGTAAAATGAGTTTTTGATTATATTTTAATATGTTTGGGAAATAAAATACTATTAAATGGGAATAAATTTATAATATTAAATCTTAATTTTGTAAAGGGACAGATAATTTGAGATAAAGATTAAGTTAAAAAGTGAATTAATAATTTAGAACGGAGAAAGTACGTTTTTTGAAACCCCTTGGAAGGAGTATCTTGCGTTTGCCGATTGCGAGGTCTATTGGGACCTTGCGTCCCGCAGATACAAAGAGTAACATTTGCATAACTCAACTGCAACTGGTCAAAAAGCACACTTACCTCGAAGACACGAGGCCTTGAGTCTCGTGTCTGTGAGACATAAGGCCTTCTTCTCTTTGAAGTCCACTTCTGATCCCTTTTCTCCCGCCTCCTCTAAAATGGTATTCTTGATTCTTTATTAAAATTACCATGTAATTTTCAAATGTCAAAAAAATCATCTTTCTACTGTTATAAATTTTCAAATACATTAAAATGAAATGTTATTCAAAAATACATTAAAATTTGTAAAATATTTAACTATTCATAAAATTGCATTCTAATGTATTTTTTAATTAAATTTGTATTATTATTTTTTATAATGATGAATCCACAATAAAATTTTTACTTATGAATTAATTTTAATTTCTATTTTATCTTCAATTTTTAAATATAAATGATATTTTAAAATATAAATCTAACCATCATTTAAAATTTTCTATTTTTAGTTCATTTTTTAAAAATAAATGATATGTTAAATTTTTAAAATTTTTAGTTTATATTTTAAGTCTAATTATGATTAGCCAAATTATAGATATTGTCTCTAAATAAAATTTGAAAATAATGAAATAATTACAAATGGAGATTAAAACTTGAAAATATAATCTGTAATTTGTTCAAATTTAAATTATAATACTTTTTTAGTATAATTATTAGATAAAGTATAATATAGAATAATTTATTACAATTGATTATAAATATTAATTATTTAAAAAAGTTTAAAAATTTTCAAATGTCAATTATGTAAGTTTATAATTTCCTTATAATTGAATTCGAGTAATCTATATTTTAATTGAATTCAAATAATATGTGAAAAAATAAAGAAAATGTGCAAATAATAAATTATATCTTAGTGAATAATAGTTTAACCAAAATTGAATATTTCATGAATATTTGTACATTTGTTTTATTTTCAAAAAAATGTATGAAAATAAGTTATTACACTTAAGTTTTGTTATTAATTTTATCTTCAATAGTTCACTATATATTTTTTATTTAATTAATATTAAATATTATTTAACTATCAAAAATGTGTATTTAATATTAAATATTTCAGTTAATATGAAGTTAATTAATATTAAATATGAATTTAATATGTATTTAATTAATAGTAAATATTTCATTAAATAATAGTTAAATATTTCATGAATATTGCATTTTTTAATTTTAAAAAAATGATGTGAAAATGAAATCTAATTTTTAATTTAAGATTACGAATAACATTTAATCACAATAAATTTTAAATCTCAATTATATATATACCTAAAATCATCAAAACCAAGCATGAACCCTAGTCTCACAATGAAATTCTCGATAGTTCTTTGGAGATTGAACCCGTTTTGAAGGTTGTGCTTCAGGTTGTCCCTCATTTTGTTCTTCTGTATCGTATAACTGACCTACATCCTCCTCAAACTATCTATGCTCTCTCCGAGAGCGTCCAGTAGATAGACCAGCAACAAACTCGTCAGCCGAAGATACATACCTTGGATAAAAAATTAGGTGTTGAGGAGTTAAAAAATCATCAGAATTACCTTCAACGGTTGTACCTGACACATAATCATCTTCATCCGCTGTAGGAGCACTTGGCACATAATCATTATCAACTGTTGTAGAAGCACCTATCAAATAATCATCTTCACCTCTATACACAGGTGAGTAGTTATGCTGTTGAGAAATTTCATCAGCTACAGCACACCAATGTGCCTGTTTTCCACCCCGCCGAATTGGTGGTACTTGTCGAGGGACTTCTTGTGGAATCAGCGGTGTCGGATCAGAAGCATACGATCGTCTGGATGGCTCGTATGGCATGCGATTTAGATATTTGCTTTGCCACCAACAGTTAATGTACATATGATAATATCTGACATTCTTTTGATTGCTTGTTGAGCGTACGATGTATCAGCATGTTGAAATGCTTTATTGCCTATGTACAAGATCCGGCGCTGTGCGTCGGTTTGCATATGCATTTTCAGGAATGTCAATAAAAAATATATATATAAAAATCATAATTTATATAGTTACATGCATGAGAAAAATTTTACATATACTTCAAGTGTTGAACTACTAAATTGGTAGCCCATGGGATTCAGTTGTTGTGTGGTTGGATTGTTGAGATGTATGCCCTCTGAGACTAGGTTTTTGATGTAATTTTGATTTGTATTAATAAAAGTTTTATTCTCAAAAATTTGTTTGTAGCGTCTTCTTTAATTTTGTGCACAATTCTCTAAAAAAGATCCATTGTGTTTAAGTAAATGACCCATGTGAATGGAAATCTTTCATAGTAAGGTATGGATCATGGATTACTTAATATATAAACTATTATTCTTAACCGAATGATGAGAATGAGAATCTCATAATAGTAGGGTTATTGTGTTATGAATTCTAAATATGGAATGACTTACTTTTAGCCAATGAGTAGTATTCTCATTTCATAATACAAGAGTATTTTGAATACGTAAAACTGGACCTGTAGTAGTGGTTTCTAAATGTACTATATGGTAGAAACCTAGACTACTACTACTACAGCGTGGACTTATTCTCTACAGCTTGAGTATGAATTGGTGGTTTGACGAAGCTGGAAGCGTAGACTTTGATGTACTATAGTTGTGGTTTTATTGTATGATCAATATACTTGCATATTGGGTATATTAACTAATTAGTTAAGACAGACTTGTGCAAGATAGTTTCTATACTATATCGCCCATTGTGGTTGTTTGAATGATTTAAATATCCAGGACTTTAGGAAACATGATTTGGAAATTTGCTTTGGGGTAACTCCCTTAGAAAGCGAAAATATTCCAAGAAGTCGTGGATCATTTGACTAGAAATCTAAAGATGGTAGATGTCTTTTAGAGAGGTGTTAGTATATTTTTTTCTCTCTAAATAAACGACGATGTATAGAGGAGTATTTTAGTTATGACACCTATAAGTTAGAGATATTGCTAATGCAGTATTGTCTTATGGTAATATTATGAAATATTTAAAATACAAAATACAACTATTTATATAGTAGGGATATTTTTGGTCATTTTAATAGCCAAGACAATGTGTCTTTTTGATCCTCGGTATAGCACGTAAGTCCTAATTAATTTTGGGTTGAGGGAATGGTCTCAGTTAAAGAGTATTTTATTTTATTTTATTCAGAAAGTCTAACTTATTCTTGGACTAGAATAAAATAAAAGGTTGAGAGAAATTAAATTAAAATTATTATCTAATTTAATTGGTTAATTAATTATTCAGGGTCTAAGCTCAGATTAAATAATTAGAAAATAACCTGGGCCTAAACTAGATAAAAAGACTTGAATAATTATTTTGGTTTATTTTAGCTCATTAATTATTATTGAGTTATTTTTATAAGCTCAGAAAGTAAATAATTAATGTTTATTATTTTTGGACTTGTTTGGTTTAGGAAAAATAATAAATAATATTAATGGCCCAAAAACTTGGACCAAAGGTTTTTATCGTTCACAAAACAGAAGAGTTTAGGATGAGCTAAACATCTTCTGTTGATAACTTTTGGGTGTTTTGAAAAACAAAAACCCCGGTATTTAGGTTATAAAGAAAAATAACCTTGTGTATCTTGGTGAGATATACGTTTGTGAACAAGAGAAAAAAAAAAAAAAAAACTCCTCCCAGAAGCCTTCTATTTTTCTCTCTCGATTCCTCCTTGTTCTTCTTGATTCTGCTAATTGATAGCAGTGAGTTAAGAGGTTTAAAGACTTGATTTTCCACGCCTGAGTTGTTTTACCAACAAGTATTAGGCTGAAGAATATTCTGAGTATTGAAAGGCTTTGGTGTTCATGCAAACAAGACGTAGCATACGCTTAGAGGGATTTCAACCAGAAGTTTCAATAAGTGTAGCAAATGTCCCTGTTGTTCACTTGATTCCTTTAGTACCAAAGAAATTCTTGAAGCGCAGAGGTATTAAAACAAAATTTTTTTCCTCCCGTTGTGTTGTTTTTCCTTTTTGCGTGCTTGGCTTCCTTTATTTTTAACCTTTATGAATTGTCTGTGTGCGAGTCTAATACTACGCAACATAATCAACCGAAACCATAGGTTGCCCAAAAGTAGGCTGTCTTGCCAGAATATATGTGTGACTATTTATCCATTAATAGGATGTAACACATCAACCTTATCCTACCTAGCACTAGTAGTCTGCAAGTCACATTGGTACAAATTCGACCCTGTGTCAATAGCATCAGGAATTGATTGTGCCAATCCAAATTGTCACATGACTCCATCGGGGCGATACCGCTCTATCATCTTCCAACACAATAGTGATGTGACAAATCCCCAGATTTGTCACCCATGCATGCAATACGGAGATAGAGATGCCAACATGTGCTCATCGTAATATTGCCAAATAAATTGTAGAAATAAATAAATTTAATATCAAACAATAAATAATTGTAATTTTATAAGTCATTTGATTGTGAATTCAAAGATATAATACTCACATGATTATGTCACATCCAATCCAACTAATCTATGTACGCAATTAGCACATGAGTTGGGGTACGAAAAAGTTCTAGTGGACTCTACCATGTTAATCCTCTAGGCGCGTTTGGGGTAATGTCCTCGATCGGACGTACTCTATCTTGTCTGAAAGTAGGGATGCGCTCCCAAGCCCATAACTATTGCAAAAGTCATAATAAATTTAGAAAACTATCGCATGAATATTTTTTAATAAAAGTAAAGTAAAAATAATTTATTTAATTTTAGATTCCATTTCGTACCTAAATCAGCAGAAGTGGACTACTGATTTGATGCGCGGTATAAGAAGTAACATTGCACACACACAGTAAAACAAATGCGCTAGTGTTGTACTTCCCCAAATTAGGGTGCCGGTCGACTCTAGATTATGTATGTATCTAAGAAAGTGCAAATGAACCAATTTTCAGATTTGCTCAAGAATAGAAATCCACCAAGAAGCTACATAATACAACACTTCGAATGCTGTGTAATCATATTTTCAGTTGTGTGTAGTAGGAGAGGTTGAGATAAGGCTATCTCGAGTGAGCTTAACTTCAATCAAGATTTATCTAGGTCTGTGCCCATGAGATAAAAACCAAGGAGCGTGTTATATAGGTCTAGCAAATTTACCTGCAGACAATTGAACCCACGGCCAATAATTAGATCACCATCCACGCGTAATCCAAAGAAGACCTCTATATCTTGTAGGGTAATAGTGGCATCTCCAACTGAAAGGCTAAAAGTGTGCGTCTCCTGGCACCGTCTTTTCACTAATGCTGTAATCGGTGGATAGTCAATTTTCATATTTGACAAATGAATCACTCCACCAAACCCAGCTATATCTATGAATTGCTCGACACGGGGATCGAATGGTTGAGCAACTCAAAAAGCAGCGTTATTGTGCTTTACAGTGAGGATGGCATCTTCCAACTGTCCTGTCCAAATATACGTTGATCTATGTCTACGTTATAGGGTCAACAAGTCTCGAATAATAGGGCTAAGATCAACTTCATCCGGCGTAGGCTCGTACATGGTGTCCTAAAATAAGACAATAAGATTGTAATTTTATTATTCAACAAAATCAAAGTGAAAATATCATCATGGGATATAACTAAATGCATGAAATGAATAACTAACCGCATGTCAACAAGCTTGCGTAATATTAGCAACAAAATTTACAAACACTATGATTAAAGGTATTATACACAAAAATAGGGATTGGTACTTCAGACCAAAGAAAATCTATTACATCAGTCTTATAAATTAAAATTGATATTACATGTACAATGTTTTAACATCACTTTACAGCACCATGTGTGCAATTCCTCCTATTATGTTCATTGTGATGGCATAAGCTATATCGAAAAGGTGAATCAGGGTTATGTTCGTCCATTTCATTCTGAATACACGAAGTCTGTATTTGACTAGCTTGATGGTTCTTGACATGGTGAGCAAACGGTGTCAAGCTAAAACTAAGGTTGCGCCAATAATCCTCGTGTGGAATGGGCCTACACTGCCATATAAGTCAATCTGTATTTAGTGGTGTTTTCCGCTAACACGAGATCCCCAAGATTCAACCCCAATTACTGACATGCTGCAAATGTCTAGGAATAACGTATTTCATATATTTTCCATTTGCAGCAATTGCATGTCCTAATACTAATATTAATCTTGTACTAATATTTACCTTTCCATGCTCACGATGTGGCGATATAATATTAAAAATACCCCGATTCTGATTAAAAGCAAGCACACAATGTCTACTTGCTTTCATCTCATTCTTCACAAACTTTGCCTATATCATCGAAAAAAAGTGATATCTACCATGATTAGCCTCTTGTCTATGATCGTTAAAATATTTGACCCATTTTTTTTTAACGATGACTCAACAATAACCTTGATGGGCAGGGCACACATACCTTTGACAACACTGTTGAATAATTTTGCTAAATTAGTTATCATATTATCTCACCGATGTCCACCATTATAAGCAAGAGTCCATGGCTTATTCAGAATCAAATTCAACCACGCCTTCTTTTGGAGGTTTAGCAAACTAATTTATTCGATAATCTTCAAAAATTTGATCCCCAACTGCGCCTTACTGACCCCCAACTACATACATCAACTTCTTCAACTGATGATTCCTGAACTTTGCATTGAAATTGCTTTTGATGTGTCTAAGATAAAATATGTGCACTACCATTGGTTCTTGCCACCCAGGTAGTCGTGAATAGCATTCACTATCCCAATGTGTTTGTTGGATATTAAACAAAATTTTCAATCCTTTAAAACATGCTCTCTGAGTAAGGACAAAAATCAACCCCAACTATAATTAGTTTCTTCATCAACGATTGCAAATTTAAGTGGTAATATATGATTGTTGGCATCTTGGCCCGTTGCTATTAAGAGTTCTTCCTTATATATGTCCCTAAGAAATGTCCAATTAATGCTAACTACCGGTTTCATGTGAATAAATACATCAATATATAGTTTGAACAATAACAAAATATATCCAAATGTTTTTGCCCCATTACTATCTACAGGTAAGAAGTGTCACGCCATGACGGTACTTAAATTCACATCTTGTAAGGCTTGCATATACTATAGTAGCTGTGCGAATGAAGAAGACTAATATCCATAGATCATCTTAATAGCATACTTGCACGCGTTCCATCCTTTCATGTAAGACGGAGTAAAATGCAATGTGTCATGAATATAGTTGTTTATCTTGCTAACCTTAATTTCTGAATTATTATTAATTATCGACAAAATGTGTTTGGCCATAAATTTCACGTTCATGTTGCAATGGTTGTCATCTATTGTCCAAACTAGACAAATGTGCTTTCCATGCCATCGAGTAATTTGCCATAGACCACAACTTTTCTTCTTCTGCACACGGATTAGCTAATAACAAGGATGCTGTGGAATTGAATTTTTACACTCGGCAACCCATGTTATTGCTTTACTTTCTTGTACCATAAACTCACGATCTATTCTGATAGACCACGACTGAACAACCCAAAGTAACTCATCCTTATTCCAGAATCATATGCCAATCCTCAAGTCATTGTTAGATTTTGACCATAAGTCCATACCACTACTACCTGTCGCCATTCCACTGGCTTCGTTTTCTATTTCTCGATAAGTATCTAACTTGTCAAGATAGATTAAATACGATAGATTATACAACCAGTTTGGTTCTGTGGGTGTATTAGCAGGTTGGTGTATTACAGAAAGACCGAGAATCTATTCTTTGATATCGCCATCCCTTTCGTCCTCGTAGGGGGTATCTTCTGCAGTAGACCCATCAATGTCCGATGTCCTAAACCGTCTACAGTCGCCTCTAGAGTACCTACCCAATTAGGTTCTCAAACAACCCATTCATCAATTACATCTAATGGAACATCTATTTCTACAGTTAAAAATAATGGCACACTAGGATTTGTTTGACTAGGTTGAATGTCAACATGTGGAACCGTAACAAACCCCATCTAGATTGATAGGTATTGATTGTTGGATCCAACAATTGGGGTGTCTAGAACTAATGTAATATAAAGGGATTAGAAAGTGTTGGTTGGGAGATGTGCAGGATTATTGGCGTGAACAAGTGTTGGTACATTTAAATTAATATTAGGCATATTCACTAGAGAAGCTGAGTTCAGTTATTCAGTGAAGGAGTGGAGCTATTATTCTCTGGAAGATTTGTAGTTATTGCATTTGAAATCTGTACGATCTTGTGATGAATATGCAGATCAATTTGTTGTTCATTCATAGTAGATGCGTAGCACTACAAACTTTCCATATCTTCATCATCCGCTACGGAAGTTGTTGTAAACCTTATTGCAGTACCAATAACAATATTTTTTTCTCATTGTGATATGTAATTGAATAGTAGACATGTCAAATCCATGAACTGTACATATTTTGTTGACTAAATCGAGGAAACTAATTCGATTTTTAACAATCAATGCCTTGCGACAGGGACCGTTAAAAAAATCACCGTGTGGGGTGCGAATAATCTTGCAATTCCAATATAGCTGTAATCTAACAAGTTATTCTAGTGACATTGTGCCTAAGCAAATTCAAAAGATTTTTTCTATTAAAGAAAAATAAAGTATGTCACGATCTTAAATTACTATATAAAACCAATATCATAATTATTCAACACAAATCAACGCAAAATAGCACAATGTGCTATACAATCCAATATCAAATAAAGCAATTAATCGGCACAAATAATCAACAATAGAATATCATTCAAAATATAGATTTTTTATCATGCACGTGAAATTATGTTAATCTAAATTTTTATTATTTGAATGTCTATTCATCCTTAAAAAATTATATACGTATAATGTATAAGAATTATTTCATATAATATTTTGGATTAGTTTATATATAGAGAAAGATAAAAGGATACTTTGTTTAATTTTTTTTAATATATTTTGGATTAATTTATATATTTTTAATTTTTATTTTAAAATATTTAAATTCTAAAAATTTAGAAAAGATAAAAATTTATTCATGTAATATTTATATTTCAAATTTAATTTGTATTTGAAAAAAAAAATTGACCTTGTGTGTTTTTTTTTTAATTTTCATCAATAGAAATTTTAGTTTTATTTAATTGCAAAGAAATTGGTTGAGACAATTTATTAATATTTTCATTTAATTCAAAGTCTATTTGAAACTATTTAAATTCTCAATTTTATTAAAATATAAAATTTTAATTCATGTATCATTCACATTTTAAATTTATTTTGTATTTGGGAAAAAAATGAGGATGTGCTTAGATTGGGGTCTTTTCGAAAAAAAAAAGCCTATATTTTTTTATTTTAACAAAAAAATATATTTAATGTAAAATAAATTTTAATTTTGAAATATTAATAATTATATTATACGCCCTAAATAAATTAAAATATTAAAATTTGAATTTATAAATCTTTTATTAAAAAAATTAAAATTATGTTCATATTCAAAATTATGGATTAACATATGTATTAATTGGCTAAACCCCTTAATTTTTAGTAGTGGCTCTATTTCTTCTATCTTTTCACATTTATTTCAATATATACTAAAAATTATGAATAAATTAAATTATGAAGTAGGAAAACACATAATTCAAGGATTGTGTATAATCTATAGAACGTCAAGAATTCCTTGCATGAGCTCTCATGATAGGATAGAATAAATATGAGATTCACTACGATACTACTTTACTTCATTTTATACCCACTATCCGCATATTAAAATCATTCATATATACCTATTTATCACAGACTAAAACCATTTATATATATTCATCACAAAACAACACAATATAGTAAAATTTTGATTCTATACGCAAATCCAAATTATTTATATATAATATACGTATTAGTAAATAATTCAACAAAGTCTCAAATACACCATTCTACTACAATTCAACAATAAATCTCAATATTGTAATAATTTAAAATTCAACACAATATAGAATTTAAGGACATTTTTTTTTTGAAAAAAAAAACCTGTTGTTATATATGGAGAACTCTGACATTGCTCTGGTGAATAGAAATTCTGGCAGCAACTATTCACGAACAGTACTACTTCGATAGCAACTCTCACCAGCTATTAGACTCCGACAGTAGTAAAAAAAAAAAAGAATTGAAAGAAATAGAAGAGTTGGAATTAGAATGAGATAAAGAAGAAAGTAACAGAGGGCATTGGAACGCAAAGAAGAAAAGAAAAATGGATGTGGCATCGGTTTATATAGGTGAAGAAGTGAGTCTATGAAGCATTGATGCCCGGGTCGTGAAATGCCAAACCAATTTTCCCATGAAATTTGCTGAAGCCAAGTGATTCTTAGAGATTCCTGAGAGAATCTCTGAAAAAGCCTTATGTTCTCGTGTCTGGTTGACATGAGACACAAAGCCTCGTGTCTCCTAAACACAAGATAAGTGTCTTTCCCGTAGCTTTCTCACAGCTTTTTGACCGGTCAAGATGCCTGACACTAGTGTCAGGCATCACGCTCCTTGTGTTTGCTAGATATAAGGTCCACCAGCGAACGCGAGGTACCTTATGCCAAAAAAATACTTGTTTTTGGGTGTGTTGACCAAAAGCGCTTTATTTTGGTCAAAAACCTAGTTTTTGCCAATTTCAATTGTGATACTCTGCATTCTTATGCTTTAAATACTTTTAACAATTTGCCTAGTAAAATTAGGAGATTATGTAAAATTTTTTATGCAAATGCATGATTGCTTTCGTTTGATTTACGAGAGAAATTAAAAAGAAAATTAAATGGAAAGTGAAAGTATATTAAATTTTTAACTCGTTTAAAACAAGAAAAATTGAGAGATAAATTATATTTTTTTTTCATTTCAATTAAATAAGATTAAAATAAATTATATATACTTTTCTTCCTTCTCACTTTCCCCTTTGTGACCCAAACATAGCATAAATATTTGGGCTAAATTGGGCAAATGGTGGACTTAGTCCTAGGCCCTTAATATTTTCCATTTTCTTCTAGGAAAATGTGCGTTTGTTTCCCTAGCCTCGACCAGGCTTTTATCTTTCTCACGCAAAACAATAATAATGATGACAGTCAAATTTCATCTCCGATTTATTAGGAACCGAAGTTTTTCAAATAAACCAGTTGAAGGAAAATTAATTTTTTTTTTAGTTTGTTCATATTGATTTATTTATTTGCCTTTTGCTAGCAACTTGAATTTGAATTTTGAGAAAGTTTCCTTTTTTTTTTAAATTTTGAGTACTTTTTTCTTGTTTACATACTCCCTCTATCCCACTAAAATTGATAGTGATTGACTTATCATAATATTTTATACAAAAGAAAAAGTTAGAATATAATAATAATATATTATAATATAGTATAATAAAAATAAAAAATATATAACTCTTATAATACTTTATATCAAATTTAAATATATAAAAATAATATATATGGAGTATATTGATTATTTTATAATAAATTATATAATAATTTTTTTAAAAAAATATTAAAAATATTAAAATAATTAAAAATAATAAATTAATTAATTTATTGAGACAAAAGTAATATTATTTTAATTGTTATAAAATTTGAATATTGTTAGAATAAAATCTACACACTACACACTAAGAAAACTCTAACTATTTTTGCACAAGAATTTCTTCAAACTTCTCTCTTTCTTTTTCTCACAATTTTCTCACAATTCTTTCACAAAATGATAGTGTATTACAAGCTTAGATAATAACTCTTTTTATAGAGCTCTTAATTAGTGGAATACATCATCTTTCACTAATCTTAATTAGTGGTGTCTCCACTAAATGATGGACATGCATAAAAATTTATAATTAGTGGAGCTTTTAATAATTCCCTAATAATTCACATAAATTTATAATTAGTGGAGCTTCCACTAATTCACAATATATCATAACACCCCCCTTGGATGTTCATCCATTATATAAAGAATATACTTCATTAAAACATTATTAGATAAAAACCCAGTGGAAAAAAAAATCTAGTGAAGGAAAAATAGTACACTATTCTATATGTCTGTTTATTACTCCCCCTGATGAGATGATTCCTTTAAATCTTTGAACCGATGCATACCAATTTTATATATCAACTTCTCAAATGTTGCAGTCGATAAAGTCTTCATAAAAATATCTGCGAGGTTGTCACATGACCGAATTTGTAGCACATCAATTTCACATTTCTTCTGGAATTCATGAGTAAAGAAGAATTTTGGTGAAATATGTTTTGTCCAATCTCCTTTAATATATCCTCCTCGTATTTGAGCTATGCAAGCTGCATTGTCTTCATAAAGAGGAGTTGGAATATCTTTGATAGATGATAATCCTCAACTTTCTCAGATATCATGAATCATTGATCGTAACTATACACATTCTCTACTTGCTTCATGAATGGCTATACTTTCAGCATGATTTGAAGAAGTAGCTGCTTGGAGATATCGAAGGACTTATTTAATTCCATTCCAATGTTGTTGTGTTGGTGAAGAACTAAATCTTGCTAATAAATTGACAGCAAATATAATATCAAGTCATGTATTGTTAGCAAGATATATCAATGCACCAATTGCACTGAGATATGGTACTTCAGGACCAAAGAGTTCTTCATCATCTTCTTGAGGTCAAAATCTTTCTTCACATCTAATGACTGGACGTTCATTGGAATACTCAATGGATATGCTTTGTCCATGTAAAAGCTTTTTAAAACTTTTTTTGTATATGTTGATTGATGAAACTTGCCAAATATTCAATTTGTAAACCAAGGCAAAATGTAATTTTACCAACATCCTTGATGTCGAATAATCAATTGTTTCGTGGAGCTCTTTAGGAGTTCCAATAAGATTAATATCATCAACATATATCACAAATTTAGAACCATATTTCTTAATAAAAATACATGGATATACCTGATCATTTGTAAATCCCGCTTTCAATAAATATTCACTAAGACGATTGAATCACATGCGCCTAAATTGCTTCAAGCCATATAATGATTTCTGTAACCTGATGGAGTAATTTTCACGAAGATAATGTTTATATGCTTCAGGCATATGAAATCCTTTGGGAATTTTCATGTAAACATCATTTTTCAAATTTCCATACAAGTAAGCAGTGACAACATCTAATAGGTGCATATCTATCTTTTCATGTACTACCAAATTGATAAGATATTGGAGTATAATAGCATCAACAACAGGAGAATAAGTTTCATTATAATCAATACCTGATCTTTGTGAAAAATCTTGGGCTACTAACCGTACTTTATCTCGTATGATTTCATTATTTTCATTGCACTTTTTTCACAAATATCCATTCGTAGCCAACAGATTTTACACCTTCTGGTATTCAGACTGCAGGTCCGAAGATTTTACGTTGTATCAGTGCATTTAACTCTGATTGAATCGCATCTTTCTATTGTAGCTAATCTTTTCTATGCCGACATTCATCAACTAATATTGGTTCAGGATAATCATTATCCTGTGTAACATTAAGATATATATTGTATGCAAACATATTATCAATAATTGTTTCTATCTAATTCCAACTTCTACCGGAAGTGGTATAATTGATAGAAATTCACTATGAACATTTGGATCATTTAATCATCTTTTTTTTCGAGGATTTTTATCTTTAAAACTAAGAGGTCGGCCATGCTTCTGGCATGCTTTTAGCTCAGCAGCTATAGATATAATTTTTTATTCTGTTGGAACTTCAATTCAAATAGGAGTATTTATAGCTGGAATATGCGATTTTGTAACTCTTCTGGGGTCAACAAAAGTGTCTGGCATTTGATTTGGATTTGCAATACTTTGCAAATAAATTATCTTTTGAACTTCAAGTTCACATGCGCTTATATGCGGATCAAGATAATTTAATGATGTTGTCCAATCAAGATCTTTCTTATACTGTTTCTGTTCTCTCCCTAATTTAGGGAATAATGATTTCACAAGAGAATAAGGGAAAAGAAAAAGAAATGCAAGAACATGATGACAAGTAGGAAATGCAAAAAAAAAAAAAATCTTTTTTTTTTTTTTTTACTTTTCCCGATACCATCTTTTCCCCTTCCTCCTTGTATTTTCTTCTCCTCCATCCCTCCATCTATCATCTACTTCTTCTTCCTTGTACAGATATGTGTGTGTGTGTGTGTGTGTGTGTGTGTGTGTGTGTGTGTCGATATATATCTCAATCATCAGCCATTAGTAAACATAAAGAAAAATAAAAAACCTCAAAGCAGATATGGAGACTTGTAATTCATTTGAGACATGGTCAAATTTTGACTTGGTTTCTAACGCGGAAGATTTTGATGTGTTTTATTTTCTAAGCCAACCGCTTCCGCCTAATGTCAAGTCTAACGCAGAAGATTTTGATCTATTTTCCTTTCCAAGCCAATCGCTTCCGCCTAATTTTAGGTGAGATACCTTTGAGGGCTTCCTTTCTTTTTTTAGTGTGCTTAATAATGAAATAATGAAATTAAACTCTCTTTTGGTTTGTTGTGATGTAAATCAGTGGTAGTTCTGGATATGCTGCTTTGGATTTTCAATTTGATCTACCCATTCAAGAGACTGCTTTTGATGCTGTTTCTCTGAATGAGGATATGCTTGTACATGATCCTTTCTACTCCCTAATGGATTTTGAACAAAGCCAGAATATGATTCCAGGTTATCATACATTCAAACATAGATTTTGCATGGTATTACCTTTACTAATATTGTTTTTTCTTTTTTAGGAGAAATAATGAGTGGTCTTGGCAACGAATTCGAAGTGAGGACCCATGAAATGCATAATATCGAAATTCAAGATATTATTGCAGATGAAATTCCTATGGAGAATGAGAGGATTATGAGGCAGAGAGAGGAGAAGAGCAATAGCTCCAAGACACTATCAAAAGAAACCATTTCGCAATACTTTTAGCTGCCAATCAAGAGTGCGGCCAAAGAATTGAATACTGGCTTAACCCCTCTCAAGAACAGATGTAGGGAGGTGAAAATTCGTCGATGGCCTCACAGGAAGTTGATAAGCTTGGAGACCCTAATCAAGAATGTTCAGGTTCTCTCACACACACACACACTTGTAATTTGCTGAAACTATGAAAGATTTATAAGTAAATAATGACTGGAATGAATGTATCTCCACCGATGATATCACTTCGATTTACAGGAGTGAAATAAAGATGAAGGAGGACATAAGTTAAGAGAAGGCATTGAGATATTGGAACGTGAGAAGAAGTTGGTGGAAGAAAGTCCTAATACGCAGTAGGAGGACCAAACACAAAAATTGAGACAAGTATGCTTCAAGGCCAAATATAATAAAAAACTTAAGGGGATGAGAAAACCCCAAGACTCATTGCACAGTAACGTCACGGCTAATTCTACTGCTAGTCTAGATGCTGGCCCAAGGGAGAAGGAAGAGAAGGAGGATGCCGAAAAAGAGGAACTGAAATCCATAATTGCTACCTATTTGTCTTTCTCTAATGCAAATATGAAAAAAGAACAATTACAAACATTTATTCTCAATTTGTCAACTCAATTAAAAAGAGCAACTACAAGCATGTATCCTCAAGTTCATGTGAACACCAGTGAGATGAATAAAGGAAATGCAAGTGAACACAAGACTTATGATCAAGAGGAGATAGATTTTTTTTTGAACTGTTAGCAGTAATATAGTATATATTGACATCCGAATGTAACATCTCAAAGATGTGATACTTATTATTAATGGAAATATCATTTTCCCTTATTATCTTTTCTGTTCCACTTCAGGTGGCCAGTATTGCTCTGTGCTAAGGGAAATATCGAGTGTGTCTATGACCATAACTACGGCCACTGCCACAACTATGACTATAATGATGACTTCTGTTGGAGCCAACAACATTCACTTCTGGGAGTGCTGTTGAGCCAATTGGTCAGGTTTCATGATTTTTCAATAATAACTCATTATTTTTCTTTGCAATGATGAGAGCAGTAATTAAATCTCTGTATACCATTTTTCTCGATATTGTTGCTGCAGGACAATATTCGAGGCATGAAAGATGGAGAATATATTCTCCAATATATCTTCATCAGTAACTTTTTCTCCGCATAATTTTAATTGAGATGTAAGTTGATACTTCGCGGAGCCATATTCATTCACGGTTTTAAAATTTTACAACTTCAGGTGCAATCATTTATACCGTGCAGTTGGTAATACGACCATCTTCAGGTAGTCAAATTTAAATTGCCCACAGGACATATGAATCTTTTTTTTCAACATTTAGATGCATTTTTATATGATATGTAATTTTTCCAGCAATATCAAAGGCTACAAATTCGAGGTTAGGAAGGTTAACCATAGAGATTAACAAATACGTACCTGTCTTCTGGCTTTAATAACGGCAGAGACTCGTGCTGATAACGTGTTATAAAATTTGAATGGCGTTAGAATAAAATTTACACACTACACACTAAGAAAACTCTAACTATCTTTGCACAAGAATTTCTTCAAATTTCTCTCTTTCTTTTTCTCACAATTTTCTCACAATTCTTTCACAAAATAATGGTGTATTACAAGTTTAGAGAATAACTCTATTTATAGAGCTCTTAATTAGTGGAATACATCATCTTCCACTAATCTTAATTAGTGGTGTCTCCACTAAATGATAAACATTCATAAAAATTCATAATTAGTGGAGTTTTCACTATTTTTTTAATAATTCATATAAATTTATAATTAGTGGAACTTTTAATAATTCACAATATATCATAACATTAATAAAATTTTAAGTACTTGTGATTTGATTAGTGGAATTTGACTTAATTGAGTCCCATTTGGAATCCCCCACTGAAACTGGGGGCGGAATTGAAGACATCCCCTGGAGGGGCACCTCGGATTGGATTGGTACGTCTGACAAACACGAGAAACAATATGAAAAATAAGACAGAAATTCTATACACAATGACATTGTAGAACAATGGAAGGATGTTGCGCAGCTTGATATCGCGTTTGTTTTGGGAGGCAGCCGCTTTCTGTAGTCAAAATTGTCTAGGCAGCCTTTTTTCTGTGAAACCGAGCACTTCTCTAACCAAACCATGCTTGCTTTTCTTCTGCATTTTCTTTCTTTTGGCATTGGTTTGCACAAAATTTTGTCTTTTCTTTGGTTATGTTAAGTTTTCCTGTATTTTAAATTTGAATTATTTGAGAGTAAATTTTTATTTAATTTCATTAAATTTTTAAAAAAAGGATTTAAAAATAAATTTTTATTAAATTTATAAATAATTTTAAAGCTCAATTATTTATAAAATTGAAATTTTATTTTTATGTTTGAATTAATTAATTAATTAATTATTTTAAAAAATTGACAATAATTTTTAATTTTAATTAATTAATTTTTTAAACATAGATTTAAACATAATATATTTGAAACAATAATTTATTATTTTTATTTTAACTTCAAATGTTTAATTCATCCTTTGAATATAATAATTGTAACTATTAAGATTATGTGTATCATTTTCGTATAAAACTTCAAAATATTTTTATAATTCTTTCAAATTTAATTTTAATTTTTAGCATTTAATTATTTATTTTGAAATATTTTTTAATTCCTTCAAATTTAATTATAACTTTTAGAGTTTAATTATTTCTTTCAAATACTAAAATTTAATTGGCTATAATATCATTTATTATAGTATCATTTCCATACACAACTTAGAGCCAAAATTATTTAGATTTGTAATAACTATAATTATGACTTTCAAATATTAGGAAATAGCTCGAATTATTTATTTATTTTTATAAATATAAATATAAAATAAATGAAATCAAAGAGTCTAAACCCTGAAATCCTAAATTACAAAATCCTATAGTATGTCTTGAAACCATAAACTATAAAACTTGATACCTTATGTCCTGAAGTCGTGAACTCTAAACTCTAAACCCTTAAACCTAAAATCCTATGCCCTGACCTTAAACTATTAAATATAAACCCTAAATTATAAACCTTAAACCCTAAACTCTATACCCTACTAAATTTTCAAAATAGATACTTCCAACCCAATAGTAATGGTTCCTTTGTTATCCAAAAATTGGTTAAATTAGTCAGTAAAATAAAATGATTAATGTATAAGTATCGAAAGAAGAAGAAGAAATATTAAACACATTATCATTTTAAAGAGTTAAAGATATAAAAGGAATATAATTACTTGTCAATTATTGAGCATAAAAGTGGCATAAAATATTCATCATTTTTAATTAGGTAATAGTCGTTCTACAAATTAAGTAACATTATTTCATTATGGGACTAGTTTTCATCTTTTAATTAGATGATTTAGTTTATAGCTTAGGGTTTCATGATATAGAGTTTAGAGTTTAGAATTTTAAAAATAAATAGAACCTAATATTTTTTTTTTTTGGACATTAGGGTTAGGGTTTAGGTTTTAAGGTTCAAATTGTACTTCTAATTAGTGCAAATATTGAAGGATTTTACACGCCCTTAGGAGAACATGGATAACAATTTACTGCTTTATAGTAATTTTGTTGCTCCACTTGAATTAGTCACCAATTTCATTAGGGATGTTTTGCTTTTCTCCATTGTTTTTCTCCTTTTAAGTCTTGGTCCATATTATTTGCATGCAAAAGGTCCATACTATCTCTTTGAGTTCAGTTATTTTATATTTTTTAAATATAAATATAAATGAAATTGAAACTATAATAAATGATATCATAAATAATTGAATATAAATATATGAAATGAATAATTAAAATCTAAAATTTAGAATTAAATTTGAATGAATTATAAAAATATTTTGAAGTTTTATATAAACATGATATCTATAATTTTAATAGTTTCAATTAGACTTAAAAAATGAACTAAAAAATTTTTAAGTTAAAATAAAAAAAATATTGTTTCAAATATATGATGTTTAAAAAATTGAATATAAAAAAATTTTATATTAACTAAAATAAAAATTTATGTTTAAGATATTTCTTAATATTTAAAAATCATAATTTTGGTAATTACAAAACTAAATAATTTGAAATTATTTCCTAATATTTGAAGTTATAATTTTAGTTATTACAAATCTAAATAATTCTGGTTCGAGGTTGTATATGGAAATGATGCTACAATAAATGATATTATATCCAATTAAATTTTAATATGTGAAATAAGTAATTAAACTCTAAAAGTTAGAATTAAATTTGCAGGAATTAAAAAAATATTTTGAAATAAATAATTAAACGCTAAAAATTAGAATTAAATTTGAAGGAATTACAAAAATATTTTGAAGTTTTATATGGAAATGATACTCATAATCTTAATAGCTACAATTATATTCAAATAATGAAATAAAAAAATATTAAATTATTGTTTCAAATATATGATGTTTAAATTTATATTTAAAAAATAAAGGTAAATAAAAATTTAAATTAATAAAAATTATTGTCAATCTTTGAAAATAAAAATAAAAAATAACAAAAATTTAATTCAAACATAAAAATAAAAATTTAAATTTGTAAATAATTGAGATTTAAATTATTTAGAAATTTAATAAAAATAAACATTTATTTTTAAATCTTTTTTAAAAAACATATTGAAATTACATAAAAATTTAAATTAGACAAAAAAAATTTACTCTCAAATAATTCAAATTTAAAATAATGAAACTTAACATCACCAAAGAAAACAAGGAAAAGACAAAATTTTGTGCAAATCAATGCCAAAAGAAAGAAAATGGCAGAAGGAAAGAAAATATGGTTTGGTCAGAAGAGTGCTCAGTTCCACAAAAGAAAAAAAAAAAAAAAAACTGCCAGAGTGGACAATTTTGACTCTAATTTCACACCTTCGGTGAGATGCTAAAAGGGACCCATTTTAAAAAAAACCTTTTGATTAGTTGGCTTTTGATGTGATGTAAGAAGAAGAGACAGCTGCCCCCCTAACCAAAATTTTAAAAATTTTATTTTTATGTTTATAAAATTTTAAGTGTTTGTAAAATTCTTTTAATTTTACTTTTTTTTCTTCAATTTTTTTAAAAATATAATATTATTTTTTGAATATATCATTTCATATAAATAAGTACTCCAATCTTAAAAAAGGTAAAAATTTTCATTATTTTTTAATATATTCTTTTATATAATTGGATACTTCAATTTCAAATTTTCTATTTCGTCTCCTTATAAACTAATATGCATCTTGCAGTTTTGCCTAGCTTATATAAATACACCATAAAATTAAATTTCCAGGCAACTTTTCAATTTTTTAGTACCAGAGAATCAGAGTAATTGAAAAGTTCAAATGATAATAATTTTAAATTATGATCTACTTGCCAAAAATTTATACTACATATATAACACAAAAGAAAGAAAAAAGTTTGTCCGAAGACCGTCAAAATCGTAATTCCATTTTTCTTAAAGTTTGAAACCGTTTCAATAAACGAAAAGATTAGCAATTTATAAAAAATTAACCAAGAGATATCAAATCACTCTCTTCCAGTTAGGTTTTATCTAACGCATGATCTGGAATTGGCAGCTATTGTTTTTGTCTAAAAGAAATGGTGATATTACCTATACAATGCAGAGTACAAAGTCTTTAATGTTCACAAGAGCTTGAAATACATCTTTACCTATAAATATTTAAACCTTAGATAGCGTTGATGGATGGAGTTCTTGGAAGAATTCAAGTGTCCTATCAACTATCATCAGGAAAAACTAATGTAGTGGTTGATGTGTTAAGTCAGAAAGTGAAGATGGCTACCATTAAAGTACAGAAAGTACAGGCAATCTAAGAAATATTAGAACAAAAGGTGGAGATTTAGGAAGGGAAAATTTGCATAAGAAATCTAAGATTGACACCTGACTTAAAATAAGAAATTGGTAAGGCATAATAGAATAGTGCTAAAATTCGGACTTACAAGGACAAGAAAGTCAAAAGGGAAAGAAAAGATTTTTAGACAAATGAGGCAGGAGTACCATATTTTTGTAATTGAATGTGTGCACCGAAGGACCATTAACTGAAGAAGAAAATATTAGAGGAAGCCCACAAAAGTAAGTATGCCATTCATACTGGAGAGGTAAAAATGTACCATGATATAAAGAAAGCATTTTGATGGCCAGGAATGAAGAAGGATGTGACACAATATGTATCAACTTGTCTAACTTGTCAGTAGGTAAAAGTGGAGCACAAGAAGACTGCTGGACTATTGCAACAATTATCGATTTCTAAATGGAAGTGGGAAGAGGTCACAATAGACTTTGCCACTGGCTTACCAATGATAAAGATACAAAAAGATGCTATCTGGGTAGTAGAAGACAGAATGACCAAAACTGTGCATTTTATACTGGTGAACGTAAGGGATTCAATGGAGAAGTTAGCTCAAACTATACCAGAGAAATTGTAAGGTTGTACGGAGTATTGTCAAATATTGTGTCGGATTAGGACCTTAGGTTTACTTCAAGGTTCTGGACTAAGTTCCAAGATCAATAGGGTCAACTCTGAAATTCAGTACTGCAGCACATCCTCAAACTGATGGATAATCTGAGAGCCATACATATTAGAATGTATGCCCTCAAATTGTATATCTGATGTAAATTTGATGTAATAAATAAAAATTTTTATTCTCAAAATTTTTAATGTAATTTTACTTTAATTTTTTTCACATGATTTTGTTGGAAAAGGCCTATATATATATATATATATATATATATATATATATATTATCTAAATAAGTGATCTATGTGAATGGAGGTCTTTTACAATAAGGTATAGATCACGAGTTATTTAACATATAAAAGGTAGTTCGTAACCAGATAATGAAAATGGGAATTTCATTAGATTTATAGTTATTATACTATCAATTCCAAATAGAATATAATTTACTTTTAGTTAGTAAGTAATCCACTTATTTCATAGTATAAGTATATTTGGAATACCTAGAATAGGACCCACAGTAGTAGTTTCTCAAAATACTAAAATAATAGAAACCCAGACTACTATAGTTATAGCGTGGACTAATATCCTACAACTTGAATATGGTTGGTGAGCTAGCAAAATTGGGAGTATAAACTTTGATGTATTGTGGGTGAGGTTCTACTGTCGGACCAATATACTTGTACGATAGATATATGCAAACAGTTAGTTAAGACAAATTTATATAAGATAGCTTCTATCCTCTTGTTGGAGATATTGCCCCTTGTGCCTATCCGAATGGTCTAGAGATCCAGGGTTCTAGGAAACATGACTTGGATGTTTGCTTTAGGGTAGCTCCCTAGTAAAGTGAAAATATTCTAAGAAGTTGTGGACTATTAGATTAGAGGTCTAAGGATGGTAGATGTCATTTAGAGTGATATTAGTACACTGTTTTCTCTCTAAATGAACGGAGTTATATAGTACATTGTTTCCTCTCTAAATGAACAATGTTTGTAGTGCACTATTTTCTCTCTAAGTGAATGGCATTATATAGGGGGTATTTTAGTCATAACACTTATAGGTCAAAAACATTACTACACGTAACATTTTCCTTGGAGTCAATATTTCTTTATGGTGATAGAAGAAAATATTCAAAATGTAAAATACAACTATTATATAATAGGGGTATTTTAATTATTTTAGTAGCCAAGGACGATGTGTCTTTTGGTCATTGGAATAGTCCGTAAGTCCTAATTAATTTTGGGTTGAGGATATGGTCTTGATTAAAAAGGATTTTATTTTATTTAGAAAGTCTAATTTATTATTAGATTTGAATAAAATAAAAGGTTCAGAGAGATTAAATTAAATACCTAGTTTAATTGGTTAATTAATTATTCATGGCCTGAGCACAGATTGAATAATTAAAAATTAACTTGGGACTAAACTAGGTATACGGCTTGAGAAATTATCTTGGTCTCTTTGGATCTGTTGATTATTTATTAGGCTATTATTATTAGTCCAAAAATAAAATAAATAATTAAGTTTTATATTTATTTATGGGCTTGTTAGGTCCAATATAAAATAAATAATAATATCTTGCCCCATAGTCTAGACCAAGGTCCACGGGAGAAGCCCGGAGACTGGCTTAGCTAGTGTAGCTGTTATACCCTAGCTAGACATTTTCTAGTTGAGAAGAATGAGAATAACATTCAGAGTTTTGGTTATTTTGTGGGTTTACAATATACATCTTTTCCACAGTTTTTCGTGGTGTGTGATAACTGAAAAAAGCCAGAAAAATTTCTCACAGTCTTTTGTTCTCTGTGTTTTCTGTTTTCTTAGAAATAGGATCAGAGACATTGTCCTTCTAATTCCTGCTTGTTAGCAAATAGTTAGAAGAATAGAAGACCATTCTTTTCTTTACCCAAGAGCTTTCATTGGCTGGTGTTAGGGGAGGAATATTATAAAAGTCTAAGAGCTTCGTGTTCATGCCAAGAAGAAGTCATAGACTTGCTGGATATTCACTAGAGGCAATATTTCAAACACTAATGATTGAACAACTTTCATCATTTGTTCAGCCTAAGCTATCCAAACAGCATCCCAAACATAGAGATATAAAGATTTTTATGCTTCCGTTGTGTGTATTTTATGCTTCTGTGTGCTTTATGTTTGCTCATCCATCTTTCATGTGGCATCAGAGCCTGTGTTGTTGGCAAACATAGGATGCATGCTAGGCTTTAATAAAACTGGACATAACTGATTTGCTTTTAAACTGTGATCCCTCGTGTTTTTTTGGTATGGGTAGATCTTCTATAAGTCTTGTGTGTGGAGACATATGGCTCTATAATTTAATAGCTTGCATAGATTTTGTGTCAAGCTTGTAATTAAGGCATAGGCAGTTGTGTATTTACAAAATGAGATTCAATTTTTGTTGTGATTTCTGTAAATTACCAGAGCTTGGACAGAGTTCTGGATGAAAAAGACAAAGAAAATGGAGGAATTCAGGAGCAAAGCCAGGCCAGGCTTGACAAAATCTAGCAACAGCTTAGAAGAAAAATGGGCTAAGTCGTGGCAGGCTTTGTGAAAGAAAGCCACGACTTGCCTTAGTGAAAGCTACACGCCGCTAAGGGCAAGCTAACCGCGGCTTGCTCTTTTGAGCGGGTCGTAGTTCTACCCATTTTTAGTAGTGGGTCAGGTCAATTTTCTAGAGGAGTTGGATTAGCTATTGGGTCTTCTAAAGAACTATTGTTTGGGTAATTTTCTCTGTAATTTTGTTTTATTTTTGGTCGCATAACACACCTGGTTAATTTTATGCAATAGTTATATATTTGAAATATTTTGGATGTAAAAAAAAAGTAGTAAAGGGATTAGGGTTAAATAAGACTATTAATTAGATTGAATTAATGTGTTTAATCCAATTATATGATCAGTTAGGTTTTAAAACGATAGAAAATGCATGAAAAACATTTAATGTTTTTGAGTATGCTATTTTCTTTTTGGTTCAACCTAAGTGCACGTTTTTCAATACCAAAGTCTTGAAAAATAAATTGACAAGGGAAAATGTTAATCCTTGATTATTCTATCAAAGGTTTTGTATCCTTGATATAAAGAATGAATGGATTTAGATATTTTGTACGTTAATAGAAACCAATTTAATAATTTTTATTTAAAACTTTTTGTTATATCACAAAACTAGAGATCAAAGTGTCAAGATAGTTTTGATAGATTTTTTTTTAAATCATTAAAATTTTAACTTAAATAAAATTAATCTACAGAAAATCTCTCAAAGGATATTAACTTTGACTAAGAGATTTAATGGATTTAGATATTTTATTTTTGAGTTAAGAGAAAACTTAATAGAAATTTTCAAAAGAATATTTTTCTAGAAAATCATTTATTTAAAAGACTAAGTAGGAGAGGCGTTCTAATAACCCCACGGTTTCTATCACAGTTCTCATTAGAGATCATGAGTCCTTTCGTGTCACCCTAAGAGTGAACTCGTATAGAATGGAGATTATATCCTATACGAAACCTATCCTATTATTGGGGAGAGTTCTATTGAAGAAGAGCGTGAGGCTGAGAAAGTATGGAAGAAGGTTGATGAGATGACTTGTTGCTATATGTTAACCTCTATGTCAAATGTGCTCTAATCCAAACATGAGCACATAACCACTACGTATGACATTAGCACTTCATTAGCCACCTTGTTTGCTGACAAGAGCTGGCTCGTGAGGTAGAAGTCTCTTAGGGTGATCATGAATATTAGGATGGCTGAAGGAGCATCAGTTAGAGAGTATATGCTCAAGATGAGTACTGCTTTCAAAGAAGCAGAAGTCCTGGAGGCCATTATGACTAGGTGGACATGGTCCTCTAGACTTTGTCGGACTCTAAACACGAACACATGGCCACTGCATATGACATTAGCACGTCATTGGCCACCTTGTTCGTTGACAAGAGCTGGACCGCGAGATAGGAGTCTCTTAGGGCGATCATGAACATTAGGATGGCTGAAGGAGCATCAATTAGAGAGTATATAATCAAGATGATTACTACTTTCAAAGAAGTAGAAGTACTGAGGGCCACTATTGACCTTGAGAGCTAGGTGGACATAGTCCTCGAGACTTTGCCGGACTCTTTTGCTCAGTTCAAGTTGAATTACAACATACATGAACAAATTAGAGATGACTCTAACAGAGTTGACGAAGGAGCTCCAGGTGGTAGAAAATCATCAGGCCTTGGTAGCTAAGTCTTTTTCTTTAAGAACTAGACCAAGCCCAAAAAGTTCAAGAAAAAGAAAGGAAAGCCAGTGGCGCAGTACAAGTCCCAGCCCAACAATCTTAAAGGGAAGTGTTTCAAATGTGGTAAGAAGAACACTGGAAAAAAAAAGTGTCCAGACTTTTTGGCCAAGAAAAACCCTATATGTTTTGCATACTACCTTGAGTCTATTACAATTATTGGATCATCATCCACTTGGATTATTGATTCCGGAGCCACTGACCATATTTGTAACTCCTTATAGGGGTTTCAAAAGATAAGAAAACTCAGAAAAGGCGACCATGGATTGTACGTGGGAAATAGAGCATGAGTATGGACTCGAGCAGTGGGAGATCTGGAATTACATTTTGATTGTCATAGAATAATTTTGTTGAAGGATATTTTATTTGTACCTAACTTCAAATAGAATTTGATTTCAGTTACAAAACTTATTAATCATGGTTATTTTGTTTCTTTTTATTATGATATTTTTATCAACAGAGATGGAAATATTTTATGTATTGGGCACATGTATGAAAATTTTTTCTTCGTAAATCCTATTAATAATCAAGCAAACAACGTTTTAAGTGAACCTTTAAATAAGAAAAGAAATGACAATATTAATGACTCATATTTATGGCATTTGAAGTTGGGTCATATTAACTTAATTAGGATTTAGAGGTTAATCCATGATGGGGCTTTAGGCTCATTGAGATTGGAGAGTTGGCCTCAATGTGAATTATGCCTTATGGGAAAAATGACTAAAAGGTCTTTTACCTAAAAGGCAAAAAGAGCTAAAAAAATACTGAGTTTAGTTCACACTAATGTGTGGTCCCCTATCCACACCAGTAAGAGGGGGTTTTGAGTACTTTATCACTTTCACAGATGATTGTACAAAGTTTGGTTATGTTTATTTGATGAGGTGCAAATTTGAATCTTTTGACAAGTTCAAAGAGTATAAGGTTGAGGTGGAGCGTTAAATTGGTATACTAATCAAAACTCTTCGATCGGATCGTGGTGCAGAGTACCTCCTAGATGAGTTTAGGGACTACATAGTACATTATAGTATAGTATCTCAGCTTAGTCTTAAGATACCTCAATAGAATAGAGTAACTAAGGGAAGGAATAGAACATTGATGAAAATAGTCCGAAGCATGATGTCTTATGCAACTCTTGTAATCTTTTTCTAGAAATATGCCTTAGAAACAGCGGCATACATTCTGAATTTAGTACCTTTCAAGTTAGTACCTAGGAGGCCTTATAAGATATAGATTGGGTGAAAGCTAAGTCTGAACCATTTTAAGATATAAGGCTGTTTTGCTTATGTACTGATTAAAGGGGATAAATTGGAATTAAGATTAAAATTATGCTATTTTTTGGGTATCCAAAAAGAATAAAATGGGGTTACTTTTATCATCTCAAGGAGTAAAAGATACTAGTAAATACCAATGCTAGATACCTAGAGGATAACAAAGTATATCAACTAAAGGTTCAACTAGAATGGAACTTATAGAGAAGCTGTCCAATGAGTCAACTTCTAAAGACCTAATTATAGAACAAGTAAAAACACAACCTAAGGATTCTAAACAAAAAGAGCCTCATTATAGTGAGAGGGCATCTAGGTTCCAGAAAAGTGGACTGGAGAAGTTTTTAACCTAATCTCAGACTATCGGTATAAGATCCCACTATATACAAGAAGGAAATTACTGATGCCAATGCAGATATATAGCATGAAGTAATGAAAGTTGAGATTGAGTTTATGTATTTCAATTAAATTTGGGATTTTGCGACTTCACCTAAAGGGATAAAACCCATTGGGTATAAGTGGGTATACAAAAGGAAGAGAGGAGCGGATGAGAAGATGAAAATTTTTAAAGTTAGGCTTGTGGCAAAAATGGAATACTCAGAAAGAGGGAATCGATTGTAAGGAAATCTTTTTTTCGGTACCCATGCTAAAATCCATCCATATACTCTTTGCTATCACATATCATTATAACTATAAGATATGGAAAATGGATGTCAAGATGGCTTTTCTGAATGACCATCTTAGTGAAGATATCTATTTGTTCTAACCAGAAGGTTTTATTGTAAAAAGCCAAGAATATATGATTTGTAAGCTTAAGAAGTTCATTTATAGACTTAAGCAAGTATCTAGAGTATAGAACAATTATTGTGATGAAACCATAAAGTCCTATGGATTTATTTAAAATGAGGACGAACCATATGAGTATAGGAAATAAGAAGGTTTAAATGTGGGTTTTCTTATTTTGTATGTCGATGGTATTCTACTCATTGGTAATGATTTAAGGATGTTGTCATCTATAAAGGTTTGGCTATCTAGTCAATTCAGTATGAAGGACTTAGAAGAAGTCAGTTACATTCTCAGTATTAAATTTCTTAGAAATAGGATGTAGAAATGTTAAGTTTATCCCAAGCCACATATATTGACAAGATTTTAGCTAAGCTTAGCATGGACTCATGCAATGGAGTACAAATCCCCAAGAAGAAAAAGATAGGATGAGTATGATGCTCCATACTTCGACTGTGGGAAGTCTTATATACGCCATACTGTGTACTATGCTAGATGTCTGCTTTGCCGTGTGTTATCAATCAAACCTATGGGAGGTTAATTGGTAAGTTATAAACTATATACTCAAGTACCTCAAGGGAATGAGAGATTATATGCTAATTTATAAAATTGATGATTTGATTCCTAATGGACACACAGACGTAAACTTCTAGGCAGATAAGAATGAAAGAAAATTCACTAGTAGGTATGTCTTTACCTTGTTTGGAAGAGAAAATTTATGGAGGAGTATCAAACAATCTTGTATTACTGACTCAACTATAGAAGTTGAGAATGTAGCAACTTCAGAGGCATCTAAGGAAGCTATTTGGCTCTAGAAGTTTCTTTCGGAACTTAGAGTTGTACCACAAATGGATAGACCGATTGTGTTATATTGTGACAATTCAGGAGCTATTTCGCAATTGAAAGAACTGAGGAACCACGAGAAAGATAAATAGATTAAGAGGAAGTACCACCTGATTCCAAAATTTATTCAGAGACGAAAAATTGTGGTAGAACAAATAGCTTTAGGAAATAATCTAGTAGATCCATTCACTAAGTTTTTGGCAGAAAGAATCTTTAGAAGACACTTAGATGCCATATGGGAGAGCACTTATGGGCTTGCACAGTCTTAGAGTGTAAGTGAGAGATTGTTGGAATTTATGCCCTTAAACTGTGTATCTAATGTAAATTTAATGTAATAAATAAAAATTTTATTTTCAAATTTGTTTGTGTAATTTTACTTTAATTTATTTCGCACGATCTTGTTGGAAAAGACCCATTGTATCTAAGTAAGTGATCCATGTGAATGTAGGTATTTCAAAGTAAGGTATAGATCATAGGTTACTTAACACATGAAAAGTAGTTCTTAACCAGATAATAAGCATGAGAATCTTATTAAGTTTATGGTTATTATACTATAAATTTCAAATGGAGAATGGCTTACCTTTAGTCAATGACTAATCCACTCACTTTATAGTATAAACATATTTGATATACATAGAACATGACCTATACTAGTGGTTTCTCAAAGTACTAAAATAATAGAAACCCAAACTACTACATCTATACTATTTACTAATACCCTATAGTTTGAGTATGGGTTGGTGATCTAGCGAAGTTGGGAGCATTTACTTTGATGTATTGTGTGGGTGAGGTTTAACTGTAGGACCAAGATACTTTTATTCTTTTCTTCTATAAATCTCGCCAATCTCTGTCATTTCTCTTATTTGGCCAGCCAACACAAGAACACCCTAAGTTGCCATTGTTTTCTTCTTCTCTTCATGATAACCAGAGCAAACAAGAACTTTTTAGGGAAGAGATAAAGCCTTACAAAAGATATAAGAGAATTATATATCCTATATTCTCTTTATCCTATTTTCTAGAGTGTCTTACTTTAGCTAAACTACCACTCCCCTAAACTCTAGACCATTTTCCGCCAGCATTCACTTACAAACACATGAAACCACAAATATACCACAAAGCACACTACCACACACATTTTGCACTCACTAAAATCCTCTAAACTCTCTCTCAGCTTCATTGCTACTATTAGGCAATTACCATTACTTATAGTTATCTTTGGTCATGCAAAAGTACACAAAGCCGCCGTCTTCAATTGCAAATCATAAAAGACTAAAGTTTTCTCTCTTGCACACATCTTCTCTCCCAAAAAATTAAAACACCAAGAGAAAGCTTTTTGGATATAGCCAGCACACTCATGCCCTAGATCTCTTGGTTACTTTTCTTCTCTTCAATCAAGCAAACTCTCTTTTTCTCACGATATTCCTAGACTTTTTAAGGTAAAACCTTTATTTTTATTCTTTCTTTTCCTATTCTTTTCGTCTTTGGACCAAAATACCGTGACTAATCATTTACTATCTCAAGTGCATGGTTCTTACCATTTACTAAGCAAGTTTGTTTCTTGATTAAGATTCGAGATAGACCTTGGTCGCAAAACTCAACTTTCTTCTTTTGAGAAGTCTGCATTGCTTATTTGCTCTAGGTAAATCGGGTACCTTAACTCCAATTGTTAAACTTAGATCCTTGTTGTAGGATTTGATATTCAAGATATGTGTATATGCATATAAATAGATCTAAGTTATTGCTATTGAATTTGATATTGGGGTTGTTAAAGTTATGCTATGATTGATATATGCTGTTAAGTTTAAACTATCACGTGATTGAAGCATGTCTATTCTTAAACTTACTATGCTTTGATAAAATACTTAGTTTAATGTAACTTTGAAGTATGAGTATATGATGATAAGTAAAGGGTAATTATGACTTGATCTTTATATATATATATATATATATATATATATATATATATATATATTTATATATGTGCTATATGAACATGTGGTTGAGTTGATGTGATATAAAGGGTAAAATACTATACCTGTGACTTAGGAAGTTATAATGCTTACACAACAAGATGAGTTTGATTATGTTATTCAATTTTGGCTGAATTGGTGGTTGATTTTAATTTTGTAAATTATTGCTAGACTAATGAAGAAGACAAAGTCTGAAACGACCCACCCCTCTCTTGAGTGAACTGATTCAAGTAAATCCTTGCATGATTTTCAAATGTTAATATTATTATTGCAAGTCATTAAGATTTGATGCTGAATCAAAATGTGATTTCTCATATTGCAATCATGGTTGGTTTTTTTTTCTTATTAAATAATTTTGATCAAAACCAAGATTTCATATAAAAACATAACTTTTATTTTCCCAATGATTTTAAGCAAACTATTCTAGAACAATATTTGTTCTACTAAGGTATTGAAAACGGTTATTTGAGATTGATACTTAAGCAGAATGTTGATAAATTGAGTACTTTATAAAGGCAGGTTGTTAGGACAAGTCTTTGATAGTTAGAGTGAGTCTTTCAGCTTGTGGCTGATAGGGGCTAAATTAGTCATATTTTTCTTAGTTATTTAAGGTTCATTTGTAATACATTTTATTCAATAACTAGTCATATTCTTTCATATTTGAGATTTTACCCTTGAAAATGTATTTTGTTCTTTATTTTAGATTTTAGGGTAAAACGAAATAAAAAAGTCTCAAAACAGAGGAGAGGCGGCGCCGGTTAGGGCCCTAGAACCGGTATCGGCCATGCACTGTTGACACGAACTTCGAAAAAATGAAAAATTGTTGAAACAGAGCAAAACAAAACCAAGACGGTGCTGGTTGTGAAGCTGGAACCGGCGTCAGCTACATTCTGGAACACATTGTGCAAAATTCGAAGAAAAATCGACGAACGAGTAGAGAAACAAAACACAACCGACGCCGGCTCCAAGAGCCAAGGCGGCGCCGGCTGTGACCTGAAGCCAAGGCGGTGCTGTGATTTCTCTACGTGATTTTTGATAATCTGAGGAGTTTTAGTAACTTCCAACTTCTACTCGGCCAAGAACTTTGTACCTACGAGTTTAGGTACTTCCTAAACCTATAAATAGATGAAAAATACAAGGGAAAAGGGAGAGAATTCATTGATCATCATAGAAAATTACTCAATCAAAGAAGGAATTCTTCAATTCAAGGAGGGTTGTGCAAGAAGGTTTTCAAAGGAAGAAAAATGAGGCTTGTCTATGAGTGCTTTCTTTTACTTTGTTTTCTTTTTCTTGAACAATGATGTGTTAATTATTTTATTATAGTTTGACACTGTTTTAGATATTCATGATATTTAGAGTACTTGATCTTTTGATTAATTGATTATTTTTCTTGGTATTTAATTACTTGTGCTTATTATGAGGTTAGTTGGTTGGTTCTTTCTATTAACTCGCCGAGACCAAGGGGGTTGATGGTAGTTTCGATTGATTAATTTTATATTTGTTGTCAATTAACTCGCCGAGACCAAGGGGGTTAGTTGATGAGGATTGGGTAATTAAAGGTTAATTGATGTTTGCCGAGTCCAAGGATTCTTTGGTTAATTTCATGTTATAAATTCGCCGAGACCAAAGGAATTTAATCAAGGATTGTGTTTAATGCATCTCTTAGGTGAATTAGTTGAGACAAGACCAAGTGATTCTAATTTATCTAGAAGATAGTCATTTCATGGATTGAAAAAGAAGTGAGTCTATCTTAATCCTTCATGATGCCAAGAGAATGATTAGTTATGATAATGATTAAGTCCTTTAAGATCATGTTTGTTAAAACAATGGTTTGAATTACATACTTCTCTATCCTTGACATGCATATATTTTGATTTTGATTTTGATTTTGATTTTCTTTTTCACTTTATCGAGTCGGTTAAACAATGAAAGAAAGATAATTAATGTCTACTTGTTCCTGGAGGATCGACACTCATTTGAACCTTATGCTCGGTTAATGATGAGTACGCTTTCTCATATGTGTGATTTGAGTTGAACGTTTTAATTTAAACTTGATTGGAAATGTGCTTAGTTTTTGTATGGTTTTTACAGCCAAGTTCGAACACACCATGCTTTTGGCGCCGTTGCCGAGGAACAATAGCATGAAAGCCTAGATTTTGTTGATTTAACCTTGTAAATATGTAAATACGTAAATTATGTATAATTATTTTTTCCACAAAAAGGTGCTATCTTTTGTATTTCATGTATTCTTGTACACCCTTGTAACCTAACCTAACCTACTAACTTTGACTATGTTCTTTTTATTAACTTTGTAACCTTGTAGTTTTGTTTTTAATCATTAATTATATATCTAACTTGCTTCTTATTTTCTTAGGTGTTGCCCTTGGTACAGGACTTGAAAATCCAAAGGCGAGATAGTCGATTTTGACCCTGAAATCGAGAAGACGTTATCAAAAATTCACCGGACAATTCAAAGGAACCTGATCGTCGAGATGGATGGTGCTCAATAGAACAATGTTGGGAATGATAGGAGAGTTATGGATGACTTTGTGAAACCTGCAATCTCGGGCATAGGCTCGAGTATCACTAGACCTAGGATAGTTACAAACAATTTTGAAATAAAGCCCAACATTATCCAAATGGTGCAAAATATGGTTCAATTTGATGGGCTACCTGAAGAGGATCCTAATGCTCACTTAGCTATTTTTCTTGAGATTTGTGATACTTTCAAGATGAATGGTGCTTCTGAAGATTCCATTAAGTTAAGACTTTTTCCTTTTTCCTTGAGAGATAAGGCTAAATCTTGGTTAAAGTCCTTACCTGTAGGTTCCATCACAACTTGGAATGCCTTAGCTGAAAAATTTTTGGCCAAATATTTTGCCCCAGCTAGGATAGCTAAACTTAGGAATGAAATTTTCGCCTTCCAACAATTAGATTATAAGCCCTTATATGAAAGTTGGGAGGGATTTAAGGAGATGTTAAGAAAATACCCACACCATAGATTTGAATTGGGAATGCAAATGCTTATCTTCTTAAATGGCTTCACGTTCGCAACACGATAAGTGGTGGACTCTTCTGCAGGGGGTTCCATCAATCATAAGACCTCGGAACAGGTATTTGAGCTTATTAAAAATTTAGCTTCTAATAACTATTCTTGGGGAAGTGTAAGGTCAAAAGCTCGTGTACAAGAAGTGCACAAAGTGGATGCTGTGGTAGTATTAGAGGCTAAGGTGGACGCCTTAACTCAAAAGATAGAACAGATGGTGATGCCTCAAGGCCAGGTTTTAAACGTCAATTGTGATTTCTGTGGAGAAGGACACCCCAATCATGAATGCCAAAATATGGGGTCATTCCAAGAAACGTCGGAACAAGCGGCCTTTGCAGGTAATGTCCGGTCAGGTAACAACCATTATAGCTCTACCTATAATCCTGGTTGGCGAAATCACCCTAAGTTCTCTTGAAGTAATGGGAATCAACCTAGGCATGGTTCTTTTAATTTTAGCAAAAATCAAAGGAATTAAAACCCTATGACCAACACTGTAGCACCTCCAAAACCATCATTGGAAGAGTTGATTGGCCAATTGGTAAGTACCAAGGAAACTAAGTTCCAAGGAGTCGATACAACGACAAGGAACTTAGAGGCTTCCATGCGCAATTTGGAGAACCAAATTGGTTAACTAGCTAAACTCTTGGGAGATCATCAAGCAGAGACATTACCAGGGAATACTGAGGAAAATCTACGGGATCACAGCCGTGGGAACCATTGAAGCAATCTTACTTTTCTTTACTTTTAGTTTTTGTGATTGAGATAATTTTGTTATTTCTGTCATTTTGATTGATTAATTAGAATGCATTATTCACCATTATTGTATGTTTCACATTTTTATTAAAAAAAAAAGGAGAACTGGATAGAACCAAGCCGGTGCTGGCTCTAAGAGCTTGGACCGGCGCTGGTTCCTGTTGGGTGAAGCATAATTTAAGGGCTATTTTGGCCACTTTTCCTTCAAAATCTCCATTCTCCCTCTCAAATTCTCTCAAGCCCGCGCCAGCTTCACATCCCTCATCTCTCAAAATTTGATTTTTCAACTCCTAAACACCTCAATAACATCTATTGACTTTTTTTTTTTGTTTGATCCTACGAATCAAACACCTCAAAAGCTTTAATTTTTCACTACAAAATCACATTCAATCCATAAGCAAGGAGCTTAGATTTCTAAAACAGCTTGCATCTTTTGCTTGCCTATGCATACAAGAGTATAAATGTATGATTTTTATTCAATTCCTACGGTTCAAAATGTTGTAAATAACTTTGCCTAATTTGAAGAATACTGTTGGCCGAGAATAAGGATTATGTATACTATGATTGACTTATGCATTCCTCCTTGAGCTTCATGAATTGGATTAAATTAGGAATTATTGAGCCTTCACTACTTGATGCATGCTTATGATCATTCGAGACTTCATATAGCTATGGCTAGAATTTTGGCTATTAGTGATACTTGAATATATGGAATGTGCATTATTGATCACATAATACCATGATACTGGCTTCATTCACATGATCATGTTTACTAGCGTGCTTTGAGGATATCAACACATTTATGCTTTACAGTGAACTTTACATGTATTATGTAGGTTGTGTTGTATTGATTGAAGGTGATTGATTGAATTGGTTGTTGGAGTGGATATATATTAAAGGAGCTTGGGTTTTGTGAATTGTGAGATTGGTTGAGGGTAGTGTGAGATTTGAGGAATATCTGTGCAGGGGTAGCTATCCTGTTTTCAGTCTTTGAGCTTACTTGTTCTCTCTTCCTATTCTCCTATTCCTTACTTGATATCATGTCTAGAGCGAGGGGTTAGTCTTCTAAAAGGGCGAGAACTTCCTCTTCCTCAGCCCCTTCATCTGTTGATCCTTTGTCCCTAAGATCTACTGAGTTTATAGATGCATCTTGTGAGGAATGGTACTGTAACACCCCGCTACCTAGGCTCAACAGGGCCGGAGATGTCGCCCCGTCCAAAGGACAAGAGGTCTTTATAACTAGGTCACACAAACAAAAATAAAACAATACTTTAAAATTAAAATTTATTACAATAAAAAAATTCAAGACAAATCCATAAATACATTGAATACTCTCGTCTCTCAAAGAAATACATAAAGAAAATAGCATAATGCCTTCAAAGCAAGCACAAACTATCTACTTATCTCTATAGTAGGATTGACCTGAAAACATGGCAAAAGGGTGATGAGATAAAAGAAAATCTCAGTAAGTCCGTGTGTGCTTTGAGTATCCAGTGAAAACAGTTCATGAATGCATGGTGTAAGAACTTCATAAGAAAAATACTAGCAAGCAATAAACAATGTTCAAAATCAAGAGTGGCATTTTGGCTTTTCCAACCATACATGTACAATAAAATCAACCACTCAAAATGGTGGCCATGGGTTACCACACGTTGGGCCCCATAACCATACAATGGTCAAAATACCACACTTTGTGCAAATTGACAAAAAGGCAGGTGATCGACCTACCGGGTAAGATACTCCTTCTTCTCTACACCTAAACAAAATCGGTTGTCCATTCTGACAACACACAGTCCACATGACTGAAACTTACTAGCTCGGACCGGCATGACTAAGTAGTACTGACGTTTCTCTAAATTGAGTTCATCTTCTGGAGGTGGCCTCCTACCAGAAGACTCACTCTTGCTCTTCAAAACTAGTACTACTAGCCTACCCTTATTGAGTACTCAACGTTTGATTATCCCACTTGAGAAAAAACTGATAATACATAGCTTTACTTGAAAATGGCAATCAAGGGTTTCTAAAGTCCTTGTCAAAATTATTTTTAGAAACAGTTTGGTGTTTGAGTAAAACTGCTTGTTGATTTTCAAATAATTAGTTTGACTGAAACAAGGAAGGAAACAGTCCTTAATTGCCTTTACCAAATTAGTGTTCACATACTTCATGTTTAGCTTGCCATGGTAACCTTTTACAACAAACAAGTTTTATGCAGAAGCTTACTTGATCCTTTGCTTGAGATAAATTAGAGATCTTCAAAAGCTGACCTAACCCCACTTGGGGTAAACATAAGCCATAATCAAACTCAAGCAAAAATTTGCTTTCATAAATAATCCTAACTCAACTTACTACAATCATGACCCTAGTGTCCCAAACTTTAAGGCTAGATAATAAATAAAAGGGTTTATAAAATAAATATAGCTTGATATTAAAATAACTAGGGTTTGTGAAATAGTTACTAATAAGTTGTAGATTTAAATCTTGTTATAAATCAACTAGGGTTCATTTGATGAAGGGTCCTAGGTCCTAGATGATATTATTTAAAATAATAATTTATAATAACTAATGGTTAGAAAATAATTGGTAAATAAAATTAATAATAAGTAAATCTTAATATGTTTTGATTAAAAGATAATAAATAAAATTTATTAGTACTTATGAATTTTTGACTTACAAGATTAATATTCTACTTATTGTGATTATTTATATAAAAGAATACTATTATCATATATAATATTTATATATTTTATTTCTTTAATAAAAGTAATTATTTATTTGACTAAAATATCATTTTTTATATAATAGTCCAAATCCACATTTTCCTAGGGTTTTCGAAATCATTAGAAGAAATTATAATATTAATCATTTTATTGATGAAATAAAATTGGCTAACTTAATTAGCTTAAGAACAACAAGGTCATGATCATAATTCCTATTACTAACCATCATCATGAACATACATTCTACACCAATCAACAAACCATCCAAATCATGAAATAAAGCATAGATCCAAATCTACCAACACATGATCCAAACCCCACTAAGCATATTCCTATTCATGGCCTCAACAAGAATACAAGAACATAAAACCCTATTCACTAAAGGTGACATAATCTCTAATATGCTTAATCATTCATACTACTCATGACATGAAGATATGCAACAAACCCTAAAACGTCATAAAATTCAACCAAGACCAATCATTCTCATGCATCAATCCCAACTCCATCATATAAACACATTCATTCTCATGCTTCAATCCCAACTCCATCATATAAACACATTCACAATCTCCAAATATATTCCATCCTCATCCAACTACATCCAAGAGACATGAATCTTGAATTTAAAGAGAAGATTGAAGAGACTTACTTGAATGATGACTACCTTGAAGAAGTTTCAAAAGAATCCTCACACTTGGAAAGCTTGATCCGTCTAAGGAGAAAGAAGAAAAATGGCTATGGTTGGAGTAACTATTCGACCGAGAGAGAGAGAGAGAGAGAGAGAGAGAGAGAGAGAGAGAGAGAGAGAGAGAGAGAGAGAGAGAGAGAGAGAGAGAGAGAGAGAGAGAGAGAGAGAAATATTATTAGTATATTTCGTTAATGGTTGAAGAGGAAGGAAGATGAACATAATCGTTCATACTTACCTTGAGAGTGTTCTTGAGCCTTTAATGAAAATTCTGGTTTTTGATCTGAAAGTAAACTCTTGATTTCAGTGTTTGATGTTATAAATTGCAGAAATAGATTCAAGACAATGAGTAGGTGTGGTCTGGAGTTTTTGGAGAAGATTGAAGAGGTTTTGAGTGGTCTTATGCATGGAGAAGGGTGGTGGGTGTTCTTGGAGATTTGGAGAGAATAGAGGAAGGCTGGCCGAAATTTTGCTTGGAAAGAGTGGTCGAATGGGTTGGAGAATTCTGGTGATTGAATTCTCAGATTTGGGAGAAAAGGAAAGCTGGTTGTTTAAAATTCAAAAAGAATGATTTAGGGAGTGAATTATGGTAGCAAGTATGATAAGAATTTCTTGGTTGAAGGAGGTCTTTTGTGATCTTCAATGGCCGACCGTTTGGCTGGGATTTTGCTGAGATGAATGATACTTGAAGGAGCTATAGGGTGGCCAAATTATGGAGTGCAATGGTGAAGGAATTTTCTGGATAGTTGAGGCTTAATCCATGGAAGTTTGCTGGAATAATTTGCTGCAATTTTCGATTCCAATTGATGGCTTGATTGTAGTGATTGATGGAGGGATTTTAGGAGTAACCATGGAGCTTCATTTGAGTAGACCAATGGAGAAGATGATGAAGCTCAGTTCATGGCTGACTAAGGTTGGTTTTACAGAGAAAATGGAGTAAGCTTCGGACAAGGGTGAAGAAGAAATAAAGTTGGAATTTCTAGAGTTGGTTTTTTTTGCATGGCTTGCTGGAATTTCTGTGCAGATTTTTCTGCAATGCTTCAGCCAACTTACAGAAGGTTTGAAGGGGTATTGGAGGGTCTTTTAAGGCTGGTTTCTAGCCTTCTTTATGGAGGAAATACAAGGTTGAATTGCTGGTTGGAAAGGTGGAAGAAACAATTTGGTTTTTTGCTCACCAAGCTGTGAAAACTGTCTAGGGATTTTTCTGGTTTGCACAGCTTTTGTGCTGTCCGGTTTTGGCTGACGTTTTTAGTTTTCAAGCTGAGTGAATTGGTTATTTGTCTGGCAGTATTTGAGAGGGAGAGATGGCTGAAGGTTTCAACAATTAAACTGATCAAGAAGCTGGAAAAATTTCTAGTTTGCTACAAGAAGAAGATAATTACTCATAGGGTGGAGTTTGAAGGTTCAACCATGGAGATTAATTCTCTTGGGAACCTTTTATAACTTTTCCCCATTTTCGGCCAATATGCTACCCTTCCATAGGTAATTTCGAAACTCCAAGATCAAGGAAGCTTGCTGGAATTTTTTTGAAATAAAATAGCTTGAATAAATTGAGCAATTTAATTGGTCAAGAATTAAGGTAAGTTAGAGAACAAAAAGGGTATGAATCCCTTAGGGGTTTTTGTAGGGCACAAGAGTGGAATTAGGACATTCCTTTCATGTCTCCCCTAGGACAACACCCCTACTCCTCCCTAAGGCATGCAAGGCCGAAAATAGCATACCTATCAAAAATAAAACTTAATCATGATAAAACTTAAATAATGGACTTTGAACTCAAGACGTCAAGGATTTATTCCAAAGCTTTAAGCACTAAACTACAATCACTCTTGTTCTTATTTTCTCTCCCAAATATTTTTCCTATTTAACCCTTAAGTTATCTCCATATTTCCTCCTTAAGCAAAATTACCATTTTGCCATTCCTACTCAATAAGCATAATTAAACATTCTAGTCTACAAATCACAAATTCAAAGCACATAAAATTATACAAAAATATATTTATGCATGCAAGAAAATATGATATATATCTCGATCCCCTTACTCTAAGGTTGGTTTTAGTTGGGGTTTCACAGGTACAGTAAGAGAGCCTCTAATAAGATTATTGTCGAGCGTACTTTCTCACCCATCTTAGACTGTGCACTCAAATTGGAAATGATGTTTAGAGGGCTAAGATGGGGGTCGATAGTACAATTGAAAGGAAAGTATTGTCCCGTGCTTATTAAGGAACTCTATACTAATATGACGGATATGGGTAATAAACATCTTTCACATATTGAAATAAGAGTGAAAGGAGTTCCTATTGTCATCACTCAAAACCAATTATCTAACTTCCTGCAGGTTTTTAACGATGATACTTGGTAAGGGATTGATATGAATAATCAAAAGATTCTTTCTGACCCGAATTGGGATGTTAGAGGGACTAGAGCTACCCTAGGCTTACATAAGCATAATGCCTTCCAAGCTAATAGCTTCTATTCCAACAATGGTTTGGTAGCCAACTTTTGAGCTCTAGTCTACATGTTTGGGTTCAATGTTGTACCCTGTGGTAGTGGTTTCAATGAGACTAGACTGATTGACACTTATATTTTGCATCGGATGATGAACACATTACCTATTCCTCTTGCACCCTTGATCATCAAATCTATTAGGGTGGTTGTTCATCACCGTCTCTCCACAAAAGCCTTTGTTTTTCCCTTGGTTATAATGAAAATTCTAAAAGACTTTGGTATGAGTCTTGAGGGAGAACTCATGGAGGCTACCACTGAGCACGATATGGTCACTGAGCAAATTGTTATGAGTTGCGGGTACAAGTACAACCAAGAGTTGAAAAAATAGCTAACTCCCTTTGAGGTCAGACATCTCGGATAGGTAAGGCCACTTAAAATGCAGGAGGAGCACCCACTACCACCAGCATGTGCACGGGCTAGCAGTTCTCAATCCCACTCTCGAACTGACTTTGAGACTACTGTGCTGGGGCAACTCGATCAGCAAATGGCAGTACTCCTACGCTTGCAAGGTACTATGGAGGACAAGGCAAGACGGTAAGCTACTATGGAGCAGTAGTTAGCCTAGTTGAGGCAGCATTCTTCTGGTCCACATGGTGGTGCGAGTACTTCTATGCCAGCTAAGGATGATGAGGATGATGAGGATGATGATGATGAGGAGGACTAATGATTTTTCTTGAGCACTCTTGCTTTTCCTTTCTCTTTTAATTTTTTTTAGTTAGTTTTTGGTTTTTTTTTTTGTGTACTCTTTTCTCTCTTCTGTTTTTTTATTTATTTTCCTTTTCTAGTTTTTATGCTTTGGTGTGTTTTCTTTTGTATTTTTCTTTTTAGGTACTTTGCAATGCCTCATTCTTTAAGCATTCCACTCTTGTACAGCACATTGCCAACCGAATGGAAGTTTGTTTTTCTTATCTCTTCTCCTTTATATTTTTGGTCCCATGGTATTGTTGTTATTGTTATATTTATTTGGCCATTGAGGGCAATGTCCAGTAAGTAGTTCTTGATCAAATGCTATACATTATTCTTAAACCTTGTTTTTCTACTAAAATTCATAGAGCATTCTTGAACTTACTTGAATACCTCTCGAGGTGAAATAAGAAAGACAGTGATGATTTAACTTAGGGATGACGGTAATAGGTCTTCTTTGGATAGTTTGAGCTTTTCAAGCCTACCTATTGCTATATTATTCCTAGTGTCTATTTTGAGCCTAAATTGTTGATTTCTTTCATTAAAACCTGTCACAATATTTTGTCCATTGCTTGGTGCTAAGTGTTTAAATGATTTTTCAAATCTTTATGCTCTTGATGGATGAAAGTATATGTATGAGAATGTTGAGATAAAGATCATAACTTGTTACTTTCAGTCATGGATCAATAACAAGTTAAGCTGGAAAGGAAAAGGGAAGAAAACAAACAATTACGAGAAAAGGGAGATTGAAAACAAGAAAAGAAAAGAAGAGTAGCAGTAATAGTGAGAAAAAAAAGGAGTTGAAAAAGAAAAAGAAAGAAAGAGAAGAGAAAAGATTTATTGAATGGAATGAAGAAAGAAAAGATCACAAAAGGAATGGTGATTGAGCTGAGAAAAAAAAAAGTTAAAGTTCATATAAAGTACTTGACACTATTGCTGGAAAATTTGAGTGATCTTGTGAAAGAAATAGAAAAGAGTTGAAGAAAAGAAGAGTTGAAAGAAAAAGAGAAAAAAATGCAGGATTTGCTTGAGTGGAGTTGTAATTGCTATATAAGGTTATGGTTTGTTTGATTTTTGGAATAGTAGAGCAAGAAGAGTTGGAAATTATTAATTCAATTTGTTTATCCTTTTCTTGCTAACTCTTAGTTTTTTTTTTTTATTCTCCTATATCCTTCATTTGATAAGCTACATTACAAGCCTTTAGCCTTACATTACAAGCTTAAAAGTCATATTTGATCTAAGTAGAATCATGATATGTCTCGGATTAGTGGAGAGAGTGTATGAAAAGTAAGCATATGGAATGCATATTCTTTTTGAACTAAATTCTTTCCAAAGGTTTGAGAATAGTGTAAAGTATTGGGATGGTTCTACTAAGTTATTTATCACTAACACAAGTCTTGCATTCATTTTGAAAGATGTAGTAGCATGTGTTTTATATTCTTGAATGAAGAAAGCATTGAAGATATGGTTTGGAAATTGATTGAGTGATTGATTTAATCTTGTGTTTTCCTACTTATTCTTGATACTTTGCTTGAGAACAAGCAAAGAGCTAAGTGTGGGGGAATTGATAGGGGCTAAATTAGTCATATTTTTCTTAGTTATTTGAGGTTCATTTGTAATACATTTTATTCAATAACTAGTCATATTCCTTCATATTTGAGATTTTACCATTGGAAAGGTATTTTGTTCTTTATTTCAGATTTTTAGGGTAAAACGAAATAAAAACATCGCAAAACAGAGGAGATGTGGTGCCGGCTTAGGCCCTAGAACCAGCGCTGGCCATGCACTGTTGATACGAACTTCGAAGCGACGAAAAATTGTTGAAACAGAGTAAACAGGACTAAGGCGGCGCCGGCTGCATTCTGGAACACATTGTGCAAAATTCGAAGAAAAATCGGCGAACGAGTAGAGAGGCAGAACACAACCGGCGCCAGCTCCGAGAGCCAAGACGGTGCTGGCTGTGCCCTGAAGCCAAGGCGGTGCTGTGATTTCTCTACGTGATTTTTGATAATCTGAGGAGTTTTAGTAACTTCCAACTTCTACTCGGCTAAGAACTTTGTACCTACGAGTTTAGGCACTTCCTAAACCTGTAAATAGATGAAAAATACAAGGGAAAAGGGAGAGAATTCATTGATCATCATAGAAAATTACTCAATCAAAGAAGGAATTCTTCAATTCAAGGAGGGTTGTGCAAGAAGGTTTTCAAAGGAAGAAAAATGAGGCTTGTCTATGAGTGCTTTCTTTTACTTTGTTTTCTTTTTCTTGAACAATGATGTGTTAATTATTTTATTGTAGTTTGACATTGTTTTAGATATTCATGATATTTAGAGTACTTGATCTTTTGATTAATTGATTATTTTTCTTGGTATTTAATTACTTGTGCTTATTATGAGGTTAGTTGGTTGGTTCTTTCTATTAACTCGCCGAGACCAAGGGGGTTGATGGTAGTTTCGATTGATTAATTTTATATTTGTTGTCAATTAACTCGCCGAGACCAAGGGGGTTAGTTTATGAGGATTGGGTAATTAAAGGTTAATTGATGTTTGCCGAGTCCAAGGATTCTTTGGTTAATTTCATGTTATAAATTCGCCGAGACCAAAGGAATTTAATCAAGGATTGTGTTTAATGTATCTTTTAGGTGAATTAGTTGAGACGAGACCAAGTGATTCTAATTTATCTAGAAGATAATGATTTCATGGATTGAAAAAGAAGTGAGTCTATCTTAATCCTTCATGATGCCAAGAGAATGATTAGTTATGATAACGATTAAGTCCTTTAAGATCATGTTTGTCTAAACAATGGTTTGAATTACATACTTCTCCATCCTTGACATGTATATATTTTTATTTTGATTTTCTTTTATTTTGATTTTCTTTTTCACTTTATCGAGTCGGTTAAACAATGAAAGAAAGGTAATTAATGCCTACTTGTTCCTAGAGGATCGACACTCGTTTGAACCCTATGCTCGGTTAATGATGAGTACGCTTACTCATATGTGTCATTTGGGTTGAACGTTTTAATTTAAACTTGAATGGGAATGTGCTTAGTTTTTGTATGATTTTTACAACTAAGTTCGAACACACCAGCGGCCGCTTATGAGAGATAAGCTTTGATTGGATGGGGCATTAGTTCTAGTGAATTAGGTTGGTCTGAGCTAGCAACTCAGTCTAAGTAGACTATTTTTTGGAGTTGGACATTTGATAAGTTTGGCTAAGGAGATAGAGGGGTATCCTACTCAGTGGGCCAAATACCTACTGTGCTGTAATTTTGGATTTTATAGTGCTATAGCATGATGTAGCGTTTCATGGTAAGAACTATGATGCAGGGTTTCATAGTCCTTCATTTTATTTGAGAATGGTTGATTTCTTGAATTATACAATTATGTTATTTTGCAAAAGTGAACAAAACGCCACTCATTGTCTTTGAAAGGATTGTGATTTGACTTGCAAAACCATTTCATATTAACGTTTCAAATGTGCACACATGAAATTATTTTGAATGTACATTAGCACATACAGTGCTTACTTAGAAGTGTTTCTCACACCATTTGTACCATGTTTTCAGGGGACATTGGCTTTGAAGGTTGAGAATCCTTAGAGACTGAAAATTTCTTTTATCATTTTTGTATTTCCTTTTGAGTTATTTCCTTAAATGTTTCTGAGACCTATATTAGTATTTGGATAGTAATAAGATTCAGATGTTTCTTTTATTTCTTTCTGCTTGCTTTTTCTGCCTCGTTGTAAAAACCTCTAGTCCATTGGATGGGGTTACATCCCTACCTTTTAAGGGTATGTAAGTAGTAGAGTATTACAAAAAGTCCCTATCTGTAACTAACCTAATAACTTTATTGATCGCAAAGTTCTCGTACTTCAAATCCTTTCTCAAGTTTATTAAGGGAAAACAAATCTATTGAACTAGTACAAATGAGTATCCATCTCATAAATCCTTTTCTCAAAGTTAATACAAGAGAATAATCTAATCAATCCATTCAATCAAATAAGCCTAAGTGGTAGATTACTTGAACAAGATTCAATTAATCAAATAATAATTCAATACAAGATCAAATTAGGGTATAACCCTTTAATTACAATTATATCTAAGTAAAAACATCACCAAATCAAAATTATAAAGAAAAAGTAAAAGGAAACCCATAGACAAATGTCTGTCTTCTATTTTGGGTTCTTTTTTAGGATGCTCCTTTTCTCATTTAATCTTGCCTTAATATTTTCTTCTAGCTCTCTTTGATGTTCTAGGAGATTTCTCAGATATGAATCTTGTGTGGCTCTCTCTTAAAATGACCCCATCGATGGGTATTTATAGTTTCCTCTTGAAAATCCCTGAAATTTATAGAACAGGGACTGACTATGATGTTGTATGACACCGTGGAAGGTACTGTGCACGGCAACATGTATGCTTTCCTTTAATTTTATTGTATCTGAAATGGTGTCGCAAAATGTAAGTGTGATATAATCCTGCACAGCTAAGTCAAATATGATCCGCATGGTACCGTTGGCTCCCAGAAGTTTGATACTTGTTGAACTCTGAGAATGCGCGGTGCCATGGAAGGTAAACTGCACAGTGCTGTGAACTCCCAATACTTTGGATCTAAAGTTTAGGTGATGACATGGTGCTGTGAAGAACGATCCCCATGATGCCATGTATACTCAGTAAAACTCTTTTGAGGTTTTTTTTCTCCTTGCTTCAATTTTTAATCTCAAATCATTGCAACCTACATCAAATAAGAAGAAAATAGGGGGTAAGTGGCAATCTATAACAAATTTTTAAAGATATTAAAACACAAATGATGTATAAAATATGTTTATGATGAGTAATTATCATGTGGATGGCTTTAGGTGATTGGAACTGTATAGAAGTTTTAATAGTGAAAAATTGCTCGTGAAGGAGGATTGTGTGCTGGGTGTGATGGATCTGTGAGCTTGTGAACTTATTACCAAAAATTTTTGTTAAGGATCATGCTATAAGCTACTTCTATTTGATTCTTCTATATCTTAGGTGTAATTATGACTAGAATAACTTAATTTACATACCTTGGTGATTTTATATGAATTTTTGAAGATGCTATGTTCATTAACTGGTGAAATCCGAATTTGCTATGATTTTGATCCCTCGACTAAACCCCTTTTGTTTCGAATCTTGAATTAAAAATTTTACACAAGAAATTATATTATCTTATGAGTAAATAGCCACTAGAATCACTTAATTTGGACTTGTAAATAATTCTCAATAATTTTTACAAAATCGCTGCCAAACCACAATTTCAGAGTTACTATTGCAATGCTTTAACTTGAGCTTCAAATTAACATACTTAGACACTTGATCTTTTGATGAAAATTTTATAGTATCTTCCTACATATTGAACTTATATCCTGTATTTTTTTTTAATTGAATTTTGATTTGATTGCCTCAAATTATGCTATATTCTGCCCCATTTACACAAAAAACACTATTTTGATAATGCAATAGGAAAACTATGATTTAGTTTTAAAATCTTTGTTATATCAATTTGATTCTTATAATATTGATATATGAATATTATATGATAATTAGGTCAGTACTTTGATGATTATATGATAATGCTCTCATATTAAGCTTTTGTATGAGTGCTATACTATTTTGATCATTTGTTAACATACTAATACCTTGTGAAATTAAATGCTTTATGTATTAATGTGGATTTGCTACGTGTGCCTATGTTTTAATTTCCTACTATTTGAGTTTGATATATGAATATTATGTGTTGTTTGATATTGGAGAATGGTTAGAGTTATATTGTGAGATTAAGATAGCTTAAATTATAATTATCTTAGAGGAATTATATTAAATATGAAGTTTATTATAATAAATTGATATTTATTTATTAATGTTCTAGAATTGGTTGGTGATCAAGGATATAATTCGAGGATTTAAGTTGGATTTTATTTTTCCTCGATTAGACTTAAAGTAAGTCCCCACATTTCATGTTTTCAAACTTGTAAGTCCCTACATTTCATGATTTCATAAATTTAGGAATGCATTTAAGATATTGCAATCATGATGATTGCTTATAAATCAATTTATATTTATTTGAAAATTATTGTTTATGAAATTTTTGTATATATTTTCTTGAAATTTATTATTTATGATATGATTTATTTATGAAAGTTGTACTTAGTAAATTATATGAATCTTGTTTGGAAATTATATATTGGAAGCATATTGCACTATTGCAAAGTAAATAGTGATTTATTGATGATGAAAGATTTAAATATTCTTTATTATTGGGAAATTATATATGTACATGATATGTTGAGTATAAAATCTTGCATGATTTTAATTGAGTATATAGAAATGATTTTCATTAAGCATATAGAATTTCAAATTCTCATGTATAAATGAATTGCAAAATACATATTATATTTTTGAATAATTAGTTTTATATAATATGACATCTATTTATGGTATTTATGAGTTATGTGTTTATGGAATCTTGGAACCGATAAAATCTTGTGATGTGATTTTGAATCTATAGAGTTCATTATTTAAACTTGTGAGTATTTTGTATATAAAATATTTTTGGGAATGGTTGTGAAATCTTTTAAAGGTACTGAGCTTATTTTTGTAAAAAGGTATTGCACTAATATATTCATAAGGCTTTGTACTGTAGTAATTCTTGAGTACCCAAAAGGACTTCGCACCTATACTAACTTGCGTGGGTTTGAGAATGTTATTCGGTTGGTGGCCACCTCTAGGTAGTAGTCTCTTTCTTTATGGGGGGTTAATATATGATGTTGAGTTATCTTTAGCTAGCAACACATTTTCTATTAGGGAAATAGAGGGCGGACGTAGGACATCCGGGCCGCAAAGCCTTCTATAATGATGGTAATTGTATGGTTAATTGTGGTAGCTGCACTGAGTTAATTATAAATATATATATATATATATATATATATATCATATTTATAGGATTGAAATCTTATAGTGTTGATGTTATCAGTTGATGGAATGAGGTCCTATCAGCAGATGATATGAGATCACAATCTGCATTTTGAAATGTGATATTTGAAACATGGACTTCGAAATGTGAATTTGTGTTGAACCGTATTTTGTGAATTTGGTGGAAAAGTTTAACAGCTCAATGTAGTTGATGTGATTGTGAATAATTTATGATCTTGAGTAGTAATTCATTTTCTCAAATATAAATTATAATGTTTTATATCTTTGTACTTGGAATCTCCTATGATCTATCCCTTGTATTAGTTTTTGGAAGTATGAAATACTATTACTCCATATCCATTTTAAAAATTATAATGCATCATGAAAATATTGATTTAAAATTTTTACAATTTACATACGGGACTTTTTGAGATTTTATCTCACACCAATTTAATTCATGTTTTACAGGAGATTATATTTAAGAGGAAGACTGAAGAAGTTATATGGATATATATTTTGGGATAATAATTTTTATCCATATATTATTTTTACTTTTAGGTTGTTATTTGACGATTGAGCTGGATATTTGAGATGTTCATTATTTGAGTTTCATTTTACTTTGGGAGACGATGTATTATTATGGATGTGATGTAATAGCTTTATTTCAACATTTTATTTAAGTTCCGAATGTTCTCTTTACTTAGTATTTTCATTATAAAGACCCTGTAACACCCCATATTTTCATGGCATAGTGGGCTTCATCTTTGTGGGATGTCATCCTGTCTGATCTCCCAAATAAGGGATTTTTATAACAAACTTAAATCAATGCACAGTAGAAATTTCTCAAAGTAATATATTAAACATCAAAAGAATACATTAGGTTTGGCCTCTAATACATATGCCCAAAATAAATAACAAGTCCGCTATATATAGAAAGAATTTCACCCGAGCTTTTATATAGGCCCAAGGTATAGCACTAGCCTTTGGGAGTCCACCGCGCTTTCGCTGCACATCAGTCTCTAAAATTTTCAAGAAAGAAATAATACACACATGAGTGTAAAGCTTAATGAGTTCCGTGTGTGATATTGTTTGGAAATAGTTATGTGCTGGTTGCCTAGGATCGTGGTTTACTGTAATTTCTATGTGTTTTGTTGAGCTTTGATGGAGTTTTGGGATGATGGAAGTGGCTGTACATGTGTGGGATGACAAATAGGAATCTTACACTTTTGCATGGTTTCATGATATTTTCAAGGCACGCGCAAATTTCGAGGACAAAATTTCTTAAAGGAAGGGAGATTGTAACACCCCTCCCTTTTACACTTTGATTGGTGACTACTTTTTATTAAGTGAGAATATGCTTGAAGGCTTAGAATAAGAAATGATTAGTTTGATTAGAAGAATATTTTGGTGAGATAAAAATTTTAAGGGGCATCGTAGGAATTTTCGATTGCGATTTAAGAAAAACTAATAAACAATTTGAAAAATTTGAGAGTCATAAAATGCTCAGTTTAATACGTAGATCGCATAGGTGAAATAAAAGGTTCTCCTGACTGGGATGAATAGTAACATTAACTATAGTTATTTTTAGAAAACCTAGTTAACCATGGTCAAGACGGAAAGAGATAATGGGTTTTAATTATATATATGTTGTTGGGCTATGTAATTAATAGATTTGAGTTAGTTTAGCCTACAAAATAAAAGCCACATGGATCTATATTAACAGTCGTATAAGAAGTCACTTGGACTTATAAGAATGATTGCATGAAAAGCTACTAGGGGGCTTAGGATAGGTTGTATAGATGAAACATTTGGAATAATATGATTGGTTACATATATAAGGAGGCTACTTGAAGATTTGTGTATTGGTTGCATGAAGACTACATGTGATTATGTGATTGGTTACACGAGGACTAAGTGGCTATTGATGATTGGACATATGAAAAGGTATGTGTTTTAAAAGGATTGGTCACTTGGAAGCTATATGTTTGTAAATGATTGATTGCAAGAAAGCTTGGCATGAAATAGGAATCTTACACTTTTGCAAAGTTCCATGATATTTTCAAGGTTCCATAACATTCCATAATATTCTATAGTTTTCAACAAAGTTCCATGAGCTTCCAAAGAATTCCATAAAGATCTAACAAGTTCTTATAACTTATTTGATCATATAGTGATTTTAACTATAAAAAGAAGAGAAAAGGTAGTGGACAACATTTGGTAGTCGGAAATAAGAGAGAAAAAAGGAGAGAAGAGAAGAAAGAAAGAAAAGAGAAAGAAAAGAAAAGAAAAAGAAAGAAGATAGAGAAAGAGAAATCGTGGGACAAGAAGAAGAAGAAGAAGGAAACTTGGTTGATTTCAAGCTAGAATTCTTCATTTACAAGGTAAAGCACTCTACTTGAAGAATTAAAGTCATTCTATTGATCATGGCGATCGTTTTGACATTCATTTTGTGGAGAAATTAGCATGAATTAATTATAAAAAGTAGTACATGAAGAATTGTTGTTATGATATTGTTTGGAAATAGCTATGTGCTAGTTGATGAGGCCTCATCATATATACATTTTTATTATTTTTATGCTTTAATCGAGATATATTTTTATGTAATTTACTACGACCACACCTTTTTTATCTTGTTTTGCTAGAAAATAAAAAATATCAATTAAAGATGAAATAGAAGAAAAAGGAAAAGAAAGGAATAAAATGGAAGTTGAAGAAGCCAAGGCAGCGTAGTATGCTAATGTGTGCATTCTATTCGGACAATTTGCGGCCAAAGGAACCTCAAGTTTCCTAGGCTACTTGGTGTGTCTTGTTCGTGTAATTTGTCTAAGAAATTGGTGGCCAAGGAGGCCACTTGGTGGTCTTTAATGTTGCTAATTTTCCAGAATGTTGGCGGTCTAGGGAAGCTCAATCTCTTTAGACCACCTAGCGTGTTCTATTTTGTACGAGATCTCCAGATTGTTAGTGACCTAGGGAGCTTTAACTTCCCTAGGCTGCTTTGTTTCTAGAAAACCTGGCGGCCGAGGGAAGGTCAACTTCCCTGGGCCACCTACAAGCAAGAATCGCGTATCCTGCAGTACAATTTCTAAAGAAACATAACTAAAAGCACTATAAATGCTTTCTTTTCACACACAAACAGAGGAGGAGAGTTAGAATGGCTCAGGGTTTTCTCTCAAAAATCCTAAGTCTTGTGAGTTTAAACATAAAAAAGAGGGGAAGACCAAGAGATTTAAGAAAGAAGAAGAAGGACTACTTGAAGATCTCAAGAGGAAAAAAAAAGGAGGCTTATCTATGAGTTTGCTTTTCTCTTCTTTTTGTAATCTTACTTGTACTTCTTATGTTAAGATTTGACTTTTAATTGTAATAAAGGGTTATACCCTATTTTTATGCTTGAGGATGATGTATTTTCTTTAGATCTTTGAATTTTGTTCTATTTGGTTATCTGTGCTTACTTGGTTATTTTGGTTGCGTTGAGTTTTAATTAAATGTTCTTTCTTAATGATTTCGAGAGATGAGGTTAAGGTTTGGACACCGACTTAACTAATTTAACATTTGCCATTTTCAATTAATCTGAGAGGGAGGTTAGGAATTAGGGTTAATAACTAAAAGGTTTATGAAATTGCCTAGAGATAGGAATTTTGTAGCCTTCAGATGATTTGGCATAATGAGTGATAATTAATGCACCTTTAGGTTTGGTTTGTTAGGTAAAGATACCAATTAATCGAATTTGGAGGGTAGAAATCTCATAATTCGAGAAAGTGTGAGATTTATTTTGACTTACTCTAGTGCCTAGAATTAAGAATTATGGATCCAAGGGATGCTCATTTCTTAGGTATTAAATGGGAGAATTCCTTTTGTTATATGTGTTTATCTCTTTCTTATTCCTTAATGAACCTGTGATTCTCTCTTGCGTAAGAACATGACCTTTCTCCTATTGTAGTTAGTGTTATATACCTCACATTTATATTTGGCTAAACAATGAGAAGAGAAGGAAGTAGAGGTAGTAGCTGTGTTCCCTAATGTTTTTCGATACTTACCAATGGTACTACACTATATGATAGGTGCACTTGCCTGTATTTGTGTGTTATGTGATATAAATAGGCCTTTTAATTAGTAAAACTTGAGTGTATATAGAGAACAATTGATATAGGTTTTCTATATGCACAAACATGCGCATCAAATTTTTTGTGCTATTACCGGGGAAAGACTATGGCTATATTTTAAAAACTTTAATTCTTGTTGATTCACCCTTGTATTTGTATATATATTTGCACATATCACTAACTTGTGTGTGAATAGTTGTTTGTATGTTTGTTTTGATTTTATTTTATTTTGGCCAAAATTGTATTTGAGAATTCTTTGATTATTGTATTATTGTTATAAAATCAATTCTTTTGGGATTTGAGTAATTTTATTGATTTCTTTTATATCTTATTCTTTGGTAGAGTGACAATGTTTATGAGAAATTTGTTGGATTTAGAGATTTTGGTATATTTCATCGTGTTGAATTTATTATGTTGAAAAATAGAGATTGATTGGTGTGATGGAGATGATATTTATTTTTCTTGAAATTGGGATTTTGATGGTGAATATGGGGATATGATATATGGTATATGGCTTGGATATATGAATTTGTCTTTTGGAATTTTTTTTTGGTTTTATGTTTAATTTTTATTCGTTTTTGTAGAGTTGGAAGCTTTTGCTATCCTATGGACTATGCATGTTGATTTGAGCCTTGGAATTATTTTGGGAGCAATTTTATTTTCTGTTTTGCCTAATAAATGAATGGGTCCTGTGGTTGAATTTTTGCTCATCTTTTGGAAATTAAGAAATTGCTTCTTTTTCATGGAATTTGGTTTTGACTTGCAATTGTGAGGATTAATGACTATCTTGGAAGTTATTGATTTTTTGTGTTTCTCTTGAATGATAATTTTCATTATGCATGAGTAGGAGAATTTAAAGTGATATTACATATTTTGACCCAGAACTAGAGAGAACTTGGAGAAGATTGAGGAAACAAAGACATACTGTACAAGGAGGTGTTTACTTTGAAGACTTAGAGGATATAACAAATCTGAGTGGGCACGTTGGAATTCATAGAAAGGAAGCTCAAGGTGGAAATGGAAATGGAAACAAAGATGGAAATGAAAGGAGGACGATGGGAGACAATGCAAGGTCATCACTTCATGGGACAGAGTTAAGCATATTAAGGCCAAGAGTGGAGGTAAACAACTTCAAGCTGAAACTATCTGTTATCCAAATGGTGCAACAAATAGGGCAATTTGATGGACTACCAGAGAAGGACCTAATCCATACATGTCCAGCTTTCTTGAGATTTGTGACACCTTGAAGCTAAATGGGGTGTTCGAGGACGTAATTAGACTTAGGCTTTTTCCATTCTCTTTGAGGGATAGGATAAAATCATGGCTAAAATCACTACCTCCAGGCTCTATAACCATTTGGGATGAATTAACGAAAAAATTTCTTGCGAGTACTTCCCCCCTCTAGGACTACCAAGCTGAGATTTGGTCAATTAGAAGGAGAGACTCTCAATGATAGCTGGGAAAGATGGAAGAAACTTTTGAGAAAGTGCCCACACATAGGTTGGATTTAGGATTCCAAATGCTAGTTTTCCATAATGGTCTTAATTTTGCCACTGAATAGTTTTTGAACGCAGCATGCGGGGGTACTATAGCTACCAAGACCTCCGAGGAGTTGAGGGATCTTATTGAAAATATAGCTATGAACAACTATTCATAGGATAATCCAAGGACTAAGACGCGTGCACAAGGAATTCATAACGTTGATGTCATAATGGCTATAGAAGTGAAATTTGAAGCAATTGCCAAAAAGATGGAGAAAATGCATGCTCCCTCTCAAGTTTACGCTAAAGTGATATTTTGTGATTTTTGTGGAGGCCACAACATGAGGTTACCTAGTGAGCAACCGATAGAGCAAGTGAAATTTGTTGGGAATGCAAAGCAAGCAAACAACCCCTACAGTAACATATACTTTCCAAGATGGAGGAATCATCCAAACTTTGGATGGAACAATTCAAATTAAGTGAGGCCCCTCCTCCTTCTCAAGGCTTCCCAATGGCACGACCTCAAGTATTCTCCTATCATGCCCCTCCTCTATATCCTACAAAGCCTTCTCTTGAAGATCTAGTTGCCAAGTTGGTCTCCTCAACGGATACAAGTTTCCAAAGGGTTAAAGCATTCATGAGGAATTAAGAAGCCTCCATTCACAACTTGGAGAACTAAATTAGACAACTCTCTAAGTTCATTTTGGAAAGGTAAAATGGATCACTCTCGGGCAACACCGAAAACAACCCTTGCAATGAGTGTGGGAAGTAGTGGTTCCTTTCATTATTCTCTAGCAAGCTTGAACAATTTTTATTTTGCTTTGTTCTATTTTATTTTTCCTTCTTGTTTCTAAGATGTTTTTTGGATTCTTGTATGGTTTAATTTCAGTTGTTGAAGTGCTAGAAAATAACTTATATGGAGAATTTTAATACACTATTGTTATGCTTTATTTGATGTGTATTTTGATTCCTCTTTTTAGCATTAATTTTTGTTTCATTTTGATATATTTATAGGATTTTATAGCTTTAATTAATTTATATATATCTATCTATTTGTTTTATTAAATTGAAAAAAAGGCCCAAAAATGAAAAAAAAAAAAAGAATGGCCTAGGCAGCCTAGGGACCACCAAGGACTTAGGTGTTTCGGATAGGACTAGTCTAGGCCACCCATGAACTTTCCTAGGCAGCCTAGTGTCCGCACATTCTTAAGCATTTGACTGCATTTTTGTTTTCTTCTTCTTGTCATGCCTTTGTCCTTTCTTCTTGTCTGGTTACTAGTCTTGGAATTGCTTTTTTTTTTTTTTTCAAACTGAATCCACACACCACTCACCTTTTGTCTTTCATCTTCTTATCATACTATTTTCTCTTCTTTTGACTGGTCACTTATTCTTGCATGCTTTTGTGTTTGTTTCACTGACTACACACAACACGCACAGGTTGTATCTTTTCTTGTCATGCCTTTTTCTCTTGTTTTTTTTCCATTTATTATTCCTGTATGCATTTGTCCTTCTTTTCTCATTGAATACACACAACACTCACAAGTTCACTTTTGTCTTCTTCACCTTCTTTTTCTTGTCATCTATTTTCCTTTCTTTCTTTTGTTCAGTTGTAGTTCATGTATAGTGCTTTTCTGTGTGTCACTAAATGCACATACCACTCACTGTTTTTTTTCTTGTTTTGTTTTGTCTGTTTCCTGGTTTGTGTTTTTTTTTTCTTCTTTGTTCCACTGATCACACACAATCACATTTGGTTCATTTGTCTTCATCCATGTTTAGATTTTCATCACATTGTACTTCCATTTTCTTGTTTCACTTTTTTCTCGAATTACAGTGTGTATTTCTTATTTTTTTTGACCGATAGCTTCTTTTTTTTTTCTTTCTTTTGGTTTTGTCTCTTTGCACCAAGCATACAAATTCATAGCCTTATGCTTTTTCTTGTTCGGTTTCCCCTATCATTGACACCAGTTTCTCTTGCACCCATTTATTCCCCTTCACGTGATATCTTTCCTTTGATATATCTTGCACCAAATAAATATACACACATCTTCATTCATTCATTCACTTCATTTTCCTACATTCACACTTTCTCCACGCCGCTTTCTTGTTCCTCCTACCTATTTCCTTTACTTACTACTTAATAAAAATTTTCTACTTTAGCTTCTTCTTATTCAACTTCCTTCTTCAAGAACCTTTTCTTATACTTTAGTTTTCTCCATTTTTACCAACACCCACTTCACCAAACAATTCTATTGTTGCACAATTTTGGAGCTGGAAAGAAGTGAAGGTAAGACATCAAGATTGTTTTTTAGAGTTTTCCTAATAATTGTGGGACATTATTGAAGTGGTGAAGTAGGAGTCTGGATTTTTGTAAATTGGTGGAAGAGACTTTTTGTTGGAGTCATTTTTGACAAAAAATAAGTGGTTTGTTTCTAAGTTTGTTTAGTAAAGAAAAGTGCTTAGAGGTTGTTGGTTAATTCTTGGAAAGGGTGCATTTTGCTAACTTGACCATATTTCACATAATTTTTTTATACAATACCCAGGAACCGAAACCTTCCCCACAAAAGAAAGCAAGTGATATGATCTTGTTTAGGGGTTGATTTTTAGGTGAATTTCGTCACTATTTTTGGAATAGTTTTCAAGACTTAATTTGAAGCTCAAAATAGAGAATTTTAAAGAAAACACACACACACACACACACACCCAATTCTAATACTAGGACCCTAGGCCAAGCAAAAAACCTAGAACATTATAAAAGAGAATCAAGTCTACCAAACCTCTCCCAATAACCTTTGATTCAACTAGGAAATCAAGAACAAATTGTAGAAGGAATTTGGGCAACCAAGATTAACTCCTATTCTAGAATTTTTGAATAACAAGATCCTAAGACACTATTTTGGTAAGCTAATTTATCTATCTTTATAGGTTTATAGACTCAAATCAAAGATAAGGAATGGAATTCTAAGATTGGTCCTAGTCTTCATGGAAGAACCCTTAAAAAACTCTCTCAAGAGTGTCTATTGATTTTAAAACATAATATCCAACTTCTATATGAAATGTTATAATGGCATATATATAGCCATTCAACCTTAGCTATGATTAAAAGTAATCTCAGCCATTGATGAGTTTGAAAGGCCTAAAATATCCCTATTATATAAAAATTGTGAGAATTTAATTAGGAACAAAAATAAAGCAAAACAAGAAAATTTAGAAAACAGAGCAATGCTCGAAGTGGGCCAATGCCAGATGCCTTAATCAGACGGCGCCCGCTCTAATATGCCATCTTGCACATTCTTCTGGCCATCTACCTTCTCTCATGCTCTTTTAGCCTTATACACAAGTGGCTATTCAAGTCTTGATCTTTTTGGTCCTTCTTTAATCCTCTATTACTTGATAACCCTCTTCATCCTTGGCTTGAGTGTTTGGTATGATTGCTTTCTCCATTGAAAGCTTCCATAACTTGAGTTTCTGTAAGGCTCTATGGAATATAGTTTGAATCTCCATTACATTTCTTTAGATTTGACATATGGCTTGGATGGATTCCTATTATTTTCTCCTTCTATTTACGAATTCATTGTCGAATGAGCACCTACATAAGTTTGCAAACAAGAAGTTTTATTATGAAGATAGATAAATTGCTAGCTTATGCTCCCCTACAAAAGCTCAACCTTCCCCTTATCTTCCTTCTCATTTTTTATAGTTTTTCCCTCATTGTTGTTTTCTTTCATGCACAAGAGAGTTACTCTCATTTTATCCCCCTCATATCTCTTTTTGTCATTTTCCTCATTTGCTTCCTCTTGATTTGAAGTCTCTTTTACCATTTTTTCTTTTCCCTTATCATTTTTTCTCTCACTTTCTCTTGAGAACTCTCATCAACACCCTTCTTTTTCTCTGTCCCTCATACTTTTTTGCACTTCTCTCATCTCACTTGGGGGTAGGGGTAGAAAGGTATATAATATACTCCATTTGATAACCGAGTATAAGTTCCTCCTCCCATCATGTAGCAATTTTCTATCAAATTGCTGTGGCCTTCCCAATATTAAGTGGCTAGCTTGGATGGGGATCATATCACAAATAATCTCATCTTGATATTTTTCCATTTCAATTGTCAATAACACTTATTCGTTCACCATTAACTTTCCATTATCATGGAACCATTATAGTCTATAGGGGTTGGGGTGTTTCATCACATATAGGCTTAAGTCTTCCATAAGACTAGCACTCACAATATTTGTAAAGCTTTCTCCATCAATAATAGCAACACATAGTTTTTGATTGATAAGGCAATGGGAGTAAAAAATGTTTTTTCTTTGTAGGCTCTTTTTCACTTCATCATCACAATCATCTTATATGTCACAAGTGCCCTTCTCCTTAATTGCAATACCAGCTAAAGTATAAAGTGGTGGCACAACAATTCCTTTATCACTAGAATCATCATCACTATTGTGCACCTTATTTTACTTTTTATTTTTAATCTCCTCCTCTCCAGATGAAACCTCACATTAGGCATTAGTGAACATCAACTTCTTAATTGGATACTTATAGGAGGTGTGCCCGTATCTTAAGCATTTAAAACATTTGATGTCTTTAGTCCTTGGTGGCTTCTCAATACATTTGCCCTTTTCCTTAGCCCATTCTTCTCTAGTTTTTTCTTTTCCTTACTTCTCTATGTTTGTAGGATTCTCTTGGGGGGTCTTGGTGGTTTTGGTGGTTCCTCTCTCACTTTAGGTTGGTGGTTGAAAATTAGATTAGTATAGACGGTTTCTTTAGGATGAAACTTCCTCTTGAGTTGTCACTCAATCTTTATGGTTATATGTAACATCTTCTCCAATATCTAATAGGAATGTAACTCAACCACATTTGCTATCTCCCTATTTAACTCACTAAAAAATTTTGCTTTGATTGCCCTTCACATCTTCAACAATAGTGGTCCTCATCAATGTCATCTCCAACTCCTTGTGAAAAGCCTTTACACTGTTATTTTCCTGTCTAAGAATATGCAATTTTTAATCCGATTCGTGTGGATTCTTCTCCCAACTAATGAAGAAATATTGGCAGAATTGCCACATATGAAATTGAGCACTATTTTGCTAACAGCAGGTATGCGACCAGCCGATATGCACACATTTGAGTTGTTGGAATCTCTTTTCTTTTTATTTTCCCCCTTCTCAGAATATAAATGGAATCCGTCCTTTTAACCCATGAGGGCAAAGGTCATTAGAGTAATATAGGGGTACAACCCACTCTCTCATCAAATTCCTCAACAATTCTTAAGTGGCAACTAGTATATTTTGTATTCTCTTTTTTTGAGATAAAATTTGGTCCACTACATTAAGGTATACTCAATGAAACTTGAAATGGCCAATTAACCTTGGTTTGCTCACCATATTCATGGTACTCAAACAAAATTTCTATCATCCTTTCCCATTCAAAATATATCTTTGCGTCATTTTTGTCTTGGAAAGGGGGTACATTTATTTTGATATGTCTCAACTCTCTATCCTCCTCCTCATCTTCTCATCTTTTCACTCTAATATCATTTTCCTGGTTTTGTCCTCCATAGTCCCCCTCATGAACTCCTTTATCCTAATCTTCTATAATTTCAAGCTCTTTCTCAAGCCTTCTCACATTTTGTCCCTCATATCTCCCATGTATTCTACCCTTTCTCCTCTCAACCTTTGTCTTTCTCCCCTCAATGGTGTAGGTGGATAACCTCCCAAGGAATATTCATCCTAACCCATTCCTTGTTGTTCATACAATGGAGGTGTGATATTGTTTCCTTCTCTCATTCTAGGGTCATATTCCTTTCTATATCCCTTCATTTGTGTAATAGTTAATGCTTGACCTTGGTTGGTTTGTAACTCCATTATATCTCTATTCATTTCATCTATCTTAGCATTGAGAGTTTCAAAGGCGACTCGAATGTCAAATGAATCTTGGGACATTTTGGTGGATAGAAGAAGTGATTTCCTCACAAGCACTCCCTCATGTGTATACACTCTACATTCGTGTTTAACTCTATTTGGATTGTATAAGATAGATTCACCCTTTTGCATTTTTTTTTTCAATTCACTCAAATGATTAATAAGTTCTTCCTACAAAGTCTCCTAATTTCTTAGGAATTAATTCAAACTTGACAATTCTACTAACCCTCTAAGGATAACCAATTTGACTTAGGTGGATGACTGATCAACAACAAGTCTCAAGGAGTTTATATCAAGAATCAATGAATTAAAAAAAAACTCAACAATTTCAATTTGCCTAAGGGATAGGTAAATGGACAAGAATTAATAAGATTTTCAATGAAGCACTAGAAGTTTGATAGAGGCTAAATTAGTCATACTTTTCCTAGTTATTTGAGGTTCTTTTGTGATACATTTTATTCAATAACTAGTCATATTCCTTCATAGTTGAGATTTTACCATTGGAAAGGTATTTTGTTCATTATTTCAGATTTTAGGGGTAAAACGAAGTAAAAACGTCACAAAACATGATAGTGGCGGCGCCGGCCAGGACAAAGGAACCGGTGCCGGCCATGCACTGATGACACGAATTTTGAGACGATAAAAAATTGGTGAAACAGACCGAAAAAGAATGGAATCGGTGCCGGTTCTGAGAGCTAAGGCGACGTCAGCTGCATTCTGGACAACATGGTGTTGAGATCAGGAAAAAAATCGGCGAACAATTGAAGAAACAGAACACAACAGGCGTTGGCTCCAGAAGCCTAGGTGGCGCCGGCTGTGCCTTGAAGTTAAGGCGGTGCTTTGATTTTTCTACGCGATTTTTGGTAATCTACAGAATTTTAGTACTTTCCTACTTCTACTCGGTCAAGAATCTTACACCAATGAGTTTAGGCACTTCCTAAACCTATAAATAGATGGAAAACACAAAGGAAAAAGGGGTGAATTTATTGATCATCACAGAAAATCATTCAATCAAAGGAGAAATTCTTCAATTTAAGGAGGATTGTGCAAGAAGGTTTTCAAAGAAAGAAGAAGGAGACTTGTTTATGAGTATTTTCTTTTACTTTGTTTTCTTTTTCTTGACAATGATGTATTAATTGTTTTATTGTAATTCAATATTGTTTCAGATATTCATGATTTTTAGAGTTGGTTGTTCTTTTGATTAATTGGTTATTATTCTTGGTATTTAATTACTTGTGCTTATTACGAGATTAGTTGGTTGGTTCTCTCCATTAACTTACTAGACCAAGGGGGTTGATGGTAGTTTCAATTTATTAATTTCATATTCTGTTGACTATTAACTTACTGGATCAAAGGGGTTGATTGCTTAGAATTGGTAATTGAAGGTTAATTGATGTTTTCCGAGACCAAGGGTTCATTGATTGATTTTATGTTTTAAATTTTTCGAGACCAAGAGAATTTAATTAAGGATTTTGTTTAATGTATCTTTTGGATAAATTAGTTGAGACGAGACCAAGTGATTTTAATTTATCTAGAAGATAGTGATTTCATGGATTGACCATCGAAGTGAATCTACTTTAATCCTTCATGATGCCAAGAGAATAATTGGTTATGATAATGGTTGGGTTTTTTAAGATCATGTTTGTCTAAACAATGGTTTGAGTTATATGTTTTTTCATCCTTGACATGTATATATTTTATTTTATTTTCCTTTTTATGTTGTTTTCACTTTATTGAGTCGGTAAAATAATGAAAGAAAGTGATTAATGCATACTTGTTCCTAGAGGATCGACACTCGTTTGAACCCTATGCTATGTTAATGATGAGTATGCTTGCTCATATGTGTAATTTAGGGTTAACGTTTTAATTTAAACTTGATTGGGAATGTGCTTATTTTCATATGATTTTTGTATCCAAATCCATATGCATCAAGTTCAAAGAATATAGTATTCAAGAATAAGAGCAAGAATTTCACAACTAGGATGATCTCAAGTGGAAAAACAATTCCCCAAAAACATGTGTACTCATGAGTTTAACAATAATAGAAAGTGTTAATAAAAAAATTGATCACAATTTCAAAGCTCTAAGTCCCCTAAAGCAAAATGTCATACACTTGAGGTACAATCTCGTAAATTAAGGGTTTTCAAAATTTTCTCACTTGTAACAACACAAAAACTCAAGAATCACAATAAAAATCAATTCCCAATGATTATACTAACATCAAAGAACAATTTCTCATCAAGTAAAAGTAAAAAACTTGAGTTTTGTAGTTCACAAAATTTGCATAAAAATGAGTGACAAGAATCGTTTTTGAGCTCAACAAATTTGTAGAAAATAAACCTAAATAACCACAAGATTTTGTACTTATAAAGATTCAACTAGCTACACAAACTCAACCTAACTTATAAGATCAATTTCTAAACAAGAAAAATCAAAGTTTTGAAGACTTTTTTGAAGCACTTTCCTTATTGACGAGATTTCTTAGTTTTCTTAAAAATTTGAAGCATTTTTCTTGAAGAACCAAGCTTTGATAAGGATCAAAGCTCTCTTTGCTTTGATACCACTTGATATGATCTTGCTTAGGGGTTGATTTTTAGATGAATTTCGTGGTTATTTTTGCGACATCCCACTCTAAATGCCCTAGAAATGAGGAAATAGATGGACCAAATAGCATAAGTATTTTTGCATATAGACATATTTGGCATAGCATAAATGAATTTATTTGAGTATGATTGTGGAAGAATTGTTGTTCTTAGGGATGTTTGAGAAATCTCTATATGAAATAATGATAGATATAATATTCTAGTATAAAACTATTAATTGGGGAAAGATATATATATATATATATATATATATAAAGACAATGTACCTAACTCTAAATTGTGTGTTTAATTGTTGGATAGCAGTTAATTAAAATAATTTAGAGAATTATTTACTAGTTGTTAAATAATTACATATGTATATATATCTATAATATATTTGTGCATTTACTATATATTTATTAAATACTTTTTATATGTTTGTTTTATTTATTTTCCTATGTATTGATTTAAGGAAATATTTAAATATTACACTAGCAAGACTTTCTTCTTATTTTATTTGGATAGAAGATGAATTTCCTTAATTTAAATATTTATTCTAGCTAGGAGAATATTTTGAGGGAATCATTAGGCTTCTAGAAGCCTAGTAGGCACCACTCAGGGGTAGGAAAGGGGGAAATCCAATTCTTGTGCATTTAGGAAATAACTTGAAGGAGATTTATTATTTCTAATCCTTTAATGCTTAGAAAAAAAAATTGGAGAAAATTCTTTTCCTATTTCCTCTCTTTTGTGCTGCCACTTAGCTCTTCAAACCCTCTTGGATTATGACTAATTAATTAAAAGAAGTTTTTTATTAGTTAAAACTTAGAGAAAAATAGGAATTTCTTTAATAATTCTCCTTTTTTTTCTATTTCCTAAACTTAATATAATTCACATATAAAAGCCTATATAAATTAGATTTTTGAGTCCTAAAACTCCCTAGCAGCCATCCCACACTCTCTCCCCCTAGTACACAAAATCCCCTCCCCCTTTTGCCAAAGTTTAATTATTTTTTTGCTTACGAAAAATTTCTGTACAAAATCACAACTTTGGAGCACCATTCTTGGAGCGATTCCTTAACGTTCTTGGTGGTAACGAAAGCTAGGAGACACCTACTCTTCCTTTTAAGGTTGTTTGAATTAAACATAACATGAGGTAATGCCTAAAGTCATTTCTTTTCCTTAATTTTCTTGTTGCCGCCATTATAGGGGAAAATTGGGGTTTTAGGTTTTAAAAATTGTAACATGTGTTTCTTGACTGAAAATTTATTATTATCATCTAAACATGCTTAGACATTAAAAAAAGAAACCATATTTCAAAATATTTTATAAAAGAAAGAACTTTTATCCTTTTTCCTTGAAAGCTGAATATTTGTGATAATATATTAGTTGTAGGATTTAAGGTAAAATAAAATAGTAAAGTGATTTATTATGGTAGGGCCTTTTGATATTGTACTATGGACATATTTAGAAGATGTTTTATTTTAGAAATTATTCAATAAAACCCTGGGACAAAGCCCAACAATTTTCGAAAAATCTAAAGGGATAGAGTACCCTATTTTTGCTGCTTAGCCAGATTGATGCTATTATTTTGGCATGATAAAGACATAAATTGAGAAAGGTCAAAACGGAGAAAATGTGTATTTATGTGTGTATATGCTTACTGTAAAATTTCAGAATTTGTTGATATGGGAATTAAAAGTTACAAATTTTGCTTTCATGCTGGTTTGTTTTGGGTAAAATACTCCTGTAGCGAAAAATAATTTTTTGACTGCAAATAAAGTCTAGTTTTTGTGCAAAGCCACTTATATTTTGTTCTATATAAGTTTAAGTTTAGGTATGTCTCTGTAAAAACTGAGATTAATCCGAGGTGTTTGCATGTGAATTGTACTCTTAAGAAAAGTGAGACAAATACTTGAATTTGGTATCAACTTAAGAATTTTTAATGAAACTCTCTACTACTAATATATATACCCTTATATGTGTAAGAATTATAAGTATTGACACTTAGGGATGTAGTAAAGATTTGGACAAGGATTTATTTGGAGTTTTGGGTGTTGTATGTGAATGGGGAATTAATTATATAAGGAATTTATTTTCCTAAAATATTAAGAGTAGATTGTGACTTATTTATTTTATGACTTTTAGATTTGGAAGGTTGTCAAGGGCAAGGATCCACCTATTGGGATTAAGAAACTACTATGCTATAACAAGGTAAGTTCTTGCATTAAAACTGTTCGTGAAATATAGCAATTGCAAGATTGTCAAGTATTCCGTTTTACTATTGGAAACATAGGCTTTGTGTTAACTTGTTTAGCATGGATAGATTTCTGGTTTGACTCCAACTCACATACCACTTTTTTAAAGCAACCCACATGATTTTTACACAAAGTGCTCTAAAAAAAGTACATCTAGCCATGTTGACACTATTTCAATTTCTATATACTGCTAATATGTTTCCTTGAGGTGACAATTGTTAAGTATTCAATAAGGGTAGACTACTAACACTAGCCTAAGAAAGAGCAAGCTAGTTTTTCGGTAGGTAGCCATCTTTGGGAAGTGAACTCGTTTGTCATTAAGCGATAGTGGTAGGGAGTCAGGTCAGTCTGAGCTAGCAACTAGTTCCAAGTGGGACTGTATTTCTCCAGAATAGACAACTGATAAGTTAGAGGGGTTTGGGAGAAGGAGGAGTATCCCCGTTCGGTGGGCCCGATCAACCATTGTACTATGAAATAGGATTTTACAGTACAGAGTCATGATGCAGGGTTTCATAACTTAGGGTTTTGATGTAGGATTTCATAATCCATTTTATTATTGAGTGATTGATTTCCTTGAAATAAAGTTATTTATGGAGAATACAAATTGAAAACGCCACTCTTGTGTTTAAAACTGTTGATTATAATTGCAATTGCAGTTTTGGTGTTTCAAAATGCATATCACGAAATTATTTCAAATGAACACTCTAATACACAGAGGAATTATTGAAAAATTTATTTCTCACATTATTTGTGCATGTTTTCAGGTCATAAGCACTACTGATAAGTTTAGTTCTAGAATTCAAGATCATGTACTTTTCTTTTTAGTTGTTTTACTTAGAGACAATGTTCTGTCATTCTTTGTTTTGAGACTCTATATAAGTTTTACTTGAACTATAATATGCTAAAGTTTTATTCGAGGTATTACTTTGGATAAGTTATTTATTTATCTCGTTATAAAGACCCCTTATCCTTTAGACGAGGCAATAGTCCTGTCCCTTTTGGGGTATGTAGGCAGCGAGGTGTTACAATTTTTGGGGTAATTTTCAAGACCCAATTTGAAGTTTAAAAATGAGAATTTTAAAGAAAACACACACACACACACACACACACACACACACACAATTCATATACAAGGACCCCAGGCCAAGTAGAGTGTTGGATTGTATGCCCTCTTAGACTAGGTTTCTGATGTAAAATCGAATTGTTTAATAAAAGAATTTATTTTCAGAAATTATTTGTGAATTTACTTTTTGTTTGTGCATGATTTTCATTTGGAACAGACCCATTGTGTTTAAATAAGTGATCCATGTGAATGGTGGTCTTTCACAGTAAGGTATAGATCACGGGTTATTTAACACATAAACATTTGTTCTTAACCTATTGATGAGACTGGGAACCTCATCATGTTTAGGTTATTATGTTATGAATTCCAAATGGGGAATGGCTTACCTTTAGCCAGTGGGTAGTCCACTCACTTCATGACATAAGCATATTTCGAATACGTAGAACAGGACCTGTAGTAGTGGTTTCTCAAAGTACTATATGGTAGAAACCTAGACTACTACCGCTACAGCGTGGACCAGTACTCTACGACTTGAGTATGAGTTGGTGGTCTGGGGAAGCTGGAAGCATATACTTTGATTTGCTATAGTTGAGGTTCTATAGTAGGGCCAATATACTTGCATGTTGGGTATGTGTGACTAGTTAGTTAAGACAGACTTATACAAGATAGTTTCTGCACTATATCGCCCCTTGTGGTTGTCCGAATGGTCTAAATTATCCAGGGCCCTGGGAAACATGACTTGGATGTTTGCTTTAGGGTAGCTCCATTGGAAAGCGGAAACACTCCAGGAAGTCGTGGATCATTGGACTAGAAGCCTAAGGATGGTAGATGTCATTTAGAGGGGTGTTAGTACACTTCTTCCTCTCTAAATGTACGGCGATGTGTAGGGGGTATTTTAGTCATTTCACCTGTAGGTCGGAGACTTTGCTAACGCAGCATTGTCCTTGGGGTCAATATTTCCTTATGGTGATATTAGGAAATATTTAAAATGCAAAATACAGCTATTTTTATGGCAAGGGTATTTTGGTCATTTTAGTAGCCAAGGCGGTGTGTCTTTTGGTCCCCAGTATAGACCGTGAGTCCTAATTAAATATGGGCTAAAGAATTGATCTTAATTTAAATGGAATTTATTTTATTTAAGTAGCCTGATTTAATTATTGGGCTAGAATAAAATAAAGGTCCATGGAGAGAGAGAATTAATTAAATTAGTTTGGTGGGTTAATTAATTATTCAGGGCTTTGGCCCAGTTTGAATAATTAAAGATTAACCTAGGACTAAACTAATGTAGGCTTAATTAATTGGACTAGTTTATTTGGGCTGAAAAAATTAATTATTTATTAATTGGGCCAATTATTTGGTTTTAGTTAGAATAATTAATTAAGCCCAAAAGGTTAAACTAAGAGTCCAATGGCCCAATCCGATTTAACCTAGGGTTTTATTTAGGTTAAACAGGAGATAAGGGAGGTACGGTATTTTTCCCGGGGCTTCCTCTCTGTAAAAAATACCAGACGTTTTTCCTCCCTCTCAAGAAAATATTCTTTAGCCCCTAAGTTGTTCACCAAACGAGATTAGGCAGGCCATATACTGGAAGATCGAAAGTTAGGCGTTCATCTACATGTAAAGACGAAGTAGAAGGCTTGCAGGGATTGCACCAGAGGCTTCTACAAGCGCGCCTACCCCAGTTCCGTATATTCCAGTTCAGCTGAGTGTGAGGTCAACAAGAAGAGGTAAAAGAAAATATTTTTTTTCCCCCTTTTTCTTCTTCACGCAGGTGTGCTGCGTTTTTGTTGCTTCGTGGCTGGTTTTTGGGCTAAGTTTGGCTTGCAATTTTATCTTCAATTGGTATCAGAGCATGAAGATATTTGCACATATAGGAAGCCTGTATGCTAGTTAATAAAATCGGACGGTTATGTGTGATTAACCGTGATCCTTCGCTGGTTTTTGGTATGGATAGATGGCTTGTTAAACCTCTCGGATGGAGGTATAGGTGAGATGTAATTCACTGTTTTTCCGAGAATAAATCGTGTAAACCCAATTTTAAAGGGTATAGGCGGTTGTTGGTTTTTGATTTTATTGATTTTGGTTGAAATCAGAGGGCAAAAGCAAGTAAATCCATCGCAGAAAAAAACCAGAAGAAAAACGCAGCAGAAGAAAATCGCACTGGAGAAGACGGCACTGTTCATCGGCTCGGCTCGCCGAGCCGAGCCGCCAGCAGCGTACGTATGCCGGAACAAGGAGGACGGCTCGGCTTGTGGCTTACCAGCTCGGCTGCACCGGATGGAATTGAATTGCAAAATTGCAATTCAATTCGCGAAATCCGGAAGTCTTCTCGCGGGTCAGCACCGGGGCGGGTCGCGGGCTTGGATGGTCCGTGATGCGGTTGTTCCAGTGCGGCGGGTGTTGTGGACCGATGACCAGAATTGTTTTGTTCCGGTGCGGCGGGTGTTGTGGACCGATGACCAGAATTGTTTTGTTCCTGTGCGGCGGGTGCAGTGAACCAATGGGAAATTTTTTTTCCCCTTGTAATTTTCTTGCATTTTCTTTTTTGTTTTGGGGTCCATACCAGGCGAAGTTAATATTTTTGCAATATTTATATTCTTGGAATATATTTGCATGAAAAATATTAGTAAGGGATTTTAGGATTAAACAAGATCATTAATTAATTAATTAATGTGTTTAATTCTATTATTTGAGCACTTAGGTTTAAAAAAATAGAAAAGTATGAAAACGTTTATTGTTTTCTAGCATGCTATTTTTTTTTATGTACCTATGTGTGCTTTTCCTCAAAGACCAAAGTCTTTGGGAACCTTTTGTTTTGGCAAGGAAAAATATTTTTCTTTAAAAACTAAATGGTTATTTTAATTGGTACAAAAATTAATCCTTGAATATTTTCTCAAAGGATTTAGTCCTTGACATAGAAAATATATTGGATTTAGATATTTTTGTAAATTAAAATGGAGAGCCATTTTGTTTTGTTTTGGACTAGAAAAATGATTTTGTCAAATAAACTTGAGACCAAAGTCTCTAGAAAGTTCTAGTTGGAAATTTTTGAAATCATTAAGTTTTAACTTATATAAAATTAGTCCATGGAGGAAATCTCTCAAAGGATATAAGCCTTGACATAGAGATTTTATTGGACTTAGATATTTTTTTGAGTTAAGAAAAACTTAATGGAAATTTCAAAAGGATATTTTCCAGAAAACCTTTATTTTAAAAGACTAAGTGGGAGAGGGGTTCCAACGGCCCCACGGCTTCCATCACGGTCCTCATTAGAGATCGTGGATCCCCTCGCGTCACCACAGGGAGTGAACCCGTATAGGATGGGGATACCACAAGGATCTAGATCTAATGGAAGAATGTAATTAATAACCCGGGGCATGTACTATGATCGGCCAGCCCACGTTGAAGGTTATAGTACGAGGTATGTCCATAGGAAATGAGAGGAAACGGCCATCCCACGATGGAGTTATTCTCTAGACCATTACCTAGAAGGGAAATTAATTTGTGGTGGTTAATACACTTAGCTTAGGAAGCTGTTAATCTTCCCAAGAAGCTATGTCGGTTTTCCTAAGAGCCAAATTATTTTCGGTGCACAAATTTCATTTTGTTTTCACAAACTAATTTCTTTCTTTTATTTTCGATTTTAAGAAATGGTGGGAGGTTCTTTTAGTCCATTGGCCGTTATTCTCAGGGAGAATAAGTTAACGGGTCCAAACTATGTGGACTGGAAAAGGAACCTGGACATAATACTCACAGAAGAGGAGTATAAGTATGTCCTTTACGAAACACCGCCCTGTTATCGGGGAAGGTTCCACCGTCGAAGAGCGAGAGGCTGAAAAGGCATGGAAGCAAGGCGACGAAATGACACGTTGCTATATGTTAGCTTCCATGTCTAATGTGCTCCGATCAAAACACGAGCACATGGCTTCGCATATGACATTAGTCAATCGTTGGCAACTATGTTCGCGGACAAGAGCCGGCCCGCAAGGCGGGAGGCTCTTCGAACAATTGTAAACACTAAGATGGCTGAGGAGCATCGGTCCGAGAGCATATGCTCAAGATGATTGCTTGCTTTCGAGGAGGCAGAAATCTTAGGGGCTGTCATTGACCCCGAGAGCCAAGTGGACATGGTTCTCGAATCTCTACCGAGCTCTTTCACTCGGTTCAAGTTAAACTATAACATGAACAAGTTGAACATGAGTTTGATCGAACCGATGAAGGAGCTCCGGATGGCGGAGAAGGTCATGAAGCCGCAGTCTAAGGCCATGATTGCTAAGGTTTCTTCTTCAAGAAGCCGGGCCTAAGCCCGGAAAGTTCAAGAGGAAGAAGGGGAATGCGACAGACCCGACCCAAGAACCAGCCCAAGGACAAACCAAAGGGCAAGTGCTTCAAGTGTGGAAAGAAGGGACACTGGAAAAAGGAGTGTCCGGATCTTCAAGCCAAGAAAAACCCCACGGGTAATGTTTACTATCTAGAGTCCATATCAATGGTAGGATCAACTTCCACTTGGATTGTTGATTCGGGAGCCACCGATCATATCCGTAACTCCTTGCGGGGGTTTAGGAAGATAAGAAGACTCAAGAAGGGCGAACATGGGCTTCGAGTGGGTAATGGAGCACAAGTCCGGGCCCTTGCGGTGGGAGAGCTGGATCTTATTTTTTATTGTAATAAGATAGTGGTTTTAAAAGACATTTTATATGTACCTGGTTTTCGTCGAATTTGATTTCGGTTGCAAAACTTATTAATCAAGGATATTACTGTATCTTTCCATTACGGTATTTCTATCGGTAGAGATGGAGAAATTTTATGTACTCGGGCACATGTATGGAAATTTGTTCTTTTTAAACCCTATTAATAACCAATCAAATAACGCTCTGTCTGAACCTTTAACTAAGAAGAGAAAGACCAATTTCAATGATTCATACATTTGGCATTTGAGGTTGGGTCATATTAACTCAACCGGGATTCGAGAGGCTAATCCATGATGGGCCTTTGGGCTCATTGAGATTGGAAAGTTGGCCTCGGTGTGAATCTTGCTCGATGGGAAAAATGACCAAAAGGTCTTTTACACCAAAGGCGGATAGAGCCAAGGAGGTGTTGAGTCTTGTTCACACTGATGTGTGCGGTCCATTGTCTACACCAGCCAGGGGAGGTTTTGAGTACTTCATCACGTTCACGGATGATTGTACGAGGTATGGTTACATTTACCTGATGAGACGCAAGTCTGACTCTTTTGACAAGTTCAAAGAGTTTAAGACTGAAGTGGAGCGTCGGACAGGTAAATTAATCAAAACCTTATGATCGGATCGTGGTGGAGAGTACCTCCTAGGTGAATTCAAGGACTACATGGTACATCATCGGATAGTATCCCAGCTCTTTGCGTCGGGAACCCCCCAGCAGAACGGAGTAGCTGAGAGAAGGAACAGGACGTTGATGGAAATGGTTCGAAGCATGATGTCTCATGCTACTCTTCCAGTGTCCTTTTGGGGATATGCCTTGGAAACAGCGGCATATATTCTGAACTTGGTGCCTTCCAAGTCAGTACCTAGGACTCCCTATGAGATGTGGACTGGGCATAAGCCAAGTCTGAATCATCTCAGGATTTGGGGGTGTCCAACTTATGTACTGATTAAGGGAGACAAGTTGGAACCAAGATCAGAATTATGCTATTTTGTTGGGTATCCAAAAGGGACAAAAGGAGGCTACTTTTATCATCCTAAGGAGCAGAAGGTACTAGTCAGTACCAATGCTAGATACTTGGAAGATGATCAAAGTACTTCCACTAAAGGTTCAACGAGGTTGGAACTGCAGGAGAAGTTATCTATGGAATCAACTTCTATCGACCCGATTTTGGAACAAGAAGAGGCACAGCCTCAAGAACCTGTACAAATGGAGCCTCGTCGTAGTGGGAGAGTGTCTAGGGTTCCAGATAGATGGACTGGAGAAGCCTTTGAGCTGGTTTCCGACCATCAGGAACAAGACTCAGCTAGGTACGAAGAGGCTATTGCTGATGCCGATGCAAATCTGTGGCATGAAGCAATGAAAGCCGAGATTGAGTCTATGTACCTCAATCAGGTTTGGGATCTTGTAGCTTCACCTGAAGGGATAAAATCCATTGGGTGCAAGTGGGTATACAAGAGGAAGAGAGGAGCGGATGGGAAGGTGGAAACCTTCAAAGCTAGGCTTGTAGCGAAAGGGTATACTCAGAAAGAGGGTATCGACTATGAGGAAACCTTTTCCCCGGTAGCCATGCTTAAATCCATTCGCATCCACCTTGCCATCGCCTGTCACTATGACTAAGAGATATGGCAAATGGATGTCAAGACGGCATTCTTAAATGGCCATCTTAGTGAAGACATCTATATGTCCCAACCGGAAGGCTTCATTGCTGAAGGCCAGGAACACATGGTTTGCAAGCTTAAGAAGTCCATTTATGGACTTAAGCAGGCATCAAGAGCATGGAACATTCGTTTTGATGAGACTGTAAAGTCTTATGGTTTTATTCAAAAGGAAGATGAACCATGCGTGTACAGGAAACTTGAAGGCATCAATGTGGTTTTTCTTGTCCTGTATGTGGATGACATTCTACTCATTGGAAATGATGTAGGGACATTGTCATCTACAAAAGTTTGGCTGTCTAGTCAATTCAGTATGAAGGACTTGGGAGAAGCCAGCTACATTCTCGGGATTAAGCTTCTTAGAAATAGGAAGCAGAGAATGTTAGGATTATCCCAAGCGACATACATTGACAAGATGCTGGCCAAGTACAGCATGGACTCATGCAAGGGAGCTCTAATCCCTTGCGGACATGGGTTGTCATTTTCTTCGAAGGATCTGTCCTAAGTCTCAAGAAGAAAAGGACGAGAATGAGTAGGATTCCCTACTCTTCGGCGGTGGGAAGTCTCATGTACGCCATGCTATGTACTAGGCCGGATATCCGCTTTGCCGTGGGCTTAGTTAGCGGATATCGGTCAAACTCGGGGAGGTTCATTGGCAAGTCGTAAAGCATATTCTCAAGTACCTCAAGGGAACGAGAGATTATATGCTAGTTTACTGTGGTCGATGATTTGGTTCCTGCAGGATACACGGACTCGGACTTCCGGGCGGATAAGGATGAGAGAAAATCCACTAGTGGATATGTCTTCACCCTGTACGGAGGAGCAATTTCATGGAGGAGTATCAAGCAATCTTGTATTGTCGACTCAACCATGGAAGCCGAGTATGTGGCGGCTTCGGAAGCGTCCAAGGAAGCGATCCGGCTCCGGAAGTTTCTTTCGGAACTTGGAGTCATACCACATATGGACAGGCCGGTTGTGATGTATTGCGACAACACTGGAGCAGTGTCGCAATCTAAGGAGCCTCGGAACCACAAGAAGGGGAAACACATTGAGAGGAAGTACCACCTGATCCGGGATTTCATCCAGAGACGGGAAGTTGTGGTGGAGCATATTACCTCAGAAAACAATCTAGCAGACCCATTCACCAAGCCTTTGGCTGAGAGAGTCTTCAAGAGACACTTAGACGCCATAGGGGTGGGCACCTATGGACTTACTTAGTCTTAGAGTGCAAGTGGGAGATTGTTGGATTGTATGCCCTCTTAGACTAGGTTTCTGATGTAAAATCGAATTGTTTAATAAAAGAATTTATTTTCAGAAATTATTTGTGAATTTACTTTTTGTTTGTGCACGATTTTCGTTTGGAACAGACCCATTGTGTTTAAATAAGTGATCCATGTGAATGGTGGTCTTTCACAGTAAGGTATAGATCACGGGTTATTTAACACATAAACATTTGTTCTTAACCTATTGATGAGACTGGGAACCTCATCATGTTTAGGTTATTATGTTATGAATTCCAAATGGGGAATGGCTTACCTTTAGCCAGTGGGTAGTCCACTCACCTCATGACATAAGCGTATTTCGAATACGTAGAACAGGACCTGTAGTAGTGATTTCTCAAAGTACTATATGGTAGAAACCTAGACTACTACCGCTACAGCGTGAACCAGTACTCTACGACTTGAGTATGAGTTGGTGGTCTGGCGAAGCTGGAAGCATATACTTTGATTTGCTATAGTTGAGGTTCTATAGTAGGGCCAATATACTTGCATGTTGGGTATGTGTGACTAGTTAGTTAAGACAGGACTTATACAAGATAGTTTACGTACTATATCGCCCCTTGTGGTTGTCCGAATGGTCTAAATTATCCAGGGCCCCGGGAAACATGACTTGGATGTTTGCTTTAGGGTAGCTCCATTGGAAAGCGGAAACACTCCAGGAAGTCGTGGATCATTGGACTAGAAGCCTAAGGATGGTAGATGTCATTTAGAGGGGTGTTAGTACACTTCTTCCTCTCTAAATGTACGGCGATGTGTAGAGGGGTATTTTAGTCATTTCACCTGTAGGTCGGAGACTTTGCTAACGCAGCATTGTCCTTGGGGTCAATATTTCCTTATGGTGATATTAGGAAATATTTAAAATGCAAAATACAACTATTTTTATGGCAAGGGTATTTTGGTCATTTTAGTAGCCAAGGCGGTGTGTCTTTTGGTCCCCAGTATAGACCGTGAGTCCTAATTAAATATGGGCTAAAGAATTGATCTTAATTTAAATGGAATTTATTTTATTTAAGTAGCCTGATTTAATTATTGGGCTAGAATAAAATAAAGGTCCATGGAGAGAGAGAATTAATTAAATTAGTTTGGTGGGTTAATTAATTATTCAGGGCTTTGGCCCAGTTTGAATAATTAAAGATTAACCTGGGACTAAACTAATGTAGGCTTAATTAATTGGACTAGTTTATTTGGGCTGAAAAAATTAATTATTTATTAATTGGGCCAATTATTTGGTTTTAGTTAGAATAATTAATTAAGCCCAAAAGGTTAAACTAAGAGTCCAATGGCCCAATCCAGTTTAACCTAGGGTTTTATTTAGGTTAAACAGGAGATAAGGGAGGTACGGTATTTTTCCCCGGGGCTTCCTCTCTGTAAAAAATACCAGACGTTTTTCCTCCCTCTCAAGAAAATATTCTTTAGCCCCTAAGTTGTTCACCAAACGAGATTAGGCAGGTCATATACTGGAAGATCGAAAGTTAGGCATTCATCTACATGCAAAGACGAAGTAGAAGGCTTGCAGGGATTGCACCAGAGGCTTCTACAAGCGCGCCTACCCCAGTTCCGTATATTCCAGTTCAGCCGAGTGTGAGGTCAACAAGAAGAGGTAAAAGAAAATATTTTTTCCCCCTTTTTCTTCTTCACGCAGGTGTGCTGCGTTTTTGTTGCTTCGTGGCTGTTTTTTGGGCTAAGTTTGGCTTGCAATTTTATCTTCATAGAGAACCTAGAACACTAGATGTAATACCCTACTAAATTGCATATTAGAAAATTAAATATCTAGATAAATTAATCCTGCATTATAAATTAAATGAATTATTTATGACTATTTCGTGTGTTCATTATATGAATTTTCTTAGAGAAAATAAATGCATCAAGGTAATTCTTTGTATGATTTGTTGTAAGTGATTTATTCATAATTAATTGTTGTATTATATATTTGTATTACATGTAGTAGGTAATTTAGTCAAAATTAATTATTGTATTATATCTCTAGTAATATTATATCAATGAATTTCCCTTTTAGAAAAGTGCCCTCTTGAAAAAATTTAATTTTAATTAGAAGATTAGCTTTGTTTGACAATTAAAAGTCTTGGTCAAATTTCGTGACAAGACTAATCTTAACTACTTGACCCAATTTTATTATTTAACCCAAGACCCATATCCAAGACCCATGGACTATCTTGACCCATTAAAACACATTGGATTACAACCTTTTGGTCTACGGTATATTCAAGCAAATTCATTCCAACCCTTAGATAAAAAATGCACTAGTATAAAACATAATTTTCTCCCCATTCTTCTCCAAGTTGGCCGGCCAACACCCCTTCATTTATCTCAAGTTTCTTCTTCTTTTCCTCTCAAGAAATAGCTCCTTCCTCCTCTTCTTCAAGGCTGGTCGGCAGCCTCAAGAAGCAAGAAGAGAAGAGTTCTCTTCTTGCACTAGCCTTGGCCAAAACATACACTCCATTCTTCTCTTGTTTTTGCTCTTTAACCTCCAAGAGAATCCTCAAGTAGTGTTTATTGAGCCATTTTTTAGGTTGGAAGAGAAGGCAAGCTTCAAGGTAAACCATTCACCATTTTCTTCTTCTTTCAAGAAAAAAAAAAATCCATGGTTGCTGTCTAACTCTAGACATCTAAGGTTTTATGCTTTATTTGTGTTGTATATTGATGCATAAATGTTGTATCTAGGCTAGGGTCTTGCTAAATCTAGTAAAAATGGCTCCTTGTACTGAAGAATGCATTTTTTCCTCATTTTCTTCATGTTGGCTGAAATTCTAATTATGATGTACAACTTGGTGTAATATGTGAATATGCTAGTTTTGTGTGTGTTTTTGCTAAAGGAATGATGTAGCTATGTTGTGGTTGTGTAATGCTATGTGTGGATGATTATATATGTGGTGGGTGAAGAATTTGATATTGCTAAGAAGTTTATGTTGGTGACAAGAAAATAGAGGGCTACTAGTTCTATTAGAAAGCTAAATTGGTGTTGTCTTAGAAACTGAAAATTGTTAATGGAATTATTAAGTTTGAGTCCCTAAGAGTTGTATTATGTGTTAAGAATGTTGTGGTGTAAGTTTTGCATGAAATAAATGAAGAAAACCCAATTTAATAGTCCTTGCATTAAAACTGCACAATTTGTACAAAAAGCCTTGTACAGAGAGTGAATTTAAAACCCAAAAAAACAACTATTTCAGTTGACTTTTCTCATTGTTTTCACATTGTAGAAACTTCAAGATGTCAGGAAGATTTTTGATAAATAATCATTGAAAAACTTGCTATAATTTGTAATATGTGAATTTTTTAAAATTCGCTGCGCAAAGTTGGTTACTATTCATCTGGGTTTTTGTGTAAAAATTAATTGAGCCCCTTTTTTGGGGAAATATTGGGGAGGTAAATCCATGGTAATTTACATAACATACTAAGTACTAAACTGGAAGTTTTTTTGGTAAAATAAAATGGTTTTCTCGTTTAATTAAGTGAATGATTTTGACCATTGTTTTATATTAAAGCAGAGTGCTGTGTTTGAAGAAAAAAAATGAATTTACAAAAAAATAGCTATAAATGTTTTGAAAATGGGCTTAAATGAAATTTCTGAGATGTTTAGGATTATAGGGAATACATTTGTTAAGACTTTGATGATTTTTTCAGATAATATGATTTTGGGTAATAATACCTTACACCATTACAAAATAAAACGTTGGATGAGAACTTTAATTTTTGCAAAGCTATTTAATTTCTTGGTGTGCTTGGTGTATAATTTGGTGTAGGTGCTTCTTGATTAATTAAAATATCGTATGATTAATTAGAGTAGCATGGTTGATGGGTTTGAGTGACTAATTAGGTTTTGCATAGATAATTAGGGTTTTGCATGTTAATTAATATTTTGTTTGACTATTACAATTAATAAAGAAATAGGAGAACTCTATGCTATGTGTGTTATGCATGCTTTAATAGATTATTGAATTTCTTGATGGGATGCTTTATAATTAGAAACAATTAAGCTTTGTTACTATGCATTTTAGATTACTTAAGATCTAAGTAATTCCCTAATTATTCTAGGGTCTCTAGTATCGCTTTGTTTAGATTAATATAAATAGAAAATTGATTCATATATGTTATATATATGTTAGATGTGAAAGACTTAGGAGGAGGAAGCGGAGTAAGAACTGGATTTAGTGAAGACGTTTTGCAAAACATGGATATGGTAAGTCCTTGCATTCCCATGAAATCCATTTTTATGTGATTTCCTTAAGGACTTGAAGATCCTTGCATCTTATTACAATTATTTCATGCAAGACATATGTACTTACATTATGTTGCTCAAAATTCATAAAATGATTTATGTTCATGCTTCAACCATCATGTATTGAATTATGAATATGACATTTTGGATAATTGCCTATACATGAGAAGTATGCTCATCTATAAATTCTTATGATATGTTTAGGCATGAATACTTTTTATAAAGTCTCCTTATAGGTCTTACATTTATTTTTGGAGCCACACATTAAATGTTGTGAAAAACATATGCATATTAAATTTATGCATTTTTATGCATCCAAACAATGCAAAAATCATGGCACGAGTTTTTTTAAAAATAGCTCTATTTGTGTATTGCTTCCTGCAAAGCTAATGGTGTATAATGAATTATTATGCCTTGAATAAGTTATTAGAACGGATATAAGGATTCAGTTTTGGAAATCTTGAAAAAAATGTGGTTTTAAGTTTTGATCGGACTGAATTTGGAAAATGGATTACCTATGACTGGAACAATATTTTCTTTTTAGAAAATGAAATTATATATTCCACATTAGAATGGAAATTTCTTGAACCACATCAAATTTAGAGATTGAGTACTTAATGGGTGAGGTAGTAGGACTAGCTTGCGTTAGTTTAGAAGAGACTACTAGAAGATTGACCATTTCCAGATATCTGTCTTTTACCAAATGGGGCACCAGTTCTAGGTGACCAAGCTGAGTCCTTAGCTAGTGACCCAGTTTTCAGTAGATAAAATCGAAGGATTGACGTGGGATATCCACCTGATGGATTAGATGAGAGAAAGTTTGGGAGTATTCTCTCAGTAGGGACGCACACACTACATGCTATTTTTGGCTTTGGTTATGTCTTACCACTTAAGACATAACAGGATTGATGCGGAGAAATTGGGTTTAAGACTTTGTATAAATGAAAAATCCGTTCTAGAAATTATGTTGTGTAATTTAGCATTTTATTCGATGAGAATTTTGTTTAAGTAGTATAATGCAATATACTCATTCTATTCCCCAAAAATTAAATTCCACATAAGAGTAAATTTTATTCTAAGCATATCCGTTCAAATTATTTTCATTTATGCATCATGACATCTATTTTAAAAATTGTGCCACGGCCATACACCTCGAACTTACTGAGATTATTTATAATCTCATACATTTTCTCTAATAATGTTTTTAGGAGGATGTAAGTTTATCAAGATTGGACTTGAGGTTCTATTTTGCAATAGCGATAGGTCTTGACACATTTATTATCTTTAATTTTGTTCAGATGATTAGATTCTCTATTAGCTAAACTTAGAGTTTATATTTTATCAATCATGACAAATTTCTTAGTGCCAGAGACTTACCGATAGGGGCTAAATGGACCTATATTTTGAGGGTCATTTGTGTTGCTTTTATGTTCAAATAACTATTGATTCTGACTAAATTGCTATCTTTTATTCTGAAGTGATTAAATGGGATAAATACTGAAAAGATGGAGGAAAATGCCAAAAATCGGGCCAAACAATGTTGAATCGGCACCTGCCCACATTGCTGAGCTAGTCTAGGGTCATTTTTGGAAGAACAAAACAGAACAGAACAAAATAGAGGAATTTCGGAAGCAAAATAGGAAGGACCCAATACCAGATGGTCTGCCTAAATTGGCATTAGTTGTTACTATTCATCAAGAAACATAACGAGAAGGACCCGACATCGGTTGTTTTGCCTAAACCGGCGTCGGTTGTTACTGTTCATAAGGTGGCGAATTTTCCTTTTTAAGTAGAATTTGGTAATTTCAGTTGGATTCTTTTAGGAACTCTTTCAACCACGGAAAAGGACTCTTGTAGGCATTTTTTGACAACCAAAACTCCTATAAATACATGAGAATAACATTGTACAAGAGAGTTCTACCTCTTAAGTTTTCATTGTAATATTTTATAGAACTTCTAGAAAAACACCAAGAATAAGGAGGATCAAGGAAATTTTAGAGAAGAAAACGAGCTTTATCAGGAAGATTGCAAAGGGAATTACACTTGTCTATGAGTTTTTCTTCTTTCTTTCTTTGTAATTCTATTTTATTATAGTTGGATTTATATGTTTTAATTGTAATTAAGGATATTTTTACTTTATGATTTTGTGTTGAATTAATTCTAGACTTGTTGAAATATTCCAATTCTAAGTATTGGATTACTTGATTTTATGAGTTGAATTAATTATTCTGGACTAGTTAATTCACTATCTTGTGATCTCTTAACAGACTTGGGAAGAAGTTAAGGGAAAAACTTGGCAATCAAAGAGAGATTGATATCGCCTAGAGTATAGGGATATTATTTCTTTTAAAAGACGTTATTGTTGCCTAGAGTGTAGGGACATTAATTGTTTAATTGAGTTGTTCTTAATTCTTCTTAGTTTTAATTAGGGAGGTAGAGTATACCCTTTAATTAGACTAAGAATAGGAATTTCATGACTTGGAAAATGATTGGAATTTTCTTTTGAAACTCATATTGGTATTTTGGGATTAGTAATCAATTGGTTGAAAAATATTTTCTTCGCTTGCCATAGAATTGAGTATTTCTTCATTACATGTCTTTTTTCCTTTTTCTCACTCTTTGTTTATCCTTGTGATTTTTCTTGTGTAGACTTGATTATTCTCTAGTATATTAGATTAGTTGGTTATTTATTCTATCTTCTTATTTTATTAGCTAAATAATAAAGATTTGGGTAAAAAAAGATGGAAGCCTAAGTTCATGTGGATTCGATACTTGCTATTCCCTATACTATATGATGGGTATACTTACTCGTATGTGTGGTTTTAGTGGTTAGCATTTTCATTAAAGCTTGATTGATTGCGGACTTTGTTGGTAATATTTTCTACATTAAAAAACACTAATCAAGTTTTTTGCGCCGTTATCGGGGATGGGCACTATCAGAAACACTCGAGTCTTATTGATTTAGCCTTTGTTGTATTTGTAAATATCACTAACTTTTGTTTTTTTAGGTATTCATTGAATATTGAAGTATTTTTATTAATATATGATTTTGTTTTTTTTATTCGTTTAAATTTTTGTGATTCTTTATTTTTCTTTTCGATTTAATTTTTGTTTTTCTTTGAGTGCGAGGTTAACATCATCATGGACAATCAACTTGGAGAAGTACATAGTATTGGGCACAAGATCAAATTAGCTACAATGATAATAGATTGGCACAATTGCAAGCTCACGTCAATGTTTTAAGTGACACGTCATTTCAAGCATCAATAAATTCCTTTGTTCACATTGCCAATACTTTGATTAAGGGGTACGAAGAATCATCCCAACAAATAAGCTTTCACAGAACACAACTAGCAAAGTTGGTTGGTGAGAAATGCTATAGGGAATTGGAAATCGCAGAAAAACATTGTACCTCTCGATTCACGGAGCCTATTGATGCTATTGATGCTGCGTTAAGTTTATCATGTCTCAAGGAATTGGATCTTACAATGTTACATCATACAAAATCCTTGGAGGATGTTAACAAATTCTACACTTCACCTCATCCAAAAGGAAGTAACTTAGTTTTTGTAAACCATGCATTGAAAAGTAAGGATTTTTTGATCCCATATTTGAGAACTTAAATACTAACTTTAAAGGGGAATTTTAATTATGAAAATTCTTTTGAATGGTTAATTGGTAATAGCAAGATTGATGCATTCTTTAGATACCATGTGCACTCATATGTTGAAAATAATATTTGTGTGTCTAAAGAAATATTAGAGAATAAGGTTTATATATTTTACTTGATTGAGAAAAATCGTTTTCATGAATATTACCTTTTCAAAAACCTTCCTTCTTTCTACATTCATCATGCCTATCTTCAATTTTGAGCTTTAATTTCTTTTACAAATGTTTGATGAGGAAGTATGATGGGTAGAAAGAGTTTGTATCTTTGTTTTTTGTTTGGTTTTGTTAGGTGTCTTTTTCCTCTAGTAATAAAGAGACTATGTCCCAGTTTAATTGTGGGGAGAGTAAGTCATTGTGTCTATTCTTAGGAGTTTTATTAGTCTTCCTAGTGTATTATTTTGGTGTGTTTCAGTGTAACACCCCTACTAAAAGTAATAGCGGAAGTATAATAAAACCGGGTGTTGCCCAATCCAGTTACCCAGACAAGGGGTTTTTATAACAAAGAACCAAAAGTAGTAACCAAGGCCTAGACTGGTACAACAAACACATGTTGACGTAGTCATATACATATATAACAGTAAGTCTTATACATGCAAACTTCATACTATATTAATAATAAAGTACATAATCAAAAGAGAAAGCGTCCGGACTTAGACTGCTATCACTGTGGTATTGCCTCCCTATCTGTAGGTCTGCTCAACTCTGGATTCTACAAAATAGTAAGACAAAAGACACATTGAGTGAAAAATCACCCAGTGAATCCCATGTGTGTCAGTTCTTTACAAAAACAGATAAAGTAAAGAAATGTTGCATTTTTGCCCCCAAAAGAAAGTTTATTTTTCCTTTTTCCACTAAAGTTAATTTTGAAACTCTTTAAAGAAGAGTTTATTCAGAACTCAATCATTTTTGAAAAATTGTGTTTTAATTTCAAATCATTGCCCTGATAGGGGCTAAAATTACCATTATTTTCATAGTTATTTGAGGTTATTTTAAGATATATTTGTTGTACTAACTAGGCATATTCCTTCCTATTTGACATTTTGCTTGTAAAAAGTGTTTTTGGCAAATTTATGCATATTTGAGTTAAAATCAAGTAAAAAGTGAACAATTTTAGAATGTACCTGGCACCAAGCCTAGCCAAGGGACCAGGTGCCAAGTCCATTCTGGTCCAGTAGAGGAATTCAAGCAACTTTCAATACAAAAGTAGAATAGACCTGGCGCCATGTTTGGCAAGTGTACTTAGCGCCGAGTCTATTCTTTCTGGTGATGAGAACAAACAAAAAATAGAGCAAAAATGAGGAAAGAGCAGAGTGCACCTGGTGCTAGGTGGGTCGAAGATACCCAATTCTACGTACGCTCTGGAAGGTGAATATTTTGTGCACGAAATTAGGAATTGTCCAATGATTTTAGTATTTTCCTAATCCTACTCGGCCTAGACTTTCTCAGCCATGAATTTAGCATCCAAGAGGCTTATAAAAGTACAAGAAAACATAAGGATTGAAGGAGGAGAGGTGGATCCAAGAGCAAAAATTTCCAATCACTCATTGAAGGAGAGATTCACCCAATCAAGGAGGGTTGTTTAAGAGAGTCTTTAAGGATGAAGAAAGAGGCTTGTCTATGAGTAATTTCTTTTATCTTTGTTTTCTTTTCCTTAAACAATTATGTATTCAATATTTCCATTGTAATTTGACATTGTTTTTGTGATTCATGATTTATTGATTAATTTAGTCTTTTGGTCAATTCATTATTTATCTTGGTATTTGATTATTTATTTTTATTACGGAGTTGGTTGATTGATTTTTGTTATTAATTTACCTGAAAAAGAGGTTGGTAATGATTTTAATTAATTAGTTTCATATTTTTTATCTTTTAACTTGCTTGAAAAAGGGTTAATTACCTAGGACATAGGTAATCAAAGGTTAGTTGATGATTGCTAGAATATAGATTTGTTGACTAATTTCATGTTTTAAATTACGTAGAATATAAGGATTTATATGAGGATTGATTTTAATGGATCTTTTGGATAAGTTAATCGAGACAGAATATGTTCACTAATTTAACTAGAAGATAGTGATTCCATGGATTGAAAATGAAGTGGGTCTATATTAAATCTTTCATGAGACCAAGAAAATAATTGATTGTTATATTGGCTAAGTATTCATTATTAATTTTTCAAAAGCTTTTGTCGACGTTGCATATTTTTGCATCCTTGAATTGTATATATTTCTTTATTTTTATCTTGCTACTTTATTTCGTTGGTTAAACAATGAATGAAAAGTGATTAGTGTGTACTTGTTCTTTTGAGGATCGATACTCGTTAATTCTCTACACTATGCTTTAGGTGAGTATACTTGTTCGTATGTGTATTTTGAAATTAATGTTTTAATTAAAACTTGACTAAGGGATATATTTAAATTTGATGATTTTTATACACCCAAAATTTATGCATCAAGTTTTTGGCACCGTTGGAAATAATATCATGAAAACTTGGATTTTATTGATTTCACCATGTTTATATATTAATATGTTTATATGTAAATATGTGGATATGTATATATATTCCTTGTATGACTAAGTGCCATATTTTGTTTTCATGAATACTTGTATTGGTATGTCTTTATACGTTGTAATTCCTTATAACTTCATTTGGAAATTGTCTAACTTGTAAATTCTATAATCTCACATTTTTTTGTCTTGTATAGATCTTGCTCTTAGTTTATGACCCGACGATCCAAAGTTGATATAGTTGACCTTGATCCAAAAATCGAGAGAACTCTCACTAAGGTAAGAAAGGTTATAAGCGAAAAGGCAAGGAAAGAAATGGAGGAAAATCAGCCTAGTAATGATGGTAATAGTGGAATTAACAGGCAAATTATGAATAACTTTGTAAAACCCGCAATCTCAGGTACAGGCTCTAGTATCATACGGCCTAGGATTGAGGCCAACAATTTTGAGATAAAACCCAGTGTAATCCAAATGATCTAGAATATGGTCCAATTTGATGTGTTACTTGAGGAGGACCCTAATGCCTACCTTGCGAGCTTTCTAGAAATTTGTGACATATTTAAAATGAATGGTATTTCTAAGGATACCATCAAACTAAGGCTCTTCCCCTTTTCCTTGAGAGATCGAGCAAAATCATGGTTAAAATATTTACCTATCGAATCCATTACTACTTGGAATGTGTTAGCTGAAAAATTCTTGGCCAAATATTTCCCACCAACTAGAATATCCAAATTTAGGATTGACATTTTTGCTTTCCAACAATCAGGGGCCAAAAACCTTTATGAGTGTTGGAGAAGTTTAAGGAAATGCTGAGAAAATGTCCTCCCCATGGATTTGAGTTGGGAATGCCATTGCAATTTTTTCACAGCGGGTTGAGCTTTGCTACGGGGCAATTAGTTGATGTATCTGCAAGAGGCTCCATCAATTGCAAAACACCAGAAGAGATATTTGATTTGATTGAAAATTTTGTTACGAATAACTATACCTAGGGTAGTTCACGATCTAGAACTCATGTACATAGAGTACATAAGTTGGATGCAATGGCTACATTAGAGGCAAAGGTGGAAGCACTCACGCAGAAAATAGATCAATTGGTAATGCCTCCTCTCCTAGGGCAGGTCATGAGTGTGAATTGTGATTTTTGTGGCGAAGGGCATCCAAACTATGAGTGCCAAAATATCGGGTCTATACAAGAAGCATTGGAACAAGCGGTGTTTGTAGGTAATGGTCGGTAAGGTAATAATCCTTATAGCAATATTTATAACCCAAGTTGGAGGAATTACCCTAACTTTTCATGGAATAATCAAAACCAACGTTGGCAAGCTTCTTCGAATTTTAGGATGCAAAGGACCTAACCTCCTCTACCATACAATGCCCCATCGTCTAAACCATCCTTGGAGGAGTTGATCAACCAACTGGTAAGTGGAACGAAAACACGGTTCCAAAGAGTCGATGCAACCACGAGAAACTTGAAGGCTTCCATGCACAACCTTGAAGGTCAAATTGGACAGCTAGCCAAACTCCTTAATGATCGTCAAATGGGATCACGTATAGGCAATACGGAGACCAACCTACGGGACCAAGACCATGGGAAACACTGATTTTGAATTGTTTTAGTTTCTTTTGAACAATCTTTTTAATTCTTGTTTGTTTTCATTTATTTCATCGTGAAATTGTATACTTCTTATGATTTCGTGTTCCTTTTTCTTTGTTTCAATTAAATTCCAATTAAAAAAATAATTTTTGGCCAGAGCTGACCTGGTGCTGGGCCCAACCTTTGGCCAGGGCATCGGGCCAGCACGCCCTGATAGTAACCGCGAACAGAACTGGCCTAGTACCAGGCCTGTTTGGCCGCCATATGAAAGCTGGCCCTCTTGGCCATTTTGTTCAAAATTTCTTTCATCCTCTCAAATTTTCTCTCAAACCATCGCGAGTTCCACTTTAGAACACCGCCGGGTCACTTTCTAAACCTCCAAAACACTTCCTAAACACAAAAATCCTGACTTTGTTGTTGAAAGTTTGGATTAAAATAAAGAAAAATCCAATCTTTTCCTCCAAAATTCATTTTTTAATCCTTCCATTGGGGGTACAATTTTTTTAATCTTTTTGCATAGAATCATTGCCCATGCATTGGAGATCATTGTGGTATGAATTTTCTACACTTTCTACGGTTTAATTTTTTCTTATGAATTTTAGGTAGTTTTCTATGCATTTTTGGACGAAAATTCTTGAATATTTTCTGGTGAAGGATTTGATTGTTAAGATTACTTTCTTTGAGCTTTCATTGGCATGAGAATATCATTGATACTACTTTATGATTAATGCCATTGATATTTTACATTTTTTTGAAAGTGCTTGAGCATGCATTCTTTGTGAGTAATTTTTGTGATAAAGGATACTTGTTCATGTTTAACTTAGTATTGTGCTTATAAGCTTTATATTGTGATATAAATGGTATGCCTATTTGAGCATTGTGATTCTGAGCTAAATATTGATTCATTAGCACTATTGAACATTGTGGATTTGATCAAGCCTGTTGATATTTTGTTTGGAATAGGATATGGCTATCTTTCTTACAGGTTTGTTGGAGGAGGTTGAGTGGTGTTATATTGATTATCTTGTGGTGTTTTGTGTTGAGGTGGTGGTGGTATTAAATGGTGTTGTTATAGCAAGCCGGTTGAGAGTTGAGCATTAGTTGTAAAGAATGAGTCGAGAGAGTCTTATTTGTCTATTCTATCACTTTTTTTCATCCTTCCATCATGTCTAGGAGACCTAGGGGGTAGCACTAGGGGCTAAAAGAGCTTGAGAGGTATCTTTATCCATATATTCCTTTGAGCCTCTACCTACCAAACCTACTAAATTCTCTAATCTTATATGTTAAATCTGATATGACAGGCATCAACACAATAAGATTATAGTAGAAAAGCACTATAAGCCTTCTTCGGACAACTCCCTAGAGCTTTCTACTATGTTTAGGTGCCTGGGGTCAGAGCCTATCATTAGAATAGAACGTCTTTATTGTCCCGTGTGCGTGAGAAAGTTTTATGCCAATAGACAGGACAAAAGGAAAAATAATCTCCAAGTCATCTCCACCATGGTCAAAGGGATTCTCGTTGAGTTTGACAAAACTAGACTGGCTAGAATTTTGGGAGTTCCTGATGGGGGGCAGTGGATAGTTGTGGATCATAATAACCAAAAGATTATTTCTGAGCCTACATGGGATGTGAAGGCTGTAAGGAATAGTTTCGCATGAGGAGAAAAGAGGAAATAGGCTAAAACTGTTATTACTCAAATAATGACCTTAAGGCTTAATAGCGTGCCGTATTCTATATCTTTGCTTTCAACGTCTATCCTAAGGCTAGTGGCTTCAATGAGTTTAGGGTCCTTGACCTTTATATTCTGGATAAAATGAGAAAAGTAAGCCTATTCCCCTTGCTCTAATTATCTTTCAGTCCATGCGAGAGGTGGTTTCCTCTAACATTCCAGCCAAAACTCTCAAATTTTCTTTGGTTATTCTGCGCATTCTGAGAAATTTTGGAGTGCGGATAGATGGAGAGTTGAGTGAGCCTACTACTGACCGTGACTTAGTGACGGAGCATACTTTAGTTCAGTGTGGGCATTGCTATGATGAAAGGGCCAAAAGGTGGAAGAGGCCGTTTGAGGTACAACACCCTAGAAAGGAGGAGCTTTCCCCTGCTGAGGAGGAGGAAGAGGAGCCACCAACTAGACTTGCCCCTCATGCCACTAGCTCTTACTCACATACTGATTTTGAGGCACAAGTGGAGGCACAATTGGATGGCCAAATGACTATCCTCCTCCAGCTTCGCTATTCCATTGTAGATATTTGTTACCGCTAGGATGTTTAAGATCAAAGGTTGGCCACTTTGTTCCAATAATTTACTGGTGCATCTTCCAGTCATGTAGTTGACAATGATGACAATGATGATGATGAGGATGACTCTTGACTTACTCTCTTGTATTTCATTTGATTTTCTGTTATTTCTTTTCTTTTGAATTAATGACCTTTACTAGCTTTTAGGTATCGTTTCTTTCATTTTATTTTTGCTTTCTTTTTCTAGATTTATGTTTCTCTTTGTTTTATTACTTTGTCATTAGGTACCCTTATGAATTTTCCTGTAATGAACCTTTCTTGTGCTGGATTCCAACATGGTGGCACTAACATGTAATATATCTTCTTTATTTTATCCTTCTTCTTTATTCATTTTGGTCTTTTGGGCTGCATTTGTATTGTTCTATCTTTGGCTATTGAGGACAATATCCAGTTTAAGTGTGGGGCGTGGGGGAGAATGAGATTGAAGAAGTACTTTTCCATATCATTTTGTGAAAATTTTTAAAAAATTTTAGTGGTTTTCATTGTTAAGCAAGGTTGTAATTCTTTTTCTTACTTGAATTTGAGTTTTGTCATTCATTTGGTGGATTTTTTTTTTTTTTTTTTGTAAAATTAGCTTTGTTGGATAGGATATTTTTCAAAACCTGAGAAGTTTTATTAATCTTGTTTATGCATTGGTGTTTGAATATTATTTGACTCATCTAGTTGAAATAAGGAGGATATGATGAATATGGAAAGAGTTTATTGCCTAACTTTTGTATTATAAGTTTAAATTTTTCTTAGCTTTGAGTTGTGATGAAGAATGTGAGTTGATAAAAAATCTGTGAGAGGAAAGATTGTGAAAAATTGTGAAACATTCTTGTGAGTTGAAGAATTGGAAGAATGAGTTGTTATTTCCTTTTTTAAGATGAGAAAAAAAAAATTATTTTTGCTTGATATGGGGGCCAATACAGATAGTGAAAAAAAATCCACTTTCTTGAGGTTATGAATTCCCAAGAGCAAAAGAAAGGAATATGGTAGAAAAAAATGATGAGTGATGACTAAAAGGGGGTCAATACGGTGTGTGAAGAGAAATCCATGCACTTAAAGTTATCAATTCCCTAAGTTATTAAAAACATAGAGAGAAAAAGATTGGAGTACTTTCTTTACATAATGACTTGAGTTATGCAATTTTTGGATTTATAATGCTTGAGTTGGTAGATGACTTGACTTATGTAATTCATATTATCTATATTTTTACTTGAAGAGTAAAATAACTTTCTTAGACTAAGGTATATACTTGATTAATTTGATTTCAAGAGTTTTATGATGTCTTATCTAATATTTCAAAGTTTGTATTGTTTTCAAAGTGTATGAATGACAAGAGTTGTATCTAAAGTTTGAAGGGAAGACATAATCTTTGCTATGGTAAAGAAATTTTTGAATAAGAAAGGACTTGTGTTTTCTTAATGACTTTTCTTGACTAAAGTGCTTTGCTTAAGGACAAGCAAATGTTCAAGTGTGGGGGTATGTCATAGGGGATAAAATTATCATTATTTTCCTAGTATATGAGGTTATTTTAAGATACATTTGTTGTAATAACTAGGCATATTCCTTCCTATTTGACATTTTACTTATAAAAAGTATTTTTGGCAAATAGTTCAGATTTGAATTAAAATCGAGCAGAAAGTGAATAATTCCAGAATGTACCTGGCGCCAGCCCAGCCAAGGGACCAGGCGCCGGTCCATTCTGGTCCAGCAAAGGAATTCGAGCAACTTTCAGTACAAAAGTAGGATAGACCTAGTGCAAGGTCTGGCAAGTGTACCTGGCACTGGGTCCATTCTGTCTGGCGATGAGAACAGACCAAAAACAGAGCAAAAATAGGGGAAGAGTAAAGTGCACCTAGTGCCAGGTGGGGTCGAAGATACTTGGTGCCAAGTACACTTTGGAAGGCGAATATTCTGTGCACAAAATTAGGAATTGTCCAATAATTTTGGTATTTTCCTAATCCTACTAAGCCAATACTTTCTCAGCTATGAATTTAGCATCCAAGAGGCCTATAAAAGCACAAGAAAACACAAGGATTGAAGGAAGAGAGGTGGATCCAAGAGCAAAAATTTCCAATCACTCATTAAAAGAGATTCACCCAGTCAAGGAGGGTTGTTCAAGAGAGTCTTCAATGAGGAAGAAAGAGGCTTGTCTATGAGTGTTTTCTTTTACCTTTATTTTCTTTTCCTTAAACAATTGTGTATTTAATATTTCCATTGTACTTTGACATTATCTTTGTGATTCATGGTTTATTGATTAATTTAGTCTTTTGATCAATTCATTATTTATCTTGATATTTGATTATTTATTTTTCTTACAGAGTTGGTTAATTGATTTTTGTTATTAACTTGCCTAAAAAAGAGATTGGTAATAATTTCAATTAATTAATTTCATATTTGTTATCTCTTAACTTACTTGAAAAATGAGTTAATTGTCTAGGACATAGGTAATCAAAGGTTAGTTGATGATTGCTAGAATATGGATTCATTGGCTAATTTCATGTTTTAAATCACCTAGTATATATGGGTTTATATCAGGATTGATTTTAGTGCATCTTTTGGATAAGTTAATCGAGACAGAATATGTTCCCTAATTTAACTAGAAGATAGTGATTCTATGGATTACGAACGAAGTAGGTCTATATTAAATCCTTGAAAAGATAAGATAATAATTGATTGTGATATTGTCTAAGTGATTCATTATCATGTTTTTAAAAACTTTTGTCTAAATTGCATATTTTCACATAATTGAGTTGTATATATTTTTTTATTTTTCTTATTTTTATCTTACTACTTTATTTGATTGATTAAATAATTAATGAAAAGTGATTAGTGTGTACTTATTCCTTTGAGGATCAATACTCGTTAATTTCATATACTATGCTTGTGATGAGTATTCTTGCTCGTATGTGTATTTTGGGATTAATGTTATAAGTAAAACTTGACTAAGTGATTGATTTAAATTTGATGGTTTTTATAACCTAAAATTTAAGCATCATGCCCCAATTCCCAAATTACAGGCACTTCTCCAACAAATGGTCGGCCTATATGCAAAACTCGTAAGGTTTCGCTTTTGGTGCCACATCTTATTGTGCTAAGACCACAGCTTACATCACTCAACTATGTGTCGCCAGAGGGTAAGTTAATCACAACATACTACTGAGAATAAATAAGTGTACCCCAGCACACAAAATATTTTACTTGTCATTGCAAGCCAGGAGGTCCCAATCCTGTTGTAATTCACTCTCGATGCAACAAGAAGTCAAACGCTACCGAGTGTCCCCGCCTGAAATTCAGTCAACGACTCAAAAGAAAGGTGCGCTTGCAAGCGCAACAAATGCTAAGTGCTAAACGGCTAGCCAGGACGACTCATCTCAATATCCTGTCACCCCGTTCGGAGTAATACAATCCCTAGAACTAGACCAGGTTATTAGAGTTGTCTAACTCTAATGTAGGCTAGTACAGAGATCAAAGTCCTTGCTGAGTACTCAACTTTACCAATGCCAATCCCTACCAACTGATTGGGTAGAGGGTTATTTGTTCATGCAGGATTTCCAACTCAAACATTTTTGGGGCCAAAATATCATTTTTCAAAAATTGATCCCACTAACTCGCAAGTCAGATAATCATTCCTATAGGCTCTGCATGGCCAATTAGTTCATTCCATAGGCACACAAGGCCAATAAAGTAGTCTTCCGGATAAAAATATCGTTTTCTGAAAGTCAATTTCATATCGAGAGTTCATTTTCTAAAACCGTGTCGAAACAGGGTGAAAAGTTCTTTTAGCACATTAAAATAAATTTCCAAGGGTATTCAGGTCATTTTGCCTGTACCCGATCTCAAAAGTCATTTCTAAGGGTATTTGGGTCATTTTACCCATACCCGATCTCAAAAATCATTTCCAATGGTATTCGAGTCATTTTGTCCATACTCGATTCCAAAAAGGCTTCTTGAGGGTATTCGGGTCATTTTACCCTTACCCGATTTGAAAAGCTGTTCACAAAAGTTCCAATAAGGATATTTCGGTTATTTACTGAATACCAGATTCCAAAAGTTTCCATAAAATATTCCAATAAGGACATTTGGATCATTTTCCAAATACCTGATTTCCAACGAAACTTATTTCAAGAAATCTAAAATTCTAATCCTAAAAGAAGATTAATTCAAAGTTTCCAATCATGTTTCCATAAATGTTCTAATAAAGGCATTTTAGCCAATTCATGAATAGCCTAGTCTAAAAATTGCCATTTTTTGAAAATCCTAAGTATTTAATAAAAAAAAAGAGACTAAATTCACAAAATTCATGCTTTAATTACCCGTTAAGGTTTCCAAGCTAATTATGATGTTGATTCGAGCCCAAGATGGCATATTTTCTCTTAAATATATTTAGGTATTTCCAAAATGGTGTAAAACGTAGCATTTCATGGAAAAATAAAGCATACTAGGTTTCAAAAGGTTTTAGAAGTCAAAGGGACTCACCTCGTGTCCCAAATGAGCTTTTATCGTTCACGTGCCGTTCAACTACCGTTTTTACCGTTTCCAACGTGTTGTTGGTCATTTACCGATAAATCTATATCAAATATCGTTTTTATGTTCAGTTGTGTTTGGTCGAAAAGTAGTCGATGGTTTGCCGACGTCCAACCGACGTACCCAATGGTTAGCCAACGTTCAGCTTATGTGCCAGACGGTTAGCCGATGTTTAGCCGATGGCTAAGAAAACGCTCAACAATCGTTCATGTCATTTTTTTGTCGTTTGTTCATTTCTTCCAATTTTATTTTCTATATCATTCCTCTCTTCATGAACAAGGAATTATCTTCTTGTTTCTAATTCATTTCATCCCAAAATCGCACAAATAGTTCCTCTTAAGTTCATTCATTTCCCAACCAAAATTCTGGGATTTCCTTGATACATAATTTTGTTTCGTGCATAATTTTCAATCCATAACTCCGATTGAGCTCTATGATATATCAAAATAATTGTAAGACTCTTAACTTTAATTATGTGTAAGTCCTTTTTTGAGTTCAGATTTTCTTGACACAAAGTAGAGGCAAAAACAGTCACAGTAGTTTCACCCTAACTAAAAAATTCATGTTATCCTTTGATTTCCTTTAATCTTTAACACCTCGAGAACATTAAATTCATTCAATTTTTCCTTCAAATCATCTTTGATCCTCCAATTTTTAGATTCCAACAACTCATAAAAGTCATGTTTATTCAACACAAATTCAATTCCTTCAATCAAAAGTTATAATAATTCATCCTTCTAACCAATTAACTCCCATTTTCATTCCATTTTGATCATCATCTCATCAACCAAGATCAATCCTTTGAACTATCATGAAAATCCATTCCTTCATCACACGAAACATCATCCATAAATCCCCTAGGCAGCCGACACACGTAATCACACACAAAGTTTATACCCTAGCTTTTGATCAAAAATCAAGATATGAAAAATCATGTTTCATGTTAACATTTACATCAAAATAATCACCATTCACCCAACAACAACTTTAATTCTAGCAAAGTAAGGTTTTACCTTGTGTATAGAGCTCTTTTGTGTGATTGCTCCAAGAAACTCTAAAAAACAAACACATTTCTTTTGCTAATTTTTTTTCTCTTATTTTTCTACCTTCAAATTGCCAAAATTCTGGCTGTAAAGTAGCCTTCTCACCGCCACACTTCATCAGAATTTTGGCCAATTAATTTCTAATTCAATTAATTGTATATGGTTTCCATGTTGGTGTGTTCCAATCACATAATTACACACCATTTCTCTTGGTTTTCTTCCTTAAATTTTCCTCTTCGCTTCACTCTTGTGGTTGCTGAATTTCTGGCTATTTTTCCAGCCATTCCACTGCCTCTTCATGGTCAAATATTGGCCACTTAAATTGCATAAAACACAAATTAAATGGCTCCGCAAATAATGTGTTCCAATCACAATTAAACACATCATTCATTTATTTATTTTGTAATTCCTTAATTCCATATGCCTTGCATGAATTCTCCGTGCAACCTCTCATAAGTTGACACATGTTCATGGCTACCAATCACAAAACACCACACAGACCATTTCTTTTAACTGTGATTTTACTTTTTCTCTGAAATAATTAAAATTCAAGTCCGAAATGGAAAAATATTTTATTTTACTATTCAACTCCAAAAATTCCACTGAATCTATTGGTAATACTTAAATTCTTTAATTTTTTTTTCTCAGTTTGGTCAAATTCACCTTCAAAATTGCAGATGTGGTCAAAATGACGAAACTACCCCCGATTAACTTAAATCTCACCAAAACGTGCGTTTCATCGCACTGATCAATTCTCGTTCTTAGTGTACCCTCAAATTCTTATTTTATTAACAGTAGTAGCCTTTTGAAGATTTAGGGTACGAGAATAACAAATTTAATAATTACATCCAGGTCCTATCAAAATGTTTTTATACCAAAACATTCGTTTCATTATACTGATCATCTTTTGTTCGCCATTGATACAATTCTCATCCTATTATAAGTAGTAGCAAATCGAAGGTAAAATATAGGGTATTACAATCTCCCCTCTTTACAAAAATTTTGTCCTCGAAATTGGCTTACACTTGGAATAATTCCGGATACTTCTTTAACATCTTCGCTTCCGTTTACCAGGTTGTGTTTTGCACTGGATGATGATTCCATAACACTTTTACAAATGGGATTTTCTTATTCCGCAAATTCATTTTCAGCATACTCCTAGATCTTAATAGGCTTTTCTTTATACCTCAAGCTTGGTGTCATCTCAATAAGCTCTTCATTCAAAACGTATGCAGGATTAGCTATATACTTCTAAAGTTGGGAAACATGAAATATGTTGTGAATACCTTGAAGCTCTATTGGTAACTCTAATTGATAAGCCAACTTGCCAATCCTATCGACAATAGGAAATAGTCCAACAAACCTAGGTGCCAACTTCTTCTCTTATCATCTGGTTCCTGATTGCCACTATGGAGTCAACTTCAAGAATATATGATCTCTTTCTACAAACTCCAAATCTATCATGTGTCGATCCACATAGCTTTTTTATCTACTCTGAGCTACCTCCAACTTGATTTTGATCATTTTCACAACCTGTCGAACTTTTTCACGATCAAAAGCATCCTGTTCGCCTGTTCTCTGTCCTAAACTTTTCCAATACAACGAGGACTAACATTTCCTTCCATATAAAGCTTCAAATGAGGCCATTCCAATTGTTGATTGATAACTATTATTGTATGTGAATTCTGCATACGCTAAATTATCAATCCACTTAGTTCCAAAATTTAAGGCGTAAGCCGGTAACATATCTTCCAAAACTCTATTCACTCGTTCGGTCTATCCATCCGTTTGTGGGTGCGCTGTTGTGCTGAAATTTAATGTTCTCCCATAACTCTACTGCAATTTAGTCAAAAACTTCGAAGTAAATCTAGGATCTTGATCTGACATAATACTAAAGGGTACTCTAAGTAGTCTGTTTACTTCCTCCAAATAAATCTTACTTAACTTCTCTAAAGAATTTTACTGGTTGATGGGAATGAAATAAGCAGGCTTAGTCAGTCGATTCACTATCACCTATATGGTATCTTGCTGTCCTACTGCCATGGGAAATCATGTAATGAAATCTATGGTAATTTCAAACCATTTTTCACGATGGAGTAAGTAATAGTTGTAATTACCCTCCAAGTCATTGCTGATCTGCTTTCACCTACTAACAAATTAAACATCAAGCCACAAAGTTTGAAATGTCCTTCTTCATACCAATCCACTAATATCACCATTTCGAGTCCTGATACACCTTTCCTACTCCTGGATAGATGGTATACTTACTTCGATATGCCGCTATTAAAATGTCTTGTCTTATTGCAGATTGTTTCGGAATACAATATCAATCTCAATAATGAATAACCCCATTATTATCCTTTTGAAATTCACCTCCTCCCTTACTCGTCTCTTTTTGTACCAACTTTTGCAACTCTTCATCTTTATCTTGCTCTCCCTTCAACTGTTGTAGGAAAGCAGGTTGAATGGAGATATTACCCATTCTTATTTCTCCATTTACTGCAAATGCGTCCAATTCTGTAATTTGTATCATCCGAAGAGTTAATAAATTCGCCTTCCTATTAAGGGCATCTGCTACTATATATTTTTTTTCCAAGATGATTTTAATTAGATACCGGAATTCTTTCAAAAATTCCATCCACCTACATTGCCTCATGTTCAAATCATTTTTGGGTAAAAACATATTTCAAACTCTTATGGTTGGTGAAGACTTTAAACTCAACTCTATACAAATAATATCTCCATTTCTTAAGAACAAACACAATAGTTGATAACTCCAAGTCATGAGTGAGGTATTTTTCCTCATGGGGCTTTAATTTCCTGGAAATATAAGCTAACACTTTTCTCTCCTACATCAATACTTCTCCCAATCCTTCTTTTAACGTATCCATGTACACGTCATAAGGTTTGTTCATCATTGGCAATGCCAAAATAGGAGTAGAACTTAACCTTTTCTTCAGTTCTTGGAAACTTCTCTCACACTTCTCGGTCCAAACATAAGGAACTTTTTTTGAGTGAGTTGAGTCAAATGTGAAGTTATCTTAGAAAATCCCTCAATAAATCTTTGGTAATATCCTGTTAATCCCAGAAAACATCGTATTTCAGTTAGAGTATCAGGACGTTTCCAATTGGTTACCATTTTGACTTTTGTAGGATCTACCATAATCCCGTCTTTGGATATCATATGTCCCAAGAATGCTACTTCTAGTAGCCAAAACTCATACTTACTAAATTTCTCATATATTTTGGTCTCCCGTAACTTCCCGAATACTTTCCGAATGTGTTGGTCATGTTCTTGAGGATTCTTAGAATATACCAGGATATCATATATGAATATAACAACAAAACTATCTAAGTAAGGCTAAACCATATGGTGCATCAAGTCCATGAAAACAACGAGTGCATTGGTAATGCCAAAGGGCATCACTATAAACTCAAAATATCCATATCGTGTGTTAAATACAGTTTTCGGTATATCCTCCTCCCAAATCCAAACTTCTTAATATCCCTGCCTCAAGTCGAACTTCGAAAAGCATCCTGCTCCTTGTAATTGGTCAAACAATTCATCAACCATAGACAATGGATATAACACCCCACTACCTACGTATCTTATTAGGGCTGGGGATGTCGCCCCGTCTTTAGGACAAGAGGTCTTTTTAATTATGACTCACAAAAGAAAGGAAATTAATAATCCAAATCAAATTTATTACAACTTAAATGATACATGAACAATTCCCAAGAAAAGAATAGATGTCTGCTAGAGTCTCCCAAATGAAATACATGGGAAAAGAAATAAGCCTTCAAAACAAGACAATCTTTAATTAATAACCTTCATAGTAGGACTGACCTGAAAACATGGTATAAAAGATGGTGAGACATAAATCTCAGTGAGCCCGTGTGTGCTTTAAGTGTTTCAGGTAAAACAGTTCATGTATGCAAATTGAGAAATTTTCATAAAAGAAAGTGCTGGCAAGCCTTAAATAAATTTCACAAATGAAGAGTGGTATTTCCCTTTCAAATCATACATATATACAATAAATACAACCACTCACAAAAGGTAGCTATAGCACCACACTTTATGCACCATGACAAAAAAACATTCAGGATGCCACACTTTGTGCATACTAAAACAAGGTATGTGTCTGGCTTATCGGGTGAGATATTCCTTCATCTCTACACCCAAACTTACCGGTTGTCTATTCTGAAAATACACAGTCTACTTGACTGAACTTGCTAGCTCGGACCAGTACGACCTACAGGACTAGCATCCTATCTGGGAAGAACTTACCCCTCAGAGGTGGCCACCTACTAAGAGACTTATCCTAACCTTTCAAAGATTAGTCCTAGTGATGCGTATGGATTTGGGTATAAAAATCATATAAAAACTAAGCACATTCCCAATCAAGTTTACATTAAAACATTAAACCCAAATTACACATATGAGCAAGCGTACTCATCATTAATATAGCATAGGGTTCAAACGAGTGTCGATCCCCAATGAACAAGTATACATTAATCACCTTTCTTTCATTGTTTAACCGACTCGATAAAGTGAAAAAGAAACTAATTCACCCAAAAGATGCATTAAACACAATCCTTGATTAAATTTCTATATTCTGCAAAATTAAAACATGAAATTAACCAATAAATTCATATTCTGGCAGACATCAATTAACCTTTAATTACTTTATTCTTCTCAATCAACCTCTTTTTCAAACAAGTTAATGGAAAGAAACAACAAATCAATCTCGTAATAGGCACAAGTAATTAAATACCAAGAAGAACAATTAATTACTCAAAAGATCAAATAACCCTAAAAAGCAAGAATATCTAAAACAATGTCAAATTACAATAAAACAATTAACATATCATTGTCCAAGAAAAAGAAAACAAAGTAAAAGAAAGCACTCATAGACAGGCCTCATTCTTCTTCCTTTGAAGATCTTCTTGCACAACCCTCCTTGAATTGAAGAATTCCTCCTTTGATTTGAGTGATTTTCTATGATAATCAATGAATTCTCCTATTTTTCCTTGTGTTTTCCATCTATTTATAGGCTTGGAAAGTGCCTAAACTCGTTGGTGTAATGTTTTGGGCCGAGTAGAAGTAGGAAAGTACTAAAACTCCACAGATTACCACAAACCTCGTAGAAAAATCAAAGCTTCGCCTTTTCCTCAGAGCACAGCCGGTGCTGCCTTGGCTCTCGGAGCTGACGCCAGTTGTGTTCTAGTTCTCTACTCGTTCGCCGATTTTTCGAATTCTGCACAATGTATTCCAGCATGCAGCCGGCGCCGGCTTGGCTACTGGAGCCGGAGCCGGTTCCACTCTGTTTTGCTCTATTTTGACAATTTTTTTGTTAGATTGTATGCCCTCTTAGACTAGGTTTCTGATGTAAAATCGAATATTTTAATGAAAGAATTTATTTTCAGAAATTGTTTGTGAATTTACTTTTTGTTTGTGCACGATTTTCGTTTGGAACAGACCCATTGTGTTTAAATAAGTGATCCATGTGAATGGTGGTCTTTCACAGTAAGGTATGGATCACGGGTTATTTAACACATATATATTTGTTCTTAACCTATTGATAGACTAGGAACCTCATCATGTTTAGGTTATTATGTTATGAATTCCAAATGGGGAATGGCTTACCTTTAGCCAGTGGGTAGTCCACTCACTTCATGACATAAGCGTATTTCGAATACGTAGAATAGGACCTGTAGTAGTGGTTTCTCAAAGTACTATATGGTAGAAACCTAGACTACTACTGCTACAGCGTGGACTAGTACTTTACGACTTGAGTATGAGTTGGTGGTCTAGCGAAGCTGGAAGCATATACTTTGATTTGCTGTAGTTGAGATTCTATCGTAGGGCCAATATACTTGCATGTTGGGTATGTGTGACTAGTTAGTTAAGACAGACTTATATAAGATAGTTTCTGCACTATATCGCCCCTTGTGGTTGTCCGAATGGTCTAAATTATCCAAGGCCCTGGGAAACATGACTTGGATGTTTGCTTTAGGGTAGCTCCCTTAGAAAGCGGAAACACTCCAGGAAGTGTGGACCATTGGACTAGAAGCCTAAGGATGGTAGATGTCATTTAGGGGGGTGTTAGTACACTTCTTCCTCTCTAAATGTACGGCAATGTGTAGAGGGGTATTTTAGTCATTTCACCTGTAGGTCGGAGACTTTACGAATGCAGCATTGTCCTTGGGATCAATATTTCCTTATGGTGATATTAGGAAATATTTAAAATGCAAAATACAGCTATTTATATAGCAAGGGTATTTTGGTCATTTTAGTAGCCAAGGCGATGTGTCTTTTTGGTCCTCGGGATAGCCCATAAGTCCTAACTACTTATGGGTTGAGGAATTGGTCTCAGTTGAAGAGGATTTTATTTTATTTTGTTTTATTTTATTTTATTCAGGAAGTCTAATTTATTATTGGACTGGAATAAATAAATAAATAAATAAAATAGGAGTTGAGAGAAATTAATTATCTAGTTTATTTGGTTAATTAATTATTCAGGGCCTAGGTCTAGTATGAATAATTAAGAAATTAACCTGGGCTTAAACTAGGGGAAATAATTAATGTTTAATTATTTATTGGGTTATTTATATAGGCCAAAGAAATAAATAATTAAAGATGAATTATTATGGTTCATTTGGGCTCATTAATTATTTATTGGGTAACTTATGTAAGCCCAGGAAATAAATAATTAATATTTATTATTTTGGGCCTTTTTGGGTCCAAGAAAAATAATAAATATTTTTCTAGCCCAATAGCTTGAACCTTAGGGTTTTTCCCAGATACGGTCAAGAGGAGTTTAGGGTTAGGCCAAACTGATTCTTAGGATATCATCCGGGTGTTTTGGAATCCCGGGGATATGTTTATCAGATATTGAGAGACCTAGTTAAGGCTAACTTATAAACAACTCTTTGGAAAAGAAAAAACCCTAATTTTTCCCTTAGCCTCACAAGACTCACGTCACTCTCTCTCTGGCAGCTCATGTTTTTCCCTCTCCCTCCTCTGTGGTTTCTTCTTGTTCTTGGCTAAGCAATAGCATAAGAACCAAGGGGTTTTGAGACCGTTCCTCTTCACTATAGTGTTCACCAACTAGAGGTTAGGTTGAGGAATATCTCGAGAGTTGAAGAGCTAAGCGTTAATGCAAACAAGGCGAAGTAGAAGGCTAGCGGGTGTTCAACCGGAAGCTCCTTCAAGTGTGCAAAGCGAGGCGATTCCAGCTGTTCTATCTGTTCCTACGCAACCTAGGAGGGTTAAGGAACGCAAATGTATAATCTTCACGCTTCCGCATGGCCTTTAAGGCTCGCGTTTTATTTTTCTCTAATTTTTTTAACGTACAGAGCATGCCCCTGTTTTTCGTTTTCCCTCATTTTTATCATCTCGAAGTTCATATCAATAGTGCATGGCCGGTGCCAGTTCCTCTATCCTGGCCAGCGCCGCCTCTATTCTGTTTTGTGACATTTTTGCTTTGTTTTATCCCAAAAATCTAAAATAATGAACAAAATACCTTTCTAAGGGTAAAATCTCAAATATGAAGGAATATGACTAGTTATTGAACAAAATGTATCACAAAAGAACCTCAAATAACTATGAAAAATATGACTAATTTAGCCCCTATTATATTCCCCCACACTTAGCTCTTTGCTTGTCCTCAAGCAAAGTATCAAGAATAAGTAGGAAAACACAAGGTTTCATCAAATCACTCAATCAATTTCAAAACAATATCTCTAACGCTTTTTTCATTCAAGAACATAAAACACATAATACTACATCTTTCACAACAAATGCCAGACTTGTGTAAGTGATAAATGACTTAGTAGAACCATCTCAAAACGTAACAATATTCTCAAACCATTGGAAAGAATTTAGTTAAAAAAGAATATGCATTCCATAAGCTTACTTTTCATACACTCTCTCCACTAATCCGAGACATATCATGATTCTACTTAGGTCAAGTACGACTTTCAAGCTTGTAATGTAAGGCTAAAGGCTTATAATGTAGCTTATCAAACGAAAGATATAGGAGATTCAAATATCAAAGAAGCTGAGAGTTCGCAAGAAAGGGATAAACAAAATGAATCAATAATTTTCAACTCTTCTATTCCAGAAATCAATCAAACCCTAACCTTATTCGGCAATTTCAACTCCACTCAAGCAAATCCTACATTTTTTCCTTTTTCTTTTCTTTTTTTTCTTCATCAACTCTTCTATATTTCTTTCACAAAATCACCCAAATTTTCAACAATGGTGTCAAGTACTTTATATGAACTTAACTTTTACAGCTCAATCACCACCCCTTTTGTGATCTTTCGTCTCTTTTTTCCTTTCAAAAAATTTTCTTTTCTTTCTTTTCTCTCTTCTTTTCACTCTTACTGCTGCTTTTCTTTTCTTTCTCAATTTCTTTCTTTCTATCTTTTCTAGCAGCCGTTTCTTTTCTTTTCTTGTTTTCAATCTCTCTTTTCTTTTTCTTCTCTTTCTTTGCCTTTTCCATCTCAACGCAACTATTGATACATGACTGACAGTAACGAGTCATGATTTTTCTCCCAGTATTCTTCCTCAACATTCTCTTACATATACTTTCATCCATCAAGAGTATAAAGATTTGAAAAATTATTCAAACTCTCAGAAACAAGCAATGGACAAAGTACGATAACGGGTTTTAAAGAAAGAAATCAACAATTTAGGCTCAAAATAGGCACTAGGGATAATATAACAATAGGTAGGTTTGAAAAGCTCAAACTATCCAAAGAAGACCTATTACCGTCATCCCTAAGTTAAATTATGATTGTCTTTCTTATTTCGCCTCGAGAGATATTCAAGTAAGTTCTAGAATGCTCAATGAATTTTAATAGAAAAACAGGTTTAAAAATAATACAAAGTATTTGATCAAGAACTACTTCGTCCAAGTAAGTGCAAAAAGTCATGCATAAGCCATAAATGATCTAGAACATATGCTCTATAATCCATCATAAAGACACGCACTAAAAATATAGTTTGAAATCTCAAAGAAAATCAGAAAAAAAAAATTAAAAATTTTTGCTCACATTTTTTTTTCTTCCAAGAAGGCTAAAGTATATGCATAGAAGAATTGTCAATCAAATCACTCCCCCATACTTAAACTGGACATTGTCCTCAATGGCCAACTAAATAGAACAAGAATTAAACAATGCCATGGGACCAAAATTAAATGGGAAAAGAGAAGAAAGAAATTACTTCCATGATGGAGTAGTTCCAATTTTCCAAATTTTGTGTTCAAAATAAAATTGATAAAATTTTGGACAAGGTATATCACCAAACCACTCTCCCATACTTAAATTGGACAATGTCCTCATTGGCAAAAATTAAACACAAGAAATCATCTCCAAAGGGACTAAAAATAATAAGGGGTTAGAAAGTTTAAGTAATACTGCCCAAGTGCAATAATGCTCCAATAGATATCCAAACTTGAGGTAAAGAGAAGGGCTTGTCTAAGAGGGCTTGATTCCTGCAAAACAAAACACAAATAAAAGCACAAGAAAAATAATAATAAAATAAAAAAATACCTAAATAAAAGAAAATAAACTAAAGAAAAAGACTCAAAAAATAAAATAAGAATAAAAATAAAAATAAAATAAAATAAAGCAAAAACTTTTTACACTCATTATGCTTCCTCCTCAAACCTTTTGAAAAGAAATTAAAGCTTAAAATAAAAGATAGGCATGGTGAATGTAGAATGAAGAGAGGTTTTTGAAAAATAGAAGGTTTATGAAAATAATTTTTCTTCCTAAAGCAAAACACATACAACCTCATTTCTCTAACATTTCTTTAGACACACAAATATTATTGTCAACATATAAGTACACATGATTTCTAAAGAATGCATCAAGCTTGAAATCACCTTTTAACCCTTCGAAAGATTTGTTATAATTGAAATTCCCCTTAGAACGTAACAATTGAGTTCTTAAAGATGGGATCAAGAAAATCCTTACTTTTCAAGGCATAGTCTACAAAAACTAAGTTACCTCCCTGAAATTGGGGTGAAGGATAGAATTCGTCAACATCCTCAAAGGGTTTCTTATGATGTAGCATTGAAAGATCCAACTCCTTGAGGCATGATAAATTTAACACAACATTGTTTGGATCCTTGTTCTCCAAGAATTGAGAGGAATTTAAAAAAAAAAAAAATCAGGTGATGAAGAGAGATTAAAATTATTAGCATGTAGAATAGAATTGAATACCTCATTTTCCACATTGTGCAATTGGTCCTCATATCCTCTCTCCTTTCCTTGGAGATTCTCTTGTTCAAGCATATAGGCCTTTATGGCATCCTCAAACAACTTGGCTAGTTGTTTTCTTTGATAGCTCAATCGTTGAGATGCTTCTTCATGCTACTAAACAGATCAATTTGTATTGGCAACAAAAGAATTCACCAATGTTATTAATGACGTCCCATTAAGAACATCAATGCGAGTTTGTAATCTTGCCAATCTAGCATCATTGTAACTCTTTTAATTTTGTGCCCAAAAATAGTTGTCTATGATGATATCAACATCGCACAAAAAAAAAAAGAAAAATAAACAAAAATAATAGAGAAACAAAGAAAATAAAAAAAAACAAAAAGTTAAAAGCAAAGAATCGAAAAAATATAGAAAAGAAAAACATACACATTAGATATATTCGCAAGCTACCTAAAAAAAAAAAGTTAGTGGTATTTAGAATACAACATGAAGTATGTTAGTCAATTAAGTCAAAGTTAGTAAATTAGATTACAAGAGACAAAAGATACAAAAGATGGAACCTTTTTGCAAAAAGAACAATTGTACAAATTTACATATTCACATAGTTAAATCAACAAAATCCAAGCTTTCATGCTATTGTTCCCCAGCAACGGCGCAAAAAACTTGATGCGTATGGATTTGGGTATAAAAATCATATAAAAACTAAGCACATTCCAAATCAAGTTTACATTAAAATGTTAAACCCAAATTACACATATGAGCAAGCGTACTCATCATTAACATAGCATAGGGTTCAAACGAATGTCGATCCTCAAGAAACAAGTATACATTAATCACTTTTCTTTCATTGTTCAACCGACTCGATAAAGTAAAAAACAAATAAAAAGAAAAATAAAATAAAATAAAAATAAAATATATAGATGTCAAGGATGGAGAATTATGTAACTCAAGCCATTGTTTAGACAAACATGATCTTAAAGAACCCAACCATTATCATAACTAATCATTCCCTTGGCATCATGAAGGATTAAGATAGACTCACTTCTTTTTCAATCCATGAAATCACTATCTCCTAGAGAAATTAGCATCATATATTCTGTCTCAACTAATTCACCCAAAAGATGCATTAAACACAGTCCTTGATTAAATTTTCATATTTTGGCAAACTTAAAATATGAAATTTATCAATGAATCCATATTTTGGTAGACAACAAGTAACCTTTAATTGCTTTGTTCTTCGCAATCAACCACTTTTTCAAGTAAGTTAAAAGACAACAAATATGAAACTAATGAATTGAAACCACCATCAACCTCTTTTTCAAGCAAATTAATGGAAAGAAACAACAAATCAATCACGTAATAGGCACAAGTAATTAAATACTAAGAAGAACAATTAATTACTCAAAAGATAAAATAACCCTAAAAACCATGAATATTTAAAACAATGTCAAAGTACAATAAAACAATTAACATATCATTGTCCAAGAAAAAGAAAACAAAGTAAAAGAAAGCACTCATAGACAAGCCTAATTCTTCTTCATTTGAAGACCTTCTTGCACAACCTTCCTTGAAATGAAGAATTCCTCATTTGATTTGAGTGATTTTCTATGATAATCAATGAATTCTCCTCTTTTTCCTTGTGTTTTCCATCTATTCATAGGCTTGGGAAGTGCCAAAACTCATTGGTGTAATGTTTTGGGCCGAGTAGAAGTAGGAAAGTACTAAAACTCTACAGATTACCAAAAATCGTGTAGAAAAATCAAAGCTCTGCCTTTTCCTCAGAGCACAACCGGCACCGCCCTGGCTCTTGGAGCCAGCACTGGTTCCAATCTATTTCACTCTGTTTTGACAATTTTTTGTCTGCTCGAAGTTTGTGTCAACAGTGCATGGCCGGTGTTGGTTCCTCTGTCCTGGCCGGCGCAACCTCTATTCTGTTTTGCGACGTTTTTGCTTCGTTTTACCCCCAAAATCTGAAATAATGAACAAAATACATTTCCAAGAGTAAAATCTCAAATATGAAGGAATATGACTAGTTATTGAACGAAATGTATCACAAAAGAACCTCAAATAATTAGGAAAAATATGACTAATTTAGCCCCTATCACCTAGTAGTCTACTTTTATTGAGTACTCAATGTTATGTTCATCCAACTTGGGAAAAGAAAGATCATACAATGATTCTCTTTGAAATAGCAATTATGGTTTCCAAAATTCTTGTCAAAGTTGGTTTTTAGAAAAAGTTTAGCATTTTGTATTAAATTGCTTATTCAACTTTAAATGGTTTACTTGACTGAAAAGAAAAGAAAAATTGTCCATAATTGCATTCATAGTACAATTCATCGTATACATCATGTTTGACTTGCCAAGGTAACTTTGATATTCAAACAGCTTTATGCAGGAACTTACCCGATCTTTTACTCTTATTGGGTACGAAAGCTTCCCAAGTTAATTCAAGGCAACCTAACCCCGCCTGGGGTAAATACAGGGTATAAGTCTAACATCTTAACAACACTTGCCTTAAATAAATAACTCTTAGGTCAACTAGCTACACCAACATCTAATTATGACAAAAAGCCTTAAGCTTTAACACTAGTTGATAAATTATTTTATAAAATAAAATTAACTTGATAAGTTAAAATAAATAAGTGTTATAAATAAATAATAAATAATAAATTATAATATTAACTATTTATTAACAAATAATAAATAATGAGTAATATTGATAATAAATGAAATTAGTAATAAATAATGAGTATTATCAATAATAAATCTTAAATAATATTGGTAATATATAATATTATTGTAAATAATAAGTAATATTAATAATAAATTATACTTAATTTTAATAATAAATAATAAATAACAAATAACAAATAAATTAATAATAAATAAATTATTCCTATATAAATAATATTTATGAGTGTAAATAAAAGTTTTAGGAAGGCTAACTAATAATAATATGAATATAAAAGGCATTTGATATTAATTCATTCCAATATATTTAATTTATATTTAATAAAAATATTCTATTTATTTATCTAATAAAATAATACTATTTTAAATAATCTTCAATTTTGAAACTACTTTGTGTTTTTGGAATTTAGCAAATTAAATAAAATAATTATATTAATTATATTAATAGTAATAATGATAGCAAGAATAATTCTAAAAATAATAAAGGTAGTTCTTACAATAATTTTATTACTAGAGAAAATCCATATACATATTCATACACACATGGATCTAACAAATAACATGTCGATCTATCCAAAAATAGACTTGAATTAACATATATCACAACAAGGATGATATTCTACTAGGTATAATATTATCTATGGATTTATTGAAAAATAATATCATGAAGGCCTAATCAACAATGGTGGCATAATGACTATCATACATCAAAAAATTTATAAAGCTCTTAATCATAATGAACATATAGTGATCCTAAAGCATAATCCATAAGTCACAACATTCATTCCAATTCTCATGTCTTAAATCCATTCCCTTCACCTAGATACATACCTTCAACCCCACATTATTTTATCCACCTATCAAATCCATCATCTAAGAGTCTTGTCTTTGAGAATTTAAAGAGGAAATCAAGAAAGAAATACTTGATTTGATGAATGTTAGATGAATGTATTGCCTTGCTTAATGGAGGTCCTTGAGTGCTTGAGAGTCCTTCCTTGGTTGAAATTTGTCCAAGAATGGCCATCCAAGTTTCGACCAAGACAGAGAGAGAAAAATAGAGAGAAAGAGATTAGGATGATATTGAAATAGTGATGATGAGATGAAGAAGGTCCAAGGTGTTTAAAGTTACCTTCTTGATATTCTTCTTGTTCTTGACAAAAAAGATGTGTTTGATCTGAATGGAAGATCAACTTTAGTGTTTTTGATGTTATAGAGTGGCCTAGGAGTGAGTAAGGACCGAATCCTAGTTAGTTTGAAAGTTCTTGGAGTGATTTGGGACGTATAGAGGTGATTAAAGGTTAAAGAAGCTTAGTGTGTGTTCTTAAGAGAAATTGAGAGAGAGAGTGATTTTGTGTGTGTTTGTGAATGATGGCTGAATGGCTTAGCTTAGGGGAGGCTTTTGGTTATCCAAGAAGGAGAGCGAGTGTTTCAGCTTTGGGCTGGATGAAAATGGCTGAACTAGCTATGATTTGACCATGGAATGGAGAGTTGTTTCAGCTTTGGGCTGGCTGAAAATGGCTGTGGAATAGCAAAGGAATTTTTGGTTTTATTATATAGTTAGGTGAGTGTTTAATGGAACAAAAATCTGAAATTTAATTTGAAGTTTGAATAAATTTGAATGGTGAAGATAGGAGTGTTTTGAGGTATGTTAATGGAGTTCTAATGATTAAGGTAGATGGAGAAGACAAGGGGTTCTGTCCATAGCTGCATTATGGCCGAAACATGGTGAAGTTTGATGAAGAAAATTAGCCTTAGAATTGAATAGGCAAAGCTGGAAAAAAATTCTGGAACTTAAGCTAAAGAACTCTTAGGATTTGAAATAGTTTTGTGCAGAATTTTTGGTCTTCTTTAGAACGATTTTGCAGCTAGAATTTAGGGGTGTTTGAAGGTCCATTAATGGTAGTTTTCCAGCTACCATCTTGAAGAAGAAAGAAAAAAGTTTTAGGTGTTCTTGAGCACTAACGAATGGCTCCATGATCATGTTCAAAGATTGCTTGTTTGCTGGAAAAAAATTCTGGTTTGGTGTAGTTTGTAAGGCTGCAAAATTCTAGAGTGTTTCAGCTTTCATCTTCACACAAGATGGTTGGTTCTTTGCAAGAATTAGGTAGAGAAAGCTTGCTGTAAATTTTGAAAACCATCCATGAAGAAAATCTGAAAATTTTCCAGATTTTAACCAAAAACAAGAAGATAATGAAGTTCTTGAAGGAATAAACATGGTGATTTAATTGAGAACCTCTTTCTATTTCTCCTCCACAGTTTTGGCCAACCTCCTATCCCACAATAGTTGGAATATTTTTGAAATTCCAAGAAAGGAATTATCCAAGACTTTTATGGATATAAAAATGAATTAAAGAATTAAGAGTAGTTTAAATTCAAAGAGGTTAGGATAAGGCTTACAAAAATAATGGAGACAAAAATTCTTCTAGAATTCTTTTTAGGACAAGATCACATGGTTAAAACATTACCATTGTGTCTCCCCTAAGACAACATTCCTAGGAATATAAAAAAGAAGAAAATTCAAACATTAGTTAAGATAAATATGAATAAAACTTGGGTGATAGAATTTAAACTCAAGACCTTAGAGATTAAATCATAAAGCTCTAACCATTTAACTACACTAACTCTTGTTCTAATTTTCTCAATCAAATCCTCTTCTTATCTAAGTCTCAAGCCATTTTCCTATTTTGACCTCAAGTAAAATTACATTTTTATCCTTTTTACTCAACAAGCACAAATAAATCATACAAACCACAATTCTAAGCCATACAAAATCATTCAAGGAATATATTTTATGCAAGATGATATGATATGTACCCCATCCTTCTTATTCTAGGGTAGGTTTAGGTGGGGTTTTATAATGGATATTTATTCTTTATCGTCACTGCATTTAACCCTTGATAATCTATACACATCCGTAGTGACCTATCTTTCTTCTTAACAAACAATACAAGTGCTCCCCAAGGTGAAATACTAGGCCGAATGAATCATTGCTCCGTTAAATCTTATAATTGTTTCTTAAACTCCTGTAGTTCTGTAGGTGCCATTTTATAAAGAGTTCTTGAAACTGGTTTTGCCGTTGGGACTAAATCAATAGAAAACTCTGCTTCTCTCTCCGATAGTAATTCTTTCAATTCTGTTGGAAATACATCCAAATACTTGTTTACCATAGGAATGTCCTTGGATTTCTTAACATCTCATCACTTATTAATCACATAAGCCAAGTATCCAGTACACCCTTTCCTAATCATCTTTTGGGCCTTGAGTCATGATATAAAAGCATTACTTTTCCTTTCAGCCTCGCCTACAAATTTCAATATAAGTTCCTAGGCTGACAGAATTGTACTAATTTATGTCTACAGTTAACTTGAGCATGATACTGAGATAGCCAGTCCATGCCCAAGATAGCATTGTAGTTCTCTATGTGCAAACATATCAAATCTCCTTCTAATATTTTATTCTCTACCAAAATCTTACATTCCTTATGTATTTTTTTACTATTCATTTGTTTTCCCAATGGGCTACTAAAAATCATTTCATATGAAGTTTCTTCCCCTTTAACCCCCACAGTATTAAGAAATGAATTAGCAATAAAGGAATGCATAGAGTCAGAATCTATCAATACTTTAGCATCATGATAAAAAATAAGAAGCGTACCTTCCACTACTCTTGCATGATTATTTGTCTTCTCCAGTGTAACAACTCGAGCATTCACTTGTGGTTTGCCAGGTCCTGGTCTAGAGGTAGAAGCCTGTCCTAGATTCTCTCTTCTTAATCCTGGCCTCTATCCTTGATTGTTTCCCCTTGGTTGACTCCATCCTCCTATCCTTTGAGGGTGAGGGAAATTGAAAATCTTATGCCTTACCTCTCCATAGTTGTAACATCTAAAAGACTGTTGTCCTCTAGTTAGGCCTCCCCTCCTCTGTATTTTTCTTTTCTTCTGCCATCGGTGCCCTTCAAATTGTTTCTGATTCATACCCCAAAATCCACATTGATTTCTCTCACCTGCCTGTTTAATGTCAGCCATTTTTATCCTGGAAGCCATCTCTACTACAGCTTTATAACTGGTGGGAGCTATTCTTGTCAGTACTCTTTTCAACTCTGGCTGTAGGCTTTTCATGAAACATCTAATCTTGTCTATCTCTGAATGTACCAGAAGTGGGCAACATTTCGACAGTCTAGTGAATTCAGTGGCATACTAACCCACAGTACGACCTCCCTGTTGAAAAGTTTGAAATTTGTCCTCCTTCCTTTCTACTACCCAACTGGGAATAAACTCTTTCTTGAATCTGGCTTTGAAGTCCATCCACTCCCACTCCCGTTGATCAATTTCTCTTGTCCACCAATCTCGGGCAGGTCCCTTTAGCTGAAATGTGGTAAGTTGTACTTTTCTCTGCTCTGAGTAATTCAGAGCTACAAAAATCTTCTCCATTTGTTCGATCTAGTTTTCAGTCTCTTGTTCCGAATTAGGTCACCCTTGAAATTGCGGAGGGTGAAATTTCAAAAAATGTTCAAAAGCTTAATCCGATTCAAATTCACTTTTTTGACTCCCCTTCTCATATTCTCATTCATTCTAGCATTCTCAATTGCTCTGGTGGTAGCCTCAATCAACTGTTGAATAGTGTCAGTTATTTTTTGGAAGGTTTGAAACATAGGATGGTCCAAAATTGTCAGGTGGGAGCTTTCCACATGCGGTTCCTCCACCGTTGGCTTAGGGTGAGTTCGAGTAGTTCATGACGGTCGTCCGGTGGTTCGTTTAGGAGGCATCTGTACAGTTCATAAGGTTTTACTGGTAAAATAATGTAACATAGCTCAAAAGCAAACACAAGAGTGGACATAGTGCACATAGCAAGAAACATAACATATATTCATTCTTGTCAAAACATGAAGTCAATACAAAATTTGTGTGCTAAGCACTCTGTCATATCTAACATACACTGGTTGAACTGTACATGTCCTACTACCTATATCTACATCTTATCCTCCTACTTGTCATCATCGTTATCTAAAATAGAAGGACCTGAGTCGGCATAAATTATGTAGGACTTGAGTGAGTCAAGTCCCTCACCTCCATCCATATCAAGGTCAATCCAAGCACTCAGAGCCATGATACCCTCTACCTCAAGCTCTAGCAACCAAGCCTCCATCTCTGGGTCTATCTCCAACTCCTTCTCAGGATCCTCGACCACAGGCATCTCTACCTCGGCTACCTCCTGATCTACTCCTACCTTAGCAACCTCCAACCTTGGCATCTCTTCTTCTAATACTTCTGGAACATCCCCGCCAAATACCTCCTCATTATCCTTAGGCAACACTGCATCATCGAGGATACTGTCCTTCTCGTCATCATCCTGATAGTATAGCACAACATCGCCATCAGCATCGTCAGAGTCGCCGCTTACCTCTCCTACCTGGTTAAGTGGTGACAGTGTCCTCTCCAGAAAGAAGTCTCGTGTAAATGGCGGAACAACAAGTACTGCTGGGTCAAACATGCTCCCGACGAGATAGGGTGCATGACGGCAGCCAGGGCCAAGTCCTGTCAAAGTGAAACATCCTAGCACATCCTTTTGGTAGACCGTCCTGATCTTCCAAAATTTCTTCGCACCCGAACTCTCAGCCTTCTCCTTCTTCCTATCATCGCCGCAATCATCCATTGGACACTTGCCTTTATCATTCTTATCCGTCATACTTACAAGATAAAAGGGTTCTATCAATTTTTATGAGGATACCATAGTTCTATGATGACTATGCTCTGATATCAATTATAACATCCCTACTAAAAGTAACAACGGAAACATAATAAAATTGGGTGTCACCTCATCTAGTTACCTAGACAATGGGTCTTTATAATGAAGAACTGAAAGTAGTAACCAAGGCCCAGACTGGTACAACTAACACATACTAACGCAGTCGTATACATATATAACTATAAGTCTCGTACATGTAAACTTCAACTATATCATTAATAAAGTCCATAATTAAAAGAGAAAGCGTATGGACTTAGACTGTTGTCACTGTGGTATCGCCTCCTTATCCGTAAGTCTGCTTAACTCCAGATTCTACAAAATAGTAAGATAAAAGATATGTATGAGTGAAAAATCACCCAGTGAGTCCCATGTGTGCCAGTACTTTACAAAAACTGATAAAGTAAAGCAATGTGGCATTTTTGTCCCCAAAATGGGCACTACAGAAAGTTTCTTTTTCCTTTTTCCACTAAAGTTAATTCTAAAACTATCTAAAGAAATGGTTATTCAAAACTCAATTATTTTTGAAAAATTATGTTTTAATTTCAAATCATTACCCCAATTCGCAAATTTCAATAGAAGGTCGGCATGCATGTAAAGTGCATAAGGCTTCGCTTTCGGCGCCACGTCATATTGTGCTAAAATCGTAGCTGATAGCACTCAACTGTGCATCGTTGGAGGGTATGTACACCGCAGCAAACTACTGAGAATAAATAAGTGTATCATAGCATAATAAATATTTTACTTGCCACCGTAAGCTAAAGGGTCCTAATCCTAACGTCATTCACTATCGAGGTGACAATGAGTCAAATGCTACCGAGTGTCCCCACCCGGCATTCAGCGAAAAACTTAAAAGAAAGGTGCGCTCGCAAGCGTGGCAAATGCCAGGTGCTAAACGACTAGGCAGGATGACTCATCTCAATGCACAGTCATCCCCTTCGGAGTAAGACAGTCCCTAGAACTAAGCCAGGTTACTAGGGTCATCTAACTCTAACGTAGGCTAGTACAAAATCAAAGTCCTTGCTTAGTACTCAACGTTACCAATACCAATCTCTACTGACTGATTAGGTCAGAGGGTTATTTATTCCCGCAAGATTTCCAAATCAATCATTTTTGGGGCTAAAGTATCATTTTCCAGAAATTGATCCCACTGACTTGCATGTCAGATAATCATTCCCATAGGCTCCGCAGGGCCAATCAGTTCATTTCGTAGGCACACCAGACCAATAAAGTAGTTTTCGGGATCAGCATATTATTTTTCAAATGTCAATCTCATGCCGAGAGATCATTTTCCAAAATCGTATCGAAACATGGTGAAAAGTTCTTATCGCACATTAAAATAAGTTTCCAAGGGTATTCAGGTCATTTTATTCGTACCCGATTTCAAAAGTCATTTTCAAGGGTATTCGGGTCATTTTGCTCATACCCGATCTCAAAAGTCATTTCTAAAGGTATTTGGGTCATTTTGTCCATGCCCGATTCCAAAAAGAAGGATATTCGAGTCATTTTACCCTTACTCAATTTGAAAAGTATCTATAAAAGTTTCAACAAGGATATTTTGGTCATTTATTAAATACCCGATTCCAAAAGTTTCTATTAAAAATGTCAATAAAAACATTCAAATCATTTTCCAAATATTTGAAAGGAACTTATTTCAAGAAATCCAGAATTCTAATCTAAAAGAGGATTAATTCAAAGTTTCCAATCATATTTCCATAAATGTTCGAATAAAGGTATTCTAGTCAATTCGTGAATACCCAATTCCAAAAATTGTCATTTTTCGAAAATTTCAAGTATTTAATCCAAAAAGGACTAAATTCACAAAATTCAAACTTTAATCATCCATTAAGGTTTTCAAACCAATTATGATGTTCATTTGAGCCCAAGATAGCATAAAAATAAATCTTGCTCAGAAAAACCTTAAATATATTCATGGATTTCCAAAATGTTGTAAAACGTAGCATTTCAAGGAAAAATAAAGCATACTAGCCTTTAAAAGGTTTTAGAAGTCATAGGGACTCACATCGTGTCTTAAATGAGCATTTATCATTCACTTGTCGTTCGACTACCGTTTTCACCATTTTCAACGTGTCATTGTCCGTTTACCTGTAAACCTACATCAAATAATGTTTTATGTTCAGTTGTTTTTGGCCAAAAAGTAGCTGACGGTAGACGACGTCCAGCCGACGTGCTCTACGGTTAGCTAATGTTCAACCGACGATTAGCGGACGGTTAAGAAAACGCTCAACAATCGTTCATGTCGTTTTTTCGTCGTTTATTCAATTCTTCCATTTTTATTTTTTCATATCCTTTCTCTCTTCATGAATAAGAAATTATCTTCGTGTTTCTCATTCATTTCATCCTAAAATCACACAGTTAATTCCTCTTATGTTCATTCATTTCCCAACCTAAATTCTGGGATTTCCTTCTTGACACACAATTTTGTTTCACTCATAATTTTCAATCAATAACTCCGATTGGGCTCTATGATATATTAAAAATGATCATAAGCCTCTTAAATTTAATTCTGTGAAAGCCCTTTTCTGAGTTTAGATTTCCATGACATAATACAAAAGGAAAAACAATCATAGTACTTTGGTCCTAACTCAACAATTCATGTTATCCTTTGATTTCCTTTAATCTTTAACACCTTGAGAACATTAAATTCATTCATTTTTTCCTTCAAATCACCTTTGATCCTTCAATTTTCAGATTCCAATAAGTCATAAAATTCATGTCTATTCAACAAAAATTTACTTCCTTCAATCAAAAGTTAGCATAATTCATCCTTCTAGCCAATTAACTCCTATTTTCATTCTACTTTGATCATCATCTCATCAACCAAGATTAACCCTTCGAACTAACATGAAAATCCATTCCTTTACAACACGAAACATAATCCATAAATCACCTAGGCAGCCGGCACATATAATCACACACAAAGTTCACATACAAAGTTTATATACCCTAGTTTTTGATCCAAAATCAAGATATGAAAATCATGTTTTCATGTTAAAATCAACATCAAAATAATCACCATTCACCCAACAACAACTTTAATTTTAGCAAGGTAAGGTTTTACCCTATGTATAGAGCTCTATTGTGTGAAGAAACTCTCAAGAACACACACACACACACACACACACACACACACACACACACACAATTCACCTTTTCTCTCTTTTTTGCTAATTTCTTTTTCTCTTATTTTTCTCCCTTCAAACTGCCGAAATTCTAGCTATAAAATAGCCTTCTCACCACCACTCTTCATCAGAATTTTGGCCAATTAATTTCTAATTTAATTAATTGTATGGTGGTTTACATGTAGGCATGTTCCAATCATATAATTACACATAATTTCCCTTGATTTTCTTCCTTAAATTTTCCTCTTCTTTTCACTCTTGTGGCTACTGGATTTCTGGCTATTTTTCCATCCATTCCACCACCTCTTCATGGTCAAATATTGGCTACTTAAATTGTGCAAGACATAAATTAAATGGCTCCACAAAAAATGTGTTCCAATCATAATTAAACACATCATTCCTTTATTTATTTTGTAATTCCTTAAATTCCATATTTCTTGCATGAATTCTTCATGCAACCTCTCATAAGTTGACACATGTTCATGGCTACCAATTACAAAACGCCACACAGGCCATTTCTTTTAACTGTGATTTCACTTTTTCTCTGAAATAATCAAAATTCGGGTCCAAAATGGAAAAATATTTTATTTAGCATTCAACTCCAAAAATTTCACTGAATTCATTGGTAATACTTAAAATTTTCAATTTTTTCTTAGTTTAGTCAAATTCACCGTCAAAATCACAGACGCAGTCAAAATGACAAAAATGCCCTCGATAACCCGATTAACTTAAATCTCACCAAAACGTGCATTTCATCGCACTGATCAATTCCTGTTCTCAGCGTACCCTCAAATTTTTATTTTGTTAACGGTAGTAGCCTTTTGAAGATTTTGGGTACGGGTTGAATAAATTCAATAATTACATCTAGGTCTTGACAAAATGTTATTATACCAAAATATTCGTTTTATTATACTGATCATCTTTTGTTTTGGTAATTGACACAATTCTTATCCTATTATAAGTAGTAGCCAATTGAAGGTTAAAATATAGGGTATTACGTTTATTTTGTTATTATTTTCTTTGTTCTTTTATGAGTGTTTAATTTTGCACGTTTGAATAAAGGTTTCTTGAACAAGCTCTTCTATTCTTCTCCGAGTTTTAATTTATTGGAGCATTATTGCACTTGGGGAGTATTTCTTAACCTCCTACCTCTTTCATTTTTTATTTTTTTGGGGTCATTTTAGAGACGCTTTAATGTATTAATTTTTGGCCAATGAGGACATTATCAAGTTTATATGTGGGGAAGTGGTTTGGTGATATTCTTTATCCAAGTTCTTATCAATTATCTTGGTGTTTTCTTGGTATCGAGCTAAATTTTTGAAAGTTTGAAAATTTTAGGGCTAAATTGAGCTTATTATGAAGTTATGATTTTCTTTTTAACTTGGATAGAGATTTTTCATTCATTATGGTCAGGTTTTTATTTAAAAAGGTAAACTTGTGTACTAAGTTGGATTTTGCTATGTCTTGAGAATTTAAGTTAACCTTGGCTATATTTGGTATTTGTGTTTTATTTTGTTCTTTAAGTTTGAATATGGATGATGTAATGAAATTTGGGAAGAGTTGTTGTCTAATTCTTGTATTATGGGTTTAAAGTTTATTTGACTTTGAGTTGTGAACAAAGAATGTGAGGAAATAAAAAATTTGAGTGAAAAGAAGAAAATGTGAGTTGAAAAAAATTTCTTTCATCTTTTGAAAAAAGAAAAAAAAAAAAAAGACCTTTCACTGAAAAGGGGGTTAATATGAAGAGAAGTAGCAAGTATTATTAGATGCACTATCTTGAGGCTATCCCGAAGGCAAAAAGGCAAGAAAGAAGAAATGCTGAAAAAATAATGATGACTATAAGGGGCCAATACAGTGCATGAAGAGAAATCCATTCACTTGAGGCTATTAATTCCCTAAGTCATAGAAAAAAAAAAAAAGAGAGGAAAGGAGTGTTTCCTTGTTTCACTAACTTGAATTGTGTAAATTTGAGTTATAATGCTGGAATTGGTTAAATAGCTTAACTTATATGATTTGTATTATCTATGTTCTTGCTTAAGGAGTGAAAAATTTCTTGTACTGAATATGAGCTTATTTAACTTAAGTTTAATGGCCTTGGGATTACTAGGTTTAATACATGAGTTTGCAAGGTTTTAAAGGGGTTAAATAAATGACAAGTTTTTGTTTAAGATTGGAAAAAGGTTATGTCTTCATTGTGGATGAATTTGTGAAGGAAAAAAATTGCTAAATTGATTTGTCAAGTTCTAAATGCTTAGTGTCTAATTCTTATTTGCTTGAGGACAAGCAAAGATTCAAGTGTTGGGAAATGTGATAGGGGTTAAATTTACCTATATTTTGAGGGTCATTTGTGTTGCTTTTATGTTCAAATAACTATTGATTCCTACAAAATTGCTATCTTTTGTGGTAAAGTGATTAAATGGGAGAAATATTGAAAAGATGGTGAAAATGCCCAAAATTGGGCCAAACAGTGTTGAACCGACACCAACCCACATAGCTGAGCCATCCGGGGGTCACTTATGGAAGAACAGAACAAAACAGAGGAATGTCAAAAGCAAAACAGGAAGGACTCTGAGCCGGCTGGTCTGCCTAAACTGGCTAGTTGTTACTATTCATCAGGAAGTATAACAGAAAGGACCCAGCACCAGTTGTTCTAGCTAAACCGGCGCCTGTTGTTATTGTTCATAAGGCGGCGAATTTTCCTTTTCAAGCAGAATTTGGTAATTTTAGTTGGATTCCTTTGGGAACTCTTTCAACCATGAAAAAGAACTCTTGTAAACATTTTTTGGCAACCAAAACTCCTATAAATACAAGAGAATAACAATATACAAAACGAGTTCTACTTCTTAAGCTTTCATTGTAATATTTTGTAGAACTCCTAGCGAAACATAAAAAATAAGGAGGATCAAGGAAATCTTGGAGAAGAAAAGTGTTAGTGTTGTGCCCTAAGGGCAATCACTTGTACATTGTATATGACATATTTTATTTTAATAAAAGGCATTATTTATCTTACAGTTTCTTTTGTTTACTTTAAGTAATATAACTGTCCTATAAAGTCCCTAGTACAACACTGTGTTAAGGAAATCATGACTGAGATCATGATATGAGATTCCTACTACACTGGATGGTATTAGTACTTAAATAGTCCCTAGTCATAGTATTAATGAGATAGGACATCATTAATGCGTTAAAACTAGCATGTGTTAGACTTCCTGATTTGATCAGGCTGTGGTTCTCATAACCGTGAGTATTGATATACTCAAAGTTAACACATGTATGCTTGTTAATGGAATAAGTTCATTGGATGACCTAGCTTGGAGATAATCACATGGATAGCTATTTAGTGCCAGTGATATAATCTCAATATAATAAATGTGCAAGTATCCGTAGACTTGAGATCTCCAAGGTACTTTGTTTGCTGAGCCTTGTACTTTGATTCTAATCTCCAGAGCTCGATCGAGAGCCGCCTATGGGATGGATATTGGATACATGGTGAGGCAAACGAAAGTAGTTGATAGGGTCAATAAAGGATTCACCACTCTTAATAGTAGGGGCGAATATCTCACGGCCACTTGTAGGAATTACTACTCGAAAGTCCTTGGCCAAGGCAATTGTGTACTGGAAACATTTTCAATTGATACACATCTAGAGTGGTGGGTTCCTGGTACAAGTACTATTATATTTGGGCCAGAATTTATTCTGGAGGGAGTTGGCACTAATTTCGTACTCCAAACCGAATGAGATATTGTATGGTGAAAGGAGTTGATTGCACTGAAGTTTGTTATTGAAGGGTTTATGTCAAGCCACTTGACTTCCTGGACTTTTGGGTGGTCATGATATGTTGCTAGATACCGCTCATGATATGGGAATATGGGTTTATTAATTGATGAATTAATAAACCAATCCTGATTACAATTAATAGGATTAATTCTAATAAATTATGGATTATTAATCTCAAAAACATTTGGAATAATTCATGTTCGCTATTAATTGACTGGGAAACCTGATAGGTCACACACAATAGAGGATTATATACTCAAGATGTTATTTGATAACATAGTGGGGTTAATTGCGAGAAAGAGAAGTTGTTGTGGATAAATTATAATTAGTTATAATTTATGGTCCAAATTGTAATTATGAGAACTTGATGTTCCCAATTACAATTAGGGAATTCTAATGGGATTAGAATCCCCTGTTTTTGGTAAGGGAATTTCATGTATATTGGAGAATATACACACAAAAAACCTAAGCTGAAATTGGACACAAAAACCCTAGAGCAAGATACACGAAATCAGCCTCTTGTTCTCTCTCTCTCTCTCTCTCTCTCTCTCTCTCTCGTTTTCTTCTTGAAAGAAAAACCTAGCCGCCATCCTTTTATGCTAGCACAGAAATTTTGGTGCTTGAGTTTTCCTCTGTGTGGATTACTATTAGAGATAATCACACTTTGTGATTATAGTGGATAGACGTTCAACTCACGTGGAGGTTGATCACGAGGATTGCTGGATCGCGTCTCAACTTGAAGAAGAAATCTTTGTTCTCCGGACGATCACGCAAAGGTAAAAGCTGTTACCTTTACCCCCATTATGTCTTGTTTTCCACACATAGATGGGTCCTGGGAGGGTATCTCGTTTTATTTTTCGCTGCGCCGTATAGGATACGAGCCTGAGATACCCAACAAAAAGGAGTTTTATCAAGAAGATTGCAAAATGGATTACACTTATCTATGAGTTTTTCTTCTTTCTTTCTTTGTAATTCTATTTCGTTAAATTTGGATTTATATATTTTAATTGTAGTTGAGGATATATTTACTTTATGATTTTGTGTTGAATTACTTCTAGACTTGTTGAATTCCAATTCTAAGTATTTGATTACTTGATTTTATGAGTTGAATTAATTCACTATCTTGTGATCTCTTAATAGACTTGAGAAACGAAGTTAAAGGAAAGACTTAGTAATCAGAGAGAGATTGATATCACCTAGAGTATAGGGGTATTATTTATTCTAAATGACATTATTGTTGCTGAGAGTATAGGGACATTAATTGTTTAATTGAGTTGTTCTTAATGCTTCTTAGTTTTAATTCGGGAAGTAGAGTATACTATTTAATTAGACTAAGAATAGGAATTTCATGACTTGGGAGACAATTGGAATTTGTTTTTGAAAGTCATACCGGTTTTTTGGAATTGGGAATCAATTAGTTGAAAGATATTTTCTTCACTTGTCATAGAATTGAGATATTTCTCCATATTCTCACTCCTTGATTATCTTTGTGACTTTTCTTGCGTGGACTTGATTTATTCTCTAGTATATTATATTAATTGGTTATTTATTCTATCTTCTTATTTTATTAGCTAAACAATAAAGATTTGGGTAAAGTAAGGTAGGAGCCTAAGTTCATGTGGATTCAATACTTGCTATTGTCTACACTATATAATGGGTATACTTGCTTGTATGTGTGGTTTTAGTGGTTAGTATTTTAATTAAAGCTTGATTGATTGTGAACTTTGTTGGTAATATTTTCTACACGAAAAAAACATGAATCACTTACCCTTCCTTTTATTTCTTTCATTTTGTTTTACTCTACTATGTTATAAAGATCCTTGGTCTAAAGGACGAGGCGATATCCCCAACCATTTAGGCTACATATTTATGGGGTGTTACACTAGAAAAGAGAATCAAGTTTACCAAACCACTCCTAATAACCTTTGATTCAGCTTGGAAATCAAGAACAAATTGTAGAAGGATTTTGGGCAACCAAGATTTACTCCTACTCTGCAGCCTTAGAATAACAAATTCCTAAGATACTATTTTGGTAAGTTAATTTGATTTATCCTTATAGATTTATAGATTCAAATTAAAGGTAAGGAATGAAATCCTAAGATTGGTCTTGGCTTTCATGGAAGAACCTTCAAATATCTCTTTCAAGAGTATCTTTTGACTTCGAAACATAATATCCAACTTGTATATGAAATGTTATAATGGCATTTATATATATAGCCATTCAACCTTAGCTATGCTAAGAAGTAAAAACTCTTATATAATAAAAGTTTTGGGAATTTTTAATTTGGAATAAAAAAAAGCAAAATAAGAAAATTTAGCAAAACAGGGCAATGCCCAAAGTGGGCCAGTGTTGGTTGGCCTTGATCAAGCGACACTGGCTGATCATTGGCCAACTTCAATTTTTTCCAGTATTGGGCAGGTGTAAGTTTTAGTGCTTGAGCCAGCACCAACTCTAATTTGCAATCTTGCACATTCTCCAAGCCATCTGCTTTCTCTCATGCTCTTTTAGCATTCCAAACAAGTGGTTGTTCAAGTCTGATCTTCTTAGTCCTTCTTTGATCTTCCATTGCTAGACAACCCTCTTCATCCTTGGCTTGAGTGTTTGGTATGATTGATTTCTCCATTGAAAGCTTCCATAACTTGAGTTTCCCCAAGACTCCATCGTATATGGTTTGAATCCCTATCCCCATCCTTTAAATTTGGCATATTACTTAGATGGATTCCTATCAGTAAGGAGAAGCCTCCTCCTCATGCGTCCCCCATCGTGAAAATATCAATCCTTGTAGATACTTCGTTAATGAAACGTGTGCCTATTGGGTATGCTCAGAGAGTCTCAAATAAAATTGAAGTTGAGAACACCATAGAACGTTAGTGAGACCAAACTTTAAAAATTTCTCAACTTTTTCATAGGATTGGTTGGAGGCCTATCCTTCAAGTTGAAGGCCCCTATTATCCTAACTTGGAGAAATAATTCTATGCAAATATGTGTGATAAAAAATAAAGTCATTTTACGCATATTGACACCACTGTCAAGGGAGTCCCTATTCATCTCACAAGGCAAGCTTTGGGACAGGTTTTTGATGTTCTGGATTAGAGTGATTGGATTGTTGTGGACCCTTTCAATAAGAAGGTCATCTCGGATGAGTAATGGCAGTTTGATACTTCAAAGGATGAGATGGGGTTGAGATACAAGCATACTAAACAGTCACTTGTGTTGCTGACAAATGTTTTGTCCCCCTAATTACACTTAGTGGTTTATCTATTTGGATGAAATATCTATCCCAAAGTGAGTGCTATCAACGTAGTAAGGGTTATTAATGTGTACTGTACTCATAAGATACTGCACTCAGAGCCAATACCCTTAGCTCCCTTTCTCAACTTATTTATACGTGAAGTGACTGCATATAGCAACTTTTCAAAGGCATTTGTGCTTCCTTTAGTTATTACCCCAGTGCTTTTTCATTTTGGTGTCAATTTTTCGGGTGAAATAGCCATGCCCACGCGAACAAATTACGTAATTTCAGATTAAACACTGAAGAATATGAGTTACACTTATGATAAAAAATGTAAAAAAAAAAAAAATGGCTAACACCAAAAGAAGCCAAATATTTAGAAGAAAAAGAAAAAGATGAACCCCTTAGGGCTTTGAGGTCCTGAGCTCCAAGACAAGTAGGTCTAGAGGATTTTGAAGCGGAGATTAGGACTGCTCTTGCCCATATATAGATAGAGGTGGCACATTTAAGAACTAAATGAGGTGAATTGAGAGCCACCCAATAGCAACATTATGATTGATCCATATAGCAACGCCCTTATATGGAGCATGGCTAATAATGAAAAATGGGCTAAGAACAGCAGTTGCAATGGTAGTATGAGTCCCTCACCCATATTGAAGATTGGGTAGACCAATTCTTGATGGACCAGAGAGCCATACAGGGTTTCTAGATAACACCCGGCACGTGCAGTACCAGCAGCAACAATACTTAGAAAATATTTGGGATGCTGTGTCTAGAAATCAGGGATCACATGGAGGAGTAGGACTATCTACTTCAAGAGGAGGCCATTTCTAATTTTGAAATTTGGGGATTTTCTTTTCTTTTCTTTGAACTCAGTCTTGTGTGTGTGTGTGTGTGTGTGTGTGTGTGTGTCTCATTTTTTATTTTTATTCTTATTATGTATATTATTATTTCTTCCATTTGACATTTACTATATTTTACTTCTTTTTGGCAGTTTTATTTTTCTCTTTTTCTTCTGACAAAATTACTCTTCCTCATGAAGCTGTGATCACTTAGGGAGTATTGTTAACCCTCTTTCATTTAAGTCTGATTTGGATGTATTTATTACTATATTTGTGGCCAATGAGCACATTGTCCAGTTTAAGTGTAGGGGGAATGGTTATTCAATATTCTCTTCAAATTTTTATTACGATTACGATTTTTTTTTTATTTTGGAAGAGTTGTGTACAATTTTGGATTAATTGCAAATTCAAAGATTGAAGAAAAGAATTCACAAAAAGGAGCATTATTTCAAGAGAGTTCTCAATAGGTGAAGAAGGGGGCTTGTCTATAAGTTCTTCCTTTTTCCTTTGTTTTCTTTTTCTTAAACAATGATGAGATCAATGTTTTAATCGTATTTAGATGATATTTTTAGATTCATGATTTTGTATTGATGCATAAATTTTGGGTGTATACAAATAATAAAATTTAAATCCATTCCTTAGTCAAGTCTTAATTAAAATATTAATCCCAAAATACATATATGAGAAAGTCTACTAATCACAAGCATTGTATAGGGAATTAATGAGTATCGATCCTCAAAGGAACAAGTACACACTAATTACTTTTCATTCATTGTTTAACCGACCCAATAAAGTGAGAAAATAAGAAAAAGAAAAATAAAGAAATATATACAACTTAAGAATATAGGAATATGCAATTTAGATAATTATCCTAGAAAACATGAAAATGAACCAACTAGCAATTCTCTTAATTAATTATCATCTTGGCATCATGAAGAAATATAAAGTAAAATTAAAATTTTCTCAAGTCATGAATCTACTTAGATAAATTCCACTTCGTTTCCCAATCCATGGAATTACTATCTTTTAATTAATATTGACAGATTTGTTAATCAAGCTAACTTAACCAAAACATGCATTAAGCTCAATTCCTTAGAAGTATGAAATTAGCTAATAACCCTTTGCTCGAGGTGAAAAAAACGAAATCAATGCAATGAAACTCCTACCATCGTCGTCTCAAGTCAATTAGAAGAACTCACATCAATAACCAATGATAACAAGTAACCAAATAACAAAGATGATAGAGAATTGATCAAATAACTAAATTAATAAAAAATCATGAATCCTAAAATAATGTTAAATTACAATAAAAGCATTGAATACATCATCGTTAAAGGAAAACAAAATAAAGATAAAAGAAAGCACTCATAGACAAGCCTCTTTCTTCACCCTTGAAGACTCTCTTGAACAATCCTTCTTGGTTGGGTAAATCTCTCATTCAATAAGTGATTGAGAATTTTTGCTCTTGGATCCACCTCCACACCTCTCTATTCTCTTGTGTTTTCTCTTGCTTTTATTGCCCTTATGGATACTAAATTCGTTACTTGAGAGATTTTGGCCGTGTAGGAATTAGAAAATACCGATTTTTTTAGAAAATTTCTAAATTTGTGTACAAACTTTTTACCTTCCAGAGAGGGCCTAGCACTGGGTACCTTCGACCTACCTGGTGCCAGTACATTCTACTTTTCCTCTAAATTTTTGCTCTATTTTTGCTAGACGGACAGAATGGATCCTGCACCTGGTCTACTTGCTCAACCCAACGTTAGGTCTATTCTATTTTTTTCTTGAAGGTTGGCTTACTTTCTTCTATTCGACTAGAAGGGACTCAACGCCTAGTCCATTAGTTGGGCTTAGCTCCAGGTCTGTTCTAAAATTGTTCACTTTTTGCTCGAAATCTACTCAAATTGCACAAATTTTCCAAAAACACTTTTCACAAGCAAAATGTCAAATAGAAGTGAATATACCTACTTATTACAATAAATGTATCTCAAAATCACCTCAAATAACTAGGAAAATAATGGTAATTTTAGCCCCTATTGCATATCCCCACACTTGAATGTTTGCTTGTCCTCAAGCAAAACATTTAATCTAAGAAAATTCATTGAGAAAATACAAGTTCTTTCTTATTAAAAATTTTCTTTAAAATAGCCAAGATTATGTCTTCCCTTCAAACTTAAGATATAACTCTCATCATTCATACCTTTTGAAAACAATACAAACTTTGAAACTTTTGATAAGATACCACAAAACTCTTGAAGTTAAATTAATCAAGTGTATACCTTAGTCTAAGAAGATTATTTCACTCTTCAAGTCCAAATATAGATAACATGAATTACATAAGTCAAGTCATTTACCAACTCAAGCATTATAGATCCAAAAACTACATAATTTAAGTCATGATATAAGGACAACACTTCAATCTTTTCTTCTCAATTTTGTTTTTAATGATCTAGGGAATTGATAACCTTAAGTGCATGGATTTCTCTTCACACACAGTATTGGCCCCCTTTTAGTCATCATTTGTTATTTTTTTCAACAACTTTCCTCTAAACAATTCTTTCTTTCTTTTGTTTTAGGGAATTCATAGCCTCAAGAAAGTGGATTTCTTTTTACTATCCGTATTGGCCTCCATAATCAAGAAAAAACAATATTTCTCATCTTCAAAGAGGAAATAATAACTCATTTTTTCAATTTTTTAACTTACAAGAATGTTTCACAATTTTTCCACAATCTTTCCTCTTAAAGATCTTTTATCAATTCACCTTCCTTATCATAACTTAAAGCTAAGCAAAATTTAGACTTATAATATAAGAGTTAGCTAATAAACTCTTTCAATATTCATCATATCCTCTATATTTAAACTAGATGAGTCAAACAACATTCAAACACTAATGCATAAACAAGATTCATCCATTTTTTCAAGTCTTGACAAATATCCTATCCAATAAACCAATTTCACAAAAACAATCCACCACATGAATGACAAAAAATCATATCCAAGTAAAAAAAAAAAAAAAAAAGGATTATAACCTTGCTTAACAATGAAAATCACTGAAATTTTGAATTTTTTTTTTGAAAAACAAAAATGATATGGAATGGAAAAGTATTTCTTCAACCTCATTCTCCCCCCCCCCCCTCCCAACACTTAAACTGGACATTGTCCTTAATGGCCAAAGATAGAACAATAAACATACAACTAAGAAGACCAAAATTAATAAAGAGGAAGAATAAAGTAAATGAAAAACCTTAGAAGGGGGGGGGGGGTGAATAAGGTTCTTGGCAAGCAAAAACAATTTTTTCAATTTGTCTAAAAAGCTAAATAATGATGATCACCAAGATACTTGGACGGACTTTATGGAAACATAGAAAATTATCCAAACACTCGTAGATGTGTATCCAGATTTAGACAAAGAAAGAAACTCGAAGCAGTAAATGAAAAATGAAACAGGAGTGAGACAAGGAATGTATAGTGGTTCGATCTACCAAGATCTACGTCCACTACCTTAAGCCTACATTTAAGGATTTTCAACCCGTTTTTATTAACTTCACTTAATGAAACAGTATCACATACAAGAGAGGATCACCACACTAAGTTTTCTATAACCTCTCAATCACGCAAATACATCAAGGATCATTCCAACTAGGTTTTACAATACAACCTTGATATAAACACTAAACAAGGTTCACCCCAATGGGTTTTACTCCACAACCTTGAACATTAACCAACACAAGGCTCACTCCAATGGGTTTTACACTACAACCTTGGTACAATAAAGATTTGAATATCAATAGAACAGTAAACAACTCACTTAATTGAGCAGATATTCACTCGGATACAAAGCATAAGCACTTTTACCTTTGATACAAAATGAATTCACTTTGAAGCTTTGATAAAAAAAGATTTTTGAAAATATTGAGCAATAGTTTTTCTAAGATGAATGTTTCAAAAATCATGTCACTAATTTTGCTCTAAGGGCTATTTATAGAGCCAAAAAGTGGAGTACCAACGGTCATAAAAAAATAGCTATAAATTTTCTGTTTATACTCATCCGTATTTTGGACTCGGATTTTGGTTAATGATGCATCCAAAAGGTAAGTCCAAAATGGCACTTAATCAATCAGAATATTTCAACACAGTTTTCAAGATTTTGGATAAACCTTTTGGATTCACACTGTTCAATCCAAAATTTTGAGAATTTTCAAAAACTTTGAAATCTTCTTCTTTGGTGCTTCAAGGTAAAGTCAAAATGAATCAAGAGATAAAGAGACATAGGAATTAATAGATATACCTTAATAACATTTCCTAGTCTAAAGTTCTTCATAAAGGACTTCTTGATATGCAACTCCATGTACTTCATTCTTTCTCTTTTGATCTTCTATTCTTGAATTCAATCATGAAAGAGTTGCAAAATAATCTTATCTGAATGCTTTTAAAGAATAGTGGTCAAACATGTCCTATCACAATAGATTAACAAGTTAGTCCATATCAATGTTTGTCATATGTCAAAATATAGAAGAAAGCTCTTAGGGCTAACAGTAAATAAGATACTTCCATTACATCGTAGTGCCGCCAGGTTCGAATCCACCACAAGGAAGAGTTACAAGAAAAGTTATAAGAGTACCTAATGAAAAAGAAACACAACAAAGAAAAATAGAAAGCTAGACAAAAAAATGAAATAACATAAAATAAAGGAAATGATAAAGAAAACGAAATACAAAGGATCAATGGATAATCATGGCTCATAAAATGTAACATCGAGATGCTCCAAAATGCCACGATCTTCTCCCAAATATGATTTTAATCGACTTCCATTGACTTTAATGATTCTCTTAGTTGGGTGAGAAACCTCAATAACTCCAAATGGACAAACTTGATGTATCTCATATGGCCCTGACCATTGAGACTTTAACTTACCCGAAAAAAGTTTAAGCCTAAAATTAAATACTAACACCTTATCTCCTTTTTGAAACTCATAGGAGGAACGAATATGCCTATCATTCTACCATTTCATCTTATCTTTGTAAATTTGCAAATTATGGTAGGTATCATTACGCCACTCATCTAACTCATTTACTTGAAGCATTCTTTATTGTTCTGCAATATGAAGGTCAAAATTGACAAGTTTTAGTGCCCAATGAGCCCTATGTTCAGCTTCTACCGGTAGATGACATGATTTCCCATACACTAATTGATAGGGGATTGTACCAATGGGAGTTTTAAAAGTAGTCCTATAAGCCCAAGGAGTATCATCTAGTTTCAAACTCCAATCCTTTCTTATATGATTAACTACTTTTTCCAAGATTTTTTTTTTTAATTTTCTATTGACCACCTCAACTTAGCCATTAGTTTGCAGATGATAGTGGGTAGCAAATTTATGAGTAGTCCCTAAATGTTTGAGAACCTTATCTAATTGGGAATTACAAAAGTGGGTTCCCCTATCACTAATGAGCATCTTAGACATTTTAAACCGAGTGAAAAGTTTTTTTAGAAATTTTATAACAACTCGCGCATCATTAGTAGGTAAGGCTTGCACCTTAACCTACTTTGATACATGCTTAACCGCAACCAAAATGTATTTGTTACCAAAAGAACTAGGAAAAGGGCCTATGAAATTAATCCCCCAACAATCAAAAGTTTCACAAGATTGAAAAATTTGTAATGGCATCTCATTAGATTTAGAGATGTTACCTGTGTATTGACATCTATAATAACTTTGAACAAACTTGTGAGAATCCTTGAAGAGTGTAGGCCAATAAAAGCTGGACTCAACTACCTTTCTCGTGGTATTGTTAGCTTGGTAGTGGCCTTTCATGGGTCCCTTATGACAATGTTTCAAGATATTGATACTTTCCACGGAATCCACACATCTTCAAATGATTTGATCCACACAACATTGAATAAGTACGGATCTTCCCAAAAGTAGTGCTTTACTTCGAAGAGGAATTTCTTCTTTTGTTGTGCATTGAAATCTTCTGAAATAATTCCTGCAACCAAGTAATTAGCAAAATTCGCATACCAAGGTAGTTAAGAAATCTCACCATCAACAAGTAGAAGTTGTTCATTTGGAAATGTACCATTGATGTCTTTTTTGGCCAATAGCTCAAGGTTGGGATTTTCCAACCTTGATAAGTGATCCGCAGTTAAATTTTTCGCTCCCTTTTTGTCCTTAATTTTCAAGTTAAATTTCTGCAACAATAAAACCTATCTTATCAATCTTGGTTTAGAATCATGCTTATTTAGTAGGTACTTAAGGACAGAATGATTCGTATACATAATAACTTTTGACAAAACAAAATAAGAACGAAATTTATCAAAAGCAAATACTATTGCAAGCAACCCTTTCTCTGTTGTGGTGTAGTTCTCTTGTGCCGCCGTAAGAGTTTTTTTTGCATAGTAAATTAGTTGAAAGTGATTATTCTTCATTTGTCCAAGCACTGCACCCACTGCATAATCACTTGCATCACACATTAATTTAAACGGAAGAGACTAATCTGGTGCAATTAAAATAGGATAATTGATCAATTTCGTTTTAAGCACATTAAAAGCATTGGGACATTTTTCATCAAAATAAAAAAATAGCATCTTTTCCAAGTAAAGAAGTAAGGGATTTAGAAATCTTTGAGAATTCCGAGATAAACCTCCTATATAAACCTGCATAGCCAAGAAAACTTCGAATAGCCTTCATGGAAGTTGGAGGAGGGAGTTTCTCAATTACCTCAATCTTGGCCCTATCAACCTTATACATTTCTCTTGAAATTTTATGTCCCAATACTATACCTTCTTGCACTATGAAGTAGCATTTGTGTTAATTAAGCATGAGGTTGGTCTTTTCAAACCTTTGAAGTACTTTTTCTAAATTAGCCAAACACAAGTCAAAAGAATCATTAAAAACAGAAAAATCATCTATAAATACCTCCGTGATGTCTCCTACAAGCCCTTCAAAAATAGCCGTCTACACCGTTGGAATGTTTCGGGACCATTTCAAAGACCAAAAGGTAAGAGTCGATATGCAAAAGTACTAAAAGAGCACGTAAATGTGGTTTTCTCTTAATCCTCTGGTGCTATGAGAATTTGAAAGTATTCAGAAAAGCCATCTAAAAAGTAATAAAACTTATATCAGGTTAACCTTTATAACATTTGGTCAATAAAAGGGAGAGGAACATGGTCCTTCCTAGTTGCCTCATTCAATTTTCTATAATTAATGCAAACCCTCCAACTTGTTACCAATCTTATTGGGATCAACTCATTTTTTTCATTTGGGCTCACAGGTAGTCCTCCTTTTTTTGGTACCACTTTTGTTGGACTAACCCAAATACTATCAAAACTAGGATAAATGATGCCCGAATCAAAGAGTTTAATCACCTCACCTTTTATCACATCACTCATGTTTGGGTTCAACTTACGTTAAAGTTGCACTACGGGTCCAGCTCATTCTTCCAACAAAATTTTGTAAGTATAAAAGGAAGGGCTAATTCCCTTGATATCCATGATTTTCCATGCAATGACTCTCTTATATATTACCAATAGACTTACCAATTTGGTCTTTTGTTTACAAGTAAGGTCTTTTGCAATGATCACGGGTAATTTTTTAGCTTTTGCCAAAAATGCATATTCCAAATGCTCAGGGAAGTCTTTCAAGTCCAATTCCGATGGTTCCTCAATGGATGACTTCATCCTTCCCATACTACATTTTTCAATTTCCTCAAACTTTTCCAACTTATGGCGCTTATTTGAATCCTCCAAATATGTAATCGATTGTTCCATATAGCTTTAGACAAATGATTTCTGCACAAAATCAAAGATAGGTTCATCAAGAATATCAATTCTTAAACAAGAATTATCATAAGAAATAGGATGTTGTACGCTTTTGTGGGTTTTGATAACGACTTCCTTGTCCCCAACCCTAAGTGTCAATTTTCCCCGATGAACATCTATTAATGCTTTGGCAGTTGCTAGCAAAGGTTGACCTAGGATTAAAGGAACTTTAGAATCTTCATCCATATCAAGAATAACAAAATTCACAGGAAATATAAATCTATCCACTTTAACTAGTATATCTTCCACTATTCCCCTAGGATATTTTATAGAATTATCCACAAGTTGAATACTCATTTTAGTGGACTTGGGTTCACCCAGGCCTAACTTTTTGAAAGTTTTATATAGCAAAAGATTAATACTAGCACCTAAGTATGCTAATACATTACAAAATATAAGAGCCCAACAAGACAAGGAATAGAAAAACTCCCTGGATCACTTTCTCTTCGTGGCAAAGTCAGTTGGTCCTACAAGATAACAGAGCATTCTTCACTTAAAACCACCGTGGATAATTCCTCCAACCTCTTTTTTGTTAACAAGTATGCTTTTTAGAAAATTTTCATATTTGGCAATGTGCACCAAGGCCTCGCTAAGTAAAATGTTTATGTGTAGTTGTTAGAATATTTCTAAAAACTTGTCAAATTATGCATCTTTTCTTACTTTGTGTGTGCAAGTGGGGTAAGGTACCGGTGGCTAAAATCTGATTTTTTAGTTTGTTTTTCAAAAGGTTCAACAAGAGGGTTTGGTTCGGGCCTATCTTCTTTAGATGGTACCGGTTCCGTGCTGGAATCGGGTAGTTCCTCACCACTTCGTAATGTAATGACAGCTAAATTATGTTGTGTTTCCACCACTAATGGAGACTTTATCACTAAATCCATTAGAAACCAAATTTTCCTTTTCATATTTCTAACCATGTCCTCAAATTTTGCTAATGTGTCATCTATTTTATGAAAACATTTAGTTACATGGGTGGCAAATTTTTCCAATATCCCTTCTAAGGCAATGGAGTTGAATGGTTGAGATGTCATCCTATAAGACATATTAGGATATCGTCCCATGCTCTAATTGGCCATCTTACCTATACAAAATAACTTGTTAGTATCATATATACAGATTACAATATGAAATCAAGTTAGTTAGTTAAGGTACATGTTTACAAATTAAGTTATAAGGAATTACAATGTATAGAGACATTAAATTACAAGTATACAAGAAAACAAAGTATGTCACCTAGTCATACAAGGAACATATATACATATTCACATATTTACATATAGACATATAAACATGGTTAAATCAACAAAATTCAAGATTTTGTTATATTGTTCCCTGGCAACAACGCAAAAAAATTGATGCATAATTTTTGGGTGTATAAAAATTATTAAATTTAAATCCATCTCTTGGTCAAGTTTTAATTAAAATATTAATCCCAAAATACACATATGAGAAAATATATTCATCGCAAGTATAATATAGGGAATTAACGAGCATCAATCCTCAAAGGAACAAGTAACGCTAATCAATTTTCATTCATTATTTAACCAATCCAATAAAGTGAGAAAATAAGAAAAAGAAAATTAAAGAAATATAGACAACTCAAAAATGTAGGTGGGATATACAATTTAGGCAATTATCCTAGAAAATATGATAATGAATGAACTAGAAATTCTCTCAATTAATTATCATTTTCGCATCATGAAGGAATATAAAGTAAAATTCAATCATTTTCCAAGTCATAAGTCTACTTAGATAAATTTCACTTCATTTCCCAATCTATGGAATTACTATCTTTTGATTAATATTAACAGATTTGCCAATCAAGCTAACATAACCAAAACGTGTATTAGGCCCAATTCCATTTAAGCCTGAAATTAGCTAATAACTCATTGCTCGAGGTGAAATCAACTAATCTTTGATTACTTAGTCCTATAATCTTAACTTCGTTGCTAAAGTCTATTAAGATTAGACAAATATGAAATAAATGCAATGAAACTCCTAACATCATCATCGCAAGTCAATTAGAAGAACTCGCATTAACAACCAATAATAACAAGCAACCGAATACCAAAGATGACAAAGAATTGATCAAATAACTAAATTAACACAAAATTATGAATCCAAAATAATGTTAAATTACAATAAAAGCATTTAATACATCATTGTTAAAGGAAAAGAAAATAAAGATAAAAGAAAGTACTTATAGATAAACCTCTTTCTACGCCCTTGATAACTCTCTTGATCAATTCTCCTTGGTTGGGTAAATCTCTTCTTCAATGAGTGATTGAGAATTTTTGCTCTTGGATCCACCTTCACACCTCTCTATTCTCTTGTGTTTCCTCTTGCATTTATAGTCCTTTTAGATGCTAAATTCGTTGCTTAAGAGATCTTGATCAAGTAGGAATTAGAAAATAGCGAAATCTTTGAAAAATTCCTAAATTCGTGCACAGGATTTTCGCCTTCCAAAGTGGGCTTGGCACTGGGTACCTTCGACCCATCTGGCGCCAGGTACATTATGCTTTTTCTTTGAATTTTTGCTCTGTTTTTGCTGGCCAGAGAGAATGGACTCGGCGCCTAGTCCACTTGCCTGACCTGGCGCCAAGTCTGTTCTATTTTCTTCCTGAAGGTTGGCTTAATTTCTTCTGTTTGACCAGAATGGACCTGACACCTGGTCTATTGGCTGGGCCTGGCGCCAGGTCTGTTCTGGAATTATTCACTTTTTACTCGAAATCTACTCAAATCTACACAAATTTGCCAAAAACACTTTTCACAATCAAAATGTCAAATAGGAAGAAATATACCTAGTTATTACAACAAATGTTTCTCAAAATCACCTCAAATAACTAGGAAAATAATGGTGATTTTATCCCTTATCATATATTGATTGCAACTTTTTGATCAATTGATTATTATTTTTAGTATTTGATTAATTGATTTATTTGATAAATTAATTGAATGTTCATTCTTTCTACTCGACTTGAAAAATAAAGTTAGGAGTGGATTAAATTTGATTGATTTCATATTTATTATGTCCTAATTAGATTGCAAAAGAAGGTTAAAAGCTAGAATTTGAGTAATCAAGATTAGTTGATTCAACCTAGAATATGGGATTATTAGCTAATTTCATACTTATGTCACCTAGAATATAGGATTACTTGTTAAAAATTGAGTTTTAAACATCTTTTGAGTGAATTGGTGAGATAGAATATGTCCACTAGTTTAATTGGAAAATAAAGAGTTATGGATTGCAAACGAAGTGATTCTAATTTATTCTTTCATGATACCAGGATATTGATTAGTTGAGAAATTTGCTCCTCAATTGTTATTATGTTTTTAGAATTTCTATATGTGTGTGTGTGTGTGTGTTTTCTCTCCTATGTTTAGTATAGATGTATTTGCTTATTTTTCTTTTATTTCCTTTTGATCAATTTATTAGTTGGTTACACAAAAGATGAAAGGTAATTAGTGTATACTTATTCTTTGAGGATCAATACTCGTTAATTCTCTATACTATGCTTAATGATGGGTATAATTGCTCATATATGTGATTTAGGATTAATGTTTTATTTAAAACTTGATTGGGAATGGATCTAAAAATGAATGATTTTTATTATCTAAATCGGATGACCAGGTTTTTAGTACCGTTGTTAAGGAACAATATCATGAAATTTTGAATTCCGTTGATTTAGCCCTGTAAATATATAAATGTTTTTTTTTATATTTAGGTGCATTGTGTTGAGGGCTCATCATATGCGTATTTTTGTACTTTAATTGTGACAAATTCTTACTTAAATCACTACTCACCACACCCTTTGTATCTTCTTTTTGTAGGAAATAAAGAAAATACCAATTAGAGATGACAAAGATTAAAAAAAGGAAAATGGAGAAAAAATGAAGAAGAGTAAATCAAGCAGGCAACCCCTAGGCCGCCTAGTACCTCTTATTGAACAAAACTGGTAGCTAAACCTCCCCAGGCTGCCTAGGAGCAAGCCAAGAAATTTCTTGTATAGAATAATAGCAGCCCAGGGATTCCCTGGGCTGCCAATATCATGTCTAAAGCACACCCTGGCAGAAACCTGGTGGCCCAGGGAAGTTGGGCCGCCTACTTGCTACAAAAATGCGGATTCCGTGTTTTTTTTTGTGATTCACGGACTTTTTTACTTTAAAAACCATTTCAAGCCTCAAAATTGATTGCTCTTGGACTTGGGTTTCTCTCTTAGAACCCTAGGAGGCTCAGTTTTCACATAAAATAAAGAGAAGAGAAATGGATTCAAGGAAAGAGAAAGGAGGATTGCAATAAACTCTCAAGAAAGAGGAAGAAATGGCTTGTCTATAAGTGTTTCATGCCTTTTTCTTTGTTATCTTACTTATAATTTTTGTTCAAAGAATTGATCTTTAATTGTAATAAAGGGTTGTACTCGATTTTTGTATCTTAGGATAATGTTTTTTTCTTTGATCTATGATTTTTACTCTATGGTAATTTGTTATTTGTGCTTATTGTGTTATTTTAGTTGTGTGGGTTTTAATTGATTTTTTCAATTAGTTGTTCTTCCTTGAAAATTTCGAGAGATGGGGTTAATGTTTGAACACCCACTCAGCTAATTTAACATTTGCCATCTTTAATTAACCCAAGAGGGAGGTTATGGATTAGGGCTAATAATCATTGAGTTCACAAAATTGCCTAGAGATAGGGATTTTGTGGCTTTTGGATGGTTTGGGATTGTGGATGGTATTTAATACCTCCTTGGGTTTGGTTGATTAAGTAAAGATACTGATTAATCAAATTTTGGGATTATGGTTCTCATAACTCGAAAGAAAGTAAGATTGACATTTGACTCACTCTAGTGTCCAGAGTTAGAATTTATAGGTCCAAGGGGTACTCATTTTTTAGGTGTTTAATGGAAGAATTATCTTTGTTACATAGCCTTTCTCTCTTTGTAATTCCTTGATGAACTTACGACTCTTCCTTGAGTAAGAACATGATAGGTTTTCTAGTATAGTGTAATTATTTGTACTTCATATATTTAGTTAGTTAGATAATGAGATTAGAGCAAAGTGGTGGTAATTGCTAAGTTCTCATAAATTCAATACTTACTATTCTCTATACTATGTGATGGGTATACTTACTCTATTGTGTGGCATTTAGTATTTAGCATTTTAAATTAAAGCTTGATTTATGTGGATTGTTGTTACTATTTCCAATACATGAAAAACACACATCACTTATACTGTGTACAGCTTTCCCTTTCCTTTATTCAGTTGGCCAAAACCATGGAGAGAGTTTTAGGAAGGAAAGGCTTTCTAATTTAAGTAGCAAAATATTCCATTTCCTTACCTAAACAAGGAAACTACCATATAATTTTTCTCTCCAAATTTCCAGCAATCTTCATCAATCATTCTACCCCTCTCTTGTAAAAAAATTCCCTTGTGTACAGCCTTAGAATTTTGGCCACTCTTCACCCCCAGCACAACCAAAACCTCACACACCCAATCCATTTGGCAAATACAAACTGTGCACAAAAAACAACACACTCTTCATAATTTATCTTTCCTATATGCTACACGAAGTAAATTCTCTCCTTTTCTCAACCACTCTAGCCGACCTATTCATACACAAAGACCATTCAGTTTGCTCAAAATTCCAGCAAGGCCTAAATAGTTTCTTATTCCCTCTCTTGACAAAATCAAAACAAAACCTCAAGGGCACTCGGTTCTTTTATTTCCTCATACTCAAAAACCAAAAAGTTCTATCCTCTCTACCTCTCGTTTCCCATACTCCAAGGGAGTAGATTGACAAATCACCTCTCCCTCTCTTCGCCCTACTCAACCGAGACAACTTAAGGACCCCTCCTACTCGCGACCTTTTCCATCTTCATCACTCGAAGCATGGTAAAGCTATACTCTGTCAGTCTCTCTCTCTCTCTCTCTCTCCTCCATTTTGCTTTCTTCATCCGAGAAGCAAAGCACAGACACACACACACAAAGCTTCTCTCGGCTAATCTCTCTACCACTCCATCAAGGTTGAACGTTGGGTACCAAAAGCAACGAGTCTTCTCTTTCTCATCAAGTGATTCTCGGTCACACCTTTTGTAGGTCCCTTTATTCTTGAACTTTTTGGGGCGATTAAATTAGTAGTTGTCACGCCCCGTGCCCGCAGGCCCAAAACACGACCATGGGCATGGTAGTACCTATGATTAACTACTTGGCTACCGTCCTCATTGGGCCAAAATAGATATTCCAAGTTGACAATGGGTACTTAAGCCCATTCTCATATACTATTCATATTTCTTATCCCAATCCTATATGGGATTGGGGTATCACATTCTCCCATCAGTTAGGCCAAAGTGTCCTTATTGAGCCCACACTTAGGGGCCAAACCCAGGACTGACCAGGTGGCATAAGATTGTAGAGGTGGCTCCTACCATCCACGATGTAGCACTTAGTTCCTAATACTAAGGGCTAGTTACTTGCTCTGATACCAAATATCATGCCCTATGCCCGCGGGCTCAGAACGCTACTATGGGCATAGTCAACTACTTGGCCGCTGTCCTCGTTGGGCCAAAATTGATATCTCAAGTTAGTAATGGGTACCTAGACTTATCCTCATATACTAGTCACATTTCTTATCCTAATCTTATGTGGGATTGGAGTATTACATTCACTCATCTTTTAGTCCAAAGCGTCATTGCTGAGCCCATATTTAGGGGCCAAACTTAGGACAACTAGGTTGCATGGGATTCTAGAGTCAACTCCCACCACCTACGGTATAACACTTAGTTCCTATACCAGGGGCTAGTTACCTTTCTGATATCAAATATCGCGCCCCATGCCCGCGGGTCTAGAATGCATCTATAGGTCTGGTATCACCCACGTTCAATTACTTAGCCGCCGTCCTCTCTGGGCCAAAGTTGATATTCTAAGTTGACAATAAGAACTTAGACCCATTCTTATATACTATTTACATTTCTTATCCCAATCCCATGAGAGATTGGGGTATCATATTCACCCCCTTTTATAGCTAAGCATCATCATTATGCCCAAATTTATAGACCAAACCCAAGACCAACCAAGTAGCATGGAACTCTAGAGATGGCTTTCACTATGCACAATATAGAAAATACTGAGGGCTAGTTGTCTACTCTGATACCAAATGCCAAAAATAGGGGGAAGATATGGACCGTATAATATGAGCATTTTTGCATATAGACATATTTGGTATGGCATGAATGAATTTATTTAAGTATGATTGTGGAAGAATTGTTGTGCTTTGGGATGTTTGAGAATCGCTATATAAAATAAGGATGGATAGAATTTCTAGCATAAACCTATTAAGATATATATATATATAAAGAAGATATAGCTGACTGTAAATTGTACTCAATTATTGTGTAGCGGTTAATTAAAATAATTTAGGTAACTATTTACTAGTTATTAAATAATTTTGTGTGTGTGTGTGTGTGTGTAATATTTGTGTATTTGCTATATATTTATTAAATACTCATTACATGTTTATTTTATTTATTTTTCTTATGTATTAATTTTAAGAAATAGTTAAATATTAGTCCAGCAAGACTTTCCTCTTATTTTAGTTTATTTTATTTAGAGAGAATTTGAATTTTCTTAAATTAAATATTTATTCAAGCTGGAGAATATTTTGAGGGAATCATTAGGCTTTTAGAAGCCTTGGTACCGCCACATAGGAAAAGGAGAATGAGAAAAACCTAATTTTTGTATAATTAGGATAAATTATCTTGAAGGGATTTACTAATTTTCAATCCTTTAATGTTTAGAAAAAATCTTAGGGAATATTCTCTCCTATTCCTACTCTATTGTGCCACCACTTAGACTTCTAAACCCCTTAGGATTATGATTAATTTATTAAAGGAAGCTTTTTATTTGTTAAAACCTAAAGAAAATAAGATTTTTCCCTAATTCTTTTGCTTTTTCTTCTATTTCCTAAACCTAACAAAATTCACCTATAAAAGCATAGCTAAATCAGATTTTTTAGAACCCTAAATACCTTAGCAGCCATCTTCCTCTCTCTCCCTTTCCCTAACATGAAATTCTCTTCCCTTTTATGCCAAAATTAATTGTTTCAATTACTTATGTAAAATTATGCACAAGCCACACGGTTGAAGCAACAATCTTGGAGTGAAAGCTTGGGAATTTAGGTGGAAACCAAGGCTAGAAAACACCTTCTACCCCTCCTAAGTGTGATCAAGTTGGTGTGATAAGAGGTAAGGATCCAAAGTGTTCTCTTCTTTAATATTTCTTAGTACTGCCATTATAGACTAACATTAAAGTTTTGTTTAATAAATTGGTAATATATTTTCCATAAGTAATTGAAATAACTAGCTTTCTTACTCTATTGCAATGCACTCACAGATTTCTTAAACAAAAGAGATTCAAAATAATTCACTAAACTTTTGCAGTAAATCATTTAATCAAGATTTACTAAGTCATGCTTGATATATATATATATATATATATATATATATATATATATATATTACTATTTGATGCTAATGAGTTTCCTTGATGCAAAAACATTGAGTACTCAATAAGCTATCACTAGCCTAAGATGGAGTAAGTTAGCTTTCGGATAGGCAGCCACCTCTGAGAGGTGAACACGTTTCTGATTAGGCGACAGTGGTAAGGAGTCAAGCCAGTCCGAGCTAGCAACCAATTCTAAGTGGGACTATATTTCTCCGGAATGGACAACCGATAAGTTAAAGGGGTCTGGGAAAAGGAGGAGTATCCTTATATGTAGGCCGATCACCCACTGCACTGTGATGCAAAGTTTCACAATATAAGGTCATGATGTAGGATTTTATGGCTCAGGACTAGGATGCATGGTTTCATAGTCCACTTTATTGTTGAGTAGTTGATTTTCTTGAAATAAAGTTATTTATTCAGAATGAAAATTGAAAATATCATTCTTATGTTTAAAACTATTAACTATGATTGCAATTGTCCTTTAGGTATTTCAAATTGCATATCACTAAATAGTTTCAAATGAACACTCTCACACACACAGAACTTACTAGAAAATTTATTTCTCATATTATTTGTGCATGTTTTCAGGTCGTGAACATTGTTGACAAGGTTGAGAATAGAGTTTAATATCTTGTACTTTATATTTTAGTTATTTTTCTTAGAGATAATGTTCTATCATTCTTTGTTTTGAGACTCTATGTAAGATTTACTTGAGTTGTAATACATTTAAGTTTTACTTGAGGTATTACTTAATTGATGAGTTATTTATTTATTTCGTTATAAAGACATTTTGTTCTTTGGTTGGGGTGACATCCTTGCTCCTTTTGGAGTACGTAGGTAGCGGAGTATTATAAGTAGTCTTGCTATTTGTGTCGTGAAACATTAGGGTTATAAAAGGGGTTACAAGAAGCCACGCCCATTGTACTCTATTTTTTGCATGTTTGGGAAGATTTGAGCCAATGTTGGTTTATCCCCATAAGCCAGGGCTGGCTCTAATATGTTTGGGCTCCAAAAGTACTCAATTCTGGTTCTTTTTTGCACATAAATTAGCCGAAAGACTATTCCATGCACCAACCAACACTAGTGGCCTTTTGTTTTGCTCTTTTCACATGTTTTTGTATTTGTTTTCACTATTTGTTCATCAATCATCAATCTACACAAAAACATATCAAAATAAGGAGAATCAATGGCATTTAATCTAAAATCAAGGATAGATTCACTACAAATGTTATCAAAATATGTGCACGATTAGCCCTTACCAAGTGGGATCGATTGGAGTTAGGACATATTTGTGATATTGATGATTGTTCATCATATGTATATTTCATACATCATTTGTGCTTGAAAATATTAAGAAATATATTATGGATTGCTACTTATCTCCCTGTTTTCATCTTGTTTGATGTAGATTGTATTGATTTGAGGTTAAAAGTGGAAGCACAGTAGGAAAAACTTCAAATGAGTTTTGAGGAGCACGGATGGCATCGTCCAGATCATCTCACATGGCATCATGCCATCACCTAAAATTCAGAATCAAACTACTAAGAACTAACGACGTCATTCATCTCATTTTAGATGTCGCTATACATGTGAAGGTCACGTTACACGATGCTATTTGAGAGCTGATATTATTAATTTAAAACATGCACATTCTAGTGTATAGTACCTTGGGTAGCACTATGAAGCATCACAGTCAGCCTCTGTTTAGCAGATTTTAGGAAATTTCAAGAGAAAACTATAAATACCCTTCATTTGGGGCATTTCTGGAGACAGCCACACGAGGTTTGCACCTGCAAACCCTTTGGAAATATTAAGGAGGGCTAGAGAAGAAAATCAGGCCTAGATTGAAGGAAAAGATGAGCATCCCAAAGAGAACCCAAAGTAAAAAAATAATACTTATCTATGAGTTTCCCATTAATTTTACTTTGTAATTTTGATTTAATGATTTTTATATTACTTAGCTCTAATTGTAATTAAAGGGTTGTATCCTAATTTAGTCTTGTATTAGATTATCGTTTGATTAATTAAATTTTGTTTGGTTAATCTATCACTTGGACTTACTTGATTGAATTGATTGATTGGGTTATTGTCTTATTTTGACTTTGAGAAAAGGATTTATGAGATGAGTACCCATTTATATTGGTTCAATAGATTTCTTTTCCCTTGAAGAACTAGAGAAAGGATTTGGGGAATGAGAACTTGTGATTAACTAAGTTGTTTAATCACCTAAAAATAGGGGCTTTACACTTTTTGACTTTAGATTTGTGGGTCTTTGATCTTAATGCTCCTCAAGTTTAATTTGTATGATAGAGATATCTATGGGTCAGGCTCAAGAATAGGAAACTTATTACTTGAGAGAAGGTGAGTTTTTACATTTGGAGGCCCTTTCCAATTCTTAGATTTTCATTTAATTGATAGAATAATGTTTGACGCATGATTATCATTGGTGAAATTCATTTTAATTACATGACCAATCTCTTTTTCTTACATATATCTTACTTTTGTGTTCTTCTAGACTCTGCCTTGTGATTAGGTTAATGTATTCATGTTATGCTCATTGATAATTAGTTATAATTAATTGTAGTTTGTGACTTTATTTCTCTAAGTTAGTTTCTTAAACAATGAAACAAATGTGGAAGTTGGGGTAGTTGAGGTGGTTTCTAGGGATTCTTCATTACTTATCAACATAACTCTATACTACATGATAGGTACACTTGCCCAATTTTTTGTGTTATGTGAATTAAATTGATATTTTAATTTAAATCTTGATTAAGCTTTGGATGCATTTCTCTATCACACAAGCACACAACTATCAAATTTTTGGCACTGTTGCCGCAAGGATTGGTCGTCAATATCTTGAAAACACTTGAGTTCTGTTGATTCAATCTTTGTTTTAGCTTGTTAGTATATTTAGTTTTTACTTTCCCTATGTAGATGATATATTTATTTTTAAGCTACTTTGACTTTAGATGTTTTTGTTTTTACATTTTTATTTTATTGATTTCTTGTGAATATTTGTAATACTAACTTTTGCTTCAGTTCTTGATATGCTTATTTAGTTTGTAGCTTATTTACTCTTCTTAGATTCATTGATATATTCTTGTTACATTGATTCTTTGATCATTATCTTGTTATTACTACACTTGTTTCTTTTGATTTGATTATTTTAGTTTGAATTGCTATTAGTTACGTTTCTCTTTGGTTTATTTTTGTAGGAAATTTTTATTTTTTGTATGCATAGAATAGATTGTGATATATCATTCTTTATGGATGGTCTTCTACTATCTTCCAATAATCATATTGGCACTTCTAATCACTTGGAGAGTACTACTGTACTTTTCCCTCCTTATCATATCCCATCCCATTGCATATATTGGTTTTGTATATATTGTTAGCTAATGAGGATATTGTCTACTTTAAGTATGGGAGAGGAGTTTAGTATAATACCTTGCAAGCATTTGAAAAACTTGATGATTTTCTTTTTGCATGAGATTTCAATTTAATGCTTATTTGATTGAGTTGAGTTTTTTGTAAAATTGTATATTTGGTAAGATATAGGCTCAATCTTTAGAATTTGGATTAACTTTATATATGTTTTAGTAGATATATAACATATTGTTCTTTAAGGATTGATGTTGACTTTGTGATAAAGTATAAGTAAAGACTATTTACTGTTTCTTGTTTGATGAATTTCTAGATTAACTTTACTTTGAGTGGCTAGCAAAAAAAAAAAAAAAAAAAAGGAGCGAAAAAAATGAGTTTTGAAAAGCAAAAGTGTTGGAAAAACAAAATGAAAACTAGGTCACAAAAGTTTGAAAAAGTGAGAATCTTTGAAATTTTGAAAGACAATGAGTGAAATTCCATCAAAAAGGGAGCCAACACAGTGAATTACTTGAGGCTATAAGTTACCAAAATGGGGCCAATATGGTGCAACTGAATGACAATCCTCTAGGATAAAAAATTTTGAGAGCTGAGAGGAACCATAAAAAGGGGCCGATATAGTGAGATGGAGTGTAAAAAGCACTCGCTTGAGGGTATAAATCATGTGGTTGCAAAAGTGAGAATACCTTAGGTTGCTACACGAGTGAAGAGGTTTAGAGTCGTTGAACTTGAATTGGTTATATAGTCTTAGCTTATACTAATTACATTGTTTGTATTTGGACTTGAGGAATAGAGTGAAGCACATTGACTAAATATATACTTGTTTAAATCAATTTCAACGATCTTGATGATATCTAACCTATTACATAAGTTTACATGAGATTAGCTTGATTAGATTAGTATTGTATTGAATTCTTAAGTTGAAGGAAATATAATATCTCTATCATAGTAGCCATACTTAATAAAATCTATCTTGTTGACTTAGCTTCATTGCTTGTTGTTCTTAGTTTTTATTTGTTTGAGGACAAGAAAAAGCTTAAGTGTGGGGGAGTGATGATACATTATTTTATACATTATTTGTGCTTTATCGTGTTTAGAAATATGTTATGGATTGCTACTTATTCTCCTATTTTCACCTTGTTTGATGTAGGTTGCATTGATTTGAGATTAAAAGTGGAAACCTGGTGAAAAGAACTTTAAAAGAGTTTTGATGAGCATAGACAACATCGTTCAGCTCATATCGCAAGGCGCCGTATTATCACCTGAAATTCAAAATCAAACTACTGAGAACTAATGGCGTTGTGCAGTCCACCTTCAATGGCAATGTGCATCCTCAAAGTTTTAAAAGTTTCAAACTACTGAGAACTAATGGTGCCATGCAAATTATTTTAGACGCTGCCAAGCAGGGTTACATCACATCGTGAAGGTGATGTTACACAATACCGTTTGAGAGCTGATATCATTAATATAAAGCATGCACGTCACTGTGTATTGTACCTTTGATAATATCGCGCAACATCGCAGTTAGCTTCTGTTCAGCATATTTTAGGGATTTTCAAGAGGAAACTATAAGAACTTTAATTTGGGGCATTTCTAGGAAGAGCCACATAAGGTTTACATTTGCAAACCCCTTGGAAATATCAAAGTGGGCACGAAGAGAAGATCAAGATTAGATTAAAGGAGAAGTGGAGAATCCCAAAAAGAACCCAAAGTATAAGAATGATACTTATCTCTAAGTTTCCCTTTACTTTTTCTTTGTAATTTTGATTTGCTGATATTTATATTACTCAGATCTACTTGTAATTAAAGGGTTGTACCCTAATTTGGTCTTGTATTGGATTATCATTTGATTAATTGAATCCTATTTGAGTAATCTATCACTTGGGCTTAGTTGATTTATTGATTGATTAGGTTATTCTCATGTTTTGACTTTGACAAAATGATCTATACAATGGGTACTCGTTTATATTGGTTCAATATATTTGTTTTCCCTTGATGAACTTGAGAAAGGATTTGGGGGATGAGAACTTGATGATTAATGGAGTTGCTTAATCACCTAGAGATAGGGACTTTACACTTTTTGGATTTAGATTTATGGGTCTTTGATCTTAATACTCATTGGGTTTAATTTGTATAATTGAGATATCTATGGGTTGGACTCAAGGATAGGAAACTCATTACTTGTGAGAGAGTGGATTTTTGCATTTTGGGGCCTTTGCTAATGCTTGATTTTTTATTCAATTGATTGAGTAATATTTGATGCATGATTATTATTGGGGGAATTCACTTTTATTACATGACTAATCTCCTTTTCTTACTTATAGCTCCTGTGATCTTTTAGACTCTGTCTTGTGATTGAGTTGATATATTCTTGTTATGCTCACTAATAATTACTTATAATTGATTGTAGTTAGTGACTTTACATCTCTATTTTTGTTACCTGAACAATAAAATAAAGGTAGAAGTAGGGGTAGCTATGGCAATTCCTAGGGCTTTTTTTATACTTGCCAACGTTATTCTATACTACATGATCGGTATGCTTGCCCAAATTTGTATATTGTGTGAGTTAAATTAGTATTTTAATTTAAAACTTGATTATGTATTGGATGCATTTCTCTATCACACAAGGATACTAATATCAATAGTGTTTCGAGCTGAGTACATACCACTCTAGGTTTTGAAGAAGCATGGGGATGAATTTTAGAACCTAAAGTAAAGAAACATGTCAATAGCACAGTATGCTACTCAGTTCAATCTACTGTCAAAATACTGTTGCTATTCGGTGGATGTTGAAAAATACCAAAGGGATTGAGGCCTGAATTGAGATGAGAACTTGCTCCTTCCTTACCAAGTCCTCATTCTTGTGCCATTAATGTTGTGACAAGGACAAAAAATAAAGTTAAAAATCGGTTTGCAAGTAAGACCGCCTCTCCCATAAAAAAATTGCTAGCAAAGAGGTCGTTTGAATAACAATGGAAAAATAAAGGAAAGCAAGCCCACACCAACCCAACGGGAAATATTCCTACTGAGATTAGCACGGTTGTACTTGTCGAAAGAAGGGACATTTGGAAAAGGATTGTTGGAGTATGTGTAATCATTAGAAATTTTATAATTATGGTGATTTGAATCATTTGAGGAACATATACCCAAAGCTAAATCAATTCTGCTCTAAGGAACCCTTACCTAACTATAAAATGAGTGACTGAAGAAATGGGGTGAAGAATAGGGTAAATCGTCTGAAGCCTTAAGACAAAGCAAAAGTGTTTGCACTAGACAGAATTAAGCTAGAAAGCTAACCCACAATTTTTGAAAGTATACTTACTATCTAAAATTGTAAAGTAAATGTCTTGATTGATCCTGGTTTTGCTTATTCCTATATAAATAGAGATTGTGCATATTATTTGGAATGGGATAGGTTAGAACTACCATATACTTTGATGGTAAGCCTGCCCTTAGGATAAGCAGTTGAGGCTGAGAAATATATACCCGGGTGTGAAATCAAGTAGGAAGGGATAATTTAGTGGGAGACTTGATTATGATATCCTTTGAGGATTATGACCTTATTCTTGGGACGGACTGATTGTTTGAGCATCATGCTCGGGTTAATTGTAAGAATAAGGTAGTCCAATCTGTGAGACTTGGAAGGCTGTTCTAGAATTTAAGGATAATTGGGTGAAGGGACTGAAGTATATGATATCGAGAATGAAGGCCTGCAAACTTCTCAAGAATGATTTTCAAGGATATTTGGTATACCTTATCAAAAAGCCTAAAATCAATGCACAATGGACAGTATAGCTATGGTGAAGGATTACCCAGATATCTTTCCTAAGGAATTCACAATTTTCCTCCTCCATGAGATGTGGAATTTACTATTGAATTCATGCTAGAAGCCAAACCAATTTCTAAGACTTTGTATCGGAGAGCATTGTTAGAGTTTAAGAAGTTGAAGTAGCAACTAGAAGAACTATTGAGTTAAGGTTATATTTGATTGACTAGCTCGCCGTTGGGAGCTCCGATATTATTTTGTGAAGAAGAATGATGGGACACTGTGGTTGTGCATAAATTACCAAGGGTAGAAAATTTTGAGAATTAAGAACAAGTATCTTCTTCCATTAATAGATAAGTTGTTTGATCAATTCTAAGGATAAAGTTGTTTTTTGGCAAGGATATTATCAATTGCGAATCCATAAAGAAAATATATTGAAGACTACATTCAATATATGGTATGGTCATTATGAGTTTATAATGATGCTATTTAGGTTAGAAAATGCTGCAGCACCTCTTATGGATTTAATGCAAGCATTTTCCGATTGTATTTGGATAAATTTTTTCTGATCTTCATCGACAATATTTTGAATTATTTGAAAAGTTTAGAAGAGCCTACAGAGCATTTGAAGTTGGTGTTGTAGAAGTTGAAAGAGCATCGGCTTTATGCTAAGTTTAGCAAGTATGAATTTTGGTTGTATTCTATTTTATTTTGGGGGCATGTTGTGATAAAGGAAGGAATGAAAGTAGTTTCGGTGAAAGTGGAAGTGATCGCCGAATGAAAGCAATCGGAGAATGTCATAGAGATTAGATGTTTGTTGGGGTTAGTGGGATATTATCGAAGTTTCGTTAAGGGTTTTTCCTCTTTTGTGCCATCGTTGACCCGATTTTTGCATAAGAATGTAGCATTCATGTGGAGTGATAAGTGTGAGAAAAATTTTCAAGAACTGAAGAAAAGATTCCTAACAGCACCTACGTTAAGTTTTTCAGAAGAAGGCAAGCCTTATGCTTTATATACAAATACGTCGAAAGATGGCCAACGAGCTATGTTGATGTAAGAAAGAAAAGCTATCACATGTGCTTAGCATAAGCTTTGACCTCTTGATGCCAACTATCCTACTCATGTGTTGGAGCTAGCAGACATTGTTTTTGCTCTAAAGAAATGGAGAGATTATCTATATGGTGCGAATTATGTGGTATTTACTGATCACAAAAGTTTGGAGCACATATTCAGTCAAAAAGACTTGAATCTAAGACAGAAAAGATGGATGGAATTTTTAGAAAAATATCGATGCCCAATTAACTATCATCTTTGAAAAGCTAATGTTATTGCAGATGCTTTGAGTAAAAAGATGAGTTTGGCAAGATTGAGGGTGCAAGAATCAAATCAGTGCAAGAAGTGCTATCTTTGGAAGATAAAATAGGAAAAGAAAAGATTTGGTTGATGGTAATTGTTCCTGATTTAAAGTAAGAGATTGCTGACACTCAATTGAGTAATCAAGATTTCTGCAACTTTAGATATAAGGAGATGGAAAAAGGCAGTCCATATTTTTTAGTGGATGATCGTGGGGTATTGTACTTTCGAGAAAGGTTATGCATGCCTGGTGTTGAGGAGTTAAAGAAGAAAATCATGGGAAAAGCTCGTAAGAGCTAGTACACCATTCATCCTAAAGAAGTAAAGATGTATCAAGATTTTAAGAAAGTGTTTTGGTTGCCTAGAATGAAAAGAGATATTGCTTAATATGTAGTTGTATGTTTCACTTGTTAGAAAATGAAAGCAAAACAAAGGAAGTCAGTTGCATTACTACAATCATTGCCTATATTTCAATAGAACTGGGAGTGCACTACCATAGACTTTATCACTAGTTTACCAATCAGTATGAATTAGAAAGATGCAGTTCAAGAGATCATTTGACCCAGAGTGCTCATTTTATTCCAGTGAATGTGAAATACTTTATAGAAAAGCTGACTCAAGTTTATACACTAGAAATTGTGAGATTGCATAGAGTGCCTACAAGTATCGTGTCAGATTGAAATTCCAAATTTACTTCTAGATTCTAGGGAAAATATCGAGAATCATTAGGAATAACTCTAAATTTTAGTACATCTGCTCATCTACAAACAAACGAACAATCCGAAAGGGTAATACAAAATTTGGAAGATATGTTGAGAGCTTGCGTGCTTAACTTTGGAAATCAATAGGGAGAAAGTATTCTGTTGGCAGAATTAGCTTATAACAACAGTTATCAAGCTCTGATAGGAATGACACCTTTTTTAGCATTGTATGGCAGAAGGTGTCAAACTCTATTGTAGTGGGGTTAGGATGAAGAATGATCAATCAACGGAGATGGGAGAATCATTATTCAAAAAATGGATGAGAAGGTGAAATTGGTACAAGATGAAGGATCATGGGAATATTAAATACGTAGCAGAAGATAGCAAATTAATTTTTTTTTTCAAGCCAAAGTTTAGGAATACTTTCTTCTAGAGTGATTAAATTTAATAACCAGAGTTGGATTCGGGTTCGACAGAGCTTGTTGAACTGGAACGTCTTCTTGTTCTTCGGGAACACTGGCTAATCGTCGGCTCATTTGCATTAAACACTTACCACGTTTGCTAGCTCTTGACTTACAGAGTATTCTCTAACCACTAGAGACTTCTACTGGTGAAAGTAGAATTAGGGTGAAGAAAATTGGAACAAAAACGGAAGAGCTCAATGTTAAGAAAATGAAGGAAGGGAAACAACCAAAAGAAAAATGGCAGCCTTAGTTTTTCAGGAAAACCGTATGCGTTTTTTCAATTTTGAATTTCGGTCAACCTTTTCAAGAAAACTTCTACGTTTCCTTTTATTTTTCCATTGCTATATTTTTTTCTTTCCTTTTCCCGTTTTATTTTTTTTCTTTTAGGCATGTTGCGGCATCTAGGGATTTATTAATTCCCTAAGTTGCAACTAAAAAACCCTAGTGGGCCACGACTGTTCCTAATTAGTGCAAAACTAATTAAATTAGCTCTTTTATTAATTAATTAAACTACTTAGACCCAATATAAAATTACATAAGATAATTAATTAATAAATTAATTAATTATTCTAGCCTAAATAAATAATTAATCGGACTCCTAGAATAATTCTTTCAATAATAAATTCACTCAATAAGCCTATATAGTAAATAAACTTACTAAGGTTATTTGAGCTACTCTGGGGACCAAAAGACATATTATTCTTGGTTACTAAAATGATTAAAATATCCTTGCTAATAAATAGCTGTATTTTAATCATTTTAAATATTCCATTTATCACTATATGAAAATATTGACCCCAAGAATAATATTGCAAGTGCAGTGTCTCTGACCAATGATAGGCTGACCGACACTAATACTTATCCTAGGGTTTAATTATAATTCCTCTGTTAGTTCTAGATTCTAGTGAAATTCCATCCTATAGGGGGTCATGCTCAGAATGACACAAGGATAACCATAATCTCTAATAGGATGGAAGCCATGGGGCCGTTGGAACCTTCTCCCACTTAATCTTTTAAGAACAATAGGTATTTAGAAAAAAACGTTTCTTTAAAAATATTTTGGTTTTATTAACTTTAGTAAAAATTCAAAAATTCTACACTATTCTCTATGTCAAGGATAAAAGCCTTTAAGAGAATAAACCATGAAATTTTATTTTCACTATTCAAGTTAAATCCATTTATAGGAACTAAATTTAAAATACTTAAATTCAAAATTATTTTTCATGTCAAGGATAAAAACCTTTGGAAGAATAAACCATCAGTTTATTTTTAAATTACTTAATTCAAATTTAAAATGTTTTCCTTAATTTTTTTATTTAGAGAAAAAAATTAATTTCTCAAAAATATTTGTGCATTTCATCACAAAATTAAAATGTAATAGACATGCTCAAAAAATAAAATTTTTACATGCTATTTCTAATCTTTAATTCTTATGTGACCAAATCATAGATTAAACATCATACTAATAATAAAAAAATTAAAATGATCGTGTTTAATCCTAAAGTGGTCCCCTTTTACTAACCATTTTCATGCAAAATTATTTATCACAATAAATAAACTATTGCAAGAAAAATAACCTTTTGTGATATGAGCCCCAAAAGAAAAAGAAATTTCAAGAAGAATAAATAAATAAAAATAAATAAAAACTTCCAGGAGAGCAAAACCAGAAGACCGAATGAACCCGAGCCGACCAAACCGCGAAACTGTGAACACCCAGTAATGCCTAACCACAAAAACCAAGTGAAACCGACATCCCTGTCAAGCACCCGCCTTGGGAGCCTCCCAAGGATCAAGGCATAAAAGCCTTGATCCTCCCACAGATGTTTGCAGGTCTCCGCGGCTTGGGAGGAGAAAACTCCTAAGCCATGCGCAGCTCGTGTGCATCATGCCGCGGCTTGGTTTTTTTTATCTAATCTTTGCTTCTTTTTTTTTTTTTTTGTTTCTCTTCAGGGATTTTACAGTAGGCACCATTTTGTTACAAAAATTCATAAATAAATTAAAATATAATTTCAAACGCCTATACCTTTCAAAAGGAGGCATACACGATTTCTACAAAAGTGATTAAAATTAAATTACAGGTGCCTATGCCTCCACGCATGAGACATACACAAAATCTACCCATATTAAAAACCACAAGGGATCCATACAATCACAAAGATTATATTTTTATTAGTAAAGGAATCACCTTTTTTTGGTTATTAACCCTAAGCATGCTCCTAGCTTTAACCATGTCTCTAATGCCACTTGAAGGATTGTGGGAAAATTAAATACATAGCAGAAGACAGTAAATTAAAATTTTTTTCTGAGCCAAAGTCTAGGAATACTTACTTCTAGGATGATTAGCTTTCATGACCGAAGTTGGATTTGAGTTTGATGGCACTTGTTGAACTAGAACGTCGTCTTGTTCCATGGGAATACCAGGTAACCGTCGGCTCCTTCCCATTAAACACTTACCACTTTTGCTAACTCTTGACCTTCTAGAGTATTCTCTAACCACTATAGACCTCTACCGGTGAAAGTAAAATTTGGGTGAAAAAAATTGAAAAAAAATAGAAGAGCTAAACATTAAGAAAACGAAGGAAGGAAAACAGCCAAAAGAAAAACGGCAGCCTTAGTTTTTTCTTGAAAACCGAAAGCACTTTTTCAATTTTGAATTTCGGTCAACCTTTTCCATGGCACACAAGATGCCTATAAAAAAAAAATTAGCTTTCTTTTTTCCTTTTTCAAAACCAACCGCTGCGTTTCCTTTTCTTTTTCTATTTCTATATTTTTTTTTTCTTTCCTTTTCTCGTTTTCTTTTTTTTTTTTTTAGGCATGTTGTAGCTCCTAGGGATTTATTAATTCCCTAAGATGCAACTAAAAAACCCTAGTAGGCCAGGGTTGTTCCTAATTAGTCCAAGACTAATTAAATAGCTCTCCTATTAATTAATTAATCCACTTGGGCCCAATATAAAATCACTTAATATAATTAATTAAAAAGATTAGCTATTTTATTAATTAATTAAACTACCTGGACCCAATATAAAATTATCCAAAATAATTAATTAATAAACCAATTAATTAAATTAGCCCAATTAATTATTCTAGCCCAAATAAATAATTAATTGGACTCCTAAATTAATTCTTCCAATAATAAATTCACCCAATAAACCCATATAGTAAATAAATTTACTAAGATTATTTGAGTTGCTTCGGGGATCAAAAGACATATTATTCTTGGCTACTAAAATGACCAAAACATCTCTGCAAACAAATAACTGTATTTTAATCATTTTAGATATTCTATTTATCACCATATAGAAATATTGACCCCGAGAATAATATTGCAAGTGCAGTGTCTCATACCTACAAGTATAATGATGAAACTACAGCTATTTGTTTGCATTAAGGTTTTGGACTTGTTATATGGAGATTATGCTAAATTATATGACAACATATGTATGATTCCCTTCAAATTTGGTCATAATAGTTTTTTTAAGTATTTTTAATAAATCTAATGATTGGATCATTTATTGACATGTTTACATTTATACATACGCTAGGGTTTTTGGCTATTTTATAGAGATTACAGTGGCAAATATGATAAAATATATCAAATTACCTTCAAATTTGGTCATCGAACTTGTTTCAACTTATTAACACATCTAACGGTTAAATCATTGATTTTTAAAGTAAATTTCCAAATACATCATACGTCTTCATATATCTGTGCTTAATTTTTATGCGATAAATGGTTATTTAATCAATTTACTTCAAATCTTGTCACAATATCCTTCTTAACTTCCATAAGATATAATATAATGCTATAAATATAAAGATAGTGTGTGTGTGTGTGTGTGTGTGTGTGTGTGTGTGTGTGTATTAACACTTATAAAATAGAGATACCATATTTAAAGATAAATTAAATGAAATATAACACTTATCTCTATTTTTATAAGTGTTAATACACACACACACACACACACACACACACACACAAAATATGAGAAAATTTATATTTAAAATAGAAATAAATAGTAATCTTAAGAAAATAATAATAATAATAAAAACAATGCGGGATTAGCCACAATTTAATAGCCTTTTCCCCGTTCTTCTCTTTTCCCACTCTTTTCTGCTTTTTTCCTCGTTGTTCCCTTTCTGATTACATGGTTCTTTTCTTGAAATTTTAGTGCCTACCTTCTGAATGTGTTTAAATTTCATGAATAACTTCTAGAACTATTAATATATAATAGAGGTTACACGTTTTTCCCAAATTTCCAATACCCTCATCATCTGATATGACGACGGTGGATTTGCCACACAAAAACTCCAAATTTGAGACTGTGGTCATGCCAAATGTTGGCGTTAATGATGAATACTAGATAGAAAATAAGCAAGTGGAAGAGGAGACTTAGGTTGAAGAGGAAATATAAATGGAGGAAGAAATCGAAGAAGAGGATGGAGACGACGACGAAATTGGTGAAGCATTAACTCTAGCTTTGTCATTTTCCATAAGTGTGTGTGTGTGTGTGTGTGTGTGTGTGTGTCTATATATATATAGACATACACATACATATGTATTGAATTTATTCAATTATGTGTTTGTTCTGGAATATTGACACTATTTTTCTTACTTTTCTTCTTGTTTTAGAAGTACTTGGTTATGTAAAACAAGTCATGGTCCTGCATGCAATTCGTTTCCTTGAAGCTTATGATTAGTTTATCATTTTTTGTTAATAGGCAAAAAGAAAAAAAAAAATCTGTGATTCACTCCCTGCACTAGGGCTTTCTTTTCTTCCTTTGTTTATTTTTCCCCTCCATTTCATTATTCATGATTCATCTTGCATCATCTAATTGAGAAGCAGAGCATTCTAATTTCACTATATTCTACTGCATTCACTGCATATACTTTGCTATTCAAGGTAATTTGAAAAGTGATTCTGCAATCACTCTGGTCAGTTATAGGATCACTTCACTTTTACTTTTGAGTTTTCATCATTCTAGTCTCTATTTTGAAGCTAGAAATCCTTATGATTTTTCAATTTAACAAGTTGTTTATAAGTTGATTACTACAGTGTACCTTTCCTTTCCCTTTTGTTTACTCTTTCCCAAATTTTGTTCTTTTTTACCATAGTCAAAAGAAAACTGTTGATTTAGACCTTCTTGAAGATAAGTAAAAATCAAGGAAAAAATGCAAGGAAAATACATTTTAAACTTGACAGATCATATGTTTTCAATTATTTCTCTAAAACTCCTTTTTTTTTTCCACCAATAATCAAACAAATTATTTTCTCTTCTATTCAAATATACATCGTCTTGTTTTGCTATATGTCTATGTTAAGTATGAAGTGGACCCAAAATGTAGATGGGGTAGTGAATAAAATTTTATCTTGATTGGCTATTCTATTGAGTAATCCTTCACTTCCAATTTGGAAAGTTTAGCAAATTTGTGGTAGTAGCTCTCCATGTGGTTTAACTTGTTCTTTAGAACTTCCTTGTTTCTCATTGAAAGTGGATCTTTTGAAGATTTTAATTGGGCTCCCTTGAAAGAGAGGAGGGAGGGGGAATTCTTCTGAAGCACTTGTTTTAGTCTAAATTCTAGAAATTTGCAACATGTGTAAATCTAGATTTTTTTTGTTGGAATATATTATAAATTTCAAAAGAAATGACATTAAAATACATATGGCAAATGGTCAATACGACAAAATTTACAAGATTTGAAGTGTTGAATATTAAAAAACCTACATGTTGAATAACAGTTTGCTTCAACTGTGGATGGAGATAAAGGTAGTGGTAGACAACAGTAGAAAGAGGTGAGGCTGTGCTAATTTTCAACTAATTACATGTCTTACATTACTTAAACTAAACTGAAATGGTATATTTTACTAAGCCTAGGTTTTTATTTAATCTGGTCTTATATTACTTAAACTAAGCCGAAATGGTATATTATACATGCATAATGTCAAGGTTTTGCTATTTGAATATTTCAAGCAATGCGATTAGTGGAGGCAGTGAAAATATTACAGAATCTGAATGAAATCTGGCAAATATAGTTCAACTATGTATTAGTTAGCCTGGCTTATTCGTTTTTTTAAGAATTTTATTTTTCTCAATACATAGGATATTATATAATTTTTAACATTACTATGCCATTTGGATATTTTATCTTTCAAATTCTATATTTGGAATACAGTGGGGTATTTCATTTTCTCCAATTTCAATTTTTTTAAATTGTGGAGAAATTGGTCATAGGACTTGAGAAACTTGAGTACAAAATTTAGATAATGGAGGATTTGCTCCATTAGGTTATCCTTTATCTTACCAAAACCTATTCTATTCTGTCCACTTCTTTAGATTTCTTTTAAGAATTTGAAGTTATCTCTTCTTGTGGTCAATCCCTTGGCAAGAAATGCACCTAGAGCCTTATTTTGAACATTTTTTGATTATTAAATGCACTGCATAATTGAAAAATTGAATGACTTGTATGAAAAGAAATGAACTGAGACCAATTGAATATGAGATGGTTATTGATAGGGATTAATTAGATGCATATTTTGTAGTCATTTGTGATATATTTATGTTGATTTTTAGTTCAAATAGCTATTAATTCCCTTCACTTTGATATACTTTTGAGTAGGATAAATGTTGATGAAAACTTTAACCAAAGAAGGCTAAAGCAGAGAAGAATTTGCTCATGTATATTCAAGGAGTTGAAATCATGAAAAATAAAAGGAAGACAGGGTTGGATGAAGAAAAGCTATGTCTGGATTGGGGAAGAAAGCTAGGGCAAGCTATGGAGAGAAATTAAATGTTTGGCTTCAAGAAAGTCTAGCTATATAATATCCATGGTTAGCTATTAAGGATGCAAAACTATGTCTAGCTTAGACCAAGCCATGGCCGGCTGGAAGAATAAAAATTAAACACAATGTTGTTCCAGTATAAAGCTTGTGCAGGCTCCCCTAGGTAACCTAATGCCGGATGCTTTCTAGAATTATAGTGGCAGAAAATTTTCTTTGGCGCAAACTTTGGAACTTCTATGGTGATCTTTTGGAGACTGATTGAGACATGAACTAAGAATCATGCAGGCACCTTTTGGCAACCAAAACTCCTATAAATATAAGAGAACAACAATCTAAAAGTAATTTTCAATGTATATATAAGTTTTTTGGTTTTCAATGTAATATTAGTAGAAAACTCCTAGAGTTCAAGAAGACAAAGAATAAGATGGATCAATGAAATCTTGGAATAGAAGAGAAGCATTATCAAGAATATTGTAAAAGATAAAGGGATTACACGTAGAATCATATACTTCTAATTGTATTTGATGATATTTCTAAGTTTATGGTTTTATGTCGAATTGCTTCTAGATCTATTGAATTCTAATTCCAAATATTTGATTACTAGATTTCATTATGTTGAATTAATTATTTCAGATTTATTGATTTAATATTTGTTAATTTTTAGCTAACTCGAGAGAGAGGTTAAAAGATTAGAACTTGGAAATCAAAAAGAGATTAATATTGTCTAGAGATAGGGGTATTATTTCTTCTATAAGAAAGACTTTTGTGTTGCCTATAGATAGGGACATTAATTGTTAATTTGAGGGTTAAGAATATTTCCTAAAGATAGAGATCTTTTTGCTTTTATAATTTAAGTTGATATTAATGCTTCTGAGAGTTAATTAGGGAGGTAGATATACTCTTAATCTAAGAATAGAATTTCATAACTAGTGAGAGAGTGAAATATGCCATTGAACTCATGTTGGTATTTAGATTGGGATTTAATTGATTTAAGAGGGTCTCCTTTACATGTTATAGATTTGGGTGATTTATTCTTTACAAGTCATTTGTCCTTATTCTTTGTCCTTGATAATCCATGTAACTTTTCTTCTATGAACTTTTTATATTCTTTAGTATATTTTGTTAGTAGGTTATTCATTCTCATCTTTTTATTTTATGAGTTAAACGATAAAGATTAAAGTGAAGTAAGCTAGGAGCCAATTTCCTGTGAATTCGATACTTACTATTCCCTGTACTACATAATGAGTATACGTGTTTATATGTGTAGTTTTAGTGATTAGCATTTTCAATAAAGCTTAATTGATTGTGGATTTTTGGTAATAATTCCTAAACTAAAACACACACATTAGTCATTAATTTTTTGGAAGTTTCTATATAAACATAAAAAAGAAAGCAAAGTGACTTTCTTTGTGAATAGGGTGATGGGTGCTGGGAAACTTATTTTGCCAACTTGAGTTCTTTGATATTTGGAAAGATTATTGATGATGGAACTCTAAAAGTTTGCCAAGATTAATAGTCCTCTTAATTTTATCATCTATGATTCTAATTATCATTGAGTTCAATGTCATGTTGTCATTTCATATGGATGAAGGTGTAGATCTAAGTTAGTGCTAATCTTATGTGTAGCAACCTTAAGTATTTTTGCTAGAAAACAGTTCATAATTCTTGCTCATGTGGTTTTCTTATTGTCACCTTGCAAGATAGGATAAAGGTGTACTTGGAATGCATTTGGGAAGTTACTCGCTTGCAAGTAAGGAAAAAATATTTTACTTGATTATCATGTTATTTATGTTGATTTAGATGTGGCTACAATTTCAGAAAAAGAAGGCCTTACATAAAGTTAAAGTTGACTTAAATGTGGACATGAAGTTAGATTGGGGGTGCATAAAGAAAATAAACAAACAAATGAAGTTCAAGATTTGAAGCACTATGTTCAATCATTATACGAAGTGATTAGATTGTATGACATGATAACTAGAACCTAAAACAGAGTTTTTTTAGAAAGAGACATGTCTATTGAAAGATCGAGCTTATAGCTAACTCCACAAAGCATCTTGGATAAGGCTATGGTTTGGTTTTTGTTTACTGAAACTATAGAAAGTGTAGGTGTTTTGTTGTAGCTTTTGTTGATGACTATATAATAACACATTGAAGGCATTACTTGATAATTTAGACTTCATATGCTCATTTTTTGTGCTTGGACATTCGGATAATCTTTGGACTTTTTCATGAACCTTGGAGGTTAAAACTTGTTGTGTGGTTACAACTTCAAATTAATTCAGGGAAAAGTTGCATTCTCTTTTAATCTTCTTTTAGCTTTAGCTAATTTCGTTACTTATAGTAAATCTTCATTTTCTGGCTAATTTTACCTAATTATGCTGAATTGATATTTTTTTACATTTTGTTTTTGCTAATTTTGGTAAAGGATTGGGGAGGAAGGGGGGAAAAGGTGGAGGATTAGGGGGGGGGGGGGGGGGAGGATGGGAGGAATCATAGTTATGATCGATGGAAGTAGGAACTTCAGAAGAGGGGCTGATATGGTCTCCTCTTCTAATGGCTTATCTAGAAGATGACATAGGAGCAATAGTCTTAGAGATTCTTTTGGAGGAGCAATTTTTTTCATTAGATAAATCATGTATAATTTTGTTTTTCATTTTACTCCTATGCAAAAATCTAATACCTTGATTTTTGGTTTCTTCAGATTAAGATGGATTGCCTGTTAATTACAAAAATCTGTTCAATTGAGGGAAATAGTGAAGAAAGATTGAGATCAAGAAAGGGATAGAGATAGGAAATGAGTGACTCATAATTATTGCCATTCTTATTAACTATGTATACCAACATGAATGCAAACAAATGTTGTAACATTCTTCTGACAAAAATTATGCCATCTATTTGTGTGACATTCTCATTTTTTTCATAAATATAAGAATATTTAATTTATATTCAGCAACGATTGATGTTGTTTAGTGACATTCTTTTTTAATAACGAGTAATGAAAATTATGCCACTTATTTGTGTGATGTTTTTCAAATTTGACATTAATAGTTTAATATTAATCTCATATTTTTTGACAATTCATGTTATTCAGTGACATTCTTTTCTAATAATACATGATAAAAATTATTCCACCTATTCATGTGATGTTTTCATTTTTGTTATTAATAATTGAATATTCAGTTCGTAATTCATGACAATTCATGGTATTTGGTGATATTATCTTTTAATGATGGGTGATGATAAACATATCACCTATTAGTGTGGCATATCTATTTTTGTCAAAAAAAAAAAAAAAAAAGATGAACATTTAACGCCTATTCTATGACAATCTAAGATATTTTGTGACAAAACTAAATGTCACAAAAGCATAGCTATAATGTGACGTTTTTATGAGATACTATGTATTATTTATCAATTTGTGACAACAATATTCATATCGTCACCGAATATATTTAGTTACGATATGCGCCCGCCTTTGTACAGTTAGATACAAAATTATCTATTTTTGAAACGGGAATTAAAGTAGAAGATCTTTTAGCCCCTTATTGCCTTAGAGGAAAAATAGGACTCTTCGAGGGAGCTGGGGTGGGTAAAACAATATTCATTATGGAATTTATTAACAATATTGCCAAAGCTCATGGGGGTGTATCCATAATTGGTGGGTGAAAAGGTGATAATCAATATAATAATGTAAAAAAGGCCATAAAATATTATGTATGACAAAATTAAACATTATGTAACGGCAATGGATGTGCCTCTAATCGTCAATTTTGGCGTAGTGAGCAAGATATCAAACAATCAAGATTTATGCGAAAACATAGCCACCATAGTAAAGATGGTATCATTCCTTTCACCTAAGAATCCTTCTTGTCTCCTATTTAATCCAAGGAACTCCCTTTAAAATCGCATATTAAATTAAGTGCATATCCAAGTCAGGGAAATAGAATTATACAAGTCTATACTCATTCATTTATACTTATACTTACCATTTTTCAAAAACAAGGACAACATAAATAATATAAGCCAAAACTCATAACTAATTCAAGTTCCATGGCTCTAAACTTCTATAACCCGAGTAGTACTAACGGCCTTTTCACTCATAGGATTTATAACCTCAAATGATTGGCTTGAGAACAAGTAAAAGCCCAAGTGTGGGGGAGCTAATAGATGCTAAGTTGGTCTATATTTTGAAAGCCATTTAAGCTATATTTGTGTTGAATTTATGAGTAATTGACTATTCAGTCCCATTATTTTACCTTCTTCTATGTAGAGTTAATGGAATGCAAAAGTGCACAAAAGGAGCAAAAATAGGGACCAACTAGTGCCCATTGGTGGAGACTAGTTAGTACCACCTAGTTGATGGAAAAATAGAGTAAAAACAAAGCAATTTTAGTGTTGAAGTAGAGAGCAGCCAGCATCACCTATAGAGGGTTGGCTTGTGCTGGCTAGTCATTGGTTAGGGATTTTTTTTTTTTTTTCCTAAACAGGGTCGTTTGATACCTACCAGCCAGGGCCAATTGATATATTAAATCCCATGTGGAATAGGTTTTTTGGGGTAGTTTTTGGTAGGAAAAATCCTGTAAATACTAGAAAAAACCCTAAAAAAAAATAGGAAGAGGGAGGTACAAGAAAGACACCAGATACATGAGAGAGAGAGAGAGAGAGAGAGAGAGTATCCATTAGAATGAGAAAGGATCATTATTAGAAATCGAAGATTTGCGAAGAGAAACGTTCAAACTTAGCTATGAGTTCTTCTTATCTTTTCTATACTTTTCAATTGATAATGTTGTTTTAGTTGTGTTGATTGTGTTTTAGGTGATTGAACTAAAGATTATGGTTTTATATTGTATATTCCCTTTTAGATTAATTGATTTCCATTCTAGTATTTGATTGTTTGATTTCAATTGTGATAAATTGATTATTCTAGTTATCTTTCTGCTAACTAACTCGGGAGAAAGGTTACATGAATGAGTTTCAGATCACTCTTTGTTGTTAATCTTTAATTAACTCATGAAAGAGAGATTAAAGGGAAGAACTAGGTATTGATGAGGGCTCATCATATACATATTTTTCTAGTATTTTTGTGGTTTAATTATGATAAATTCTTGTTTAAATCACCACTTACCGCACCCTTTTTCATATTCTCTTTGTAGGAAATAAAGAAAATACTAATTCAAAATGTTAAAGATGAAAAGGATGAAAATGGAACAAAAATGAAGAACCATTAAAGAATTGCACAAGACCTAGGCAGCCTAGGGAAGAGGTCATCTAGAGCAAGAAGAAGGCGGCCAAAGAAAGTGAATGCCGCCCAAAGCAAAAATAAAAAGGAAGTTGCCGGGAGAATGGTGGCCTTAGGACGCTAAGCTTCCCTAGGCCGCCTAGTAGAAGAACAAAAAAAAAAGGCATGGCAACATGGCGGCATAGGGAATTTCTAGGCTACCCAGGAATAAACAAAAGAATGTTTCTCACCTGGAGAGGGGAACTTCCTTAGGCCGCCTATAAAAAAATGAAGGAGCAAAAATTTTGTAACCTGGCAGCCCAAAGAAGTACTTCCCTAGGTTCTTTAGGCCGCCCCGTGTTCTAGAAACAAGGCAGCCCAGGGAAGTAGCTACAAAAATGCAAATTCAGTGTATTTTTTTAGACGCACAGGATTGATTACCTTTATAAACCCTTTTTGAGCTCAAAAATAGTTGTTTTTGGACTTGGTTTCTCTCTAAGAACCCTAAGAGGCTTAGTTTCACAAAAAAAAATAAAGAGAAGGAACAAAGGATTCAAGGAAGAAGAAAAGAGGATTGCAAGGAGCTTTTAAGGAGAAGGAAGAAACGGCTTATCTATGAGTATTTTAACCCTTTTCTTTTTTATCTTACTTGTAATTTTTGTATTAAGATTTGATTTTTAGTTGTAATAAATAATTGTACCCTATTTTTATACCTTGAGATAATGTATTTTTCTTAGATCTATGATTTTTACTCTATGGTGATTGGTTATTTGTGCTTATTAGTTATCTTGGTTGAGCTGGGTCTTGATTGATTTGTTTCAATTAATTGTTCTTCCTTTATGATTTCGAGAGATGGGATTAAGGTTAGGACACCCACTTGACTAATTTAACGCTTGCTATTTTCAATTAACCCGAAATGAAGGTTGGCAATCAGGGCTAATAATCAATGAGTTTATGAAATTGCCTAGAGATATGGACTTTGTGACTTCCGGATGATTTGGAATTGTGAGAGGTGTTTAATGCCTCCTTGGGTTTGGTTGATTAAGTTGAGATACCGATTAATCGAATTTAGAGATTAGGGATCTTATAACTCGAAAGAGAGAGTGAAATTGATATTTGACTCACTCCAGTGCCTAGAGTTAGAATTTATGGGTCCAAAGGGTATTCATCTTTGAGGTGTTTAATGGGAGAATTCTTTTTGTTACATGGCCTTTCTCTCTTTCTAATTCCTTAATGAACTTGTGCCTTTTCCTTGAGAGAGAACATGATAGGTTTTCTAGTATAGTATTATTAATTGTACTTCACATATTTAATTGGCTAGACAATGAGATTAGAGCAAAGTAGTAATAATTGCTAAATTCCTATAGATTCGATACTTGTTATTCCCTCTACTATGCGATGGGCATACTTGCCCATATATGTAATTTTATTACTTAGCATTTTAATTTAAAACTTGATTTTTGAAGATTCTTTATACTATTTTCAATGTATGTAAAACATGCATTAAGTTTTTGGCACCGTTGCTGGGAATTTGGCAATATCATGAAATCCTTGAGTCTTGTTGATTTAACTATGTATATATTTGTAAATACTACTAATTCTTTTATGTAAATATTTATCTCTATATTTGTTCATAATACTAACCATTACTTGTATATAGCTTTTTTTCTTTTTTATACATTGTTTGTATGTTATTTCAATTGTTTATTTTTATTCTTTGATTCTAAACAATAAATTCTAAATTATTTCAATTGTTCAATTGTTGTAATAAGCTAAAAATTCTAAATTATTTTTATACAGTGTTTGTATGTTATTTCAATTGTTTATTTTGTTGTAAACAATAGTGGGGAAATTTTGAGGATTTGGTTAATGTTGGATATTTTGTCAGGAGATTATTATTGTTGTGGAGTTTCTTTTTTAGCTTTGTATTGTTGGTATTTTTGGTGGTGTTGTTGTACTGTATATATGTATTGGAGATCAAAATTTGATCATAGTTGTGATGAATAATAGTGAAGAGTTGGTTGATTTGTATAGTATAGTTGGTATTTTGTATTGTGGAATGTTGTAGTTTGATTGGAAACTATTTGTGTTAAGTTTTGAGAACCTTTAATATAATAGTTTTTGTAGTAGGGAAATTATTCGTTGGATTATTTAGGAATTTTATTATGCTATGTGGAGTTTGTAATACTTATGATTTAGTGGTTATAGTTGTGACACTAAGTCATCAATTCTTCATTTTTCCTTTGTCATTCATTAAGTTTATAGTGTGTGTGGGTGTGTTGTATACTAGTTCTTGTGCTTGGTATATTGGTGCTTTATTGTATATATAGGATAATTATTGATGGTGATATATATATATATATATATATATATATATATATTTATATTGAATTAGTGTATCCTTAATGAAAATTTTGACTTGTTCATTTGTTTTGTGGTTTGGTGGTATTGGTAGTAGTATATATAATTATTAGTACTAATGTCTATTTTGGTATTAATTATATTAGTTGATTTTATGGCTTGTTAATAATATTTATGTACATATAGTAGTATATGATGGTTTCTTATTATTATTATTATTAATATTGATCCTAATGAATTTTGATAGCAATTCCTTGTATCCTTTTTATTTATATTGGCTTTTGACTTATATTCTTGATCTATTATTTTGTTTGTACTCTTTTTTTTTTTTTTTTTTTGCTATCTTTTTAGCCAGGTATGCGATTAGATTTTTCTATATTTTTGCTGGATGGAAGACTTTCTTCTTTTGGACAACAACTCATTTCCTTTCCCTCCTATGACACATTAAGTTTAAAGATGTTAGGGGAGTATTTATTTACCTTCTTCTCCTTTTTATTTCTTTTAGTCCCATTGAAAATGTTTATATTGTGTAATTTGTGGCCAATAAGGACATTGTCCCATTTAAGTGTAGGGGAGAAGTTGAATAATATTCTTTGTACAATTTTGTATTATTTATTTTGAAATTCTCTTATTTTTGGGCTAAATTTCTTTTCTTTTCTTTTTTTTTTTTACATTTTCGCTAAATTTTTTTCAATTTTTTTTTCGTTGTGTTAGTTTTCAAGACTTGTATATGTGTGTTGATATGTGTTAGTTTGGTAGAGTTATTATTTATCTTTTTGCTTAGGAATTCTACTTAAAACTTTTCTAAGAAAGTTAATTTTATGTACAGTTATATGTTAGGCATGACATAGACTAAGTGTGGAGAAGTAAATTAATCTTATTTATGTCTTTGAAAATGTTGTGAAGCTTAATTCTTTAAAAATGGATGAAAACTTAGTGATGAAATATAAAGTGTGGGTCATAAGCTTATCTCTAGTTTCATGGCTAATCCCATTTATTCATTCACTTGTGTTGTATGTTGTATTATTGAAATTTTCAATGTTCTTTTTTATTTTTCAATAAAAAAGAAAATAGGAGCAAGAGGTAGGTTGCTAAATGCACCTACCAAAGTGAAGAGAAAAAAGGCTTTAAGAATGCAAAAATACTTGTCCTACGACAAAAAATAATATGTGATGAAAAAGAAAAGAAAAAAATATATGCAAGAGATGCAAAAGAGCATTTAAGTTAAATCACTATAAAGGCATCCCCTTTAGAAAGAAAAATAATGAAAAATGAGAGGCTCCTACTTTGCCAATTCAAATTGAAATGTATTGTTGTATTGTTGTATCAATGAGTATGGTCTTGTTGTATTATAGTATAACATATGTAATATATGTACTTGGGGTAAACCACGAGACTTGAGTGAGTCATTTGATCTTATATCATATGAATTACTTTGTTCGAATTCTTGATTGGAGATACTAGTGAATTATATTTATTTGGTATAAACTTATTTAATTTCAGTTTGGGGTTCTTGGTTATGTTTAGCTTAATATAAGTGTATACATGGGATTAACTTGGATAGATTGGTGTTGAGATGAATTCTAAAGTGGAGAAAGAAATAATCTCTTTACCATTTTGACCTTATTGCATATATGCTAAGTTGTTCTTGTAAATTCGCCTAGAATGCTTTATAGAATATTTGCCATCTCATTGGTAAAGTAGTTATTCTTTGTCCTTATGAAATAATTTATTTTTCTTAGTTTGTACACTAGGTAAGTTGTGAATAAATATGGGGTACTAGATTTGTATATTAGTCAATTCTTTGTTTGTGAATAAGTGTGGTTTGCTTAAGGATATGCAAATGTTTAAGTGTGAGGGTGTGTAATGAGGGCTCATCATATGCATATTTTCCAGTATTTTTGTCCTTTAATTGTGATAAATTCTTGTTTAAATCACTGCTCACCACACCCTTTTAATATTCTTTTTGCAAGAAATAAAAGAAAATACCAATTCAAGATGATAAAGATGAAAAGGAGAAAAATAGAGTAAAAATGAAGAACCATTGAATAATTGCACAAGACCTAGGTAGCCTAGGGAAGTAGGCCACCTAGAGCAAGAAGAAGGCAGCAGAGGGAGGAAAATAACAGCCAAGGGAAGTGAAGCCACGTAAAGCAAAAATAAAAAATAAGTTGCCCAGGAGAGGGGCGGCATAGGGAAGCTAATTCCTTAGGCCGCCTAGTTGAAGAACAGGAAACAACGAACAACAACATGGTGGCCCAGGGAATAATTCCCTAGGCTACCTAGGAATAAGTAGAAGATGCATCTCGCCTAGAAAGGGGTGGCCCAGGGAAGGAAACGAAGGAGCAGAAATTTTGTAACCTCCACTTCCCTGGGCAGCCCACTTGCTACAGAAATGTAGATTCAGCGTATTTTATGAGATGCACGGGATTGTTTGCCTTTATAAACCCTTTTTCAGCTTAAAAATAGTTGTTGGACGTTGGTTTCTCTCTAAGAACCGTAAAAGGCTTAGCTTCACCAAAAAAAAAAAAAAAAAAAGAGAAAGAGCAAAGGATTCAAGGAAGAATAAAGGAGGATTGCAAGGAGCTTTCAAGAAGGAGGAGGAAATGGCTTGTCTATGAGTGTTTCTAACCCTTTCTTTGTTATCTTACTTGTGATTTTTGTATTAAGATTTGATTTTTAATTGTACTACAGGGTTGTACACTATTTTTATATATTGGGATAATGTATTTTTCTTAGATCTATGATTTTTACTCTATAGTGATTGGTTATTTATACTTATTGGTTATCTTGGTTGAGTTGGGTCTTGATTGATTTGTTTAAATTAATTGTTCCTCCTTAGTGATTTCAAGAGATGGAATTAAGGTTAGAATACTCACTTGATTAATTTAACATTTTCCATTTTCAATTAGCCTGAGTGGGAGGTTGGGAATTAAGGCTTATAATCAATGGGTTTATAAAATTGTCTAGAGATAAGTATTTTGTGGTTTTTGGATGGTTTGGAATTGTAAGTGCTATTTAATGCCTCATTGGGGTTCGTTGATTAGGTAGAGATACTGATTTATCGAATTTAGAGATTATGGATCTTATAACTCGAGAGAAAGTGAGATTGATATTTGACTCACTCCAGTGCCTAGAGTTAGAATTTCTAGATCCAAGTGGTACTCATCTTTGAGGTGTTTAACGGGAAATTCTCTTTATTACATGGTCTTTCTCTCTTTCTAATTCTTTGATGAACTTATGGCTCTTCCTTGACTGAGAACATGATTGGTTTCTTAGAGTAGTGTAATTAATTGTACTTCACATATTTAATTGGCTAGACAATAAGATTAGCGCAAAGTAGTAGTGATTGCTAAATTATTGTGGATTCGATACTTATTATTCCATATACTATACTATGGGTATACTTATCCATATGTGTGGTTTTATTACTTAATATTTTAATTTAAAACTTGATTTTTGTGGATTATTTTACTGTTTGTAATGCACGTAAAACACGCATCAGTAATAAAAAAGTTAATGATATTACCTAGAGATAGGGATGTGTATTTCTTTCATGTTTATTTTTCTTGGAATTCATGAGTTTAATGCATGTTTTGGTTGATTTAATGAGATAGAGATATTTATTATTTTCTCTAGAAAGTAAGAAATGTAATCCCCCACCTAATTCCACCTTAGAAATTGAAATATAGGCATTCACCGTTTAGACATTCCATATTTATTGTGTGGTTTAATTGTTTACTTCTTATATGACTCTAAAGTGTGCTTATGGAATTATGTGAATAAATTATGACCACTAATGTGACTACTTGCTATGATTAGCGGTAAATGATTTATTATAATTAAATTAGAATATTGTTTACAAAGAAATATTATTACAATTATTATAGTGAGAGAAATAATTTTTACAACCTTTCTAAGCCTTATTTTAAGTAATTTAGATTTTGACCAATTAATTCTTTTTCCTAATGTCAATTATTTTGACTAAATTTCAATTAGTTTGACCAAGACTATTTTGAATTGACCAATTAAAATAATTTTGACTAAGTCTACTCAAGACTTTAAATCAATTTTGTCCTAGACCAAATAGTTTTGACTAGAGTTATAAGCCCTAGAGCTTGTAAAATATCTATATTATCCTTCCTTATGCTGCCACCTTGGGAGCATTCTTGGCCCTTAGGTCTTTTAAATCTTGGCCATTAAATCCATTTTAATCTTAGCTCTTCATTTCCTCCAAATTTCAAATAAGCCAATCTCAACCCTTGAATTAGAAATGCCCTAGACAAAACCCCAAAACCCTTCTCACTCTCTTAGCAGCCAGCCAACACATCTTCTATAGGATTTCAATCATACAATATCAAATATGCATAGCAGAAAATAAAATGAAATCCATACAATAGGACAACTTGTATGAAATTAAACGAGTCAAGGGAGAGAAGAAAAATTGACTACCTCAACTTCACTGCTTTAAAAATTTTTCTTCGCTCGAATCCTCTTCGAAAGTTGATCAAATTGAGCTACCGAATTTCGAGAATAGAAAATTTTCTAATATTAATCCATACAAAGAATTACACTCAAGAATGGCATAAGGAAACCGATGCTAGTTGGTATAATTTTGCGACGGCTAGGGATTTAGTTTTCAGAGAAGAAAAACCCGGAACAATCTTCTGAAGAAAAATGAGAAAAAGGCTAATCTCAATTTTTCACACACACCACGCGGCGTGCTTAACATATATGTATGTTTCTATATGTATTGTGCGTATTTCCTAATCCTATTAGGAAACATTAAACTTAGCCTAATTTTTTATTTTTCAATTATGGCTTTGAGTTTTAAAAATTATAATTAGTCCCTCGAATTATAATAAGCTTATAATTCGACCACAAGGCTTTTAAATAATTGTAATTTTACCCAACTAATTATAATACTTTATAATTATCCCATAATAATTATTTCTTCTCACAAATTAATCCTATAATCAACATCATGATCATGATAATTAGCAGATTATGATTGGCATCTAAAATGCATCAAGACCACCAAAAAAGTTAAATGGCTTAACTTGAACTTTTCAATAGAAAAATATTGGTGCAACAAACTTATTTCATTATACTATATCTCATTCAGTTTAGAGTATTGAATTAGTGCCAACTGTCTCTAGATTATAATTAATTCTAATATGAATTTATTAGCACTTGTTCTAGAATCTATTACTTAACGTGTGTATCATTTGGAACTATTCTCAACATATAGCAGCCTTGGCCAAGAACTTCTTAATTAATGATTCTTTGTAGGTGGCCATGAGATATACACATCTACTATTAGGAGTGAAGAATCCTTTGTTGACCGTCTCAGTTACTTTTTCTACTTTACGTTGTACTCAATATCTATCTTATAGGCGGTCCTTGATAAGACTCCAAATATTTGAATCAACATACAATGCTCAACAAGCAAATTACCATGGAGATCTCAAGTCTTAGGATATTTACACATTTGCTATAATGTGATTCTATCACTGCACTAAATAGTTATTTGTGTGGCTCAGAGCTAGGTCATCCAATGTACTTGTTCATATAATAAGTATCTATATGTTAACTTTTAATAGCACAATACCTATGAATATGAGAACCACTGCTTAATCCATTCAAGAAGTCTAATACGTGCTAGTCTTGGTGCATTAATGATGTCTCATCTCATTAATACTATGACTATGGATGGTTTAAGCACAAGTACTTCATAGTATAGTAGAAATCTCATATCATGATCTGTATCACGATTTTCTTAATACTGTACATTATGTTAGTGATTTTAACTATTAGTTTTACGCACATACATATTAAACAAAGAAAGTGAAAGATAAATAGTGCCTTTATTAAATAAATTTGTAAAATATATCATACAAATGAATTGGTTCTATGGCATAACTTTAACAATCTCCTACTTATACTAGATCTAATCATTCATGTATCGAATACTAAATAACTGAACATGACTATCATGTTTCTTTTAGGATAATGCATTTGTGAGTGGATCAGGTATATTCTTATTAGTGGTAACTATTTCTATCTTTACATTTTTCCTATCAATGATTTCTCTAATCAAGTGATAGCGTCTAAGTACATGATTGGATCATTGATAAGACCGTGGTTCCTTTGCTTGTGCAATAGCTCTATAGTTATCACAATACAAGTGTATTAGATTAATAATGCTAGGTACCACTCCTAATTCTGTTATGAACTTCTTAATCCAAACCACCACTTTAGCCGCTTCAAAAGCCGCTATGCACGCAGTGTAGGTGGTTGAATCTGCAGTTGTTTCTAGTTTGGGACCTTTCTAACTAAGTGTCCTACCATGCAAAATGAACATATAACCTGGTTGTGACTTGTAGTCATCCTTATCAGACTAAAAACTAGAATCAGTATACCCTTTCACTTATTGAAGATTAGAGATATCATTTCCTATTAGTAACATGTCATCTATGTATAGCAATAAGAAAATAATTGTAATCCCACTAACCTTCTTCTACACACAAAGTTCATCTATATTTGTATGAAATCAAATTCATAATTGGTTCATCAAAATAGATGTTTCAACTCATAGAAGCTTACTTAAGTCTATAAATGGACCTCTGCACCTTACACACTCAAGTGTGATTTTTAGATGTGAAACCCTCAAGTTGTGTCACGTATACTTCCTTAAAAGTTGGACCTCTAGTCTATAAAAGTTATTTCATATCCATTTGCCAAAACTCATAGTCATAATGAGTGGCAAATGCTAGGAGTATTTTAATAGATTTTAGCATTGCTACTGTTGAAAGTGTTTCGTTATAACCAATATTTTGTTGTTAACGATAACCTTTTGCAACTAATTTTACTTTGTTGGTAATTACTTTACCATCCATGTCGGTTTTCTTCTTGAAAAACTACTTGTACCCTATAGGTTTTATCCCTTAGGATAGGTCAACCAAAGTCCAAATTTAGTTAGCATACATAGAATCCATTTCTGACTTCATGGCTTTAAGTCATTTGTCAGATTCTGAACTTTTCAGAACTTTTGTATAAGTAGTAGGCTCATCCTCTTAAATGAGTATTACGTCATTGTGGTCGTTAATGAGAAATCTATATCTCTTAGGTGCCACATGCATCCTACTTGACTTATGAGGTTCTTGTGTATTTGAATGTTCATCTATTCTTTTAATAAACTCGAGATCGTCTAGTTGATCATTATTTGTTTGTTCTTTTTGAACTTCACTAAGTATAATTTAACTCCCACTATCTTTCTTAAACATGAATTCCTTTTCTAAGAAAACAGTATGCTTAGAAACAAACACCTTGTTTTTCAAATGGAGAAAGAAATATATCCATGAGATTCTTTTAGATATCCAACAAACAAACACTTATCATATTTGTTATATAAATTGTCTAATGTTGTCCTCTTCATATAAGTAGGATATCCCCAAATTATCATGAGCTAATTTTGGTCTCTTACCAAAAAAACACTCATATAAACCATTTTTTATAAAACTCTATTTAAAATATAAATATTTGATTCCAGTAAATATCTCCAAAACGATTTTGATAATTCTTGCAAATGCCATCATGGTTCAATCATATCCAATAAAGTTCGATTCTATCTTCTGGATACACCATTATGTTAAGGTGTATGCGATGGAGTCCATTTAGATAATATCCCATTATCTCTAAAATAAATTTGAAATTCTTGGCTAAAGTATTTATCTCCTCAATCAGATTTTAGAGTTTTAATACTTTTACTAAGTTGTTTCTCTACTTCATTTCTAAATTCTTTAACTTGTCAAGGGCTTCAGATTTGTGTTTCATTAAATACAAATACTATATCGAGAATAATCATCAATAAAAGTTATAAAATATTGATAATCCCTCTCGCTTGTAATGTCATTGGTCCATATGTATCAGTATGTATTAGTTCCAATAATTGTTTAGCTCTTTCTCCTTTTGTAGAAATTGATGCTTTATTCATTTTATGAAATAAGCATGATTCATATATATCATATGATTCATAATCAAATGATCCTAAGTCATAAGCTTGTGTAACTTAGAAATGTGATTATTGTTTATATGGCCTAAACGACAATGCTATAAGTAAGATGGATTCATATTATCTTTTCTTGGTTTCTTGTTTTTTATATTGAGAACTTGATTTTCTATGTCTAGAACATACACACCATTCATCAAAGTTGTTGTACCACAATGAATATTATTTAAGAAAAAAATAACTTTTATTCTTAAAAATTAAATGAAATCCAAATAAATTTAAACAAGTAACTAAGACAATGTTTGTAAGTAAATATGGTATATAATAGCAGTTTTTTAAGTTCTAGAATTAATTTGGAAGGTAAGTGTAGATGATACGTCCCCATGGCAAGTGCAACAACCTTTGCTTTATTTACAGCATGTAGGTCCACATTACCTTTCTCTAACTCCCTACTGCTTTTTAGTTCTTATAAATTATTGCATGAATAAGATCCACATCCGGTATCCAGCACCCATATCTCATTAATAAAGACAGATCGATCTCAATCATAAACATACTAGGAGTAGGAGTAAAAGTAGAAGTGTTTGCAAACTTCTCCTTCTCATTTTTTCCTTTATGGTCTCCAGGTAGCTTTGTAGTTGCACCTCCAATAGCCTAATTTTCCATAATGGGCCTCTGGTAGCTGTCTCCTTCTCTTCCATACCACTTTTTAGCTTCGTAAGATTCTTCTTCTTCTTCTTAGAAACATTTTTCTTCTTAGAAGAAGAATCAACCAACATGACTATATTATGTTCTTTCAACATAGAAGACTCCATAGTCTTGAGAAGGTTGATCAACTCAGGTCACAACAAGAAAATGATACATTGGCGACAAAACTTTAGCTAGGAAAAATTTTTTGTCGCTAAAAGTATCCTTTAGTAAGGAAAATTTTTCTTCAGTAATAAAAACTTTTTGTCGCTACTGATTAAGACCTTCGGCGACAAAATTTTTATTTCCTAGCTAAAGTGATTGTTTTAGCTAGGAAATAAGTATATTAGCAAGGAAAATTTAAGTTTCCTCGCTATAATACATCATCAGTGAAGAAAATTCATTTTGTAACTAAAATTTTCTCCCTAATAATGTATCATCAGTAATAAAGATTTACTTCCTAGCTTGAAATAATAACTTTTATCACTATTAATTATACTTTAGCGATAAAATTCGCATTTCCTAACTAATACTTGTCATTAAATTTTTAAATATTTACACCATGATCCCAAAAATTTGTAAATTATCTTTAAATTTTGTCTAATTACAAAATGACCTCAAAAAATTGTAAATTTGCCCTAAATTTTAAAATATTCACAATATGACCTTAAAAATTTTACAAATTGGTCCCTTGCAAAATTATGAAATGATCGCAAAAATTTATGAATTGGTCATTAAATTTTAGAATATTTAAAATATAATCTCAAAAATTTTACAAAGTAGTTCCTAAATTTTTAAATATTTGTGTGTGTGTGTGTGTGTGTGTGTGTGCGCGTGCATTAGATTTTGGGCTGTTATATAGAGATTAAACTAGATTATGTGGCAAAAAATGTTCAATTACTTTCAATTTGGTCATAATACTTTTTTTTATAGCAATTTTAATAAATCTAAAAGTTGGATCATTAATTTGATATGCTATCTCTGTAAAATGTAATAGGTTTTGGGTAGTTTTATAATGATTATGTGGCAAATATATCCGATTACCTTTAAATTTAGTCATGATATGTTTTAAGTAATTTTAACAAATATAACGGTTGGATAGTTAATTTGATAAGCCTATCTTTATTAATGCATTAGGTCAAAATTTGGTCAAAATACTTTTGTTAGTAACTTTATCAAATCTAATTGTTGGATCATTAATTTGATATGTCTATCGTTGTAAATGTGTTAGGTTTTTGGTATTTTTATAGAGATTATACTAGATTCTGTGGCAAAACGTATCCACTTATCTTTAAACTTGGTCATAATATATTTTTTTTATTTAGTGATTTTATCAAATCTAACAGTTGGGTCGTTAATTTGATATGCATGTCTTTGTAAATGTGTTAGATTTTTGGTATTTTTACAGAGATTATACTAGATTATGTGTCAAAACATATCTGATTACCTTGAAATTTAGACAATACTTTTTTTAGTGATTTTGTCAAATATAACAGCCAAATCATTAATTTGATATATCTATCTTGGTAAATGTGTTAGATTTTGGGAATTTTTATAGAGATTATGTTAAACTATGCGACAAAACATCTCCGATTACTTTTAAATTTGGTCATAATACTTTTTTTGTGATTTTATCAAATCTAACGGTTGGATCGTTAATTTGATATGCCTATCTTTATAAATGTGTTAGATTTTTGGTAATTTTATAGAGATTATGCTAAATTTTGTGGCAAAACATGTCGGATTACCTTTAAATTTGGTCATAATACTTTTTTTGGGTGATTTTATCAAATCTAATAGTTGGATCGTTAATTTGATTTTTATATCTTTGTAAATGTATTAGATTTTGGGAATTTTTATAGTGATTATACTATATTATGTTGCAAAATATTTCTGATTACTATCAAATTTGGTAATAATATATTTTTTTACTTTTTTAACAAATTTGATGATTGGATCGTTAATTTGATGTGTATATCTTTGTAAATGTGCTAGGTTTTGATATTTTATAGAGGTTATGATAGATTATGTATATATGTGTATATAGACACTCCAAACATGTATATATGTCTCTCTATATATATTTGTATGAATTGTATATATATGTATATATAAATATGTGATATATATATATATATATATATATATTATGTCAATATATGAATATAAATATATACATGTATCTATATATACATATATCTATATATATGAATATATGCATATGTATTAATATATATCAATATGTATAGATTAATGTATATGAATACACAAATATTAATATATATTCAAATACATTAATATATATTAATATATATATATATATATATATATATTAAATATACATATTTATTTATGTTTATGTGTGCGTGTCTCTATATATATACATATATTAATACATATTAATATATATTAATGTATATGAATATCTATTAATATTTGTATATATACATATATTAATATATATATATATATATTAATATATCTGAATATGTATATGAATATATATTTTAATATATTAATATGTAAATATCTATATATATATGAATATGTATATATATACATATGAATAGGAATATATATGAATATGTATATATCTAACACTTCATGTTTCCATAACGTAGTGTGCTGTAATTTTATGGGATGTCACCCTATCTAGTTGCCCAGACAAGGGGTCCTTATAACAACTTCATCTAATATGTAGCAGATATTTTTCCAAAATTATTTTTATTAATATAGGAAAGTACATAGAATATGACTTTTGGTACATACACTCAAGGGTATAATAGATCCAAGATATAGCATGAGCCTTTAATAGTCCACCGTGCTTCTAATCTTAAATTTTTCAAAAGAGGTAACACGCATGTGAGCGTAAGACTGCGTGAGTCTCGTGTGTGCTAGTGTTTTCCACTAAAAAGATCTCATAATGAATAATCTAAACATAAGCAAGCTAATTCAAAAATTCTCGTGTGAAAACATTCTCAAAACAAGTATTCAAGGATTTCGAGTGAAAACATGTTGATTCAAGTATTTGATTCAGGTATTCTAGTATTTGAGTATTCAGGTATTCAGGTATAGTCAGTGCTTACACCAAATATTCAAATTAGTGCTTATGCTAAGTAGTCAAGTTAGGTCATCCGCTAAATATTCAAGCTTGTGCTTACACCAAGTATTCAAGTTAGCGCATATGCTAAGTATTCAAATTAGTGCTTATGCCAAGTATTCAATTCAGTGCATACGTTAAGTATTCAAGTTAGTCATGTGTTGGATTCAAGGATTGATAAGTTTAGGATATTAAGAATTCAAAATTCATATTGTTCATTATGTTTCCAAATCTATATAGAAAGCATGCACTTGAGCACATTAGGAAACTAGTTTCCATATGCAGAAAACACTTTACTAAAATCAGGATTTGAAAATTGAAAAGATCACATAAGATATTTCATATTCAAGATATTTAAAAAATCGAGTGCTTGATAATGTTTTCAAACTCAAATGTAACATTTATTTCATAATACATCAGGAAAGCATTAACTATTTTAGGAAAGCACATGATTGTTCAGGAAAACACTTGACGAAAACAATATTTAAAAAGGCAATGGAACTTACCTTGTGTCCTACGTTATATTGTATTCATAGTCCTTAAACCTTTGCGAGACCTTTAACGTAGCCCCCTACATCGGTCATCATTTCACACTTCTTTTAGTATTCTAGAATTCACAACCAACACATATCACCAATTACATATTACGAAGGATATTACCAAATTTCCTAGTTCTTCATCTCTTGCTCATCATGATATAAAGACTTGAGATGATCAAAGGTTCACTTATCCATTCCTTTATTTCATTTCTCAAATAAGTATACGAAGCTTTCATATGCTTCCTTGATCCTTTATGTATCCAATGTTACACGTAAAATCAACATATGAATTTATTCTATTATCAACAAAATTCTGCATTTCCTCCTTCTTGGCACACTTGTTTGTTCATATCATAACTTCTAATTCATAAGTCCAATTGATGTCAAAATAGTCCCAAAATGTCCTTAAGACATTCTTTTATGATTTCAAATTCATGAACCATTGATTTCCCTTCTCATTTCATTCGGTTTTGCTTACAACATCTCAGTTTCTCAATCTCGTTATAGTTTTGGCAGCTTGTGGTATTTTCAACATAATTTTTTATTCACGACACCAAATATGTAAAATTGATCCCCAAAATGATCCTAAGACATTTATCTACAGGTCTCAAATCATGGGGCACCAAATAAAAAAGCCAATTTGTATAGTTTATTTGTTGTTCAAAGCTGCTCGGGATTCTCTTCAAAGCAGAGTTTTTGTTTTGTTTATCTCTTCACACCATCTATTCTACTTTAATCCTAACAACTATATAACACATAAACCATCTTAAATTCCATCATAAGAGCCCTTAATTCTCTAATTTTCAGAGATAAAGTACTCAGAAAATCAGTCCTTTCTCAACCCAAAATCAATAGTTATAAACAACAACAACAATAATTCATTTTCTTTCAACTATTAAATCCATTTCATTTCAATTCTATCTTCTCCTTTTACAGCCGTGAACAACCACCATCAAAAAACCTTCATTACCATATGAAACATAGTATATAAACCCTCAAACAAACCGGCACACATATACACACACCAATCTTCACCAAACATAGAAATTATGCTAAACAAAATCACAACTTCCATATTTTTTCAACAATATTCATACCATATTAATCTTTGCAATGAAATCTACAACTTTAATTCATGAAGTATAGCCTTCTACCTTGTTTGTGTAATTCTCTAAGCTTGATTTCCCCTAAGTTCTTCCTTTTTCTCTCAAGAAATGCTTTCTCTCTGTCTTCTTCCTTTTTCTCCCTATTCCTTCTAGCTTTTCTTCCCTTTTTCTTTTCCTTCTTCCTTTTATTCTTGTTGCCCATTTTTCTTGCTGAAAACCAGCCTTCTCACCCCCATTCTCTTGGTCTAAGTTGTGACCAAAATTGGTTACAAAGTCAACCATTGTGGGCTATCCAATTTTCAACCATTTTTCCTATTGGTTGATTTAACTAATTCCTTAATTATTAATCTTATTCAATAAGCTTTGCAATAAAATAATCTCAAAAAAATTTCACTCCTCAAACAGTATTTTGACACTTGTTTTCATCCTCCAATCATATTACGCCGCTTGTCTCAATTTTGGCCACACTTCATAATTTCTTTAAGAAATAACTATAATTTCGGTCCGTATCAAAAAAATATTTTATTACACCAATAGAATCTATAAATTGTTCTGAATTCAATAGTGGGAATCAAAATTCTCAATTCTTCTCAATTTACGATCAAATTCCCGACCGTGGTCAAAATTATGATATTGCCCTTGATAGCTTAATTTATACCAGGATATTCATCTCATCGTATTGATCAACTTTGTTTTGAGCATATCCCCAAACTCTCATTCTATTCAAAGTAGTCGCAATCTAAAGATTTAAGATATGGGTAGAACAAATTTAAAATTCCATTCAAGTTCCCATAATTTCAAATTCTAATAAGGTCCCTAAATATTTTTATCGTACCAAAAAGTTAATCTCATTATAATGATCATTCCTCGTTCTGGTCACTTATAAAAATTCTTATTCTATACATAATAGTAATTGATTAAATTACAAAAGTGAGGATTATTACATTGTGCGCTAGTGTTTTCCACAGAAAAGATTTCATGAAGAATAATCTTAACATAAGCAAGCTAGTTTAGAAATTCTCATGCAACATCCTTGAAAAACCTTAGAGGGGGGGGGGGGGTGAATAAGGTTTTTGGCAAACCAAAATTTTCATGTAGTATGTTATACAGAATATTAGTGATCTTCAAGTTTCTTGGACCAACTTCATCGCAACAGAGAAAGTTATCCAAGAAAATTTTGAGAAATATCCATATTTAAACTAAGGTAAGAAATACAACGCAGTTAATGTTATATGCATAGAAATGAGACACAAAATGTACAGTGATTCGATCTACCAAGATCTACATCCATTACTTTAAGCTCACACTTAAGGATTTTCAATCAGATTTCATTTACTCAACTTAATGAAACCAAATTGCACCAAATACAAGAGAGGATCACCATACTTAGTTTTCCAAAACCTTCTCAACAAACCAATCAAATCAAGGTTTACCCCAGATGGGTTTTACACCATAACCTTGTTATACAAAAGAGATTGAATATCAATGGAACAGTAAAAGCTCACTTGTTTGAGTAGATGTGCACTAAGGAAAAAGCACAAACACTTTTACCTTTTAGACACAATTTGAATTCACTTTGAAGCACTTTAATAAAGGAGATTTTTGTTTTCTATAAAGTAAGAGTGTTTCTTAGAAGGATACCACAAAAATCTTATGTCAAATCAAGTTTAGAGACTTTATATAGAGACATAAAGTGAAGTACCAACGACTATAAAACGACTATAATTTTACTGTCAAATTTACCCAAGTTTTGGACTCATGTTTCGGAAGACGATGCATCCAAAAAGTAAGTCCAAAATGGTACTTTTTCAAGCAGAAATGATTTGACAGAGTTTACAGGATTTTGGACGAATCTTTTGGATGCAGAATCATCCAAACTACTCAGTCTAAAATTTTGAGATTTAAAAAATTTGAAATCTTTTCTTTGTGTGCTTCAAGGTAAAAATAAATTGAATCATAAGGTAAAGAGACATAGGAATTAACAAGAAATACCTTAATAACAATTCCTAGTCTAAACTTCTTCCATAAGGACTTCTTGGTATGCATTCTCATAAGTTTGAAATTTGTCTTGATCACCCACTCTTGAATTCTATTGCTCAAGAGTTGCTTAGCAATCTTATTTGAATGCCTTAGAAGAATTGAAGTCAAATTTGTCCTATCACATATGGGTCACACAAATTAGTCTGCATCAATGTTTGTCATAAGTCAAAACATAGGAAAAAGCCTTTAGGGCTAACAATCTCCCCCTTTTTGAGTGATGACAAAAATTGATGGGATTGTGAAATAAAAAACTTTATAAACATGTTAGATCGAGAAAAATATGAATATTTTTCTTTAAAATACAATCTCTCATTATAGAACTCAAAGAGTGCTTATGAGATTAAGATAGAAAATTAAAGCATATACTTACAAACATAGCTCAATGAGCATATGGCCCAACTTACTTCTATATCCTCATTCCTTCCATAAAATGATTGTTTCATAAAGAAATAACCGATACAATTATTTTTATAAAAGAGTTATAGTTGACAAGTTATATGATAAGATGCTTCCCCTTAATATTTGCATATATAAGAGAAAAACTGAAGTCTATTTTGTATGTCCAAAATGTACATCCAAAAACATTGGTGGGAGAGAATATGAAACCTTTATAAATTTGAGTTTTGGATGTCCAAAAGGTGTGTGTCCAAAACAGTATGAATTTTTTTGAAGAAAACCTTTTTGGACAAAATTTTGGATCAAGGAAATATAAGTCCAAAACCCCCCCTGACATAATACACGAGATAATGGATTTTGATCTGTCTTGATTTTCGCAAAGAGTTTTGATCATAAAGGAAGCAATCCATCTGACTGAAATTTTTATCGATAAAATTATCATAGAATCACTTAAAAACATCTTATCAATCCAGTCTCAAAGATACCTTTATTATGAAAAGAGTACTTTTGGACGAAATTCAGGATACCAAATTGGTGTCCAATTTGGATATCAATAAATTGAGATCACAGATGATCAATATTCAAATCAAGTAGTTCATTCAAAAATATCAAATTAAAGCACAAAGTTTCCCTCAAGTAAATTTACTACTCAAGGACTATCAAGCAAACTATCAATCAGTGGAGCAAAAAACATAGTATACTATCACATAGATAGATAAACAAATAAATTAGTAGAATAATCATAACCCAGTCAACAGAGTTAATTGTAATGCTCACAATTATAAGCAGAATCATATGCAAAAAACTATCCCAACATTTTCCAATCATAATTAATCATATCCAGTAACTATCCCAATATTTTTCAAGCAAAACACTTCCTAATCATATCCCTTATGCAGATACTATCCTAACATTTTCCATTAGAAAATTACCCAATCATATCCAGTCAGTTTTATGTTTTCTCCCCCTTTGTCATCAATCAAAATGAGAAATATTAGAATAGAAGCAGAAGAAATAGAATATATATAGATATGAAGTATTCAGAATTTAAGTAGATAGGCTTGTGCATAAGTAAAGACAGAAAATTAAATTGTTCAACTGCAAAAAGATAAAGTTAGATTTGTTCATGATAGCAGAAAGAATTAAGGGCAGTCGGATAGAGGTCAACTGAGGAGCATTCTGCTAAGCTGGTCTCTTAGGAAATTTGAATTGTTTCAGTTCTTGATCCTGCACCCTTTTGAGAGTGTTGACTAGCAATTCTACTAGATTTCCTCTTTACTACAACATATTTCTATCTCTTTCCAGATGAGACATGTGGTTTAGAGGAAACAGGGGGTGCTATAGCTTCTTGAAGCGGGGACTTTTTCTTGATTTTGCACAGTAACAGGCACTTCTTCTGCTGTAGGCTGTTCTTGTTCAGTTTCTTCCTCAATGACTGGTTCCTCTTCCTTTGCCTTTGCTTGAGCAGATACTGTAGGTGCAGACATCGAGTCATCTTTTTTTGCTTTCTTTTCCACTATTGTTAGTCTATTTCCAAGATTTTGAAGTTTTGAACTGAGGCCATCCAGTTTAATTGCCAAAGAATTGATAGCGTCCAAAATACTTTCAGATAGTCCCTTGTCCTTTTCTTTTCCTTTAGCAGAGAATTCTTTTTGAGGATTTTCCTCAATTTTCTTTTTACCCCAACTGAAGGGGCATTCTTTCCTTCTGCTTGTATTTTTAACAATCTTTACCTTTCCTCACCTTCAGTATCTCGGAGCAACTTCCATTCATTGCCCACTCTCACATATCCCTTTCTCTCAGAAGAATCAACGCTATAAACATTCATTTTTTACGGGGCACAGGGAACTAAATTTAAATCAACATTGAAATATCTGAAGACCTTTGATAACAAATTTCCAAATGGCAAGGCTTTGCTAGAGGTATTTCTCGATTGTAGCATCAACTTGGCAGCTAAAAACCCAAAACTAATTTCCCTTCCCTCTGCCAAAGCTAACATAATTACCATCTACAAAATATTTATGGAGGTCTTATGACAAAAACTCAGCACCACCATGGTAGAAACCATATGGTGCAAGATCCTCCCTACTCCATTTAGCCATTTAGTATTTCTGTTACTTGAATTCTCAAAACTCCTTACTCCAACAAATATTTCTTCAAATTTCTTTAACTCAAACATGTCATTTCCCTCTAAAAATTTATTTAATTCAAAATATTGAACCCCTCCATCTATTATTTCACAGATTCTATTTAGCAAACGATGATCAAACTCAAGACTCTTACCTCTAACTATAGAAATGTACCAATGAATTATAAATCGTCTCCTAGTCTCCTCAAGACGTCCTTTCCTCAAATTGGCATAAAATTTCCAAACAAGTGGGGTATATAATTTTTCAACAACCGATAGTATACTACCCCAACCAATATACTCAAACATATCCAACAAATTTGAGAGATTCAGAAAGGACGATGGATTGACACGATACTCAGAAATAACAGTTCTATTTCTAGAAACCTAGTCATTGTAATCAGATTCACTCTTAGAGTCAATAAATCGGAGTACCTGATTTCCAGAACTCTATTGTTCCGGTGAAGATTTCGAAGAATCATAATATGATGCCGAGAAGTCTAGTTCTGGTGAAACTTCTTTTCTTTTTGCTTTGTTTAATACTGAACCCTTTTTTCTTTGTCTTTGGAGATATTTTGTACCTTCTTGGATTTTTGGGTAGATGATTTTGTTTTTGCTATTGAGAAGATTAGGGCTTTTGACTGTCGGTTGTTTGGAGAGAAGTACTCAGAGAGTTTTTGGAAGATGGAGTGTATAGTCGTCGGTTCCAGAGATTGAAAGAGAGAAGAACCAAAGGTCTTTTGAATGTCTAGAAAGTTGTGATAGAAAGCACATTGAAAAGATAATTTAACTTAGAGATTAAGAAAAACTGTGTTGAGAAATGCGCAAGCCCTTTTTGAAATTCAAAATTTGAAATATATGGAAGCAGTTATTTTAAAGGGGAAATATGAAGTATAAAAAAATAATTTTGTTTTGGATTTCAACCCAAACCAAAATAATCATCCAAACGGATCTTTTTCAGAAATGAGTTTTGAAGGTAGGTTTTGGACTCAAATACTGCGTCTAAAAACTTTTTTGGTGCATTTTGGATACAACCACTGCGTCCAAAAATATCGTCTTCACTAAACCTGCAAAATAGCAAAAACTTATGCAACTAGGTTAGTTATGTGGTTTTTGTAATTCCTAAACCTCTTCTTAGATTGTTAAATCTTTCTTTAACCAGAGGTTTTGTAAAAATATCGGCAAGTTGTTCATCAGTTGAAATATATTCAATACACACATCACCTTTAAGTACATGATCACGGATAAAATGATGTTTAACTTCTATATACTTTGTCCTAGAATGTTGAACAGGATTTTTTGTTAGATTGAGGCACCTGTATTGTCACATAATATAGGTACGCAATTAAAATTAAGACCAAAATCAAGCAATGTATTTTTCATCCATAAAATTTGTGCACAACAACTGCCAGTTGCAATATATTTGGCTTCAGTTGTGGATAAGGATACACAAACTTGCTTTTTGCTGTACCATGACACTAGAGAGTGTTTAAGAAATTGAAAATAGCCACTTGTGCTTTTCTTTCCACTTTGCAGCCTGCATAATCTACATCAGTGTATCCTATAAGATCAAATGTGTTAGTGTGAGGATACCATAAGCAATAATCATATGTGCCGATTAGGTATCGAAGGATGCGTTTTACTGCACATTGGCGCGATTCTTTTAGACATGATTGAAAATGGGCACAAAGACACACTGAAAACATAATGGCAGGCCGGCTAATAGTAAGATAGAGTAAGCTTCCAATCATACTTTTATACTTATGTTCATCTACTTTCTTACTCTTTTCATCTTGATCAAATTTTATAGAAGTACTCATTGGTGTGCAGATTTTTTTGACTTCATTCATACCAAATCTTTTGAGCAACTCCTTAGCATACTTAGCATGATTTATGAATATTCCATTCTTGGTTTGCTTAATTTGTAGCCCGAGGAAGAAGTTTAGTTCTCCCATCATGCTCATTTCAAATTTTTGCTGCATCGTCTTAGCAAACATCTTGCTCAAATAGTCATTAGTAGCACTAAAAATGATATCATCTACATAAATTTGAACAATAAGTAGATCATCGAATTTATTAGATTTAATGAACAAAGTAGTATCAATCAAGTCTTTTGAAAAACCTTTTGAAATCAAAATCCACTAAGCCTCTCATACCAAACTCGTGGAGTTTGTTTTAACCCATAAAGAGCTTTGGAAAGTTTTAAAATATGATTTGGAAAGTGATTATGAATAAAATCAGGTAGTTGTTCAACATATACTTCTTCCTCAATAAAACCATTTAGGAATGCACTCTTTACATCCATTTGATACAGCATGAAATTTTTGAAGGATCAAAAGCAAGAAGTATTCTTATAGATTCTAGTCTAGCAATGGGAGCAAATGTCTCATTATAATCAATGCCCTCGTCTTGATTGAATCCTTGGACGACCAATCTAGCTTTGTTTCTAATCACAGCTTCATTTTCATCAAATTTATTTCTAAATACCCACTTGTTACCAATAACAAGACGATCAAGTGATCCAGGAATAAGTTTCTAAACTTGATTTCTTTCAAATTGGTTTAATTCTTCTTGCATAGCAATAATTCAAAATTCATCATGTAGTGCTACATCAATACAGTTAGGTTTTATATTTGAGAGAAAAGCAAAGTTATCTATGAAGTATCGTCTAGTTTTAACTCCATAGCTTGGATCACCAATGATTTGATCTTTGAGATGACCTGTTTTGTATTTCTAATCCTTTGGTAATTGTTGATCCGTAGAATCTTTAGTTTGTTCTTTTCCTTGTTTAGCATGTTGTTCTTCAATTTCTTCTTCTTTTGCATGAGTATCTAGCAGTGGAGCTTTGAGTTGGTCTTTTCTTACTTCCTTGGAACCTCCTACATCATCATCATCATCTTTCATTGGAGCATAAATGTTAGATTTATCAAACACAACATGTATGGATTCTTCCACACATAGAATTTTTTTATTCTACAATTTATATGCCTTTTTTATTGGAAAAGTATCCAAGAAATATGGCCTCATCGGATTTGCTATCAAAATTTTCAAGATTATCTCGGGTATTAAGGACAACATTTGCAACCAAACACTTTAAAATAAGAGATTGCTGGAGTTTTGTCAAATATAAGTTCAAAAGGTGTTTTTCTAAAAAATAGTCTCAGCATAACTCGATTTACTACATAGCAAGCTGTATTAACAGTTTTAGCCCAAAAGTATTTTGGAATGGCATTTTCACAAAGCATGGATCTAGCCATTTATTGCAAGGTTCTCCTCTCAACAACACCATTTTGTTGAGGTGTTTTGGCTATTGAAAAATTATGAAATACTCCATTTTCATCACAAAGTGTGTAATTTCATTGTTGCAAAATTCTTTACCATTATCACTTCTAATAGAAATCAGTTTGCATCCAATAGAGTTTTGGACGCATTTGATCAATTTCAAAAATTCAGAAAAGGCTTCGTCCTTTTGTCCAAGAAACAAAGTTCAAGTAAATCTAGAGAAATCATCAACTAGCACATATGCATACTTTTTACCGCTAAGACTAATAGTCCTTATTGGTCCAAACAAATTCATATAAATTAATTCATGAGGTTTTGAGGTTGAAATCATTTTCTTAGGTTAAAGGAAGTTTTGATTTATTTTGCAAATTGGCATGCATAAAAAATTTTGCTTTTATCAAACTTCATTTTGGGCAGTCTCCTAACAAGCTCTTTTGTGGACAGTTTATTTAGCAAATCAAAAGATATATGACCTAATCTTCTATGCCAAAGATAACCATCATTGTCATGTACGGAGAAGCATCTAATACCATGAGCTATACGGTCATTTAGATAGAATACATACATATTTCCAACACGGTTGGCAACAAAGATTTTTTCAAGATTTAAGCTATCCATGATAGAACAAGAATCCTTTTCAAAAATAACTTTGCAGCTATTATCACATAGTTTGCTAATGCTAAGCAAATTATTTCAAATAATCAATTAGTAATACTTGTTTTGTAATGGTTGAGGAACCTTTACCAATGTTACCAATGCCAAGAATCTTTCCTTTCTTCTTGTCTCCAAAAGTAACGAATCCTTCATTTGTGGTCTGTATATCTTTTAACAAGGCTGCGTCTCTAGTCATGTGTCTTGAACAACCGCTGTCCAAGAACCACTTGGTGAAGCTCATTTTCTCTAAAGAATGTGCCATACATGAGAAAGATGAGTGATTTTTGGTATCCACACTTTCTTAGGTCCATGGGGGTTAGTAGTGTTTCCTTTGATTTTCCAAAAAGTTATTTCATCGGATTCCACTTTTTTTTTTTTTAATAAGACATCTTGATGCTATATGTCTCGATTTTTCACAATATGTGCATGCTTTGTGTGTTGTGTAACATGAGACAGCTTTAACAAATTGAGGCTTGTAAATTTTTTCCTTATTACCATGTCTATTTCCTAAGCCATTTCGATTTCCAGCTTGATGTTAAGTCCGAAGTAATTTTTCCAGGTTACTTTTTCCATTTGTGAATTTTTCAATACATGCGGTAAGGTTATTGACTCTATTTTTCATGTCATGAAAAGTGCTAACCGTACTTTCAAGAGTTTGAATTCTATCATATAAATTTCTATTTTCTAGAGATACATACTGTAAAGTAGTCATGATCACATCTTTTTCAATAATAGCATTTATGTGTGACTCAAGAGACATCTTTTTCTCACTTAACAACTTTTTGTCCTCATTTAACAGACAATTAATCTTCAATTTCATTTCTTCATTTTTTTTTTGGACAATTTTTTTAGTTTATGGAACATATTAATTAACAACTTATTTGGATCATCATACTTTTCAGTCATAGATATAAGCAAATTAGACATGAGATTAGTGGTAGTAGAGTTTACCTCGTTTTTCATGGCCATGAAGCATATGTTGGTAGTTTCGTTCGTAGAATCTTCTTCTTCAGACTCAGTCCCATTTAGATCTCAAGTCCCGATCAATCCTTTACCTTTCTTTACCTTCAACTCCTTCTTCTTTTTAAGCATTCTGCCTTCCTTTCCTTTTGCAATTGGACAATCAGCAATGAAGTGTTAGTGCTTTTGCATTTATAACATTAAGGCTTGAAGCTGAGGATTGTCCTTTTCTTTTTGTGAACTTCTTTCCTCTTTTGAAGTTTCCTTTATTGAACATCCTTTTGAATTTCTTTACTATCATTGCCAGATCTTTACTGTCTACTTCTGTTACATCACTACTGTCAGATTGACTAGTTTTTTCATCCTCTTTTTCAGCTTTCAATGCTATTTCCTTTTTACCTTTATCATGATTATCGGATTCCTAAAACCTTGTGAGTTTTATTTCATGTGTTAGAAGAGAGCCGATTAGCTCTTCGGTTGGTAAGGATTTTAAATCCTTGGATTCTTCCATTGCAAGTGCTTTAGACTGCCAGTTTTTAGGTAATTCATCCAAGATTTTTCGATTTTGTTCCCCAAGGGAATAAACCTTCCCATAGGTTTTAAGACCATTTGTGATATTTGTGAATCTAGTGAACATATCAGTGATACTTTCATTCGACTTCATTGTGAATAATTCATAATCATGAACTAGAAGCCCTAATTTTAATTCCTTAACTTAGTTTATCCCCTCATAGGTGACCTCAAGTAATTTTCACATGTCATGGGCTGAATCACAACCACTAACTAGATTGTATTCAGTCGCATCCAGTGCACAACATAAGATGTTCATAGCCTGAAAATTTAATGTCATCTTAGCATTGTCTTCGATATTAAACTCGTCATTTTGTTTAGGCATTGTTATGCCATCAACAATTTTTGACGGAATTAAATGACCTTTCTCTATTAAATTCCACAACTCAAAGTTGATTGAGCACACATAGATATTCATTTTGTTTTTTTTAGAATGTGTAGTTGTTTCCATTAAACAAAGGAGGTCAATTTGTTGAAGATCCTTTAACATATGGAAGAGAGGATGAGCTTGCCATGGGGATTTTTCCTACAAGGTTGTTAAACCAAGAATATGTAGACCAAGCTCTGATATCAAATGAAAAACCTTAGAGGGGGGAGAGGGTGAATAAGGTTTTTAGCAAAGTAAAATTTTCAAGTAGTTTGTTATACAGAATATTAATGATGATCAAGTTTCTTGGACCAACTTCATGGCAACAAAGAAAGCTATCTAAGAAAACTTTGAGAAATATCTAGATTTAGACTAAGGTAAGAAACACAATGCTATTAATGTTATATGTAGAGAAATGAGACACATAATGTATAGTGGTTCGATCTACAAAGATCTACATCCACTATCATAAGCTCACACTTAAGGATTTTCAACTAAATTTCATTTACTCAAGTTAATGAAATCAAACTGCACCAAATACATGAGAGGATCACCACACTTAGTTCAAGGTTCACCCAAAATGTGTTTTACACCATAACCTTATTATTCAAAAGAGATTGAATATCAATGGAACAGTAAAAACTCACTTGTTTAAGCAGATGTGCACTAAGGAAAAAGCACAAACACTTTTATCTTTTAGACACAATTTGAATTCACTTTGAAACAGTTTGATAAAGGAGATTTTTGCTTTCTATAAAGCAAGAGTGTTTCTTAGAAGGATACCACAAAATCTTATGTCAAATCAAGTTTAGAGACTTTATATAGAAGACATAAAGTGAAATACCAATGACTATAATTTTACTATCAAATTTACTCGAGTTTTGGACTAATGTTTCAGACGACGATGCATCTAAAATGGTACTTTTCAAGCAGAATCAATTTGACACAGTTTACAGGATTTTGGACGAATCTTTTGGATGCATAATCATCCAAACTACTTAGTCCAAAATTCTGAGATTTAAAATTTTGAAATCTTTTTCTTTGTGTGCTTCAAGGTAAGAATAAATTAAATCATAAGGTAAAGAGATATAGGAATTAACAAGAAATACCTTAATAACAATTCATAGTCTAAAGTTCTTCCATAAGGACTTCTTGGTATGCATTCTCATAAGCTTGAAATTTGTCTTGATCACCCACTTTTGAATTCTATTGCTCAAGAGTTGCTTAGTAATCGTATTTGAATACCTTAGAAGAACTGAAGTCAAACATGTCCTATCACATATAGATCAAATAAGTTAGTTTACATCAATGTTTTTCATAAGTTAAAATATAGGAAAAAACCCTTAGGGCTAACAATTCTCAAAATAAGTATTCAATGATTTGGAGTGAAAACATGCTAATTCAAGTATTCAGCAATACTAGTGAAAGATATTCTGATTCAAGTATTTAAGTATAGCCAGTACTTACGCTAAGTATTCAAATTAGTGCTTACGCCAAATAGTCAATTTAGTGCATACATCAAGTACTCAAGTTGGTTTTTACACCAAGTATTCAAGTTAGTGCATATGCCAAGTATTCAAATTAGCGCTTACGCCAAGTATTCAAGCTAGCGCTTATGCCAAGTATTCAAGTTAGTGCATAAGCCAAGTATTCAAGTTAGCACTTATGCCAAGTATTCAAGTTAGTACATACGCCAAGTATTTAAGTCAGTCCATATGCCAAGTATTCAAGTTAGTCATGTATTGGATTCAAGGATTGATAAGTTTAGAAAATCAAGAATTCAAGATTCATATTATTCACAATGTTTCCAAATCCATATAAGAAGCTAGCACTTGAACACATCAGAAAACATTTTCCATATTAGGAAAATACTTTTCCAAAACCCAGATTTGGAAATTGAAAAGATCACACGAGATATTTCATATTCAAGAAATCGAGTGCTTGCTAATGCTTTCAAACTCAAATGTAAGATTCATCTCATAATATATCAGGAAAGTACTAACTATATCAAGAAAGCACATGATCATTTCAAGAAAATACTTAGCTAGAACAGGATTTAAAAGGCAGTGGGGCTCACTTAGCTTTACGCTCACACGTGTGTTATTCCTTTTGAAAAATTTTAGGGATTAGAATCGTAATAGAAGCGCAATGTACTCCCAGTGGCTCATGCTATATTTTGGATCTATAGTCCCCTTGAGTGTATGTATCAAAAGTTAGACTCTATGTACTTTACTATATTCAATGAAAGTAACTTTGGAAAAATTTCCGCTACATATTGGAAGAAGTTGTTATAAAGACCCTGTGTCTGGACATCTAGATGGGGCGACATCCCATAACGTTATAGCCCACTACGTTATAGAAATATGGGGTGTTACAATATGTGTGTGTGTGTGTGTGTGTGTGTGTGTGTGTGTGTGTGTACATATGAATAGGTTATATATATATATATATATATATATATATATATATATATATATATATGAATATGAATATGACTATATATATATTATTATGTAAATATATATTTGAATATGTATATATGTATATATATTTATATATATATATATATATATGAATAAATTAATATATTAATATATACTAGTCCTTGATTTTTTTATTATTTATAAAATGACCCCTAAAAATTTTGCAATTGAGTCCTTATATTTTTGAATATTTACAATATGACCATAAAAACTTGTAGATTGGTCACTAAATTTTTAAATATTTATAGTATGACCCCTAAAACTTTTTTCAATTATTCCCTAAGAATATGTGTGTGTGTGTGTGTATTTAAATATATATATATATATATATGTATATATATATGTATATTTAAAATAGATAATAAATTAATTAATTACCTTTTAAATTTATCCAAATGTATATTGATGTCTAAATTACAACATATTATTAAATAATATGTATTGATAGTAAATTTAATATGATTATTTATATTTTGTTATATATATATATATATATATATATGTATATAGTATATGCATATATGTGTATTAATATATTTATATATGTGTTGTATGTGCGTGTGTATGTGTGTGCGCGTGCGCGCGTGCGTGTGTGTCTATATGTATTTGTATATACGTATATGTGTGTGTGTGTGTGTGTGTGTGTGTGTGTGTGTGTGCATTTGTAAAAATATAATATATAAGTCCTTTTTTTTTCTATTTGATTTATATGTATTGAATTATTTAATAAAATCAATGACATAATTAACAAATTTTAAAATTTTAAAATTATATAAATGTATAAAATAATTTTTGAATAGTATATTTTGATAGTAAATTTAATCTGATTATTATATTTTATTATTACTCTACTTTTTTTAGAAAATATAAAAAGTATGTTGAGAATAGTTAAAATAAAAAAAAGATACAACCAAACACTTAAACTTGGCCTAGCGGGTTGAGTTCTGCATAGAGGTAGTGGTCGAAACCTACCACAGAGCAACGTCACACTATGAATTAAAGTAGGGTAGGTGGACCAAGCCAATAAGGAAAGGTTAGTATGGTGGGTGCAATCAAATGTGCTTGTTGTATGTTGACCAAGCTAATGACCTTTTTGCCAATGACCTTTTGGCGAGTAAATATTTTTCGCCAAAGGTCGTTGGCGACATTGGCAAGGAACAAAGAAACCGTTTCCTCGCGAACGGGTATTTTTGGCGACGAAATATTTCCTCACTAGTAGTGACGAAGAATTTTTTATTTTTTTCTCATAAAAATATTTTCTCAAAATTATATTTAATTTCTCCATGAAAATTTTATTTTTTGTGACTAAATTTTAGCGACAAAACCTTTTTGTCACTAAAAATCATCATCAGTGACAAAATTAAAAGTTTTGGTGACAAAACTTGTTAAGCTTTAGCGAGGAAATTTTTCCTAGCTAAAACTCAAGGCTTTAGCGATGAAATATTTTCCTAGTTAAAGGTCACCTTTTGGCGACAAAATGCAAACTTTTGTCGCAACGACGACATTTTAGCGATGATGTGGTGAGGAAGATTTTTTCCTCGCCAAAGGCCTTTAGTTAGGAAATTTTGGCCTTTAGCAAGGAAAATGTATTGTCACAAAAGCCTAATTTTCTTGTAGTAGGTACAGTTGTCTCAATCTTATTCATCACAAATTGTGAAAAATTAGCTGGCAAAGGTTGAAGAATTAAGTTTATACTTAATTCAGGATCCATTATAAACCCAAGTGATCTAAGTTTCTCTATTAATCCCAGCATTTTTAGTCCATAAGTAGCTGCAGAAGTGCCCTCTACCATCTTAAAATGAAATAACTGTTTAGAGACCTCATATCTTTCCATCTTAGTTTGCTTATCAAAAAGTTCTCTTACATGAAAGATAATAGTATGACATCTATATGCTCATTTTGCTTTTGACGCTCAGTGGTCATTGGTGCCAGCATGATTTAGGATGTTGTGTCACTATCCCCTTGGTGCTTCTTATGAACTTCATACTCTTCAGCAGGAGCATTATCAGCTAGAGGTGGTGGAATAGGAGCATCTAGCATGTAGAGCAACTTTTTCGATTTGAGAACGATTCTTAATTTTCTATACCAGTCCAAGAAGTTGGATTCATTAAACTTGTTCGTTTCCAAGATGCTACGTAAGTTCTAATTCATTGTTATAATACAAATGACCAAGATGAAAGATAAAAGACATTTAACTATGTATATGCACATGTGCTGCATTTAATTAGGTCTTTAATTAAACACGTATTTATTTTACTATTTTATTCAAATTAATAACCCCCAGTATTCATTCGGAAAAGCCCATTAGAAGCTTTCCTAGTGGACTGGTATGCATATTATTTAAGAATGATCTTGGGTGTGCCCAAGAACTCACACTTAAATTCAATGGTAGGTATCTAATATCATTTGCATCAAATACAACTACTGGATCATTAGTTGATTAACGTCTTTTAATCTTAAAGTATTTGTGTTAACCTAACATTTCCTCTAATGTTCTTTATGCTTGGGTGTGCCCAACTGGGATAAAGATTTTAGTTAAATCCTACCCATTAATCTAGAATAAAATTTTATAGCTTGAACATGTTTAATGTCAAGTAGGCTTTGGTGTGCCCAACAAACTTATCTCGAAAAAGAACTCTCGTTCTTACTATATTAATAGAAGGCATTAGATTTAATACTATTTGAGGGATTTAATTCTTTAATAAGTGGTCTCATCGTTTAGCATTCATAATATTAACATATTAACACTATTGTAATAGATTTAATTACATGGCTTGGTTATGAACTTTTCTATATTAGTTTTCTTAAGCCAAGTAGGAAATTAATTATGTGCAAACATTTATGTTTTGGTCTGCTTGAGAAGAAAATCTTACCATCTTCTTGATTTGTGCTTGATCGCTATCTCCATAATTTTTGTAAAATAATTTCTACTCTTATCTAATGTATGTAAATAAATTTCTAATAAAGAAACCGTGAGTTACATTCGAGGGGAATTAGATGAGAAGAGAAATTATAAGAGAATTATAGAGAAATATAGGATATGCAAGCCCTATTTATTCGAAACAAAACAATAAATATGCATGATACAAAATTAATTAAACAAAATTAATTGGTCTAAGTCCATAACTAAGTTAACATGCTAAAGTATGCTTAAATTCATAATAAGCAAAACAAATATTCATTAACTATAAATTTCCAAAATTATTATTTTGAAAAACTAAAATAGTTAGTTCCAAAATCAAATTTTGGGAAAAACTTTTGGGCCCTTTTTGAAGAAGAAAAACATTTTGTGGGTTATTTCTAAAAAGATAAGTTTTGTGGGCTAATATATATATCTAATAAAATTGTCCAAGCTCAATGGGCTGATAAGGGCAAAATTCATCTATATTTTTGTAGTTATTTGAGGGTTTTTTGTGATACATTTGTTGTAATAACTAGACGTATTCTTTCATATTTGATATTTTATTCTTGGAAAGGTGTTTTAAAATTTTATTATAGAAAACGACGAAAAAACGAGAAAACCGTTGCTGTCAGTGCACGGCTGGCACTGGCCGTGACCCACGGAGCCGGCGCCGGTCTCAATCTAGAGAATAGAGGATTTTTGCATGAAAAACCAGAGTACACCGGGTAGACCAAAGCACGGTCGGCACTGACTGTGACCTTCCAAGCTGGTGCTGGCTTCGTTCTGTGCAACGTCGGCAAGCATTCCAATTTTTGCATTGATTTGGTAATTTCCAAGAGTTTTGATACTTTCCCATCTCTACTCGGCCTAGAACTCTTAGGGGACAAATTTTAGAATCTTGGTAGCTTATTTAAACAAGAAAAACATTAGATAAGAGTATAAACTTAAGGATTAAATTTGTAAATCACTCATTGAAGGAGGAATTCATCAAATCAAGAAGTATTGTTCAAGAGAGTCTTCAAGGGAGAAGAAGAAGGCTTATCTATGAGTTCTTTCTTTTACCTTTCTATCTTTTTTCTAGAATAATGATGTATTTAATGTTTTCATTGTAATTTGATAATATTTTGGGATTTATGATTTTTGTATTAATTTAGCTATTTGATCATTTTTCTATCATTCTTGGTGTTTGGTTACTTGTGATTATGGAAGAATTGATGAAGTTAGATTTACTTCTAATTGACTTGGGAAATGATGTTAGAAGCTAATTTAATTTTATTGATTTCATAGTTATTATTTCTTAACGGACTTGGAAAACGAAGTTAAGACCAAAGAACTTAAGTAATCAAAAACTAGTTAATTTTGCCTAGAGTATAGGGTTGTTGACTAATTTCATGTTTATGAGGAATTGTGTTTAATGCACCTTTTGGTTATGTTAGTTTGATTAGGAAATCTGCTAGTTTAATCAAGAGATAGTGATTTCATGGATCGTGAAAGAAGTGGGGTCTATATAAGTGAATTCATGACTTGGGAAACGATTGAACTTTACTTTATATTCCTTCATGATGCCAAGATGATGATTAATTGAGATAGTTGTTAAATGATTCATTGTCATAGTTCCTAGGATTTTTGTCTAAATTGCATTTTCCTATATCCTTGAATTGTACATATTTATCTATTTTTCTTTTTATTATTTTATCACTTTATTTGGTCAGTTAAACAATGAATGAAAAGTGACTAGTGTGTATTTGTTCCTTTGAGCATCGATACTCGTTAATTCCCTATGCTTTGTTTGCGATAAGTATACTTGCTCACATGTGTATTTTGACATTAATTTTTTAATTAAAACTTGACTAAGGGATGAATTTAAATTTGATGATTTTTATACACCCAAAATTTACGCATCAAGTTTTTTGCACTGTTGTCAGGGAACAATATCATGAAAGCTTGGATTTTATTGATTTAACCATGTTTATATGTTTATATGTCTATATGTGAATATGTGAATATGTAAATATGTTCTTTATATGAATAGGTGCCATATTTTGTTTTCTTGTATATTTGTAATCGAATGTCCCTATATGTTGTAATTGCTTCTAACTTAATGTGTGAATATGTACTAACTATCTAACTTGTAAATCCTATAATCTTACGATCTTTTGTTTTATGTAGACTTTACATTTAGTTTATGACCCGACGATCCAAAGCCAACATAGTAGATCTTGATCCTGAGATCGAGAGAACCCTTACCAAAGTCCGAAAGGTTATAAGCGAAAGGGTAAGAAAAGACATGGAGGTTAACCAACTCAACAATGGCGGTAATACCTCAATTAAAACTCCTTAATTAAAACTTAAACGGTTTACAAACCAATTAAAACTTATATAGGGTCTTGAAACAAAGGATAATAAAACATTATCTTGAAGCAAAACAACCAAAATGTCAAGTACAAGCTTTCGAACTCTATCCCAACCTTGTCAATAGTACTCTCGACCTGAAATCATGCGTAAAGAACGTGACAAATAAATTTTTCAAGTGTACATTAGAAATAGTTTTATGACATGCAATTTTAAAATACAAAAAAAAAAAAAAAAGCTCAATTGCAATAATAAACAATAGTTTCAAACATAAGAGTGGCATTTTTATTTTTCAATCTCAATAAATAATTTTACTTCAAGAAAATCAACCACTCAAAGCTAACGTGGACTATAAAGCCATGCGTCATAGCTCCTAGTCATGAAACCCTGTATCATAACCCCTACTCACTGTACTATAATACTTCTGCACCACAGTACGGTAGGTAATCGGCCCATCGGGTAGGGATACTCCTTTGTCTCCCATACCCCTGCTAACTTCGATTGTCCATGCCGAGATATAGATGCAGTCCCACTTGGAACTAGTTTGCTAGCTCAAACTAGCCTAACTCACGAACACTGTCACCCAATAAAAAACAAGTGCATCCCCTGGAGGTAGCCATCTACCAAAAAACTAGCTTACTGTCTCTTAGGCTAGTATTAATGGCCTACCCATATTAAGTACTCAACGATTTTGTATCAAGGAAATTCATTAGCATCAAATAGTAATAAAAAGAAAAATATCCAACATGACTTGGTAAACTTTGAGTAAATTATTCAGTGCGAAACCCAAGTGAGTTATTTTGAAATTATTTTGTTTAAGAAATCAATGCATGAGTCGAAAATAAGTAAGAAAGCTAGCCATAGTGAACATTTTATCGCAACAAACTATGTTTCCTTTGCTAACACATAATATTGGACAACTTGCAATTGCATTGTTTTGCAAATAGTTTTAATGCATGAACTTACCTTGGTGTAGCAAATTAATTTCTTACTCCCAATGAGTGTATCTTTGCTCTTGACAATCTTCCAAGTCTAAAAGTTATAAAATAAATAAGTCACAACCTATTCCTAATACTTTAAGGAATTATATTCAGTTTATAACTAATTCTCCAAACTTACATACAACAAGCAAATCTTCAAATAAATCCTTATCCAAGACTTTACTCCATCCCTGAGTGTCACCCCATATAATTTCCATTCTACTCATGACATGAATTAACAATAATGAGTTGCCTTAAAAATTATTAAGTTGCTCACAAATTCCAGCAATATACCCTTCTTTCCTAAAAAATATAAAACATACATAAACACCTGGGAATGACCCCAATTTTTATAGAGATATGGCCTAATACATATCAAACAGAATCCAAGTGGTTTTGCATGCAAATTAGACTTTATTTGTGACCCGAAATTTTATATACATTACTGAAGCTTTCTATCCAAATTCACATAGGTATAAAGAAATATTCGTAACTCTTCAGCCCCTAGTCAGAAAATTCCAAACATTTACAGGTAATTTATACTCACTTAGGAATACATTTTCTCTATTTTGACCTTCCCCAAATTCGGCCTTTTTCACTACGAAATACCCTCCTCAAACCGGTTGATCGACAAAATAGAACACTCTGTATTCTCATGTTTTCAGAAACAGTTACTGAGATTTATCTAAGGGTTTTATTCTATGATCTCTAGCATAAATCACACCCTAAAAATGTATAGCAAATAACATTAGAAGTCCTTGCAAAAACAAATTACTTTGCTATTTTAGTTGCATTGAATTCTACATCTAGCATAGCATCACCAAATTTTCAGATTTCAATAATAATGCATTAAAGTGTTTTCTTTCCATCAATTCTTTTGAAAGATAGTTTCTTTTTAATATTCAAGAATGATTAGATGATAAAATAAATCAGTTTTCACACAAGGAGCACATATTATAATTTTTTTGAAACCTAAAACCCTAATCTTCCCTCTTTAATGGTGACATTCAAGAAAATTAAAGAAAAAATTGATTTTGTCATTACTTCTTGCTACGCCTAACTCAAGTAATCTTAGAGGGAGGGATAGGCATCTTCTAGCTTCCGTTACCACAAAAAATTTCAAGGAATTGACTTTAGAATAATACTCCCAAGTTGTGACTTTGTGTAGAAATTTCTCCATAAGCAGGATAATTAAACATTGGCCAAAAGAGGGGGAGGATTTCGTGTGAGGGAAAAGGGAGAGAGAGAGGTGACAACTAGGGTAAGGGAATAACTCAAAAAGAATATGATAAGGTAGGTCTTATATGGGTGAGCTTTAATAGGTTTAGGAAATAGGAAAAGAATTAAGGGGAAAATCTATTTTCTAAAGGTTTCATCTAATTAAAAACTTCAATTAATTAATTAACCAAAATTGTAGGGGATTAGGGGAGCCAAAATGGTGGCACACATGAGGAAGAATAGGAAGGAATATTCTCTAATTTTTTTCTAAGCAATAAAGGATTGGAAAAAATATATATATTAAACCCCTTTTGAGATAATTTTCCAATTACGCATGAATTGGGCTTTTCTTCTCTCCCCAATCCTTGGTGGCGGCTAAGTAGGCTTCTAGAAGCCTAGTAGTTCCTTCTAAATATTTCTCCTAGATTAATTAAATATTTAATGTAAGAAAAATTAATTTCTCTCAAAATAAAATAAAATTCTTGCTAGTGTAATATTTAAATACTTCCTAAAATTAATTCATAAGCTAATAAGTAGGATAATCACGTAATGAGTATTTAATAGATAAAAAAAAGCAATTGCACAAGTACAACAAAGAAATAAATAATTAATTATTTATCAACTAATAAATAGTTACCTAAATTATTTTAGTTAACTGCTACTCAATACTTAGATCTACCATCATCTCATGCACAATATTTATTTCACTTAATAAGTTCACATAATTCATCCAGACCATGCCAAATATGACTATATGCAAGAATGTTCATGCCATTTAGGTCGTACATATCCTACTCCTAGGTGCATTTTAGGTGGGGTGTTACATCATTGCTCACTTAAGAGAATTTCATCCCAAAATTCATACCAGTTCATACCCTAAAGTATCTCTGGATGTTTTCGTTTCACTTATTCCTTAGTCTCCCAGGTAGCATCTTGTGCACCATGATGATCCCATAAAACCTTCACCATTGGAATCTACTTTTTCCGTAGGGTCTCTATAATTTTTATCGGCTTCTCGACATAACCCAAATAGGGTTGGAGTATCAATGTTTCCTTATTGAGTATATGCTTCAGATTAGGATGGTATTTCTTCAATTAGGATACATGGAACACATCATGTATTCTAGTTAAACCCTTTGGTAAATTGAGGTGATATGCTACTGGTCCAATCCTCACAGTAATCAGAAACTATCCCAGATGCCTCGGACTCAATTTTCCTCCTTTCGGATACTTCAGTATTCTTCTACTAGGTGTCAACTTCAAGAACGTCCAATCTTCTACTTTAAATTCACTTTCACCTTACCTAGCATCTCTTGTATGCACACTTCCCCAGCCTTGTTGATCTGCCCGTCTTTGATCCATCCCCAGTATAATGGTATTTAACATTTTCTTCCATACAATGCTGCTTATGGTGCCATTCCAATCGACGCCTGATAACTATTGTTATAGGCTAGCTCAGCATAGGGCACACAATCAATCTATTTATCACAAAAAATCTAGTACACATGCCCTCAACATATCCTCCAAAATTTGAATGACCCTTTCTGATTGCCCATTTGTTTGAGGATGAGCTGTTGTGTTGAACTTTAGGATCTCATAGATTCTTAGAATTTCCCTCAAAACCATGAAGTAAACTTAGATCCCGATCTGACATAATACTTGAAGGTACCCCCATGCAATCTCACTATTTCCCACACATAGGTCTGAGTCAGCTTGTCCAAAAAGTCCCTCACATTTACCGATATGAAGTGTGTTATTGTAGTCAATCTGTCCAATATTATTAATTTTAATATATTATTTTAACCCAAATATTTAATTACTAGACTCTTAGAATAATAGTTCCATTATTAATTTCATTCTGCAAGCCCGTATAGTAAATAAATTACTACAGTTACTTAAGTTATTTTGGAGACTAAAAGACATATTATTCTTAACTTGTAGAATAAGTAAAATACCCCCACTAACAAATATCTGTATTTTATCATTTTAAATATTTTATTTATCACTATATGAAAATATTGACCCCTAGAATAATATTGCAAATGTAGTGTCCTTGACCTATATGTGTGACGACAAAAATACCCCTCTATGTAGCACCCATCATTGAGATAAGAAAAATGTACTAATACATTTCTCAATGATATCTACCATCTTTTAATATTTAGTTTGATAATCCATGACTTTTCGTAGGTAGCTATTTATCTCAAGTACCTATCCAAAAACATACATACTAAACCACGTTTCCAGGGTCTTGGATTATTTATATTGGACAATCACAAAAGGATGATTAATCTCCACTAAGTAAAGTATAGAAACTTTATTGCATTAGTATGTCTTAATTAACTAGATTCATATACCCAATGTACAAGCTACTACTCTTGCATGCATTAAGACCTTACCTATTATAGATCAAAGTGCAGAAGTTTAGCTTCACTAGACCACCAACTTATACTGAAATCTTAAGATACTCATCCATGCAGTAGCAGGAATAGTCCAATATTTATTTATGATAGTACTTTTATAAAGATTATTATCGTGTGGTCTAATTCTACGTATTCCAAATACACTTATACTATTGGTGTGAGAGGACTACTCACTAGTTAAAGGTAAACCATTGCTCACTTATAAACCATAATGTAATGATGTAAACCTTGACAAAGTATCCAACTTCATCAACTGATCAAGAACTGTTTTACTTGTATGTTAGTAGTCTATGATCTATATCTTATTGTGAAGCATGACTGAATATGTAAATCACTTATTAACATACTTTGACCTTAATGTGCAAATATATATAAGCAAATAATTATTAATGAATGGAATATTTTTATTACTTTCCAAAATACAAAAATACATAGTTTATTTTGGGTATATATTATAATAATCTCCTACTTACACTAAAGACACTGTGATAGCCTATACGTACCTACCCCTATGATGTCTAGGTGTTTTCGGAATACCTTCTCCATCAATGGCTTAGTAAAGGGATCTACTAAATTGTTTGTAGAGAAAATCTGATCAACCATTATTTCTTATTTTTGGATAAACTCCCGATTCAGTTGATACTTTCTCTTAATGTGCTAACTCTGGATTTAACTAATAGCTGCTAACCATACCTATGACAAAACAGATATCTAGCATAGTACAAAGTATGACATACATGAGATTTTCCACTACCGAAGCATAATGAATCTTACTTATCATTTCCTCTTCTTCCTGTGTCTTGGAACATTACATGAAAGATAATTTCAATCTGTGCCTAAAGAATATGATTGACCTTTTGCATTGATCCATGCTAAACTTAGCTAACAACTTGTAATGTAAGTAGATTGGAATAAGCCTAACATTCTTTACTTCCTATCTCTAAGAAGGTTTATCCCAAGAATGTAATTAACTTCTTCCATATCCTTGATGCTAAATTAACTTCATACCTAAACCTTTATAGATGATGATGTCCTTACGTCATGCTTGATGAATAGAATGTTATTTACATAAAGTACCACAAAGAACATGTTGTTCGCATCTGCCTTTCTATATGTACATAATTTATTCACGTTCTACACGAAAATATTAGACTTTATAGTTTCATCAAAACATATATTTTGTGCTCACGATTCTTACTTAATTCTATAAATGAACTTCTTAAACTTGCAAACTATATGTTCTTGGTCTTTTACAATAAAGCTCTTAAGCTGGTCATATAAATATTTTCGCTAAGATAGCTATTAAGAAAGGTTGTTTTGACATCCAATTACTATATCTTATAGTCATAGTGACATGTGATGGCCAAGAGTATGCGAATGGACATAAACATGGCTACTGGTAAAAATGTCTCCTCATAATCGATTCCCTCTTTTTGAGTATTACATTTTATAACTAACATTGCTTTATAAGTTTCTATCTTTCTATCTGTACCTCTCTTTCTCTTGTGTACCTACACACACCTAATAAGTTTAATTCCTTTAAAGGCAGTAACAAGATCCCACACCTGATTGAGATACATTGACCCAATCTCAACATCCATTGTAACTTACCATTTGTCTGCATCAATATCAGCATTGGCCTTATCACATCCAGTGGGATCTTGTTCTTGATGGTTGGAGACTACCTCAAAAGCTTCTCTAGTCCATCATCTGGAATCCTAGATATCCTCCCACTATGACGTGTCTCAACCTGTATAGCAACATTTGGTTGTGCGTCTTTAGTTTCCTTAATTGGGGTACTAGAAGTTGAAGTAATGGTCAACTTCTCTTCTAATCCATCTTACTTGAAACCGTAGTAGATAGACTTTGTTCATTATTCAAGTATCTAGCATGAGTATTTATGAGTACTTTTTGCTCTTGTGGATGATAAAAGTATCCACCATTTATTCTTTTTGGATACCTTACAAAGTAGTACAATTCTGATTTTAGCTCAAACTTACTTCCCTTGGTCAATACATAAGTTAGATAACCCCATATTTTGAGATGATTTACACTGGGGTTTTGCCCAATCCACATCTCATAAGATTTCCTGCGTATTGTTTTAGAAGGGACCAAGTTCAAAATATATACTGTTGTTTTCAAAGCATATCCTCAAAAAGAAATAGAAAATGTAGCATGATTCATCATGCTTCTGACTATTTTCATCAATGTTCTATTTCTTCTTTCACCTACTCTATTCTCTTGGGAAGTCGCAGGCGCAGTTAATTGAGATATTATACCCTATGTACCATTCAATCTATGAATTCACCAAGGAGATACTCTCCATCATAATATGATCTTAACTTTTTGATTAATCTATATGTTTGACGCTCCACTTTAGCCTTAAACTCCATAAATTTATCAAAGGAATCAAACTTACACCTCATCAAGCAAACGTAACCAAAATACATATGATCATCAGTGAATGTGATAAAGTATTAATATACTTCTCAAGCAGGAATAGATATAGTACCACATATATCAGTATAAATTAAATCAAGTATTTTCTTGGCCCATTTCACCTTTTGAGAAATGACCTTTTAGTCATTTTATCCATAAGACACGATTTATATTGAGGTTATTTCTCCATTCTCAATGAGCCCAAAGACCTATTTTGGATTAGCCATTAAATCTGATTAGGATTTATATGTTTCAATCTCAAGTGCCATAGATACGATTAATTTGATGTAGCCTTTATCTTCTTATTATTAAGTTCGGTCTGAGTATTATTAATTTGATGACTTATAGGATTGACATAAAAGAGATTTCTATACATGTGTTCTAGAACAAATAATATTTCTATCTCTTCTGATTAAAATACCATAATTGAAAGGAACAAAATATTCTTGATTAATTAATCATGAAATTGAATCAAATTCTATTTAAAGTTAGAAACATTTAAAATATATTTTAAAACTACAATCCTATTACAATTAAATACTAGCTCCAAGTCTCCCATTGTTTTGGCCCACACTTTTGCTCCATTGCCCACTTGAAGTCCGTGCTCTCCTCTATGGAATCTCCTTATCTTGCTGAACCCCTGCAAGGAGTTACAATATGGTTAGTGGCTCTGAAATCGACAATCTAAATAAACGATGATCTAACCATTAAAATGGACTCTAAATAAAGAGCAATACTTGAGGAGGATTTGGTTAAGAAATCTGGATAATCTTTCTTGAAGTACCCCTTGTTGCCATACTTGAAGCATTTACTCTTGGGCTTGGATGGACCAGGCTTAGACCTTTTAGGATGGGCTTCTATGTTGTTCTAGGCTTTCTTCTTCTTGAATTTCTTAGGCTGGGCCTTAGTTCCATAAGATGAACCAAAATAAGTAACCAATAACTTTGACACAGGCTTCATGATTTTCTTAACAGTCTAAAGTTCCTTCATCAACTCAGTCAAAGACTTACTCAATTTATTTGTGTTATAGTTTAATTTGAAGTGAGAGTATAAATTTGGTGAAGGCTCAAGAACTATGTCAAATTAGTTTTCAGAACTGATTATTGCCCCTTGGACTTCAGCTTGTTCGAAGTGAGCAGTCATCTTAAGCATATGCTATCGAACCGAGTTTCTTCAGTTATCCTAGTGTTCATAATTGCCATAAGAGCTTCCTGCCTTACGGGATAACTTTTAACAACAAATATAGTTCACAACGATATATCCATATCATATACAATAGACATGTTCTCATGCTTAGATTAAAGCACATTGGATATGGAAGCCAACATATAGCACATATAGCATCTAGCCATTTTATTAGCTTTCTTCCATGCCCTTTCAGCCTTACAGTCTTGGTCCATAGAATTTTCTCAAATTTTAGGATAGGGGTCAGTCAGAACACACTTGTACTTCTTAGCTGTGAGTACTATGTTTAGGTTCCTTTCCTAGTTCATGTAACTTGGTCTAGTTAACTTATTCTCTTTAAGCATAATGATCAGACATTTCTGTTGATTGGAACAAAAAAACTTCATTCAATAAAATGTTTGATTTGGAAAAATATTTAAAAATGTACATTGGAAATCATATTATATCCATGACATGGTCAACTTATTAAAACCATTATAAAAAATATGAAAAAATTAGCTCTTAGAAAAATTGACAAAGCTTCATAAGAAGGTAGTGGATAAATATCACCAATTAACTTCCTTAATAGGTAACAATCTAGAAATAGTTCCATTAACTGGATGACCACTACTCTCTTTACCTATGGACAATCTAATGTTAATACCTCTAATGTAGGCTAACCAATACTAAAGTTTATCCTAGGCCTTAATTATAATTCCTCCTTTAATTTTAGATACTTATAGAAATCCATCCTATAGGGAAGTCATACTCAAAATAATACGGGGATAACCACTGAAAAACCTTAGAGAGGGGGGGGAATAAGATTTTTGCCAAGCAAAAATAATTTTTTCAGTTTGTCTAAAACACTAAATAGTGATGATTACTAAGATTCTTGGACTGACTTTATAGAAAGTTATCCAAGCACTCATAGATGTATATCCAGATTTAGACAGTAAAAGAACATTAAAAAAAACAGTACATGAACCACTAAATAAAATAAGACAAGAGATGTATAGTGGTTCGATCAACTATGATCTATGTCCACTACCTTAAGCTCCATACTTAAGGATTTTCAACCCTATTTCATTAACCTTACTTAATGAAACTATTTCTCATACAAGAGAGGATCACCACACTAGGTTTTTCATAACCTCTTAGTCACGCAAACACATCAAGAATCACCTCACTAGGTTTTACTCCACAACCTTAACACAAGCGCAAAACAAGGATCACCCCAATGGCCTTTACCCACAACATTGAACATAAATCAACACAAGACTCATCCCTATGGGTTTTACACCACAACCTTGCACTACAACAGAGAATATTAATAGAAAAGAGATAAGCTCACTTACTTGAGCAGATGTTCACTCGGATACAAGGCACAAATACTTTTATCTTTGATACACAATGAACTCACTTTGAAGCTAGATAAAAGGAGAGTTTTGAAAAATATTGAGTAATAATGTTTCTAAGATGAGTGTTTCAAAAATCTTACTTCAAACCTTGCTTTAAAGGCTATTTATAGAGAAAAAAAAGTGAAGTCCTTATCAACGTTTGTCATAAATCAAAATATAGAAGAAAGCCCTTAGGGCTAACAATCTTCCCCTTTTTGAGTGATGACAAACATGACATTTATGATATGTAAAGAAAGAACACGTTGAATGAAAACGGTGCAAATAAATACAATCTCACTGTATAGGTCTCATAGAGATCTTATGATAAAAAATTTGTAAACATATCTCAATGATCTTAAAGTCTTTTATATCTCTAAATATTTAGAATGATTTGATAGAGATAACAAATGATAAAATACTCCCCCTAAATATATGCTTATGTGAATATTTTAAACAAAAAAGGGAAAAGTAGAAGTTATGATTTATTTATCAAAAAAAAAAAGTGTATCCAAAATAATTTTGGAAGAACAAGTGTTTTTAGAAATTCATTTTGGATAAGGATTTTGGATGTCCAAAATATATTGTCAATTCAGTAATACTGCTTATAAGAACATTTGTTTTGGATTCAAAATTCTGAGTCCAAAACTCCCCCTGACTTAATGCACGAAAATCTTATCACAGAATCTAGTCTCAAGGATACCATTATCATAAAAATGAACATTACAAATAGAGAGGTTTTTCAAAGAATTTTTAATAAACAGTGAATCAAATCATATTAGCGATTTTCTTAATAGTTCAGTTCGTAACAGTTCATGCAGTTTCTTGAAATTCAGTAACTGTTCATACAACAGTCTTTTCTACAAACAGTTTCAGTTTTCAAAATGGTTCCATTTTTCATAGCAATTAGATCCAAATAATCATACATTATCAGTCCAATTTCAGATATAGAACGAAAATCATGCCTAAAAATTCAGTTTACACAACATCAGTTATGCAAAATATGATATCAAACGATTATGCCGATCCCATAACGTTTTCTCCTCAAATCAACATACAGATCCCCTAACATTTTCTCCTTATCAGTTAATGCATGCCGACAATAACATTTTCTTTTTCCTAGTGAATGCATATACAACAGTCATAGAGAATATATGAAATCAGATTATTATGCAGATTCCATAACGTTTACAGACAATAACATTTTCTTTCTCCCCTTTTGTCATCAATGAAAAAGAAGCATAGCAGAAAGAGAGTAGAAGAAAACCAGATGGATAGTATGCAATTAGAATAACTAGATGGATAATAAGCATAATATAGAGAAGAAAAAAAAAACTTAAACGAGTATCTAGCAGAAATTATCCGAAGACATAATGTAAATGACTGAAAAAGTAAATTGTTCAACTTGCGCAGAATGTAAATTGTTCATCAACCAATTTTGCTGCCCAAAAATGTTGTTTAGGAGATAGTGATTGTTTCAGCCTTTGATCCAACACCCTTCTTGGAATATTGTCCAGCAATTATGTTTGATTTCCTTTTCACAACCGCATGTTTCTGTCTTTTTCCAGAAGGTTTGGGCTTGGGAGAAGTTGCAGGAATTTCTGGTTCCTTTATGGGATAGGGTTTAGGGAATGTTTCAGGAGATGATTCAGGAGAAGGATCCTTTTTGTCCTCCGGCAATTTAAACTTGTATTCTGAAGAATATTTAGCTTTTTCATGTTCAGATGACTTAGCAGTTTGCGTAATAACAGAAAGTCTGTTTCCAAGGCTCTTGATTTCTGAACTAAGAGAATCTAATTTCTCAGCAAATGAGCTAATTGCACCCAGAATATTTGCAGACAAGCCAGAGTCCAAAACAGTTCCTTTAGCAGACAATTCTGCTTGAAAGACTTCATTAATTTTTCTCTTTGTTCTTGACTCCCTTCCTCCTTAATCTTTATTAGGATCTCCCGTTCTTTTCCTGCAGATTCTCTTAATAACTTCCATGAATTATCCTCCCTAACATATCCCATCTTTTCAAATGAATCAAAACTATAAACATTTGTTTTGCTAGGATCATAGGGAACAGATCAACTTTAAAAAAACCAAAAACCTTTGTCAACAGATTTCCAAAAGGAAGAGCTTGCTTGATGTGTTTCGAGATTGCAACATAAGCTTGGTTGCCAGAAACCCAAAATTTATTTGCCTTCCATCAGCTAAAGCTAACATGATCACTATTTGTAGAATACTAATAGAAGTCTTATGGCCAGAACTAGGGACTATCATGGTTGACACCATGTGATGCAAAATCCTACCAATGCCATTCAGCCATTTAGAACTCCTGTTTCCAGAATTTCTGAAACTTTTCCCTCCAGTGAATAGTTTTTCAAAAATTTTCAAATAAAAAATTTCCTTTCCCTCAAGAAACTTGTTTAGCTCAAAGTACTGAAACCCAACATCTCTAACATCACAAATTCTATTAAACAGTCTATGATCAAATTCTATTTCTCTGCCCTTTACTCTTGACACATACCACCGAATCATAAAGCCTTCTTCAGTTTCTTCCAATTTCCCTTTTCTCAAATTTGCATAAAATTCCCAGACTAGAAGGGTATACGTTTTCTAATTAATAGATAATAAGCTACCCCACCCAATATGATCAAACATATCTAAAATATTAGACAAGTTCAGAAAGGCAGAATGGTTAACCCGATAACTAGAAATAACAGTCCGATTTCTTGAAACCCAATCATTGTATTCAGTCTCATATTTGGAATCAAGAAAATGAGGTACCTGATTTGCAGAACTCACTTGTTCTGAAGAAGATTCTGACGAATCATAGTGAGAAGCAGAGAATTGTGGTTGAGGAGAAGATTCTTTTGCCTTTGTCTTTATTGAGCCCGAAGCCTTTTTCTTCATCACAGGAGATGATTTTTGCCATTTCTTTAGTTTTGGAATGGAAGATTTAGTCTTAGCCATTGAAGGATTGAGGCTTTTTTTGGGCTTTTGGTTTTTGAAGAAGAGCACAAATGATTTTTGGAAGAAGAACGGTTACAAGCGTTTCGAAGGAGAGAAAGCCAGATTGCTTTGAATGTCTAGAGTAATGTGAGAATAAAGTGCCTTGAAAACATAAGTTTTTCTGAGGAGTTTGGAAAAATGCACAAACTAATTTTTTTTTTAAATTCAAAATTCGGAATAAGAAAAATATCAGTGATGGATTTTGGAACTAGACTCGATCCAAAATTATCATCTAAAAGAGTGTTTTCCCGAAATGCATTTTGGATGTAGGAATTGGATTTTAATACTATGTCCAAAATAGAGGACGAGGTATTTTGGATGTAGAATTTTGTTTCCAAAATCTTTTTCTTCACAAATCCTGCACAAAGAAGACTTATACCACATGGTTAGTTATCAAATTCTTATAATTCCCAAATCTCTTCTCAAATTGTTGAATCTATCCTTAACTAGAGGTTTAGTGAAGATATTTGCAAGTTGTTCATCTGTTGAGATATATTCAACGCACACATTGCCTTTGAGTACATAGTCTCGGATGAAGTGATGTTTAACTTCAATGTGCTTTGTCCTCGAATGCTACACTGAATTTTTTGTTAGATTGATAGCACTTGTATTATCATACAATATATGTACAGAATTAAAATTAAGATTAAAATCTAGCAACGTATTCTTCATCCATAAGATTTAAGCACAACAAGTCCCGGCTGCAATATATTCAGCCTCAGTGGTGGATAAGGATACACAAGCCTGCTTTTTACTGTGCCATGACACAAAAGAGTGTCCAAGAAATTGACAATGGCCACTAGTACTTTTTCTTTCAACTTTACACCCTACATAATTTGCATCAGTATATCCTATAAGATCAAAAGTATTAGTACGAGGATACCATAATCCATAATCATATGTGCCAATCAAGTATCGAAGTATGCGTTTAACTGCACATAAATGTGATTCCTTTAGACAAGATTGAAATCGAGCACAAAGACATACTGAAAACATGATGTCTGGTTGGCTAGCAGTAAGATAGAGTAGACTCCCAATCATACCTCTATACTTATGCTCATCTACTTTCTTACCCTTTTCATCATGATCAAGTTTAATAGATGTACTCATAGGTGTGCTGATTTCTTTTGCTTCATTCATTCCAAATTTTTTTAGCAACTCTTTGGCATACTTAGCTTGATTTATAAAGATACCATCCTTAGTTTACTTAATTTGCAGTCTGAGAAAGAAGTTTAGTTCTCCCATCATACTTATTTCAAATTCTTGTTGTATAGTTTTAGCAAGCATCTTGCACAAAGATTCATTGTAGCACCAAAAATAATATCATCAATATAGATCTGAACAATTAGTAAATCATCAGGGTTGTTAGATTTAATGAACAAGGCATTATCAATCAAGCCTCTAAAGAATCCTTTTGAGATCAAGAATCCACTATGTCTTTCATACCAAGCTCTTGAAGCTTACTTTAATCCATAAAGAGCTTTAGAAAGTTTGAAAAACGTGATTTGAAAAGTGCTCATGAATAAAACCTAGAGATTGTTCAACATACACTTCCTCCTCAATAAAGCCATTTGGAAATGCACTTTTGACATCCATTTGATAAAGCATGAAATTTTTGAAGGATGCCAAAGTAAGTAACATTCGTATAGATTTCAGTCTAGCAACAGGTGCAAATGTTTCATCATAGTCAATACCTTTTTTTTTTATTAAATCCTTGGGCAACCAATCTAGCTTTATTTCTGATTACAGCCCCACTTTCATTAACTAAAACCCCATTTTGTACTAATAATAGGTCGATCATAAGGTCTAGGGACGAGTTTCCAAACTTTTTTTTCTTTCAAATTGATTTAGCTATTCTTACATGGCAATAATCTAAAATTCATCATGTAAAGCAATATTAATGCAACTAGGTTCAATACTTGACAGAAGAGCAAAGTTGTCAATGAAATACTGTTTAGTTTTAACTCCATGGTTTGGATCTCCAATAATTTGTTCCTTTGGATGACCTGATTTGTATTTCCAATCTTTCGATAGTTGATGATTTGCAGAATCTTTAGTTTGTTCTTTCTCATGTTCAATCTACAATTCTTCAATCTCTTCTTCTTTTGCATGAGCATCTAACGTTGGAGCTTTGACATGATCTAACTTAACTTCATTTCAATTCCTTACATCATCGTCATCTCTTTTTGAGGTATAAATGTTAGATTCATCAAATACAACACGTACAGATTCTTCCACACAAAGTGTTCTTTTATTGTATACTCTATAAAACTTTTTGTTAGAAGAATATCCAAGAAATATGGCCTCATCGGACTTGCTATCAAAATTTCCAAGATTATCTCTTGTATTTAGGATAAAACGTTTACATCCAAATACTTTAAAATAAGAGATAGAATGAGCTTTATTAAACATAAGTTCAAACAGAGTTTTTCTCAAAAATGGTCTTAACATAACTCGGTTTATTGTATAGCACGTTATGTTAACAACTTCCGCCCAAAAGTATTTTGGAAGAGCATTTTCACAAAGCATTAATCTAGCCATTTCTTGTAAAGTCCGATTTTTCCTTTCAACAACACCATTTTGTTGAGGGGTTTTAGCTGCTGAAAAATTATGAAAGACTTTATTTTCATCACAGAAGTGAGTAAATTCACTGTTACAAAATTCTTTGCCATTATCACTTCTAATAGAAACTAGTTTGCATTCAATTGAGTTTTGGACGCGCTTTATCAATTTTGAAAATTCAAAAAAGGCTTCATCATTTTGTCCAAGAAATAAGGTCCAGGTAAATCTAGAGAAATCATCAACAAGTACATATGCATATTTCTTACCTCTAAGACTAGCAGTCCTCATGGATCTAAACAAATCCATGTGAACAAATTCGAGTGGTTTTAAGGTAGAAATCATTTTCTTTGGTTTAAAAAAAGTTTTGATTTGCTTCCCAAACTGACATGCATCACAAATTTTATATTTATCAAATTTCATTTTTGGCAGTCCCTTAACAAGTTCTTTTGAGGACAGTTTATTTAACAAATCAAATTATACATAACCTAATTTTCTATGCCAAAGATAACCATCACTGTCATGAATGGATAGTCATCTAATTCCATTAGCTACAAGGTTATTAAGATAAAACACATATATATTTCCCATACGTTTGGCAGTAAAGATGATTTTAAGGTTTCCACTGTCAAGTATAGAGCAAGAATCTTTTTCAAAAATGACTTTGCAACCATTGTCACAAAGGTGGCTAATACTGAGCAGGTTATATTTCAAATCATTACAAGTAAAACTTACTTTATAATTGTCAAGGAACTTTTACCAATATTACCAATGTTGAGAATTTTTCCTTTCTTCTTGTCTCCAAATGTAACAAATCCTTCATTTATGGTCTGAATATCTTCTAATAAGCCAGCATTTTCAGTTATGTGTCTTGAACAATTGCTGTCCAAGAACCATTTGGTGAAGCTTAAAGACCATGCCTCATTTTCCAATTCCATGAAGCAAATGTTGGTAGCTTCTTCCTTAGATTCCTCATCTTCAGACTTAGCTTCATTTAAGTCCCAAGCTCCCATTAATCCTTTACCTTTCTTTACCTTCAAGTCTTTCTTTTTCTTAAATATTTTCCCTTCCTTACCTTTTGCAATCGGACAGTCCGCAATGAAGTTATCCATACTTTTACATTCAAAGCATTAAGGTTTAAAGCCAGAGGTTTGCCCTTTCTTTCTTATAAGATTCCTTCCTCTTTTGTAGTTTCCATTATTGAACATCCTTATGAATTTCTTTGCTATCATTGCCAAGTTATCGTTGTCCATCTCCATGCTTTCACTACTTTCTGAAAGACTTGTTTCTCCATCTTCATTTTTAGCCTTTAGCGCAATCCCTTTTCTGCCTCTATCATGATCATCAGATTCATTAAATCTTTTAAGTTTCATCTCATGAGTTAAAAGAGATCCTTTCAACTCTTTAGTAGATAAGGATTTTAAGTCATTGGATTCTTCTACAACAAGAGGCTGCCAGCTTTTTGATAAAGCATCAAGAATTTTTCGATTTTGTTCCCCAAGGGAATAAACCTTTCCGTAAGCTTTCAGACCATTTGCGATATTAGTAAATCTTGTGAACATATCAGTGATGCTTTCATTTGTCCTCATAGGAAATAATTCATAGTCATGAATTAGAAGCACCAATTTTGATTTTTTGACTTGGTTAGTCCCTTCATGGGTGACTTCAAGTAATCTCCACATATCATGGGCTGAATCACAACCATTAACACGGTTGTATTCAGTTACATCTAGTGCACAACACAAAATGCTTATAGCTTAAAAATTTAGAGTCATTTTCGCATTGTCTTCCACACTATACTCATCATTCTATTTAGGTATTTTTATGCCATCAATCATCTTTAATGGAATAAAAGGACCATTCTCTATTAAACTTCATAACTCAAAGTTAATAGAACACATAAATTTTCATTTTATTTTTCCATAAAGTATAGTTGCTTTCACTAAACAAAGGAGGACGATTTGTTGAAGACCCTTCAATATATGGAAGAGATGATGAGCTTGCCATTAAGATCTTTTCTACAAGGTTGTTAAACTAAGAGTATGTAGACCAAGCTTTGATAGCAAATGAAAAATCTTAGAGGGGGGTGAATAAGGTTTTTAACAAGCAAAAATAATTTTTCCAGTTTGTCTAAAACGTTGAATAGTGATGATCACCAAGATGCTTGGACTGACTTTATAGAAAGTTATCCAAACACTCATAGATGTATATCTAGATTTAGATAGTAAAAGAATATTAAAAAAAAAATAGTACATGAACCACTAAATAAAATGAGACAAGAGATGTATAGTGATTCGATCAACTATGATCTATGTCCACTACCTTAAGCTCCACACTTGAGGATTTTCAACCCTATTTAATTAACCTTACTTAATGAAATTATTTCTCATACAAGAGAGGATCACCACACTAGATTTTCCCACAACCTCTCAGTCACGTAAACACATCAAGAATCACCTCACTAGGTTTTACTCCACAACTTTGACACAAACACAAAACAAGGATCATCCCAATGGGTTTTACCACACAATTTTGAACATAAATCAACACAAAGCTCACCCCCTATGAGTTTTACACCACAACCTTGAACATAAATCAATACAAGGCTCACCCCTATGGGTTTTACACCACAACCTTGTACTACAACAGAGATTTGAATATCAATAGAAAAGAGATAAGCTCACTTACTTGAGCAGATGTTCACTCGGATACAAGGCACAAATACTTTTATCTTTGATACACAATGAACTCACTTTGAAGCTAGATAAAAGGAGATTTTTGAAAAATATTGAGCAATAATGTTTCTAAGATGAGTGTTTCAAAAATCTTACTTCAAACCTTGCTTTAATGGCTATTTATAGAGCCAAAAAGTGAAGTACCAACGGTCATAAAGAAACGGCTATAAATTTTCTGTTTAAACTCATCCGTGCTTTGGACTCAAGTTTTGGACGATGATGCATCCAAAAGGTAAGTCCAAAATGGCACTAACCAGATAGAAACTTTTCAACCAAGTTTACAGGATTTTGGATGAACCTTTTGGATTCAAACTATTCCATCCAAAATTCTGTGATTTTCAAAAACTTTGAAAACATCTCCTTTGAAGCTTCAAGGTAAAGTCAAATGAATCAAAAGATAAGAAGATATAGGAATTAATAGATATACTTCAATAACACTTCCTAGTCTATCATTCTTCATAAAGAACTTTTTTTATATGTAACTCCACATACTTTAATCTTCTTATTCGATCTTCTATTCTTGATTTCAACAAAGAAGGAGTTGCCAACATATCATATCTGAAGACTTTTGAAGAATAAAGGTCAAACATGCCCTATCACAATAGATTAACAAGTTAGTCATTATCAACGTTTGTCATAAATAAAAACATAGAAAAAAGCCCTTAGGGCTAACAACTACAATCTCTAACAAGAATTCGTGATGGAAGCCATGGATTAGAACCCCTCTTCCACTTAATCTTTTGTCAAAAATAGGTTTTCTCGGAGAAACATTTTATTTAAAACTCATTTGGTTTCCATTAACTTTATTAAAAATTCAAAAATTCAATATTTTTCTTTATGTCATAGATAAATCCCTTAAGAGAATAAACAATGAAATTTTATTTTCACTACTTAAGTTAAAACCCTTTTCTCGGAACTAAATTTAAAATACTTAAATTCAAATTATTCTTCGTATCAAGGATAAAACCCTTTGAAAAAATAAATCAGGAATTTTATTTTAAATTCCTAAGTCCTTTTTTATAAAATGTTTTTCTTAGTTGTTTTATCTAGAGAAAAATAAATTCATCAAAAACTTGTGCATTTGATCACAAAAAGTAATTGAAATAGGCACGCTCTTAAAAGTAAACCTTTTACATGCTATTTCTATTATTTAATTCCTATGTGACCAAATAATAGATTAAATATCAAAATAAAGAAAATGATCATGTTTAATCCTAATATAGTTCCTCATTTACTAACCATTTTCATGCAAAATTATTCATCAACAATAAATAAACCATTGCAAGAAAATATTATCATGTGATATGGGACCCAAAAAAATACAATACAAGGAAAAACTGGACAAAACCTGTTAGTACACAAGGATTCCAATTCTTGGAAAACATCCTCGAATCCTTCTATTGGATCCAGGCTAAACAACAAAAAGACTAGGTTACAGGATCATACCTATTAATATTGTGTGGAATACAGTCCTTTGAGTAATCGGTGCACGTTACCACTTGGGAGATCACATAGGTCGCTTATTGCTAACGTCCTCTATGGATTCACAAAGCAAATTTCATTCTCAACTAGGAGTGCTAGGGCACTCAAAATAAGATAGTTTTTTTGGTGTTTTTGTTTATCATAGAGAGTCGGACAAAGAAAGTGCTTGTATGGCGACTAGGGTATTTTTTCCTTCGATACTGAGCCTATCTAACATCTGAACTCTTAAAATGGTTTTAAGAGTTCTCTTCTCAACCAACCTCTTTTTCTAGCGTATCATATCTTTAGATATCAATCATATCTTTATAAAATTAAATTTCAAACGATACGAATTATCTTACCAGATAATTTTGGTAGTTACTAATTAGCCTACCAAATTAGATACAAGGTATCTGGACATTCTTTAGATACATTGAATATGGACACATTTCTAAATTCACTGAATTTAGATGTCTTTCTAGGTTCAATGAACTTGGACACATTTTCAGATACATTGAACCAGGGTCACTAGAAAAATAACTTAATATGTTCGCTTAATATGTGACCCTATAAGTTCATTTAATAATGTTAGCACACTTAAATCACTATTATATGGCCCACAAATTATAAGTAATTTTTAGCAAAATATTATAACTGTCTAGGTTAAAATGAAAATCAGTGATCTTTTTGAAGTAAACCACAAGTTGATAGTTACTCTTTTTATCACACGATATCCTAATTAAGCATAAGGTAGGGAACATGTCTTTCTTACAAAGCTTAGTCAACTATTTCTTAATCTCTAAGTAAACTGTTCAAACAAATATTATCAATATCTCTAATCGATATATTTGAGCACGACCATGTATTTTAATAGTTTCACTTATCAAGGGGCTTATGGATATCTTTCTTAAAAATGAGAAGGACAAATTCCTATACTATCATTCACATTTCTCTCCCTGACTTATTCAATATCCAATAGTAGTCTTACTAATAATTTGGTTAAAGATAACTTAAGACTTTATCAAGAAATAGAATCTAAAGAGTAGGAATATAATGAATTCAGGTCGAAGGACTTAAAATATCAATACTTGAAAGAGAAGTACTTATGACTTGTCATATAAAGTACTCTCTCTTCATGTCATGTCCAATACAATATTCCTTAACATTTATTTATATTTTGACTTGATATCCCACATATCTATGACCAGCAAAAACATAGTCATCAAGTCATAAACATACTAATCTTAATTTATTATTTTTCCACCAATAATAACCGATTAGGGACATTTTAAGAATAGTCATTTAATTTGCTATAGGGTTTTACAATCAAGTCTTGTACTTAATGACCATAAGTGAAATACAATATTCATAGAAATAAATTCCTCATTTTATTATGAAAATATTAGATGATAAATACAAATTGCTGATGGCATGTGTCTCCAGCAAAAACATCCGCAAGCTCTTCAAGAAATCGAACCACATGAACCATACAAACCAAACTGGTCTTCTATGTAACCAATCAACCAATGCCAGTCCTCCATGCTCCTAAGTTGGCTACTAATTATTTTGAAATCATGCATAGCCGAATGAATCCATGGCTTAAACCAACCATATGTCGGCTTCTCCTTGTGAACAAAGTTAGTGGCCGGCTGCTAAAAGCCATGGATAGGCTTTGGTTCATACAAATTAAGTTGGCCCTGTCAAGCTTCACAATTAGTCACTGGTCCCCTAAAGCCTAGCTCTATGCAGTTTTCCTCTATCCAAATTTCCTTTGTTTTCTTCCATAGGAATTGCAGTGTTGATCAGCACCATTATTGTTACATAAATTCCAATAGATTGTATTTAAAACATTACAAACCACCTATACCTTTCAAATTGACGAATACACGAGTTTTACGACAGCTAATAATAATACAAGTGTCTACGCCTCTACATGCAAGCGTAACAATATTTACCCATATAAAAAATCACGAGAGATCTAAATAAACACAAAGATTAAATTTTTATTAATAAAAGAATCACCTTTCTAGTTATTAACCTTAAGCATACTTATAGATTATAACAAGTAGCTCTAATATCACTTGAAGGATTGCGGGAAAATAAAATACGCAGCGGAAAGAGAATTTCAAATTTTAATTTCCCTTCAATAGTCTAAGAACACGCATTTTTCCTTTGTTCAGGATGAATAACCCGTGGAATTGGGTTTGACAAAGATCGTTGATTTGTCATGAGCACTTATTTCACGGGAATACAAGCCAAGAGTCTGCTCCTTTGAATCAAACATGCACGAAGATTGCTAGCTTTTAATCTTCCAGAGTATTCTCAAACCTCCTATAAGCTATCTACTGGTGAAAAGTAGAAAGAAGGATGAAGCGACAACGATGGAAATAAATGGGTAGAGCCAATCTAAGGAAAGAAAACCTATGGCTATTCAGAGAATATTATCTCAGTTCTCTACATGGATAGGACACTATACATGCACATATCCAACACGAAAACAACATCTACTATGCACCACACCTTTTCTAATTTTCCTTTTAAAGAGAGGCTCCTACAGGGTTTCTAAAACCCTAATCACGATCCTTTCACAATCTGGTGGGCCAAGGTCTGGCCCGCCTAATTTGATAAGTACACTACTTATGTTTAGTTCTTTTATTAATTAATTGATCTACTTGAGCCCAATATAAAATCATCCAAGGCAATTAATTAATAAACCAATTTAATTAAATTTACCCAATATGATATTCCAGCCCAAATAAATAATTGTTAGACTCTTAGAATAATACTTCCATTATTAATTTCATCCTACAAGCACACATATTAAATAAATTATTAAGGTTACTTGGGTAACTCGGGGGCCAAAAGACAAACTCCCTCCGTCCTAAAAATCATGTCAATTTTGGACATGACACAAAGATTAAAAAATTATATAATTATAATAGAAAATTACTATTATACCTCTACGTAAAAATAAATATTCATTAATTATTCTCCTCTATACATTCATTATTGATTTATTAGGAATGTACATATTCTTGATTGAAAGAGGGGTAAATTAGGAATATAAGAAATAAATTTATTTTTTATTTTTATGATTGACAAGTATTTTGGTACAACAAAAATAGAAATATTTGGTATGATTATTAGGATGGAGAGAGTATTATTCTTTGCTGCTAAAATAACAAAATACCCCTACTAGCAAATAGTTATATTTTATCATTTTAAATATTTTATTTATCACCATATGAAAATATTGACTCCAAAAATAATATTGCAAAAGCAATGTCTTCAACTAATATATGTAATGACGAACCCTCTATGTAGCATCCATAATTGAGATAGGAAAAATGTATATATACTTTTCTCAATGACATCTACTATCTTTTGATATGTACTCTGATAATCTATGATTTCCAGCATGTATTGTAACACCCTATATATCCAAGTCGTAGTGGGCCTTGCTTTAATGGGATGTCACCCCATCTAATCTCTCAGATAAGGGGTTTTTATAATGATTTATAACTTAATACACAACGAAATCATTATATTAAATCACAAGTAGTACATAGGGTACACCTTCTGATACATAAATTCCAACTAAGAATATAACATAGAATATACCAACTTGCTTGTTTCTACCTTATCACACTTCTGTTGCGCAACTCTGATTGCTAAATTGTATAACAGAACCTAAAAAGGAAAACTGAGGAAAAGCATGTGTGTGAAAAAGACTCAGTAAGTTTCACATGAGCTAATATTTTTCCTTAGAAAACACATAAAAAGGGTTTTATTGTATATTTCCATTGAAGAATAGCTCTTTAAACATTGCAGTTGAAAGCCTTGCTAACTGTTGTCAAAGAGTTCATGCATATTTGGAAAGAAAAAAAAAACATGGTTTATTGAGAACTATTACCCTTTTAAAGAAAATGGGATCACGTTCCATTTATAAAAATATTGGTCACAATGACCCAGATAGGATTTGTAGTCCTATTGTCTTTAGTTGGTCACAATGACTTGAATAGGATTTATAATGCTACTGTCATTATTTGGTCACAATGACCTGAATAGGATTTATAATCCTACTGCCTTTATGGTCCTAATGACGAGGGTGTCCCATGTCCGTCCTTCGTTTCCACGATTGGAAAACATGTTGCTAGCTAAGGACGACCAAATATCAAATACTGACACCTCATGAAATAAGAAATCACAATCCGGAGGTGTGCATCAACTGGACCACACTTTCAAACCCACGTAAGTTAGTATAAGTGCATAGTCCCTCTTGAGTACTCAAAGATCCACAATATTCTTTTCCCATAACACAAGCTCTTATCCGAGCATATGAAAACCACTTTCGGGGCCAAAATATCAATTTTCAAATGTTCCTCATATTCCTTATAATAATTTTCAAAGTTCATTGACATAGAAAATAACATGTCTTTAATATAATGCACAGAGTTCTTTGAAAGCATTTCAGTATTTGTCATAAAACTTCGTATCATTTTGAAAGAAAGCTTCCAAGTCATGATCATATTTATGATATTAAATAAAACATTTCCATGTATATATAACGGAAAACATTTAGCATTAGCTATATCAGAAAAGTATTTTACTTTATCAAAAAAACACTTTGCTAAAATGGTTTTAGAAATAAAGGGACTCACCTCAACTAACGCTATTACTTGGCGATTCGTTGCCCTCTAGACTTCATAAAGTCCTTGTGGTATTCACACCTATATCAAAAGAATGTTTCATCCATCCTTAGTATTTCAATCTTTTAAATTAATGCATTGTTAATAAATGCATTAACAAGGAAATACTAATTTCCTATGAGGAATAGAATATTATTACTTGAATTAATCAAGAGATCTTATTCCTTTTACATATCCATTTCTTCATCCTTTCATTTCATATATTTATAAAGCATTTCTTTAGCCTTATAAACTCTTCATACATTCAGCAGTCCAAATGGGAATGCTTCAGGGCTTCATTTCCTTTAGTAAAATTCTGCATTTTTCTTCCTTAGTATACTTCACTTATTTTGTCATAACTTTCAAGTTACAAGTCTGAATGATATCAAACTAGTTCCAAAATGTTCCCAAGACATTCTTTTATGATTTTCAATTCATGGAATATCAATTAGCTCTTCCATTTTGTTCAGTTTTGATTACAAAGTTCTAGCATTTCAATCCCCTCACTATTTTGGCAGCCTTTGGTATTTTTATCTTATCTTTCTATTCAAAAGTTCAAAAGCCCTCAAATTAGTGCCAAAATACTCCTAAGAAATTTAGCTACAAAGCCAAAAAGCTCAGAACAGCCAGGTCTAAACTCATTACCGAACTAATGCACTAAAAATATTGTTGTTTTTCCAGGAAATAATTCCTTTTTGGAACAAAATATATTCTTTTTGCATTATTCTCTTAATTTTGCACGTAATCATCATTTAATTCACTTCTTTTCTTATCTAAACATCACATAATCACTTCATCTTCAATTCTAACCAAAACTGGTCTTCACACATAGAGGGTGGCGAAAATCACAGCTTGCACAACAAAATCAAATCTTTCGTTCTCAGCAATTATATTTCACTTTTTTCATTTCTTTCTTCCTTATTTCTTCACATACATGTACAGACATCTTACATCTCCCATAACTCCTTCAAAACACATTACAATACCATAAAAATTACAGAACATATAATCCTTTAGCAATCATCACATAGCTATGCTAAAACAACATCACAACAATTATTCTTCACATAAACTTTTCCATAATTCATGCTATTTTTCTTAAAAAATTAGCATTAAAATTATCTCTATAACTTCTAAAATAACTTTAATTCTTGAAGTAAGATGTTTTACCTTATGTAGGATGAAAGCTAAGCTTGAAAACACCTAAGCTTTCTTCATTTTTCTTATTCTATCTCTCTCCCACGAATTTCTCTCTCTTGCTTCTTTTTTCTCTTATTTTCTTTCCCATTTTTTTCTTCTCTTTTTCTCTCTTTTGTTTGCTGATTTTCAGCTGTGCAAAAGCCATTTCCACCCACCTCGCTCTTCTATTTATAGAGAATTTTGGTCACAACATCAACGTGGCATTAAATGATCCAAGGTTAGTTGGTGAAGTCCTATTGGTCCAAATGGAAGCTTAGGTGGCTTGTAGAAAATTGTAGAACTTTCTAAGATTCTTGCATGGACATTCATGCATCCATTCACACAACAACACTTAGTTTACACAACCAATCTTATGAAGACATTTGGTTCCCCCGACCAATCACAAAGTAGCACATGTCTTCCATGCATCCAATTACCAAATTCCACCTAACTTCTCAATTCACCAATTCTCTTGATAATATATGATCCAATCATTTTAGACCACCACATTTCTTGTAACCAATTATCGAGGCCATTTGTTCCTTTGTAACCAATCATATAATACCACATGGTTCCTCACAACTTTTCATACAATACCATTTAATTTCTTCACAACCAATCATGTAATACCATACAAAATTCCCTTTTAATTAATTCCATTTCAACTATGATTACCTGCACTTTACCAAAATCACTACAGACCCAATTGGGAAAACTTTTTATTTTACCAATGCGATCTACACATTAAACTGAGCTTAATGATTTCTCTCATATTTTTCAAATTCTTTCTCAATTTTTCTTAATTTGCAATCGAAAATTTCTCCGACGCCCCTAAAAATTTTTATCTCACCAAAATAGTCTTCTGATTAAACTGATCATCTCTTATTATGTACTTTCATACAAATACTCATTTTGTATAAAGTAGTCACCAATCAAAATGTATAGGGGAGGAATGTTACATGTACTTACTTATCTTAGGGAGTTACTCAAAAGTATACATATGAAGCCACCTTTCCATAGCTCTAGATTATTTAGATTATCCTAGACAATTATAAGAAGGTGATTAATCTCTACTAAATGAAGTATAGAAACTCTATTACATAAGTCTGTCTGAATTAACTAGTGTCATACACCTAATATACAAGGTTATTAACTTTATATTAAGACCTCACACATTATACATCAAAGCAGATAAGTTCAGATTCACTAAGCCACCGACCTATACTCAAGTCTTATGATACTCATCCACTCAGTAGCAATAAATAGTCCAGTCTTTCTTTATTATAGTACTTTTATAAAAATTACCATCGTATGGTTCAGTTCTATGTATTTTAAATATACTAAAATTTTTAGTGTGAGAGGATTACTCACTAGTTAAATATAGACCATTCTCTATTTTGAAACCATTGTGTCATGATCTAAACCTTGACGAAGCATTTAACTTCATCAATTAACTAAGAAAGACTATGATTTGTACCATACTATCAAGCATGACCCAATACGCAAATTACTTACCAGCATGCTTAGACTTTAATGTACCAATATATGTAAACAAATAATCATTAATGAATGAAGTATTTTTATTACTTTCTAAAATACAAAAATACATAGTCTATTTTGGACATACATTCTAACAACGGCCTTATCCATATTCTCTCCCTATTGTTATACTTATTACCATAATTGAAAAGTGTCTACTCAGTCACAATATCCATATCAGTGGTTGCCTCAGTAATCTCCCTCCCAGTACTTACTCCAAAAGCATGAAGAATTTGCATAATCACCAAGGGAAAGACAAAGGCCATGATGAGGTTAGAAAAGACTACACCCCTCATAGATTGGATAATTAATAAGGAAAGAGGGATTGGTTGAGTGTTAAGCATTTTTGAAAAGATGTACATATCAATCATTCTTGCCTTATTAAACACAATAGCCTTTGGGAAGACATTGAAAGAAAAGATGCAGACTAAGTCTCTTAATTGAGGTGCAAGATTATTATTGGAAATATATCCAAGAGTAGCCATAGGTCTTCTCTCATACATTCCCAAACTAATATGTGTATTCCTAAAGTTCCACTTAAGCTCAGTAGTTATCTTTTGGTTATAAAGGTTTACTTCAATCTAGGGTGGTCCTTTTCATTGTTCACATTGAGAATGGCAATCAATCTATGCCTATCAAACTCAATAGGAATGCCCCTAACCATGGTTTTAATTATCCTAAGATCATTCTTCTTTTTCCCTTTCATATTTGCATAGAATTTTTTAATCAACACACGATAATAGTTTCCTTTCAAGTTGATTATAGACTCCCATCCCATCCTTCTAAACATAACTGACAATTGAACTTTTTGGCCTAAAAATGGCTTAAAACTATTCTCAACAATTATACGATTGGTAGCTCTCCTATTATACCATGGTTGAAAAATGGGATCCTTAAATTACATAGGGTGCATAGGAGCTGGCTTAAAATGTAGGGGAGCATGAGAAGAAGAGGCTCAGACTCTTTTGGATGGTTGGTTTGGTCCATTTGTCCTAGGCATGGGGTTTTGATTTTTTTATTTTTTTTTAAACACGAAGCTCAAAAGTTAGGTACGCACAAGGTAACATAAGATGAACTCCACATAAATTCACTTCTCCTTTTCTCACAAGAAAAAGCAATCCACCCTTATTCAAAACACACCAATCACATCTCTACAAACACAACACAACAAACCCAAATCCATTCAACACAATCCCCCATCCTCTTTCATCAACACAATTCACCTACAACAATGTAAAAATTTTGATGTACAATAATCCTAAAGCAAGTAAATATGTGTTCAACAATATCATGTATATCCCGTAATATCAATATAGAGCTCAACAATGTATATCCAATAGTTCAATCAATAAAGCTCAAATATCTCCAAATATACCAAAATTAAGTATGATATCCAAATATTAAACAAGAGCTCAACTCAAGTTAACTCGCCACAATAGCAATCAAATACCATCCAATAAACTTAATATAGTATTTTATCATTCTTCAAAGCACTTATTCAAGCCAAAAAAAAAAAAAAAATTCCTCCGATGAAAATAATTCAAAAATACCCATACATTCAAGAAATTTTACCTTTAAATGCAATAACTACACAATAATGTCCTCTTCTCTATGGGAATCCACATTCTTCAAAGTTTTGAGTAGATTGAAAAAAAAAAAAAAAAGGTGAATTGGAAGTTTGGACTTCAAGAACAATAAGGGATTTTTGAGAAATTTAATCCATTAAAAGTGATGAAGAATGGTTGAATCAAAGGATTTTGGTAGGAAAAATTATTGTGGATGGTGGAAAAAAGCTAGCGGGGGATGGGTATGAAGAACCGAAGGTGAGAGTCAAGAGAGAAGAAAAAAAATTTAGTAGAAGCTAAGAAAAACACCTACTGCGGCTATTAATATTTCAAAATCCGAAGGCAACCGGTGTCGGGTCCATAGGCTAGACTTGCGCTGGCTCCTCTTTGGAACTAAGCAATTTTTAAAACACCAGAGAGAAGCCAGTACCAAGTCCATAAATTGGATTGGTATCGAGTTCATTCTAGTTTGTTCTACTATTTTCTCTTATATACATATAGGCATGGCCGCGGTTGGCCAACCTCCAATTGGTAGTTGATCAATCTTCAGTTGACGGTTGGCCAAAATGGCAAACCACGATTTGACAGTTAACGGTTTGCGATTGCGGTTGTGGTTGAGCAACCTCCGGTTTGGCAGTTGAAGGAGAACATATCATCGGAAAAAAAAATTAAGTCAAAACCACAAGCCAGTAGATAACCGAATGGAGTAGTAAATTTCTCCAATTAAAAAATGTGGATTATAACTAGCACTATTATTCATTTTTTTCTTACACTTAGAGCAACTTGGATAAGATATTTTTTATCAAAAAGAAAAAAAATAAATAGAATAACAATATATTATAAATTAAAATTGAGAATTGAGAGAGTTGAAAGAGTTAAGAGAGAATTGAGAGAGTTGGGGGAGTTATGAGAGTGGAGAGAAGTATAAAAAATTAGTATGAATTGATAACATATTCATAGAAGAAGGAAAAAAAAAAAAACCACAACAGTAAGAATGCAATGGCTATTGGCCCTTTATTTTTCTTGATTTGTTTATTTTTTATTATTGTCACGTGTCAACATTATATGCTAACACATGGCTTTTAATTTTTTTTTCTAAAAAGTAAATCAGTAATCGGGAAAAATCTTTAACCTTAACCGGACCGTTAACTACGGTTCACAATTTGAACCGTGAACTGGAATCAACGGTTTTTTTAACCGTTGTCCACAGTTTAGGTCAACGGTTGAACAATGAAAAGCTGAACCGAGACCAAGCCCATACACACATATAGGTGTGTATGTGAGCAAAGTAGTGCGAGAGTATGAGCAAAATTGAAGTGCTCATGTAGTGCTAGTGTCCTTAAGTTAATGGTTGTGAGTGTTGTGAAGTGTGTCTGAAAGCAAAGTGTGGAGTGTCTCAATATTTGTGAAGAATATTATTTGAGAATTATATATAAAAATTTTTATCCTATTCTCTCAATTCTCCAGACATTATAATTCTCTTTTATGAAAAAAGAAATTATATGTGCATGCTTATGATTTGTCTCTAACTTTATATACTATGTGACTTCCATTAGTTTGGGGCTATTCTAACAAGCATAGCATAGAAGATATTTGAACGTATAATAGGTTGCTGACAAGAGGATTCAATGGAGGTCGAAGTAGTTTATAGTCACTTGAACAATTAGGACTAAAGGTTTTACTGTGATATATATATATATATATATATATATATATATATATATATATTGATATTAAGTATCTTTCAGACTCATCGAAGTGGGACTGTAACATAATTTCACAAGTATATTATTTGCTGCAAGTGAAAATGATCTAATCGAGGAAATTTTCTTTAGGCAGCTAAGAATTTTGTTTGATGATTCTTTCTAGTGGCATCTAATGTAACAAATGTACAATCTTTGATGTAAGCAATGATCAAAATGAAGACAATTTTGGTAACTAATAAATTTAAAATATATAATTCTCCAAATTGCTTCTAATCAGGCATAAAATTTACGATGTAAATTTTTCAATCCCGGGCTAGGGATTGGAAATTTACTACATAATTTATATTGTAAAAAAACTACATTTGTTTAGTAAATAAAATAGCTCAACAATATCAAACAGGGCTTTGATTATCCATGCGCCTACCTAATAGCAAAACAATTAATAATAATAATGATTGTTAAAAATAAAAAAATTAGTTTATTTGGTCCTTAAAATTTGAAGTTTGTAATATTTTTGTCCTTAATAATTTTTTTATGATGTTATGATCCCTAATAAAATTATGACATACCAAGTGGTCTCCAACTCACTTTTTTAGTGTAAACTCTAGTTAAAAGAAGTCATTTCCATTACACGCAAATTTTTTTTTTTTTAAAGAGCAAAATAGGCATATAAATTGACTTCTTCCAAAAGTAAGACATCTAAACTAATAGACTACCCCTACTAGCAATGGCTATTGGGCCAGCCCGCACAGCTTTGGGCCGTGCCGGGCCCAAGGACCAGCCCACATGGTGTGCAGGCCAGTCCCAGACGGGGGCGGGCCAGTCCTTGGGCTAGAGGCCCTGGGATTGGCACAGCCCAAGCCCTTAGCTCATTAGCCCTGCGGGCCGACCCGTGGGCTTATTCTTTTTTTTTTTCTCCTACTTAATTTGATTAAAATTTTTTATATTCAACTGTTTTTTAATTTTTTATTGTTACTTAAATAATAAAATTTTTCAAATTATAAAAAAGCCACCTTGAAGTGGTGGGGGGTTTGGCTTGGACCCCTACCTATTTTATTAATTAATAAAATAAAGATTACATAAGAAGGGGACTTGATGCCTAAACCTCTTAAAAATATTACAATGATTAAAATTTAAAAATAGAATAAATATCCTAAAAATAAAATTAAATACATAATATTACTTTTCCTAAATTCCTAATTACAAGAGTACTAAACTAACTACTTGATTCACTTCATTCATCATTTGAGTCATCATCAATAATTCACAAATTAGCCGTTCTATCTTCGGCTGCAAACCAACTACTATAACACATTAACATCTCTAAAGTTTGAGGAGTCAATCGAGATATTCTTTCATCGATTGTTCGAGCGCTCTCACTAAAGACGCTTTCCGATGGTACTGTGGAGACTGGTAGTGTCAAAAGATCACGTGCCATTTTAGATAAAATAGGGTATTGACTTACATGAGCCTTCCACCAACCACAAATATTAAAATGTTGATCTTCATTTTCTACCAAGGGCTGCATCTCATAAATTGCCATCTCGTTGTAGGTAGTAGACAATCTTTTTTGACATTTCATAATACCCCATGAATTAAATACTGAGAAAATTGAAGAGGTAGATTTTTGTGGAGGTTGAAAGTGACTACTAGATGATGATGAAGCTTCCTACTTAAACTAGGAGAACTAGAATAAGAAGATTCAAACTCATACAAATTATACATGTCAGATAAAGCTTTAGCTGTTTTATCTTTTATATATTTTATTATACATTGCCTAAGTGTTTGTGATTCATCAAAATCTAATGTTTCATATAAATATTTAATAATACTATGAAAACCAGTCGTCTTTACTCTAGGATCCATACACAATGCTATACAATATAAAATAGGAATATCTTCATAATATTTTTTATATTTTTCAAACATACTTCTCATAAAATAACCATATTGGGGATAATCTATATACTCACCAAAAATATGTGCTACCTTAGCAAGTGCTGGAAGAATATGATGAGTAGTGGGATAATAAGAACCCGATAAAAGTTCAATAGCTTCTTTGAAAGTAAATAAAAATGTTGAAAGTACAGTACAATTTTCAAAATGAGTTTCAGTTAGTGGAGGTTGAAAATTATTACTATTACAAAATTCAATAAGTTAGTTTTGAAAAGGTATAATACTTTCAAATATATTAAAAGTTTAGTTCCATCTAGTTTTACAATCTAATTTAAATTTTTTAAAAGATACACTTTGTTGTCGGCATAATGCCTTAAAATTTTATTGCCTAGTTGGAGATGTTTTAATAAATAAAACAACATTTCTAATTATATTAACAATATCATCAACATATTTATATCATTCTTTAACACACAAATTAAGTATATGACAAGCACACTTAGTATGAAATAAAATACCATCTAACACAGGATTCATAGTATTTTTCAAAATTGCTATGGCGGAATCATTATTTGAAGCATTATCTAAAGAAATATAAATAATTTTATTTAAAATCCTATATTCATGTTATGTTTGAGTAATTATTCTAGCTATACTACTACCAACATGAAGATATTCAAATAATTTAAAACAAATAGTTCTTTTTTGTACTAACCAATCGCGATCTATCCAATGACATGTAATGCACAAATAATATTCATTAGTAATTGCAGTCCAACCATTACAAGAATCAAACATAACAATTAGATACTCTTTCATTTCTTTATATATCTTTATTATATCATTTTTAACGTTGTTCTAGGAATTCTTTTCCATGCTGGTTGATTCTTGCTAAAATTATTTTGCATATATTGTTCATAATATGGATTTTCTGCAAAATTAAAAGGTAATTTAGTTTGAACAATCATTTTAGCAAATCCACTTCTATTTTTTCTATGATCATATTAAAAATTACTAACAATTTGACCTCATGTAGTACGTATTTATTGTTGTTTAAGTAGGTTTTCTAACCAATCGTTATGTGACCTTTTCATATGTCTAACTAATGTTCCCGTCCCTCCTCCCTTCTTATGTGTATACACCACCCTACAAATTTTACATGTTGCCCTACCATTATCATTATCTTTTTCAAAAATATTCCAAACCATAGATGTTTTTTGCTTTAGCTATAACATCCGTTGTTTCAATATCATCCTTACCTATAGTAGATTCATTATGATTAATTGTTGGAGTTGGTTGTGATTGTGAAATACTAACGCTAGGCCTACTAGGACCTTCATCTTCATTAACTATTTCATTATATATTAAATTCAAGGCTGGATCTATATTAAAATCAAAATGTGCAGATGATTGAGATGAAGAAAAATGATGATATCGATTTGGATCCATTATTTCTTTAAAAAAAAAGCAATCAAAATTTAAATAAAAGTTAAAAAAAATAAAGTATTAACAAATAATGAAATAAGAGAATTAAAAAATATAAATAACAAATTAACTTAAAAATTAAACAAATAACTAAAACAAATAAACAATTAATAAAGCTAAAATATAAGAATGTAAGATTAAGAAATACTAACTCGTTGATGATCAAGATTCAAGAATAACAATACTTTGTAGAGCTTTTTACTTCTTGCATCCACTATTCTGTTACTCAACAATCTTCCAAAATATGAAGATTTTCTTGAAGAATTTAAAAAGTATAACACAAAAATAAATTCTATTCTAATAATTTTTGTAGAAAAAATGAAGAAATTTGAGGATTATAAGAGAAAGATGAATGAAAATAAGAGAGTTTGAGAGAATTGGAGAGTGTTTGATGAGTTTTGGATTGAATTGGGGGGTATTTATAGAGTTTTAGGGGTTAAAATAGAGAATACAACCGTTAGAGACTAAAATGTAAAAAAAAAATATTTCAGCTATTTTTGGAGCTGAAATGTAATTAAAAAAATTGAGAGAATCGTTGGGTAACGACTCTCTCAAGCGGGCCAGGAGTTTTTACCCCTGGCCCGAACCAGACCGGGACCTAGACCCAGCCCGGTGCATAGTGGCCGATTCCATCGTCGGGCGGGCTGAACTAGCCCACTCACCATTGCTAACCCCTAGTACACATAATTTTGCTTTAAAGGCAAAATAGGCATATCAATTGGTTTATTCGAAAATCAAGACATCTAAACCAATAGATACGTAGTAGTAGTAGAGACTTCTTCTAGCCAAGAGTTTATACCAAAAAAATGAGTTGGTAGTTACTTTACAAATTATAAATTCATTAAAAATTATAATAAAAGAAAAAATTATTAAAGATGAAAATATTATAAATTTTAAACTTTAGAGATCAAATAGATTAATTTTCCTTAAAAATCTAAACAAAAGATAAAGCAAGCCCTTCAAGAAGTGTAAGATAAATAACCCCTCCCCGGGAAAAAAAAAAAATATCCGTCCTACTTCAGAATAACATAAAAAAGTGAGAGAATAAGCCAACGAAAAGCATAATGTTCCCCCCCCCCCCTTATTACATTCTGGAATGTTTATTTTTTGGGTCATGCGTGACATCATTAAAAAAATTGCAAGGTCAAATAAGGAAAATTAGAAACAGTAGGATCCTACAAAATCTAGTAGCTGGAAACAACATAAATGTGGGGATTTCAAGTTGCAAAGGTTTTTTTCTATGTAAATTATCCTTTCAATTTCCTATATAAATCTCTTTTCTTCATAACATTTGCTTCATCATTAGATAGCACAAACCTTTAGTACTGTAAGTCTACCTCTCCTCTTCCCTATATTTTATTTTTAATTTTTTGTTAACACACAAGCCTAGTGAAAGTCAACTCCAGAGTCCTCCCCCCTTCCTTCCCTGCCCGCCTTCTCACTCTCTTTGTCTGTATGTAGGTGTCATACATATAAATCAATCTATTTCCCCTTGCAATACACGTCATACAATCACATATTTTATTCAATTAATTTACTCTTTGTTTTTTTTTTTTTATCATTTGAGTTTAGACTCTTATTAATGTACATAAGAGTTTCTTGTTCTTTTTCTTTTGGTTTTTATTTCAAACATTAATAGGAGGACACGAAGAATGGAAGATTCCAGTTATTTCAGGAGATCCGCATGTGGTTCAACTGAGAAGATTGATCTAACATTGCGCTTGGGGTTACCAGTTAATGATCATCAAATGCAGGTAACTTTGTGCTCTAATTGCCACATAAAATTTGTTTTTTAATTGAAATTTGAAATCGAAAAAAAAATGAAAATTCTACTCATTTAATGATATTGGAAAAAATTAGGTACGTGATAAGATAGTCTAAATCCAAAACGCTCTTTTAAGGAAATTCTAAAATATCAGCTACAAAAATATTTGAGTCAATCATTAATTTTTTTTAAAAAAATTTATCCGAGTTGCTTTTCTCTAAATTTATTTTTTTTAAAAAAAATTAAAGGCCGAAGCCTTTTATTTATATGAAATGAAACGTACAACAAAAATATCGGGGATCAAAATCAACAGGAAAAGATGATCGAACAGATGGGATATGATCCCTATACAAAATACAAATTTAGTTTAATACTAGACTTAAACGTGTGCAATATCAAATGTTATAGTAAAATGAAGTATTCCTTTTTCTTATTAGGACTCAAATGGAAAAATTTTTCCAATTCATGGCAAATGTGAGTTGAAATATTTGAAGTCAAGGCTCGGCTCCAAAAAATGCAATCACTGTGGAAATGATGATACTCCAATGTGGAGAGGAGGTCCTACGGGGCCACAAGTATGTATCCTTTATTTTTAGTATTAGTTTTTTAATTCTATTGCAATTAATAGAAATCTGACCAATTTTAATCAATTTCTTGTTTTACCTTTTTTTTTTCTAACGAAATATTTCGTTATTTTACATTCGCAAAACAAAAATGAGATGAATTCTTAATTAATTATTTGCTTACTCTTTTTTTTTTTTTTTTTTTGGGGTAGACGCTTTGCAATGCATGTGGACTTCGATATGCACGACTTATCAAGAAAAGATCACTTCTTCTTGAACAAAACTTGACTGCTCAAGCAATCTTACAACGAACATTGAGGCATTGAATCTTCAAGAATTACATGCTTGATCTTTGAACTGTGTTCATCATTGCAAGGATGATGTTTATCCTATGAAACTATGTAAATAAATAAAAATCCTGCAATTATTTCTCTTTAGGGGATCCATCATGAGTATACTTTTTCATTTGTGTATTTTAAATGGCTGCAAATTAGACTCTCCACTGCTAATCTGTTTTTAATTTCCTATAAAAGCGAGCTATTATACTTCGGCTATCGCTATTTGGTTAAACAGCATTACAAATAACCTCATAATTAAATCCTTTTGAGTCCCAATGCAGCCGAGGATGGCATTTCAGTAGAATTGGTATGTTCATTATCAAGTTGGTATACCATGATGTGAAATGCCATGAAGTGGTGTTAGAGTTTCCCTTCTTTCTTCTGCATTTTGTTGTATTGATCGTTTCAACATTTTTCCTGTCTCAGTGATCTTCAATGGCAACAATCACTATTTACTGGTAATGATTACGACCAGTTGTACCGCGCAATGAAGATGGCTTTCGTTTCTAATAAATGAATGGAACTGAACAATTTAAACCCAAATCTTACATAGGCTTTTACCACATTGTAAAAAAATTCAAATCCTGTTTCGAATTAAAAAAAATTCCAACGTATAGCATCATTGATCAATTTGTTTATAGTTTAAACAAAATTTGAAGTCCATCTTTCATAGCTTCCAATTCATTGTTTCTGCAAAAGAAGTGTTGTTTTCCATTGCATATGTAATCGGGAAACTACTGCGTTTTCAATTGCATCTGTAATCGGGAATCCACTGAAGCTTGGTGAATCAATAGTTACCCTCTGGCGGCCGAGTGTTGTGCGAATCTTTGTAGAATTTGACCTAGTTAAGGAGTTGACTTGTAGAGTTTGGATTGGTAACGGGGAATTAGGCTTCTGGCAAAAGATTTCATATGAGAATCTCCACTCCTACTGCAAAAAAATGCAGCAACTTATGGCATGCAATTAATGATTACCACCCTGTCCAGGCGACAGCCACGGTTCAATAGCAACCGAAGCAAAACCAGTAATGGCGACTAGAATTGCAGCCATCATCCACAAAGAGCCTTCTCCGCCTATTATACAGCCATCTCAGTCAGTCACACAGCCTACCCCATTCTCAAATAGTAGTGCTCAGAGCACGATGCCCTCTATAGCTCTTTAGGCCACAGATATTGATGCCGCTGAGGATGGAACATCAAGATGTGATTAGGCCCATGGAAATATAATGGAACGGACTCACGATCAGGCAACTCAATCCCATGTAGAGGAGAGCCACATACAGAGCCATTATGTAGTTCAAAGAGAAGACACATACACAGAGCTTAATCAATACAACAACTATCAATCTTCCATTTGTATGGCACTGTGTGAGGCATTATATAGGCGAAAGTGTCATGTAATTCTATACTGGGGTTGGATGGAAGAAGGTCTAATCATCAAAGCCAAAGAAGTACGTATTCCCGAGATGGTGGACAAAGTGAAAATGATAAGGGAGAGGCTGAAGGCAGCTCAAACTCAACAGAAGAGTTATATGGATAACAAAGGGAAAGAATTGGAATTTTAGGTCGGAGATCAAATGTTATTGAAGGTGACTTTTAGTAGAGAAATTTTGAGACATCTAAAAGGAGGTAAGTTGAGTCCGAGGTACTTAAGACCATTTCAAGTTATTAAGAGAATTGGTCTTGGAGTTGCCCACTAGTCTGACTAGAATACATGATGTGTTCGATATATTTCAGTTGAAGAAATATAATCCTTATATGAAACATGTGCTAAATGATGAGCCTCTATAGTTACATGCTGATTTGAGTTAAGTGGAGAAACATGTTAAAGTTTTGGATTGGAATATCAACATACTCTAGAATAAGCAGATATAGATGGTGAAGGTCTTATAGGAATATCACAGTACCCAAAATGCTACGTGGGAGGTAGAAGAATGGGTGAAGCAGAAATATCCTAAACTATCCTAATTTGCTATAGAGGTATGACAACATGAATTTCAAGACAAAGTTCTTTTAAGGGGAGAGGATGAAAATCCCTACCTTAGACCATAGGGGAAAAGCATACATTGCATAGCATATTATATGAGCATATGATTCTCATGGTGCATTTTATATGTGTTTTATGTTAAATACTAGTAATTTTATTTTTGTGATGTTAGAGATTATTTTTTGTGATGTGTGGGTTGTTAAGATTATGGAAATGGTAGTTGAGATAAAAAGATAGCTTTGGAATAGTAGTGAAGGGAATTATTTGGGAAAAAGATGGAAACAAAAGTTGTGGTTAAGTGGTTAGAGCTTAGTGTTTGTTTCCTAACAACTTGAGTTCAAATCTCAATATAAGCAAAAGTTTTGAACCTTTTAATCTTCTTGGCCAGTTATTACACCCCAACAATCATTTGAAATTCTTCTTGCAATCCTTAACTTAGGAGAGATGTTTTGAGAAGTTTGAAATTGAATTTCCTCAAGTCCTAAGAATATTTTAGTTAAATCTTAAATTTCCTAATCTTGTGCTTCGTGTCTTAACTCTTTTGAACATAAACTTCCTTTCAATTTGAAATTTCCTATTTTCATGTTTTCATGTCTTAAACCATTTAAGTTGTTATCCTTTGTCAAACTTTAGCCTTGATTAGTACATGGTGGGGGAAAGCTAGGAGAGTTAGGAGAGGAATAATTGAATTCAAAAGGATGCATTTGAAATATAAGATCCCAACTCTTATTCCTAGAATTTACTTATTGTTAAGCACCTAAGTTTTCATTTTCTTCATTCCACTCGGTTGTACCTTCACTTAAATAGCCTAGACTACATTAAGAAACCAGATTGTTGGTCTCTTCACTTCCAAATCCTAGTTTCCCACTTTTCTTGGCCATTTGGCTTGCAAGTTCTCCTCTCTTGCATTTATCATTTGGCCTTCTTCAATTTGTGCCAAAGTTGAAATATAGATTCATCTATTTTCCCTTGCACGATCACATTTAGCCAAGACACATATCAAGCAAATGTACTTTATGCTTCAACACATCTCTCCTTCACTATACACTCTCCTACTCTCAGTTTTCCTCTCAACCACACCAAAATAGCCAGGCAACATCTTCTCTCAACCCTCATGCTTTCTTCCTTCCATGGAGGCCGAGCATACCTCCATTACAATTCCTTCAAATTGTCCTAAATTTCAACTAACTTCTCTAAATTCAAATAGCTTTAAAATTGGAAATCAAAAGTCTAGAATACCTCCTATAATCCCTCAACCATTCTACCTCTCCAATGTTGTTATAGAAACCAAGTTCAAGCTTCTTCTTTAGCTCTAGGATTCTTCAAGTACTAAACAATTGAAGCTTCTTCTTTTCTTCTTCCATTCCTTCTAGGAAGCACCTCTAAACTCTCCTAGACATTAGCTATTTTTCCTCCTTACAAAATTATTTGAATTTGAAATTCAATCCCTAAAATTTCTTTAGTCCCATTAGGTTTCTCAATTCCCCTATAACGGAGCCTCATATAAGTCTCCTTCAATCTCCATTGCTCTCAACAAAACTGATATTCCCTTCGTCTTTTTTTTTTCCTTCCACCATAATAGCCATTATCATATCAACCAAGAACTCCTAATTTTCAAAATTTAAAAGTCCTAGGTTAGCTCCTCAAAGCAATCTAGACTCTATCCTAATTAAAACTTCCATAAATTCTAAAACATTTAGCACTCACCTACCAATAAATCTCTCGGATAGCTCTCTCATTTTTCCTTAATTTCCTGTGGCAACCAACACACATCCTCTAAACATCTCTCATCTTTCTCTCAAAACATACTACCATAACTCTCTTCAAACCATTCAAGAACAATCAAAACACTCATAAACTCTCCTCTTCCACTTGGACTCTTCCAACAGAAAAGCAAAGATTCTTCTTTTCCAAAGATCAAGATTCAAAGAGTATATCTCCTTGGTTTCAATACAAGAGGGTATCAAGTATTGCATTTTTATTTTCTTTCTCTCTTCTCTTCCTTTTACACCGAAACTATTGGTCTCTCACTCTCTTCATTTGTCGCTTTATCTTTCCCTTACTTGGATTAATTCCAACCAAAGGAGATTGAAGCCTTGATCTCTAAAACACTCAATATCTAAGATCACTCAAACAACAATTATCATAATCATTGTCAAGGAAACAAGGAATTCGACCTTCAACCAACTAGTCGTTACTCTTAAAACTCTTATACTATTTGTTACTCTTCTGAACTCAAGTAGTAGGAATTATGACTAAGCTATATGTTGGGATGGTTAATGATACAGCTATATATATTTTTGATTATTTGATATGATATTGTTGGAGGAAGGGATAAATGTGATAAATGGTGATAATTGTGACATATGGAGGAGTATAAATATTCTTTCATGTATGGGTTATGTAGAATCTATTTATATGATTATGTGATGTTATGCTATAAAATACTAGATTGGCTTTGTTATATGATTAGAATGAATATGTCAAAGAGGGAGGTTTACTTATGTTTCATTGAGAATATAAAATCATGATATTTTGTTCAATGGATGATTCATGTTAAAGTGGAATTAGGAAATGTTTCATTTGGTATTTTAAGATCTCTTTGGGATTTGATCTATGATTGAACATGACTTTAAAGTATAGCGTATATGTCAAGATCTTTATGACAAATGAGTTATAATTTTATGTATGACATGTAATATTATTTATTGTAGTGCTATTAATAATGCAGGACGATCAATTTATTGATATATTATTACGAGTTTTTGACAAGAATTGACTGAGACGATTGAGAATTGTGTGAGTTGAGATATTTTATAAATCTATGTATTATGTTATAAGGGTTGTTGGGTAGACTTATAATTGAACTTCGTATTTTCTATCGATGGGACTAAACTCTTTTAACTAAGGTAAACTAAAAGACTAATATTTGTGTGAAGAAAGAATCAAGTAATTATTTATATAAAATTATTTGTTGTCAAGTGTTCAATTGCAAGGCAAATGTTGCTGTTATTATGATAAAGAGATCATGTACTTGAAATGCAAATGTAGTTATTTTCTTTTCCCTTTTCAAAACAAATATTTTCGCTTGGGTAAAGATCTCAAATAAAATGTCAATTTCCTTCAATACAAGTTTCAGATTAAAACTTGCTTAATTATGATTGCATTTTCAAAAAGATAAAGTATTGTTTGTGAATTTGCCTTAAGCGGAACAATTAAACGTTAAATACTCAATAAGGGTAGACTAATTGTACTAGCCTTAGAAGGTTATGGTAAGTCTTCCAGTAGAAGGCCATCTCCATTAGATGAACTCTTACTGGACAAGGCACCAGTATATACGAATTAGTCAGGGCAGCCCAAGCTAGCAACTTAGTCTTCTTTCCAGAGTTGAACAACTGGTAAGCAGTACAAAAAAAAAAAAAAAACCCTTCCGTGACAAAAAATTTCCTACCTAAAGGTCAAAATTTCATAACTAAAGATCAATGGTGACAAAATTGGCTTCCCCACCACTTCCTCCTAAAGTGCGGTCGACAAAATGAAGAATTTTGTGGCCAAAGAGTGCCCTTTAGCTAGGACATTTTTTCCTAACTAAAGCCTTTACTTTTCGCTAGGAAAAATTTCCTAGCTAAAGCTATAAACATTTTGTAGCCAAAGGATTTGGTTTTGTGTTGATAGTTTTTCATACAATTTTGAGAAAATATTATCACCTTTTACAACAAAACATTTCCTTGCCAATACAAAATATTTCATCACAAAAAAGGGGTCAAGGGCGACAAAAAATTTCCTAACTAAAGACTGCACTTTTTGCTAGGAAAATTTCCTCACGAAAGCTAAAGAATTTTGTCACTAAAAGTTAAAATTTTGTCATGATGATTTTTAGTGACAAAACGTTTTGTCGCTAAAGTTTCTCACGAAAAATATAATTTTAATCAAGAAATTAAATACTATTTTGAGAAATAAATTTTACCTTTCGCGACAAAAATTTTTCTCGCCGATGCAACTAATTTCATCGCCAAAAAGGGGGGTCAATGGCAACAAAATACTTCTTCACCAATACTATAATTTTTTTAAATAAAAATTATTAAATTTTGTGGTCCACCAGAACTTTGTGGACCACCCACACTAGATCACACCTTTGTGCAGTCTTCGTGGACTATTCAAACCAGATCACATCCTTTTTGGTGGACGGTCTATGTGAACCACCCACACAAGATTATAGCCCTCCAATTAATTAGCGAATTTTGCCTCTGCCAAGTTTCGAACGGTGACCTCACATATGTATGAGGTAAGGGTTAACCGCTAGGCCAAGCTTATCATTGGGTTATAACCTTTTTTTTTATTATTATTATTTAAAGTATCGTTTTTGAAATTTTTTAAAAATATTATTGTTTATAATACAATATAATAATGACATAATATATATACACACACACATATTCCTATATATACAACACATACATAAATACATACATACATACACACACACACACACACACACACACACACATTTAGATATTCATATATACATATATATTCATATGTACATACACATATATGTATATATATACTGATGTATATACACACACACACATATGTATTGTGTGTGTATATAAATATATATTGTGTGTGTGTGTGTATATCTATACAATACATGCATATATATACATATTGATATATATATATATATATATTATATTCAAATATACATATATAAATATATATTCATATAGGCATATATATTCTGTAACACCCCATATTTTCATAATGTAGTGGGCTATTACTTTATGGGATGTCACCATGCCCAGTTGCCCAGACATGGGGTCTTTATAACAATTTCATTCAATATGCAGTGGAATTTTTTTTTTTCCAAAATAGAAAAGTACAAGAATTTGGCTTCTGATACATACACTCAAGGGTATAACAGGCCCAAGATGTAGCATGAGCCTTTGGGAGTCCACTGTGCTTTCGCTGCACCTCTGATCCTAAATTTTTTAAAAGAGATAGCACACATGTGAGTGTAAAGCTCAGTGAGTCCTGTGTGTGCTAGTGTTTTCAACTGAAAATATCTCATGAAGAATAATGTCAACATAAGCAAGCTGGTTCAGAAATTCTCATGTGAAACTCAAATCAAGTATTCAAAGATTTTGAGTGAAAACATGCTGATTCAAGTATTCAGGAATTCAAGTATAAAATATTCTGATTCAAGTATTCAAGTATTCGAGTATTCCAGTATTCAAGTATAGTTAGTACTTACGCTAAATAGTTAAGTTAGTGTAGACGCTAAGTATTCAAGGTAGTACATACGCTAAGTTTTCAAGTCATTGCTTATGCCAAGTATTCAAGTTAGTACATATGCCAAGTATTCAAGTTAATCATGTATTAGATTCAAAGATTGACAAGTCTAGGAAATCAAGAATTCAAGATTCCTATTGTTCATCGTGTTTTCAAATTCATATAGAAAGCTCGCACTTGAGCACCTTAGGAAACCATTTTCCATATTTAGAAAACACTTTACCAAAATCGGGATTTAAAAATTGAAAAGATCACACGAGATATTTCATATTCAAAATATTCAAGAAATTGAGTGCTTGATAATGCTTTCAAACTCAAGTGTAACATTCATATCATAAAATATCAAGAAAGCATTAACTATATCACGAAAGGACATGATCGTTTCAGGAAAACCACTCAGCTAAAATAATATTTAAATAGGTAATGTGACTCACCTCGTGTCCTAGCTCAATGTGATGAGTATATAGTACTCTTAGTCCTTTATGAAGCTTTGAAGATAAATGATCTATATCGAGAGTCATTCCAAACCTCACTTATCATTCTAAAGTACAACTAACACAAAACTATTATGTGAATAGAAAAATTCTATTTTCTTCTTTCTCACTTCTTCCAACCAAAATGAGATAAATACTTGGAATGATTAAAGGCTCATTAATTCATTTCTCATCTCTTTGTTCAAACAAATATCCAAGGTTTTCATATGTTCTTGTGATCTTTCTTTCATCCATTAACACCAATAGAACAATATTTGAGTTTATTTCTTGCTAAACAAAATTCTGCATTTCTTCATTCTTGTCACACTTGTTTGTTTATATCATAACTTTTGATTCATAAGTCGAATGATGTTAAACTTGTTCCAAAATATCCTCAAGACATTCCTTTACAATTTCCCATTCATGAACCACTAATTTTCCTTCTTATTTCACTCAGTTTTGCGTACAACATCTCAGCTTCTCAATCTCGATATTGTTTTGGCAGCTTCTGATATTTTCGTCATAACTTTTTACTCACAACTCCAAATCATGTAAAATTGGTCCCAAAATGATCCTAAGACATTTAGTTACAAGTTTCAGGTCATGAGGTTCCAAATAGACAAGCAAATTTGTACAGTTTATTTGTTCTTCAAGGTTGCTCGGGATTTCTTCAAAACAGAATTTCTATTTTTGTTTTCTTTCTTCACACCATCTATTCTACATTAATCCTAACAACTATATAACAATTAAACCATCTTAAATTTCCATCATAATGGCCTTCAATTCTCTGATTTTCAGAGATACTTAACCCAACAAAATCATATTTTTCAACATCAAGTTCAACAAGTGCAAACAACAACATTAACAATTCATTTTCTTCAACAATGTAATTCCATCTTTCTTTTCCATTTCTTACACCTTCTTGTGCAGTCATGAACTCTCAATTAAACCACCATTAAAACACTTCATATATCATATAAAACATAGTATATAGCTTCTCTAATCAGCTAGTATACAACACACACAAAACAGCCCCAGAACATAGCAATTGTCCAACTAATTCTCATAGTTCTTATGAATTTCCCAATAAAATTAATACCAAAATAATCCTCACAATTTATTCTACAACTGTAATTCAAGAAGTATGATGTTTTACCTTGTTTATTAGATTCTCCAAGCTTGAATTGCTCCAAGTTCTCCTTCTTTTTTCTTCAAGAATTCTTTCTCTCTCCTTTTTTTTTTTTTTCCTTTTTCTCCCTATTTTCTCTAGCTTTTCTTTCCTTTTTCTTTCTTTTTCTCTTCCTTCTCTATTTATTCTTGTGGCTGCCGATTATAAGCTATAAATACAGCATTTCTACGGCCATTTCTTGGTCCAAATTGTGACCAAGATTGGTCACAAAGTCAACTATTGTGGGCTATCTAATTTCCAACCATTTTCCTATTAGTTGATTTAATTAATTTTCATAATTATTAATCTTATTCAATAAGTTCTTGAAATAAAATAAGCCAACAAATATCTTACTTCCCAATGGCATTTTGACACTTATTTTTATCCTCCACTCATATTACGCCACTTGTTTTAATATTGACTGCACTTTAGAATTTTCTTTAGAAAATGACTGTAATTTCGATCCATATCAGGAAAATATATTATTCCACCAATGAAATCTATAAATTGTACTGAATTCAATAGTGGGAATCAAAATTCTTAATTCCTTCTCAATTCTTTTCAATTTGAGGTCAAAATCCTGAGCACGGTCAAAATTATGAAAATGCCCCTAATACCTCCGTTAGCTCAATTTATACCAAAATACTTGTCTTATCATATTGATCAATTTTTGTTCTTAATGTACCCTTAAATTTTCATTCTATTCAAAGTAGTTGCAATTTGAAGATTTACGGTACGGGTAGAACAAATTCAAAAATTATATTCAGGTCCCCATAATTTCAAAATTCCAATAATGCCCGTAAATATATTTATCATACCAAAACATCCACCTCATTATACTGATCATTTCTTGTTCTGGTCACTTATACAAATTCATATTCTATACATAGTAGTATCGATTAAAGTACAAAAGTGAGGGTTGTTACATATTCATATTTTCACACACACACACACACACACACACACACACACACACACACACACACACACACACACAAACACATATACATATTCAAATATACATATATAAATATATATTTATATAGACATATATATTCATATATTCATATATACACGACATATATATATATATATATATAAATATTATATATACATACATACATACATATATTTATTTATTTGTAATTTGTATAGATGCACATGTACATACTTTATATATATATATATATATATATATATATATATATATATATATCATATATGTACATATATGATACACACACACACACACACACACACACACATACATATATTATGTGTTTTTTAGTGTAAAAAATATTACAAATAAATTACATAATCAATTAAGTTTTAATTAAAATGACAATCACTAAAACCACACATACAGGCAAGTATACTCATTGTATAGCATAGGGAATAGTAAGTATCGAAGCCACGAGAATTTAGACTCCCATCTTACTTTACCCAAATCTTTATTGTTTAGCCGACAAAATAAAGGAATAGAAATAAATAACCTACTAACCTAATATACTAGAGAAAATCAAGTCATGCAAGAAAAGTTACAATGATAATCAATGAGTGAGAATAAGGAGAAAAGACATGTAATTAGATAGGAATTCTTGAATACACAATAATGCATGACTAACTATTCTCCTAATTAATTATTATCTTGGCATCATGAAGGATTAAAGTAGACCCGCTTTGTTTGCAATCTATGGAATCATTATCTTCTTGTTAAATTAGTGAAATATTGTGTCTCGACTAACATATCCAAAAGATGCATTAAAAATCAATCCTTACACAAATCTCTATATTCTAGGAGATTTAAGCATGAAATTAGTCAATGAATCTATATTTTAACAACCATCAACTAATCCTTGATTACTTACTCTTAACCTCTTTTTTAAGCAAGTTATGAATAACTAGTATTGAATTAATTAGTTGGCCATTCTCTTCTAACATCGTTTTTCAAGTTAATTAGAAGAAAACTAATCAATCCAATAAGATATTATGCTCAAGTAATCAAATACCAAGAATAGTAATAAATTGATCAAAGAACTAAAATCAATACAAAATCATGAATCCAAAAGAATATCCTCTAAAGACATTTAAAACATTAATCTCAAATTATCAATAAATTACAAAGAATAGAAAAAGGAACCACTCATAGACAAGTAAGCCTTCATCTTCTTCCTTAAAACCTTTTTGAGCAATCTACTATTCTACTTCAAGAATTCTCCTTGATCCTTCTAAATCTTGATGTTTCCCTAGGAGTTTTCTAAAGATATTACATTGAAGAATTGAAAACTATAAAAAAAACTCCTTTGTACAATGTTATTCTCTTGTATTTATAGGAGTTCTAACTGCCAAAAAATGCCTACAAGTGTCCTTTTTCGTGGTTGAAAGAGCTTTCAAAAGAATCAAACTGAAATTGTCAAAATCTGCTCTGAAAAGAAAAACCCACTGACATTGATCAGAATGGACCTGGCATTGGGTCCATTCGACCCACCTAGCGCGGGGTCCAATCTGGTCCTACTCGAAATTAATGTTTTTCCAAAACAGACCTAGCGCCTGGTGCCTTAATTGGTCCTAGCGCCGGGTCCAATATGGAATCTTCCACTTTTTACTCGAAATGTACTTAAATCTGCATAAATTTGTCAACAACTCTTTTTACAAGCAAACTATCTAACAAAAGTATCTTCAAACAACCTCAAATAACTAGAAAAATAATAGTGATTTTATCCCTTATTACATACTCCCATACTTGAACTTTTGCTTGTCCTTAAGCAAGCAAGAATTACAACACTAAGCATTTTAAACAAGATAAAATAATTTCGCAAATTTTTCCTTAGCAAATTCATCCGTAATGAAGACATAACATTGAAGACATAACATTCTTCCAACCTTGAATATAAACTTGCCATTCATTTAACCCTTTTAAAACCCCGTAAACTCATGTATTAAATCAAACAATCCCAATGCCATCAAAGTTAAGTTAACAAGCTTATATCTAGTACAAGCAAATTATCCTACTCCTCAAGCAAAAACATAGATAACATAAATCATACAAGTTAAGCCATTTAACCAATTCCAACATTACAAACTCAAATGTACACAACTCAATTTAGTGAAATAAGAAAACACTCAACTCTTTTTTTTCTCGCAATTTTTTTTTTCAATGACTTAGGGAATTGATAGCCTCATGTTAGTAGATTTCTCTTCACTCATCGTATTGGCCCCCTTATAGTCATCATCATTTTTTTCAGTAATTTTCTTTTTCTTTCTTCTTTTTTTCCTTACCTTCTTGCTTTCGAGATAGCCTCAAGAGAATGTGATGCTTCTTTGTCTCTTTTCTTCCACTCATCGTATTAGCCCTCTTTTTAGCAAAAGGTCTCTCTTTTTTTGAACAAATGAAAGCAATAATTTTTTTCAGCTCACATTCTCCCTTTTTCACTCATCATTTTTTTTTTATTTCCTCACATTCCTTATTCAGAGCTCAAAGTCAGGCAAACTTTAAATTTATAATACAAGAATTAATCAACAACTCTTTCCATATTTCATTATATCATCCACATTCAAACTTAAAGAATAAAATAAAACTCAAATATCCAATATAACCAATGTTAATTTAAATTCTCAAGACTTAGCAAAATCTAATTTAATACACAAGTTTACCTTTTAATAAAAATCAAACCATAATAAATGACAAATCCATATCCAAAGTTAGTAAAAAAATCATCACTCCATTATAAGCAAATAAGCTCTTTTCAATTTTCAATTTTCAACAAAATTATTTGATATCAAGAAAATACCAAGATCATTGATATAAACTTGGACAAAGAATATTACTAAACCACTCCCCCGTACTTAAACTGGATAATGTTCTCATTAGCCAAAAATAAACATAAGAAAGCATCTCCAAAAGGACTAAAAATGATAAAGGAAGTAGAAAGTCAAGTAATACTCCCCAAGTGCAATAAGTTCCAAACAATATAAACTTGGAAAAGAATAAAAGAGCTTGGTCAAAAAGACTTTATTTAAACATACAAAATAAAACACAAAGAAAAGTACAAAGAAAATAATAATAAAATAAAGACACACCTAAATAAAAGAAAACAAACTAGAAATCCTAAGAAAATAAATAAAGACACGACTCACTTCCCCACACTTAAGATGAAAAATATTTTCTTTATTTGGGGAGGGAAAAGACACTTAAACGACTAAGAAAACCCAACCTAAGATAAAGAGACAAACTCTTTCTATTCATCATACTTTCTCATCAAACCCTTGTAAAAGAAATAGAGCTCATTGAAAAAAAATAGGCATGATGTGAGGGACGGGAAAAACAGAGAGCATGCAGTGATGAAAAAAAAAAAAAACAGAGAAGGAAAAAAAAAACCAAGCCTTAAAGGCCACACGGAAGCGTGAAGATCATACCTTTGCGCTCCTTAAGCCTTCTAGGTCGAGTAGAAGTGGATTGAACGACATGAATCGTTTCGCCTTGCCCACTTGAAGAAGCTTTCGGTTGAAAACCCACTAGCCTTCTACTTCGCCTTGTTTGCATAAATGCCAAGCTTTCCAACTCTCGGAATATTCCTCTACCCAATCTCTAGTCGGTGAACACAATGGTGAAGAGGAACGATCTCAAATCTCCTTGGTTCACTTGCTATTGATTAGCAAAAAAAAACAAGAAGAAACAGAGAAGAGGAAGGCTTGAGAGTGAGAGAGTTACGTGAGTTTTCCAGAGAGGGATGTGAGTCTCCTTTTGCTAGGGAAAAATTAGGGGTTTTCTCTACCAGAGACTTGTTTATTGGTTAGCCAAAACTTGATCTCTCATTATCTGATAAACATATCCCCGGGATATCATATTTCAAAACACCCGGATGTTATCTTGAGAATCAGTTTGACTTAACCCTAAACTCCTCTTAACCGTATCTAGAAAAACCCTACGGTCCAAGCTATTGGGCCAAAATAATATTTATTATTTCTCTTGGACCCAAAACGTCCAAAATAATAAACATTAATTATTTATTTCCTGGGCTCATATAAATAACCCAATAAATAATTAATTATCCCAAATGAATCATAATATTTAATCTTTAATTATTTATTTCCTGGGCTTATATAAACAACCCAATAAATAATTAAACATTAATTATTTCCCCTAGTTTAAACCCAGGTTAATTTCTTAATTATTCATACTTGACCTAGGCCCTGAATTCCAGTATGAATAATTAATCAATTAAACTAGATAATTAATTTCTCTCAACTCCTATTTTATTTATTTATTTATTTTATTCCAGTCTAATAATAAATTAGACTTCCTGAATAAAATCAAATAAAATAAAATCCTCTTGAACTGAGACCAATTCCTCAACCCAAAATTAGTTAGGACTTATGGGCTATTCCGAGAACCAAAAAGACACATCGTCTTGGCTGCTAAAATGACCAAAATACCCCTGCTATATAAATAGTTGTATTTTGAATTTTAAATATTTCCTAATATCACCATAAGGAAATATTGACCCCAAGGACAATGCTGCATTAGCAAAGTCTTTGACCTACAGGTGAAATGACTAAAATACCCCTCTACACATCGCCATACATTTAGAGAGGAAGAAGTGTACTAACACCCCTCTAAATAACATCTACTTTCCTTAGGCTTCTAGTCTAATGATCCATGACTTCCTGGAATATTTCCGCTTTCCAAGGGAGCTACTCTAAAGCAAACATCTAAGTCATGTTTCCCAGGGCCCTGGAGATTTTAGACCATTCGGACAACCACAAGGGGCGATATAGTGCAGAAACTATCTTATACAAGTCTATCTTAACTAACTAGTCACGCATACCCAACATGCAAGTATATTGGCCCTACGATAGAACCTCAACTATAGCAAATCAAAGTATATGCTTCCAGCTTCGCCAGACCACCAACTCATACTCAAGTCGTAGAGTACTAGTCCACGTTGTAGCGGTAGTAGTCTAGGTTTCTATCATATAGTACTTTTAGAAACCACTACTACAGGTCCTGTCCTACGTATTCAAAATACGCTTATGTTATGAAGTGAGTGGACTACTCACTAGCTAAAGATAAGCCATTTCCCATTTGGAATTCATAACATAATAACCAAAGCATGACGAGGTTCCCAGTCTCATCAATAGGTTAAGAACAAATGTTTATGTGTTAAATAACCCGTGATCCATACCTTACCGTGAAAGACCACTATTCACATGGATCACTTATTTAAACACAATTGGTCTGTTCCAAACGAAAATTGTGCACAAACAAAAAGTAAATTCACAAACAATTTCTGAAAATAAATTCTTTTATTAAAATATTCGATTTTACATCAGAAACCTAGTCTAAGAGGGCATACAATCCAACATGATGAAAGTAGAAAATAGAGAGTTTATGGAGAATATTAGTTGCAATGAATATACATGCAAGACCCCCCCTTCCATAACACTCTTTTAGACATGCAAATCAAGTTTTCAACACAAAGATATAAATTATGTCCAAAAAGTGTGTAAACATGAGAATCACCACTTAGCCCTTCAAAAGATTTGTCACAATTAAAATTCTCCTTAAAACTTAGTATTTGAGTTTTCAAATATGGGATCAAGAAATTATTGCTTTTCAATGCTTTTACAAATACCAAGTTACCTTTCTGAAATTGGGGTGACGGGTAGATTTTCTCAACATCCTCCAAGAGTTTCGTATGATGTATCAGTGAAAGATCCAACTTTTGAGACATGTTAAATTCCATACATCATCATTTAGGCCATTATCCCCTAAGAATGGAGAGGAACCTAATAAATCATGTGACAAAGAGAGATTAGAATTATTAGTACATAGAGGAGAATCAAATACCTCCATTTTCACATTGGACAATTGTTCCTTATATCCTCTCTCATTTCCTTGGAGATTCTCTTGTTCAATCATATTAGCCTTTATGACATCCTCAACCAATTTGGCTAGTTGTGTTCTTTGGTTACTGATTCGTTGGGATGCTTCTTCATGCCACCTAATGGATATGTTTGTATTGGCAACAAAGGATTTTATTGAAGCTTCAAGTGGCGTCTCACTAAAAGCGTTAATCTGAGCTTGCAACCTTGCCAGCATATCATCATTATAGTTCCTTTGACATTGTGCCCATGAATAATTACTCATGATGATGCTTTGAATCTCGCATCAAAGAAAAATAAAAATCAAATCGAAAATAAAAATAGAAAAAAATTAAAATTAAAAAAAGAAAGAAAAATACACAAATTAGAAATATTTACAAACTATCTAAACACAAAAGTTAGTGATATGTACAAATACAACAAAGGCTAAATCAATAAGATTCGAGTGTTGCCAAGAGTGTCCATCCCCGGTAATGGTGCCAAAAGCTTGGTGTGTGTTTTTTAGTGTAGAAAATATTACCAACAAATTACACAATCAATCAAGTTTTAATTAAAATACAAACCACATATACGGGCAAGTATAACCATCGTATAGCATAGGGAATAGCAAGTATCGAATCCATGAGAGCTTAGACTCCCATATTACTTTACTCAAATCTTTATTGTTTAGCCAACAAAATAAAAGAATAGAAATAAATAACCTACTAACCTAATATACTAGAGAAAATCAAGGCACACAAGAAAAGTCACAAGGGTATTCAAGGAGAGAGAATAAGGAGAAAAGACATGTAAATAGATAGAAATTCTTGAATACACAATAATGCTTGACTAACTATTCTCTCAATTAATTATTATCTTGGCATCATGAAAGATTATGGTAGACCTACTTCGTTTGCAATCCATGCAATCACTATCTTCTAGTTAAATTAATGAACATAATCTGTCTCAACTAACTTATCAAAAAGATACATTAAAAATCAATCCTTACACAAATCCCTATATTCTAGGAGATTTCACCATGAAATTAGTCAATAGATCTATATTCTAGCAATCATCAACCAATTTTTGATTACTTAGTTTTTACTCTTAACTTCTTTTTCAAGCAAGTTATGAATAATTAGTATTGGATTAATTAGTTGGCCATTCTCTCCTAACATCGTTTTGCAAGTTAATTAGAAGAGAACTAATCACTTCAACAAGATATTACGCTCAAATAATCAAATACAAAGAATAGTAATAAATTGATCAAAGAACTAAATTCAATACAAAATCATGAATCCAAAAAAATATCCTCTAAAGACAATTAAAACATTAATTTCAAATTGTCAATAAAATACAAAGAAGAGAAAAAGGAACCACTGGTAGACAAGTAAGCCTTCATATTCTTCCTAGAAACCTTCTTGAGAAATCTGCTCTTCTTCTCCAAGAATTCTCCTTGATCCTCCTAAATCTTGGTGTTTATCTAGGATTTTTCTAAAGATAATATATTGAACAATTGAAAACTATGAAAAAACTCCCTTGTACAATGTTATTCACTTGTATTTATAGGAGTTCTAATTACCAAAAAGTGCTTACAAGAGTCCTTTTCCATGGTTGAAAGAGTTCTCAAAAGAATCAAATTGAAATTGCCAAAATCTGCTCTGAAAAGAAAAATCCGCCGATATTGATCAGAATGGACCACGCGTCAAGTCCATTTGACCCACTTGGCGTCGAGTCCATTCTGGTTCTGCTTGAAATTGTTGTTTTTCCAGAACGGGCCTGGCGCCTAGTGCCTTAACTGGTCTTGGCGTCAGGTCCAATCTGGAATCTTCTACTTTTTGCTCAAAATCGACTTAAATCTGCACAAATTTATCAACAACACTTTTTACAAGCAAAATATCAGGTTGAAAGGAATATGCCTAGTTATTATAACAAAAGTATCTCAAAACAATCTCAAATAACTAAAAAATAATAGTGATTTTATCCCCCATAAAATATATATATGCAAATATATGCATGTATATACATATATATATATTATATTCAAATATACATATATATGTGTGTGTGTGTGTGTGTGTGTGTATTTACATATATATATATATATATATATATATATACATATATATATATGCCTATATTCTAGGTGTAAGGATCTATAGAGATAGATCTAGAAAGCTAATTGGACTAAGTCAAAGTACATACGTTGACAAGGTACTGAAAAGGTTCAGTATGCAAGACTCTAAGAGAGGATTCTTGCCAATGTCATATGGCATTAAGCTCAGCAAAACTCAAAGTCCTTCTACAAAGGATGAAGAAGAGCGCATGAACAAGATACCATATGCTTCCGCTATAGGGTCTATCATGTATGCCATGTTATGTACTCGACCCGATGTGTCATATGCATTGAGCATAATGAGTAGGTTTCAGTCAAACCCTGGAGAGGCACACTGGACTGCTATCAAGAACATACTGAAGTACTTAAGAAGAACTAAAGATATGTTCTTAGTTTATGGAGGACAAGAAGGCGAGCTAGTTGTAAATGGTTGCACTGATGCTAGTTTTCAGTCCGACATTGATGATTACAGATCGCAATCAGATTTTCTATTTTGTTTGAATGGAGGTGTTGTAAGCTGGAAAAGTTCAAAGCAAGACACCGTGGCCGATTCTACTACAGAAGCTGAGTATATAGCTGCCTTAACTGCAGCTCAAGAAGCAGTTTGGATTAAAAAGTTCATTACAAAATTAGATGTAGTTCCTAGTATTGTGAACCCAATGAATCTCTATTGTGATAACAATGGAGCCATTGCATAAGCTAAGGAACCAAGATCACATCAGCGATCCAAACATTACTTAGACGTTTTCATCTCATTTGAGAAATTGTTGATAGAGGAGATGTCAAAGTATGCAAGGTATCAACTGATGACAATGTTGCAGATCCACTGACAAAGCCTTTCCCATCGTCTAAACATGATAATCATACCAGATCAATGGGATTACAACTTATGCCAAATTGGTCTTAGTGCAAGTGGGAGACTGTTGGGGATATGCCCTAGAGTCAATTTGTACTTATACTATTGTCGTTATGTTTTATATAATAATATGAGGCTTTCCTTTCCATGAATAGTGCGTTTTATTTTGTGGTCATAAAGTACGTGACTTGATAGTAAAACCCAACAATGAATACAATGACTATTCTAAATCTATCCCTGATCGTTTATTATTATTAGAACAATAATAAATTAAGATTAGTATGTTTGTGACTGGATGGCTATGTTTTACTGGTCATGGATATTTGTGATATCAAGTCAAAACATAAATAAATGTTAGAGAACATTGTATTGGATATGACCCACTGTGAGAGTACTTCATGGAACATGTCATAAGTACTTTCTAGCCATAATAATATTAAAAATCCTTTGACCTAAATTCATTATAGTTTCCTACTTGATAAATTCTATATTTTGACATTGTCTAAAGTTGTCTTTAATTAGATAGTAAATTAGACTACTGTTGGATATAGAATAAATCGAGGAGAGGAATATGATTGATTGTGAAGGAATTTGTCCCTCTCAATTATGGGAGAGATATCCATGGGCCCCTTGATAAGTTAGACTGTTAAAATGTATGGCGGTGCTCAAATATATCAATCTAAGATATTGATATCATTTGTTTGAACAGTCTACTATGAAATCAAGAAATAATTGATTGAGCTTAATAAGGATGACATGTTCCGTGCCTTATGCTTAATCTGGATATCATGTAACAAAAGGACTAAATATAAAATTATGGTTTGGTTCAAAGTGATCACCGATCTTCATTTAACCTGGATAGTTGTAATGTTTTGCTAGAAATCGCTTATAATTTGTGGGCCATTTAAATATGATTTGGGCACACTGCCAGTGTTAAATGAACCTATAGGGTCACACAATAAGCGAACTTGTTAGGTTATTTTTCTGGTAACCGGATTCGATGAATCGGAAACATGTCTAAGTTAATTGAACTTAGAAAATCTACCAGATACAATGAATCTGGAAATATGTCTACATTCGATGTATCTGAATGATGTCCAGATTATAAGAATCTGACTCGGTAAATTAATTAGTTAAATTACCGAGATAATGGCAGAACTTATCGTATCAATTTTAATTTAATTTAAATTTAAATTAAAATACGATAAGATATTATTAGGGTTGGATTCTAAGAGGTTCGGAGTGGGTTTTTAAGAAAACCCTAGCCGTTTTCTTGTGTGTGCTAATTCTGTTGTAAAAATTCGTGCCTTCATCCACCAGAAAAATAAGCCTCTCAAAAACCCTAGGCGCTAGCACTCCCCAGGTGATGAGTGAGTTCGCGGTGTGTATCCGATAGAGGACGTTCGCACAACTGCAGCGTCTGGTGATCGTTCGGGTTGCACGCACAGCAACACAATCAGAACTGAAGGATATTGATTACACATAACAGAGGTAAATCTGCAAACCTACGCTCTTCTTAATCGTTTACTTGAATCCTCGGAAGGGACTCGTGGATGTTTTTCGCGTTTAGGAGTCCACGAATTCTAACAATATACATATAATATATATATATATATATATATATATAAATTTATATTTGTATATATACGTATATATACAAATTCACATATTCAAATGTACACACACACACACACACACACATATTTATATATACATATGTGCATGTGTTAATAAATATGTGTATGTTAATATAAATATACACATATATGTATTTATATTAACATATACATATTTATTAACATATGCACATATGTATATATACATATGTGTGTGTGTGTGTGTATGTGTGTGTGTGTGTGTGCACATATATATGTACATATGAATCTATGAATATGTATATACATTTATATACATATATGTATATTTAAATGTACATATGAATCTATGAATATCTATATAATATCTATATACATTTATATATATATATATATATATATATATACGTATGTGCATGTGTTAATAAATATGTGTATGTTAATATAAATATACACACATATATATATACATATTATATACATACCTCGATGACTAGTCCTTATAGTATTTATATACTAATAGGACTTATATATCCAGATTATAAAGCAAAATAGTTTGCTGTATATATTGATAGTGGTTCAGGATCTTGCTTGTGTCGATCTGAGTGTTTTCCCACTCAATATCACCATACCCTGAAAACCATCAAATGTAAAGATATCTCAAATTATACAATTGAAATTCATAAAGGAATAGAATAAATGTAAAGATATATCAAATTATACAATTGAAATTCATAAAGGAATAGAATGTCCAATTATTCTACTTGGATCCTTTTTAGTTAATGTCCATCATTTTATTTCTATAACCCTGGTACCAATATTTTACTTGGGAATAACTTCTTAAAATTATTCCACAAAGTTATTTTTGACACTACTCTCCATTAGATTATTTGTAAGATTTTATGTCATCACTTGATTGTAGTTAAAAATATTAAACATGCTTATGCTAAATCTTATCCAATTCATTTTCATTCTCGCACAACCCAACTTGGTGGATTAGGTTACACGGCTAATCCAATTTTTTCGAAAGGAAAACCGCTTTTACGGTATAAACTGTTGTTAGATAAGCTAGAAGCTTCTATGGGATATATGGTAACTATGTTAAAACAGTGTTATACAGAAAACCCCTTACAATTCTAGAATAAAATGAATTGATGACTTCATTAGAAATGGAAGATAAAGATAAGATAATCCACATTCCCCCTATGACATATAATCCTATTGATCAAGAGGAAATGCAAAAATAGGTACAAGAATTATTAGATTTGAAGTTGATTCGTGCTAGTAAATCTGCATATAGTTCTCCTGCTTTTATTGTTAGAAATCATGCTGAGATAGTCAGAAATAAGGCAAGGAAGGTGATCAACTATAAAAAGTTGAATGATAATACAATCTTTGATGGATATTTTCTACCATATAAAGAAAGTTTGATTAATCGAGCCAGTGACATGAAGGTATTTTCTAAATTCAATTGTAAGAGTGGATTTTACCAGATAAAAATGCATCCAAATAGTATTCATTACACTACATTCTCAATGCCACAAGGTTAGTATGAATGGTTGGTTATGCCTTTTGAATTAAAAAATGCCCCTAAGATATTTCAACAAATGATGGATAATATCTTTCAAGGTTATAATTTTATTTTTGTGTATATTAATGATATACTCATTTTATCTGATACAGTTGCAGAGCATCTAAAGAACTTAGATATTTTTGCAGAGTTATATGTCGAACATGGCTTAGGTTTGTCTGAGAAAATGGCAAAAATTGCACAAAAAGATATAGAATTTCTTGGAATGGAAATAGATTATACTAGAATACAGTTACAAAGCTATATTCTAGAAAAAATTTCAGGATTTCCTGATAAGTTAATTGATAAAAAAATAAGTACATAGTTTTCTTGGAGTTCTTAATTATGCTTCATACTTTATTAATAATCTAGTAGCATTAAGAAAATTATTTCAAGAACTCTTAAAGAAAGATAGAATTTTTGTTTTCTCCCGATATTTAGAAGATCAGGTTAGACACATCAAGAAGAAATGTCGGGATCTACCAAAATTAAAGTTACCCAAAAATATAGATGATTTGATTTTGAAACAGATGCATCAGAATATGGATGGAGTGGAATACTCAAGAAAATAGATTACAATTCTCAATAGAAAAAGATAAGTGAATCTTTATGTAGATATAGTTCAGGTACCTTTAATGACACGCAACAAATATATCATATTAATGAAAAAGAACTTCTAGCAGTAACAAAAAGTTGCTAGAAATTGTATTACTTTTTATTACCAAAAAGATTTCTTTTACGAACTGATAATACTCAAGTTAAGGCATTTATTCAAAATAATTTACCTTCTAAGCTAGAGTATAAAAGATATTTTCGAAGGCAGACATTATTAGCAGAATACTTATTTGATATAGAAATTATCAAAACTGATAAAAATGTCTTAGCAGATTTTGTGACCAGAGATGACAGAGTTTGCAAAATAGTTGATTGAGGGCTATCAATGCTATGGCAAAGCAGGTACATTCAATACAGAAAAATACTTCCGAAATTATTGATATTGCTAACGTTTCCAGCACTTCTAAAGAAACTCCAGAATTGCTTGTCTCAGAGTGCACCTTAATTCTAGCAAAATTAGGAAACTGTTTTGATACAGAAAAAAAGGATAAAGAAATTGTTATAGCAGATCGAATTTCAAAAAGTTGATACTTCATTGTCTGAAGATATGGAACAATGTTCTAAGCAAAACAACCCTAAACATGTTGATACTCCTCTTTCACTAAGACCCCATACAGAAAGTAAACTTGCTTGTGGAAAGAGAACACTAGATATGGTTCCAACTGAGGAACATCAATATACGATAATGAGAGAATTATACTATCTAAGAAATACCGATATGAGATATGTTGATTTTTTTGGTATTTATCCCAGAATTAATCATTTACAAGATTCGTCTCCTCAGGAGATTCGATACTAGTATGATTTTGGATATATAAATTCCATCTATCTTAGATTACCTCATTTTCCAGAAATTAGTCAACTACCGGAGTGGATATAGGGAGTTAAGGACTGTTTTGTTCATAACCTGACATTTACTCCAAAAGATACATTGGTTCTGAAATTCTTATCTCCTGGACTAGACTTTTACTAGAAAGAAAGATATCCTGCCTACCATCTAATGCAACTCGAAAAAATAGAAGCTTTTTCTATATTTTCTTCGCATGATATACATAAAGATTTTTGTCAAATTTAAAGAATCAGATATATACTATAGATGTGCTCTTGGCATAAAGGTAGTTATAGCAGGCATGGAAATATGTTTCAAATGAGGATTCGCTCTTATTGTAACACCCTGCATTTTAACTTTCAATTGGCTACTACTTGTAATAGGATGAGAATTTGTATCAATGGCCAGAACAAAAGATGATCGGTGTAATGAACCGAATATTTTGGTACAATAGTATTTTGTTGAGACCTAGATGTAATTATTGGATTTGTTCTACCCGTACCCTAAATTTGCGGAAGGCTACTACTGTTAATAAAATAAGAATTTAAGGGTATGCTAAGAAGAGAAATTGATCAGTGCGATGAAGCGCACGTTTTGATGTGAATTATATTATTTAGGTTATTGGGGCATTTTCATCATTTTGACCGTGCCTATGACTTTGACTACGATTTTGACCAAACTGAGAAGGAATTGAAGAATTTAAGTATTACCAATAGATTCAGTAGAATTTTTGGAGTTGAATGGTAAAGTAAAATATTTTTTCATTTCAAACTCGATTTTGGTCATTTTTGAGAAAAATTGAAAATGCGGTAAAAAATTTGGCCTTGTGGCATTTTGTGATTGGTAGCCTTGGACATGTGTCAATTTATGAGAGGTTGCATGAAGAATTCATGCAAGATGCATGGAATTAAATAATTATAAAATAAATAGAAGAATGATATGTATTTTTATGATTGTAACACATCATTTGTGGGTCATTTAATTAAGGTCTTGTGCAATTTAATTGGCCAATATTTGGACCATGAAAAGGTGGTTGAATGGCTGACAATTAGGCAAGAAGTTGGCAGCCTTAATAGGGAAAAGAATAAGACATTTTGAGGAGGAAAATTAAGGATCATGGTGTGTAAATTTTCATTTGGATCACACCTAAATATTATCCACCATACAATTAATTAAATTAGTATTTTCTTGGCCAAATTTTTGATGAAGAATGGCGGTGAAGAGGCTGATTTACAGCTATATTTTTGGTAGCATTGAAGAAAGAAAAACAAGAGAAAAAGAAATTAACAAGAAAGAGAAAAAAAGGTGCTAGTGTGTGTTCTTGGTGAGGTGTGTGTTCTTGAGAGAGAATCTTGGAGCAAATTCACACAAAGAGCTCTAAATACAAGGTAAAACCTCACCTTGCTAGAATTAAATTTTTTGTTGGGTGAATGATGAAAATTTTGTTATCAATTTTAACATAAAAACATGATTTTCATGTCTTGATTTTGGATCAAAACCTAGGATTTATAAACATTATTGATGAACTTTCTATTTGTCTATGTGTGTCGGCTGCCTAGCAGCTTTATGGATATTATTTTGTGTGATGAATAATTGAATATTCATCGTAGTTTGAAGGATTTATCTTGTTTGATGAGATGATGACCAAAGAAGAATTAAAATGGAAGTTAATTAGTTAGAAAAATGAATTATGCTAGCTTTTGATTGAAAGAAGTAAAGTTGTGTTGAATAAACATAACATTCATGAGTTGTTAGAATCTGAAAATTGAAGGATCAAATATGATTTGAAGGAAAATTGAATGAATTAATACTCTTAAGGTGTTAAAGGGGTAAAGGAAATTAAAGGATAGCATGAATAGCAAAACTATTGGGGTTGTTTTTGCTCTGTATTGTATCACAAAAACTTGAACTCAGGAAGAGGCCTATATAAATTAAAATTAAGAGTCTTACAATCATTTTGGTATATCATAGAGCCAAATCAGAGTTACGGATTGAACGTTATGTGCAAAACAAAATCATTTGTCAAGCAGTAAAATTCTAGAAAATTAGTTCTAAAATGGATGAACTTAAGGATGATTAATTATGTAGTTTCAAGTGATATGAATGAGAAACAAGGAGTTAATCCCTTGTATATGAAGGGAGGAATGATATGGAAAAAGATAAACGAAAGAATTAAACAAACGATGGAAAAACATGAACGAAAGTTGAACGTTTTCCTTAACCGTCGGCTACCCTTTGGGCACGTCAGCTATTTTTCGACCAAACACGACTAAACTTAAAAATGATGTTTGATGTAGGTTTGTCGGTAAATGGCCAACAACATGTTGAAAATGGAAGAAATGGTGGTCGAATGGCCATGAACGGGAAAAGTTCATTAGGACACGAGGTCAGTCCCTTTGATTTCTAAAACCTTTTAAAAGCTAATATACTTCACTTTTTCATGAAATGTTATGTTTTATACCGTTTTAGAAATCCCTGAATATATTTAAGGTTATATGAGTAAGATTTATTCTTATGCCACTTTGGGCTCGAATGAACTTCATATATGTCTTGAAAACCTTAATGGATGATTAAAACATAAATTTTGTGAATTTAGTTCTTTTTGGATTAAACGCTTGGGATTTTTAGAAAATGATAATTCTTAGAATGGGGTATTCATAAATTGACTAGAATGCCCTTATTGGAGCATTTTATGGAAATATGTTTAGAAACTTTGAATCTAATCCTCTTTTAGGATTAGAATTCTAGACTTCTTGAAATGAGTTCTTTTTGGAATCGGATATTTTGAAAAATGATTCAACTGCCCTTATTGGAATATTTTATGGAAACTTTTGGAATCTGGTATTCGGTAAATAAGCGAAATATCCTTATTTGAGCTCTTGTAAATACTTTTCAAATTGGGTAAGAGTAAAATGACCTGAATACCCTCGGAAAGTTTTTTGGAATCAGGCATTGGTAAAATGACCCAACACTCTTGGAAATGACTTTTGAGATTGGGTATAGGAAAAATGACCCGAATTATCTTGGAAACTTATTTTAATGTGTGAAAAGAACTCCCTATCCTATTTCGACTTGGTTTTGAAAAATAATCTCTTGATATGAGATTGACTTTTGGAAAATGACAATTTGATCTAGGAAATTGCTTTATTAGCCTGATGTGCCTATAAAATTATTGATTGGCCCTGCGGAGCCTATGAAATTTATTATCTGACTTGCGAGTTGGTGGGATCAATTTTTGAAAAATGATTTTTTGCCCAAAAAATATTTGATTTAAAAATCCTGCGGGAACAAATAACCCTCTGGCCTGATCAATCAGTAGGGGTTGGTATTGATAACGTTGAGTACTCAGTAAGGACTTTAATCTTTGGACTAGCTCATGTTAGAGATAGACGACTGCAAGTAACCCGATCAGTTCTGGGGTTTGTCTTACTCCAAACAGGACGGTAGGACATTGAGATTAGCCGTCTTGGCTAGTCATTTAACACTTGGCAATTGCCGCATCTGTGGGTGCATTTTATTTTTTAGTCATTTGCTGAATACCGGGCAAGGACACTTGGTGCGTTGGACTCCTTGCCGCCTCGATGGTGATTAACATCAAGATTGGGACCCCTGGCTTACGGTGGTAAGAGTGTTGTATGGTGCCCTTAGTATGTTGTGATATACCTATTATTTATTCTCAGTACGTTGCAGTGTACGTGGTATGCTGCGGTATACCTATTATTTATTCTCAGTACGCTGCGATCTACGTGGTACGCTGTGGTATACCTATTATCTCTTTTGATTATGTACTTTTTTAGTAATGTAGTATGGAGATGGCATGTATGAGATTCTCTGTTATATATATATGTGACGATTTGTATGGGATGTTTATATATAACTGGACCTTGTATACTCTGTTGGTTCTTCATTATAAAGACCCCTTATCTGAGTAACTGGATAGGGCGATACTCTGTTTGATATACTTTTGCTGTTAAGGGGTGTTACAATTGGTATTAGAGCATAGTTATTATAGAATTGTGGTTTCACCATAGGAATTGATAGAACCCTTTTATGGTTTAGGAAAGATAGATAGGAATGATAAGGGCAAGCGCCTAATGGATGATCACAGCGATGATGGGAAGAAAGAGACGGGTGAGAGTTCAGGTGTGAAGAAACCTAAAAAGATTAGGATGGTCTACTGAGCAAGTGTGCCGGGACGTTTCATGTTGATAGGACCCGGCCCTGACTGTCGTCATGCATCCTGTCTCGCTAGGAGCAGGTTTGACCCGGCAGTGCCTGTTGTTCCACCATTTATGCGAGACCTTATTTTAGAGAGGACTCCTACACCCGAAGGGACGTCGTCACCACTCAGCCAGGTAAGGGAGGAAGTTGGCGATTCTGACAATGCTAATAGCGATATTGAGCCGCACCATCAGGATGATGATGAGGAGGATAGTATCCCCGATGATACAACGTTGTCTGAGGATGACAATAAGAAGGTATTTCGTGGGGATGTTTTGGGTGTATTAGAAGAAGAGATGCCAGGATTGGAGGCTGTTGATGCAAGAGGGGATCAAGAGGTACCTGAGGTGCAGATACAAGTGGTCGAGGAGATTGAGGAGGAGTTGGAGATAAACTCGGAGATACTGGCTTGGTTGTATCCTAATGTGGATGGAGATGAGAGATTTGATGCAGCCGAGTCCTACATAGTTTCTACTAGTTCAGGACCTCCCATTTTAGATAATAATGATGACGAGTAGGAGGATGAGATGTAGATATATATAGTAGGATATGTACAGTTCATCCAGTGTATATGATGGTGGGCTCAGCACATGAAATTTTGTACTGACTTTATGAATGAAGATAAATTATGTTTTTGCTATCCGCACTATATCCACTTTTGTGCCTTCTTTCGAGCTACGTTACACTATTTTACCAGTAAAATTGTATGAACTGTACAGATGTCTCATAAAAGAACACCCGGACGATTGTCACAAACTACTCGAAATCACCTTAAGACAATAGTGGAGGAACCATATGTGGGAGGTTCTTATCTTGTAAATTTGGATCATCCTTCCAGAAAATGGCTGATACCATTCAACAGTTAATTGAGACTATTACTAGAGCCAATGAGAATGCTAGAATAAATAAGAATATAAGTAAGAGAAATCAAAATGGATTTCAGGGTATGAGTCAAAAACAATCTAGAGGGCCCCACTGGCAGAAGAAAGGAAAAATGTGGAGGAGAGGAGGCCCGATTGGAGGACCGCCCTTTTTAAAATGCTTTAATTGTGGAAAGGTAGGGCATAAGATTTTAAATTGCCCTTACCCTCAAAGGACAGGAAGATGGAGTCAACCAGGAAGAAATAATCAAGGGGGCAGAGGTCAGGACTAGGAAGAGGGAACCTAGGACATGCTTCTACCTACTAGAATCGGACCTGCCAAACCACAAGTGAATGGTCAAGTGGTTGCATTGGAAAAGATAGATAATCATGCTACAGTAGTGGAAGGTACGCTTTTTATTTTTTGATCATGATGCTAAAGTATTGGTAGATCCCTATTCTATGCATTCCTTTATTGCCAATTCATTTCTTGATTCTATGGGAAATAAAGGGGAAGAAACTTTATATGAAATGATTGTCAGTACCCATTGGAAAAATAAATAAATAGTGAGAAAATACATAAGGGCTATAAGATCTTGGTAGAAAATAAAACATTGGGAGGAGATTTGATATGTTTGCCCATAGAGGACTATCTTGGGCATGGACTGGCTATCTCAGCATCATGCTCAAGTTGGCTATAGATATAAGGTAGTACGATTTCGTCGGTCTGGGAAACCTATATTGGAATTTCTAGGTGAGACTGGACGGAAAAGTAATACTTTTATATTAGGACTCAAGGCCCGAAAGATGATTAGGAAATGGTGTACTAGGTACTTAGTTTATGTGATTAATAAGGAGAGGTTAAGAAACCCGATGATGTCCCTGTGGTGATCGAATATTTGGATGTGTTTCCGACAGAATTGAAGAAGTTACCACTGGAAAGAGAAGTAGAGTTTTCTATCAATTTAGTGCCATCGACAGAACCAGTTTCAAGAACTCCTTATAGAATGGCACCTACAGAACTACAGGAGCTTAAGAAAACGATTGCACTCCCACTAACCTTCTTGTATACACAAGGCTCATCCATATTTTAAAGGAAACTAAACTCTTTAATTGTTTCATCAAAATGGATATTCCAACTCCTTGAAGCTTGCTTAATTCCATAAATAGACCTTTGCAGCTTACACGCCTTTGTGCCATCACTAGATGTGAAACTCTCAAGTTGTGTTAAATACACTTCCTCAATCAGATTTCTATTTAGGAAAGCTATTTTTATATCCATTTGCCAAATCTCATAATCACAATGAGCAGCAATGTCTAGGAGTATCTTGATGGATTTTAACATGGCTATTGGCGAGAAGGTTTCATCATAGTCAATACCATGTTGTTGACGATAACCCTTCACCACTAGTCATGCTTTATAGGTAACTAAGTTACCATCCATGTCTGTTTTCTTCTTGAAAACCCACTTGCACCCAATAGGTTTAATTCCTTTGGGTGGATCAACCAAAGTCCATACTTGGTTGTCGTACATGGAATCTATCTCTGACTTCATGGCCTCAAGTCATTTGCCAGATTCTGAACAGTTCAGAATATCATTGTAGGTAGTAGGCTCATCTTCATCCATGAGTAATGCGTTATTGTGGTCACTGATGAAAAATCCATATCTCTCAGGTGCCACACGTATCCTACTAGATCTATGAGGTTTTTGTGTATTAGAAGGTTCATCTATTCTCTTAATAGATGTGGGGTTAGACAGTTGATCCTCGTTTGTTTGATCTTCATGAACTTCACTAAGTTCAATCTTACTCACACTGTCCCGTTTGAGCATGTGCTCATTCTCTAAGAAAACGGCATGTTTCGAAACAAACAATTTGTTTTCAGATGGTAGATAGAAGTAATATCCGAAAGATTCTTTCGGATATCCCACAAACAAACACTTGTCAGACTTACTATTAAGTTTGTCTGACTGTGGCCTTTTAACAAAGGCAGGACAACCCCATACTCGCAAGTAAGATAACTTTGGTCTCTTACCAAAGAACATCTCAAATAGGGTAGAATCAACCATTTTTGTCGGAACTCTGTTCAGTATATAAATAGAAGTCTCTAGTGCATACCTCCAAAATGATTTTGGTAGGTTTGCAGAAGCCATCATAGTCCGTACTATGTCTAGAAGGGTTCGATTCTTTCTCTCAGATACACCGTTATGTTGAGGTGTATGTGGTTGAGTCTATTGAGATAATATCCTATTATCTCTAAAATAACTTAGAAACTCTTAGCTCAAGTATTCTCCTCCTCGATCGAATCTTAGAGTCTTTATACTTTTGCCAAGTTGTTTCTCTATTTTATTCTTGAAGTCTTTGAACCTTTCAAAGGCCTTAGATTTGTATTTCAATAAATACAAATACCCGTATCGCGAGAAACCATCGATAAAGGTTATGAAATAGTTGTAACCTCCTCTTGCTTGTATTGACATTGGGTTACATACATTAGAATGCATGAGTTCTAATAACTTCTTGGCCCATTCTCCTTTTCCTAGAAAAGGAGTTTTAGTTATTTTACCTAGTAAACAAGACTCGCATGTGCCATATTGTTCATAATCAAATGATCCTAAGTCACCAAGTTTGTGTAACTTAGAAACACGATTTTTGTTTCCATGGCCCAAACGACAATGCCATAGGTAAGAGGTATTAGAATTATCCATTTTAGATTTCTTATTGTTTATATTGAGAACTAGATTATCTAAGTTTAGAACATATAAACCATGAACCAAAGTTGCTGAATCATAATGAATATCATTCAATGAAAAAGAACAACATTTATTCTTAAATATTAAATAAAATTCATACAAGTCTAAACATGCAACTGAGATAATATTTTTCATTAAAACTGGTACAAAATAACAGTTTTGTAGTTCTAGAATTAATCTCGAAGGCAGGTTTAACTCGTATGTCCCCACAGCAAGTACAACAACCTTTGCCCCATTTGCAGTACATAGGTTAACATCATCTTTCTCTAGCCTTCTACTGCTCTTTAGTCCTTACAAGTTAGTGCACAAATAAGATCCACATCTGGTATCTAATACCCATATCTCATTTCTAAAGGCAGTATTTATCTCAATTATAAACATACCTGAAGAAGAAGTAAAAGTGCTTGTAAGCTTCTCCTTCTGCTTCTTGTCCTTAATGGTCTCCAAGTAGGCTTTGCAGTTGCATCTCTAGTGGCCCATCTTCCCACAATGATGGCATGGGCCCTTAGTAGCTATATCCTTCTTGTTCACACCACCTTTGGGCTTTATGGGAGCCTTCTTCTTCTTCTTTTGAGCTTTCTTCTTAGAAGAAGAAGATTCTACCATTAAAACTTCATTAGAATCCTTCTTCATGGAGGATTTCGCAGTCTTGAGAAGATTGATCAATTCAAGAATGGTGGACTTAATCTTGTTCATCTGATAGTTTATCACAAATTGTGAGAAACTATTAGGCAAAGATTGTAGAATTAAGTTAACACTTAAGTCATGATCCATTGCAAACCCGAGATATCCAAGCTTCTCTATCAAGCCCAGCATCTTCAACCTATAAGTGGCCACAGAAGAACCCTCTTCCATTTTGCAACGAAACAGTTGCTTCGAGATCTCATATCTCTCAGTTCCGGCTTGGGCATCAAACAGCTCTCGAAGATGTAAAATGATCGATTGAGCATCCATATGCTCGTGCTGTTTTTGCAACTCAGGAGTCATGGATGCCAGCATAATACATGATGCTATATCACTATCCTCCTTATGCCTCTTGTGGACAGCATGCTCATCAGCATGAGCATCTTGGGCTGGTGGTGGTGGAATAGGAGCATTTAGCACGTAGAGTGTGAAACCCTAGTTGAAACCAACCTTAGAGTAAGGGGGTTGGGATGCATATCATATTTTATTGCATGCTTAAATATATTTTTATATGATTTTATATGTCTTGGATTTGTAGTTTGTGGCCTAGATGGTTTATTTGTTCTTGTTGAGTAAGAATGGCAAAATGGTATTGAGGTGAAAATAGGGAGATAGCTTGAGGATTAAATAGGAAAAATATTTTGGAGAAAAAATAAGAACAAGAGTTGTTGTGGTGTAGTGGTTAGAGTTTTGGAATTAATTCTTGAGATCCTGGGTTCAAATTCCATCATTTAAGTTTTTGCATGATTGAATTTTATTTTTATTTAGGGAGGATATTTTCGGCCATGTATGCTTTAGGGAAGAGTAGAGGGTTGTCCTAAGGGAGACATGATAGGAGTATCCTAAACCTACTCTTGTGCCCTACAAAAATTTCTAAGGGAATTCACACCCTTCTTGATCCTTAGTTTTTCTTACTTCTCAATTCATTAAGTTGTTCAATTTATTTAACCCAATTTTATTCCAGAAAAAATTCCAGCAAAGTGCTGTGGCTTTGAAGGTTCAAAATGTCTAAGTGTAAGACATCTTATAGACAAAAAATGGGTAGGAGTTGGGGAAGGTTCCCAAGAGAATTAATCTCCATGGTTGAACATTCAAAACTCCACCCTAGCTATGTTCATTTTCTTCATGAAGTAATCTAGAATTTTTCCAGCTTCTTGTGCATTCAAAGTGTCAAAATTTTCAGCCATCATTCCTTCCCAAATGCTGCCAGAAAAATGGCCCTCTTGTCCAGCTCAAAGTCTAAAATTTTATGGCCAAAATCGGGCTGCACAAATGTTGTGCAAACCAGAAAATTTTCTAGGCAAATTCACAGCTTTAGTGAGCCTAAACCAAGCTGTTTTCTTCCAGTTTTCATCCAACACCTTAGCCACATTTTTCCTCCATAAAGAAGGCTGGAAACTAGCCTTGAAAGACCTCTAAATGCCCCTTCAAATCCTCTACAAACTGACTAAAAAATGGCAGCAAAAGCTACCCAAAATTCCAGCAACTAGCAAAAATCTATACAGGAATTTTTCCAGCCTTGCGCCATCTTCAGCCTTGTCTGAAACCTTCCTCATTTTTTTGTGAAAACTTCCCTTGAATAGCCATGAACTGAGCTCCATCATCTTATCCAACCTTCTACTAAAAAAACTTGTCCATGGCTGCCCCTAAAATATCTCCAACAATTACTCCAATCAAGCCATTGATTGAAGACCAAAATTTCATCAAATATATTTAGTAAACTTCCATAAAACATCCCTTAAACAACCAGACATTCCTTTACTATTGTACTCCTTCTTTTCAGCCACCATTAAGCCCCTTCAAATAGCTTTCATCCAGCAAAAACTCTGATCAAACCAGCCGGCCATTAGAGCTTCCAAAAGCTCTTCTCCATTAAAGATCTTCTTACCATATTTTGTTTCCTAAATTGATTCCCTAAAATATTCTTTTAGGATTTCAAACAACTAGCCTTTTCTTTTCCTCCCAAACCAGAAATTCAATTGCCAAAACCTCTCAAACAATTATGGAATTTCGGCCAACCTCTCCCTATTCTCTCCATTCTCTTCAACCTTCAAGAACACCTACTCACCTTCTCTCGCCTAAGGCCAACAAAACCACTTCAATCTTCTCAAAAAAAAAAAAAAAAAAATCCAGATTGCACCTACTCACTTCCGAGAATCCATTCATACCACTTTTAACATCAAACTCCAAAATCCAACTCTCTCTTTTGGATAAAAAACCAGTATTTTTGTGAAGGCTCAAGAACACCTTCAAGGTAAGCATGTTCAATCAACTTCATCTTGACTCATTTTCAACCTCTAATGAATATATATGTGTATAATCATACTAATGTACTCTCTTTCTCTCTCTCTTGGTCGAATGCTTTCACCTTCTTGGCCGAATGTGACTTCAACCATGGCCATGTTTTCTTCATCTCTCTTGGGCGGATCTAGTCTCCTAGGAGTTAGGATCCATTCAAAACTACTCCAAGGTACTTATCATCAAAGTAAGACTCTTCATCCCTCTCTTTAAATTCTAGCTTCATGTCTCTAGGATGATATTGGAAGGAGATGGATTATGATTAGGATTTGAGCATGTGTTGTTGTGATGAGTTGAGATTGAAGCATGAACAAATATATGTATATGATGGAGATGAGATTGATATATGAGTTGATTGTCTTGGTTGATTGTATGGCATTTTTAGGGTTTAATGCATATCTCTATGTCGTGAGTGGTATATGTGATCAAGCATGTTAGAGATTATGTCACTTTTGGTGAATAGGATTTATGTTCATTGTTAAAGCCATGATTATGTTTATGCTAGGAGAGGTTGGATCATGTCTTGGTAAATTTAGATCTATCCCTTTATTCAAAATTTGGATGATTTGATGAATTTAAGTGGAGTGTATGTTCATAATTGTGGTTAGCAATGGAAATATAATCATGATCTAGTTGTCCCTAAGCTGATTTTATTTCATCAATAAAATGATTAATATTATAATTTTTGCTAGTAAATTTCAAAAACCCCTAGGAAGGGTGGATTTGGATTATTATATATAAAATAAGGATATTTTAGTCAAATAAATAATGACTTTTTTTAAAGAAATAAAATATATAGATTTTATATAAAATAAAATATATAGAAAATAATAATAAAGCCTTTTATATGAATATTCATAATAGGTAAAATATTAATTTTGTAAGTCTTATAATCATAAATACTATTAAAATTTATTTATTATCTTCCAATCAAAGCCTATTAAAATTTACTTACAACTAGTTCTAGTTACCAATTATTTTCTAGCAATAATTATTAATAGATTATTATTTTACATAATACCACTCGGGACTCTTCATCAAAAAACTATAATTTATTCTTAGCAAGATTTAAACTTTCAACTTATTAGTACGTATTTCCTAAAACCCTAATTATTTTAATATCGAACTAGATTTAGTTTATAAACTCTTTTATTTATTATCTGGCCTTAAAGCTTGGGACACTAGGATTATGGTTGAAGTAAGTTGAGCTTGTTTTACTTGTGAAAGTAGATTTTGGCTTGAGTTTAATTATGGCTTGTATTTACCCCAGGCGGGGTTAGGTCAGCTGTTGAAGACCTTTATTTTATCTCAAGCTAAAGATCAGGTAAGCTCCTGTATAAAACCTGATTGATGCAAAATGGTTCTATGGCAAGCTAATTGTGGAGTGCATGGTCACTCATTTCTGTAAAGGCAATTGATGATTGTCTTCTTTCTCATTTCAATCACCCAAATTATTTGAAAATCAATGAGCAGATTTTCTTAAACTCTAAACTTTTTCTAAAACCAGTTTTGTCTCAAACTTTGGAAATCCTTAATTGCCATTTTTAAGTGGAGCTATATTTATTTCATTTTTCTCCAAGTGGGATGACTTACGTTGAGGACTCAATAAGGGTGGACTGCTAGGACTAGTCTTTGAAGGGTTAGGGTAAGTCTTGTAGGATTTCTAAATTAATTAAATAGATTAAACGCAGTGGAAAATAGCAAGAAATCCAAGCCATGGATCACGGGTTTGCAGTAGAAACGAGAAAAAGAGAAGATCACGCTTATTACCTCTTGAAGCCGGAATTTAAATTTTTCTTGTTCCAAGAACGCAGGCGCGATCCAGATCACAAAACTGGTTCACAGTAGCTCAACTGAAGTCCAAGAAAGAACTCCCTCTAATGATAATCCACACAAGGTCGAATGCTCACAATCTCACAATTCTATGCTAGAAGAATTTAGGAGGCTAGGGTTTGATTAATAAGAGAGAGACGACTAGGGTTTGATCAAGAGAGAGGCAGAGAAACGGTTTCTCTGTTGTTGCGTGAATAGTCTGTATCTCTTACCCTAAGGAAACCGTTTCCTTATATTTATAGATTTATAATTACCATAAATTGCAACTTAGTCCTTCAACGTCCACTTTTCAACAAATTGGTCCTTGGAGTTTACTTAATTACAATTAGGTCCCATGAATTATAACAAACTTATAATTCACTTATAAATACATTCCCTTCTCTTGATTAACCCCATAATATTATCAAATAATATATTTGAGCATTCAAACCTTTATTGTGTGTGACCCATTAGGTTTCCTGGTTTTATTGGTAGCATAATATGAATTAATTCTAACAATATTAGAATTAATAATCCTTAATAAAATAAAGGATTAAATTTATTAATTCTCTAATTAATAAATCCATATTTAGCATATCAAGAGCGACATCTAGCAATGACTCTTGACCACCCAAAAGTCCAGAAAGTCAAGTAGCTTGACATGAACCTTTCAATAGCAAATTATCAGTGCAATAAACTTCTTTCACCATACAATATCTCATTCGGTCTAGATCATGGAATTAGTGCCAACTCCCTCCAGAATATTATTAATTCTGGCCCGAATATTTTAGTACTTGTTCAAGAAATCCATTACTCGATATGTGTATCAATTGGAATCATTTCCATCATATAGTCGCCTTGGCCAAGAACTTCATGAGTAATGATTTCTACAAGTGACCTTGAGATATACTCTCCTACTATTAGGAGTGGTGAATTTTTTATTGACTTTCTCAACTACTTTCGTTTACTTTACGTTGTACCCAATATCCATCCCATAGGCAGTCCTAGATAAGACTCCAAAGATTAGAATCAAAGTACAACGCTCGTTAAACAAAGTACCTTGGAGATCTCAAGTCTAAGGATACTTGTACACTTGCTATAATGAGATTCTATCACTGGCACTAAATAGTTATCCAAGTGATTCTCTCGTAGCTAGGTCATCCAATGAACTTATTCCAAAACAAGCATCCACACGTTAATCCTGAGTATCCCAATACTCATGGATATGAGTACCACCGCTTGATCTAATTAAGAGATCTAACATGTGCCAATCTTGGCGTATTAATAATGTCCCATCTTATTAATACTATGATTGGGGATTATTTAAGTACAAACACTGCATAGCGTAGTAGGAATCTCACATCATGATCTCTATCATGATTTCCTTAACACTGTGTTGTACTAGAGAATTTATCTAACGGTTTGTATACATATTTAGATATAACAATCAAACTGAAAGATAAAGAATGCCTCTTATTAATTTAATGTGCAATATACATGGTACACGTGATTGCCTCTAGAGCACAACATTAACAAGTCTCTCAGTAGGTGGCCACCTCTGAGGGGTGAGTCCTTCCTGGATAGGATGTCAATCTAGTAAGTTGTGCCGATCTGAGCTAGCAGCTTTCAGTCAAATGAACTGTGTGTTACCGGAATGGACAACTGGTTTTGTTTGGGTATAGAGAAGGAGGAGTATCTTACTCGGTAGGCCGATCACCTACTTTTTTGTCAGTCTGCACAAAGTGTGACATTCTGACTATTGTATGGTTATGGGGCCCAACGTGTGGTACCCATGACCACCTTTATTTTTTTAGTGGTTGATTTTATTTGACCATGTATGGATGGAAAAACCAAAACACCACTCTTGATTTTGACTATTGATTATTGCTTGCCAGTATTTCGCTTACGAAGATTTTATACTTTGCATCCACAAACTGTTTTCACTAGACACTCAAAGCACACACGAACTTACTGAGATTTTTATCTCATAACCTTTTTTACCATGATTTCAAGTCGATCCTACTGTAGGGATGAGTAGCTAGTTGTTGCCTGCTTTGGAAGATTTTTCTGATATTTATTTTGTGTAATGCTTGGGAGTCGAGAGGGAACAATTTTTATTTTGGATTTGATTTGAATTCTTGGATTGTAAAAATTTTTAAGTTTAAAGTATTATTATTTTTTTCTATTATTTTGATTGTATGACCTAGCTATAAAGACCCATTGTCCTTTGGACGGGGTAACATCCCTGGCCCTGTCGGGCCTAGGTAGTGGGATGTTACAAGTGGTATCAGAGACTAGGTTATAAGCAAATATTGATAGTATGTGTTCTATTTATTTAAGATTAAATCTTTATCTAACCTATCTTGTTTATGCTGTAGGATGGTTAGAATACTTAGAACCACAAGGAAAGGGCAGCAGTGGCATCCTCATATTCCCATTTACCCGGAAGACCTTCTAGTTCCCCAACCTGCCCTTTAGCCAGTTATCCCTTTGGAGGATAGCAGTGATGATGAGGTCCCGATCCATGAGCCACCCCCAATCCCAGTGATAGACATAAGTTCTGAAAGTGAAGATGAGGTGATGGCAGTGGAGCACGTACCCCACCCTTCTAGTCCCGTAGTGGACTTAGCAGCAGATAGTGATGACTCGGGGAGATAGACTATGAGTGTCCACCTAGGCCTTCTTTCATTTCTCCTCCCAACTGAGTTGAGCCCGGAAAGAGTTCTAGGCGCCCCAGAAATGAGCCAATGGAGGGGTTTGCAGTGGGCTTGGGGTAGATTTTTCTAAGAACTTTGGGGGATGGTTGTATAAGGCTGATGATGAGGACTCTGATGAGGACTAGAGGACTAGGAGTTATTTTGATTCGGATGTTTATTTATTTATTATTTTCAGTGAATTTTTATGTTAAGGATTTTGAATGCTGTTTTCCATCAAAATTTCATATTTATGCAAATCAATATTTGAAGGAGAATTTATGAGCAATTCTTTAGACAAAATTTGCCTCTAATTTCTTTTTACTTATATCTGACTGTGAATGCATGTGCAACTAAAATGATTTAATCCTTGAATGCATACACTTAACATTTGGGGTATGGTTTAGAATGGCACCCAAGCACTATGCATCTTCAATAGGCAGAAGGGTTCTGGAAGCCGATCATATGGCACCGGAGGTCGAGTCAGCTTAGATGCAATCATCCAACTAGGGTGATAGGAGTGGTCCAGATATGGGAATGAGGTCCGAAGTTGCGGTTGATGTGACAATAGGCCAGACATTCAGCAAGATCGCAGAAATTCTGCAGACCCTGACTGAGCGAAGGAACCCTAAGGGGGAAGATGAGGCGTTAGAGCGGTTTCTGAAGTTTTAACTGCCCGTCTTCTTGGGCGAAGCTGAACAAGACCAGAAGGCAGAGCAATGGGTTGAGCAAATGGAGGACATATTTGCAACGCTCCAGTACACTGAGGAACGGATGGTTAAGTTTGCAGCTTTCCGGTTGAGAGGACCAGCTGGGGCATGGTAGCAGCGAGTTCAAGACGACTGGGAAATGGTCGAGTAGGAATGGACGTGGTCTAACTTTGTTGAGGTCTTTAGAGCTGAGTACATCCCTCAGTGGATCGTAGAAAAACGAGAGGACGAATTTCAGAATTTGAGGCAGGGAAGCATGTCAGTGGCCCAGTACGCAGCACGATTCACCCAGCTGTTGAAGTACTGCCAAAGATTAGTGGATACTGAGAAGAATAGGATGAGGCAGTTCGTCAAGGGGCTAAGGCCAGAATTGAGGAGGGCGTTGGCACCTTCTCCGCCAATGACCTATTCGGGGGCAGTGGACACGCCTACCCGAACTAAAAATGAGGACCACAGCAGGATGGCGGCGAGGCCTTTCCAACTGCCAAGGCAGCCGCAAGGACACTTCCAAGGGCAGCAATCTAACAAGCGCCCCGCCAACCAACAGTGGCAGAACCGGGGGAAGCAAGCCCGGACAGCACCAGTGGGTCCTGCTCAAAACCTTCCATCATGTCGACAGTCTGGAAAAAGGGGCCACACAGAGAAGAACTGTTGGTCAAAAGGGGGTAAACCTAAATGTTTTCACTGTGGCGACCCGAACCACCTGCGAAACACCGCCCTAAGTTGCACCGAGTCGGGCAAGGAAATCGGGCGCAGAACCCGAGACCCAATAGAGCCAACACTATGGGAGCATTTGGGAGTGGAGCCCCAAAGCCGCAAGTGAAGGCTAAGGTATTCGCTCTCAACAGAGAGGAGGTTGGGACCGATGCAGCAGTAATGGAAGGTATGTTTACTATCCAAGGAAGCTCCATTAATGCATTGATAGATCCTGGCTCTACTCATTCCTATTTAAACAAGATTTGTGCAAGTTATTTGGGTTGGGATGGAGTAGAGCTACCTTTTACTTTAGTGGTGAGCGCACCTTTGGGGAAAATGGTGCAAGCGGATCGGTATGTGAAAAATTGTAAAATTGATGTGGGGAGAGAAAGTCTGGAGAGAGATTTGATAGTACTGGACATTGAAGATTATGATTTGATATTGGGGATGGATTGGTTAGCCAAGCATGGGGCTAGGGTAGATTGTAGGAATAAATCAGTCTAGTTCATTAGACCGCGTTGTGATGTGTTGGAGTTTGATGGCAAGAAGGTAAAGGAATTAAAGTATTTGATAGCGGGGACTAAGGCTCGGAAATTGCTGAAGCAAGGGTGTCAAGGGTACCTGACTTACGTGATAAACAAGCTGAAGGACTAGTGCACTCTGGAGGACACCGAAGTAGTGAAGGATTTTCCCGATGTGTTCCCAATGGAACTTGCTTCTTTACCCCCCAGCCGAGAAGTGGAATTCACCATCGACCTAGTTCCGGGAGCGGAACCAGTATCACAAACCCCGTACCGGATGGCACCGGCAGAGCTGAAAGAGTTGAAGGAACAATTGGAAGAGTTAGTAAAGCAAGGCTACATCAAGCCTAGCACGTCACCCTGGGGAGCGCCTGTGCTGTTTGTGAAGAAGAAGAACGAAACTTTGAGACTATGCATTGACTACCGGGGTTTGAACAACTTGACGATCAAGAACAAGTATCCCTTACCACTGATTGATGAGCTGTTCGACCAGTTGCAAGGATCCAATTGCTACTCCAAATTGGACCTGAGGTAAGGGTACTACCAAGTGCGGATAAAAGAGGAGGATATCCCTAAGACAGCCTTCAACACCAGATATGGGCATTACAAGTTCATGGTAATGCCGTTCAGGGTGACCAATGCTCCAGCTGTATTCATGGACCTGATGCCCCGAGTATTCCGACCCTATCTGGATAAGTTCGTGGTGGTCTTCATCGATGACATTTTGATTTACTCCAAGAGTCCGGAGGAGTATGCGAAGCATCTGAAGCTCGTAATGGAGAAGCTGCGGGAACACAAGCTATTCGCCAAGTTTAGCAAGTGTGAATTCTGGCTGGACAGTGTAGCATTCCTTGGCCATATGGTGACTAAGGAGGGAATCAAGGTAGACCCGGCAAAGGTTGAAGCAGTGTCAGACTGGAAGCAACCGGAGAACATCACTGAGATTCGAAGTTTCTTGGGATTAGCCAGTTACTACAGGAGATTTATCAAGGGGTTTTCGATGCTCGCATCGCCGATGACTCGACTGTTGAGAAAGGATGTTCCATTTGTGTGGAATGAGAAATGCGAGGAAAGTTTTCAAGAGCTGAAGTGAAGATTGATGACAGTGCCAGTATTAAGTCAGCCAGAGGAAGGTAGACCTTACGCACTGTATACCGACGCCTCAAAAGAACAATTGGGAGCTGTATTGATGCAAGATCGGAAAGTGATCGCTTATGCTTCTCGGAAGCTTAGACCTCATGAAGTTAACTACGCTACTCATGATCTGGAGCTAGCAGTTATTGTGTTTGCCCTATAGAAATGGCGACACTACCAGGTTATGGACTTTACATTAAATTAATTTCTTTGAGCCATAAAAGAAATTAATATAGTTAACCTTATGTGTTCATGCATGATTCAAGTAGAAGGTCTTACCTTTTCACCTTGTTTTGGTTGCCATCTCCAAAATAAAATAATTGTACTCCTATCTAACCTATGTAGACTAATTAAATAATTTCCTAAAGAGAGAAAACCTCGAGTTACATTCGAGGGGAGTTAGATGAGAAGAGAATTACACAAGAATTCTAGAGAAGGTAGGACACGCAGACCCTATTTCATAAAAATCAAAATTGTAAAATGTATGAACAGATATAGTTGGTTTTAGTCCATAACCATCCACCATGCCATTGACTATGCTTAAACAAAATAAACACATATTTTTTATTATTCCAAAATCATTATTTTGGAAAATAAAACAAATTCTAAAATCAATATTTTAAAAAAATACATTAATTTTAAATTTTCAAAATCACTATTTTGAAAAATAAAATTATTTGTCTTCAAACTAATTTTGAGAAAATTTTTATTTTTCCGCCTCTCATCAAATGAGATTTTTCCCTTTTCAAAATTCTATTCCAATTTTTTTTTTTTAAACAGCTGGATCGTGCAAAATAGAGCATAACCGGCACCGGTTTGGAAGCCAGAGCCGGCGCCAGCTCTGTTTTGGTTTCCAAAAATTTTTTTCTTCCAAAGACGATTTCTGGACATCACGAAAAGAATGGAACCGATGCCGGTTTGGAGGCCAAAGCCAGCGCCAGCTGTAGTCGGGAAGTGGCGGCGATTTTTAGAAAAATTTTCCAAAAATAGTTTCTGGTGCCCTAATCTTCTGTAGAATTTTAGTGAGAACAATTCTCAATAGAATTTTCTGTTTTGAAGCTCAAAATAACAATCAATTTGTTAGTTTAGACAAAACAAAATAGAAAATCAAATTCACAAGATGAAATGGAGGGCAACTACTATGTTTAAGAAAACGTTTTTCTACAAAAAAATTTTCAGCCCATAAAGAAAACACCTTTCGAAATATGCTATAACTTTTACACAATCATATTGTGCTACGGACCTAACCCACAAAGCTCGAAACGATTTCGACTTGAGTGAAAATGATTTTCATAGCTAACAAAAACAAGCACGAATACATGAAAACATTTTTTCATGCCAAAACAATGTCCGTAGACCACATAGTATGTCTCTGATACCACTGTTGGGTATCTCAGGCTCGTATCCTATACGATGCAGCAGAAAATAAGACGAAATACCCTCCCAGGACCCGTCTATGTGTGGAAAACAAAACATAAAGAGAGTAAAGGTAATAACTTTTTACCTTTGGGTGATCGTCCGAAGAACAAAAATTTCTTCTTCAAGTTAAGACGCGATCCAACAATTCTCGTGATCAACCTTCGCGTGAGTTGAACGTCTAACCACTATAATCACAGTGTGTGATTATCTCTAATAGTAATCCACATAGAGGGTACACTCAAGCACCAAAATTTCCTATGCTAGTAGAAAAAGATGGCGGCTAGGGTTCTTTGATCAAGATCAAATCGAGAGAGATAGAGAGAAGAGAGAATATTCGTGGCTGTTGTTTTGTGTATTGTTCAACTAGGGTTTTTCGTGTGTTACATATACTATATATTACATGAAATTTCTCTTCTAAAATTGAGAATTCTAATTTATTAGAATTCCCTAATTGTAATTGGAAACATTAAGTTCTCACAATTACAACTTGGACCACAAATTATAACTAATTATAATTTATCCACAACAACTTCTCTTTCTCTCAATCAACCCCACTATGTTATCAAATAACATCTTAAGTATATAATCTTCTATTGTGTGTGACTTATTAGGTTTCCCAGTCAATTGGTAGTGAACATGAATTAATCCAAACGTCTTTGAGATTAATAATTCATAATTAATTAGAATTAATCCTATTAATTCTAATTAGGATTGGTTTATTAATTCATCAATTAATAAACCCATATTCCCAGATCATGAGCGGAATCTAGCAATACATCATGACCACCCAAGAGTCCAGGAAGTCAAGTAGCTTGACATGAACCCTTCAATAACAAACTTCAGTGCAATTAACTTCCTTCACCATACAATATTTCATTCGATTTAGAGTACGAAATTAGTGCCAACTCCCTCCAGAATTAATTCCAACCCGAAAATAATAGTACTTGTACCAGGAACCCACTCTCTAGATGTGTATCAATTGGAACTATTTCCAATACACAATTGTCTTGGCCAAGGACTTTCGAGTAGTAATTTCTACAAGTGACCGTGAGATATTCGCCCCTACTGTTAGGAGTGGTGAATCCTTTATTGACCCTCTCAACTACTTTTGTTTACCTCACAATGTACCCAATATCCATCCCATAGGCGGCCCTCAATCGAGCTCCAGAGATTGGAATCAAAGTACAAAGCTCAACAAACAAAGTACCTTGGAGATCTTAAGTCTAAGGATACTTGCACGTTTGCTATATTGAGAGTATACCACTGGCACTAAATAGTTATCCATGCGATTATCTCAAAGCTAGGTCATCCAATGAACTTGTTCCATTAACAACATCCATGTGTTAACTTTGAGTATCTCAATACTCACGGTTATGAGAACCACCGCCTGGTCAAATCAGGAAGTCTAATATATGCTAGTCTTGACGCATTAATGATGTCCTATCTTATTAATACTATGACTATAGACTATTTAAGTACTAATACCATCTAGTATAATAGGAATCTCATATCATGATCTTTATCATGATTTTCCTTAACACAGTGTTGTACTAGGGACTTTATCGAACAGTTATATTACTTAAAGTAAATAAAAGAAACTGTAAGATAAATAATGCCTTTTATTAAAATAAATGTGTCATATACAATGTACAAATGATTGCCTCTATGGCACAACCCTAACAGTTTTCGGCTAAATGGTGAATATTTTGATATCAATTATGACATGAAAGCATGATTTTCATGTCTTGATTTTGGATCAGAAGCTATGGTTTATAAACTTTGTTGATGAACTTTCTATGTGTCTATGTGTGTCGACTGCCTAGAAGCTTTATGGATATTATTTTGTGTGCTAAAGAATTGAATATTCATGGTAGTTTGAAGGATTGATCTTGGTTGATGAGATGATGACCAAAAAAAATTGGAATGGAAGTTAATTAGTTAGAAAGATGAATTATGCTGGCTTTTGATTGAAAGAAGTAAAGTTGTGTTGAATAAATATGACTTTCATGAGTTGTTGGAATCTGAAAATTGAAGGACCAAAGATGATTTGAAGGAAAATTGATTGAATTAATACTCTCAAGGTGTTAAATGGGTAAGGGAAATTAAAGGATAGCATGGATAGATGAATTGGAGCAAAACTACTGGGGTTGTTTTGCTCTGTATTGTATCACAAAACTTGAACTCAGGAAAAGGCCTATACAAAATTAAAAATAAGAGTCTTACAATCATTTTGGTATATCATAGAGCCAAATCAGAGTTATGGATTGAACGTTATGTGAAAAACAAAATTATGTGTCAAGCAGTAAAATTCTAGAAAATTAGTTCTAAAATGGAAGAACTTAAGGATGATTAATTATGTAGTTTTTGGTGATATGAATGAAAAACAAGGAGTTAATCCCTTGTATATGAAGGGAGGAAGGATACGAAAAAATAAAAAAGAAAGAATTAAACAAACGATGAAAAAACATGAACAAAAGTTAAACGTTTTCTTTAACCGTCGGCTCCGTCAGCTAAACGTAAGTTGGACGTTGGCCCCATCGGCTACCCGACAGGCACGTCGGCTATTTTTCAACCAAACACAACTAAACCTAAGAACGATGTTTGATGTAGGTTTGTCAGTAAACAACTAACGACATCTTGAAAATGGTAGAAACGATGGTCAAACGGCCGTGAACAGGAAAAGTTCATTAGGATACGAGGTTAGTCCTTTTGATTTCTAAAACCTTTTGAAAGCTAATGTGCTTCACTTTTCGATGAATTGCTATGTTTTATACCGTTTTGGAAATCTTTGAATATATTAAAGGTTACTTGAGCAAGATTTATTCTTATGCCACTTTGGGCTCGAATGAACTTCATATTTGGCTTGGAAACCTTAACGGATGATTAAAGCACGAATTTAGTCCTTTTTGGATTAAACGCTTGGGACTTTCAGAAAATGATAATTCTTGGAATCGGGTATTCACATATTGACTAGAATGCCTTTATTGGAATATTTTGTGGAAATATGTTTGGAAACTTTGAATTTAATCCTCTTTTAAGATTAGAATTCTAGACTTCTTGAAATGAGTTCCTTTTGGAATCGGGTATTCAGAAAATAATTCAAATGTCCTTATTGGAATGTTTTATGGAAACCTTTGGAATCGGGTATTCGGTAAATGACAGAAATATCCTTATTGAAACTCTTGTAAACACTTTTCAAATCAGGTAAGGGTAAAATGACCCAAATATCCTCGAAAAGTCTTTTGAAATCGGGTATGGATAAAATGACCCGAACACCATTGGAAATGACTTTTGAGATCGGGTACAAAAAAAATGATCTGAATATTCTTGGAAACTTATTTTAATGTACGAAAAAAACTCTCTACCCTATTTTGACATGGTTTTGAAAAATAATCTCTTGATATGAGATTGACTTTTGAAAAACGTTATTTTGTTCCAGAAAATTACTTTATTGGCCTGACGTGCCTATGGAATTAATTGATTAGCCTTGTGGAGCCTATGGAATTTATTATTTTACTTGCGAGTCAGTGGGATCAATTTCTGAAAAATAATATTTTGCCTAAAAAAAGTTTGATTTGAAAATCCTGCGGAAACAAATAACCCTTTAGCCTGATCAGTCAGTAGGGGTTGGTATTGATAACGTTAAGTACTCAGTAAGGACTTTAATTTTTGTAGTAGTTCATGTTAGAGATAGACGATTCCAAGTAACTCGATCAGTTTTGGGGTTTGTCTTACTCCAAACAAGGCTACAGGACATTGAGATGAATCATCCTGACTAGCCATTTAGCACCTGGCAATTGCTGCATCTGTGGGCGCTCTTTGTTTTTTTTTTTTTTTGAGTCATTCATTAAATTCTGAGCAAGGACACTCAGTGCATTTGACTCCTTGCCACCTCGATGGTGATTGACGTCAAGATTGGGATCCCTGGCTTACAGTGGCAAGAATGTGTTTCGGTACACTTAGTATGCTACGGTATACCTATTATTTATTCTCAGTACACTATGGTGTACTTAGTATGTTGCGGTATACCTATGATTTATTATTGGTAGTACTCTGTGGTGTACTTACCTTTCTGACGATATACGGTTGAGTGTTGTATGCTGTGGTCTAAGTATAATGATACGTGGCATCGAAGGTCATGTGTACGAATTTGGGTATAAAAAATCATATAAAAATAAGCAAATTTCCAATCAAGTTTAAATTAAAATGTTAACCCTAAATTACACATATGAGCAAGTATACTCATCATTAAGCATAGCATAGGGTTTAAAACGAGTATCGATCCTCAAGGAACAAGTATGCAGTAATCACTTTTCTTTCATTGTTTAACCGACTCAATAAAATGAAAAAGAATAAAAAGAAAAACAAAACAAAATAAAAGAATACATACATGTCAAGGATGGAGAATTATGTAATTCAAACCATTATTTTGACAAACACAACCTTAAAGTACTTAATCATTATCATAACTAATCATTCTCTTGGCATCATGAAGGATTAAGATAGATTTACTTCTTTTCCAATCCATGAAATCACTATCTTCTAGACAAATTAGCATCACATATCCTGTATCAACTAATTCACCCAAAAGATGCATTAAACACAATCCTTGATTAAATCCCCATATCCTGGCAAATTTAAAATATGAAATTAACCAATGAATCCATATCCTGACAGACATCAATTAACCTTTAATTACCCAATTCTTAGTAATTAATCCCGCTTCCAAGTAAGTTAATAGACAACAAATATAAAATTAATGAATTGAGACCACCATCCACCCATTTTCCAAGCAAGTTAATAGAAAGAAATAACAAATTAATCTCATAATCAGCATAAGTAATTAAATACCAAGAATAACAATCAATAAATCAAAATATTAGAGTAACTCTAAAAATCATGAATACCGAAAACAATGTCAAATTATAATAAAACAATTAATACATCATTGTTCAAGAAAAGAAAACAAAGTTAAAAGAAAGCACTCGTAGACAAGCCTCTTTCTTCTTCCTTCGTAGACTCTCTTATACAATCCTCCTTGATTTGATGAATTCCTCCTTGAACTTGAGTGATTTTGTGTTTTGCTCCTTTAATTCCTCCATTTGACTTATGTTTTTCCTCTATTTATAGGCTTTAGGAGTGCCTAAATTCGTCCCATTAGGATTTCTGGCCAAATAGAAGTAGGAAAATACCAAAACTCTGAAAATTGCCAAAAACACACATAAAAAATAGAGGCATCGCCTCTGTACCAATGCACAGTCGGCGCCGCCTATCCTGCCTAGGGCTAGCGCTGGTTGTATTCTGTCTCTTTGTCCGATCATTGATTTTCTTGATTTTTATGCCACTTCTTCCAGGTCGCAGTCGGCGCCGCCTCTGGGCTCCCAACCGGCACCGGCTATATTCTATTCAGCTCCTATTTCACCGATTTTTCATTGCTTTGAAATGCGTACCAGTAGCACGTGGCCAGCGCCGCCTGACCTGTCTTGGCCGCACCGCCTCTATTTTGTTTAGTGACGATTTTGCCTTATTTTACCCCTAAAATCTGAAATAATGCACAAAATACCTTTCCAAGGATAAAATCTCAAATATGAAGGAATATGACTAGTTATTGTACAAAATATATCACAAAATGGCCTTAAATAAGTAGGAAATATATAACTAATTTAGACTTTATCAGAAGGCGAAGCCTTGTTAGCTTTGTATATTGGCCGACCATCTGTTGGAGAAGTGCCTGTGATTTGAAATTTGGGGCAATGATTGAAAATTGAAATATAATTTTTCAAAAATGATTATGTTCTGAATAAACTCTTCTTTAGAGAGTTTTGGAATTGTTTTGCAGTAGGAAATGTTATGCTCTTCCACAAAGGTTTTATGTACTTTTTTTCTTTCATAAAGCACTAGCACATACGGGAATCAATGGTAATTTTTCACTCACACGTGTTATTCATCTTACACTTTTGTAGGATCCAGAGTTGAGCAGGCCTATGGATAGAGGGACGATACCATAGAAACAGCAGCCTAGGTCTACACGATCTCCTTTCTGATTATGTACTTTATCATTGATGTAGTATGAAGATGGCGCATATGGGATTCTCTGTTAAATATATATGTGACCATCAGTATGGGATGTTTGTATGTACCTAGATCTTATATACTCTGTTGGTTCTTCATTGTAAAGACCCTTTGTCTTGATAACTGGATGGGGCGACACCTAGTTTGATATGCTTCCACTATTACTCAGAGTAGGGGTGTTACACTTATGGTGGAAAATAATGTATTCTTTTTATATTGATTGCACCTACAAAGCATACACTAGTAGCTGCCGAAAAATATCTCAATCAAATAATAAAGATGATTGATAAAGGATGTCATCGTTCGAGCCCCCAGCCCAGGAACATTTTTATCACTTTCGACAACACGATAAGGGAACATGTCTAACTTGTTCTCTACTTAGAGGAAAAGGATTTGCACTAAAGGATTCCTCTTACACAGATAGCGATTAAAGCACCAGTGATAGATAAAGTTAAAGGCAATCAAGTGGAAGATAAAGCTAAAAAGGAGAAGATAAAGCTAAAAGAAAATGTAGAGCCCAAGTCATAAGATAAGGTTCTCGTGAACCCATAAAGTAGCTTTAATAAAGTAGCTTTAATGAAGTAGCTCTAATAAAGCAGTTCAATTGTATGTCCATAGTCTCTAGACAGTGTTAAGTTTGGATTTGAAATCCATTTCTCGGCTAGTATAAATAGCCAGTTTGTATCAAAGGAAGGACACAGAAGAAACCTCCTCCCTTTCTCTCTATATACTTTCCTCCTACTCATGAAATAAAATTCTAAGTTTGCTCACACCAAATCTCTATGCTATTCTCATTACAATGTTTTTCCTTTTTTAAGGACAAAACACCTACTAGTTCTTTGTCTTTGATCCTTATGCTTCGAGGTAGGAAAAGAAATGAAGCTGTGCTACGTGTTTCTAAAGGAGTTCTATGGGAAGTTACCTTGAAAGAGGTTGGGGTTGAAACGCTTGCTAAAAGTCTCAGAAAATACCCAGAAACATTATGGTCAAAATGGATTAAAGGTACAAAAGCATGTTGGACCCTTATTCTTTTTAATTATGAAAAACATTGTTGTGATAATTGTTCGTGAGATTGTTACTTGCAAACAAATTATTCCAAATGATTTCGATATATTTGTATGTCGTATCTATTGATCTTAATCTTTTCATAATAGTGCAAGATAGCATACTACGTAATATATCGATTTTAAATCGGCAATTTCCGACAACCTAAAATGGTAGTGTCAAAAGTAACTTTGTGAAATAATTTTAAGAAATTATTCCCAAGTAAAATATTGGTACCAATATTATAGAAATAAAATGGTGGACACTTAATTTAACAGAATGGTTTTGATTCTGTATTCTTAGGCAAACTAGGAAATTGTATTTGACTTACATTACTAAATAAGTAAGGAAAATCTATTGTATCTTTAATTATAAAACACTCAGAATGATTAGTATTGGAAATCACATATGAAATCATATAAGGGATCGATGATGAGTATTGGAACCAGTGACAAGAAGGGATTTTCTAAATTCAATTGTAAGAGTAGATTTTACCAAATAAAAATGCATCTAAATAGTATTCATTACACTGCATTCTCAACGCCACAAGATTAGTATAAATGATTGCTTATGCCTTTTGGATTAAAAAATGCCCCTCAGATATTTCAACGAAAGATGTATAATATCTTTCGAGGTTATAATTTTATTTTTGTGTATATTGATGATATAGTTATTTTATCTGATACAGTTGTAGAGCATCTAAAACATTTAGATATTTTTGCAGAGTTATGTGTCGAACATGGCTTAGGTTTGTCTGAGAAAAGGCAAAAATTGCACATAAAAAAATAGAATTTCTTGGAATGGAAATAGATGGTACTAGAATACAGTTACAAAGCCATATTCTAGAAAAGATTTCAAGATTTCCTGACAAGTTAATATATAAAAAACAAGTACATAGTTTTCTTGGAGTTCTTAATTATGCTTCAGACTTTATTTATAATCTAGCAGCATTAAGAAAACCATTTCAAGAACTCTTAAAGAAAGATAGAATTTTTGTATTCTCTTGATATTAAGAAAACCATTTCAAGGACTTTAATGTTAGGATCTACCTAAATTAAAGTTACCCAAAAATACAGATGATTTGATTTTAGAAACAGATGCATCAGAATATGGATGGAGTGGAATACTCAAGAAAATAGATTATAATTCTCAATAGAAAAAGATAGGTGAATCTTTATGTAGATATTGTTTAGGTCCCTTTAATGATACGCAACAAAGATACCATATTAATGAAAAAGAACTTCTAGCAGTAATAAAAAGTAGCTAGAAATTATATTACTTGTTATTGCCAAAAAGATTTCTTTTACGAACTGATAATACTTAGGTTAAGGCATTTATTCATAATAATTTTCCTTCTAAACCAGTGTATAAAAGATATATTCAATGGCAGACATTATTAGCAAAATGCTTATTTGATATAGAAATTATCAAAATTGATAAAAATGTCTTAGTAGATTTCTTGACCAAAGATGGTAGAGTTTTCAAAACAGTTGATTGAGGGCTATTGATGCCATGGCATAGCAGGTACATTTGATAGAGAAAATGTTAGTGTTGTGCTCTAGAGGCAATCACTTGTACCATGTATATTGCATATTAAATTAATAAGAGGCATTCTTTATCTTTTAGTTTGATTGTTATATCTAAATATATGTACAAACCGTTAGATAAAGTCCCTAGTACAACGCAGTGTTAAGGAAATCATGATAGAGATTATGATGTGAGATTCCTATTATACTATGTAGTGTTTCTACTTAAATAATCCACAGTCATAGTATTAATAAGATGAGACATTATTAATACTCCAAGACTGGCACATGTTATATCTGTTGATTGGATCAAGCGGTGGTTCTCATATCCGTGAGTATTGGGATACTTAGGATTAACGTGTGGATGCTTGTTTTGGAACAAATTCATTGGATGACCTAGCTACGAGATAATCACTTGGATAAATATTTAGTGCCAGTGATAGAATCTCATTATAGCAAGTGTGCGAGTATCCTTAGACTTGAGATCTCCAAGGTACTTTGTTTAACAAGCATTATACTTTAATTCTAATCTTTGGAGTCTTATCTAAGACTGCCTATGGGATGGATATTGGGTACAACGTAAAGTAAACGAAAATAGTTGAGAAAGTCAATAAAGGATTCACCATTCCTAATAGTAGAAGAGTATATCTCAAGGCCACTTGTAGAAATCATTATCCATGAAGTCCTTGGCCAAGGCGACTATGTGATGGAAATGGTTCCAATTGATACACATATCAAGTAATGGATTTCTTGAACAAGTACTAAAATATTCGGGCCAGAATTAATAATATTCTATAGGGAGTTGGCACTAATTCTATGCTCTAGACCGAATGAGATATTGTATGGTGAAAGGAGTTTATTGCACTGTTAATTTGCTATTAAAAGGTTCATGTCAAGCCACTTGACTTTCTGGATTTTTGGGTGGTCAAAAGTCATTGCTAGATGTCGCTCTTGATATGCTAAATATGGATTTATTAATTAGAGAATTAATAAATTAATCCTTTTTTTATTAAGGATTATTAATTCTAATATTGTTAGAATTAATTCATATTATGCTACCAATAAGACCAGGAAACCTAATGGGTCACACACAATAAAGGTTTGAATGCTCGAATATATTATTTGATATTATTGTGGGGTTAATTAAGATACTGGAATATATTTATAGGTGAATTATAAGTTTGTTATAATTTATGGGACCTAATTGTAATTAAGTAAACTTCAAGGACTAATTTGTTGACAATTGGACGTTGAAGGACTAAGTTGCAATTTATGGTAATTATAAATCTATAAATATAAGGAAACAGTTTCCTTAAGGGAAGAGATGCAGACTATTCATGCAATAACAGAGAAACCGTTTCTCTGCCTCTCTCTTGATCAAACCCTAGTCGTCTCTCTCTTATTAATCAAACCATAGCCTCCTAAATTCTACTAGCATAGAATTGTGAGATTGTAAGCGTTCGACCTTGTGTGGATTATCATTAGAGGGAGTTCTTTCTTGGACTTCAGTTGAGCTGTTGTGAACTGGTTTTGTGATCTGGATCACACCTACGTTCTGGGAACAAGAAAAATTTAAATTCTGGCTTCAAGAGGTAATAAGCGTGATCTTCTCTTTTTCCCGTTTCTACTGCAAATCCGTGATCCATGGCTTGGATTTCTTGCTATTTTCCACTGTATTTAATCTATTTAATTAATTTAGAAATCCTACAGAAAAATACTTTCGAAATTATTGATATTGCTAACTTTTCCAGCACTTCTAAATAAACTACAGAATTGCTTATCTCAGAGTGCACCTTAATTCAAGCAAAATTAGGAGACTATTTTCATATAGAAAAAAGGATAAGGAAATCGTTACAGTAGATCGAATTTCAAAAAATTGATACTTCATCATCTGAAGATATAGAGCAATGTTCTAAGCAAAACAACCCTAAACGAGTTGATACTCCTCATTCACTAAGACCCCATACAGGGAGTAAACTTGCTAGTGAAAAGAGAACAATAGATATGGTTCTAGCTGAGGAACATCAATATATGATACAAGATATGTCGATTTTCTTTTATTTATCTCAGAATTAATTTTTTACAAGATCTGTCTCCATAGGAGATTCGATACTGGTATGATTTTGGAGCTATAAACTCCATCTATCTCAGATTACCTTATTTTCCAGAAATTAGTCAACTACCACAGTGGATACAGGAAGGAGTTAAGGACTGTTATGTTCAAAACCTAATATTTACTCCAAAAGATACATTGGTTCTGAAATTCTTATCTGCTGGACTAGACTTTTACCAACAAGAAAGATATCCTGCCTACCGTCTAATGTAACTTAGAAAAGTAGAAGCTTTTTCTATCTTTTCTTTGCAAGATATACATAAAGATTTTGTCAAATTTAAAAATCAGATATATGCTACAGACGTGCTCTTGGCATGAAGGTAGTTATAGCAAGCATGAAAGAGTGTTTCAAACGAGGATTTTGCACGTATGGTGGAAAAATAATGTATTCTTCTATATTGATTGCACCTGCAAAGCATATGCCTGTAGTTGCCAAAAAATATCTTAATCAAAAGATAAAGATGATAAGTCTTTGTTCGAGCCTAGAGAACCAGGAACGTTTTTGTCACTTTCGACAATACGATAAGGGAACATGCCCAACTTGTTCTCCACTTAAAGGAAAAGCATCTGTACTAAAGGATGCCTCTGACACAGATAGCGATTAAAGCACCAGTGATAGATAAAGCCAAAGGCAATCAAGTTGAAGATAAAGTTAAAAAGATAAAGATAAAGGCAAAAGAAGATGTAGACCCCAAGTCATAAGATAAGGTTCTCATGAACCCATAAAGTATCTTTAATAAAGTAGCTTTAATGAAGTAGCTTTAATAAAGCAGTTCAATTATGTATGTCCATAGTCTCTAGACAGTGTTAAGTCCGGATTTGAAATCCATTTCTCGGCTAGTATAAATAGCTAGTTTGTATCAAAAGAAGGACATGGAATAAACCTCCTCTCTTCCTCTTTATGTACTCTCCTCCTACTTATGAAATACAATTTTAAGTTTGCTTACAACAAATCTCTAAGCTATTCTCATACAATGTTTTTCCTTTTTTAAAGACTAAACACCTACTAGTTCTTTGTCATTGATCCTTACGCTTCGAGATAGGAAACAAAAGAAGCTGTGCTACGTGTTTTTGAAGAAGTTCTAAGGAAAGTTACCTTGAAAGAGATTGGGGCTGAAACACTCGCTAAAAATCTCATAAAATACCCGGAAACATTGTGGTCAAAACGGATTAAAGGTACAGAAGCATGTTGAACCCTTATTCTTTTTAATAATGAAAAACATTTTTATTATAATTGTTCTTGAGATTTGTTACTTGCAAATAAATTATTCCAAATGATTTTGATAGATTTGTATGCTGTATCTATTGATCTTAGTCTTTGCATAATAGTGCAAGATAGCATATTGCGTAATATCTCAATTTTGAATCGGCAATTTCCGACCACCCAAAATGGTAGTGTCAAAAATAACTTTGTGAAATAATTGTAAGAAATTATTCCCAAGTAAAATATTGGTACCAGTATTACAGAATTAAAAGGTGGACACTTAATTTAATGGAATGGTTTTGATTCTGTATTCTTAGGCAAAATAGGAAATTGTATTTGACTTGCTTTATTAAATAAGTAAGAAAAATCTATTGTATCTTTAATTATAAAACACTCAGAATGATGAGTATTAGAAATCGCATATGAAATCATATAAGTTATCGAGTAAGAGCGATTAGAATGAAAAAATAATTTTTTCTTTCTTTTAAAATCTTGCAATATACTTAAAGTGTTATCAAAATCTTTATCTTGTAAATGACAAGAAATTCTAGGTTAGACAGTAAACTTTAATTTTATGTATTGTGGGTTTCCCCTACGAATTCCAAGACATGCTTCTTCACGATTCTGTATTCTATTATCAACAATAGCTAAATCTATAGGTGTTCTAATCCTTTCTGAAATGTGGATTTAAGGATTATTTGAATTGTGCCTATGTGTACCTATCCTAAGGTATCACGAATCTCATGTTTTATTCTTTGTAATTTATCTTGAAAATCCTTTTTGGATAACAAAGGAATCATAACCTTATTCCCTATAAGGGTAACATCTAACGCTCTTTCCTTCATATTTAACCCGTAAAACAAAAGATTAATTTTCATGTTTAATACCTATTTTTTTCAAGCCTTTTTTACTCTAAATCTAGAAGAATTTGCTAATGAAAATCCTTTATTTTGAATTTGTTTTAATTTTCTTTTATTGATCAATATATCTTGTTTATATTCACCTAGTTGTTCTTCTATATTATCTATTATAGATGAACTAGAAGCTTCAGTTATCTTGTTCATTATCAGATGATGTATATTCTATATCTGTCAAAATAAAAAAACCATGTTCGGATTCAATATCTTCAAATTCATTACTTTGCACAAATTCTCCTTGTTCAGTCATATTACTAATATCTTCATCTATTTCAAATATCTTTTTATTTTTATCAAACTTTTTAGGACACCTATTAGCATAGTGACCAATCTCATGGCAATAATAGCACTTGCAATCATTCGGTTTTGTAAACATTTTCTTTCTTTTGTATGTTTGTTTTATTGGTTTTTTATATCCACGTTTTTTATAATATCTAGCCTTTCTCCTTTTAAAACATCTTTTCTTAAAATGCTTTTTCTTTTTATATTTCCTTTTTATCTTGATATAATAAAAAGGACTATCACATCCTATCATCAAGGGCATTTTAGGATTATCACAACATAAAGATATTCTTTTCTTTAATTCATAGGTCATCTTTGCTAAGATGGCATCTGCACACCATTCACTCAATTTATCTTTTAAATGTGTTATCTTTTTTCCTAGAGTGTCGGCTATACTAGGATTATAAGTATATATTAATTGTTTACCCTTAGGATCTGGTATCTTGGAAAAGAATAAAGGCAAATAACTTTACATTTGATCAACACGATTATAAATATGGTAATAAGAATCTTGAAAAACACAAATATATTTATTTATCTCATAAATATCACATAATTGTAATTGAAGTAAAGCAAGCATATATTTGTTTATCGTAGCAGGGTCTTTTACAAAACTCCTTTCTCTAACAAATTCTAATCTTAAGGCTTCCGTAGCTCGGGATATTAAATTTGCTATATTATCATCAGTATCAAATATATAAGTTTTTGTAGCCTTATCCAAAATTTGCCAAAATCTCATAGTGCTATTGACTAGACTTTTTTTCCAAGAAATGTCTAGCAGTGGCATAATCTATTTTATTTACAGAAACAACAATTCTTAAAGCAGTTTGTCATTTATCTATGGTTTTTTCAGTGTTACTAATACAATCAAGATTTAAGTAAATTCCAAAAGGATTGATTGGTTCATTTCTCATTGATGTAATGGAGTATAATCATCACTGGACTTATTCCTACATATCCTTTTGTGGATTTATCAAATCTAGGATTAGTACTTGTACTTGGTACATCTGCAGTGTTTGGATTCCATTCAGTTTTAATAATTTGATCTGGTTTTATATTTATACAATTATTATCTAATAAATGAAATCTCTTATTTGAGTAATCAAAGTATCTATATTTTGATTCTCAGACTCCAAATCTGAATTTACCATTTTAGGTTATTTCCTTTATATCCTTCGGGTATGGTTAGCTTACTAATGTGTGTAGCTAACGTTTGTTCTAAAATTTTCTTTGATTTATCATTATCTTTTAAAAGTAATTTTAACTGATCTATTTCATGTAATACTTTGTTCCCAAAATATTCTATCGTTTTTTGTATTTGAATTAAGTCTTTATCTATTGGTAAATGATTTTTCTTTTCTGCCAACTGTTTATACTCTAGATGAGCTTGAGCTTTCTCCTTGGTCTTTTCCATGAAGTTACTGATTTGAACACTCTTCTTCACTTTTTCATTTTAGGAGATGGACTTCTCTATAATTTTTGGTTAAAGATTTATAAATCTTTATCATCTCAGATCTAACACTTATGTGCCTAACTAAGGCTTCATCTAATAATTCTTGACAAACTCTTATGGAAATCTAATGAGCATAATTGATTCTTGAATAATCTAATCTAAATTGTTAATGGTTAACCCATTCTTTTAAGTCTTTAACTTGTATATCTATTTTAGCTATTTTTGCCAGAATCCTATCACATTCTTCACAACTCATGATATCTATTATTATGTTTTTGTAATTCACCTTCCATTTTTCTCTTTATCTTTGCCAAATAATGTACTTGTTTCTTTATTTCGTCATATAATTTTCTTATTTTTCTTAATCTACTTGTATGAATTCCAGCAATAGCTAATCCACTAAATACTTTATATATTCTTCTTATAGAAACTCTTAAAATTTGTATGTGACTAGCAAGTCTATCTATGTGTTCTAAAAACATCTGACAATAAAACATAATTTTGTGGGAATTCCATTAAGCTGAATTATATCCCCAATCAGAATCATCAATATAATTATCATTATAAAATCTTATTAGTATGTCTTGATTATCTCATTCATGTGCATATCTATTTTTCGAACTTAGAAAAATCTTCATCCGAAATAGTTTCATTACCAACATCTAAGATTTGAATATCCAAATCTATACCATGTATAGTTTCTGTGACTATACAACAACAACAACAACAAACTAAGTCTTAATCCTAAGAAACTTAGGGTCGGCTACATGAACCAATGTCAGGCAACGTGTGGTCATCCACATGAATCCTTTCTCTCCACTTATTTCTATCGACTGCCATACTCTCATCTAAATCTAACAAAGATATATCTTTCCTAATCACCTCTATCCAGGTCTTTTTAGGCCTGCCTCTATCTCTGTCTAATCTATCCTATTTCCCTCCCTCAATCCTCCTAACAGGAGCATCCCTCGGTCTTCTGGTACATGTCTAAACCAATACAGGTGGCTTTCTCTCATACTTTCCTCAATAGATGCCACTGAAACCTTTTCCCTATGGTCTCATTTTTTACTCTATCCTTTTTGGTATATCCACACATCCACTATAACATACGCATCTCAGCTACTTTCATTTTGTGAATATGACACATTTTAATTGCCTAACATTCCATGCCATATAGCAAAGCATGTCTTACGGTTGTTCTATAGAACTTTCCTGTTAGGTTCAATGGTATATTACGATCACATAAAATACCAGTTGCATTCCTCCATTTCAACCAACCTACCGTAACTCGGTATGCAACATCGCCATCGAGCTCTCCGTCTTAATGAATAATAGATCCTAGATATCGGAAGCAATCACCTACTGGTATATCTCTACCATCTAAAGTTACACTTTGGGTTATAGTTCTACTACTACTGAACTTGCATTCCATATACTCTGTTTTACTCCGACTAATTCTGAAGCCCTTAGATTCCAATGTTTGTCGCTACAACTCCAACTTAGCATTTACACTAGCTCCAGTCTCATCAATCAATACAATATCATCAGCAAACAACATAGACTATGGCACAGCCTCCTGTATAGTGCAGATCACCTCGTCCATAATGGTCACAAAGAGGAAATGGCAAAGTGCTGATCCTTGATGCACCCCGATAACAATAGGGAACTCTGCAGTCACTCCGGTGCAACTCGTTACACTTGTTTATGCTCCCTCATATGTATTTTTAATGAGAGTAATATACTTTAGCGATACACCTTTCTTGGCCAGCACCCACCAAACTACTTATCTAAGCAACTTGTCAGAGGCTTTCTCTAGGTCAATAAATACCATATGTAAATCTTTATTTCTTTTCCTATAATATTCAATCATCTGTTGTAATAAATAAATTGCCTCCGTAGTGGAATGCCCAGGCATAAAACCAAATTGATTATCTGAAATTTGTATATTACCCTTTAACCACTGTTCAATCACTCACTCCCAAAGCTTCATAGTATGACTCATGAGCTTAATCCTATAGTAATTGGCATAATCTTGAACATCCCCTTTATTTTTGTACAAAGGAATCAGAGTACTCTTCCTCCACTTTGTAGGTATCTTATTAACTCTATATATTTTGTTGAACAAACTTGTCAACCATGTAATACATATCTCTTCTAAACACTTCTAGACCTTGAATGATATACCATCCGGTCCCACTGCTTTTTTTGGTCTCATCCTTTTAAGGGCATCTCGAACTTCATGCTTTTGAATACGATGAATACATGCACAATTAACCTCTTCGTTCGAAATCACAAGCCTACCCATACTCAGAACTTAGACTTGATTCCCGTTAAATAACTTATCAAAATAGGACCTCCATCTCTCCTTTATTTCTTTGTCTTTAACCAAAACTCTGTGGTTGTCGTCCTTCACACATTTCACTACACCGATATCTCTCGTCTTCTTCTCCTTGAAATGCGCCAATCTATATATATTCTTCTCCCCGTCTTTAGTATCCAACTTTTCATATAAATCCTTGTAAACTATAGTACTTGCTTTTTTAATAGCTTCTTTAGCTTTTCTTCGCGTGACCTTATATTTCTCAAAATTCTCATCATTCCTGAATTTCCCTAAGATTTTATAGCATTCTTTTTTACTCCTTACGGATTCTTTCACTTTGTTATTCCACCACGACACGTCCTTGTTTAGAGGTACTCTTCTTTTAGATTCAACAAGCATTTCCTTAGCTACTGTCCTGATACATTGAACCATCTTTCTCTACATAGTATCTAGATTTGAATCTATATTAGAAGACCAATCATACGCTTAAACTACTTTATCGACAAAGGCTATTCTTTCATCCCCCTGTAGTTTCCACCACTTAATCCTAGGGTCAGCCTAATGATCTGCTGCTTACCCTTTTTCCTAAAATTAAAATCGAGGACCAAAAGCCTGTGTTGCTAACTACACTGTTGACTAGATTAACTTTACAATCTGTACAACCACTACGAAACCTACGCCTCATGATAAAGAAGTCTATTTGACTAGCATTTAACCGGCTTCTAAAAGTCACTAAGTGAGAATCTCTCTTCTTAAACTAGGTGTTTGGTATGGTCAAATCATACACTAAGGCAAAGTTAAGAATAACAGTTCTTGCTTCATTTCTAATTCCAAAACCCTAACCTCTTTGAGCACTTTCAAATCCGCTATGATTAGTACCCATATGTTTGTTTAGATCACCACTAATGAAAAGCTTCTTTGCACACGAAACACTCTATACAATCTCATCTAAATCATCTCAAAATTTTAGCCTAACTAAATCATCAAGTCCCACTTGTTGCGTATACGCACTAATAACAGTACTAATCTCACCGCTAATCGTGATCTTAATGCTCAAAATCCTATCATTCTTCCTCTGTACTTCAACCACATCATCAATAAACTTACGGTCAATAATAATCTTGACTCCATTTCAATTCCTAACTCTACCTGAATACCAAAGCTTATAACCACAAGGCACTATTACTCTCACATTCTCACCTACCCATTTGGTTTCCTGAAGACATAAAATGGTAATCTTTCTCCTATGCATAACCTGAACTAATTCTGTTAATCTATTGGTCAAAAATCCTATATTTCATGTAGCTAGACAGATTCTATCACAATAGATTACTTGTTTTACCCTACACCATTACATATTTGAAATTGTATCTGTGGACAGACACGGCACGTTACTTCGGGCAACGACCTAGCAACCCTCACATATTTATCACTACACCCAGGTCTAGGAAGTGTAGCACATCATTGAGTAGGGAATGCTCCCACAAAGTCAATCGATTAGTTCATGTCATGGATGTGACTATATTTTACGCTGGCCATCACAAGCCTTACCGCAACTCTCTTTCTTTATCCGGGCTTCAGACCAGCAATGAACACCGCAAATTCTCCTCTATGACTATAATCTCAATATTTCCCACTTCCATCATGGCTCTAATATCATTTTGGGTGGTCAAAAATTGTCAAAAATTACTGATTCAAAATCGATATATTTGATATATATATATATATATATATTCATTTATATATACGTATAGTTAAATACATATATATAAATATGATGTACATTCATATTATATATCAAATACATGTATAGATATATATATATACATACATATATACATATATATCTATATATTTACATATATATATATATACACACAAACATATATGTAAATATTTATGACAATATACTACATATATATATATATATATATATATATACACATATATATAGACATTTACACATAAACATATATATGTATATATAAATACCCAAAACCTAATATATTTTCTATAGGAATCAACCCGGCCATGGGGATCGAGCTCAAGAAAGGGGAGAGGACGAGACCGAATCAAAAGTGAGCTTGCCCAATCCGTTAACGAGAGCCCATGCCAAACAATTCCAACACGACCTTCAAGCATATTTGTAAGCACATTTCAAGTGGGATAGCATATGGGCAATACCAGAAGAGGAGCGGGAGCAAACCTTACGGTTGGTATATAAAGAACGACAACCAGAAGATGTTCGTGCAGAAACGACGACAAGCATATTGCGATCGGCACCGGTTCTAGTTCTTGAAACTGACGCCAGCTTAGGTCTGTAAGACCAACCGAAGATGAAGTTCCTTTTTTCATCGCGACCACTGTTCCTCTAGTGAGGAACCACGTCGGGCCAAGGAGTCTGAACCGGCTCCAGCTATGCCCTGAAACTCAAACCCCTGACAATTTTCAGCTACTTTAGGGTCATATTGTAATATTTAAGAGTTGTTCAGTTCAGGGACATAACACCCTTATATACTCCTTTTGTATTGTAAGAAATACACAACACATATCACATTTTAAACAAGAATGAAGATTTCATCTTGAAGGCTTAAAGCTTGGAAAAGATTTCTTGTTCAACTTCAATCCAAGTCCAACCTAAGACCTTACTCCACCCTTGAGTAAGTGTCTATAAACTCTAAGGATAATTCAACTAGAAATCAATAAGGATTCTTCTTGTTTGTCATATTTGGTTCTTGTTGTTTCTTATTTGAATGCCCACAATTTCCTATCATTTTAGTTCTTAATTTCTTGTTAAGTCAAGGGTTCTAAGGTGTTACTGTGGTAGACCTTTATCTACTAAGTTTGGGGTTCTAAAAGCTAGCTCTTTTAGGGTTCTTTAGTTGTGGGAAAAAGTTGTTTCTTTGTTACCCTTTCTTTGATCTTTTTATGTCCTTTCTTATTTATCTTGAAGTTCTTTTACTTTGCTAATGTTCAAACAAAAGCCACTTTAAGAACTTGAAAGACTTTCTCTCTCAAGCTCATATCAAATTTGGTATCAGAGCATGTAAAGCTTAGATTTCTATCTTAGCTTAGATCTATCAAACCTAGAGTGAGAAACAAACCAAAACTTGTAGCCACAAATTGTGCCAAAAGGGTCTCATTAATTCTTGTTTGATTTTGAGTTTTATTGGGAAAAAAAAAAGAATGACTTGTTGAAGAAAGAATCTTGGGAATACATTGATTCATGTTGTTGTGACTATATTAGGCTTGGTTGGGAAGAAATATACTTGCAATATTCCATAGGAAGATCATGTACATAAGGTATTTGATAAAAATTCTCAGTGACCATATACCTTATGAACTATTGGGATTTCATCATACTTATCAAATAAGAACACAGTAGAAATAACTATGAAATCTATGCCCAAAGATCACGTGTTTGCAATTAAAATGAGAATAGAGAAAGAAAACGAAGATTACCTTCTATAGTAGAAAAACAAAAAATTTCTTGCGCCAAACTAAGGAACCAATTCCTCTGTTTTGATCATCCATCTGGCACCACTACAATCCATAAGTAGGATTGTCTCTAGTAGTAATTAACACAAGGTTGAATTGCTCACAAAACCCGCTCAAAACTATGCTAGTAGAAGAGGAACGACTAGGTTTATTTGGAGAAGAATAAGGATGATGAAGGAGAAGGGACGTCCATCTCTCTCCCTCTATTTTTCAATATCTGCACAAGGGAACAATTCCGATATTTATAGTTTTTATAATTTATATTAATTGCAATTAAATCCTCCAAGATCTAATATCTACAATTGAGCCCTTAAAATTTATATAATTGCAACCAAGTCCCATGAATTATAACAAACATATAATTCCCCTATAAATATATTTTCTTCTCTTAAATAACCCCACAATATTATAAAATTATATATGTTGAGCATTCAAACATTTATCGTGTGTAACCCATTAGGTTTCCTTGTTTTATTGATAGCATAATATAAATTAATTCTAACAACTTTAGAATTAATAATCCTAAATAAAATATAGGATTAACATATTAATTCTCTAATTAATAAATTCCTATTTAGCAGATCAAGAGTGACATCTAGCAATGACTCTTGATCACCTAAAAGTCCAAAAAGTCAAGCGACTTGATATGAACCTTTTAATAGTAAATAACTAGTGCAATAAACTCCTTTCACCATACTATATCTCATTCGGTCTAGAACATAGAATTAGTACCCACTCTATCCAGAAATATTAGTAATTCTGGACCAAATATTTTAGTACTTGTTCAAGAAATCTGTTACTTGGTATATGTATCAAATTTGAAACTATATTCAACACATAGTCACTTTGTCCAATGACTTTATGAATTATGATTTCTACAAGTGGCCCTAAGATATACTCTCCTACTATTAGGAGTGGTGAATCTTTTATTGACCATCTCAGCTATTTTCATTTACTTTGCATTGTACCTAATATCCATCCTATATGCGGTCCTTGTAAGACTCCAAAGATTAGAATCAAAGTACAATGTTCGATAAACAAAATACCTTGGAGATCTCAAGTCTAAGGATACTTGCACACTTGCTATACTGAGATTCTATCACTAACACTCAATAGCTTATCTAAGTGATTATCTCATAACTAGATCATCCAATAAACTTGTTCATATAATAAACATCCACATATTAATCTTGAGTATCACAATACTCATGGTTATAAGAACCACCGCTTGATCCAATCAAGGGATATAACATGTGCTAGTCTTGGCATATTAATAATGTCCCATCTCATTAATACTATGACTGGGATTATTCAAGTTCAAACACTACATATTGTAGTAGGAATCTTGCATTATGATCTCTATCATGATTTCCTTAACACTGTGTTGTACTAGGGACTTTATCAAACAGTTTATACGCATATTTAGACATAACAATCAAACTGAAAGATAAAGAATGTCTCTTTTATTAATTATTCTGCAATTTATGTGGTACAAATGATTGCCTCTAGAGCACAACACTGACAATCTCCCACCTGTATTAGAGCCAATCATTCATATATCGAATACCGAGTGACTCAACATCTTTATCATGTTTTTTCTGGGAAAGTGCTTTAGTGAGTGGATCAGCTATATGTTGATCTATAGGAATTCTCTCTATCTTTACATCTCACATATCTATGATTTCTCTAATCAGATGATAGAGTCTAAGTACATGCTTGGATCATTGATGAGACCATGGTTCCTTTGCTTGCACAATGACCCTATTGTTGTCACAATACAAAAGTATTGGATCTATAATGCTAGGCACTACTCAAAGTTCAGTGAAGACCTTCTTGATCCACACTGCTTCTTTAGCTGTTTCGGAAGCCGCTAAGTACTTTGCTTCAGTTGTCGAATCGGTAGTAGTTTCTTATTTGGAACTTTTTCAACTTACTGCCCCACCATCTAACATGAACACGTAGCCAGATTGTGATTTATAGTCATCCTTATCGGATTGAAAGTTGGCATCAGTATACCCTCTTATTTGCAAATCACCATCTCCATTTATCAAGAACGCATCCTTAGTCCTTCGTAAGTACTTGAAAATATTCTTTACAGCCGCCTATTGACTCTCTCTAAGGTTAGATTGGTGTCTGCTCGTCAAGTTAAGAGCACATGATACATCAGGCCTAGTATATATCATAGCATACTTGATAGACCCAATGGCTAAAGCATATGAAATTCTACTCATATGATCCCTTTCAACTTGTGTCTTTGAAGACATCGACTTTGAAAGACTTACTCCATGTACCACAAGTAAGAATCCTCTTTTGGATTGATCTATGCTGAACCTCTTCAGCACTTTATCTATATATGTAGATTGCGAAAGACCTAGTAACCTCCGTGAACTATCTCTATAGATCCTTATTCCCAGAATATAGGTTGCTTCTCCAAAGTCTTTCATGGAGAACATCTTGGATAACTGAATCTTTACAGATTGAAGAATGAAAATATCATCTCCTATTAACAATATGTCATCTACATAAAGCAATAAGAAAATAACTGCACTCCTACTAACTTTCTTATACACACAAGGTTCATCCATGTTTTTAATGAAACCAAATTGTTTAATTATCTCATCAAAATGGATGTTCCAACTCCTAGATACTTTCTTAAGTCCATAAATGGACCTTTGCAACTTGCATACTTTTGTGTTATCTTTAGATATGAAACTTTCAAGTTGTGTTATATACACTTCCTTGATCAGGTTTTCATTAAGGAAAGCCATTTTCATATCTATTTGCCAAACTTCATAGTTGTAATGAGCAGCAAGTTCTAAGAGTATTGTTATAGATTTTAGCATAGCGACCGGTGAAAAAGTTTCGTCATAGTCAATAGCTTGCCATTATCGATAACCTTTTGCAACTAGACGTACCTTATAAGTAACTACATTACCATCCATGTCGGTTTTCTTTTTAAAAACCCATTTGCACCCTATAGGCTTGATTCCTTCGGGTGGATCAATTAAAGTCCATGCTTGGTTGTTATACATGGAATCCATTTTTGACTTCATGGCTTCAAGCCATTTGTTAGATTCTGAACTATTCAAAATGTCCTTGTAAGTAGGTTCATCTTCTTTTATAAGCAATACATTATTGTGGTCACTTATGAGAAATCCATATCTCTCAGACGCCACTCGTATCCTACTCGACCTATGAGGCTCTTGTGTGTTAGAAGGTTCATCAATAGGTGTGGGTTCAGATGGTTGATTAATATTTATTTGTTCTTCTTGAACTTCACTAAGTTCAAGCTTGCTCCCACTATCTCCTTTAAACATGTGCTCCTTCTCTAAGAAGACAGCATGTTTCGAAACAAAAACTTTATTTTCAGAAGGAAGATAGAAGTAATATCTGAAAGATGCTTTTAGATATCTAACGAACAAATATTTGTCAAACTTACTTTTAAGTTTGTTTGACATTGCCCTTTTCACAAAAGCAGGGCAACCCCAAATCCTTAAATGAGATAGCTTTGGTCTCTTACCAAAGAATAGCTCATAAAAAGTGGTATCAATCATTTTTTACGGAACTTTGTTTAATATATAAACAGCAGTCTCCAGTGCATATCCACAAAACGATTTTAGTAGCTCTGCAAAAGCCATCATGGTCCGTACCATACCTAGAAGGGTTTGATACTTTTTCTCAGATCCACCATTTTGTTAAGGTATATGTGGTGTAGTCCATAGAGATAATATCCCATTATCTCTAAGATAACTTAAAAACTATTGGCTTAATATTCACCTCCTCGATTGGATCTAAGAGTTTTAATACTTTTACTAGATTGTTTCTTTGCTTTATTCTTGAAGTCTTTGAACTTGTCAAATGCTTTAGACTTATATTTCATTAAATACAAATACCCATATCATGAATGGTCATCGATGAAGGTTATAAAGTAGTGATAATCTCCTCTTGCTTGTATAGACATTGGGCCACATACATATGTATGTATTAGTTCTAATAACTCTTTAACCCTTTCTCCTTTTTCAGAAAATAGAGTTTTAGCCATTTTACCAAGTAAACAAGATTCGTATATATCATATGATTCACAATCAAATGACCCCAAGTCACTCAGCTTGTATAACTTAGACACGCATTTTTCATTTACATGGCCTAAACGACAATGCAATAAGTAAGATGAGATTGAGTTATTTTTTCTTTATTTCTTTACATTTATATTGAGAATTGGATTATCTATATCTAGAATATATAAACCATTAACTAAAGTTGCATAACCATAATGGATATTATTTAATAAAAAACAACAACGTTTATTCTTAAAATTTAAATGAAATCTAAATAAGTCTAAACAAGCAACTGAGATAATATTTTTCAATAAAATTGGTACAAAATAGCAGTTTTAAAATTCTAAAATTAATCTAAAAGGTAGATTAAGATGATAAGTCCCTACAACTAGTGTAGCAACATTTGCTCCATTTTCAACTCGCAGGTCCACATTACCCTTTTCCAGCCTTCTACTACCCTTTAATCCCTGCAAAGTATTGCATAAATGAGATCCATAACTAGCATTCAATACCCATAACTTATTACTAAAAGCAGTATTAATCTCAATTATAAACATACTGGGAATAGAAGTAGAAGTGCTTGCAAGCTTTTCCTTCTTCTTCTTTTCCTTCACGGTCTCTAAGTAGGCTTTGCAGTTGCACCTCCAATGGCCCTTCTTGCCACAATAATAACATAGGCCTTTAGTGGCTACTTCCTTCTTCTTTGAACCTTTTTTGGGCTTGGTAGGATTTTTCTTTTTCTTTTTGGGAACTTTCTTCTTAGAAAACGAATAACCTACTAGCAAGATCACCTTATCATCCTTCTTCATTGATGACTCAGTACTCTTAAGCAGATTAATAGGCTCAGGTATGGTGGTTTCAATATTGTTCATATGGTAGTTAATAACAAATTGTGAAAAACTACTTGGTAATGATTGTAGAATTAAGTCAACACTTAAATCGTAATCTATTACGAAAGCAAGAGACCCAAGCTTTTTAATATAGCCTAACATTTGTAGCCCATGAGTGGCCACTAAAGTACCCTTAACATCTTAGAAATGAATAGTTGCTTAGAGATCTCATATCTCTTAGTTCTAGTTTATTTATCAAATAGCTCTTTGAGATGGAAGATAATGGTCTGAGCATCCACATGCTTTTGCTGTTTTTGTAACTCAAGAGTCATTGATGCCAGCATAATACATGATATAGTGTCACTGTCTTCCTTGTGCTTCTAGTGGATAGCATGCTCATCAGCAGGAGCATCTTTGGTTGGAGGTCGTAGAATAGGAGCATCTAGCATGTAGAGCAACTTTTCTGACTTGAGAACGATTCTCAAGTTTCTATACCAATCCAAATAGTTTGATTTGGTGAGCTTATTTATTTCTAAGATGCTTTATCAACATGATGCAAATAACCTAGATGTAAAGATAAAGTAATTAGAACATGTATATGCTTATGATATGCAAGTAATTAGGTCTTTAATTAAACGCATTTTTATTCCACTATTTTACTCAAATTAATAGCCCCCACTTTTGACTCGAAAAAGCCCGTTGGAAGCTTTCTAGTGGACCAGTATCCAAATTCCTTAAGAATGACCTTGAGTTAGCCCACCAAACCACTCTTAAATTCAGTAGTAGGTATCCAATACCAATTACATCAAATGTGACTACTATATCATTGGGTGATTAATATCTTTTACTCGTTAAAGTATTCAATACTATCCTAATCTTGCCTCTAATATTCTTTATGCTTTGGTTAGCTCAACCGGGATAAGAAATTTGTTAAACCCATTCCATTAATCAGGAATTAAATTCTATAGCTTGAACATATTAAATGTTCAATAGGCTTGGGTGTGCCCAACAACTTGGTCTCGACAAAGAGCTTTCGTTCTTACTATATTAATAGAAGGTATTAGATTTAATATTATTTGAGGAATTTATTCCTTTTAGTTGTCTTATCATTTGGCATATATACAATTTATCAATAAGCAGTATAAATTGATAAACATGGTAATAAACAATTACATGGCATGGTTATGGACTCTCTAAATTAATTTTCTCGAGCCATCAAGGAAATTAATATGGTCAACCCTATGTGTTCATGCACGATTTAAGTAGAATGTCTTACCACCTCGCTTTATTTTGATTGTCGTCTTCAAAATCTTGTAAATAAAATTCTACCTCAATCTAACCTATATAAACTAATTACATAATTTCCTAAAGGAAGAAACCTTAAGTTACATTCGATGAGAGTTAGATGAGAAGAGAATTACACAAGAATTTGAGATAAGGCAGGATAGGCCCTATTTAATTAAAACAAAGTGATAAAAATGCATGAACAGATAAGTTTGGTCTTAGTCCATAACTATCCACCATGCCAATAAAACGTGCTTAAAATACAACCTAATACATCCAATGCACAATAATTCAAAATCAGTATTTTTGGAGAAATTTGGGTCCAAAATCGAATTTTGGAAAGTTTTGAGTTAAAATCAAATTTTAAAAAAATTATGGGTCCTATATATAATTTTGAGAATATTTTTATCCAAAATCATGAGTTTCAAATAAATTCTAATTATTATTAGAACCTATTCTCAAAATTATAAAAAATTTTAAAAAAACTTATTTTTTCTTTAATATAAAACAGTACAAGAACAGAGTGCACCTGGCACTAGGTGGGTAGAAGGTACCCGGCGTTAGGTTTGCTCTAGAGGCACGCACAAAGGAAGAACAGAGTGTATCTGGTGACAAGTGGATCAAACGTACCCGGTGCCAGGTATGCTCTAGAGGCAGAAAAATACCACTGTTCATCTTCTTTCCCGAATTTTTCTACAAATTTTTCATGAACAACAACGAGATTTTCAGACCTTTCAAAACAATTTTGATATCAAGCATTGTTAATCAATATTAACAACTAACTGTAATCTACATCAAAATTTAAACAACAATCCAAATTGTTGAATCAAAAGCTTGATTGCAGAAAAATCTAACACTAAAATAGACCCACATGGAAATAACTTCCTAACCGTTTTTTAATGACCCAGAGACTTTTCAAACTAGAAAACCTAGAAACGCTATACAAAGTTGTAGATATATAATCACCATGATCATACAGTTACATACTCAAAAACAATTCCAAAGCGATTAAAGACCCCTTAAAACACAAATACGAAGGCTCTGATACCACTGTTGGAATTTCATTATGCTTATCAAATAAGAACGCAATGGAAATAACTATGAAATCCATGCCCAAGAATCACGTGTTTGCAATTAAAACGGAAATAGAGGAAGGAAACAAAGATTACCTTCTATGGTAGAAAAAAAAAAAAAAATTTACTCCAAACCAAGGAACCAATTCCTTTGTTTTGATCGTCCACCTGGCGCACTACAATCTAAGAGGAGGATTGTTTCTAGCAGTAATCCACACAAGATTGAATTTCTCACAAAGCCTGTTCAAACTTATGCTAATAGAAAAGGAGCAGCTAGGTTTTATTTGGAGAAGAATAAGCATGAAGAAGGAAAAGGAATGTCTGTCTCTCTCCCTCTATTTTTCAACGTTTGTACAAGGGAACAATTTCTATATTTATAGTTTTTAGAATTTGTGTTAATTGCAATTAAGTCCTCTAAGATCCAATGTCTACAATTGGGCCCTTAGAGTTTATATAATTGTAACCAAGTCCTATGAATTATAACAAACATATAATTCATCTATAAATATATTTTCTTCTCTTAATTAACCCTAAAATATTGTTAAATAATATATATTAAGCATTAAAACCTTTATTGTGTGTGACCTATTAGGTTTCTTGGTCTTGTTGGTAACATAATATGAATTAATTCAAATAGCTTTAGAATTAATAATCCTAAATAAAATATAAGATTAAATTATTAATTTTTTAATTAATAAATTTATATTTAGCAGATCAAGAATGACATCTAACAATAACTCTTGATCACCCAAAAATTCAGAAAGTTAAGTGGCTTGACATGAACCTTTAAATAGCAAATAACCAGTGCAATAAATTTATTTTACCATACTATATCTCATTCGGTCTAGAGCATGAAATTAGCAGCAACTCCATCTAGAATATTATTGATTTTGGCACAAATATTTTAGTACTTGTTCAAGAAATCCATTACTCGATATGTGTATCAAATTTGGAACTATTTTCAATACATAGTCGTCTTGATTAAGGACTTCATGAGTAATGATTTCTACATGTAGCCCTAAGATATACTCTCCTACTATTAGGAGTGGTGAATCCTTTATTGACCCTCTCAGCTATTTTCGTTTACTTTACATTGTACGCAATATCCATCCTACAGGCGGTCCTTGTAAAACTCTAAAGATTATAATCAAAGTACAACGCTCGATAAACAAAATACCTTAGAGATCTCAAGTCTAAGGATTCTTGCTCACTTACTATAATTAGATTCTATCACTGACACTAAATAGTTTATCTAAGTGATTATCTCATAGTTAGGTCATCCAATGAACTTGCTCATATAATAAGCATCCACATATTAATCCTGAGTATCATAATACGGTTATGAGAACCACCACTTAATTCAATCAAGGGATATAACATGTGCTAGTCTTGGCGTATTAATAATATCACTTCTCATTAATACTATGACTAGAGATTATTCAAGCACAAACACTACATAGTGTACTATGAATCTCACATCATAATCTCTATCATGATTTTCTTAACACTATGTTGTACTATGGGCTTTATCAAACAGTTTATACGCTTATTCAGATATAACAATCAAATTGAAAGATAAAGAATATCTTTTTTATTAATTATTATGTAATATATATTGTATAAGTGATTGCCTCTAGGGTACAACACTAACATGAACACCACGTGTTTGATGAAATGTCTCAAAGAAAGAATGTGGCTTGAGCATTAGCATTATTCCTACAAAATAATCCTAGATCCCTTCTTATCGTAGAGTCCTACTTAATTCAAATATCCTTGTACTCATTCCTTGGAATTAGTGTAAACATTGTTGTTATATTTCATTGTGTTCTTTAAACTATCTTCTTGTTGTATGCTGTGAACACCTTGTACTCTACTTATTCTTGACCTCTAAGTGTTCACTAAATTATGTTATCCTAAGACCCTTGTTTTGAAGAATCCTAAGAGCAAATGGACTAAGGTGAACTAAACTCTTTCTTGTTGGGAAAGAATTTGGTTGAACAAGCGAGACACTGAGTGAACGAAACAGGCAAGAGAGAAAGATTCTTATTTGAAAAGCTAAGGAGCGCAAACACAAGAGTTGTAGAAGAGAGAGGTGGTAGAAGCTATTAAAGCTAAGGAATCGGTGTATTTCTTAATTTGTAAAGGAATTTTTTGTAATTACTGATGATACTACTCTCTTTTTACCTTGTGAAATTACAGGTCTTGTTGACGAATTTCAAGATGTATTCCCAAAAGAAGTACCGAATGATTGCCCACTGTCCGAGGAATAGAGCATCAGATTGATTTCATCCCAGGGGCTGTCATTCCAAACAAACCAACTTATAGATACAACCCTGAAGAAGCTAAGGAGTTGCAAAAGCAAATTGAGGAGTTGCTCAAGAAGGCCATGTTTGAGAGAGTTTGAGTCCAAGTGCTGTTCCAGTGTTGTTGGTACCTAAGAAAGACGGATCATGAAGAATGTGCGTTAACTACAGGGCCATTAACAACATAATAGTAAAATATTGTTACCCTATCCCTAGGCTTGATTATTTATTGGATGAATTGTATGGATCATGTGTATTTTCAAAATTTGATTTGAAATCTAGATATCATCAGATCAGGATTATGAAAAGTGATGAATGAAAAATTGCATTTAAGACCAAACAGGGTTTATATAAGTAGCTTGTGATACTATTCGAGTTATCAAATGCACCTACTACTTTCATGAGATTGATGCATTATGTGTTGCGAGAGTATATTAGAAAATTTATTGTGATGCATTTTGATGACATTTTGATTTATAGCAAAATGTATTATGAAGATCATTTACATCATCTTAAATGGATGCTTATTTCCTTTGGAAGAGAAAGGTTATATGCGAACTTTGAAAAATGTTCATTTTGTTTAAAAAAGGTAACCTTTCTTAGTTATGTTGTAAGTTTGAAGGGTATTGAAGTTGATGAAAACAAGGTCAAGGCAATACAGGATTGACCAATACCTACATCTGTGACTAAGGTAAGAATTTTTCGTGGGTTAGCCAGTTTTTACAAGCATTTCATTAGAAACTTTAGCATACTAGCTGCCCCATTAACTGAAGTCGTAAAAAAGAATATAGGATTTAGGTGGGGGGAAGAACAAGAAAAGGTTTTCATTCCTTTAATATCAAAATTGAGTAAAACCTCATTGTTGCTCTTGCCTAACTTTGAGAAAGCTTTTGAAGTGGAATGTGATGCTAGTGGAATAGGAACAGGTGTTGTGTTAACTCAGGATAAAAAACCTATTGCATTTTTTAGTGAGAAGTTATCGAGAGCACACTTGAATTATTCCACTTATAACAAGGAATTATATACATTAGTAAGGACTTTGCACCATTGGCAACATTATTTGTTACCTAGGAAATTTATCATCTATACTAATCATGGAACGTTAAAGCACCTTAAAGGCCAACAAAAGTTGAACAAATGGCATGCCAAGTCGTTGGAATTCATTGGCACATTTCCATACGTCATCAAATACAAGAAAGGTAAGGATAATGTAGTAGCCGGTACATTATCTCGTAGGTATGTGCTTTTAAATTCATTAGATGCAAAATTGCTTGGTTTTGAGCGTATTAAGGACTTATATACAAAGGATGATGATTTCGGAAAGATTTATCATGCTTGTGAAAAATGTGCCTTCCAAAAATTTTATAGGCATGATAGGTTTTTGTTTAAAGATGGTAGACTTTTCATACCAAAAGGATCATTGAGAGAATTATTAGTAAGGGAAGCACATGGAGGAGGATTAATGGGACATTTTGGGATTTCAAAAACATTAGGCATTTTACAAGAGCATTTTTATTGGCAAAAAATAAGGGGAGATGTAGAGAGGCATTGTAATTCATGCATTACATGTAGAAAGGCCAAGTCTAAAACACTACCCCAAGGTTTATATACTCCTTTACCTATCCTTAATGCATCGTGGTTAGATATTTCATTGAATTTCATATTAGGATTGCCACGGACCAAGGGGGAAAGGGATTCCATCTTTATAGTTGTTGATTAATTTTCCAAGATAGCTCATTTTAGTCCTTATGCAAAAACTGATTATGCTATTCACATTGTAGGTTTATTCTTCAAAGAAGTAGTACAATTGCACAGGTTACCATGGTGCAGAGTATCAGACAAAGATTCCAATTTTTTAAGTCATTTTTGGATAATATTGTAGGCAAAACTTGGAACTAATTTGTTATTTTCTACAGCTTGTCACCCACAAACGGATGAACAAACGGAGGCTGTCAACCGGACCCTTACGGAATTACTACGGGAAATCATCAAGAGGAACCTAAAAACTTGGGAAGAATGTCTTCCACATATAGAGTTTACCTATAACAGAACTATCCATTCTACTACTTCATATTCTCCATTTCAAGTTATTTATGGGTTTAATTCATTAACCCCCTTAGATTTATCTCATTTGCCTATAGATGAACGATTGAATTATTAATGGCAAAAAGATGTCCAAAATAGTTAAGGCCATGCACGAGAATGTTGAATCTCTAATCCAAAAATGGAACGAGGCCATTGCATGCAAGTGCAACCAAGGAAGAAAATAGGCAATATTCGAGCTAGGAGACTGGGTTTGAGTGCATTTGCACAAAGAGAGATTTTTCACCCAATGCAAATCTAAACTCGAACCGCGAGGAGATGGCCTATTTCAAGTTCTTGAGCAATGTGGAGATAACGCCTATAAGATTGATTTACCAGGTGAGTATTATGTAAGTGCTACTTTTAATATAGCTGATCTTTCTCTTTCTGATGTAGGTTATGATTTGAGGATGAATCCATTTCGAGAAGATGGAAATGATAGGAATCAACCTGGCCATGGGGATCGAGCTCAAAAAAAGGGAAAGGATGAGATCGAATTAAAACCGAGCTTGCCCGGTCCGTTGACAAGAGCTCGTACCAAACAATTCTAACACAACTTTCAAGCATATTTGCAAGCACATTTCAAGTGGAATAGCATATGGACAATGTTAGAAGAGGAGCGGAAGCAGACCTTACTATTGGTATACGAAGAACGACAACCGAAAGATGTTCACGTAGAAACGACGACAAGCAGATTGGGATCGGCGCCAGCCTGAAACCGGCAACGGCTTGGGTTTGTAAGACCAACCAAAGATGAATTTCCTTTTTTTCATCACAAACACTATTCCTTTGGCGAGGAACTGGTGCCGAGCCAAGAAGCTTGAACTGGCACCGGCTTTGCCCTGAAAGTCGAACCCTTGAAGATTTTTCACCTATTTTGGAGTCATATTGTAATATTTAAGAGTTGTTTAGCTCGGGGACAGAACACCCTTATATACTTCTTTTGTATTGTAAGAAATACATAACACATATAATATTTTAAGCAAGAATAAAGATTTCATCTTGAAGGCTTGAAGCTTGGAAAAGATTCCTTGTTCAACTTCAATCCAAGACCAACCTAAGGGCTTAGTCCACCATTGAGTAAGTTTTTATAAACTCTAAGGATAATTCAACAAGAAATCAACAAGGGTTCTTCTTGTTTGTAATCTTGGGTTTTTGTTGTCTCTTGTTTGAATGCCCATAATTTCTTATCCTTTTAGTTCTTGATTTCTTACTATGTCAAGGGTTCTAAGGTGTTATTGTAGTAGACCTTTATCTACTAAATTTAGGATTCTAAAAACTAGCCTTGTGGGAAAAAGGTGTTTCTTTGTTATCCTTTCCTTGATCTCTTTATGTCCTTTCTTATTTGTCTTGATGTTCTTCTACTTTGCCAAAGTTCAAACAAAAGCCACTTTCAAAAGTTGAAAGATTTTCTCTCCTAAGCTCATATCAATTTACAAGGATAGGCGTATCAAATTAACGATCCAACCGTTAGATTTGATAAAATCACTAAAAAAAAGTCTTATAGCAAAATATAAAGGTAATCAAATATATTTTGCCACAAAACCTAGCTTAATCTCTGTAAAAATACCGAAAACATAACACATTTAGAAAGAAAGGTATATCAAATTAACGATCCAACCGTTAGATTTGATAAATCACTAAAACAAGTATTGTGACAAAATTTAAAGATGATCATATATGTTTCTCTACAGAATCTAGCATAATCTCAATAAAAAAGTTCAAAAGCTTACTCATTGAGAAATATAGGCATATTAAATTAATGATCCAACTGTTAGATTTGATAAAATCACTAAAAAAAGTATTATGACCAAATTTAAAGGTAAATGGATGTGTTTTACCATAGAATCTAACTTAATCTCTGTAAAAATTCTAAAAACCTAACACATTTAGAAAGATAGGCATATCAAATTAATAATCCAACCGTTAGATTTTATAAAATCATAAAAAAAAACATATTATAACAAAATTTAAAGGTAATCGGATATGTTTTGTCATAGAATCTAGCTTAATCTCTTTAAAAATACCAAAAACCTAGCACATTTAGAAATATATTTATATCAAATTAACAATCTAACTGTTATACTTCATAAAATCACTAAATAGGTATTATAGAAAAATTTAAAGGTAATCAGATATAATTTGCCACAAAATCTACATTAATCTCTATAAAAATATCGAAAACTTAACGCATTTAGAAATATAGGAATATCAAATTAACGATTCAACCTTTGGATTTGAAAAAATCATTAAAAAAAAGTAATGTATGTGAATTTAAAGGAAATCGGATATGTTTCTTCATAAAATCTAGTATAATCTCAATAAAAATGCCTAAACTCATTTAGAAAGATATGCATATTAAATTAATGATTTAACTGTTAGATTAGATAAAATCACTAAAAAAATGTATTATAACCAAATTTAAAGCTAATTGGATATGTTTTGCCATAGAATCTAGCATAATCTCTGTAAAAATACTGAAAACCTAACACATTAGAAAGATAGGCATATCAAATTAACGATCTAACCGTTAAATTTGATAAAATCACTATAAAACATGTTATAACAAAATTTAAAAGTAATCGGATATATTTTGCCATAGAATCTAGCTTAATTTTTTGTAAAAATACCCAACACCTAACATATTTTGAAAGATAGGCATATCAAATTAATGATCTAACCATTAGATTTGACAAAATTAAAAGGTAATCGTATATGTTTCTTCACAAAATCTGGCATAATCTCAGTAAAAATGCTCAAAACCTAACTCATTTTGAAATATAGGCATACCAATTTAATGATCTAACTTTTAGATTTGATAAAATCCTTAAAAAAAAAAAAAGAAAGACCAAATTTAAAGGTAATCAGATATGTTTTACCACAGAATCTAGCATAATCTCAACAAAAATACTCAAAACCAAACATGTTTAGAAAGATAGGTATATCAAATTAATGATCCAACTGTTAAATTTAATAAAATTGCCAAAAATATATTCATGACCAAATTTGATGATAATTGGATATGTTTTACCACAAAATCTAGCATAATCTCGATAAAAATACGAAAATCCTAACACATTTATAAAAATGGACAACAACAACAAACTAAGCCTTAGTCCCAAGAAACTTGGGGTCGGCTACATGAACCAATACTAGGCTATGTGTGGTCATCCACATGAATCTTCTCTCTCCACTTCCCTCTATCGACTGTCATACTTTCATCCAAACCTAAGAAAGTCATATATCTCCTAATCACCTCCATGCATGTCATTTTAGGCCTGCCTCTACCTCTGTCTAGCCTATCCTACCTCTCGCCTTCAATCCTCCTAACAAGCGCATTCCTTGGTCTTCTCTATACATTTATAAAAATAGATATATTAAGTTAATGATCTAACCATAAGATTTAATAAAATCACTAAAAAATATATTATTACCAAATTTAAAGGTAATTGGATATGTTCTGCTATAGAATCTAGTATAATCTCTATAAACATACCCCAAAACTAACATATTTACAAAGATATGTATGTCAAATTAACGATCCAACCGTTAGATTTAATAAAATTACTAAAAAAAGTATTTTGACCAAATTTAAAAGTAATCAGAAATGTTTAGCTATATGTTCTAGGATAATCTCTATAAAAATGCTCAAAACTTAACCCATTTACAAAAATAGACATATTAAACTAATGATCTAACTGTTAGATTTATTAAAATTACTAAAAAAATATTTTATGACCAATTATAAAGGTAATCAGATATGTTTGCCACATAATCTTGTATATCATTATAAAAATATCCAAAACCTAACGCATTTACAAAGATAAACATGTCAAATTAATGATTCAACTGTCAGATTTATTGATTTTGCTAAAAAAATTGTATTATGACCAAATTTGAAGGTAATCGGACATGTTTTGCCACATAATCTAGCTTAATTTCTATAAATCTACTCAAAATCTAATGTATTTATAAATATTTAAAAATTTAGGGACTAATTTGTAAAATTTTTGGGATTATATTTTAAATATTCTAAAATTTAATGACCAAATTATAAATTTTTTGTAATCATTTTATAATTTTACAAAATTTTAAGGAGCAACTTGTAAAATTTGGGGTCATGTTATATATATATATATATAAATGTAAGGACTAATTTATAAAATTTTTAGAGTCATATTGTAAATATTTTAAAATTTAGGGACCAATTTATAAATTTTTGAAGTAATTTTTTAATTATATAAAATTTAAAGACAACTTACAAAATTTTTGGAGCTATGTTGTAAATATTTAAAAATTTAAAGATAGGTATTAGCTAAGAAATACAATTTTTTTTCGCTAAAAGTATAGTTAATAGTGATAAAAGTCAATATTTTTAGCTATGAAATGAATTTTCGTCACTAATAATGCACCATTAGCGAAGAAACTTAAATTTTTCTTCACTAATACAATTATTTCCTAGCTAAAGCCGTCACTTTTAGCTAGGAAATAAAAATTTTGTCGTCGAAGATCTTAATCAGTAGCGACAGTTTGTCACTGAAAAAGAATTTTCCTCACTAATGGGTACTTTTGGCGACAAAATTTTTTTCCTAACTAATGTTTTGTCGCTAATGTATCATTTTCTTATAGTGAAGTTTGCGTGAGAGATGGAGGAAAATCTCCCCTAGTGGGCTGATCACCCCACATACTGTAACGCAGAGTTTCACAGCATATGGTCATGATACATGACTTCATGGCCTTGGGCTATAATGCAATGTTTCATAGTCCCATTTTTCAGGAGTGGTTTACTTATCCAAATGTAACATTTTGCTTTATGATTAAAAGTAGTAAACTACCACTTTGTGTTAAAAAGTTTTTTGAGATTACATGCAAACATTCCTCTAAGCATTTAAAGCTACATTTCACAAACTAACTTTAAATGTTCAAGAGCACACTGGACTTACTGGGAAGCAATTCTCACGTTATTTATGCCATGTTTTTGGGAAGATCCTACTTTGACAAGGTTGAGTTTGCCTAGAGTTTGAAGACTCTATTTCTTTATATTAGTGTATTTCATTTGAAGACTTTATTTAGTTTCTTTATTTTCAGACATGTATAAGTGTTTGATCAGTTATAAGAAGTTTAGAATTAGTTTATTTCTTTCTAATTTTCTTTTTACTTAGTTATAAATACCTTTGGTCCTAAGAATGGGACGACATCCTTACCCTTTTTGAGGTACATAGGTAGTGGGGTGCTATATGATCATCCAATGGAGAAGAAACTGTATTAGCCTTGAAGATGTAGAGGATCGAGAGTGTGAGTGTCATTCTTTCATAAGTTAAGATAGGAGAGAAAAAGATGGTGCTTCAATCTTTAGAGTGAAAATGAGAAGAAACCGAGAGAGAGAGAGAGAGAGAGAGAGAGAGAGAGAGAGAGAGAGAGAGAGAGAGAGAGAGAGAGAGAGAGAGAGAGAGAGAGAGAGAGAGAGAAGTGCATATGTGTGAGTATGTGTGTGTCTCTATTGAAAGAAAAATAGAGTAGAAGAGAGTACCTTGATTTGTGAGAGAAAAGCAGAAGGCGAGAAAGAAAAGTATGTATGAGTGCTTTTGGTTTTCTTGTGGAAAGGGAGTGGAGAGTCTAGGAGTTTCTTAAGGATGATTACTTTTTGTGAAGTGGAGAGGAAGAAATGAGTCTAGGAGTTTCTTGATAGGTATGTGCTATTAAGAAGGAAGCTTCTAGGAGCAGGTCTAGGAGAATTCAAAATCAAATTCCCCTAAACTAGGAATAGAGGCTAGGGTGTATACAAGGGTGTTTTAGCTTGTATGGAGAAGAGGGAATCTAAGAGTGAAGAGTGAGTTTCAAGATGTCTTCAGTTTTGATGGTATGAAGTAGAGAAGGCCAAGAGTATTCAAGATGAGATATGGGAAGTGTTTTAGCTTGGAATGGTAGTCTTGGTTGATAACATATGGTAGTAATTAAGTGTGATCATAGAAGGAATTATAGGAAAATACCTAGGCTTGAAAGTTAAAAGATTGGTTATAGTTCCTATGTGTAGAACTCTTACACCTAGGACTTTCTTGTGCTTCAGCTGGCTTAGTGCAAGAGAGAAAGAGAAGTGTTTAAGAGATAGAAGGAAATAGAATGTCAACTTTGGAACACTTAGGGGTGGCCTACACTCTTTAGAGGGTTCTCAGGAGAAGTTTTTGGTAGTTCTAACCTTAAATCTTGGATAAAACCCTCTCAAATTTTGAAAGTTCCAAAAGGTTAGAAACTCTTTGATTTTGGCTATCCTAGTTCCAAAAGTACCTTCTATGTATTTGTGAACACAAAAGGGAATTAATAATAGTGAATTAAAGCTTGGATTAGAGCCCAAATTTAAGGAATTGTAAGCCATAATACTGGCTGATTTAAGACTTAGAATAAGGAAGTAAGATAGAGAAAATTTAAAACAAAAGAAGATGAGGAAATCTGGTTATTTAACATATCTTTAGCCTTCTTCTTATGCACTAAATTAGGAGCTTGAAGTGCTACAACATTGGCCAAATCTTAGGACTTAGAAAGGCTGGTACTAAATATAAGAAAATAAGATAATGAGCATTTGAAATAATAAGAAAATTTAGATAAATAAAAAAAGATTTTCTTGATGAACAATTTCCGACTCTTTAGGAGCTTGAAGTGGTAGCAGCTTATCCATATAACCCCAAAGCTTCCAAGATTGTTCGAAAATGCTCTAACGTAGGAGTTGTTAAGGAGGTTGTCAGCCAAGCATGGAAAGGAAAGAAAAATAGAATTTTGAATTGGTGTTAAATGGAGTAGATAATATTTGAGATAAAAATTAAAAAAAGTGATACTTGGGATCAGATTTTTATCCCATCATCTTTACTTGATAAAACATGTCCTAAATTTTAGGAATTCGAGCTCAATATCGTGGCTGATTAGGAGTAAAACCAGCCAAGAAGCAAGAACGCAAGAACTCACATAAATAGAATAAAAGTTGGGATTCAAACTTCGGTTGCTAGACAATAGCTCAAAGCTCTAACTAGTAGATCACATTAGTCCTTGTGTTCTCTTTTATTCACTAAAATCATTTTTCTCCCCTAACTCAACACACTACATCCAATAATAACTCATATAAAAGCTTAAGCACATAAACAAGGAAGTCCCCTCACTTACTAAAACCACCCTATCAAACCACAAACACACTAAGTATAACACACATAAGCACATTAACAATATTCAAATGCACAAGATAAATGCTATGCAATGCATGCTCCTTCTATTTCTAAGGATAGTTTAGGGTAGGGTGTTACACGGAACATATTCAATCTTCACTTTTTTGTTCAACAAGCTCCCTAATGAAGTGATTCCTTATGTTAATGTTATTTGTCCTGCTATGTTGAACTAGTTTCTTTGAGCTATCAATAGTATTTGTGTTGTCACAATAAATAATTAAATCTTATTGTGTAATACCTTAATATTCCAACATCTATTTCATCTAGATCAATTGAGTGCAACAACTCCCTATAGCATTGTATTCGGCTACTATAGTTGACAACGATATACAATTTTTTTTTTTCTTGCTCTACCATATAAAATTGTTTCCTAGATAAAAGCATCCTCCAGAAGTACTCTTGCGATCATAAGAATTTCCTACCCAATTAGCGTTACTATATCTAAACAAGTATATGCTTAAATTCTTATTGAAATAAATACCATACTCAGATGTATGACAAACATATTTAAGAATCGCTTTGATAGCTTTCAAGTGTGACTCCTTAGGGCTAGCTTGATATCTTGTATAGATTCCAACACTATAACTGATATCAATATAACTTGAATTTAGATATTGTAAGCCTCCAATCATACTTCCATGGAAGTGTTGGTTATTTCTTGTCCTTTGTTTTCTTTTAACAGTTTTTTAGAAGCATTGATAGGCATTCTAATAGATTTCGTTCCTTTCATATTGAACATCTTAATCAAATTGTTGGTATACTTAGTTTGAGATATAAATATCTTATCCTTCATCTATTTAATTTGCAATCTAAGAAAGAATGTTAGTTCATCAACCATGCTCATCTCAAACTCTGTTTGAATGAATTCAACAAAGTCTTTTGATTTCTTCCTTCACTTTAACCAAACATAATGTTGTTGGGTATCTTAGGCTCGTATCCAATACGGCATAGCGGAAAATAAATGAGATACCATCCCAGGGCCCACCTATGTGTGGAAAACAAGACATAAAGACAATAAAGGTAATAACCTTTTACCTTTGTTTGATTGTCTAAAGAATAAAATTGATCTTCTTCATGATCCAGCAATCCTCTTATGCAAACTCCACAAGAGTTGGATGTCTAACCACTATAATCACAGTGTGTGATTATCTCTAACAGTAGTCCACACAGAGGAATACTCAAGCACCAAGATTTCCTGTGCTAGCAGAAAAAGATGGCGGCTAGGGCTATTTTCATTTTCAGCAAAACAAGAGAGAGAGAGAGAGAGAGAGAGAGAGAGAGAGAGAGAGAGAGAGAGAGAGAGAGAGAGAGAGAAGAAGAAGAAGAAGAAGAAGAAGAAGAAGAAGAAGAAGAAGAAGAAGAAGAAGAAGAAGAAGAAGAAGAAGACGTTTATTTTTGTGGCTCCTATTTTCATGTGTATCACCATTGGATTAGGATTTCGAGCATATCCAATATATGTTCCAAAATTCACTGAAAATCTGAAATTCTAAAACAATTAGAAAATTTTAATTATAATTGGAAACATCAAGTTCTCATAATTACAACTTGGACTACAAATTATAATTAATTATAATTTGTCCACAACAACTTCTCTTTCTCGCAATTAACCCCACTATGTTATCAAATAACATCTTAAGTATATAATCATCTATTGTGTGTGACCTATTAAGTTTCCCAGTCAATTGGTAGTGAACATGATTTAATCCAAACGTCTTTGAGATTAATAATACAATTAATTAGAATTAATCCTATTAATTCTAATCATAATTGGTTTATTAATTCATCAATTAATAAACCCATATTTCTAGATCATGAATGGTATCTAGCAACACATCATAACCAGCTAAGAGTCCAGGAAGTCAAGTGGCTTGACAAGAACCCTTCAATAACAAACGTCAGTACAATTAACTTCTTTCACCATACAATATCTCATTCGGTTTGGAGTACGGAATTAGTGCCAACTCCCTCCAGAAATAATTCTGGCTCGAATACAATAGAACTTGTACCAGGAACCCGCTACTCTAGATGTGTATCAATTAGAACTGTTTCCAATATACAATCGCCTTGGCCAAGGACTTTTCGAGTAGTAATTCCTACAAGTGGCCGTGAGATATTCGCCCTTACTATTAGGAGTGGTGAATCATTTATTGACCCTCTCAACTACTTTTGTTTACCTCACAATGTACCAATATCCATCCCATAGGCGGCCCTCGATCGAGCTCCGGAGATTGGAATCAAAGTACAAAGCTCAGCAAACAAAGTACCTTGGAGATCTCAAGTCTAAGGATACTTTTACGTTTGCTATATTGAGATTATATCACTGGCACTAAATAGTTATCCATATGATTATCTCAAAGTTAGGTAATCCAATGAACTTGTTCTATTAACAAGCATCCATGTGTTAACTTTGAGTATCTTAATACTCACGGTTATGAGAATCACCACCTGATCAAATTAGGAAGTCTAACACATGCTAGTCTTAATGCATTAATGATGTCCTGTCTCATTAATACTATGACTAGGGACTATTTAAGTACTAATACCATCTAGTGTAGTAGGAAACTCATATCATGATCTCAATCATGATTTCATAAACATAGTGTTGTACTAGGGACTTTATCGAACAATTATATTACTTAAAAGTAAACAAAAGAAACTGTAGGATAAATAATGCTTTTTATTAGAATAAAATGTGTCATATGCAATATACAAGTGATTGCCTCTAGGGCACAATACTAACAAATGTTATCAATACATATTTGTGCAATAATAAAGTCTACACCGGGTTTCTTAATAGACATCGTCTTATTAGCTTTCCCTCACTTATAACCATGCCTAAGTAGATAGTTTGTGAGCAAATGCTTACTTCAAACTATAGAGGGCTCTCTTTAATACCTGCACACATGATCAGGAAACTTATGATTAGCAAAACCTTTAGGTTGCTCAACATATGCTTCTTCTTGTAAGAACCTATGCAAGAAAACACTCTTCATATCCATTTGTTGAAGTATAAAATTCTTGACACAAGCAACTGTGAGTAATAATTTGATAGACTTTAACCTTACTACATGAGCAAATTTTTTGTCAAAATAAATCCTTTTAACTTGTGCATAGCCCCGTGCAATTAATCTTGCCTTGTTTCTAGTAATGTTACGAAGCTCATCCATTTTACTTCAAAATACCGACTTGGTGCCTGTTACATGCACGTCCTTCAGTCTGGCCACAAACTCCCATACTTTTTTCTTTTAAATTGTTGCAATTCATCTTGCATTGTGACAGCCCAATACTCATCTGTCAAGGCTTCTTTAACATTCGTTGGCCTTATTGTTGAAGTTTAATAGGTATATTTGACCATTTCCTTGTAATCCAGTTTTAGTTTCTTTTTGGTCTTTCTAGACTCATCAAGACTTCAAATAATTAATTCAAGTGGATGATTTTTTTATTTTTTTAAAAATAAAAAATCTGGATAATAGTACTTTTTGTTGAACATCTTCCTTTTCCTTGTTAGAATCCTCTTCTTCTTTTATGTTGACATATTCTAAAGTTGTGATTTTATTGTTAGTTTGAACAATCACATCATCATCTTCCAATGTTATCAACTTCCTTTTGCTTTCTAATAGAATGTCTTCAACAATATTGATAGATTCCATGACTACTTAACATCTTTTGTTGAATACTTGAAACCCTTTGCTACTATTGGAATATTCAAGAAATATTCCTTTATCACTTCTTTCATCAACTTTCCTAGTTGTTCACTATCATTCAGAATATAGTGCTTACTTCTAAACACAAAAAAAGTAATTTAGCTGAGGCTTTCACCATTCCAAATCTTATAAGCTGTCGTATAGGTGTATAGTCTGAAATATATTTGGTTAATGACATGTGTTGCAGTGTTTACTACTTTGGCTTACCATCTATATGACATCTTTTTAGCATTCAACATGATTTTTGCCATTTCTTGTATAGTTCTGCTCTTCTGTTCAACAATAATATTTGAGATGTTTTAGAAGCTGAAAATTCCTATTGAATCCCATTCTCAACACAAAAATCATTGAACAATTTGTTGTCAAATTCTCTTCCATAATCACTTTATTATCTTTTCACTTTTTCTCTTTTTTGAGTTTGCAAATTTAAACATAACTTCTAAAAGATGTCAATTGTATCTGAATTTTAACTCAAAAAATTCATCTAAGTGAATCTAGAATAAACATCAACAACTACCATGACATATTTTTTTTTTCCACTAATACTTTCTATTTGAGTTAGTCCAAACAAATCTATATGAATCAGTTTAAGAGTTGATGTTGTGATAATTTGTTGTACTCTTTTGTGTGGTGTTTTGATCTACTTACCACTTTAACATATAACACAAATGAATTTGGTAGACTTACCTAGCTTAGGTAATCCACGAACAGCTCCTATTGAACTTAGTATCTCTAACTACTTATAATTAATAAGTCCGAACTTCTAATGCCATACTTCAGTTTCAATGTATTTAGATCAAATACAATTGTGAGAATTTGGCATGCATGTCTATTAATAATTGTTCGATGTTCTATTTCCAAAAATCACATAATCCCCAATTTTATCAATAGCGAGACGCTTAGTTTTATAAAATTTGACCAACATATTGTCATCCCATAGTTAACCAAAACTTATCAGATTTGCCTTTAGACCATCAATATACAAAGTTTTGAGTTTCGGCATACATTCAATGTTCTATAAAATGATGCGTGTTTTTTAATGTAGAAAATATTGCCAACAAAGTTTACAATCAATCAAGTTTCAATTAAAATGCTATCCACTAAAACCATACATACAAGCAAGTATACCCATCATATAGTATAGAGAATAACAAGTATCGAATCCACAAGAGCTTAGACTCCCATCTTACTTTGCCCAAACCTTTATTGTTTAACTAATAAAATAAAAAAATAGAAGGAATAATCTACTAACCTAATATACTGGAGAATATATCAAGTCCACACATGAAAAGTTACAAGGATTATCAAGGAGTAAGAATAAAAAAAAAAAAGGACATGCAATGGAGACATCACTGCAAATCTATGTCAAGTAAAGAAAATACCTTAAATCTTATTAAGGCCAAATTCAAGTACCAATGAGTTCAAGATAAATTCCACTATCTCTCAAGTTATGAAATTCTATTCTTGACTTAATCAAAAGACATCTCTACCTCCCTAATTAAATCTAAGAAACATTAAGATTAACTTAACTAAATAATTACTATTCCTATCTTTAGATAACACTAAAGTCTTTATGGAAGAAATTAATAACCCCATCTCTAGGTGACATTAATCTCTTTTTGATTGCTCAGTCGTTACCCTTAACCTCTCTCTCGAGTTTATTAAGAGATAACAAGTATTGAATTAATTAGTTAGTACCACTCTCCTAACCTCTCTCTCGAGTTAGTTAGAAAAGAACTAATCAATTTAACAAAACAATAAATTCAAGTAATCAAATAATTGAAGTTGGAATCACTAGATCAAAATAAATTCAATCCATGAACATAAACATAGGGTTCAACCCTCAAATACAATTAAAACATAATGAATTCAAATTGTTAATAAATTACAAAGAAAAGGAAAAAAAATCGCTCATAGACAAGCAAACCTTCTTCCTCTTCTTTGAAACCTTCTTGATCAACCTTCTTTTTTTCTCCAAGGATTCTCTTTGATCCTTCTTAATCTTGGTGTTCTTGAGACTTTCTAAGAGTTTTCTAATTACATAGAGTGAAAAATAATTTAATAGGTGTTATTCTCTTGTATTTAGAGGTGTTTAGATTGCTAAGAAGTCAATATAAGAGTCGTAATTCGTTTCCAAATCAGTTTCCAAAGAAATCTTAGTTGCAATTGTCAAATTTTGATCAGAAAGGAAATCCCGCCAGCATAAATAGTAACAAACGGCGTCGGTTTAAGTAGACCAACCAGTGTCGGGTCATACCTAAACTGCTGCCGAAACTCCTCTGTTCTACTCTGTTCTTCTAGAATTGAACCCCGGCTAGCTTAGCTATGTGGACCAGTGCCGGGTCAATACTGTTATGCTTAATTTTGGAGATTTTTCACCATCTTTTCAATATATTTTTTTCATTTAATCACTTCTACACAAAAGATAGAAAATTAGTAGGAATTAATAGTTATTTGAATATAAAATCATAACAAATAACCCTCAAAATATAAGTAAATTTAGCCCCTATGACATTCTCCCACACTTAAGCTTTAGTTGTCCTCAAGCAAACAAGATTTAAACTCACCAAGCAAATAGCTTAAGAACAATAAGATTTTAGTAAACATGGCCATTATAATAAAGTTATTATCCTTCTTCTAGTTCAAGAATTCAATCTAACACCTATTCAACTAAGCTAATTTCATGTAAACTTATGTATTAATCTATATAACCAAGGCCATTGAAATTGAGTTAAACAAGTTCATATTCATTCAATATATTTCACCACATTCCTCAAGTTAAGAATGCAAACATTATGATCTATATAAGTTAGGAATAATAATCAACTTCAATTCTACAATTTTCAAACTACTACAATCTGAGTAGCAAACTAGGGATATTCTCACCAAATTTCTTGAGAATTCATAGCCTCAAGTGAATGTATTTCTCTTCATTCATCGTATTGGCCCTGATAGGGGCTCAAATTACCATTATTTTTCTAGTTATTTGAGGTTATTTTGAGATACATTTGTTATAATAACTAAGTATATTCCTTCCTATTTGATATTTTGCTTGTAAAAAATATTTTTGACAAATTTGGGCAGTTTTGAGTTAAAATCGAGCAGAAAGTAAATAATTCCAGAATGTACCTGGCGCCGGGTCCATTCTGTTCCAGCACAGAACTCAAGCAACTTTCAAGACAAATTCCAGAACAGACATGGCGCCAGGTTTAGAAAGTACACCTAGCGCTGGTCCATTCTGTCTGCAAACCAAAAATAGAGCAAAACTCCAGAGGAAGAATAGTGTGTACCTGGTGCCAGGTGGGTCGAAGGTACCCGGCGCCAGATAGGCTCTGGAAGGCAAATATTCTATGTACGAATTTGGGAATTCTCCAATGATTTTGGTATTTTTTGAATTCTACTTAGCCAAGACTTCCTAAGCCACGAATTTAGCATCCAAGTGGCCTATGAAAGCACAAAAAACACAAGGATTTGGAGAGATATACATAGAAAGGTGAATCCAAAAGCAAAAATTCTCAATCATTCATTAAAAGAGGAATTTACCCAATCAAGAAGGGTTGTTCAAGAGAGTCTTTAAGAAGAAAGAAAGAGTCTTTACCCAATCATATGATTGTTGAAGGAAAAGAAAACAAAGATAAAAGAAAGCACTCATAGATGGATTCGTTGACTAATTTCATGTTTTAAACCACCTAAAATATAGGAGTTTTATATGAGGATTGATTTTAATACATCTTTTGGATAAGTTAGTTGAGACAGAATATGTTCACTAATTTAACTAGAAGATAGTAATTTCATGGATTGCAAATGAAGTAGGTCTATATTAAATCCTTCATGCGACAAAGATAATAATTGATTGGGATATTGGCTAAGTAATTCGTTATCATGTTTTCAAAAGCTTTTGTCTAAATTGCATATTTTCATATCCTTGAGTTGTATATATTTCTGTATTTTTCTTTTTATTCTTTTCTTACTTTATTGGATCGGTTAAACAATGAATGAAAACTGATTAGTGTGTACTTGTTCTTTTGAGGATCGATACTCATTAATTCCCTATACTATGCTTGCAATGAGTATACTTGCTCGTATGTGTATTTTGAGATTAATGTTTTAATTAAAACTTGACTAAGGGATGGATTTAAATTTAATAATTTTTATACACCCAAAATTTACGCATCAAGTTTTTGGCGTCGTTGTAGGGAAACAATATCATGAAAGCTTGAATTTTGTTAATTTAACCATGTTTATATGTCTATATGTAAATATGTGAATATGTATATATGTTCCTTATATGACTAGGTGCTATACTTTGTTTTCTTGTATACTTGTACTTTAATGTCTCTATACGTTGTAATTTCTCATAACTTCAGTTGTAAATTACCTAACTTGTAAATTCTATAATCTCAAAATTTTCTGTCTTATGTAGACCTTACTCTTAGTTTATGACTTGACAATCTAACGCTGATATAGTCAATCTTGATCCGAAAATCAAGAGAGCTCTCACTAGGTTCTGGAAGGTTATAAGCAAAAGGGTAAGGAAAGAAATGAAGGTAAATCAGCTCAACAATGATGTAACAGTGGAGTTAACAGGTAGATTATTAATGACTTTGTCAAATCTGCAATCTCAGGTACGGGCTCTAGTATCACAAGGCCTAGGATAGAGGCCAATAATTTTGAGATAAAACCCAACATAATTCAAATGATCCAGAATATGGTCCATTTTGATGCATTACTTGAGAAAGATCCTAATACCCACCTTGTGAGCTTTCTAGAAATTTGTGACACATTTAGAATGAATGGTGTTTTTGGGAATGCCATCAAACTGAGACTTTTTCATTTTTCCTTGAGAGATCGAGCAAAATCATGGCTAAAATCTTTGCCCACCAGATCCATTACTACTTGGAATGTATTAGCTGAAAAATTCTTGGCCAAATATTTCCCACCAACTAGAATATCTAAACTTATGACTGATATTTTTGCCTTCTAACAATTAGAGGCCGAAAACTTTTATGAGTGTTGGGAGAGGTTTAAGGAGATTCTGAGAAAATGTCATCACTATGGATTTGAGTTGGGAATGCAAATGTAGATTTTTCACAATGGGTTGAGCTTTGCTACGAGGTAATTAGTTGATGCATCTGTAGGAGGCTCCATAAATTTCAAAACCCCAGAAGAGGTATTTGATTTAATTGAAAATTTGGCCACGAATAACTATGCCTGGGGTAGGTCACGATCTAAAGCTCGTGTACATGGGGTACATAAGGTGGATAAAATGGCTGCATTAGAAGCAAATATGGAAGCACTCATGCAGAAAATAGACCAATTGGTGATGCCCCCTTCCCAAGGGCAGGTAATGAATGTAAATTGTATTTTTGTAGGGAAGGACATCCAAACCATGAGGACCATGAGGACCAAAATATGGGGTCTTCACAAGAAGCATTAGAAAAAGCGGTGTTTGTAGGTGATGGTCAGCAAGGTAAAAATCCTTATAACAATACTTACAACCGAGGTTGAAGGAATCACCCTAACTTTTTATGGAAGAGTCAAAACCAACCTCGGCAACTTTCTTCAAATTTTGCGACGTAAATGACTCAACCACCATTGCTGTACAATGCCCTACTAACTAAACCATCCTGGGAGAAGTTGGTCAACCAACTAGTAAGTGGAATGGAAACACGATTCCAAGAAGTCGATACAATAACGAGAAACTTGGAGGTGTCAATACACAACTTTGAAGGTCAAATAGGATAGCTATCCAAACTCCTTGGTGATCGTCAAACGGGATCACTTCCAGGCAAAACGAAGACCAACCCACGTGACCAAGACTGTGGGAAATACTGATGTTGAATTGATTTAGTTTTTGAACATCTTTTTAATGCTCATTTGTTTTCATTTATTTGCCTGTTCTTTTTAAATGTTAGACTGTATTCTTTTCAAGAGGTTGTGTTCTTTTCCATTAATTTCATTAAAATTTTAAAAAATAATTTTTTTTCTGACAAGAGCTGACCTGATATCGGGCCCAGCCTTTGGCTTGGGCACCGGGCTAGCATGGCCAGCTAGTAACACGCAGACAGAATAGGTTCGGTTCCTAGCCCAGTTCTTAGGCCCGATGCTAGGCCCATACGACCATCACACTAAAATTGGCCTTCTTGACCATTTTTTTTTTCAAAATATTCTTATCCCTCGAAAATTTTCTCTCAACCCATTGCTGGGTTCATCTTTAAAATACTGTCGGATCACTTTCTAAACCTCTAACACACTTCCCAAATACAAAATCCTCACTTTGTTCTCGAAAATTTGGACCAAAACAAAGAAAAATCCAATCTTTTCATCCAACATCCATTTTTTAATCCTTCCAGTGAGGGCACAATTTCTTCAATCTTTTTTCATAGAATTATTGCCCATGCATTAGAGATCATTGTAGTATGAATTTTCTGCACTTTCTACGGTTAATTTTTTTTCTTATGAATTTTGGATAGTTTTCTATGCATTTTTTGAGCTAAAATTCTTGAATAGTTTCTGGTGAAGGATTTGATTATTTAGATTGCTTTCTTTGAGCTTTCATTGGCATGAGAATATCATTGATACTGCTTTATGATTAATGTCATTGATATTTTACATCTTTTTAGAAGTGATTGAGCATGCAGTCTGTCGGAGTAATTTTTGATAAAGGATACTTGTTCATGCTTACTATAGCCTTGTGCTTATAAGCTTTACATGGTGATATAAATGGTATAGCTAATTGAGCATTGTAATTCTGAGCTAAATATTGATTCATAGAACACCATTGAACATTGTGGATGTGATTAAGCCTGTTGATATTGTGTTTGGATTGGGTTATGGCTATCTTTCTCATAGGTCTGTTGGAGGGGATTGAGTGGTGTTTTAATGCCTATCTTGTGGTGTTTTGTGTTGAGTTAGTGGTGGTGCTGAATAGTGTTGTAATGCGAGAAAGTTGAGAGTTGAGCATTGGTTGTAAAGAGTGAGTTGAGAGAATCATATTTTTCTGTTCTACCAGTTTTCTTCATCCTTCCATCATATCTAGACACCCAAGAGAGTAAGCACCGGGGGCTAAGAGAGTTCAAGCTGCATCTTTCTCCACACATTCTTTCAAGCCTCTACTGACCTAACCTACCTAATTTTTTGATCCTATGTGTCAAATCTAGTATGACATGAAGGCACAGAAAGCCAAAAACACAGGGCACACAGTGGAAGCGAAAAAAAAAAAAACTGGAAAAACACAACAGGGGATTCCAGGACAGGGCCGGTGTCGGCTCCGACTGCCCTAGCCGACATGATTGCACCCTGTCCAAATCCCGAGGTTTTAAAATTTTTACATCTTCTTCTGGTTCTCAAAGGTGGCTAGACCGGAACGTCCGCAACCAGGGTAGGTGTGCTGGTAGAATCCTCTAGTGCGATTCTTGAAAGCCTCCTACTCCACATTTGCATATATGTAAACGCCGAACTCTCAGTCTACCAGTATATGGCCTGCCTAACTACCGTTTGGTGAACAACTAACAGGCTAGGAAATTTTTTTGGAGAGAGAGAGAGAGAGAGAGAGAGAGAGACGCCTGGCCTTTCATAGAGAAGAAGCCGTCTCTTAGAGTGTGTGTTCTGTAACAACGATGTTGTTTCCAATTCTCCTGTTTAACCAAAATAAAATCCTAGGTTAAACTGGACTAGGCCATTGGACTCTTAGTTTAACCTTTTGTGCTTAATTAATTATTCTAATTAGAACCAACCTAATGGCCCTATTAATAATTAATTTTCTAGCCTAAATAAACTAGTCAAATTAATAAGCCTATATTAGTTTAGTTCCAGGTTAATCTTTAATTATTCAAACTGGGCTAAAACCCTGAATAATTAATTAACCCACTAAACTACTTTAATTAATTCTCTCTCTCCATAGACTTTATTTTATTCTAGCCCAATAATTAAATTAGGCTACTTAAATAAAATAAAATTCATTTAATTTAAGATTAATTCCTTAGCCCGTATTTAATTAGGACTCACGGTCTATACTGGGGACCAAAAGACACACCGCCTTAAGTACTAAAATGACCAAAATACCCCTGCCATATAAATAGTTTTATTTTACATTTTTAATATTTCCTGATATTACCAAAAGGAAATATTGACCCTACGGACAGTGCTGCGTTAGCAAAGTCTCTGACCTACAGGTGTAATGACTAAAATACCCATGTATACATCGCCGTACATTCAGAGAGGAAGAAGTGTACTAACACCTCTCTAAATGATGTCTACCATCCTTAAGCCTCTAGTCTAATGATCCACGACTTCTTGGATTGTTTCTACTTTTTAAGGGAGCTACCCTAAAGCAAACATCCAAGTCATGTTTCCTAGGTCCTTAGATATTTAGATCATTCAAACAACCATAAGGGGCGATATAGTATAGAAACTATCTTGTACAAGTTTGTCTTAACTAACTAGTCACACATACCCAACATGAAAGTATATTGGCCATACGATAGAACCTCAACTATAGCATATCAAAGCATATGCTTCCAGCTTCGTCAAACCTCCAACTCATACTCAAGTCGTAGAGTACTAGTCTACGTCGTAGTGGTAGTAGTCTAGGTTTCTACCATATAGTACTTTTCGAAACCACTACTACAGGTCATATTCTACGTATTCAAAATACGCTTATGTCATGAAGTGAGTGGACTACTCACTGACTAAAAGTAAGCCATTCCCTATTTAGAATTCACAATATAATAACCTAGAGTTCTCATTCTCATCAATCGGTTAAGAACAAAAGTTTATGTGTTAAGTAACCCGTGATTCATACCTTACTGTAAAAGACCTCCATTCACATGGACCACTTACTTAAACACAGTGGGTCTTTTCCAAACATAATTGTGCATAAATAAAATTGTAAATTCACAAATAATTTCTGAAAATAATTCTTTTATTAAAACATTCAATTTTTTTACATCATAAATCTAGTCTAAGAGGGCATACATCCCAACAATCTCCCACTTGCACTCTAAGATTAAGTAAGTCCGTAGGTGCCCATCTCTATGGCATCTAAGTGTCTCTTGAAGACTTTCTTAGCCAAAGGCTTAGTGAATAGATTTGCTAGATTGTTCTCGGAGGTAATCTGTTCCACCATGACTTCTTATCTCTAGATGAAATCCCGAATCAAGTGGTACTTCCTCTCGATGTTCTTCCTCTTCTTGTGGTTTTGAGGTTCTTTAGATTTCGATACTGCTCCAGTGTTGTCATAATACATCACAATCGGCCTGTCCATGTGTGGCACGACTCCAAGTTCTGAAAGGAACTTTCGGAGCCAGACTGCTTTCTTAGATGCCTCTGAAGCTGCCACATACTCAACTTCCATGGTTGAGTCAGCAATCCAAGATTGCTTGATACTCCTCCATGAAATAGCTCCTCCAGACAAGGTGAAGATATATCCACTAGTGAATTTTCTCTCATCCTTATCCGCCTAGAAGTCTGAGTTTGTGTATCCTATAGGAACCAAGTTATCAGCCCTGTAAACCAGCATATAATCTCTCATCCCCTTGAGGTACTTGAGTATATGCTTTACAACTTGCCAATGAACCTTCCTAGGGTTTGACTAATATCTGCTAACCAAGCCTATGGCAAAGCAAATATCTGGCCTAGTACACCGTAGGGCGTACATGAGACTTCCCACAGTCGAAGCGTAGAGAATCCTACTCATTATGTCCTTTTCTTCTTGAGACTTAGGATAGTCCCTTGAAGAAAGTGACAACCTATGTTTACAAGGAATTAGAAATCCCTTGCATGAGTCCATGCTGTACTTGGCCAACATCTTGTCAATGTATGCCACTTGGGATAATCCTAACATTCTCTGCTTCCTATTTCTAAGAAGTCTACTCTCGAGAATGTAGCTGGCTTCTCCTAAGTCCTTTATACTGAATTGACTAGGCAGCCAAACCTTTGTAGATGATAATAGCCCTATATTATTTCTAATGAGTAGAATGTTATCTATATACAAGACAAGAAAAACTACATTAATGCCTTCAAGTTTTCTATACACGCATAGTTCATCATTGTTTTGAACAAAATCATAAGACTTTACAGACTCATCAAAATGAATGTTCCATGCCCTTGATGCGTGCTTAAGTCCATAAATGGACCTTTTAAGCTTGCAAACCATATACTCTTGGCCTTTAGCAATAAAGCCTTCCAGTTGGGACATATAGATGTCTTCACTAAGATGGCCATTTAAAAATACCGTTTTGACATCCATTTGCCATATCTTGTAGTCATAATGACATATGATGGCAAGGAAGATACGGATGGACTTAAGCATGGCTACTGGGGAAAAGGTATCATCATAGTCGATTCCCTCTTTCTGAGTATACCTTTTCACCACAAGCCTAGCTATGAAGGTTTCCACCTTCCTATCTACTCCCCTCTTTCTCTTGTATACCCACTTACACCCTATAGGTTTTATCCCTTTAGGTGAAGCTACAAGATCCCAAACCTGATTGAGATACATAGACTCAATCTCGGCTTTCATTGTTTCATGCCACAGATTTACATCGGCATCAGCAATAGCCTCCTCGTTTCTAGTGGGGTCTTATTCCTGATGGTCGGAGACCAGCTTGAAAGCTTTTCTAGTCCATCTCTCTGGAATCTTAGACACTCTTCCACTACGACGAGGCTCCATTTGTACACGCTCTTCTTGTTCCACAATCGGGTCAGAAGAAGTTGCTTTTGAAGATAACTTTTCCTCTAGTTCCAACCTAGTTAAACCTTTCGTAGAAGTACTTTGATCATCCTCTAAGTATCTAGCATTGGTACTAACCATTACCTTCGGCTCCTTAGGATGATAAAAGTAACCACCATTTGTCCCTTTTGGATACCTAACAAAAAAGCATAATTCTAATCTTGTTTCCAACTTGTCTCCCTTGACCAGTACATAAGCTGAACAACCCCATATCCTGAGATGATTCAGACTTAGCTTACGCCCAGTCCACATCTCATAGCGAGGCCTAGGTACTGACTTGGAAGGCACCAAGTTCAAAATATATGCCGCTGTTTCCAAGGCATATCCCCTAAAAGACACTGGAAGAGTAGCATGAGACATCATACTTCAGACCATTTCCATCAATGCCATGTTCCTTCTCTCAGCTACTCCGTTCTATTGGGGTGTCCCCGGTGCAGAGAGCTAGAATACTATCCCATGATGCATTATATAGTCCTTGAATTCACTAATGAGGTACTCTCCACCACGATCCGATCGTAAGGTCTTGATCAATTTATTTGTCCGACACTCCACTTCAGCCTTAAACTCTTTGAACTTGTCAAAAGAGTCAGACTTCCGTCTTATTAGGTAAATGTAACCAAACCTTGTACAATCATCCGTGAAAGTGATGAAGTACTCAAAACCTCATCTAGCTAGTGTAGACAGGGGACCACATATATCAGTTTGAACAAGACTCAAAACTTCCTTGGCTCTATCCGCCTTAGGGGCAAATGACTTTTTGGTCATCTTTCCCATCAGGCAGGACTCACACTGAGGACAATTTTCCAATCTCAATGAGCCCAAGGGCCTATCATAGATCAACCTCTGAATCCTGGTTAAGTTGATATGCCCTAACATTAGATGCTAAAGATAAGTGTCATTGACATTGGTCTTTCTCTTCCTTGTTAAAGGTTCAGATTGAGTATTATTTAATTGATTATTAATAGGGTTTAAAAAAAATAGATTCCCATACAAGTGCCCAGTACATAAACTTTCTCCATCTCTACTGATAGAAATACTAGAATGGAAAGATACATAATATCATTGCTTTATTAGTTTTGCAACCGAAATCAAATTCTGTCTAAATCCAGATACATATAAAATATCTTTCAAAACCACTATTCTTTTACAATCAAATACAAGATCCAGCTCTCCTACTATAAGGGCTCAAACTTGTGTTCTATTTTCCGCACGTGGTTCATGTTCACCCTTCTGGAGTCTTCTAATCTTTCTAAACCCCTACAAGGAGTTACAGATGTGATTAGTGGCTTCTGAATCAACAATCAAAGTGGAAGTTAATCCAACCATTTATATAGACTCTAGATAGAAAACATTACCTGTGAGGTTTTTCTTGGCTTGAAGATTTGGACACTCCTTTTTCCAATGTCCTTTCAGTCCACACTTGAAGCACTTGCCCTTGGATTTGTCTTTGGGCTGGGTCTTAGGCTGGACCGCTGCGTTCCCCTTCTTTTTCTTAAACTTTCTGGGCTTAGGCCTAATTCTAGAATATGAAGCCTTAGCAATTATAGCCTTAGATTGTGCTAAGGCTTCATGACCTTCTCCTCCATCTAGAACTCTTTTATCAAATCAGTCAAACCCATGTTCAATTTGTTCATGTTATAGTTCAACTTGAACTCGAGTAAAGGAACTGGTAGAGATTCGAGAACCATGTCCACTTGGTTCTTGGGGTCAATGACAACCCCTAAGATTTCTGCCTCCTCGAAAGTAGTAATCATCTTGAGTATATGCTCTCTGACTGATGCTCTCTCAGCCATCTTAGTGTTAATGATGGTTCGAAGAGCCTCCTGACTTGCAGGCTGGCTCTTATCCGTGAACATCGTGGCTAATGATTGGGTTATGTCATACGCAATGGTCATGTGCTCATGTTTGGATTGGAGCATATTAGACATGAAGGCCAACATGTAATAACGAGCCATCTCGTCGGTCTTCTTCGATGCTTTCTCAGCCTCACGCTCCTCGACGGTAGAACCCTCCTCGATAATAGGGTAGGTTTCATAAAGGACATACTTATACTCTTCCACTGTGAGTAATATGTCTAGGTTCCTTTTTCAATCCACATAGTTTGGTCTCGTTAGCTTATTCTTTCGCAGAATAACGGCCAATGGACTAAAAGAACCTTCCACCATTTCTGAAAAATTAAAAAATAAAAGAAAAAAGATTTAGTTTGTGAAAACAAAACAAATATGTGCACTTTATCCTTATTATCAAAATTGATAATAATTAATTTGGCTCTTAGGAAAACTGACATAGCTTCCTGGGAAGATTAACAGTTTTCTAAGCTAAGTGTGTTAACCACCACAAATTAATTTTCTTTTTAGGTAATGATCTAGAAGATAACTCCATCGAAGGAATGGCCGCTTTCTCTCATTTTCTATAGACATACCTCGCACTATGACCTCCAACGAGGGGCTGGCCAATCATAGTACGTGTCTCGGGTTATTAATTACATCACTCCATTAGATCTAAATCCTTGTGGTATCCCCATTCTATACGGGTTCACTCCCAGGGTGATGCAATGGGACACACGATCTCTAATGAGGATCGTGATGGAAGCCGTGGGACTATTGGAACCCCTCTCCCACTTAGTCTTTTAAAACAAGGGTTTTCTAAAAAATATCCTTTTGAAAATTTCCATTTAGTTTTTCCTTAACTCAAAAATAAAATGTTTAAGTCCATAAAAATCTCTATGTCAAGGTTTACATCCTTTGAGTATTTTTCCCATGGACTAATTTTATTTAAGTTAAAAACTTATTGATTTCAAAAATTTTCCAATTAAAACTTTCTAGAGACTTTGGTCTCAAGTTTATTTGACAAAACAATTTTTCTTATGTCAAACTAAAACAAAATGGCTTTCTATTTTAACCTTACAAAAATATCTAAATCCAATCTATTTTCTATGTCAAGGATTAAATCCTTTGAGAAAATATCTAAGGATTAATTTTTGTTTAAGCTAAAATAACCATTTAATTTGTAGAAAAATGTTTTCCTTGTCAAAACATTCCCAAAAACTTTGGTCTTTGAGAAAACGTGCACATAGGTATAAAAAATAAATAGCATTCTAGAAAACAGTAGATGTTTTCATGCTCTTCTATTTTTAAACCTAAGTGGCCAGATAATAGAATTAAATACATTAATTAATTAATTAATTAATTAATTAATGGTCTTGTTTAATCCTAAAATTCCTTACTAATATTTTTCATGCAAAAATATTCCTCGAATATTAACTATTGCAAAATATTAACTTCGCCTGGTATGGTTCCCAAAACCAAAAGAAATTGCAAGAAAAATTACAAGGAAAAATTTAAAAAAAATCCCTTGGTCAACTGCACTTACCGCACTGGATCGCCACCCATCTGAATTGTGGTCCACTGCACCCACCGCACAGAACCAAGACCCACGAGAAAACAGTGCAGACTGGCCTTCCAGACTCTAGACGGCACCGGTTCGGTTCTGGACGGCTCCTTCCTGCAGTTTTTTTTCTTGCAAATTTCTCCTATTTTTCTGCACGGTTTCTGGTGCCATTGGCTCATCGATTTCAATTTTAATGCAATGAAATCAACCAAAACCAACAACCACCTATACCCATAAACATTGCGCTTACACGATTTACTAAGAAAAATAGTAAATGATAGATTCCTATACCTCCACCTGCAAGGTTTAACAGAGAATCTATCAATACCATAAATAGCGAAGGATCACAATTTTAATCACACATATGTGTCAAGTTTTATCATCTAGATGCATGCTCCCTATATTTTCACAAAACCTTCATGCACTGATACCAATTGAAGGCACGGAAAGCCAAAAACACAGTGCACGCAGCGGAAGTGAACATAAAAAAAAAAAAAAAGGAACTGGAAAAACACAATAGGGGATTCCAAGACAAGGCCAGTGCCGCCTTCGGCTGCCCTAGCCGGTGCTGGTTGCGCCCTGTCCAAATTTCGAGGTTTTAAAAATTTTGCCTCTCCTTCTGGTTCTCAAAGATGGCTGGATCGGAACGTACGCAACCGGGGTAGGTGTGTTGGTAGAAGCCTCTGGTGCGATTCTTGTAAGCCTCCTACTCCGCCTTTGCATGTATTTGAATGCCGAACTCTTGGTCTTCCTGTATATGGCCTGCCTAACTACCGTTTGGTGAACAACTAACAGGCTAGGGAATTTTTTTGGAGAGAGAGAGACACCTGGCCTTTCACAGAGAAGAAGCCGTCTCTTAGAGTGTGTTCTGTAACAATGACATTGTTTCCAATCTTCTTGTTTAACCTAAATAAAATCCTAACTTAAACTGGACTGGGCCATTAAACTCTTAGTTTAATCTTTTGGGCTTAATTAATTATTCTAATTAGAACCAACCTAATGGCCCTATTAATAATTAATTTTCTAGCCTAAATAAACTAGTCAAATTAATAAGCCTATATTAGTTTTGTCCCAGGTTAATCTTTAATTATTCAAATTGGGCCAAAGCCCTAAATAATTAATTAACCCACTAAACTAATTTAATTAATTCTCTCTCTCTCCATGGATCTTTATTTTATTCTAGCCCAATAATTAAATCAGGCTACTTAAATAAAATAAAATTCATTTAATTTAAGATTAATTCCTTAGCCCGTATTTAATTAGGACTCACGGTCTATACTGGGGACCAAAAGACACACCGCCTTGGGTACTAAAATGACCAAAATACCCTTGCCATATAAATAGTTGTATTTTGCATTTTTAATATTTTCTGATATCACTATAAGGAAATATTGACCCCAAGGACAGTGCTGCATTAGCAAAGTCTTCGACCTACAAGTGTAATGACTAAAATACCCATGTATACATCGCCGTACATTCAGAGAGGAAGAAGTGTACTAACACCTTTCTAAATGACATCTACCATCCTTGGGCCTCTAGTCCAATGATCCACGACTTCCTGGATTGTTTCTGCTTTCCAAGGGAGCTACCCTAAAGCAAACATCCAAGTCATGTTTCCTTGGGCCGTGGATATTTAGATCATTCAGACGACCACAAGGGGCGAATATTTTGTGTACGAATTTGGAAATTCTCCAATGATTTTGGTATTTTTCGAATTCTACTTAGCTAAGACTTCCTAAGCCACGAATTTAGCATCCAACAAGCCTATAAAACTACAAGAAAACACAATGATTTGGAAAGACATACATAGAGAGGTGAATCCAAAAGCAAAAATTCTCAATCATTCATTGAAGAAGGAATTCACCCAATCAATGAGGATTGTTCAAGAGAGTCTTCAAGAAAAAAGAAAGAGGCTTGTCTATGAGTGCTTTCTTTTACCTTTGTTTTCTTTTCCTTCAACAATCATGTATTCAATATTTCCATTGTAATTTGACATTATTTTTGTGATTCATGATTTCTTGAGTTAATTTAGTATTTTTTATCAATTCACCATCTTGGAATTTGATTACTTGTTTTTCTTACGGAGTTGGTTGATTGATTTTTGTTATTAACTTGCTTGAAAAAGGGATTGGTAATGACTTAAATTAGTTAGTTTTATATTTACTATTGCTTAACTTGCTTGAAAAAGAGGTTAATTATCTAGAACATTGGTAATTGAAGGTTGGTTAATATTGTTAGAATATGGATTCATTGACTAATTTCATGTTTTAAATCACCTAGAATATAGGGTTTTATATGAGGATTGATTTTAATGTATCTTTTGGATAAGTTAGTTGAGACATAATGTGTTCACTAATTTAACTAGAAGATAGTGATTCTATGGATTGCAAACGAAGTAGTTCTATACTAAATCCTTCATGAGACCAAGACGATAATTGATTGTGATATTGACTAAGTGATTCGTTATCACGTTTTCGAAATCTTTTGTCTAAATTGCATATTTTCACATCCTTGAGTTGTATATATTTCTTAATTTTTCTTTTTATTCTTTTGTCACTTTATTTGGATCGATTAAATAATGAATGAAAAGTGATTAGAGTGTACTTGTTCCGTTGAGGATTGATACTAATTCCCTATATTATGCTTACGATGAGTATACTTACTCGTATGTGTATTTTGGGATTAATGTTTGAATTAAAACTTGACTAAAGGATGGATTTAAATTTGATGATTTTTATACACCCATAATTTATGCATCAGGCCCTCTCAATTTCGTTTTTTTTTCTTTACATTCTCCTTTCGGGATAGCCTCAAGAAAGTGCATTGAACAACACTTGCTACTTCTCTCCGTATTGACTCCCTTTTCAACAGGAATCTCTCTCTTTTTTCCCCTTACATTTTGTTTATCATTTTTTTTAAGTCTTATTTTCTTCCTTTCTCTTTTTTTTTTCCATTTGTTTTTCACTCATGATTTTACCACACTAATCCCTATTTACTTAAACTCAAAACAAGGATTAGTTTAGAAAACCATAGCACCAAAATCAACCAAATTCCATACTTATATTTTATCACAAATTTAACATCAATCCTCAATAAACAAAATGGCAAAACATTTACTAAAACATAAGCAAGATTAAACCAAATTCTCAAGACTTAGCCTATATCACACCAAATATATATGTTTACATAAAACCAAACTCAGCCAAATAAATCTTAAACCAAATTCTTACACCAATAGAAAAAGAATAAGAAAACCATAATAGTCAAAATTCAAGAAAGTGTAACTCATAGTTTACCCACAATTCTTAAAAATTTCCAATTCCAAATTCTTTAAAATTCTAAAAATTTTTTAATTAGCTTAAAATTTTAAGAAATACAAAGAAAAATAATAAAAACTTGGGCAAAGAACATTATCAAACTACTCCCCTACACTTAAACTAGACAATGTTCTTATTGGTAAAATATTAACACAAGAAAGCATATCCAAAGGGACCAAAAATAATGAAGGGATGGATAAAGTTAAGTAATACTCCCCAAGTGCAATAAGCTCCAAAAGATGTAAAACTTAGAAGAAAAGAATTGAGTAGGTTCCAAGAAGACTTTATTCAATCCTGTAAAAGAAAACATACATAAAAGAACAAAGAAAATAATAACCAAAGCAAACACACCAAAAATAAAACACAAGAATGCAAAATACTACTGGAAAGCCTAAGAAAACAAATAAAAACCAAGACTTACTCCCCCCACATAAGATGGGACATAGTCTCCTTATTATTAGGGGAAAGTGACACTTAACAACTTAAACAAAACCAAACTCAAAATAAAGATACAAACTTTTTCCACTCATTATGCTTCCTCATCAAACCTTTATAAAAGAAATTAAAGCTCAAAGTAGAAGATAGGTAAGATAATGTAGAACGAACGAAGGATTTTGAGAGGGGTAAGTGACAGGAAAGTTAATGTGCTCCATAAAAGTAGATGCATGAAACCTATGCCCTTTAAGCTCTTTAGACGCTTAAATCAAATTTGTAACACATGAATGCAAATTAAATCTAAATAATGCTCCAACATGGAAATTAGCATTTTTCCCTTCAAAAAAATTTTCACGATTAAAATTCCCCTTTAAACCTAGTATTTGAGTTCTAGAAGTTGGGATCAAGAAATCTTTGCTTTCTAGTGCATCTGCAAATACTAAGTTACCTCCCTTTGAATGGGGTGAGGGTAGAATTCGTCAACATTCTCCAAGGATTGCTTATAATGTAGTATTGAGAAATCCAACTCCTTGAGATATTTTAAACTTCACACATCATCATTAGGACAATTGCTCTCCAAGAATTGCGAGGAACCTAAAAAATAATGTGACAAAGAGAAATTAAAACTATGAGCACATAGAGTAGAATTAAATACCTCTCTTATCATATTATGTAATTATTCCTCATGGCCTCTCTCTTCTCCTTGGGGATTTTCTTTTTCAAATATATGGGCTTTGGCACTCAAGAGGCATAATTGTTCTCCAATTTGAGATAAAAAAGGCCCAATAGTCATCATTTCAGTTTTTTGGGATAAGGTCGGCGCCACCTCCATTATTCCAACTGGCACCGGTTGCTTACTATATGGCATCCCCTATTTTTTTGTGATGTTCAATTCTCTGTTATAGATCTCATCAACCAACTTTGCTATTTGTATTCTTTTAGATCTTATTCGTTGGGATGATTCTTTGCACCCCATAATCGAAGCATTTGTTGGGTATCTCAGGCTCGAATTGTATACAGTGCAGCAAAAAAATAAAATGAGATACCCTCTTCGAACCCGTCTATGTGTGGAAAACATTACATAAAGTGAGTAAAGGTAACATCTTTTACCTTTGGGTCATTGTCCGAAGAACAAAAATTTTCTTCTTCAAGTCGAGGCGCGATCCAGCAATCCTCGTGATCAATCTCCACGTAAGTTGAACGTCTAACCACTATAATCAAGTGTGTGATTATCTCTATCAGTAATCCACACAGAGGATACACTCAAGCACCAAAATTTCCTGTGCTAGCAAAAACAATAATGGCAGCTAGGGTTCTCTTGTTTTCAGCAAAACGAGAGGGAGAGAGAAGAAAGGAAAAACGTGTGACTTGGCTGGGGATTTTGTGTATCTCATCAGCTAGGGTTTTTGTGTGTTATATCTACTAAATATCACATGAAATTCCCTTCCCAAAACTGAGAATTTTAATCCTATTAGAATTCCCTAATTGTAATTGGAAATATTAAGTTCTCACAATTACAACTTGGGCCACAAATTATAACTAATTATAATTTGTCCACGACAACTTCTCTTTTCTCTCAATTAACCCTACTATGTTATCAAATAACATCTTGAGTATATAATCCTCCATTGTGTGTGACTTATTGAGTTTCCCAGTCAATTGGTAGCGAACATGAATTAATCCAAACGTCTTTGAGATTAATAATCCACAATTAATTAGAATTAATCCTATTAATTCTAATTAGGATTGGTTTATTAATTCATCAATTAATAAACCCATATTCCCAGATCATGAGCGGTAGCTAGCAATAGATCATGACCACCCAAGAGTCCAGGAAGTCAAGTGCCTTGACATGAACCCTTTAATAACAAATTTCAGTGCAATTAACTCCTTTCACCATACAATATCTCATTCGGTTTGGGGTACGAAATTAGTTACAACTCCCTCCAGAAATAATTCTGGCCCGAATACAATAGTACTTGTACCAGGAACCCACTGCTCTAGATGTGTATCAATTGGAACTGTTTCTAATACACAATCGCCTTGGCCAAGGACTTTTCAAGTAGTAATCCTACAAGTGGCCGTGAGATATTCACCCATACTATTAGGAATGGTGAATCCTTTATTGACCCTCTCAACTATTTTTGTTTACCTTATAATGTACCCAATATCCATTCCATAGGAGGCCCTCGATCGAGCTTTGGAGATTGGAATCAAAGTACAAGGCTCAGCAAACAAAGTACCTTGGAGATCTCAAATCTAAGGATACTTGCACGTTTGCTATATTGAGATTATATCACTGGCACTAAATAGTTATCCATGTGATTATCTCAAAGCTAGGTCATCCAATGAACTTGTTCCATTAACAACCATCCATGTGTTAACTTTGAGTATCTCAATACTCATGGTTATGAGAACCACCGCCTGATCAAATCTGGAAGTCTAACACACGCTAGTCTTAACGGATTAATGATGTCCTGTCTTATTAATACTATGACTAGGGACTATTTAAGTACCAACACCATCCAGTGTAGTAGGAATCTCATATCATGATCTTTATCATGATTTCCTTAATGTAGTGTTGTACTAGAGATTTTATCAAACAGTTATATTACTTAAAGTAAACAAAAAAAAACTGTAAGATAAAAAATGCCTTTTATTAAAAGAAAATGTGTAACATACAATGTATAAGTGATTGCCTCTAGGGTACAATAGTAACAAACTTCCACTTGCATTAGAGCCAATCATTCATGAATCTAATACCAAATGACTCAATATGACAATCATGTTTCTTTTGGGATAGTGTTTTCGTAAGCGGGTCAGCTATGTTCTCATCTGTGGGAACTCTCTCTATCATTCCTATCTATGATTTCCCGGATCAGATGATAACATCGCAATACGTGTTTGGATCGTTGGTGAGACCGCGGCTCCTTTGCTTGTGCGATGGTTCCGTTGTTGTCATAATACAAAGTTATTAGACTAACAACACTAGGAACCATACCCAGTTCTATCATGAACTTCTCGATCCAAATAGCATCCTTAGCTGCTTCAAAAGCAGCTATGTACTCAGCTTCTGTTGTAGAGTCGACAATAGTCTCTTGTTTGGAACTTTTCCAACTTATTGCCCCTCCACATAACGTAAACATGTAGTCGGATAGTGATTTGAAATCATCTTTGTCAGATTGAAAACTGGCATCAGTATACCCGTTTATTTTCAAATCACCTTCTCCATATACTAAGAATATATCCTTAGTCCTTTGTAAGTACTTAAGGATGTTCTTTATAGTCGCTCAATGACTCTCACCAGGGTCAGATTGGTATCTGCTCGTCAAATTGAGAGCACAAGATACATTGGGCCTAGTACATATCATAGCATACATGATCAATCCAACTACTAAGGCATATGGAATCTTACTCATATGATTCCTTTCAACTTGTATCTTGGGAGACATCGACTTTGAAAGGCTTACACCATGTGACATGGGTAAGAATCCCTTTTTGGATTGATCCATGCTAAACCTCTTTAGCACTTTATCTATGTATGTAGACTGTGAAAGACCAAGCAACCTTTTAGATCTATCTCTATAGATCCTTATTCCAAGAATATAGGTTACTTCTCCAAGGTCTTTCACGGAGAATTGTTTGGACAACCAAACTTTAATCGTTTGCAAGACAGGTATATTGTTTCCTATTAGCAATATGTCATCTACATAAAGTAGTAAGAAAATGATTGCACTCCCACTAACCTTCTTGTATACACAAGGCTCATCCATGTCTTAAATGAAATCAAACTCTTTGATTGTTTTATCAAAACGGATGTTCCAACTCCAATAAGTCTGCTTAAGTCCATAAATGGACCTTTGCAACTTGCACACCTTTGTGCTATCATTGGATGTGAAACCCTCAAGTTGTGTCATATAAACTTCCTCAGTCAGATTTCCATTTAGAAAAGCTGTTTTCACATCCATTTGCCAAATCTCATAATCATAATGAGAAGCAATGGCTAGGAGTATCTTGATGGATTTCAACATGGCAACTGGCGAGAAGGTTTCATCATAGTCAATACCATGTTGTTGATGATAACCTTTCACCACTAGTCGTGCTTTATAAGTAACTAAGTTACCATCCATGTCCGTTTTCTTCTTGAAAACCCATTTACACTTAATAGGTTTAATTCCTTTGGGTGGATAAACCAAAGTCCATACTTGGTTGTTGTACATGGAATCCATCTCTGACTTCATGGCCTCAAGCCATTTGCCAGATTCTGAACTATTCAGAACATCCTTGTAGGTAGTAGGCTCATCTTCATCTATGAGCAATACGTCATTGTGGTCACTAATGAGAAATCTATATCTCTCAGGTGCCACACGTATCCTACTAGATCTATGAGGTTCTTGTGTATTAGAAAGTTCATCTATTCTCTTAATAGATATGGAGTTAGACGGTTGATCCTCGTTTGTTTGATCTTCATGAACTTCACTAAGTTCAATCTTACTCACACTATCCCCTTTGAGCATGTGCTCCTTCTCTAAGAAGACAGTATGCTTCGAAACTAATAATTTATTTTCGAATGGTAGGTAGAAGTAATATTCGAAAGATTCTTTCGGATATCCCATAAACAAACACTTGTCAGACTTACTATCAAGTTTGTCTGACTGTGGCCTTTTAACAAAGGCAGGACAACCCCATACTTGCAAGTGAGATAACTTTGGTCTCTTACCGAAGAACATCTCAAAGAGGGTAGTATCAATCGATTTTGTCAGAACTCTATTCAGTGTATAAACAGAAGTCTTTAGTGCATGCCCCAAAATGATTTTGGTAGGTCTGTAGAAGCCATCATGGTCCGTACCATGTCTAGAAGGGTTCAATTCCTTCTCTCAGATATACCGTTATGTTAGGTGTATGTGGTGGAGTCCATTGAGATAATATCCCATTATCTCTAAGATAACTCAGAAACTCTTGGCTCAAGTATTCTTCTCCTCGATCAGATCTTAGAATCTTAATACTTTTGACAAGTTGTTTCTCTATTTTATCCTTGAAGTCTTTGAGCCTTTCAAAGGCCTCAGATTTGTATTTCATTAAATACAAATGCCCGTATCGTGAAAAGTCATCCATAAAAGTTATAAAATAGTTGTAACCTCCTCTTGCTTGTATTGATATTGGGCCATATACATCAGAATGTATGAGTTCTAATAACTCATTGGCTCATTCTCCTTTTTCTGGAAAAGGAGTTTTAGTCATTTTACCCAGTAAACAAGATTCACATGTGCCATATGATTCATAATCAAATGACCCTAAGTCACCAAGCTTGTGTAACTTAGAAATACGATTTTCATTTACATGGTCCAAACGACAATGCCATAAGTAAGAGGTATTAGAGTTATCCATTTTAGGTTTCTTATTATTTATATTGAGAATTGGATTATCCAAGTCTAGAATATATAAACTATTAACCAAAGTTGCTGAACCATAGTGAATATCACTCAATGAAAAAGAACAACATTTATTTTTAAATATTAAATAAAATCCACAAAATTCTAAACACGCAACTAAGATAACGTTTTTCATTAAAACTAGTACATAATAACAGTTTTACAGTTCTAGAATTAATCTCGAAGGCAGGTTTAGCTCATATGTCCCCACAGCAAGTACAACAACCTTTGCCCCACTTGCAGTACGTAGGTTCACATCGCCTTTATCTAGCCTTCTACTGCTTTTTAGTCCCTGCAAGTTATTGCACAAATGATATCCAAATCCGGTATCTAATACCCATATCTCATTTTAAAGGCAGTATTTATCTTAATCATAAACATACCTGAAGAAGAAGTAGAAGTACTTGTAAGCTTCTCCTTCTGCTTTTTGTCCTTAATGGTCTCCAAGTAGGCTTTGCAGTTGCGCCTCCAGTGGCCCATCTTCCCACAATGATGGCATGGGCCCTTGGTAGTTGCATCATTCTTGTTCACACCACCGTTGGGCTTCATGGGAGCCTTCTTCTTCTTTTTTTGAACTTTCTTCTTAGAAGAGGAAAATTCTACCATTAAAACCGCATTGGAATCCTTCTTCGTGGAGGACTCTGCAATTTTGAGAAGATTGATCAATTCAGGAATGGTGGACTCAATCTTGTTCATCTGATAGTTAATCACAAATTGTGAGAAACTATTAGGCAAAGATTGTAGAATTAAGTCAACACTTAAGTCATGATACATTGCAAGCCTGAAAGATCCAAGTTTCTCTATCAAGCCCAGCATCTTCAGCCCATGAGTGGCCACAGAAGAACCTTCTGCCATTTTGCAATGAAGTAGTTGCTTCGAGATCTCATATCTCTCAGTTCTTGCTTAGGCATCAAACAGCTCTAGAAAATGTAAAATGATCGATTGAGCATCCATATGCTTGAGCTGTTTTTGCAACTCAGGAGTCATGGATGCCAGCATAATACATGATGCTATATCACTATCCTCCTTGTGCCTTCTATGGACAGCATGCTCATCGGCATGAGCATCTTAGGCTGGTGGTGGTGGAATAGGAGCATCTAGCACGTAGAGCAACTTTTCCGATTTGAGAACGATTTTCAAATTTCTATACCAGTCGAGATAGTTTGATTCGGTTAACTTGTTAGTTTCCAAGATGCTACGTAAGTTCAAGTTCGTTGACATGATGCAAGTGACCTAGATATAAAGATAGAGATCATTAGCTACTTGTATATGCACACGATATGCAAATAATTAGGACTTTAATTAAACGCATTTTTACTCCACTATTTTACTCAAACCAATAGCCTCCACTATTAATTCGGGAAAGCTCGTTGGAAGCTTTCCTAGTGGACCGGTATCAAAATTCCTTAAGAATAACCTTAAGTTTGCCCAACAAGCCATCCTTAAGTTCATTAGAAGGTATCCAATACCAATTACATCGTATGTAACTACCAGATCATTGGGTGATTAACAACTTTTAATCTTAAAACCTTTTGGGCTATCCCAACTTTTCTTCTAAATTTCTTTATGCTTGAGTTTGCCCAACCGGGATAAAGAATTTAGTTAAACTCAACCCATTAATTAGGAATTTAATTCCATAGTTTGAACATGCCTAATGTCAAGTAGGCTTGAGTTTGCCCAACAACCTGTTAGTGTTGTGCTCTAGAGGCAATCACTAGTACCATGTATATTGCATATTAAATTAATAAGAGGCATTCTTTATCTTTCAGTTTGATTGTTATATCTAAATATGTGTACAAACCGTTAGATAAAGTCCCTAGTACAACACAGTGTTAATGAAATCATGAAAGAGATCATGATGTGAGATTCCTACTACACTATTCAGTGTTTATACTTAAATAATCCCCGGTCATAGTATTAATAAGATGGGACATTATTAATACGCCAAGACTGGCACATGTTATATCTCTTGATTGGATCAAGCGGTGGTTCTCATATCCGTGAGTATTGAGATACACAGGATTAACGTGTGGATGCTTGTTTTGGAACAAATTCATTGGATGACCTAGTTACGAGATAATCACTTGGATAAATATTTAATGCCAGTGATAGAATCTCATTATAGCAAGTGTGCGAGTATCCGTAGACTTGAGATCTCCAAGGTACTTTGTTTAACAAGCGTTGTACTATAATTCTAATCTTTGGAGTCTTATCTAAGACTGCCTATGGGATGGATATTGGGTACAACGTAAAGTAAATGAAAGTAGTTGAGAAAGTCAATAAAGGATTCACCAATCCTAATAGTAGAAGAGTATATCTCAAGGCCACTTGTAGAAATCATTACTCATGAAGTCCTTGGCCAAGGTGACTATGTGATGGAAATGATTCCAATTGATACACATATCAAGTAATGGATTTCTTGAACAAGTACTAAAATATTCGGGCCAGAATTAATAATATTCTGGAGGGAGTTGGCACTAATTCCATGCTCTAGACTGAATGAGATATTGTATGGTGAAAGGAGTTTATTGCACTGATAATTTGCTATTGAAAGGTTCATGTCAAGCCACTTGACTTTCTGGACTTTTGGGTGGTCAAGAGTCATTGCTAGATGTTACTCTTGATATGCTAAATATAGATTTATTAATTAGAGAATTAATAAATTTAATCCTTTATTTTATTAAGGATTATTAATTCTAATATTGTTAGAATTAATTCATATTATGCTACCAATAAGACCAGGAAACCTAATGGGTCACACACAATAAAGGTTTGAATGCTCAAATATATAATTTGATAATATTGTGGGGGTTAATTAAGAGAAGGGAATATATTTATAGGTGAATTATAAGTTTGTTATAATTCATGGGACCTAATTGTAATTAAGTAAACTTCAAGGACCAATTTGTTGACAATTGGACGTTAAAGGACTAAGTTGTAATTTACGGTAATTATAAATCTATAAATATAAGGAAACGGTTTCCTTAGGGTAAGAGATACAGACTATTCACACAATAACAGAGAAACCGTTTCTCTGCCTCTCTCTTGATCAAACCCTAGCCGTCTCTCTCTTATTAATCAAACCCTAGCCTCCTAAATTCTACTAGCATAGAATTGTGAGATTGTGAGCGTTCGACCTTGTGTGGATTATCATTAGAGGGAGTTCTTTCTTGGAATTTAGTTGAGCTGTTGTGAACCGGTTTTGTGATCTGGATCGCGCCTGCATTCTTGGAACAAGAAAAATTTAAATTCCGGCTTCAAGAGGTAATAAGCGTGATCTTCTCTTTTTCCCGTTTCTACTGCAAACCCGTGATCCATGGCTTGGATTTCTTGCTATTTTCTGCTGCGTTTAATCTGTTTAATTAATTTAGAAATCCTAAACAACCTGGTCTTGAAAAAGGACTCTCGTTCTTACAATATTAACGGAAGAAATTAGGTTTAATATTAATTGAGGGATTTGTTCCTTTTAGTGATTTCGTTGAATGACATGCATAAAAATCAATAAATCACATAATTGATAATCATGGTAATAAAGCGATTACGTGGTATGGTTATGGACTTTTACCCTAAATTAATTTCTTTGAGCCATAAAAGAAATCAATATAGTTAACCCTATGTGTTCATGCATGATTTAAGTAGAAGGTCTTACCTCCTCGCCTTGTTTTGGTTGCCATCTCCAGAATGGAATAATTCTACTCCTATCTAACCTATGTAAACTAATTACATAATTTCCTAAAGAGAGAAAACCTCGAGTTACATTCGAGGGGAGTTAGATGAGAAGAGAATTACACAATAATTCTAGAGAAGGCAGGACATGCAGGCCCTATTTCATAAAACCAAAACTGTAAAATGCCTGAACAGATAGAATTGGTTTTAGTCCATAACCATCCACCATGCCAGTGACTATGCTTAAACAAAATAAACATATACTTTTATCATTCCAAAATCACTATTTTGGAAAGACAAAACAGAATTCTAAAATCACCATTTTAGAAAGATACACTAATTTTAGTTATTTTCAAAATCATTATTTTGAAAAACAAAATTGTTTATCTCAAAACTAATTTTGAGAAAATACATTTGGGTCCTGTTTCTTATCAAATGAGATTTTCCCTTCCAAAATTCTGTTTTGGAAAAAAAAAAATTAAAAATACCTGGAGGTTGCAAACAAAGCAGAACCAACGCTGGTTTGGAAGTCAGAGTCGGCGCCGGCTCTGTTTTGGTTTCCAAAAAAAAAAAATTTTCTTCCAAAAACGATTTTCAAACATCGCGAACAGAATAGAACTGGCGCCGGCTTGGAAGCTGGAGCCGACACCGCCTGTGTTCTACAACAATGGTGGCGATTTTTCAAAAACTTCCAGAAATAATTTTTGGTGCTTTCTTCTTCTGTAAATTTTCAGTGAGAACAATTCTTAGCTGTATTTTCTATTTTGAAACTATAAACAACAACCAATTTGTTAGTTAAAGTAAAATCAAAATGGAAAATTAAGATGAAATGGAGGACCACATCCATGTTTCAAAAAAAACGTTTTTCCTGCAAAAATTTTTAGCACCAAAGAAAGCATCTTTTCGAAATACGCTGTGACTTTTACACAATCATATTGTACTACGGACCCAACTTATAAAGATCGAAACGATTTCAACTCGAGTGAAAACGATTTTCACAGCAAACAAAGACAAACACGAAAACAGTTTTTCATGCCAAAACAATGTCCGTAGACCACACATAACATGGCTCAGATACCACTGTTGGGTATCTCAAGCTCGTATCGTATACGGTGCAAGGGAAAATAAAACGAGATATCCTCCCAAGACCCGTCTATGTGTGGAAGACAAGACATAAAGTGAGTAAAGGTAACAGCTTTTACCTTTGGGTGATCGTCCGAAGAACAAAAATTTTCTTCTTTCAGTCGAGGTGCATTCCAACAATCCTTATATCAACCTCCACGTAAGTTGAACGTATAACCACTATAATCACAGTGTGTGATTATCTCTAACAGTAATCCACACAGAGGATACACTCAAGCACCAAAATATCCTGTGCTAGCAGAAACAATAATGGCAGCTAAGGTTCTCTTATTTTCAGCAAAACGAGAAGGAGAGAGAAGAAGGGAAAAATGTGTGAGTTGACTGGGGATTTCGTGTATCTCATCAGCTAGGGTTTTCGTGTGTTATATCTACTATATATCACACGAAATTCCCTTCCCAAAACTGGAAATTCTAATCATATTAGAATTCCCTAATTTTAATTGGAAATATCAAATTCTCACAATTACAATTTGGGCCATAAATTATAACTAATTATAATTTGTCCACAACAACTTATCTTTCTCTCAATTAACCCTACTATGTTATCAAATAATATCTTGCGTATATAATCCTCCATTGTGTGTGACCTATTAGGTTTCCCAGTCAATTGGTAGAGAACATGAATTAATCCAAACGTCTTTGAGATTAATAATCTATAATTAATTAGAATTAATCCTATTAATTCTAATCAGGATTAGTTTATTAATTCATCAATTAATAAACCCATATTCTCAGATCATGAACGGTATCTAGCAACACGTCATGACCACCCAAGAGTCCAAGAAGTCAAGTGGCTTGACATGAACCCTTCAATAACAAACTTCAGTGCAATTAACTCCTTTCATCAAACAATATCTCATTCGGTTTGGAGTATGGAATTAGTGCCAACTCCCTCTAGAAATAATTCTGACCCGAATACAATATTACTTGTACCAGGAACCTACTACTCTAGATGTGTATCAATTGGAACTGTTTCCAATACACAATCGCCTTGGCCAAGGATTTTCGAGTAGTAATTCCTATAAGTGGCCGTAAGATATTCGCCCCTACTATTAGGAGTGGTGAATCCTTTATTGACCCTATCAACTACTTTCGTTTACCTTACAATGTACCCAATATCTATCTCATAGGCAGCTCTCGATCAAGCTCTAGAGATTGGAATCAAAGTACAAGGCTCAGCAAACAAAGTACCTTGGAGATCTCAAGTCTAAGGATACTTGCACGTTTGCTAAATTGAGATTATATCACTGGCACTAAATAGTTATCCATGTGATTATCTCAAAGCTAGGTCATCCAATGAACTTGTTCCATTAACAAGTATTCATGTATTAACTTTGAGTATCTCAATAGTCATGGTTATGAGAACCACCACCTGATCAAATCTGGAAGTCTAACACAACGCATTAATGATGTCCTATCTCATTAATACTATGACTAGGGACTATTTAAGTACCAATACCATCCAGTATAGTAGGAATCTTATATCATGATTTCTATTATGATTTCCTTAACACAGTGTTGTATTAGGGATTTTATAGAACAGTTATATTACTTAAAGTAAACAAAAGAAATTGTAAGATAAATAATGCCTTTTATTAAAAAAAAATGTGTCATATACAATGTAGAAGTAATTGCTTCTAGGGCACAACACTAACAACATTTGCATTGTTAGCAAAGGAATTTATTAATGTTTCAAGTGACGTCTTACTCAAAACATCAAACTGAGCTTGCAATTATGCCAATCTACTATTATTGTAACTTCTTTGATTTTTTGAACAGTGCCATGTACTTCTCTAAGAATGATTGTCCATGATGATGTCAACCTCGCACTCAAAGAAAAACAAAGATCAAATTGAAAAGAAAAATAAAAATAGTAAAAATTCAAATAAATAAAAAATAAAAGCACATACTAATAAAAAGATGCAAATATTCACAAAGCACCTAAAAATAAAAGTTATTGATATTTACAAATACAACAATGGCTAAATCAACAAGATTTTAGTATGTTCAATAGTGCCCATCCCCGGTAACAGTGCCAAAAACTACGTATATTTTAGTGTAGAAAATATTACCAACAAAGTCCACAATCAATCAAGTTTGAAATAAAATTCTAACCATTAAAACCACACATATAGGTAAATGTATCCATCATATAGTATAAGGAATATCAAGTATCGAATCCACAGGAACTTAGATTCTCATCTTACTTTACCCAAACATTTATTATTTTGCCAAAAAAAAGAAAATAGAAGTAAATAGCCTACTGATGTAATATACTAGAGAATATATGAAGTCCACACAAGAAAAGTTACAAGGATTATCAAGGAGTAAGAATAATGAGAAAAGACATGCAATGAAGACCTCATCCTAAATCTATATCAAGTAAAGAAAATACCTTAATTCTTATTAAGTCTAAATTCAAATACTAATGAATTCAAAATAAATTCCACTCTCTCTCAAGTTATGAAATTCTATTCTTGACTTAATCAAAGGATATCTCTACCCCCCTTATTAAATCTAACAAGCATTAAGATTAACTCAACTAAACAATTAATGTCCATATCTCTAGATAACACTAAAGACTTTATAGAAGAAATCAATAACCATATCTCTAGGTGAAATTAATCTCTCTTTGATTACTCAGTTTTTACCCTTAACCTCTCTCTCAAGCTGATTAAGAGATAACATGTATTAAATTAATTAGTTGGTACCACTCTCCTAACCTCTCCCTCGAGTTAGTTAGAATAGAACTAATCAATTCAACAAAACAATAAATTCACGTAATCAAATAACTGAAGTTGGAATCACTAGATCAAAAGAAATTCAATCCATGAACATAAACTTAGGGTTCAACCCTCAAATACAATTAAGACATAATACATTCAAATTGTCAATAAATTACAAAGAAAAAGGAAAAGAAATCACTCATAGGCAAGCAAGCCTTCTTCTTCTTCATTGAAACCTTCTTTATCAACTTCCTCTTCTTCTCTAAGAATTCTCCTTGATCCTCCTTAATCTTGGTGTTCTTGAGACTCTCTAGGAGTTTTCTAATTACATAGAGTGAAAATTAATTTAATAGGTGTTATTTTCTTGCATGTATAGGTGTTGAAATTGCCAAAAAGTTAATACAAGTATCCTAATTCTTTAGCAAATAAGTTTCCAAAGAAATCTTAGTTGCAATTGCCAAATTCTGATTAAAAAGAAAATCCCACTGCCATGAATAGTAACAACTAGCACCGGTTTAGGCAGACTAGCTGGCATTGGGTCGTACCTAAACTACTACTGAAACTCCTCTGTTTTGTTCTATTCTTCTAGAATTGAACCCCGATTGGCTCAGCTATGTGGATCGACACCAGGTTAACACTGTTTGGCTCGATTTTGGGCAATTTTCACCACCTTTTCAATATTTCTTCCATTTAATCACTTCTACAGAAAAGATAGAAATTTAGTGGGAATTAATAGTTATGTGAACATAAAATCATAATAAATAACCCTCAAAATATAGGTACATTTAGCCCCTATCAATATACCCATTTCAATGACCTTATTCTTTGACCCATCACTAAATGTAGTTGATCCACCACATTTGCACTGATAATCTAAAAGAAAATACTTTATTCCAGTCATATGTTTAGACCACTATTAAGAAACCATACATCCTTCATTGTAGCATTTAGAAATATATGAACAACATGTACTTTGTTCTCACCCCTCTTGATCTAAATGTGCTTCACATTTGAAGATTTCTTGCTATTGTGAAACTTGAGTTGATAGACTTTCAGCCATATTGAAAATCCTTGAATTTTTTCAAACAGTTCTTCCATTTATGACCTATAAGAAAATAGTAATCATAGTGGACAAGAGGTTTCTTAGGTTTATTTGAACTTTCTTAATTGTTCTTTCTTTTTTGCTATTATTAAGGTTGTCCAATGTGCAACAATAGACTTGTTAGACTCATAGCCCAAACCAATTTGGTCAAGTTGAGATTGTCCAAAGAAGAGAACTTCATCCAAATTTTCCTTTCTAGTATTTAATCTTTTTATGGCTAACTTAGCATCTATTGACATTTGACTAGTTTGTTGTGCAATTGTTGATTACTAGCCTTCAATTCATCCTTATTTTGTTTAATTTGCTTTTTATATAGCTCAATTTCTTATTGTTAGGAGCTAAGCAATTGCTGAAGTTTTTCAAATTGCTTCTTCAACATTTTGATCCGTTTAACACCTTCATGCTATTTTGTGTGCAATAGCTCACATCCCTCTAGAAGTGTTTTGATAGGGCATAAATTAGTCATATTTTTCCTAATTATTTGAGGCTCTTTTCTGATACAGTTTGTTCAATAACTAGTCATAGTCCTTCATATTTGAGATTTTACCCTTGGAAAGGTATTTTGTTTAATATTTTAGAGTTTAGGGGTAAAACAAAGCAAAAACGTCGCAAAACAGAACCAAGGCCACACCGGACAGGATAAAGGAACCGGTGCCGGTCAGAAGCTGTTGACACGAACTTCAAGACGATGAAAAATTGTTGAAACAGGACCGGAACAGAATTAAGGCGGCACTGGCTGCACTCTGGACAACATTGTGCTAAAATCAAGAAAAAAATAGCGAACAACAGAAGAAACAGAACATAATCGGCGCTGGCGCCGACTGTGCCCTGAAGATAAGGTGGAACCTTGATTTTTTTACACGATTTTTGATAATTTGTGAAATTTTAGTATCTTCCTATTTTTACTCGGCCAAGAACCTTACACCAACGAATTTAGGCATGTCCTAAGCCTATAAATAAATTGAAAAAATAAGAGAAAAGGGAGAAAATTCATAGATCATCATAGAAAATCACTCAAATCAATGGAGGAATTCTTCAATCAAGGAGGGTTGTGCAAGAAGGTTTTCAAAGAAAGAAGAAAGAGGCTTGTCTATGAGTGCTTTCTTTTACTTTGTTTTCTTTTTTTTTTTAAACAATGATGTATTAATTGTTTTATTGTAATTTGATATTGTTTTAGGTATTCATGATTTTTAGAGTTAGTTGATCTTTTAACTAATTGATTGTTCTTCTTGGTATTTAATTACTTGTACTTATTACGAGATTAATTGGTTGTTTCTTTCCACTAACTTACTTGAAAAAGAGGTTGATGGTGGTTTCAATTCATTAGTTTCATATTTGTTGTCTCTTAACTTTCTTGAAAAAGACGTTGGTTTCCAAGAACAAAGTAATTAGAGGTTAATTGATGTCTACCAGAATATGGATTAATTGGTTGATTTCATATGTTAAGTTTGCCAGAATATGGAAATTTAATAAAGGATCGTGTTTAATGCATCTTTTGGGTGAATTAGTTAAGATAGAATATGTGATGCTAATTTGTCTAGAAGATAGTGATTTCATAGATTGAAAAAAAAGTGAATCTATCTTTATCCTTCATGATGCCAAGAGAATAATGAGTTACGACAATGATTAGGTACTTTAAGGTCATGTATATCAAAATAATGGTTTAAGTTACATAATTTTTCATCATTGACATGTATATATTCTGTTATTTTCTTTTACTTTTGTTTTTATTTCTTTTTAATTTTATTGAGTCGGTTAAACAATGAGAGAAAATGGATTAATGCATATTTGTTCCTTGAGGATCGACACTCGTTTGAACCCCATGCTATATTAATGATGACTACGCTTGCTCATATGTGTAATCTGGGGTTATCATTTTAATTTAAACTTTATTGGGAATGTGCTTAGTTTTTATATGATTTTTATTCCCAAATAAATACATATCAAGTTTTTTGCGCTGTTGTTGGGGAACAATAGCATGAAAGCTTGGATTTTGTTGATTTAACCATGTAAATAGGTAAATAGGTAAATATGTACAATTGTTCTTTCACAAAAATGTGCTATCTTTTGTATCTAGTGTATCTGTGTATACCCTTGTAATCTAACCTACTAACTTTGACTATGTTCTATTGACTAACTTTGTATTCTTTTTAATTTTATTGTAATCATGAATTATGTTATCTAACTTGCTTCTTGTTTTTTTTTTCATGTGTTATCCTTGGTACATGACCTGAAAATCCGAAGGCGAGATAGTCGATTTTGACCCGAAAATCGAAAGGACACTATCAAAGCTTCGCCGGACTATCCAAAAGAACTTGGTCGTCAGCATATATGGTGCTCAAAATAATAATGTTGGGAATAATAAGAGGGTTATGGATGACTTTGTGGAACCTACAATCTCGGACACAGGCTCGAGTATCACTAGGCCTAGGTGGATGCAAATAATTTTGAAATAAAGCCCAATATTATCCAGATGGTCCAAAACATGGTTCAATTTGATGGGCAACCTAAAGAAGATCCCAATGCCAATTTAGCTAGTTTTCTGGAGATTTGTGATACTTTTAAAATAAATGGTGTTTCTGAGGATGCTGAAAAGTTAAGACTATTTCATTTTTCTTTGAGGGATTAGCCAAATCTTGGTTAAAGTCTTTACCTACAGGCTCCATCACTACTTGGAATGCTCTAATTGAAAAAGTTTTGGCCAAATATTTCCCTCCGGCTAGGACAGTCAAACATAGGAACGAGATATTTGCCTTCTAACAATTAGATTCTGAGCTCTTATATGAAAGTTGGGAGAGATTCAAGGAAATGCTGAGAAAATGCCCATACCACGGATTTGAGCTAGGATTGTAGATGCTCATCTTTTTGAATGGCCTCACGTTCGCAACACGCTAAGTGGTGGACTTTTCTGCAAGGGGTTCCATTAATCATAAGACCCCGGAACAGGTATTCCATCTTATTGAAAATCTGGCTTCTAATAACTATTCTTGGGGAAGTACAAAGTCTAGAGCTCGTGTGCAAGGAGTACATAAAGTGGATGCTGTGGCGGCTTTGGAGGCTAAGGTGGACGCCTTAACTCAGAAGATGGTACAAATGGTGATGCTGCAAGGTCAGGTATTAAATGTAAGTTGTGATTTTTATGGAGAGGGAGACCCAAATCATGAATGCCAAAATATGGGGTCACACTAAGAAACCACGGAACAAGCGGCCTTTGTAGGTAATGTCCGTCCAGGTAACAACCCTTATAGCTCTATTTATAATCCTAGCTGGAGAAACCACCCAAATTTCTCTTGGAATAATAGAAACCAACCTAGGCAGGGCCCTTTAAATTTTGGAGGAAATTAAAGGAACCAAAACCCCATGAACAATAATGCAGCACCTTCAAAGCCACCATTAGAAGAATTGATTGGCCAATTGGTAAGTACAATGGAGAGTAAGTTCGAAGGGGTCGATGTTACAGCAAGGAACCTAGAGGCCTCCATGCGTAACTTGGAAAACCAAATCGGTCAACTGGCTAAATTACTGGGGGATCGTCAAGCCAGGACATTGCCAAGAAAAACTGAGGAGAATCCACGAGATCAAAGCTGTGGAAAACATTGAAGCCATTTTTCTTTTACTTTACTTTTAGTTTTGTGATTGAGACAATTTTTACTTTTTTCATTTTGGTTGATTGCTTTTTGTGAATTAGAGTGCATTGTTCATCATTATTATGTGTTCATCATTTTTCTTAAAAACAAAAACAAAAAAAGGAGAGAGAGCCGGATAGAATGCATTCTCATCATCAGTCCTGGACAACATGGTGGTGAGGGTACTTCTGCATTGGCTAATGAGGATGATGATGATGAGGAGGAGGAGGAGGAGGAGGACTGATGATGATTGTTCCACATTTTCGCTTATTGTTCACTCTTGTTTTTCCTTTATCTTTTAATGACTTTTCTAGTCAGTTCTTGATTTCTTTCCTTTGCTATACTATTTTCTTTCTTTTGTTTTTTATTTATTTTTCTTTTCTAGTTTTTATGCTTTGGCATGTCTTTTGTATTTTTCTGTTTAAATACTTTACCAATGCCTCGTTCTTCAGGAATTCAACTCTTGTACAGCACATTGCACAATCTATGGAAGTATTGTCTTTCTTATCTCTTCTCCTTTATATTTTTGGTTCCATGGCATTGCTTATGTTCTATATAGTTTATGGCTTATGCATGACTTTTTGCACGCACTTGGACTAAGTAGTTCTTGATCAAATGCTTTACATTATTCTTAAACTTGATTTTCTACTAAAATTCATGGAGCATTCTAGAACTTACTCGAATACCTCTCGAGGCGAAATAAGAAAGACATTCATGATTTAGCTTATGGATGACGGTAATAGGCCTTCTTTGGATAGTTTGAGCATTTCAAGCCTACCTATTTTTATATCATCTCTAGTGCCTATTTTGAGCCTACATTGGTGAATTTTTTTTTTCTTAAAATCCGGTATCATACTTTGTCCATTGCTTGTTTCTGAGAGTTTGAATAATTCTTCCAAATCTATATGCTCTTGATGGATAAAAGTACATGAAGGAGAATGTTGAGGGAGAATAGTTGGAGAAAGATCGTGACTTGTAACTTTCAGTCATGTATTAATAGTTGTGTTGAGCTGAAAGAAGAAAGAAAAAAAAAGAAGAAAGAGAGAAGAAAGATTGAAAACAAGAAAAGAAAACAAAAAGCTAATAAAAAAATAAAAAGATGGAAAGAAAGAAACTGAGAAAGAAAAGAACAGCAACAGTGAAAGACAAAAGATGAAAAAAAAAGTAAAGAGAAAATTAAAAGAAAAAGAAAAGAAAGATCACGAGAGGAATGGTGATTGAAGTTGTAAAAGTTGAGTTCATATCAAGTCTGTGACACCATTGCTAAAAATTCGAGTGATCCTGTGAAAAATAAAGAAGAGTTGATGAAAAAAAAAAAAGAAAAGAAAGAGAGAGAAAATGCAAGATTTGCTTGAGTTGAACTGTAATTGCTAAACAAGGTTATGGGTTTTGATTGATTTTGGAATAGGAGAGCAAGAAGAGTTTGGAAATTATTAATACATTTTAGTTATCCTTTTCTTGCGAATTCTCAACTTCTTTGATATTTGAATTTCCTATATCCTTCATTTGACAAGCTACATTACAAGCCTTTAGCCTTACATTACAAGCTTGAAAGTCCTACTTGACCTATGTAGAATCATGATATGTCTCGGATTAGTGGAGAGAGTGTATGAAGAGTAAGCTTATGGAATGCATATTCTTTTTGAACTAAATTCTTTCCAATGGTTTGAGAATATTGTTAAGTATTGAGATGGTTCTACTAAGTCATTATTCACTTACACAAGTCTTGCATTTGTTGTGAAAGATGTAGTAGCATATGTTTTATGTTCTTGAATGAAGGAAGCATTGAAGATATTGTTTTGAAATTGATTGAGTGATTGATGAAACCTTGTGTTTTCCTACTTGTCTTTGATACTTTTCTTGAGGACAAGCAAATAGCTAAGTGTGGGGGAATATGATAGGGCCTAAATTAGTCATATTTTTCCTAATTATTTGAGGCCCTTTTGTGATACAATCTGTTCAATAAACTAGTCATATTCTTTCATATTTGAGATTTTATCCTTGGAAAGATATTTTATTCATTATTTTAGATTTTAGGGGTAAAACAAAGCAAAAACATCACAAAACAGAACCAAGGCGGTGCCGGACAGGACAGAGGAATCGGTGATGGCCATGAGCCATTGACACGAACTTCGAAGAGATAAAAAATTGTTAAAATAGGACCGAAACAGAACCAAGACGGCGCCGACTGCACTCTGGACAACACTGTGCTAAAATCAAGAAAAAATCGACGAACAATAGAAGAAACAGAACACAACTGGTGCTGGCTCCAGCAGCCAAGGCGGCGCCAGCTGTGCCCTGAAGATAAGGCGGAACCTTGATTTTTGGTGATCTGTGAAATTTTAGTATCTTCCTACTTCTACTTGGCCAAGAACTTTACACCAACGAGTTTAGGCACGTCCTAAGCCTATAAATAGGTGGAAAACACAAGAGAAAAGGGAGAGAATTCATAGATCATCATAGAAAATCACTCAAATCAAATGAGCAATTCTTCAATCAATGAGGGTTGTGCAAGAATGTTTTCAAAGGAAGAAGAAAGAGGCTTGTCTATGAGTGCTTTCTTTTACTTTGTTTTCTTTTTCTTGAACAATGATGTATTAATTGTTTTATTGTAATTTGATATTATTTTAGGTATTCATGATTTTTAGAGTTAATTGATCTTTTGACTAATTGACTGTTCTTCTTGGTATTTAATTACTTTTGCTTATTATGAGATTAATTAGTTGTTTCTTTCCATTAACTTACTTGAAAAAGAGGTTGATGGTGGTTTCAATTCATTAGTTTCATATTTGTCGTCTCTTAACTTTCTTGAAAAAGTGGTTGATTGTCAAGAATAAAGTAATTAGAGGTTAATTGATGTCTGCCAGAATATGGATTCATTGGTTGATTTCATATTTTAAGTTTGCTAGAATATGGAAATTTAATAAAGGATCGTGTTTAATGCATCTTTTGGGTGAATTAGTTAAGACATAATATGTTATTCTAATTTGTCTAGAAGATAGTAATTTCATGGATTGAAAAAGAAGTGAATCTATCTTAATCCTTCATGATACCAAAAGAATAATGAGTTACGACAATGATTTTGTACTTTAAGGTCATGTATGTCAAAATAATGGTTTAAGTTACATAATTTTCCATCCTTGACATGTATATATTCTTTTATTTTCTTTTATTTTCCTTTTTATTTCGTTTTAACTTTATTGAGTCGGTTAAATAATGAAAGAAAATAGATTAATGCATACTTGTTTCTTGAGGATCGACACTCTTTTGAATCCTATGCTATGTTAATGATGAGTAGGCTTGCTCATATGTGTAATTTGGGGTTAACGTTTTAATTTAAACTTGATTGCGAATGTGCTTAGTTTTTATATGATTTTTATTCCCAAATAATTACACATCATGTTTCTGTCAATATCTCCTGATCATCATTGTCAAATTTAATCTCATTTTCTTCAAAAGCTTTTTCGAGTGATTCTATTTCTGAAAATAATTCCTTCACAATCACTACATTAAACACAATATTGCTTGTTTGACCAAAATCATCTCTTTTATTAGAACTAAATTTAATAGAATAATCCTATACATCATCATTACCATCACTCAAGGCGCCATTGTAAGACTTGTTTTGTAGCTTTTTCTTCAGATTTCCACAATCAATTCAGATATAACCCCACCACATTTATGACATTTTAGTTTTTTTGGGGCTTTCATTTTTTTGTGGATTTTTGCTCCATGTTGGTCTTTTGTTAAACTTCAGATGTTCTATTTTTAAATGGTCCGCTAAAGGGTTTTTTCTTTTGCTTAATTTTGTTGAACCTTCCTGTCTAAAAACTAATTTTACCATCAGAATTTTTGTTTTTATCGGACTCTTCTTTAGCTGTTAGTGTAATGCCTTTCTCTTTAGATTTTAATTGCAATTGAATATTCATCTCATAAGTTTGCAATGAACCTATTAGTTCATCTAAACACATTATTGAAACATCTCTACATTCTTTAATAACAGCAACTTTTGCTTGAAATTTTAGTGGTAGAAATCTCAATGTTTTTCAAATCTACCTTTCATCTGAATATTTTTATCTAAGATGAAAAGTTTGATTCACAATGTCTCTTAGTTCGTTACCAAATACGAAAATTTTCTCATCTTCATCTATCTTTAGTGCTTCTAACTGAGTTGTCAACGTATGCCATGTTAACATCTAAATAGTACTTGTTCTCTCAAATACTATCTGTAATTTATCCTATGCATCTTTAGCAACGCGATAAGTTGAGATTAACTTGAATTCCTCTTGTCCAACAATAGAAAAAATTATGTTTAATGCCTTAATATTAACATTATTAAGATGATATTATTCTTCCATCTATTCTTCAATTGGTTTCAATTCTATTTTACTATAACTAGTGCTTACCTTCATTGGAGGTTTCTATCCTTTTTTAACAGCTTTCTAGGTAGTAGCATCAAGAGTTCTGATAAAGATGCCTATCCTGATTTTCTAATAAGTATAGTCTGTAGTTTTCAGTAATAACAATCGAGCCAAAGGCTCCTTGTTCTACTAGTCCAGGCATATTTCTCTAGACCAACTTCCATAATCTCATCAGTTACGTTAATAGCAATTCCAATATGATGAACTGCTTTGATACTAGTTGTGAGATTCGGTTTGTCAATTTCTTGTGATTTTGTTAAACTTTCCTGTTATAGTTACGCTAGTTTGACACACATTAAAATAAGAAGTTTAACAAACACAACAAATTGGTAAATATAGTTCAGCTATCAACATGCCTACATCTGCGGGTCTACAACCAATAAAACGATTCACTAAACTTTAATAAAAATTACAATGACAACACTTATCTCGAATCACCAAGTATTCCCTAGTGGACTCTAACATAACATAATACAATGCTCTTTATGTCAAACTTACAAAAGACCACCATTGAACTCAACTATCATGACTGATCTCCTATCAATCATCATTGTAGCAGCTCGCGGGTCCTCATTTGACTCCACATACCTTTCCGCCAAAAAAGCCAATGCATAGAAAGAAAGTTTGATCTAAACTTTATATAGAAGATAAGGAATGTAAAAGCAATCAAACTTAAATCATTGATGCAAACTTTAACAGTGAGAAACATAAACTCTCATTAATGGTGTTTGCATCAGAACCTTTCAAACTATAAGCATGAATCTCACACTATATCTTTTACTCGACTTTTTGAAAGAATGCTCTCTAGAATCTATCTCACTAATTCTTGCTTTAGAGTCACCTTTTTATACTTGCAACAGAGGTGTTGCATTCTTGTTAAATTAGAAGAGTACTAAAATATTTCTTCTTCATATTTCTAAAATATTACAATCCCACAAATACTCAAATTCATCTTTCTTCGCGGTAATATCTACATTAGATTTGCTTCTAAGACCTTCTCCAGATTTACCATAGTTTCCTAGTTACTTTAATTTATAATTGCACCAAACTTTTGCCAAAATTGAAGTTTCCTAAAGTGACTTCAGAACCGTCTTCAATCTATTAAAAAGCGCTACAGAAGATACTCGACACTAATAACTTTAACAGTATTAAACCTAATAGTGACACCTTAAAGTACTTCCACCCCTACTATTGGATGATATTGTTGTTGGAAGGTTAACGATTTTGCCTACCATTAGGCATAGACATTACTCTGAGACTGGGGGTTTATCCACAGTTAGTATTAGATTGGTTCTGCTAGATGAGTTGCCTATTTTTTTTAAAGAATTTTTCTTCTTTGCATGTTCCTTCTCTTCCTACAATAATAGTAAATTATCATCCTCGAAGTAGTACTTTGAAAGGTGCTAAATGTACCTATTTTTTGGAGGGTCATTTGTACTATATTTATTATTTTATGCATAAATGACTACTAATTCCCTCTATTTTATTATCTTTTGTGTATAATTGATGAGATGAAGAAACATGAGAAAAGATGGTGAAAATTGTTAAAAAGGCATAAAAAGAGCAAAACAAAAGGCCACAAATGTTGCTTGGTGCAAGGATAGAGTTGAGGCTAATTTTTGTGGGAAAAGGACCAAAACGGAGCATTTTCAGAACCTGAACAGAAATAAATTGGCCCTGGCTCAAATGTTGAGTTGGTGCCAGCTCTAATCTATCTAACCTTAGAAATACAGAGTATAGCTAGTGCCGGTTCATCCCTATGAGCTAGGGTCGGGTGATTTACGAATTTGACACAAAAAGGACTTTTTGAGCGATTTTGGCAACCGAAATTCCTATATAGACAAGGAAACATTGAACCCTTATTTAGATAGTCTTGGGGGATTGAAAAATCCTTAGAGAACTAATAAAGAGAAGTCAAAAACATCAAAAGGAGGAAGATCAAAGGCAATCTTAGAGAATAAGAAGAGATTTATCAAGAAGATTACAAAGGAGAAGTGGATTACACTTGTCTATGAGTTTTCCGTCTACCTTTCTTTGAAATTCTATTTTGTTAAAGTTGGATTTATATGTTTTGCTTATAGTTGAGGGTATTTTTACTCTAAGATTTTGTGTTAAATTATTTCTAAACTTTTTGAATTCTAATTCTAAATATTTGATTACTTGATTTTATGAGTTGAATTAATTAACACGAGACTAGTTAATTCACTATCTTGTTCTCTCTTAACTGGATTGAAAAAGAAGGTTAAGGGAAAGACTTTGTAATCAAAGAGAGAATAATATCACCTAGAATATATGGGTATTATTTCTTCCATTAAAAAGACTGTAGTGTTGCCTAGAATATAAGAACATTAATTGTTTAATTGAGTTGTTCTTAATGCTTCTTAGTTTTAATTAGAGAGATAGAATATACCCTTTGATTAATCTAATAATAGAATTTCATAACTTGCAAAAACGAGTGAAATTTCCTTTTGAAACTCATATTGCTATTTAGGATTGGAAATTAATTGGTTGAAAGATATTTTCTTTACTTATCCAAGAATTGAGATATTTCTTCATTGCATATCTTTTCACCTTATTCTCACTTGTTGATTATCCTTGTGACTTTTCTTGTGTGACTTGATTTTCTCTAGTATAGGTAGTTTACTTACATTTATTTATTTTATTGGCTAACTAATAAAGATTTGGATAAAATAAGGTGGGAGCCTAAGTTTCTATAGATTAGATACTTACTATTCACTATAGTATATAATGGGTATACTTGCCGTATGTGTGGTTTTAGTGGTTAGCATTTTAATTAAAACTTGATTGATTATGACCTCTTGTTGATAGTATTTCCAACACTAAAAAACGCGTATCATACTCAATGGTGCCATTTGTGCTTACATCCTTTGATTCTTCCTTTGCTGTCCAATTGGCCTCTCTTTGAAAAGAAGTTTGGTTGTAATTGAAGCCTTATTAATTAAGCTTTTCTTATCTCTATTCTTGGTCCATATAGCAGTATCCATAGTGATAAAACATGTGGTTGAGAGGGAAAATACCAGTGTCCCCCTTAGTTTTGTAAGGTCCTTGAATATCTTTTTCATTTTGTCGATGGCTTGGCCCACAATCGCATGTCTAGGTACGTCTCCAGGAACAACACAATTGTTCGTATTAAGTTGACGTCGAGACGGCATCTTTTTGTCACAATGGTCAATACCCTCATTATGAGCATAGGCGAGAAATGCTTATGTATATAATATAATAGGAAAATCAAATGACATAGTATAAAGAGAAAACAACATTTATTATATAAAGTATTTATTGGCTAGCTTAAATAGAAAATAAGAAATTTTTCAAAAACCACCATTTCATAGGATAGCATCTATTGCATATTTGAACATATAACTTGTAAAAGTAATAGATACCATGTTTGATATTTTATTTAAAAAAACACATTTTATGGGGAAATATGGATGATTATGCATCTAGATATCAAATATTTATGTAGTCAAGTCGGATGAAAACTCGTAGTAATATTCTATACATGTTTACCTTCATTCTAAGCTATTGAAGTTATCAAATACTAAAGAAGTAAAAGAAGTTCTTAAAATAGTTGGTATATAAAGGATGAATAAAAAGGGAAACACTTCCACAAAAGAAGAGATATTTTATGGATATTCTTGTTTCATAAAACAATGTCTTTGAATATATAGCAATTATAAAACAATCAACTAGTGCTAAATTTATAGAATACATCAAAGAAAGCAAAAGGGTCCCAGGGGTTCTAGTTCCTAACATTGTTAGTTTCTAATCTTTATTTGAATCCTCATTGTTGGGTTCATATAACCAACCCCTAATGTTCTTAGGAAAACCTATCACTAATCCACCTAGAAAGCCAAAATTACTACCCTTATTTGCAAACCCCCTGGGACTCTCCCAAACTTTCCCTTTCTCTTTCAACTTCACATTTTTAGCTATATCTTAGAATTCCTCTATGGAAAATGCTAGTTCAATTTTCAACTTAAATATCTCATTCCCAAGCTTAGATATCTCACAATTAGACTCCCAGAGTCCTCACTAACTATGGTAGGGATAAACTCCTCTATTGGTGGGGTTGGGGAAGTTTTAGCTATATCCTTCTCATCCTCGCTATTAGAAACAGCTATCTCTTCATCATCTTTGCTATCAAGGCAACTATGTCCTCCACATCCTCGCTAACAGAGGTAACTACCTCCTCCTCTTTCTCACTATTAGAGACTAAGTCAATCACAGGGATAGGGGATTCTATGTCTTGCACTCCACTATCACTATCCTCCGGCTTAGACAATTCTGGCTCAGAAACTTCAACTTCCTTTCCCTCACTTCCTTTATATTCAAGTAGGATAAGGTTAGGTGCCTGAATCCCTACCTCTTCATCTCTACTCTCTATTTGAAACCAGTTTGACTCAGATTCTAGCTCTAAGTTAGAAAAGGGTGGGTCTGCTGAATGGGCAAGGGCAGGTGGGTTTTCACATCCCAAATGCCAATGTCTTCTGATAAGTAAACCTTCAAACTATTATATACACAAAACACACAGATCAATACCAGATCATAATACTTAAGGTGTACAGATGGAAAAATGAATGTATTAGCCTAAATTAGGCTTTGATACCACTTATAATACCTCACTACCTACGTACCCTAAATAGGTAGAGTTGTCGCCCCTATTTAAAGAACCAAGGAATCTTTATAATAAGGTAGAAGGGTAAACTCAAAGGAATAAAAGATGACTAAATCTTATTACAATCCAAAATACTAATACGAGCCTAAAAAATACATCCCAAAAAATATAATTTGAAAGTAAATACAAAGAAAATGAAAAAAATAAGCTTCAATTTCTAATGACATTCAATCTCCAAATCCGGCATCTCCTGAAAACATGTTACAAAAAGTGTGAGAATTACTTCCCAATAAGTCCTATATGTACAAATGTACATTCAAAATGATTTCATGTGTACACATTTGAAACATTTATATAAAGTGAATTGCAAGTCATATCACAATCCTTTTAAAGATAATGAGTGGTGTATTATATACTTCTGCAAGATAAATAATTGAACAATTTGAGGAATCAACCGCTCTCAAATTAATTGGTGGACTATGGAACCCTATATCATAGCCCTTGCCATGATACCCTATATTAAGATAAAACATTATGAAACCCTACATTACATCGTAATGGGTAATTAGCCTACTAGGTAGGATGCTGCTCCATCTCCTACCTAAACATACTAGTTTTCCAACTTCAGGTAACAGTCCACTAAGATTGAGTCGCTAGCTCTGACTGGCCTTACTTACTAGGACTGACGCCCTATCTAATCAAAGCTTATCTCTCAGAGGCGGCAGCCAGCTGAGAGACTCACCCTATGATGCATAAATTTTGGATGTGTAAAAATCATCAAATTTAAATTCATTCCTTAGTCGAGTTTTAATTAAAACATTAACCCCGAAATACATATACAAGCAAGTGTACTTATCACAAGCATAGTATAGGAAATTAAAAAGTATTAATCCTCAAAGGAACAAGTACACACTAGTCACTTTTCATTCATTATTTAATCGATCCAAATAAAGTGATAAAATAATAAAAAAAATAAAGAAAAATATATACAACTCAGGGATGTGAAAATATGCAATTTAGACAAAGACTTTTGAACACATGACAATGAATCACTTAGCACTTATCACAATCAATTATTATCTTGGTCTCATGAATGACCTAATATAGACCCACTTCGTTTGCAATCCATGGAATCACTATCTTCTAGTTAAATTAGTGAACATATATTGTTTTAAGCAACTTATCCAAAAGATACATTCAAATCAATTCTCAAATAAACCCCTATATTCTAGGTAATTTAAAATATGAAATTAGCCAATGAATCCATATTCTAGCAATCATCAACTAACCTTTGATTACCAATGTTCTAGATAATTAATCCCCTTTTCAAGCAAGTTAAAAAATAACAAATATGAAATTAATTAATTAAAATTATTATCAACCCATTTTTCAAGCAAGTTAATAATAAAAATCAACCAATCAACTTCATAATAAAATAAGTTATCAAATACCAAGGAAAATAATTAATTAATCAAAGAATTAAATTAACTCAAAATCATAAATTCAAAAATAATATCTAAATACAATTAAAGAATTAAACTCATTATTGTTCAAGAAAAGAAAACAAAGGAAAGAGATAAATACTCATAGACAAGCTTTTTAATTTCCAATGAAAATTCTTCTCAAAACAGTACTCCATTAATTATTTCTCTAGAGAAAATATTAATGGTGCACTCTAAAATATTTCTAAGTCTCCATATTGAGCAAACCCCTGTTTCCTACGCAAATAGCCCTCATTTATAGGTTTACAAGTTTCCAAAAAATCTAAAAGAAAGAAGAAGTAATTTCCTAATAGCATTTTAAATAAAAATTAAAGAAGTCCACCAACTTAAACTGTGAAAGAATTCTCCATTGTTGTTTTACACTAAAGATCTTAACATTTGTTGAACTGAAACCGAGCCGCAAAGTCCAGCAATAATTGAATTTTCCTTTTCTTGAAATAAGCTTCACTCGAGCCGTTCCTTCTCTATCGAGCCGAGCTTCTCCTTGTGTTGTCTTATAGCTTAGTTGAGAATTTTGTCCGAGCCAAAATTACTGAAGCTTTTTTTCCTTCAACGAGCTGCTGAACCACTTGAGCCAGTCTTCCTTTCTTCTTCTTGTGCACTACTAAGCGGAGCTACTGAGATCTCCTTCTTGTGTTGCATCCTCCCCAAGATGCAACACATCCTCCTCATGATATGCTTTTGTCTTCTTCCATTTTGTTTATTTCTTTGCTGGCTTTATTTCTTTGTTCAACATCCAGGACCTACCGAATTATTTCTTTTTATTGTCTTTCTTGAGCCGACCAAGCCGCAACTTCCTTCTTGTTGTTGTTTCTTTTTTTTTTTTTAATTTCCAATTTAGCTTCCTCTGATTCATCTATTTTTTTCTCCTTTCCTTTGTTCCTCCAGTCTAGGACCTGTGCCAGGTCCATCTTCTTGCCTTGGTGTAGGGTCTGCCCTCGAAAATTACTCAATTAGCTCTAAATTTCACCTATTTTTGCATAAAATCTCAGAAAAGTATTTTTATAAGTAAAATATCAAATAGGAAGGAATATGACTAGTTGTTGCATTAAAAGTGTCTCAAATTAGCCTTAAATAACTAGAAAAATAATGATGATGTTAGCCCTTGTCAATTCCGCCATACTTGAATCTTTACTTGTCCTTAAGTAAATACTTAAACAAAGCATTCAAAATAATTTATTTCTTCTCAAGTTCATCCATGATGAAGCCATAATTTTTTCCAACATTAGATAAAAAAGCGCCATTCATTCAACTCTTTAAAAGCTTTTGACTCATGTATTAAATTAAATATATCAAGACTCTCAAAATTAAGTTAAACAAGTTTATATTTTAGTCTAAAAAAAATTATTTCACCCTTCAAGCCAAGATATAAATACCAAAAATGATACAAGTCAAGTTGTTTAACCACTTCAAAACTCATAGAATCAAATTTGCATAACTATAAGTAGTGAAATAAGGAGACGCTCATATTTTTTTTCGGTCAATTTTTTTTTCAGTCATTCGTGATTATTTTTTTCTTTAGCCTCAAGTGCATGAACATTACCTTCACACACCGTATTAGCACCTACATTTTTTTTCTTTGCTTTTCGGGAATTAGCTCAAGAATGTGTGATGCTTCTTGTTTCTTCTCTTCCACTAACCGTATTGACCCCTTTAACCAATTTCCTAATGAGATAAACATTTTCTTTCCAAATAAAATAAACATTTTCCATTCTTTTTTTAAATAAAAGAACAATGCACTCTCTTTCTTTTTTTTTTTTTTTTCAATTCTCGCCATCCTTATTCACAACTCCAAGTTAAACAAATTTAGAAAACTATGAATCAAGAAGTAATCAACGACTCTTCCCATATTTTATTACATCATCCACATCCAAACAAGAAAATTAGAATAAAATTCAAATCTTAAAGCATAACCAAGACTAACTTAAATTTTCAAGACTCAACATACTCAACTTAATACACCATTTGACTCAACAAAATCTAACCAATTTGAATGACAAAATAAAATACAAAGTGAAAAAAAAAATTATAACCTTATCATAGGCCAAACAATTTCATAGAAATTTTAAAAAATTTTCAAAAATACCCTCGGCAGTCTATTGAATCTAAAAAAAAATTCATTGAGAAAATATGAAATCTCTCCTCCCACACTTAAACTGGGCATTGTCCTCAAGGGCCTAAAATAGCACAATAAAGCATTACCAAGGGACCAAAAATGTAACGAGGGAAAAGAAAATAATACTCCCCAAGGCAGATTAGCTCCAAGAAAAGAGAAGTTCATCCTTCAAGAAGTTGGAAGAATTATTGCTAGTGAAATAAGCCTACAATAAGAAAAACAAACACACAAGTAAAAGCCTAAAAAGGAATTGAAAGAAAACAAGATAAAAGCTCAATAAAAATCAAAGGAAAAGAAAAGAGATAGTCAAAGACTTTTTTAAGACCCCCTTGAAGTAGAGCCTCCAAACGAGCCTCCAAATTATCCAAATAACTACCAAATGGACCACCATAACTTCCAAATAGATCACGAGGTCTTCCTTGTCTCTCCCAAGATTGTCTCCAATAATCCCCTTGAATGTTTTGATTGAGCCTTAGATTGTGCAAAATATCCTCGTGGAGTTGTTGTGTATGTTCAATCCCATCAAACCTTTGATCATACCACACCCTCATATCAGCTATGTCAACCCTCAGTCCAGCCATTTCGTCCCTCAAATGCTCTAGAGATGTATGAATGTTGGCTAGAACGTTGCTGCTGACACTGGATGGTCGCCCAGAATACCTTTGTAGTAGGGAAGGTTACTCTTCTAGCTCAACTAGAAGATCAAGAATGTTATGTTGGGGAGCCTCTCTTGGCTTTAACCATGTAGATGTCGCATCATGAAACTTATAACCACAACGAGTCATGACTTTTTCAGTGACTATATTACGCAAGGTTATAGGTTCCACAAGTTTGTTCTCCATAGAAATATCAAAAGCATGCAAAACCTGTGAAATCACCAAAGGAAGAACAAATGCTTTCGTGGTAAGGCTAAAAGCCGCCACTTCTCACATAGAAAGTAACAAAGGGGCAATGGGAATTGGTTCTCCACGAAGCATTTTAGAAAGCATATAAATATCAATAAGTCAAACTTCATGCAAATTACTCAATCAAGGGTAAACATTGAAATACAATATATACAAAATAATCCTCCATTGAGGAGCAAGATTATTACTAGAGAGAAAGGAAGAACCATGTGTAGAAGTTTTTGGTTCCGAACCTAGCTGTCGAAAAGCAACATTAAAGTTCCAAGTTGGTTCAAAAGAGATCATTTTATTGTGGTGGTCAATTTCTATCCAAGGGCTACCATCATCCACTCCTGAAATGACAGCTAGTTGAACCCTAGTCAAAATGATGGAGATGCCTTTTATAGATGTTTTGATTTGTTGCAAATGTCCTTGCCTTTTTTTTTTTTTTTCATTTTGGCATAAAATTTCTTTAGTAATGCAGGACAAAAATCACCTCTCAAACCTAAAATAGGACCCCAACTAATCATTCCAAACATTTCAATTATATTCAAAGATCAATCAGGGGAAGGCTTGATTATTTTTTCAACAATGATCCTATTTGAGGCCCTAGCATCATACCATTCCTCACTTTTTTTATCATTAAAATTCTTTGGATGAAAAGAAGGCAGCTCTGAAGAAAGGTCAAAAGTTAAGGATGGTTTAGTGCATTTGTAAGGTTTGAAAAGTTGTTTTATTTTAGGCACTGCGACTCAACCAAACACACTTTGCAAATGGTTCTCTTTTCAATGAATTTTTTTTTCAAACTTTTGATGCTTAAGAAAAACAAGGAGAATATCCAACGTAGATATCAAAAGCACAATGTCAACCAACTTTACTTCACATAACAAAATATCACAAGGAAGTTCAATTTTCCAAGATTTCCATATTTGCAAAAATTTCTTAAAAATACATAGATAACTTTTAGAAGCAATCACAAGACTCACAATCCATTTTATGTATTTTTATACCACCAAATAAACTCAACAAAGAGATGTCCATGTCCAGTAAATTTTTCCTCAAAAATAATAGGCCAAATGCCAAGAGATTCAAGAAGATAAAATCTAACTTAATAGGAAGAGAGTTTTGCACCAATGTATTCCCCAACGTGTGAGCTTTAAAACTTTGAATTCTTGGGGGATAATTCATAGAAGAATGAGAGTAGTGTGAAGAAGAAAGAAAGAAGAAGAAGGGAAATAGTGAAGAACATAGAAACGAAAGTAGTCTTCTGGAGGAATAAGGGAAAGAAAATCAAGGAAGAAAGAGAGATGGACAAAACAAGATAACAGAAGAAAGAAACAAATGAAATAAAACATAAAGATAAGAATTGGGGGGGGGGGGGTTGGTGCTTCACATGAACAAAACAAGAGAAAAAATAAGAAAAGAAAAAGAAAAAGGGAAAAAGAAGAAAAGGACAAAATAGGAAGAATCTGGGAAGAAGAGTAAGGAAACAAACGAAAAAGGAAAAAACTAAAAGAAAAGAAAATTGATTATTGTTTTGTGTGTTGTTTTTTTTTTCTTTGTTTCCTCTTTTTTAATGAAAATAAATAAAACTATCCTAGTTGAATGCATGAACACAGTACTTTTAAAACAAGAATGCATAAATTAAAAACTTAGACAACAACAACAACAACAATAAATAAATAAATACATAAAATAAAAATAAATTAGTTCAGGCATAATATTGTGTTGGTGTAACATAAGCAAAAAGTCCAAACTTGAAAATAAAAAGAGTTAGTATTGACTCAAAATTACTGATACAAAAATCATCAAAATAAAAACATCAAATAGTCGAATATAATTAATACACTTATTTCATATTAACATGGGGTTAATAAAATTAAATAGCTAAATATGCAATATATACACACATACAAGAACAAGTTAGTAATTATTAACATGTATCTATCTACTTACATATTTACAACATATAGTGAAATTAAAGTACAATTGTACAAAAAACAAAATATGGCACCTATTCATACAAGGAACGTATATACATATTCACATATTCCCATATAGACATATAAATATATAAACATGGTTAAATCAATAAAATCCAAGCTTTTATGATATTGTTCCCCAGCAATGGCGCCAAAAACTTAATGCGTAAATTTTAAGGATATAAAAATCATTAAATTTAAATCCATCCCTTGAGTTTTAATTAAAACATTAATTCCAAAATACACATACGAGCAAGTATACTCATCGCAAGCATAATATAAGGAATTAATGAGTATCGATCCTCAAGTACACACTAGTCACTTTTCATTTATTGTGTAACCGACCCAAATAAAGTGATAAAATAATTTTAAAAAATAAAGAAAAATATATACAATTCAAGGATGTGAAAAATATACAATTTAGACAAAGGCTTTTGAATACATGACAATGAATCACTTAGCACTTATCATAAAAAATTATTATCTTGGTCTCATAAAGAATTTAATATAGATCCACTTTATTTACAATCCATGTAATCACTATTTTCTAGTTAAATTAGTAACCATATTATGTCTCAACCAACTTATTCAAAAAATGCATTAAAATCAATCCTCATATAAACCTAATATTCTAGGTGATTTAAAATATGAAATTAGTCAATGAATCCATATTTTAGCAATCATCAACCAACCTTTTATTACTAATGTTCTAGACAATTAACCCCCTTTTCAAGCAAGTTAAAAGATAATAAATATGAAATTAATTAATTAAAATTATTATCAACCCAATTTTCAAGCAAGTTAATAGCAAAAATCAATCAATCAACTTCGTAATAAAACAAGTAATCAAATACCAAGGAAAATAATTAATTAATCAAAGAACTAAATTAACTTAAAATCATAAATTGTAAAATAATATCTAAATACAATTAAAGAATTAAATTCATCACTGTTCAAGAAAAAGAAAACAAAAGAAAGAGATAAATACTCACAGACAAGCCTTTCAATTTTCAATGGAAATTCTTCTCAAAACAATGCTCCTTGAATTATTTCTCTAGAGAAAATATTAATGGTGCACTCTAAAATATTTCAATGTCTCCACATTGAGCACACCCTTTTTTCCTATGTAAATAGCCTTTATTTATAGGCTAACAAGTTTCTTAAAAATCCAAAAGAAAGAAGAAGTAATTTCGTAATAGCATTCTAAATAAAAATTAAAGAAGTCTACCGACTTAAATTGTGAAAGAATTGGCCACTCCGTTGTTGCTTTGCACTGAAAATCCTAATATTTGTTGAACTAGAACCGATCCACAAAGTCCAACAATAATCGACTTTTCCTTTTCTTGAAATCGGCTTCCCCTAGCCGATGACAACCGAGCCACCAAGTTGTTCCTTCTCTACTGAGCCGAGATTCTCCTTATGTTGTCTTCTTGCTAAGCCAAGAATTTTGTCCAAGTTGAAATTATTGAAGTTGCTTTTCCTTCAACGAGCTGCTGATGCATAAATTTTGGGTGCATAAAAATCATCAAATTTAAATTCATTTCTTAGTCAAGTTTTAATTAAAACATTTATTCCAAAATACACATACGAGCAAGTATACTCATCGCAAGCGTAGTATAGGAAATTAGAGTATCGATCCTTAAAAGACAAGTACACACTAATCACTTTTCATTTATTATTTAACCGACCCAAATAAAGTGAGAAGAAGAAAAAAATAAAGAAATATATACAACTCAAGGATGTAGGAATATGCAATTTAGACAATTATGCTAGGAAACATGATAATGAACCAACTAGCACTTCTCTCAATTAATTATCATCTTGGTATCATGAAGGAATATAAAATAAAATTCAATTGTTTTCCAAGTCATGAATCTACTTAGATAGATTCCACTTCTTTTCCAATCCATGAAATCACTATCTTTTTATTAAATTAGCAGATTTGTCAATCAAACCAACATAACCAAAACATGCATTAAGCTCAATTCCTTATAAACATGAAATTAGCCAATGACCCTTTGCTCAAGGTAAAATCAACTAATCTTTGATTACTTTAGTCCTTTAATCCTAAGTTCATTTCCCAAGTCCATTCAGTTTTGACGAATACAAAATCAATGCAATAAACTCCTAACATTGTTTCCCAAGTCAATTAGAAGAACTCACATTAATTACCAATGATAACAAGTAATCAACTACAAAAGATGATAAAGAATTGATCAAATAACTAAATTAACACAAAACCATGAATTCCAAAATAATATCAAATTACAAATAAAATATTGAATACATCATTGTTTGAGGAAAAGAAGACAAAGATAAAAGAAAGCACTTATAGATAAGCGTCTTTCTTCTTCCTTGAAGACTCTCTTGAACAACCCTCATTGATTTGGTGAGTTCCTCATTCAATAAGTGTTTGGAATTTTTGCTCTTTGATTCACCTCTAATCTCTTGTGTTTTCTCTTGCTTTTATAGGTATCTTTGTTTCTAAATTAGTTACTTGAGAAGTATTGGCCGAGTAAGATTCAAAAAATACCAAAATCTTTAAAAAATTTCTAAATTCGTGCATTGAATTTTGGCATTCCAAAACAGGCCTAGCGTCGGGTCCAATCGACCCATTTGGCGCTAGGTACAATCTATTTCTCCTTTGAATTTTGCTCTATTTTCCTCTGGCCATCTAGAATGGACCTAGCACCTAGTCCACTTGCCAGACCTAGCACTAGGTGTATTTTGGAAAATCTCCAGTTTTACTTGAATTTTACTCAAATCTACACAAATTCGTCAAAACACTTTCTACAAGTAAAATGTCAATATAGGAAGGAATATGCTTAATTATCATAACAAAATTATCTCAAAACAACCTCATATAAGTGGGAAAATAATAGTGATTTTAGCCCCTATTACATACCCCACACTTGAATTTTTGCTTACCCTCAAGGAAAACACTTTAACCAAAAAAATCATCAAGAAAACACAAGTTTTTTTTTTCTTCAAAAATTTTGAATCATAACATGGATTATAACTTTTCTTCAAACTTTAGATAAACTTTTGTCATTCATACCCTTTGAAACCAATACAAGCTTTGAAACATTTGACAAGATATCACAAAACTCTCGAAGTCAAATTAATCAAGTTCATACCTTAGTCTAAGAGAATTATTTCACCCTTCCAACAAAAATATAGATAATATGAGTCATACAAGTCAAGGCGTCTACCAACTTGATAGGGCCTAAATTAGTCATATTTTTTCCTAGTTATTTGAGGCTATTTTGTGATACATTTTGTTCAATAACTAGTCATATTCCTTCATATTTGAAATTTTACCCTTGAAAATGTATTTTATGCTTTATTTCAAATTTTAGGGGTAAAATAAGATAAAAACGTCGTAAAACAGAACAGAGGCAGTGTCGGCCATGACAGAGGAACCGGCACCGGTCACGTGCTGCTGGCATGCACTTTGAGGCAACCAAAATTCAGTGAAACGGAGAGAAATAGAACTGAACCGGCACCAACTAGGGAGCTGGAACCGACGCCGGCTACACTCTGGAAAGATTGGCGTGAAAATCAAGAAAAATCAGCGAACAGATAAAGAAACAGATCACAACCAGCGCGGGCTGTGAGGCTGTAGGCAACACCAGCTGTGCCCTGATGTTAAGGCAGTGCCTCGATTTTCATGCGCGAGTTTTTGTAATTTGCAGAGTTTTAGTATTTTCCTACTTCTAGTCGGCCAAGAACCCTAGAAGAACAATTTTAGGCACTGCTAAAGCCTATAAATAGAGGGAAAACACAAGGAAAAAGGGAGAATTCGTGGATCATAATAGAAAATCACTTAAATCAAAGGAGGAATTCTTTAATTCAATGAGGGTTGTGCAAGAATGTCTACAAAAGAAGAAGAAGGAGGCTTGTTTATGAGTGCTTTCTTTTACTTTGTTTTCTTTTTCTTGAAGAATGATGTATTAATTGTTTTATTGTAATTTGACATTGTTTTAGGTATTCATGATTTTTAGAGTTACTTTAATCTTTTGATTAATTGATTGTTATTCTTGGTATTTAATTACTTGTCCTCATTAGGGATTAATTGGTTGTTTCTTTCCATTAACTCGCTAAGACCAAAGGGGTTGATGGTAATTTCAATTTATTGATTTCATATTTGTTGACTATTAACTCACCGAGACCAATAGGGTTAATTGCTAAGAACTGGTAATTAAAAGTTAATTGATGTCTGCTGAGACCAAGGATTCATTGGTTAGCTTCATGTTTTAAGTTTGTCGAGACCAAAGAAATTTAAATAAGGATTGTGTTTAATGCGTCTTTTGGATGAATTAGTTGAGACGAGACTAAGTGATACCAATTTATCTAGAAGGTAGTGATTTCATGGATTGAAAAAGAAGTGAATCTATCTTAATCCTTCATGATGCCAAGAGAATAATTAGTTATGATAATAATTAGGTACTGTAATGTCATGTTTGTTAAAATAATGGTTTGAGTTACATAATTTTCCATCCTTGACATGCATATATTCTTTTATTTTATTTTATTTTTATTTTTATTTCTTTTTCACTTTGTTAAGTTGGTTAAACAATGAAAGAAAAGTAATTAATGCATACTTGTTCCTGGAGGATCGACACTCGTTTGAACCCTATGCCGTGTTAATGATAAGTACACATGCTCATATGTATAATTTGGAATTAACGTTTTAATTTAAACTTGATTGGGGATGTGCTTATTTTTATATGATTTTTATACGCAAATAAATACGCATCACAACTCAAGCATTATAAATCTAAAAATTGCACAACTCAAGTTATGAAATGCGAAAAGCACTCCAATCTTGTTCTCTCAAAATTTTTCAATGACTTAGGGAATTTATAGCCTCAGGTGCATGGAATTCTCCTCACACACCGTATTGGCCTCTTTTAGTTACCATCTTTTTTCAACATTTTTTCAACATATTTTTTTCTTTGCTCTTTCTTACCTTTTTGCTTTTAGGGTAGCCTCAAGAGAGTGCACCGAATAATACTTACTACTTCTCCCCATATTAACTCCATTTTCAGCAAAAAGTCTTCAAAGATTAAAAATAAAAGCATTTTTTTCCAACTCACATAACAATGATTTTGTTTTCACTCATTATTTTTTCAACCCACAAAATAATCTTTCCTCTCAAAGATCTTCTATCACTCACATTCCTCATCACAGCTCAAAGCTAAGCAAAATTTAAACTCATAATACAATAGTTAGCCAATAAACTTTTCTCACATTCATCATGTCCTCTATATTCAAAATAGATGAGTTAAATAATATTGAAATACTAATGCATAAGCAAGATTAATCAAAATTCTCAAGTCTTGACAATATCTTATTCAATAAACTAATTTCATAAAATAAATCCACCAAATGAATGACAAAACTCAAATCTAAGAAAGAAAAAGAATTATAACCTTGCTAAACAATAAAACCCACTCAAATTTTGAAAATTTTTAACAAAAATGATATAGAAAATATTTATTCAACATCATTTGCCCCCCACTCCCCCCCCCCCCTCTTAAACTGGACATTGTCCTCAGTAGCTAAAGATATAGCAATAAAAGTAAAGCCAAGAAGACCAAAATCAATAAAAAGGAAGAAGAAAGAGAAGAAAATACTTCCACACACTTAGCTGGATACCAAGAAAATAACAAGATAATTGATAAAAACTTGGACAAAGAATATCACCAAACTAATGTCCTCATTAGCCAAAAATAAATACAAGAAAGCATCTTCAAAGGAACCAAAAATAAAAAAGGAGGATAAAGTTAAGCAATACTCCTCCAGTGCAATAAAACATTAATAGATTTCAAAACTTGAGATAGAGTAGGGCTTGTCCAAGAGGATTTTATTCCAACCTATAAAACAAAATACAAAGAAAAGCATAACGAAAATAATAACAAACTAAAACATACCAAAATAAAAGAAAACAACCTAACAAGAAATACTAAAAATCCTAACAAAGCAAATAAAGACACGACTCACTCCCCTACACTTTAACTGGAAAATATTTGCCTTATTTGGTGGAGAAAAATAAAACACTTAACAAAACCAAATATACAAACTCTTTCCACTCATCATGCTTTCTCATCAAACATTTGGAAAAGAAAGAAAAGCTCAAAATAGAAGATATGCATAATGAAAGTAGAAAGAATGGAGGTTTTTGAAAAATGTCATGTTCATGAAAATAATTTTTCTCCGTAAAACAAAACACATAAACCTCATTCTCGAATATTCCTTTAGGTACACAAATACTATTTTCAACATATGAGTGCAAATGGTATCTAAAGAATGCTTCAAAATTGAAATCACCATTTAACCATTCAAAAGATTTGTCACAATAAAAATTCTTTTTAAAACTTAGCAATTAAGTTCTTAAAGATGGGACCAAGAAATCCTTACTTTTCAATGCATGATCTACAAAAACTAAGTTAGCTCTTTTGGATAGAATGAAGGGTAGAATTTGTCAACATCCTCCAAGGACTTCGTATGATGTAGCATTGAAAGATCTAACTCCTTGAGGCATATGAAGCTCAGCACATCATCATTTAGACCATTGTTCTCTAAGAAGTAAGAGGAATCTAAAAAATCAAATGACAAAGAGAAGTTAGAATTATTAGCGCATATAGTAGAATCGAATACCTCCCTTTCCACATTGGGCAATTGTTCTCCATATCCTTTCTCTTTTCCTTGGGGGTTCTCTTGTGCCAGTATATGGGCCTTTACGACATCTTCAACCAACTTAGCTAGTTGTGTTTTTTTATGGCTCATACATTGGGATGCTTCTTTGTGCCACTTAATGGATATGTTTGTGTTGGCAACAAATGATTTAATTGAAGCTTCAAGTGACTTTTCACTAAAAGAATCAATAGGAGCTTAGAAATTTGCCAAATTCTCATCATTGTAGCTCCTTTGACATTGTGTCCATGGCCACATATATCCCCATAGTTGATTGTTCATGATGGTGATTTTAACCTCGCACTCAAAGAAAAACAAAAATCATATCGAAAAGAAAAATAAAAACAAACAAAAATAATAGAAAAACATAGAAAAGGAAAAAAATAATAAAAATAAAATAAAAGAAAAATAAAGAAAAGAAAAACACACACATGAGATATATTCACAAACTACCTAAATATTAGTGGTATTTACAAGTAAAACATGAACTAAGCTTAGTTAATTAAGCTACACAATGTTACAAACAACAAGATATAACACTTATTTACACAAAGAACATATATACATATTTACATATAGACATATGGACATATAAACATGGTAAAATTAATAAAATCCGAGCTTTCATGATATTGTTCTCTGACAACGGCATAAAAAACTTAATGCGTAAATTTTGGGTTCATAAAAATAATCAAATTTAAATCCATCTCTTAGTCAAGTTTTAATTTAAATATTAATCCCGAAATACATATACAAGTAAGTATACTCATCGCAAGTATAGTATAGAGAATTAATGAGTATCAATCCTCAATGGAACAAGTACACACTAATCACTTTTCATTCATTGTTTAACCAACCAAAATAAAATGAGAAAATAAGAAAAAGAAAAATAAAGATATATATACAACTTAAGGATATAGGAATATGCAATTTAGACAATTATGCTAGAAAACATGATAATGAACCAACTAGTAATTCTCTCAATTAATTATCATTTTGGCATCATGAAAGAATATAAAGTAAAATCCAATCGTTTACCAAGTCATGAATCTACTTAGATAGATCTCACTTCTTTCCCAATCCATGGAATCACTATCTTTGATTAAATTAGCAAATTTTCCAATCCAACCAACATAACCAAACATACATTAAGCTCAATTCCTTATAAAAATGAAATTAGCTAATGACCATTTGCTCAATGTGAAATCAACTAATCTTTGATTACTTTAGTCCTTTAATCCTAACTTCGTTTCTCAAGTCCATTAAGTTTTGACAAATACAAAATCAATGTAATAAACTCCTAACATAGTTTCCAATTCAATTAGAAGAACTCGCTTCAATAACCAATGATAATAAGTAATCAAATACCAAAGATGATAAATAATTGATTAAATAACTAAATTAACACAAAACCATGAATTTCAAAATAATGTCAAATTACAAATAAAACATTGAATACATCATTGTTTGAGGAAAAGAAGACAACGATAAAAGAAAGCACTCATAGACAAATCTCTTTCATCTCCCTTGAAGACTTTCTTGAACAACCCTCATTGATTTGGTAAATTCCTCCTTCAATGAGTGTATGAAATTTTTGCTCTTGGATTCACCTCTAATCTCTTGTGTTTTTTCTTGCTTTTATAGGCCTATTTGATGCTAAATTCATTGCTTCAGAAGTATTGTCCGAATACGATTTGGAAAATACTAAAATCATTGGAAAATTTTTAAATTTGTGCACAGGATTTTAGCATTCCAAAACAGGCCTGGTGTCGGGTCCAATCGACCCACCTTGCACTAGGTGAAATCTATTTCTCATATGAATTTTGCTCTATTTTCCTCTTGCCATCCAGAATGGACCTGGCGACTGGTCCACTTGCCAGACCTAGGACCAGGTGTGTTCTGAAAAATCTCCAGTTTTGCTTGAATTTAATTCAATTTTGCAAAAATTCGTCAAAAACATATTCTACAAGAAAAATGTCAAATATGATGGAATATTCCTAGTTATCATAACAAAAGTATCTCAAAACAACTGCAAATAAGTAGGAAAATAATTGTGATTTTAGCCCTAATCAGCCGCTAAACCACCTGAGCCAGTCTTCCTTTCTTATCCTTGCACGCGGCTTAGCTAAGCTGCTGAGATCTCCTTCTTGTGTTGCATCCTCCCCAGGATGCAACACATCCTCCTCATGATATGTTCTTATCTTTTTCCATTTTCTTTGTTTCTTTGCTGGCTTTGTTTCTTTGTTCAACGTCCAGGACCCACCGAATTATTTCTTTTTCCCATTTTGTCTTTTGTTGAGCCGACCAAGCCGTGGCTTCCTTCTTCTTGTTGTTTCTTGTTTTTCAATTTTTAAATCAACTTCCTCTGCTTCATCTATTTTTCTGCTTTCCTCTGTTCCTCCAATCTAGGACCGGCACCAGGTCCATCTTCTTGGCTTGGTGTTGGGTTTGCACTAGAAAATTACTCAATTAGCTCCAAATTTCATCTATTTTTGCATAAAATCTCAGAAAAGCATTTTTATAAGTACAATATCAAATAGGAAGAAATATGACTAGTTATTATATTAAAAGTATCTCAAATTAGCCTCAAATAATTAGGGAAAAAAAATGATGATTTTAAACCTTATCACCCTAACTATCAAAGGCTAGTCCTGGCATCCTACCCTTTTTGAGTACTCAACGTATCAGCATTCTTCTCATGAATCAATCTCAAATAACCATTTTCAATGCCTTGGCTATGCACGAATAGTTTTGGAATAGTTTGCTTAAAACTATTTAGGAAAAAAAGAACAATGTTTTATTTGAAACCCTTATTTGATGAAAACCTTTTAGTAAGAAAACGAACAATGATTGCAACCCCAGTAATCATACTTTGACTTAGCATCAAATTATAATAATTTGCAAATTAGAGGATTTACATTTGAAAATCATGCAAAGACTTACTTAAATCATCTTACTCAAATATTGGGTCGTTCTTGACCTTGAATTTTACTCCCATATCTAGACATAAATTACAAAATTGCAATCAACCACCAATCTGCTTACAAACATAATAACATAAGCAAACTCTACGTCCTACTAACATGCGATCACTACAACCTTCTTAGTCAAAGATAACTTATATCACCCCTAAAATCTCATCAACTTATCTACATACCTATACAATAAAAATAAGCACATTTACCCCAATTTAATTCTCGTATCCATATCTAATCATTATTTGTCATGCTCTTATAACATAGAGTTAACTAATTCAGCAGTGATATCACCAATCAATATTTGCTTAGCATAGATTCCAAATCACACATAGATATACCCAGTTTGAACCATGATAAAAAGCATCCAATCTTGCCCTTAGATTTTATGTCTTTAACACAATACTGATTTCAAGGATTAACCTATCCTATCAAAGTATACCAATACAATAATAAAAATACATATGATAGATCCAATACAATCAATAGCCATAACTAACATGTACTATACCCATTTCTCTCAACATAATCTCAACATAACCCTTTTCCCCAATAATCATATACATATACTCACACAAAAACATATTAATCTCATGTCATAAAATCTTACGTTTAACTACTAGAAATAGGCAATTTGGATTACCTTTAGAAGACGTATAGATTGCTATTCTATGAAGATAAGAAATCCCTTAATATCCAAAGTGAATCGCAATCAAGAGAAGGTGCGATATTGGTCTAGAGAACCACAGGTTCAATGAGTTCACAAGAGAGAAAAGTAAATCAACTCTTTGTTTTGTCAAAGAAGAGAAAAGGAAAAGAAAGAGAATGATATAAATAAAAAGATAATATTACCATGGAGATTAATGATGGCAAGAGGAAGAGAGTGTTCTTGTGTCCAATAATCCTCGAGTTTGGCTTAGATGAGTGTCTGCAAACTGAGAAGAAATGTATGAGAGGAGTATTTTAGTTTTGGCTAGTTTGAGAGGGATAAGGCTGAGAGTTCTTGAGTGTGTGAGTGTTTTAGTGTTGAAGAAATGGTATAGCAAAGAAATTGGTTGATCAATTGCCAAAAGAGAACACCAATATATTAGGGATGGTATACTTCAGCCTTGTGCAATACGATGGGCCTGAATGCTTTTGGTGGGCACAGAGAGAGATTAGTTGAAATCCTCTTAGGACAAAATGAGAAATGCGAGCTATTTTGGTGATGCAAAATCTAGCATACTATATCAAGATAATATTGGAGTGAGTTTAGGAGTTTGAAATTTGAAGAAGATAGAGTTGTAACTCTCAAATTTTGAGGACTCTTTGAGACTCCTCTTTATCTCGACTTGCTGTGTATGTCTGTCTGAAAATGAGGAGGGAAAAGGAAGGCTTGTTAAACACAAATCTTATTTTGATAAAGATAAAAATAATTGATATCACTAATTTTTAAATGCCACTTATCTTATCTTTAAAGGATAATTATGATATGTATATCCATTGTTTAGACTAAAATTAGATTGTTAAAGAGTTTTTTTTAGCTTCATAACTCTAAGAAGTGGTTGATAAGAGATCCCCCTTTTTTGTAGTTAAATATACTACATAAAGATAAAACTAGCTGGATAAATTAATAGCTGGAAAATAATCTTAATCTTAAAGGATAATGGCGGCTAGGATAAGAATAAAATTAAAGGAATTCTACAAGATATTGTATTGAGGTTTATCTTAGAGAAAATTATGCTAATTTTTAATTTTCCTATAAAATAAAAGAAATAAATATAGGATAAATATAAATTCAACATAAAGACAAAATTAGATTTTTATAAGAAAATTTAAAAAATAAATCTTTTTAAATAGATATTATTGAGATAGAATCCATTTAATTTGAAGATATAATCTTAGCTTTATCCTTAATTTATCTAAAAGTCGAAAGATAGAATCCTAAGCTATCCAAACAAGGAGTGGTGGCTAGGACTCCTAACTTTAGCCAAGAAGGAGTGGACAAACAAAATTTATTAAAACAAATAAGCGTAAGTTAGGATCCGAACTCAGGACACCACATAATTATTCCCAAGCCATAACCACTAGGCTACAATAGCTCTTATGTCCAGATCTTCCTAACAAATCCACTCCACTTTCAAACACTATACTACCTATCTTATAATTAAAATCTACACACAAGATACAAAATCTAACTAAGCTAACTATAGCATTCCTATAAACACACCCTAAGCAAACAAACAAACACACACACACACACATACACACACACACACACACACACATATACATACATACATACATATATATATATATATATATATATACACAATAAAACAAACATATAAATGCATTTAAAATTCCTTATGCTCAAGAGAAATGCCATGCAGTGCATGTTTCCCCTGTAAGGTTATAGGTGGTTTTAGGTGGGGTATTATAGCCTATCTTTTTTGCCCTAAATGTGAAGAAAAAAGGAAAATAGACACTTATGTGAGTGTTATACTCAGTAAGTTCTATGTGTGCGTTATACTCAGTAAGTTCTATGTGTGCTAGTGTTTTCCATAGAAAACTAGCAACAAAAACATAACTACATTTTGTCACTAAGAACAATTCTACAACTCTTTTTTAAAACCCTTAGGAGGGGGGTGAATAAAGTTTTAGGCAAACTGAAATTTTAAGAAATTTGTTTTATTGATTATAAATGTTCTTCAAGTTTCTTGTACCGACTTCACAACAACAAAGAAAGCTATCCAAGAAAACTTTGAGAAATAACCAAATTCAGATTAAGGTAAGAAGCACAATGTAGATAATGCTATATGCAAAGAAATAAGACACAGAATGTATAGTGGTTCGATCTACCAAGATCTACATCTACTACCTTAAGCTCACACTTAAGGATTTTCAACCAAATTTTATTTACCCAACTTAATGGAATCAATATGTACCAAATACAATTTCCAAAACCTCTCAATCAACTAACAAATTAAGGCTTACTCCAGATGGGTTTTACACGACAACCTTAGTTTATGAAAGAGATTGAATATCAATGCAATAGTAAAGGCTCACTTCTATGAGCAGATGTGCACCAAGAAAAAAGCACTAACACTTTTACTTTTTAGACACAATTGGAATTCACTTTGAAGCACTTTGATAAAAGAGATTTTTGTTGTCTATAGAACAAGAGTGTTTCTTACAAGGATAGAGCAAAAATCTACTACCAAATCAAGTTTAGATGCCTTATATAGAGACATAAAATAAAGTATGAATGGCTATAAAATGGCTATAATTTTACTGACAAATTTACTTGCATTTTGGACTCATGTTTCAGATGACGATGCATCCAAAAAGTAAGTCCAAAATGGCACTTTTTCAAGCAAAAACGATTTGACACTGTTTACGAGATTTTAGACGAATCTTTTGGATGCAAAATCATTCAAACTACTCAATCCAAAATTCTGAGATTTAAAACTTTGAAATCTTTTTAATTGTGTGCTTCAAGCTAGAAATAAATTGAATCATAAGGTAAAGAGACATAGGAATTAACAAGTAATACCTTAATAACAATTCCTAATCTAAAGTTCTTCCACAAGGACTTCTTGGTATGCCATCTCTTAAGCATGGTCTTCTATTTGATTACCCATTCTTGAATTCTATTACTCAAGAATTGCTTAGTAATCTTATCTGTATGCCTTAGAAGAACTGAAGTCACACAAGTCCTATCACATATAAATATACAAGTTAGTCCACATCAATGTTTGTCATAAGTCAAAACGTAGGAGAATGCCCTTAAGGCTAACAATCTCCACCTTTTTGAGTGATGACAAAACTTGATGGAATTGTGATATAAAAACAATGATCTATACTGAATGAACATGTTAGACCAAGAGAAATAAGAATATTTCTTCATTGAAATACAATCTCTCATTATTGAATTCAAAGAGTGCTTATGAGATTAAGATAGAAAATTAAAATATATATACTTCACAAACATGTCTCAATGGTCCTATGGCCCAACCTATCTCCATATTCTCCTTTCATCAAACGATTATTCCATAAAGAAATATCTGATACAATAATTTTTATAAAGGAGAGATATAGCGAATAAGTCATGAGATGAGATACTCCTCCTTAATATTTGCATATTTGAATATATGTAAATTATGAGAGAAAAGTAGAGTCAATTTTATATGTCCAAAACGTACATCCAAAACTTGGTGAAAGTGAGTATGGAATCTTTTTGAATTTGAGTTTTGGATGACCAAAAGGTGTGTCCAAAACAGCATGAAGTTATTGAAGAAAACATTTTTTGACAAGATATTTGGATAAAAAAAAATATGAGTCCAAAATTCCCCCTGACATAATGCAGGAGATAATGGATTTTTCATAATTTTGATATGTTCTGGTTTTCCCAAAGAGTTTTGATTATTAAGGAAGCAATCCATTTGTCTGAATTTTTAGTAATGAATTTGTCATAGAATCATATCAATAACTTAAAAACCATCTTATCAATAACTATAGTCTCAAAGATACCTTTATTCCTGAAAAGAGTACTTTTGGATGATATTCAGGATACCAAACTGGTGTCCAATTTGGACATCAACAAACTGAGATCACAGATGATCAATATTCAAATCAAGCAGTTCATCAAAAACTTATCATGAATTTCATAGAAAGAATTACAGAGCCTTAGCTATATTCAGAGGCAATATGCTAGTGCAAAATATCAATTTTAGAGCACAAAGTTTCCCTCATGTAAGTTTACTACTCAAGGACTGTCAAGCAGTTATTCATTAATGCATTATTAATAATTAGCAATAAAGAGCATAGCACACTACCACATAGATGATCAAATAAACCAGTATAATAATCACATCATAGAATGGAGCCAATTGCAACGCTAAAAAATATAAGCAGAAATTTATCCCAAACATGAGCAAAAACGTATACCAAACATAAGCAGAGACTTATCCCAATATTGTCCAATCACAACAGGAAAGTATAAATCAATCCAATCCAATGATAATATCAGTCTATCAAAATTTATCGATAGGTCAGTCAGTTTTCTCCCCCTTTGTCATCAATTAAAAAGAAGAACAATAGAGATGAAGCAGAAGAAAAAGGATATACATAGATATTGAGCATTCATAATTTAACTAGATAGGCTTGTTCATAAGTAAAGACAGAAAATAAATTGTTCAACTAAAAAAAAGAAATTTAGATTTGTTTAAGATAGCAGAGAGAATTGAGGTCAGTCGAGTTAGAGGTCAGCGGGAGTGCATTCTACCAAACTGGTCATTCAGGAGATGTGAATTGTTTTAGTTTTTGACCCTGCACCTTTTCAGGAGTGTTGACCAGCAATCCTAGTTGATTTCCTCTTAACCATAACATGTTTCTATCTCTTCCTTGATGAGACACGGGGTTCAGAGGAGGCAGGGGTGCTACAGTTTTCTGAGACGGGGACTTTTCTTTGGCTTGTGCAGTAACAGTCACTTCCTCTGCAGTAAGCCATTCTTGTCCAGTTTCTTCCTTAATGACTGGTTCCTCTTCTATTGCTTTTACTGGAGCAGGTGTTGCAGGAGCAGACACGAGTTCATCAGTTTTTTCCTTTTTCTCTATTGCAGTTAGTCTATTTCCAAGATTTTGAAGTTCTGAACTTAGGCCATCTAATTTAACAGCTAGAGAATTTATAGCATCCAAAATGCTTTTAAATAGTCCCTTGTCCTAAACCTGTTCTTTTCCTTTAGTAGAGGATGCTTCTTGAGGATCTTTCTCACATTTTCTTTTGGCAACTTCCATTCATTTCCCATCCGCACATTTCCCATACACTCAAAGGACTCAAAGCTATAAATATTCATCTTTGATGGCGCGCAGAGGACTGAATTTAAATCAACATCAAAATATCTGAAGACTTTTGTTAACAGATTTCGAAATGGCAAGGCCTTGCTAAAGGTGTTTCTTGTTTGCAACATCAAACTGGCAGCTAAGAACCCAAAACTAATTTGCCTTCCCTCAGTTAAGGCTAATGTAATTACCATGTGCAAAATATTAATGAAGGTTTTATGACCAAAACTTGGCACCACCATGGTAGAGACCATATGGTGTAAGATCCTCCCTTCTCCATTTAGCCATTTGGTGTTTCTGTTATTGGAATTCTCAAAACTCCTCATTCCTGCAAACATTTCTTCAAATTTCTTTAACTTAAACAAGTCAGTTCCCTTCGAAAATTTATTTAGTTCAAAATATTGAATCCCTCCATCTCTTAATTCACATATTCTATTTAGCACACAGTGATCAAACTCAATACTCTTACCTCCAACTCTAGAAATATACCATCAAATCATAAACCCTCTCTTAGTTTTCTCAAGACGACCTTTCCTCAAATTGGCATGGAATTCCCAAATGAGCGGGATATATAATTTTTCATCGACAGGCAGTAAACTACTCCAACCAATAGACTCAAACATATTCAACACATTTGAGAAATTCAAGAAAGACGATAGATTAACGTGATACCCAGTAATAATAATTCTATTTCTTGAAACCTAATCATTGTAATCAGACTTACTTTTCGAATCTATAAATCGAAGTACCTGAGTCTTGAAACTCTCTTGTTCAGGTGATGATTTTGAAGAATCATAATGTGAGGTCGAGAAATCTAGTTTTGGTAAAGCTTTTTTTCCTTTGTTCGTTGCTTAAGCCTTCTTCTTTGTCTTTGGAGAATTTTTTTGCACCTTCTTTGGTTTTGGTGTGGCTGATTTTGTTTTTACCATTGAGAAGATAAAGGCTTTGATAGTCGGTTGTTTGAAGAGGAAGAACTCAGAGAATTTTTGGAAGATGAAGTGAGTATTTGTCGGTTACAGAGTTTGGAAGAGAGAAGGAACAAAAGTCCTTTGAATACATAGGAAGTTGTGATAAAAAGCACATTGAAAAGACCACTTAACTCAAAGATTTTTAAAAAAAAAACTATGTTGAGAAAAGCTCAAACTTTTTGAAATTCAAATAGGAAAATATAGAATTAGTTACTTTAAAAGGAAAATATGAAACATCAAAGATAATTCCGTTTTGAATTTCGACCCAATCTGAAATATACATCCAAACGGAACTTTTCCAGGAATGAGTTTTGGAGGTGGGTTTTGGACTCAAATACTATGTCCAAAAACTTTGTTGGTGCTTTTTGGACACAAACACTGCTTCTAAAAACTTTATCTTCACTAATCCTGCAAAATAAAGAAAACTTGTGCAACCAGGTCAGTTATGAGATTTTTGTAATTCCCAAACCTCTTCTCAGATTGTTGAATCTTTCTTCAGCTAAAAGTTTTGTAAAGATGTCGGCAAGTTGTTCATCAGTTGAAATATATTCAAAACACACATCTATTTTAAGCACATGATCACATATAAAATGATGTTTAACTTCTACATGCTTGGTCCTAGAATGTTGAACAGGATTTTTAGTTAGATTGATAGCACTTGTATTGTCACATAATATAGGTACGCAATTAAATTTAAGACCAAAATCAAGAAATGTACTTTTCATCCACAAGATTTGTGCGCAACAACCGCCGGTTGCAGTATTTTTGGCCTTAGTTGGGGATAAGGATACATATGCTTGTTTTTTGCTGTGCCATGACACTAGAGAGTGTCCAAGAAATTAACAGTGACCACTTGTGCTTTTTCTTTCCACTTTGCAGCCTGCATAATCCGCTTCAGTGTATCCTATAAGATCAAATGTGTTAGTGTGAGGATACCATAAGCCATAATCATGTATGCCAATTAGATATCGAATGATGCATTTTACTGCACGTAGGTGCGATTTCTTTGGACATGATTGAAACCGGGCAAAAAGATAAATTGAAAACATTATATCAGGCCGACTAGCTGTGAGATAGAGTAAGCTTCCAATCATACCTCTATACTTATGTTCATCTACCTTCTTTCCCTTTTCATCTTTGTTAAGTTTGATAGAAGTACTCATAGGTGTTCAAATTTCTTTGGCTTCATTCATACCAAACCTTTTGAGCAACTCCTTGACATACTTAGCTTGACTTATGAAGATTCCATTGTTGGTTTGCTTAATTTGTAGTCCGAAGAAGAATTTTAGTTCTCCCATCATGCTCATTTTAAATTCTTGCTGCATTGTCGTAGCAAACATCTTGCATAAAGAGTTATTAGTAGAACAAAAAATAATATCATCAACATAAATTTGAGCAATAAGTAGATCACCAAATTTATCAAATTTGATAAACAAAGTGGTATCGATTAAGCCTCTTGAAAAACCTTTTGAAATCAAGAATCTACTAAGCCTTTCATACCAAGCTTGTGAAGCTTATTTTAACCCACAAAGAGCCTTAGAAAGTTTCAAAATATGATTTGGAAAGTGCTTATGAATAAAACCAGGAGGTTGTTCTACATATATTTCCTCCTCGATAAAACCATTTAGGAATTTACTCATAGCATCCATTTGATAGAGCATGAAATGTTTTAAGGAAGCAAAAGCAAGAAGCATTCTTATAGATTCTAGTCTAGCAATGGGAGCAAATTTCTCATCATAATTAATGCCCTCTTCTTGATTGAATCCTTGGGCGACGAATCTAGCTTTATTTCTAATGACAGCTCCGCTTTCATCAAGTTTGTATTTAAATATCCCCTTGGTACCAATAACCAGACAATCAAGTGGCCTAGGAACAAGTTTTCAAACTTGATTTCTTCCAAATTAGTTTAGTTCTTCTTACATAGAAATTATCCAAAATTCATCATGTAATGCTATATCAATACAGTTAGGTTCTATACTAGAGAGAAGGGCAAAGTTGTCTATAAAATACCGTCTAGTCTTAACTTTATAGCTTGGATCACCAATGATTTATTCTTTGGGATCACCAGTTTTGTATTTCCAATCATTTGGTAATTATTTATCCATGGACTCTTTAGTTTGTTGCCTTCCTTGTTCAGCTTGTTTTATTTCAATTTCTTCTTCTTTTGCATAAGTATCTAGCGGTGGAGCTTTGAGTTGGTCTTTTCTTATTTCCTTTGAACATCCTACATCATCATCATCTTTCATTGGAGCATAGATGTTAGATTCATCAAACACAACATGTACGGATTCTTCCACATATGGAGTTCTTTTGTTGTACACTCTATATACCTTTTTATTGGAAGAGTATCCAAGAAATATAGCCTCATCGGATTTGTTATCAAATTTTCCAAGATTGTCTCGGGTATTTAGGACAAAACACTTGCAGTTGAACACTTTAAAATAGGAGATTGATGGAGTTTTATCAAATATAAGTTCAAAGGGTGTTTTTCTCAAAAACGGTCTCAGCATTACTCGATTTACAATATAGCACGTTGTATTAACATCTTCAGCTCAAAAGTATTTTGGAAGGGTGTTTTCACAAATCATGGATCTAGGCATTTCTTGCAAAGTTTGATTTTTCATTTTAACAATACCATTTTGTTGAGGTGTTTTGGTTATTGAAAAATTGTGAAATACTCTATTTTCATAACAAAAGTGTGTAAATTCATTGTTGCAAAATTCTTTACCATTATCACTTCTCATAGAAATTAGTTTGCATCCAATAGAGTTTTAGACGCGTTTGATTAGTTTTGAAAATTCAAATAAGGCTTAGTCCTTTTGTCCAAGAAATAAAGTCTAAGTAAATCTAGAGAAATCATCAACTAGCACATATGCATACTTTTTACCACCAAGGCTAACAATCCTCATTTGTCCAAACAAATCCATATGAATTAATTCAAGAGATTTTGAAGTTGAAATCATTTACTTGGCTTTAAAGAAAGTTTTGATTTGTTTTCCAAATTGGCATGCATCACAAATTTTACTTTTATCAAACTTCATTTTGGGAAATCCCCTAACAAGCTCTTTTGAGGACAATTTGTTTAGCAAATCAAAATATACATGACCTAATCTTCTATACCAAAGGTAACCATCATTGTCATGTATGGAGAGGCATCTAATATCATGAGCTACAAGGTCATTTAGATAGAATACATACACATTTCCAACATGGTTGGCAACAAAAATTATTTCAAGATTTGAGGTATCCATGATAGAACAAGAATCCTTTTAAAAAATGACTTTGCAATCATTGTCACATAGTTGGCTAATACTAAGCAACTTATATTTCAGATCATGTATTAGTAATACTTATTTTATAATGGTTGAGGAACATTAACCAATATTACTAATGCCAAGAATCTTTCCTTTCTTCTTATATCCAAAAGTAATGAATCCTTCATTTGTGGTCTACACATCTTCTAACAAGGCTACGTCTCCAGTTATATGTCTTGAACAACCGCTGTCCAAGAACCACTTGGTGAAGCTCATTTTCTCTAAAGAATGTGCCTATACATGAGAAAGAAGAATGATTCTTAGTACCCACATTTTCTTAGCTCCATGGGGGTTAGTGGTGTTTCCTTTGATTTTCCAAAAAGTTATTCCATCGGATTCCACTTTCTTTTTAATAAGACATCTCGATGCTATGTGTCCTAATTTTTCACAATATGTGCATGCTTTGTGTGTCGTGTAACAAGAGACAGCTTTAACAAATCGAGGCTTGTGAATTTTGTTCTTATTCTCATGTCTATATCCTAAGTCATTTCGATTTCCAGCTTGATGTTGACTCCCAAGTAATTTTTTCAAGTTGATTTTCCCATTTGTGAATTTTTCAATACATGTGGTAAGGTCATTGACTCTATTTTTCATGTCATCAAAAGTGCTAACCATACTTTCACAAGATTAAATTTTATCATACAAACTTCTATTTTCTAGAGATACATACTATAAAATAGTCATGATCACATCTTTTTCCATAATAGTACATAAATGTGACTCAAGAGACATTTTGTTCTCACTTAACAACTTTTCGTTCTCATTTAATAAGCAATCAATCTTTAATTTCATTTCTTTATTTTTTTTTCTAGACAATTTTTTTAGTTCATGGAACATATCAATTAACAACTCATTTGGATTATCATGCTTTTTAGGTTTAGATATATGCGAATTAGACATCAAATTAGTAGTAGTAGACTTTACCTCATTTTCTATGGCCATGAAGCATATGTTGACAGTTTTGTTCTCAGAATCTTCTTCTTCAAACTCAGACCCATTTTGGTCTTAAGTCCCCATTAATCCTTTGCCTTTAGCTCCTTTTTCTTTTTAAGCATTCTACCTTCCTTTCCTTTTGCAACTGGACAGTGAGCAATGAAGTGTTCAGTGCTTTTGTATTCATAACATTGAGGCTTGAATGTTGAGGATTGTCATTTTCTTTTTGCAAACTTCTTTCCTCTTTTGACGTTCTCTTTGTTGAACATCCTTCTGAATTCTTTACTATCATTGCTAGATCTTCATTGTCTACTTCATCTTCCTCACTACTGTTAGATTAACTAGTTTCTTCATCCTCTTTTTCAGCTTTCAATGCTATTCCCTTTTTACCTTTATCATGATCATCGGATTCTTGAAACCTCTTGAGTTTCATTTCATGTGTTAGAAGAGAGCCAATCAGCTTTTTGGTTGGTAAGGATTTTAAGTCCTTGGATTCTTCCACATCAGAAGCTTCAGGTTGCCAACTTTTAAGTAATGCATCCAAAATTTTTTTGTTTTGCTCTCCAAGGGAATAAACCTTCCCATAAGCTTTGAAACCATTTGTGACATTTGTGAATCTAGTGAACATATCAGTAATGCTTTTGTTCAGTTTCATTGTGAATAATTCATAATCATGAATTAAAAGCCCCAATTTTGATTCCTTAACTTAGTTTGTCACCTCATGGGTGACCTCACGTAATTTCCATATTTCATGGGTTGAATCACAGCCACTAACTCGATTGTATTCAGTGGCATCTAGTGCACAGCATAAGATATTCATAGCCCGAAAATTCAATGTCATCTTAGCATTATCTTCAAAATCAAACTCGTCATTTGGTTTAGGCATTGTTACACCAACAATAATTTTTTACGGAATAAAAGAACCCTTTTCTATCAGATTCCACAACTTAAAGCTGATTGAGCACATGTAGATTTTCATTCTATTTTTTCAGAATGTATAGTGGTTTCCATTGAACAAAGGAGGTTGATTTGTTAAAGAACCTTCAACATATAGAAGAGAGGATGAGCTTTCCATGAGGATCTTTCCTACAATGTTGTTAGACCGAGAATATGTAGACCAAGTTTTGATACCAAATGAGAAACCTTAGAGGGGGGTGAATAAGGTTTTTGGCAAACTGAAATTTTAATAAATCTGTTTTATTGATTATAAATGTTCTTCAAGTTTCTTGGACCGACTTCACGGCAACAAAGAAAGCAATCCAAGAAAACTTTAAGAAATAACTAGATTTAGATTAAGGTAAGAATCATAATATAGATAATGCTATATGCAGAGAAATGAGACATGAAATGTATAGTGGTTCGATCTACCAAGATCTACATCCACTATCTTAAGTTCACACTTAAGAATATTCAATCAGATTTCATTTACCCAACTTAATGGAATCAATCTGTATCAAATACAAGAGAGGATCACCACACTTAGCTTTCCAAAACCTCTCAATCAACCGACAAATCAAAGCTCACCCCAGATGGGTTTTACACCACAACCTTGGTTTACAAAAGAGATTGAATATCAATGGAACAGTAAAGGCTCACTTCTTTAAGCAGATGTGCACCAAGAAAAAAGCACTAACACTTTTACCTCTTAAACACAATTTGAATTAACTTTGAAGTACTTTAATAAAGGATATTTTTATTTTCTATAGAGCAAGAGTGTTTCTTAGAAGGATAGAGCAAAAATCTACTGTCAAAACAAGTTTAGACGCTTTATATAGAGACATAAAGTGAAGTACCAACGGCTATAAAACGGCTATAATTTTACTGAAAAATTTACTCACGTTTTGGGCTCATGTTTCGAACGATGATGCATCTAAAAGGTAAGTCCAAAATGGTACTTTTTTAGACAAAAATGATTTAACACTGTTTACAAGATTTTGGATGAATCTTTTGGATACAGAATCATCCAAACTACTCAATCCAAAATTTTGAGATTTAAAACTTTGAAATCTTTTTTATTGTGTGCTTCAAGGTAGAAATAAATTGAATCATAAGGTAAAAAGACATAGGAATTAATAAGTAATATCTTAATAACAATTCCTAATCTAAAGTTCTTCCACAGAGACTTCTTGGTGTGTAATCTCTTAAGCATAGTCTTCTACTTGATTACCTATTCTTGAATTCTATTTCTTAAGAATTGCTTAGCAATCTTATTTGTATGCCTTAGAAGAACTGAAGTCAAACATGTCCTATTACATATAAATTACACAAGTTAGTCCACATCAATATTTGTCATAAGTCAACACATAGGAGAATGCCCTTATGGCTAATACTTTTATTTAAACTTTATTATTTGATACTCAAAAGTTCTGTGCGCATTTGAAAAACATAATTTTATCAAGAATTTCTTCCCTATTTTATTTTATTTCAAAAGTGAGCACTTTCCTCAATAGAAGGACAACCCACGTGCAAAGCTTATAAAGCTTCATCTTCAGCCATTTGGTCTTTTAGTCCAGCGATTACATTTTTCAACACTCAAACATATCATGCCGAATTGATTAGTGCAATAATGTATCTCATACAGCACTTAGGGATCTTTTACTTGTCATCATAAGCCAATCTTAGAGTCAATCACCATCGAGATGGCAAATGATTGAATACACTGAGTGTCCCCACCCAGTATCACATGAAAAACCCACAATCATATTCACATAGGTAATTTCCGAGCATTAAATAGCTAGCAAGATGGCTAATCCCAATGTCCTGTCACTTCGTTTGGAGTATGAGAAATCCCAAAACTGATCAGGTTATATCTATCTTTAATGTGAGCTAGTCCAAAAGTCAGAGCCCTGTTGAGTACTTAATGCTACTTTATCATATTTCTCGAAGGAATATCAAGAAAACATTTTCTAGGGCTAAAATACCATTTTAAAAATATTGATCAATTTTCAAGTAAACATTCCTGAAACTCACAAAATATAGAAAGACTCATGCCTTTTAATTATTGCATAATGTACGCTAGAATGAAATTAGGGAAGATATATCGGTATATTACCATAAAATGCTTTCCTTCATTTAAATAATTTATTCATAAGAACAGGTGGTTTTATAATAATGTACTATTTGATAATTAAGTTTAAAACATGTATGATCATATTCATGTGTTTAAATAAATCGTATCACGTAACACATACATTTGAAAATGTCTAGGAAGTATAAGAATTGCATAAAATTCATTTATAGTAATTAATTGAAGTTTAGTGTATAAAAACTTCATTATGCATAAATTTTAAGAAAACGTTTATGTATTAAAATTTGGCAACTAATGCTTTCGATCTCAAGTAAGCTCTTACTTGAATATATCCGGAAAACACTTAGCCATATCAGGATAGCATTTATCTTTATCCGATGCCCTCTCAGCCATCCTAGTGTTCATGATTGCTCTAGGAACTTCTTACCTTACGGGCCGGCTCTTGTCAGCAAATATGGTAGGCAACAAAACATTGATGTCGTACGCAATAGGCATGTTCTTGTGCTTAGACTAGAGAACATTGGACATGGTATTGGAATATATGCCGTCTAGACTAATTTATTTAATGTAATTATCGAATTTATTAATAAAAGAATTTATTCTCAAAATTTGTTTGTAAATTTATATTTTATTTGTGTACGATTTTCACTTGGAAAGGACCTATTGTGTTTAAGTAAGTGATCTATGTAAATGGTGGTCTTTCACAATAAGGTATGGATCACAGGTTACTTAACACATAAATATTTATTTTTAACCGATTAATGAGATTGTGAATCTCATCATGTTTAGGTTATTATGTTATAAATTTCAAATGGAGAATGGCTTACCTTTAGCCAGTGAGTAGTCCACTCACTTCATAGCATAAAGGTATTTCGAATGCGTAGAACGAGGACTTATAATAGTGGTTTCTAAAAGTACTATTTAGAAGAAATCCAAACTATTACTACTACAATGTGAAGTAATACTCTACTGCTTGAGTATGAGTCGGTGGTCTGATGAAGTTAGAAGTATATACTTTGATATACTGTAATTGAGGTTCTTTTCTAGAGCTATTATAGTTATATGTTGGGTATATGTGACTAGTTAGTTAAGACAAACTTATACAAGATGACTTCTGTGCTATATCGCCAATTGTGACTGTTCAAATGATCTAATTATCTAGGGCCTTAGGGAACATAACTTTGATTTTTTACTTTAGTGTAGTTCCCTTAGAAAGTGAAAATATTCCAGGAGTTGTGAATCATTGTACTAGAGGTCTAAAGATGGTAGATGTCTATTAGAGAGGTGTTAGAACACTCTTCCTCTCTAATAACACGGCGATGCGTAGATGGGTATTTTAGTCATTACACCTGTAGGTCGAAGACTTTGTTAACGCAACATAGTCCTTGGAGTCAATATTTCCTTATGGTGATATTAGAAAATATTTAAAATGTAAAATATGGCTATTTATATAGTAGGGGTATTTTGATCATTTTAGTAGCCAAGGCGATATATCTTTTGGTCCTCGAAATGGCTCTTAAGTCTTGAAAGATTTAGATTAAGGAATTAGTCTTGATAATTATGGGTTTTATTTATTAGTCAAATTTATAATTGAACTAGAATAAAAATAAAATGTTCGAGAGAAAGTATTTATTTTATCTAGTTTAATTAGTTAATTAATTATTCAAGGCCCAAGGCTCAGATTGAATAATTAAAAAATTAATCTGGATATAAACTAGATAAAGGTATAAATTTTTATATTGGTCTATTTGAGGTTGTTAATTATTTATTGAGTTGTTTAATAAAGTCCAGAAAATAAATAATTGAGATTTCTTATATATAGGTGTCCAAGCCCAAGAATAAATAATTTTATCTAGCCCAATGAATAAGACCAAGGATAAAATAAAATTTTAAAAAATAAATTAATTAAAATAAAATAATAATAAAAAACAACACGAGATGGATCCCGTGTTGCTTTATGTGAAGGATAACAGAAAGCATAAATGCTTTCTATTTTCACGCAGTTGGCACTTCTCTCTCAGAGAATTGGGATAGGAAATGAAAAGGAGATCATGCATTGCGTGGGAGTGGCTCTTTGAATTTTTCCAATTCATAGAAACCCAACTTCATTCACAGAGAGACCTTTTGTGAAGCATTAACAGAAACTAAAAACGTATTGCAAACCCAAATCTTTAAGCTTTTACCGGTTGTGCTATGAGTATCATTTTAGAAGATGAAAGGCTTCGCGTGAATGAAATGCAGTCGACATTTGTAAGGACGTGATCCAATAGCTTCAGGTATCCTTATACAGACATTTACATTAGCGCAAAGAGGGCTATTCAATCACAGAGGTAAATTTTTCGTTTTACTAGCATGCTTTCGATTTGATGATTTTTTTCCATTTTAAGCCTTCAATTGGTATCAGAGTTTGCAAAATATAGGAAGTATGCTAGGCTTAACTAAAACAAGAAAATATTTATTTTGGATTTTTTCTGCGATCCTTCGTCTTTACTGGTATGGGTAGTTTCACTATAAGCTTCGCGAGTGAAAGCATAGAAACACTATATTTTGATTGCTTTCATAGACATCGTATAACCCCAGTGTTTTTAAGGGTATAGGCAGTTGTTTGGATGAGTTTTGATAAAAAAAAAAAAATAGAAGAAAAAATCAAGTACATAGCCTTTGAAACGCAAAGAAAATTTGCTAGAGAAGAAGGTATTGTAGCAAGCCGCGGAGTTGAGCCGAGCTGAGCCGCCAGAACCTGTGAGAGGAGCCGCCCAACCACCCATCCCAAGGGGTTTTTCCATGGGCCATGATCCAGTGTGGCGGGTGCACTGGACCCGAATAAAAAAATTAGTTTTTGGTCCCATACCAGGCGAAGTTATTTTTATTGCAATAGTTAATATTCTTTGAATATTTTGCCTAAAAATAATATTAAACAAGATCATTAATTAATTAATGTGTTTAATTTTATTATTTGGATACTTAGGTTAAAAGAATAGAAAAGTATGAAAACGTTTACAGTTTTCTAACATGTTTGTTTCTTTTTGTACCCTATGTGCGCATTTTCTCAAAGACCAAAGTCTTTGGGAATTTTTTACAAAGAAAAACATTTTTCTTAAATCAAATAGTTAATTTTTATTCGAAAAAAAATTAATTCTTGGATATTTTCTCAAAGATTTTATCCTTGATATAGAAAATATTTTGGATTTAGATATTTTTGTGAATTAAAATATAAAATCATTTTGATTGAATTTTAATAAGGAAAATTATTTTTGTCAAATTAATCTTGAGATCAAATTCTCATGAAAGTTTTATTGTCAATTTTTGAAATTATTAAGTTTATTAACTTAAATAAAATTAATCCATGAAAAATTTCTCAAAGGGTATAAACATTGAAATAGAAATTTTTATGATTTTAGATATGTTATTTTGAGTTAAAAGAAAAATTAATTGAAAGTTTCAAAAGATATTTTCCAAGAAAACCCCTTATTTTAAAATACTAAGTATGAGAGGGGTTCCAACGGCCCCACAGCTTCCATCATAATCCTCATTGAAAATCGTAAGTCCCCTTGTGTCACCCTGGGAGTGAACTCAAATAGGATGGGAATACCATAAGGATCTAGAACTAATGGATGGATGTAATTAATAACTCAGGACACGTGTTATGATCGGCTAGCCCACGTTGGAGGTTATAGTGCGGGGAATGTCCATAGGAAATGAGAAGGAATGGTTATCCCACGATGGAGTTATTTTCTAGATCATTGCCTAGAAAAATAATTAATTTGTGGTAGTTAATACACTTAGCTTAGGAAACTATTAATCTTCCCAATAAGCTATGTCAGTTTTTCTAAGAGCTAAATTAATCATATTAAAGATAATAGTGATGGGGTTAACTATTATCGGATTTAATATGAGGATAAAGTTACAAATTATTTTATTTTTTATAAACTGAGTTTTCTTTTATTTTTCAATTTTTTAGAAATGGTTGGTGGAGGTTCTTTTAGTTCTTTGGTCATTATTGTCTGTGAGAATTAACTAATGGGTCCAAATTATGTGGATTGAAAAAGGAACTTGGCCATAATACTCACTACTGAGGAGTATAAGTATGTCCTCTTTGAAACCTGTCATGTTATCGAGGAGAGTTCTACCATTGAGGAGCGTGAGGCTGAGAAAACATAGAAGAAGGCTAACAAAATGACTCGATACTACATGTTAGCCTCCATATCTAATTTGCTCCAGTCAAAACATAAGCATATGGCCACTACATATGACATTAGCCAATCATTAGCCACGATGTTCGCCAATAAGAGCCGGCTTATAAGGCAGGAAGCTCTTAGGATGATTATAAACACTAAGATGGCTAAGGGAGCATTAGTCAGGGAGCATATGCTCAAAATGATTGCTGCTTTTGAGGAAACAAAAGACTTAGGGGCTGTTGTTGACCCCCAAAAGCCAAGTGGACATGGTTCTCAAATCTTTACTAGGCTCTTTTACTCGGTTCAAGTTGAACTACAACATGAACAAGTTAAATATGAGTTTAACTGAGTTAATAAAAGAGCTCTAGGTGGTAGAGAAGGTCATAAAGCCACAGTCCAAGCCTATGATTGCTAGGACTTTTTTCTTCCAGAATTGGGCCCAAGCCCAGGAAGTTTGAGAAGAAGAAAAAGGGAAACGCACAAGCCTAGCCCAAGAACTAGCCCAATAAGCCCAAAGGCAAATGCTTCAAGTGCGGGTAGAAGGGACACTGAAAAAGGGAGTATCCAGAACTTCAGGCTAAGAAAAACCCTGCAGGTGTTATTCTCTATCTAGAGTCAATTTCAATGGTTGGATTAACTTTCACTTGGATTGTTGATTCTAATGCCACTGATCATATCTGTAACTCCTTGCAGGGGTTTAGGAAGATAAGAAAACTCCAGAAGGGCGAGCATGGACTACGAGTAGGAAATGGAACACGAGTATGGGCCCTTGTAGTGGGAGAGCTGAATCTTGTTTTTTATTGTAATAAAGTAGTTGTATTAAAGGATATTTTATATGTACCCGATTTTAGATAGAATTTGATTTCGGTTGCAAAGTTAATATATCATGGATATTCTATTTCTTTCCATTCTGGTATTACTATCAGTAGAAATGAAGAAGTTTTATGTATAGGGTACATGTATGGAAACTTATTCTTTTTAAATCCTACAAACAATCAAATAAATAACGCTCAAACTGAACTTTTAAGTAAGAAGAGAAATACCAATGTTAATAACTCATATATTTGGCATCTAAGGTTGGGCAATATTAACTCAACAAGGATTCAGAGGTTAATCCATGATGGGCCCTTGGGCTCATTAAGATTGAAAAGTTGGCCTCAGTGTGACTCCTGCATTATAGGAAAAATAACTAAAAGGTTGTTCACCCAAAAGGCTGATAGAGCCAAGGAGATATTAGACCTTGTTTATACTGATGTGTGTGGTCCTTTGTCTACTCAAGCTAGGGGGTTTTGAATACTTCATCACTTTCATGGATGATTGTACAAGGTTTGGTTATGTCTACATGATGAGGCACAAGTTTGACTCTTTTGACAAGTTCAAAGAGTTTAAAGTTGAAGTAGAGCTTCGAACAAGTAAATTGATCAAAACCTTACGATTGAATCATAGTGGAGAGTACCTCCTCAGTGAATTCAAAGATTACATGGTACACTATAGGATAGTATCCCAACTCTCTGCGCCGAGTACACCCCAGCAGAATGGAGTAGCTAAGAGAAGGAACAGGACATTAATGGAAATAGTCCAAAGCATGATGTCTCATGCTACTTTTTCGGTCTCTTTTTGGGGATATGCCTTGGAAACAATGACATACAATCTGAACTTGGTGCCTTCCAAGTCAGTACCTAAGATACCCTATGAAATATAGGCTGGATGTAAGCTAAGTCTAAATTATCTCAAGATATGGGGCTATCTGGCTTATATACTAATCAAGGGAGACAAGTTAGAACCAAGATCAAAATTATGCTTCTTTGTTAGGTATCCAAAAAGAACAAAAAGAGGTTATTTTTATCATCACAAGAAGTAGAAAGTACTGGTAAGTACTAATGCTAGATACTTGGAGGATGATCAAAGTACTTTCATTAAAGGTTCAACAAGTTTAGAACTCGAGGAGAAGTTATCTTCGGAATCAACTTCTTCAGACTCAATTATGGAACAAGAAGAGGCACAACCTCAAGAACCTGTACAAACGAAGCTTTGTCGTAGTGGAAGGGTATCTAAAGTTTCAGAAAGATGGACAGAAAAGGCTTTCGAGCAGGTTTTTGACCATCAGAACAAGATTCTGCTAGATACGAGGAGACTATTGCTGATGCTGATATAGATCTATGGCATGAAGTAATCAAAGACGAGATTGAGTCTATATACTTCAATTAGGTTTGGGATCTTGTAGCTTCACCTAAAAGGATAAAACCCATTGGTTGTAAGTGGCTATACAAAAGAAAGAGGGGAGTAGATAGGAAAATGGAAACCTTTAAAGCTAGGCTTGTGGCGAAAGGGTATACTCAGAAAGAGAGAATCGATTATGATGAAACATTTTCCCTGGTAGCCATGCATAAGTCCATCCGTATCCTCCTTGCCATTGCATATCATTACGACTATGAGATATGGAAAATGGGTGTCAAGATGGTATTTCTTAATGGCCATCTTAACTAAAACATCTATATGTCCCAACCGGAAGGTTTTATTGCTAAAGGCCAAGAACATATGGTCTACAAGCTTAAGAAGTCCATTTATGAACTTAAGCAAGCATCTAGAATATGGAACATTTGTTTTGACGAAACTATAAAGTCTTACGGTTTCATTCAAAACGAGGATGAACCATACGTGTAAAGGAAATTAGATAGCATAAATGTGATTTTTCTTGTCCTATATATAGATGGCATTCTACTCATTAGGAATTATGTAGGGACATTGTCATCTGCTAAGGTTTGGCTGTCAAGTCAATTTAGTATGAAGGACTTAGGAGAAGCCAGTTACATTCTTAGGATTAAGCTACTTAGAAATAGGAAGTAGACAATGTTAGGATTATCCCAAATGACATACATTGACAAGATACTGGCCAAGTTTAGCATGGACTCATGCAAGGGAGCTCTAATCCCTTGTAGATATGGGTTGTCTTTTTGTTCTAAGGACTATCCTAAATCTCAAGAGGAAAAAGATAGGATGAGTAGGATTCCCTATGCTTCGACTGTGGGAAGTCTCATGTACGCCATGTTGTGCACTAGGCGGGATATCTGTTTTGCCATAGGCATAGTTAGCAGATATCAGTTAAACCCTGGGGAGGTTCATTGGCAAGTTGAAAAGTATATTCTTAAGTACCTTAATGGTAGAAAAGATTATATGCTGGTTTACATGGCTGACGACTTGGTTCCTACTGGATACACAGACTCAGATTTCTAAGCAAATAAGGATGAGAGAAAATCCACTAGTGGATATGTCTTCACCTTGTCTGAAGGAGCTATTTTATGGAGGAGTATCGAGCAATCTTGTATTACTGACTCAACCATGGAAGCTGAGTATGTGATAACTTTAGAAGCATCCAAGGAATCAGTTTGGCTCCAGAAGTTCCTTTCAGAACTTGGAGTTGTGCCACATATGGACAGACCGATTATGGTGTATTGCGACAACTCTACAACAGTCTCGCAATCTAAAGAACCGATGAATCATAAGAAGGGGGAAGCACATCCAGAGGAAGTACCACCTAATCCGGGATTTTATTCAGAGATGGGAAATCGTGGTGGAACAGATAGTCTCAAAGAACAACCTGGCAGATCCCTTCACCAAGCCTTTAGCTGAAAGAGTCTTCAAAAGACACTTAGACGCCATAGGGGTGGGCACCTACGGACTTTTTTAGTCTTAGAGTGCAAGTAAGAGATTGTCGGAATATATACCGTCTAGACTAATTTATCTGATGTAATTATCAAATTTATTAATAAAAGAATTTATTCTCAAAATTTATTTGTGAATTTAGATTTTATTTGTGCATGATTTTCATTTGGAAAGAACTCATTGTGTTTAAGTAAGTGATCCATGTGAATGGTAGTCTTTCACAGTAAGGCATAGATCACGAGTTACTTAGCACATAAATATTTGTTCTTAACCGATTGATGAGAATTGGAATCTCATCATGTTTAGGTTATTGCGTTATGAATTTCAAATAGGGAATGGCTTACATTTAACCAGTGAGTAGTCCACTCACTTCATAGCATAAGTGTATTTCGAATACGTTGAACAGGACTTGTAATAGTGGTTTCTAAAAGTACTATTTAGAAGAAACCCAGACTATTACTGCTACAACGTGGACTAATACTCTACCGCTTGAGTATGAGTTGGTGGTCTGACAAAGCTAATGTTGGAAAATATGCCCTCTTAGACTAGGTTTTTAGTGTAAACAACGAATATTTTAATAAAAGAGTTTATTTTTAGAATTTTTTTGTAAATTTACATTTTATTTGTGCACAATTACGCTTGGAAAAGACCGATTGTGGTTAAGTAAATGGTCCGTGTGAATGGTGGTCTTGCACAGTAAGGTATGGATCACGGGTTACTCAACATATAAACGTTTGTTCTTAACCGATTGATGAGAATGAGAATCTCATCATGTTTAGGTTATTATGTTATGAATTCCATATAGGGAATGGCTTACCTTTAGCCAGTGAGTAGTCTACTCACTTCATGACATAAGCGTATTTCGAATACGTAGTATATGACCTGTAGTAGTGGTTTCTTAAAGTACTATATGGTAGAAACCTAGACTAATACTGCTACAGTGTGGACTTGTACTCTACGACTTGAGTATGAGTTAGTGGTCTGACGAAGCTGGAAGCATGTACTTTGATTTACTTTTAGTTGAGGTTCCATCATAGGACCAATATACTTGCATGTTGGGTATATATAACTAGTTAGTTAAGACAGACTTGTACAAGAGAGTTTCTATACTATATCACCACTTGTGGTTGTCTGAATGATCTAAATATCCAGGGCCCTGGGAAACATGACTTAGATGTTTGCTTTCGGGTAGCTCCCTTGGAAAACAGAAACAATCCAGGAAGTCGTGAATCATTGGACTAGAAGCCTAAGGATGGTAGATGTCATTTAGAGAGGTGTTAGTACATTTCTTCCTCTCTAATTTACGGCGATATATAGAGGGGTATTTTAGTCACTTTACCTGTAGGTCGGAGACTTTGCTAAACACAGCATTGTTCTTGGGATCAATATTTTCATATGGTGATATTATGAAATATTTATAATGTAAAATACAGCTATTTATATGGCAAGGATATTTTGGCCATTTTAGTATCCAAGGCAGTGTGTCTCTTGGTCCCCAGTATAGACCGTAAGTCCTAATTATATACAGGCTAAGGAATTTGTCTTAAATTAAATGGAAATTATTTTATTTAAGTAGCCTGATTTAATTATTGGGCTAGAATAAAATAAAGGTCCACACAGAGAGAGAGAATTAATTAAATTAGTTTGGTAGGTTAATTAATTATTCATGGCTTTGGCCCAGTTTGAATAATTAAAGATTGACCTGGGACCAAACTAATATAGGCTTGTTAATTGGACTAGTTTGTTTGGGCTGAAAAAATTAATTATTTTTTGGGCCATTTATTTGGTTCTAATTAGAATAATTAATTTAGTCCAAAAGGCTAAACTAAGAGTCTAATGGGCCAATCCAGTTTAACCTAAGGTTTTATTTAGGTTAAACAGGAGAACAAAGACGGACCTCACTTTCAACATTATTCCTTCTGCTTCTTCTCTTCTCTCTGAAAAAATTCCTTAACCTTGTGAGTTGTTCACCAAACGTGGATTAGGCAGGCCATATACTGGAATATCGAGAGGTTGGCATTCATATACATGCACAGATGGAATAAGAGGTTTGCAGGAATCGCACCAGAGTTTTCCACCAGCGCACCTACCCCGGTTCCACACATTTCGATCAAGCTAACTTTAAGAACAAAAAGAAGAGGTAAGTTTTTTTCCTCTTGGATCTCTTCTAGACCGAGATCGGTGCTGCTTGAGGCCGCCGAAACCAGCGCCGGCTATGTTCTAGAAGCCGCCTGCGTTTTTTTTGTTCTTTAGTTTTGCTTCCGTTGTGTGCTATACTTCCCTTTTAAATCCTCAGCTAGAAGAATATACTTTGATATATTGTAGTTGAGGTTCTTTCATAGAGCCGATATACTTTGATGTTAGATATATGTGACTAGTTAGTTAAGATAGACTTGTACAAGATAGCTTCCGCGCTATATCGCCATTTGTGACTATTCAGATGATCCAATTATCTAAGGCCTTAGGGAACATGGCTTGGATTTTTACTTTAGGGTAGCTCCCTTGGAAAGTGGAAATATTTCAGGAGCCGTGGATCATTGGACTAGAGGTAGGATAGTAGATGTCTATTAGAGAGGTATTAGTACACTCTTCATCTGTAAATGTACGGTGATGTAGAGATGAGTATTTTAGTCATTATACCTGTAGGTCGAAAACTTTGCTAACGCAACATTATCTTTGGGGTCAATATTTCCTTATGATGATATTAGAAAATATTTAAAATACAAAATATAGCTATTTATATATCAGGGGTATTTTGGTCATTTTAGTATCAAGGCGATGTGTCTTTTAGTCCCCAAAATGACCCTTATGTCATGAAGGTTTGGGTTAAGGCATTGGTCTTGATAATTATCGGTTTTATTTTATTTTATTAGTCTAATTTATTATTGGACTAGAATAAAATAAAAAGTCCAATGGAGAGTATTTATTTTACCTAGTTTAATTGGTTAATTAATTATTCAAGGCCTAAGTCCCAGATTGAATAATTAGAAAATTAATCTGGATATAAACTAGATAAAAGGTATGAAATTTTATATTGGGCTATTTAATAAAGCTCGAAAAATAAATAATTGAGATTTATTATTTATGGGTGTTCAAACCCAAGAATAAATAATTTTATCTGGCCCAATGAATAAGATTAAAGGTAAAATAAAATAAAATTAATTAATTATTAAATTAATTAATTAATTAAATGTAAAAAATAATAAAAAAACAACACGAGATGGATCCCATGTTGTTTTTTGTGAAGGATAATAGAAAGCATGGATGTTTTCTGTTTTCACGCAGTCGGCACTTCTCTCTTGTAGAATTGGGATAGGAACTGAAAAAGAGATCATGCATTGCGTGGAAGTGGCTCTTTGAATTTTTCCAATACATAGAAACCCAACATCATTCATAGAGAGACCTTCTGTGAAGCATTGACATAAACCAAAAATGTATTGCAAACCCAAATCTTCAAGCTTTCACCAGCTATGCTACGGGTACCATTTTGAAAAATCAAAGGCTTCGCATGAATGAGACGCGGTCGACGTTTATAAGGACATGATCCAATAGCTTCAAGTATCCTTGTACAGATATCTATATCAGTGCAAAGAGGGTCATTCAATCATAGAGGTAAATTTTTTGTTTTGCTAGCATGCTTTCAATTTAATGGTTTTTGCCATTTTAAGCCTTTACATGGAAGCTAACATATAGTATCGAGTCATTTCATTAGCTTTCCTCCATGTCTTTTCCACCTCACGATCCTGGTACAAGGAATCTTTCCCAATTTCAGGATAGGGGTTGGTTAGAACACACTTGTATTCCTCTACAGTGAGTACTATGTTCATATTCCTTTTTTAGCCCACATAATTTGGTCCAGTTAACTTATTCTCCTTGAGAAAAATAGACAAAGGACTGAAACCAGACATTTCTGTTGATTGGAAAAAAAAAAACTTTATTCAGAAAAATGTTTGTTTTGAAAAAAAAAAGATAAAAATGCACATTTAAAAAATCATATTATTTCCATGATATGGTTAACATATGTTTTGGAAAATGTTTGTACTCCTCCGCAGTGAGAACTATATTTAGATTCCTTTTTTAGTCCACCAAATTTTGTCCAGTTAACTTATTCTCTTTTAGGACAATGGACAAAGGACTGAAACCAGACATTTCTGTTGATTGAAAAAAAAAATCATTCAAAAAAAATGTTCATTTTGAAAAACACTGTAAAAATGCACATTTAAAACATCATATTATTTCCATGATATGGTTAACCTATTAAAACCATTATAAAAAATATGAAAATTTTAGCTCTTAGAATAATTGATAGAGCTTTGTAGGAAGGTTAACAATTTTCTAAGGTAAGTATAAAACCATCACAAATTAAATTTCTTAAAGAGGTAATGATCCAGAAATAGTTCCATCGATAGGATTGTCACCACTCTCACCATCTACGGATAATCTAGCATTAATGCCTCCAATGATAGGCTGGTCGACACAAACACTTATCCTAGGATTTAATTATAATTCCTCCGTTAGTTCTAGATTTTCGTAAAAATCCATCCTATAGAGGGTTATGCTCTAAATGATACAAGGATAACCACAATCTTTAACAAGAACCCGTGATGGAAGCCATAGGGCCGTTGGAACCCCTCTCCCACTTAATCTTTTGAGAAAAATAGGTTTTTAAGAAAAAAATTTCTTTAAAAAATTAATTGATTTTTATTAACTTTAGTGAAAATTCAAAAATTCAGCTATTATTTCCATGTCAAGAATAAACCCTTTTAAGAAAATAAATTATGAATTTTTTATTTCACTACTTAAGTTAAAACCATTTTTTAGGACCTAAAATTAAAATACCTAAATTCAAAATTATTCTCCATGACAAGGATAAAAACTTTTGGAAGAATAAACCATGAATTTATTTTTAAATTACTTAGTTCCAATTTAAAACATTTTCCTTAATTGTTTTATCTAGAGAAAAAATTAATTTCTCAAAAACTTCTGTGCATTTGATCACAAAATTAAATATAATAGATATGCTCCAAAAATAAAATTTTTATATGCTATTTCTAACCTTTAATTCTTATGTGACCAAATAATGGATTAAACACCATAATAATAAAAAAATTAAAATTATCTTGTTTAATCCTAAGGTGGTTCCCCTTTACTAACCATTTTCATGAAAAATTATTTATCATAACAAATAAACCATTGCAAGAAAAATAACCTCATGTGATATGGGACCCAAAAGAAAAGAAATTATAAGAAAATAAAAATTTAAACATATTCCAAGGGGCACGAACCAAGACCCGTGACCAAAACCGATAACCCATCAAAAATTGCACAAACCGTGCATTGAACCATGCACAGCCGTGGGAGGCTTACACTAAGCCTCCCAAGATCAAGGCAAAAAAGCCTTGATCCTCCCACAGCTGTACTTGGGCCAGCTACAGCTCAAGAGAGCAAAAAATTCCCAAGCCATGCACAACTTGCGAGAAGCCACTCGCAACTGTCCCTCTTAATTCTGTCTCCATTTTTCTTCTATTTTCTTGTTTCTCTTCAAGGGTTTTCTTCAGGCATTTCTCCAGGAACCATTTAATTGTAGAATACATAAATAAATTGAAATACAATTTTGAATGCCTTTGCCTTTCAAAATGAGGAGTACACGATTTCTACAAAAGTGACTAAAATTAAATTACAGGTGCCTATGCCTTCACGCACGAGGCATACACAAAATCTACCCATATAAAAAACCACGATGGATCTATACAATTGCAAAGATTATATTTTTATTAGTAAAAAAACTATCTTTTCTAGTAATTAACCCTAAGCATGCTCCTAGATTTAACTGTGGTTCTGATACCACTTGAAGGATCAAGGGAAAATTAAATATGCAACGAAAGACAACACATTAAAAATTTTTCCGAGCCAAAGTCTAGAAATACTTACTTCTAGAGCAATTAACTTTAATAATCAGAGTTGGATACGAGTTCAACGGCGCTTATTGAACAAGAATGTCTACTTATTCTACGGGAACACCAACTAACCATCAACTCATTCGCATCAAACATTTACCACGTTTACTAACTCTCGACCTTCTAGAGTATTCTCTAACTACTATAGACCTCTATCGGTGAAAGTAGAATTAGGGTGAAGAAAATTGAAGCTAAAATGGAAAAGCTAAACGTTAAGAAAACGAAGGAAACTGCCAAAGAAGAAAAACACGATAGCCTTATTTTTCAGGAAACAAAACTGAAAGCTACTTTTGTTTTTCAATTTGGCCAACCCTTTACTAAGGCATATGAAATGCCTATTAATAATATTAGCTTTCTTTTTCCTTTGTAAAAACAAAAACCAGCCACCTACTATTTCTTTTGTTTCCTTTTTCCTCTTTTCTTTTTTCTTTGCACATGGCGGCTTCTATTAAAACCCTAATGGGCCATGCTCTCTTAATTAGTCCAATGACTAATTAAAATAGCTTTCTTATTAATTAATTAATCAATTTGGGCCTAATATTAATTTACCTAAGATAATTAATTAATAAAAGTAGCTCTTTTATAAATTAATTAAACTACTTGGGCCCAATATAAAATTACCCAAGATAAGTAATTAATAAACCAATTAATTAAATTGGTCCAATTAATTATTCTAGTTCAAATAAATAATTAATTGCACTTCTAGAATAATTCTCCCAATAATAAATTCATCCAACAAGCCCATATGATAAATAAATTTACTAAGATTATTTGAGCTATTCTGGGGATTAAAAGACATATTATTCTTGGTTACTAAAATGATCAAAATATCCCTACTAACAAATAGCAGTATTTTAATCATCTTAAATATTATATTTATCACCATATGAAAATATTTACCTCGAGAATAATATTGTAAGTGCAGTGTCTTCGACCTAAAGGTGTAATGATGAAAATACTCCTCTATGTAACACCCGTCATTGAGATAGGAAATATAGTACTAACACCTTTCTGAATGACATCTACAATCCTTTGATAGCTAGTCCAATAATCCATGACTTCCAGTATATATCAACTTATCTTAGAGAGCTACCCATAAATCATACATACTTAGAAATGTTTCCCAAAGATCTGGATTATTAGATTATCTTGAACAATAAAAAGGAGGTGATTTCTTCATGTAATAAAGCATAGAAACTCTATGGTATAAGTCCATCTTAATTAACTAGAGTTATATACCCAATGTATAAAGTTATTAGCCTTGCGATAAGACCTCACCTAACGTACATCAAAGTGTACAAGTCTAGCTTCACCAGACCACCAAGTTACACTCAAGTTCTAGGGTACTCATCCTTACACTAGCTACAATAAACTATTTTTTATTTATTTTAGTACTTTGACAAAGCTTATTACATGCTGTCCAATTCTACTTATTTCAAATATGTTTTATACTATTAGTATGATTGGACTACTCACTGGTTAAAGGCAAACCATTTTCCATTTAGAAACCATAGTGTAATGATCTAAACCTTGATAAAGTGCCTAGCTTCATCAATTGATTAAGAACAATTTTTTTACTTATGTGTTTGTAACCTATAATCCACACCTTACTATGGAAGTACGATCCAATCATGTAGATTACTTAATAATATACTTAAACCTTTAATGTGCGAATATATATAAAGAAACAATCATGAATGAAATACTTATATTGATTTTCAAAATACAGAAATACATAGGCCGATATACTCTCTATAGTAGTAGATTTGTTTAGGTTAGTTAGTTTTATTTACCTTATCTCTTTGTTCATTTTGGCTAGACAATAAGATTAGAGCAAAGTAGTGGTAATTGCTAAGTTCACGTGGATTCGATACTCATTATTCCTTATACTATATAATGGGTATACTTGCCCATATGTGTAGTTTATTAATGCTTAGCATTTTAATTTAAAACTTGATTTTTGTGAATTGTTTATACTATTTCCAATGCACGTAAAACCCTCGCATCAATAAGCTTGTTTATGCGTTCAAATAAGCTTTGTCATATAGCATTTAGATTTAAAAATGTTCAAATAAGCATTCATATAAGGTTGATTTCTAATATTTAAATAAAATTTAATGCATAAAAGCTTTATAATTTTTACGTCTATCAATTAAATGAAATTTAATATATGAAAGCTTCATTATGCATAGTATCTAGCCATTTCAGCAACTTTCTTCCATGCCCTTTTAGTTTCATGATCTTGCTTCTTGGAATCTTCCTTAATTTTAGGATAAGAGTCTATCCGAACATACTTATACACTTTTGCTATAAGTACAATGTTTAGATTCCTTTTCAAGTCCACATAATTTGGTCCAATTAATTTATTCTCCTTGAGAATAACGGACAAAGGATTGAAACTAAACATTTCTGTAGATTTGAAAAAAGCTTCATTCAGAAAAATGTTTATTTTAAAAACATAAGAGAAATGCACATTTAAACATCATATTATATCGATGATATGGTTAGCCTATTAAAACCATTATAAAAAAATATGAAAATTTTGGTTCTTAGAAATATTGATAGAGCTTCATAAGAAAGTTATTATTTTCTAAGTGTATAACCATTACAAATTAAACTTTCTTGATAGTTAATCATCTAGAGATAGTTCCATCGGTAGGATGGCTGCTACTCACATTGCCTACGGATAATCTAATGTTAATACCTTCAATGTAGGCTAGTCGATACCAATATATATCCATAGCTTTAATTACAATTCATCTATTAGTTCTAAATTCTTGTGGAAATCCATTCTTAGGGAGTTATACTCAGAATAACATGAGGATAACTACAATCTCTAATAGGAATCTATGATGGAAGCCGTGGGGCTATTAGAACCCCTCTCTCGCTTAATTTCTTGAGAAAAATAGGCTTTTGGAAAAACGTTCTTTAAGAAATAATTTTGTTTTTCTTTAACTTTGCTAAAAATTTTAAAAATTCAACAATATTCCATTTTTAAAACGTTTTTTTATTATTTTATTTAGAAAAATTAATTTCTCAAAAACTTGTGCATTTGATCACAAAATTAAATAAATAGAAATGCTTCCAAAAGTAAACTTTTTACATTCTATTTCTAACCATTAATTCCTATATGACCAAATAATGAATTAAATGTTATAATAACAAAATGAAAATGATCTTCTATAATCTTAAGGTGGTTCTTCATTTACTAGCCATGTTCATGCAAAATTATTTATCACCTTAAATAAACTATTACAAAAAAATAATCTCATGTGATATGGGACCCCAAAAGAAAAAAAATGAAAAGAAAATTAAAAAAAACAAATTGTCCTCAGAGCCCGAACAGAGAACCTGTGACCCGATAAGCCAGAACCAAATTGCTCGCAGCTTTAGGAGAAGCCGATCACAGCTTCAGAGACAAGAAACAAGAAAGCCAGCCACAGTTAGGTGAAGGGCCGGCCGCGGCTTGTGAATCCTCAAGTCAGCCGCGGTTTACCTTTTTCCAGTCGTAGCTTGTGAGAGATAAAACTCCAAGCCGGTCGTGGCTCGGAGCACAACCAGTTGCGACTTGGTGTCTAACAACAATCCATCGCCGATTCAATTTCCAAGCCGGCACCGGTTCTACTCTGTAATGTGCTTCTACAATTTTTCTTCCTTTCTCAATTTTCTTTAGCTTTTCTTCAGGGATTTTCTAGTGTTCATCCGGCACCAATATTGTTACAACAATCTAGCAAATTGAATTCAAATACAATATCAATTGTCTATGTTTTTCAAAACAAGGCACACAAAAATTCTATAGAAAGTGATTAACAATAAATTATAGGTGCCTATGCCTCCACACGTGAGGTGTACATAACATCTACCACTACTAAAAATTCACGCAAATATGACGGTCGTAAAATCACCGTATTTGAGAAAATACCGTCATTTTTTCTATAAACGACAGTCAAATGATGGTTTCTCAGCCGTCATATATAATGCTGTTGTTTTTATCTAAAGATGGCTAAAAAATTGCCGTATTTATTTTATACAATGGTTTAAATATAATGCTCAGAAAAAAGCATCACAATTACTCAATTCGGACTGAGATTCTGCAAACCGTCGAATATGGTGAAAAATAGTCGCAATTATTCAGTAAATACGATGGTTTCAAAACGTCGCAATTGCTGATTAATTGCGATGGTTATTTGCGACGTCCATAACCGTCTCAAATACTTAGTATTTGCAATGGTCTCCAACCATTGTAATTACAGCCATCACAATTAATCAGTATTTGTGACAGTTAATTATGATGGCTGTAACCGTTGCAAATACTCAGTAATTGCGACAGTACGTAAATATGACGGTTTGGACTGTCATTTTTATTCCCCCTCCCCTCCCTTCCTTTTTATAATTTGTTTATTTGAGCATCTACCACCTACAAATTAAACCTGGCCAAGCTAAAATTTCAACAAAATTATAGCCAAAAGCAAAAAAAAAAAAAACCTTATCAGCAAAGCCAACATCAATCAAACTATAAATAAACAAAAATGAAACTAAAATGTGTACAAGTAAAAGTAATAGTACATATAGAAAAAGTAGGAAATAAAATGTATCAATGTCAAACACTACTCATACACAACAAGAGCGGAAAAAAATGACTCAATCATTCTCATCACCAATAGCATCATCATCAGGAGCTTCAGATTGTCCATGGGGATGAGATGTAGTACCAACACCAAGAGATGTTGTAGAGACATTAGATAGAGGTCTAGGAGCTATGACAAACGCACCTATGTCAGCTCTACAGGAGAAAGCTAATTCCATATTTGCCTCTATCTCAGCTTGCATAGCCTCCACACGTGCCTTCATCTCGGCTTGCATAGCCTAGATATGTGTCTCAACCTGCTCTTTGATAGCCTCCTTAACCTCTCTAGAATAGTTGGATGACTGTCTAACTGTAGTTGGTGTTGGTCCCTTTCCCTGACATCTAAAACGACCCTTCGTGTCAGGACTGAACATGTAATGAAAAATTCGATTCTTCGCCTCAGTGCTCTCAGAGTCAGGAAGTGTCTGCTACACTGCCTCTAATCAGTCCTACAAAATTAAGAAATAACATATATATTAAGTTAATATTAAAGTTAATATATTCTTTTTGTCATATTTTAACAATTCAGAAAAGTAAAGCATTAAAAATGAGTTACAATCATATCAGTAGTCAAACCATCAACTTGCCAACCACACCACCTTCATGTTACAAGAAACATATCATACTGTGACATCAGCTGGCCTTGTGATGCCCTCTGTAAACATGAATAACAATTAATTATATAATATTTATAGAAATAAGGATTTTTTTACAATCTACTAATAAAGACAAAATAACGGCATATACAATAATCTAAATGCTTGATCAAGTATTACACAATATGGCATCCTTCTTGCGGTTGGTGGATATATAATATGTGATCAATTCTGGCTGTTCTGCACAGCCTCCACTTGTGAATTAACAACGTAGTTAATATGTAACAAAAATGTACCATAACCATCTTATATACATAAACAACTTCACAATATAAAAAGTCTAATAGAGTTAATTATATAACCTGCACATCCTCTAAACACCAATAATCAACTAACATCCTCCACCGATCTTCGTCAACCCTTCTATCTCTACAAGTAATAGGCTCCATGGTATGTTGGAAAGGAATATAGTATCTATGCTTGAGCTTGGATTTGTAATCTTTTCAAGCTGCACAATGCATCTTCATTGTGACAGTACGTCCCTCAGGTGGCATAGTTGTGTTGTCCATACACATGTTAAACAAATAAGTGATTAGACAAAATATGAATTGTTAATAAATTGAACTTTTAATTGTGGAGACTTTAGCTAAAGTTAATAAGAAATTTATTTACCTATATTTCTTCCCACCCAGAACCCTTCATTCTTCGAGGTACAGAATGTCAATCCCTATAATTTAAAGGAAGTCTATTACCCATTCATGTAAAACAACCACCTACGGAACTGAAGCGAGAAGCATCCACCCCTATAAGTCCTCTATGCTGGTTAACTCCAACCTCGTACTTCTTGAAGCTTAGTTCAGCCCACCTGGGAGGTAACTTTCCACCCCCAACCAACTTTAGATGAAAACCCTAGAAATAACAATTTAAATAGTTACCAAAATTATGAGATGTATGTTCGAAGACATGAAGTCAAAGGCTAATAGAAAAACCAATATAAAAAAATCTAAACAAAATGCGCCCAACTTCAAGAAGTCCGACTACCAAAATCCTAGAAGACCTCTCTCTATTATGAGCTTTAGACTGGATGAATTAATGGGGAAAGCTAGCAACCGGATCTACCCCTTGTAGAAACGAACAACCAATTGAAGGCAACGAGAACAAAGCTGGAGAAGAGGAGAGTGTCTCGGCGGTAGTGAAGGAGGCAGCAACAGTGGTGGGCATGGCGGAAGGCAATAGGAGCAGCAGTGGGAAGATCTCATGGTGGAAGGCAAGAGGGAAAAGGAAGGGGATAGTGCCAGAGAAGATAAACAATTTTGTAAAGGTAGGAATGTATCTGTGTAGTTGAACTTGGGTGGTTTAATGAAACATATACGACGGTTGTTGCTTAACCGTCATATATTTCTCTTTAATATGATGGTTAGTGTCATAAATAAGGCAAAAATTTGTTACCCGTTCGAAAAATTTTAATAAGACGGTTATAAACCGTAGTAATTATTGATTAATTACGATGGTTTATAAGCGTCTTATTAAATTTGTCTGCAAATTAGATACGACGATTTGACCTAACCATCGTATTAAAATACAAAACAAAAATTATTCTTTTACTTGGCTTTTATTTATATATACATATATATATGTATATATATATATATATATATATATACATATATATATGTTAGAATATGACAAATCAAATTATATAAATTTTACTTTTACAATAATAATCATACATAGAATGTCTATGTATGAATGAATGTATATAACAATTAAGATAGTATACTCTCTCTCTATGTGTGCGCGCGCGCGCGCGCACACATATATGTATGTTTGTCATTAAAAATTTATTTATATTATGAAATATATTAATCTAATATTCACTAATTATTAATGAAGGTTATATTATACTCCATATAAATATATACATTAATAAAACAACTAATAAAATGAAATTCAAGTTCTTTAATACAAATATATGAAAACTTAAGATGTAAACTAAACTTTAATTGAAAATCAACGATCTAACCATTAGATGTACTTATAAAGTTAAAACAAATTTAGTGACCAAATTTGATGGTCATTCGTTTTATTTTATCACATTTTTGGAGTGATATTTATAAAATAGTAAGAAAAATTAGTGTATTATTTGCAAATATAAGAATATCAAATTAATGATCCAACCGTTAGATTTGTTAAAATCATTACCACAGGTATTGTGACTAAATTTGAAAATAATCAGATAAAATTTGAAATACTTTTGATGGAATTTGTGATAATAGGACTAAAAACGACAGCTAGAACCGTCGTATTAGATAAGAATAAACAACGGTTAATTTAACCATGGTACTTACATTAACATAAATATGACGGTTTTTGTTAATCGTCGCATTATATTCACCTATTACGACAGTTTGGGTAAACCATCGTATTTGCTTGAACTAATACGATGGTTACATGCTAACCATCATATAAAGTCTACTAATATGATGGTTACGTAACCGTCATATAAATTTAGTTATTACAATGGTTTTTCAACTGTCGATTTTGTTGGTGTTGTATTTGCCCCATTTTTTTTAATGTGCCTATAAAAAATCACAAGAGATCTATACAATCACAAAAATTATATTTTTATTAGTAAAGGAACCACCTTTCTTGTTATTAACCTTAAGTATGCTCCTAAATTATAACCATAGCTCTGATACTACTTGAATGGTCGTGGGAAAAAATAAATTACAACAGAAGTATGCAAATTAAAATTTTTTTCCTAGCCAAACTCTAGGAATACTTACTTTTGGAATGCTTAGGTTCAACAACTGGTGCTGTATTTGAATTTGATGGTGCTTCTTGGATTGAAATGCCTACTTGTTCCGTAGGAAAACTAGATAACTATCGACTCCTTCGCATCAAACACTTACCTCGTTTACTAGCTCTTGACCTTTTAGAGTTTTCTTGAACCTCCTATAGTCTATTACCGGTGAAAATAGAACATAGGATGAAATAATTAGAAGAGATTGGAGAGCTAATTCTTTTTAAGGAAAAAAAAACATGTGACTATTTCGAAAGAACTAGGCTTTTGTCTTATGTTCTTGCGTGAACAGCAGCTCTCTGTTGGGAAATATGCCCTCTTAGACTAGGTTTCTGATATAAACATCGAATGTTTTAATAAAAAAAAATTATTTTTAGAAATTATTTGTGAATTTACATTTTATTTATACACAATTACATTTGGAAAAGACCTATTGTGTTTAAGTAACTGGTCCATGTGAATAGTGGTCTTTCACAGTAAGGTATGGATCACGGGTTACTCAACACATAAACGTTTGTTCTTAACCGATTGATGAGAATGGGAATTTCATCATGTTTAGGTTATTAGGTTATGAATTTCAAATGGGGAATGGCTTACTTTTAGCCAGTGAGTAGTCCACTCATTTCATGACATAAACATATTTCGAATACGTAGAACATGACCTATAGTAGTGTTTTCTAAAAGTACTATATGGTAGAAACCTAGACTACTACTGCTATAGCATGGACTAGTACTATACGACTTGAGTATAAGTTGATGATCTGATGAAGTTGGAAACATGTACTTTGATATGCTATAGTTGAGGTTCTATCGTAGGGCCAATATACTTGCATGTTGGGTATATGTGACTAGTTAGTTAAGACAGACCTGTACAAGATAGTTTCTATACTATATCGCCCTTTGTAATTGTTTGAATGATCTAAATATCCAAGGCCCTGGAAAATAGGACTTGGATGTTTGCTTTAGGGTAGCTCTCTTGGAAAGCGAAAACAATCTAGGAAGTCGTGGATCATTGGACTAGAAGCCTAAGAATGGTAGATGTCATTTAGAGAGGTGTTAGTACACTTCTTCCTCTCTAAATGTACGACGATGTATAGAAGGGTATTTTAGTCATTACACCTGTAGGTCGGAGACTTTGCTAATACAGTACTATCCTTGGAGTCAATATTTCCTTATAGTGATATTAAGAAATATTTAAAATGAAAAATATTGCTATTTATATGGCAAGGGTATTTTAGTCATTTTAGTAGCCAAGGCGGTGTGTCTTTTGGTCCCCGGTATAGACCATGAGTCCTAATTAAATACAGGCTATGGAATTGGTCTTAAATTAAATGAAATGAAATTTATTTTATTTAAGTAGTCTGATTTAATTATTGGGCTAAGATAAAATAAAGGTCCATGGAGAGAGAGAATTAATTAAATTAGTTTGGTGAGTTAATTAATTATTCAGGACTTTTGCCATTTTGAATAATTAAAGATTAACCTGGGACAAAACTAATATATGCTTATTTGTTGGACTAGTTTTTTGGGCTGAAAAATTAATTATTAATTGGGCCAATTATTTAGTTCTAATTAGAATAATTAATTAAGTCCAAAAGGCTAAACTAAAAGTCCAATTGGCCAATCTAGTTTAGCTTAGGATTTTATTTAGGTTAAACAGGAGGATTGGACATAATGTTTGTTTTTACGGCTTCTTCTCTGTAAAAAGAACCAGACGTCTCGCTCTCTTTCTTTCTAGAAAATATTTCTTAGTCTGTGAGTTGTTCACCAAACGGAATTAGGCAGGCCATATACTGGAAGACCGAGAGTTTGGTATTCACCTACATGTAAAGATGGAGTAGGAGGCTTGTAAGAATCGCATTAGAGGCTTCCACCAACACACCTACCCCGGTTCCACACATTCTGGTCCAACCAATTCTGAGAACAAGGAGAAAATGTTGGAAATTTTTCCACTTGGAATATGGACAGAGCCTAACCTGCGCCGGCTAGGGCTGCCAAAGTCGGCGCCGACTCTGTTCGGGAGTTCCCTGTTCTTCAGTTTTTCCAATTTTTTTGATTTCGCTTCTGCTGCGTGCTCTGTGTTTTCCCTTTCTTAAGCCTTCACTCTCATATGCACACACGCACAACCCCTTAAACAAATAGCCCTACTTTCTTCCTTTTTCCCACTGCTTTTTTTTTTCCTGCTTGTGACAGCATTTGTGTATCTAAAACAATAACATCCGCAAGTTCAAATCCTGATGGGCTAGGGTTTTCTTAGTTAGTCCAAGACTAATTAAATGGCTCTCTTATTAATTAATTGATCCCCTTGAACCTAATATAAAATTACTCAAGGTAATTAATTAATAAATCAATTTAATTAAATTGGCCCAATAAATTATTTCAAGCCAAATAAATAGTTAATTAGACTCCTACAATTATTTTTTTCAGCATCAATTTAATCAAATAAGCTTATATAGTAAAATAAATTACTAAGGTTACTTGAGCTACTCTGGGATCAAAAGATATATTATTCTTGGTTACTAAAATGACCAAAATACCCCTTCTAACAAATAGTCGTATTTTTATCATTTTAAATATTTCATTGATCATCATAAAGAAATATTAACTCCCAAGAATAATATTACAAGTGCAGTGTCTTCGACTTATAAGTGTAATGATGAAAATATCCATGTATGTAACACCCATCATTGAGATTGGATAAATATAATAACTTCTTTCTCAATGACATCTAACATTTTTTTTATATTTGGTCTGATAATCTATGACGTCTTGTCACACCCCGAGTCCGGGGATGACACCACAGCACCCCCATATTGGAATGCCGAACCAAAAACACCTCAAACTGATCCACCATGCTTTTATTGTGCTACTTTGATACTCTAATAACCCGTGCATACAGACTTACACTCCTAAAAACTCAAATTCATAATCAAGTCTAAGCAACCCAACTGAGTATTTATTTACATAGCCTTCCAAGTACATAACAGACATAAATTCATCAAAACCGTTAAAGTCTAAGAAAACATCCTAACCGTTCAAATCAATAAACAAACTTAAAAAATTCAGAAATAACAGCCAAATATCATTGCCACTCTTCCTTAAACCACTCGTCTAACTCTTTTTCTTGAAACTGATGTCCTGCAAAGATAGTAATAAAAAGAGGTGAGCTCACTAGCTCAGTAAGAAAAATATAGCTTTTTTGGGATTGAGCATGCTATGTATACATATACAATTGTAAAACAATTATTCAAAATAGGTTTCAAATTATTGTAGTACCCAATTCATGGGGTTTCGGAACATCTTCTTGGTCGCTTGGTCACACAATATGAAGATCTTGTAAACTCACACAAGGAAACACGAGGGGGGAAAGGAGGAACAACGAATCCTTAGCACTACCAAATACTGAATTGAATAAGGCATAACTAACACCTGAATATTGAATCGGTGTTGTTTATTCAATGAAAATAATGACAAATATATCAACGGAAAGAACCATTGACTCAATAGGAGAAAATCAACACTGGAATTAAATCAGAAAAGGTTAGCGCTAGGTGAGGGAATCACGAACAACGCTGGACGCCCGACCGCATTAAGTCGACAAATTCCAGTGCACGGCCGGGGCCAGGTAAGGGTGTTGGAGCCGGCACTGGCTCCGCTCGGGATGGGCAAAATTGATCCAAAATTCAGAATGAAACAAGATACAATTTGGCCAGTTTTTGGGTTTTTCAAGGTTCACAGTATCCCAAACGGAAAACAGGAAAAGCGAACACAACCAACCAATATCTTCAACAAAACATAGCTGAACTCAGACACCCAAAATATAACTGAATCACATAAATTACAAAATCTAAGACATGCTTGAGTGCAAAGTTTCAGTTTTCTGATATCAGCTCCTAACTATTATATCCCATTAGGAGAAGGGCCTGAACTGAAACTAGGTACTGTATTCCCCTAACAAGGGCCTTATAACTAAAAACTAGATATTGTATCCCCCTAGCCAATGGCCTTATAATAGAAATTAGGAATTTTTCCAAAATCAACTCAAGCATCAATCAATTCCATAATACAATACCAACTCAAAACTGAATTCACTTTGCACAATTTCATTCACACAACCACAATACTTAAAGCACTAAACATATATCATGCTCAATTTCATTCACTTTGCCAATGAAAATAATATTCATTGGCAAAAGGTTCATAATTTGATATTCGAAAATCAGGAAGTCAAAAAATGAAAAAAAGTCATAAATCCCTTACCAAACAAATCCACAATCCACAATCAGTGTGTCTAACTACCTACAAGAACCCAAAACATAATCAATTGCCAAACTTCTAACTAATCCCCAAATCAAACCCTTATGCCCAATTCAACAATAATCAATCCCTAAGTAAAAATTAACCCGATCTAAAGCACGAATATCGAAAGGCTTACCTAAATTCAAATCCTCCGGCACAATCTCTTCACCGGATTCTTTTCTTTCACTGATTTTTCCTTTCTCCAAAGTTATTTCTTCAAGAGCGTTCTTGTCTGCCAGAAACAACGTACATCCCCAGAACATAATAGATATTTCCTACTAAACTAATGACCCTCTTATAACTTCAATTGCAAAATAACCCCAAAACTATTCCCTTTACTAAAATAATCCCTAGACATATGGGCTAAGCCCACCAACATAATTAAAGGAAAACCCAAATAGGAAAGGTCCAAAAAAAAGGAAAAAGTCCAAGTCTCACATTCTACTCCTCTTACAAAAAGTTTCATCCTCGAAACTTATAATGCCAACCTTAACATGATCTCATGTTACACCATAGTCTTAAAATAACCAAGAATCTCAAACCTCTAAACATTTCAGACCTACACATCAACACTTAATATCTACCCAGGCAATCATAACCTCTTGCTCTGATAGCATTAAATGTCATGCCTCGAGTTGGGGGATAACACGGCAACACCCCTATATTAGAATACCGAACCCTTAAAACCTCAAACTGATCCACCATACTTCCACTGCGCTACTCTGATACTCTAATAACCCGCATGTATAGACTTACACTCCTAAAAACTCAAATTCGTAATCAAGTCTAAGCAACCCAACTGAGTATCTATTTACATAGCCTACTAAGTACATAATAGACATAAATCCATCAAAACAATCAAAGTCTATCAAAATATCCTAACCATTCAAATCAATAAACATACTAAAAAAATTTAGAAATAATAGTCAGATATCATTGCTAATATTCCTCAAACCAACTGTCTAACTCTTCTTCTTCTAACTAATGCCTTGCAAAGATGGTAATAAAAAGGGTAAGCTCACTAGCTCAATAAGGAAAATATAACTTTTTTGGGATTGAGCATGCTACATATACATATACATTTGTAAAATAATTGTTCAAAATAGGTTTCAAATTATTGTAGTACCCAACTTACGGGGTTTCGGAACATCTTCTTGGTGGGTTGGTCACACAATATGAAGATCTCAGAAACTCACACAAGGAAACAATAGGGGGAAAGGAAGAACAACGAATCCTTAGCACTACCTAATACTAAATCGAATGAGGTATAACTAACATTTGAATATCGAATTGGTATTGCAAATTCAATGAAAATAAAGACAAATATATTAGGGGAAAGAACCATCACTTCAATAGGAGAAAGTCAACACCAGAATTAAATAAGAAAGGGTCGGCGCCAGGTGAGGGAATCATGGTTAGCACCAGATGCACCGGCCACGTGAAGTCGACAAATTCCAGAGCGCGACCAACACCAGGTGAGGGTGTTGGAGGCGGCATTGGCTCCCCTCAGGATGGGCAAAATTGATCCGAAATTCAGAGCAAAATGAGGTACAATTTGGCCATTTTTTGGGGTTTTCAAGGTTCACAATACCCCAAATGAAAAAGAGCAAAAGAGAACACAACCAACCACCATTTTTAACAAAACATAGCTGAACTCACACACTCAAAACGTAACTAAATCATAATATATATTGCTGAATTTGAGATATACTTGAGTGCAAGGTTTCGGTATACTGATACCAGTTCCTACCTATTACATCCTGTTAGGAGAAGGGCCTGATTTAAAACTAGGTACTATATCCCCCTAGCAAGGGCCTTATTACTAAAAACTAGGTATTGTATCCCTCTAACCAAGGGTCTTATAACAGAAAATAGAATTTTTTTCCAAAACCAACTCAAGCATCAATCAATTCCATAAGATAATACAGGCTCAAAACTGAATTCACTTCGCACAATTTCATCCACACAACCACAGTATTTAAAGCATTAGACATACATCATGCTCAATCAGATTTAGTAATGCAAAAATAACATTCATTGGCAAAAGGTTCATAATTTGATATTAAAAAATAGGAAGTCAGAAAACGTAGAAAAGTCATAAATCCCTTACCAGACAATTCAGAGACCAAACCAATCCATAATCCACAATCAGTATGTCTAACTGCCTACAAGAACCCAAAACATAATCAATTGCCAAACTTCTAACTAATCCCCAAATCAAACCCTTATGCCCAATTCAACAATTATCAATCCCTAAGCAAAAATTAATCCGACCCAAAGCACAAATATTGAAAGACTTACCTAAATTTGAAACCTTCGGCACAATCTCTTCATCGGGTTCTTCTCTCCCGATGATTTTCCCTTTCTCCAAAGCTATCTCTGCAAGAACGTTCTTGTCTACTAGAAACAATGTTCGTTAACCCCAGAATGTAATTGATCTTTCCTACTAAACTAATGACTCTCTTATAACTCTAATTGCAAAATAACCCTAAAACTATCCCCTTTACTAAAATAATCCCTAGACACATGGGCTAAGCCCATCAACATAATTAAAGGAATACCTAAACAGGAAATGTCCAAAAAAGGGAAAAAGTCTAGGTCTCACATTCTACCCCTCTTACAAAAAATTTCGTCCTCCAAACTTATGATGCCAGCCTAATCATGATCTCATGTTACACCATAGTCTTATAATTACCAAGAATCTCAAACCTCTAAACATTTCAGACCTATACATCAACACTTAATATCTACCCAAGAGATAATAAACCTCTTGCTCTGATACCATTAAATGTCACTCCCCAAGTCCGGGGATGACACAATAGCACCCTCATGTTGGAATGTCAAACCCTTAGAACCTCAAACTAATCCACTATGCTTCCACTGTGCTACTCTGATACTCTAATAACCCTCACGTAGAGACTCACACTCCTAGAAACTCAAATTCGTAATAAAGTCTAAACAACCCAACTGAGTATTTATTTACATAGCCTACTAAGTACATAACAGATATAAATCCATCAAAACCATCAATCTAACAAAACATCCTAACCGTTCAAATCAATAAACATACTTAAAAAATTCAGAAATAACAGCCAGATATTATTGCCAATCTTCCTCAAACCACAAATCTAACTCTTCGTCTTCTAATTGTTGTCCTGCAAAGATGGTAATAAAAAGGGGTGACAGCAAGGAAAATATAGCTTTTTTGGGATTGAGCATGCTACATATACATATATATTTATAAAATAATTATTCAAAATAGCTTTCAAATTATTGTAGTACCCAACTCATGTGGTTTCAGAACAAATTCTTAGTGGGTTTGTCACACAATATGAAGATCTCGGAACTCACACAAAGAAACAAGAGGGGGGGAAAGGAGGAACAATGAATATTTAGCGTTACCCAATACAGAATCGAATAAGGCATAACTGACACCTGAATATTGAATTGGTGTTGTTTATTCAATAAAAATAATGACAAATATATCAAGGAAAACAACTATCGCTTCAATAGGAGAAAATTAGCACTAGAATAAAATCAGAAAGGGTCAATGTCTAGTGAGGGAATCACGGACGGCGCAAAGTGCGCCGGGCGCGCGAAATTGACGAATTCCAGAGCGTGGCCAGCACCGGGTGACAGTGTTTGAGGCGGCGTCAGCTACGCTCAGGATGGACGAAACTGATCTAAAATTCAGAATGAAACAGTGTGCAATTTGGCCAATTTTTAGGTTTTTCAAGGTTCACAATACCCCAAACAGAAAACAGAAAAAAAAAGAACATAACCAATCACCATTTTCAACAAAACATAGCTGAACTTGCACACCCAAAACGTAACTGAATTATAACATATTACAGAATTTGAGGCATGCTTGAGTGCAAGATTTCGATGTACTGATATCAGCTCCTAACTATTATATCCCGTTAGGAGAAGAGCCTGAACTGAAGCTAGGTATTGTATTCCCCTAGCAAGGGCCTTATAACAGAAAACTAGGTATTGTATCCCCCTAGCCAAGGGCCTTATAACAAAAATTAAGAATTCCTCCAAAACCAACTCAAGTATCAATTAATTCTATTACATAATACTAACTCAAAACAGAATTTACTTTACATAATTTCATCCACACAACTACAATACTTAAAGCATTAAACATACATCATGCTCAATCCGATTTTGTAATATGAAAATAACATTCATTAGAAAAGGTTCATAATTTGACATTTAAAAACCAGGAAGTTAGAAAATGCAGAAAAGTCATAAATCCCTTACCAAACAATTTAGAGTCTAAACCAATCCACAATCCATAATCAGTTTCTCTAACTGCCTGTAAGAACCCAAAACACAATCAATTGCCAAACTTTTAACTAATCCCTAAATCAAACCCTTATGCCTAATTCAACAATAATCAATCCTTAAGCAAAAATTAACCCGATCTAAAGCACAAATATCGAAAGTCTTACCTAAATTCAAAACTTCCGGCACAATCTCTTCATTGGGTTCTTCTCTCTAACTGATTTTTCCTTTCTCCAAAGCTATCTCTGCAAGAGCATTCTTGTCTACCAGAAATAACATACGTTAATCCCAGAATGTAACTGATCTTTCCTACTAAACTAATGACCCTCTTATAACTCTAATTGTAAAATAACCCCAAAACTATCCTATTTACTAAAAAAAAAAAAAAAATCCCTAGACAAATGGGCTAAGCCCACCAACAAAATTAAAGGAAAAACCAAATAGAAAAGGTCCAAAAAAGGGAAAAAGTCTGGGTCTCACATTTCTAATTACCCAAAAGCATACATACTTAGTCACGTTTCCTAGAGCCTTAGATTGTTTAGATTATCCTGGAAAATCACAAGAAGGTGATTTCTTCACTAAGTGAAGCATAAAAACTCTATTGTATAAGTCTGTCTTAATTAACTAGAGTTGTACACCTAACATATAAGGGTATTGGCCTTGCAATAATACCTCACCCAGCACACATCAAAGTGCATAGGTCTAACTTCACCAGACCACCAACTCATACACAAGCCTTAAGGTACTCGTCTATGTAGTAGTTGCAGCGATAGCCCAACCTTTATTTGTGATAGTACTTTTATAAAGATTACTATCACGTGATCTAGTTCCACATATTTCAAAATACGCTTATATTATTGGCTTGAATGGACTACTCACTAGTTAAAGGTAAATTGATAGGGGATAAAATCATCATTATTTTTCTAGTTATTTGAAGTTATTTTGAGATACTTTTGTTGTAATAATTAGACATATTCCTTCCTATTGGACATTTTGTTTGGAAAAATTATTTTTGATGAATTTGTGCAAATTTGAGTAGATTTCGAGCAAAAAATGAAATATTCTAGATTGGACCAGTGCCAGGTCCAGATAATGCAACAGGTGCCAGGTCTGCTCTGGAAAAGAGAAAATTGAGTCCAAAAACATATTGGACCTAGCGCTAGGTAGGCCGAATGGACCCCACACAAGTCCACTCTGCACAGAGGCGGTTGTACGCGAATTTGGTATTATTCAAAGGATTTTGGTATTTTCTAAATTCCGCCGGGCCAAGACTTCCTAAACAATGAATTTTGGTATCAAGAAGGCTTATAAATACAAGAAAAACACAAGAAAAATGTGTGATTTGAAGGATCCAAACTAGCTACTCAATTATGACTCAAATGAGCATTGTTCAAATGGGGTTTTCAAGAGAAGAAGAAAGGCTCGTCTATGAATTTTATCTTTTATCCTTTATTTATTTTTTGTTAACAATGATGTGCTTAATGTTTTTTTATTGTAATTGAATATTATTTTGGAGATTATAATTTTGAGTTAGTTGGAATTTTTGATTAATCTATTGTTATCTTTGGTATATGATTACTTGATATCATTGGTTATTGATGCGAGTTCTTTTAATTGACTTGGAAAAAAGATATTAGGAGTTTCATTACATTGATTTCAGATTTGTTAAATCTTAATGGACTTGAGCGATGAAATTAAGATTATAGGGCTAATTAATCAAATATTAGTTGATTTCACCTCGGACAAAGGGTCATTAGCTAATTTCATGTTCATAAGGAATTGAGCTTAATGCATGTTTTGGTTATGTTAGTTTGATTGGCAAATCTGTTAATATTAATCAAAAGATAGTAATTCCATAGATTGAAGGAGATTCATGACCTGAGAAACAATTGAATTTTACTTTATATTCCTTCATGATGCCAAGATGATAATTAGTTGAGAGAATTGCTAGTTGGTTTATTATCATGTTTTCTAGGATAATTGTTTAAATTGTATATTCCTACATTCTTAAGTTGTATATATATTTTTATTTGTCTTTTTATTATTTTCTCACTTTATTTGGGTTATTTAAATAATAAATAAAAAGTTATTAGTGTGTACTTGTTTCTTTGAGGATCGATACTCGTTAATTCCCTATGCTATGCTTGCGATGAGTATATTTGCTCGTATGTGTATTTTGAGATTAATGTTTTAATTAAAACTTAACTAAATGATAGATTTAAATTTGATTATTTTTATACACAAAAAATTTATGCATCATAAATCATTCCCCATTTAGAAATCATTATGTAATGATCTAAACCTTGATAAAATGCCCAGCTTCAAATGAATTATCGTCGAGCTAAAGCTATGCAAATTGAAAAGAGTTTAATCGAGAAGTTGGGTTGAGCAAAGGCCTTCAAAGTTTGATATATAAACACTGATGTTGATTTTGTCGTAATCTATTAGGAATCAATAGATGATATAGATAATTGTATTCCTATAATTTTTGTTAAAATTTAGTCAATCCTTTTTCATTGGGCCAGCCCAATAGATATAAGCTTGTTAGAGTCAAACTGAATTACTAATTTGTTGTGCGTTCAACTTTTGCTACAATCTATTAAACGAACACAATTCTAATAAGGAAATGCTCAACAATAAAATAACAAATTTACAAAAATAGATAACATATATTTTTATTTTCTTTTATCAGGGTGGGATGGTCCCCTATGTGTAAAAGAAGATCCACCCTTGGCTATTCTGTCCATGGATTTTTTGTGAAATGGAGAAAAAAAAAGAAAAGTAGAGAAATAAAGTGCCATGGCAGCTTCACAACATTAAGGAAAGATTTTTTGAGGAAAGTAAAAAAAAAAAAAAAAAAAACACACACACACACACACACACAGACACTGAGGAAAGAAAGGGCATAGGTGAGGAACGGAAGAGTACAAAGGATTGGAGGTGACTCCTGATTAATGGTCACTTTTTGTTGTTTTTTAAATACAATTTAACGTTGAATTCTTAATTTAAAAATTACAAGTTAATCACTTAATCACTAAATTATTATTCAAATAGCAACTAACAACTAGTTATTTTCCCAACTTATGAAGATACCAAGATTTTAAGAATTGAGAGAAAAAAGATATCGTGGCACCAAACCATAGAATGGTTAATATACAAACCCAGCATATATATTGTGATATAGAAAAGTCTTATCTATGTTTCTGTGCTTACCTATAGGAAACAAAAAGAAAAAGAGAAAACCTTCGTTTAGTACTTTTTAAGATTTGCTAATTAATAGCAAATATATTCCTTTCTAATATGGACATTTCTTGCCCTTTCAAATTAACCAAAGCATAACACTCTTTCAAGGCTTTACAAAGTTGCTACCAGGTGGTTACAAGATAAACATCAATGGATACATCTAGTCAAATACTCCTTCTCCAAGTATGCTACGTTATGGTTTGTACTATCGATATGCTTGAGTTGATATCAATTTCTTCCCCTAACTTCTAATATAGATTTCTGGAATCAAACTCTAATTTTCCTCCACTACAAAATTAAATACTCGAATGCTGCAAAGAACAACACTAAGAGCAGCCAAATATCAATGAGTTTGATGTTGTGTTTTCTAAATGTGTTGAAGAACATCCTATTTGTACAAATTTTTTAGTGAATCTAATTTGTACATTTTTAGTGTTGCCAAGCTTACTTCAAATTCCAAATTGTTTTCTTAAGTTTATATTAGTTGCTCACTGTAGTATCACGATTGCTAATTGTTTTGAAATCTATGAACATGAAGCTTAATTTCTTAATTGCCATTTAATTCACAAAAGTAATACTTAGCAATGGCAATAGGGCTAGGCCAAGCTAGGGACAAAAAAAATCCCTGCCCCTCCCCCTCATCCCCTTATTCCAGCCTGTACTCGACACGGGAAAAAGTAAAGATCTCTATCACCGGCCTGTCAGGGACAAAATAATCTCTAGTCCTGGCCCAATACAGAAAGCAAGGACATAGGTCCTATAGGAAGCAAGTCTAAAAATCTTCAATTGGGTTAAAGTTAAAAATAAAATGAAAACCTATTAAAAAATGAGCAAAACACATTCACCATTATAGTTTCAATACAATCACAATTTCAACACAATTTTTTTACAAGATAACAATAACATACTAAAATGAATTCTATAAAACTAAATTATATAAATAAAAATAAATTATGAATTGTAATAAATCCAACAATTACTCACAAAATCAAAAAAAGGTCCCAATGCTAATTATTTAGTGCAATTAAACTATAAAAAAGGGGTTATTAATATTAAAATATGCAAAGATTATGAACTTGAAGAAAATTATTAACATAATTTGTTCAACAAATAATAATTTAAAGATTAGTTCTCTATATATGAATAGTATAAAATATATTTTATACAATATTATTTTTGTATCATGCTTTCTTTGTGTACTTACAATTTTGAATTATAAGTACACACACACACACACACACACACACACACACACACACTGAGGAAAGAAAGGGCATAGGTGAGGAACGGAAGAGTACAAAGGATTGGAGGTGACTCCTGATTAATGGTCACTTTTTGTTGTTTTTTAAATACAATTTAACGTTGAATTCTTAATTTAAAAATTACAAGTTAATCACTTAATCACTAAATTATTATTCAAATAGCAACTAACAACTAGTTATTTTCTCAACTTATGAAGATACCAAGATTTTAAGAATTGAGAGAAAAAAGATATCGTGGCACCAAACCATAGAATGGTTAATATACAAACCCAGCATATATATTGTGATATAGAAAAGTCTTATCTATGTTTCTGTGCTTACCTATAGGAAACAAAAAGAAAAAGAGAAAACCTTCGTTTAGTACTTTTTAAGTTTTGCTAATTAATAGCAAATATATTCCTTTCTAATATGGACATTTCTTGCCCTTTCAAATTAACCAAAGCATAACTCTCTTTCAAGGCTTTACAAAGTTGCTACCAGGTGGTTACAAGATAAACAGCAATGGATACATCTAGTCAAATACTCCTTCTCCAAGTATGCTACATTATGCTTGTGTGTGTGTGTGTGTGTATAAGAATATTTATACATCTAACACATAAAAAGTATAAGTATTTTATAAAAATTTATAAATATAATATACTGTGTGTGTGTGTGTGTGTGCGTTCGTGTACACATATATACATATATACTTACACACATAATATTATGCAAAAAAATTTTATGATAAAATTTTATAAATATATACACCTTTATCATATATGCATATTATTTCTTACATTCAAATTATATATACTCATATTTTGAGAACACGTATATATATGTAATACATATAGAACCATACACTTATACAACAACAACAACAAAAAACTAAGCCTTAATTCTAAGTAACTTGTGATCGGCTACATGAACCAACGTCAGGCAACGTGTGGTCATCCACATGAATCCTCTCTCGCCACTTCCTTTTATCGAACGTCATACTCTCATCTAAATCTAACAAAGACATATCTCTCCTAATCATCTCTATCTATGTCATTTTAGGCATACCTCTACCTCTGTCTAACCTATCCTACCTCACTCTCTCCATCGTCCTAACAGGAGCATCCCCCGATCTTCTTTGAACATATCCAAACCAACGCAGATAATTTTCTCTTATCTTTTTCTCAATAGATACCATGCCTACCTTTTCCCTAATAGTCTTATTTTTAACTCTATCATTTTTAGTATATCTACACATCCACCATAACATACACATCTCAACTACTTTCATTTTTTGAATATGACACCTTTTAGCTATCCAATATTCCGTACCATATAACAAAGCACGTCTTACGGCTGTCTTGTAGAACTTTTCCTTTAGATTCAATAGTACATTACAATCACATAGAATACCAGTCGCACTCCTCTATTTCAACCAACCCGCCTTAACTCAATGTGCAATGTCACTATCAAGCTCTCTGACTTTTTGAATAATAGATCCTAGATATCAGAAACAATCAGCTAATGGTATATCTCTACCTACCAAAGTTACACTCTAGGCTATGTTTCTGCTAAACTTGCATTCTATATACTCTGTTTTACTTCTACTAATTCTAAAGCCCTTGGATTCTAATATCTACCGCCACAACTCCAATTTAGCATTTACACCAACTCTAGTCTCATCAATCAACACAATATCATCTGCAAACAATATACACCATGGTACAGCCTCCGGTATAGTGCAAGTTAATTCATCTATAACGGCTGCAAAGAAGAAAGGGTTAAGCGTTGATCCTTGATGCACCCCGATAGTAATAGGGAACTCTGCAGTCACCCCGGCGTTAGTCCTTACACTTGTACATGCTCCCTCATGCATATCTTGAATGCAAGTAATATACTTTGTTGATACACATTTCTTGGCCAGTACCCACCAAACTACTTCTCTAGGCACCTTGTCATAGGCTTTCTCTAGGTCAATAAATACCATATGTAAATCTTTCTTTCTTTCTCTATAATATTCAATCATCTGTCGTATTAAATGAATTGCCAACACTTATACTTAATATAATTTATGTGGGCAGGATTATAGATACATTAGAGTCTATTTTGATTCTTAGATCCTCATCCATTTAGATTATAAATTTTGGAGCCATTAACTATATGTAACTCCTTGTAGAGGTTAAGGAACATAAGGAGGTTTAGTAAAAAAGAGCATGCACTTCGAGTTGGTAATGACGCTAAGGTTTGGGTAGATGCAGTGGGAGAGATGTTTTTTGTGTTTTGATTTTAATAGGATTCCTGTATTGAAAGATGTTTGATATGTTTTAATTTTTAAAGAGAAATTAATTTTAATTGCAAAATAGATTGATAATGGCTATTCTATTTCTTTCCATTCTGGTGTTATAATAAGTAGAAAATGGGAACTTCATTCATTTTAGAACATATATGGTAACTCGTTTCATTTGAATTCTATAAGTCATCTAATCAACATCACATTAAACCAACTAATAAGAAGATAAAGACCATGACTAATGAATATTATTTATGGAACTATAGATTGAGACATAATAATCCTAATCGGACTAATTAGAGGTTCTCCATAATGAGTCCTCGGGCTCATTGAGATTGAAAGAGTAGGCTCAGTACGAATGATGTCTTAAGGGGAAGATGACCAAAAGGTCGTTCAACCTAAAGGCAGAAATGGCCAAGGAAACACTTAGCATCGTTCATTGTGATATTTATGGTCTAATAATTGTACCAACTAGGGATGGATACAAATACTTTAACACGTTCAATGATGATTACTCACGCTTTGGATATGTTTAATTGATAAGACACAAGTCTAACTCTGTTGAGAAATTCAAAGTGTACAAGGTTTAAATGGAGCGTCAAACAGTTAAACAAATTAAAGCATTTAAATCATATTGTGGTGGAGAGTATTTTCTTGGCTAGTTTAAGGACTGCTTGGAATATCATGAAAGAGTATCTCAACTAACTATGTCTGGGACACCATAGCAGAATAGAGTAGCTGAAAGAAAAAATAGAACATTGCTATAAATGGTGAGGAGCATGATGAATCATGCATCTCTTCTTATTTATCTTTAGGAATGTACTCCACAAATGACAGCATACATTTTAAACTTGTTACCTTCCAAATTAGTGCCCTAGAATATCTTATAAGATATGGATTAGGCGAAAGCCCGATTTAAATCATCTCAATATATGGGAATGTTCAACTTATGTATTGATTAAAAGGACCAAGTTAGAACCAAAATCAAAATTGTACTACTTTGTTAGGTATCCAAAAGGAATTAGAAGTGGATATTTTTATCATCCTAAGAACTAAAAGGTGCTTGTTAGCATTCATTCTAGATGCTTGGAGGATGATCATAAAATATCTAATAGTAGTTCAAGTTGAGCAGAATTGGAAGATAATACACTGTTCTTTTTAGGACCAAGTTACCCAATTGAGGAACCTAAGAGACACAACTTAACATTCCTGTGCAAATGGAGCCTCCTCACAGTGGAAGGAAACATGTGTTCCAGAAAGAGCAATTGGAAAAATCTTTGATCTAGTCTCCAAGCATCAGAAATAAGATCTCACCAAATACGAGGATACTATTGCTGACCTTGATATAGAAAACTGGCTTGAAGTAATAAATGTAGAGATTGAATATATGCATTTAATAGAGTATGGGATCTTGTAGCTACAACTGAAGTGATAAAACCCATAAAGTGTAAATGGGTATACAAGAGGAAAAGAGCAATTGTAAACGCATGACTCATCCTGCTTCTAACCGTTTCCATCAAAGTTATATTGCTTCTCTGTTCTGCTGGGGAGTCTCATGCATAGTTAACAAAGATACTATACCGTAGTATACCAAGTAGTCTTTAAACTCACCGAGGAGGTACTTTCCACCACAATTCGATCTCAAAAGTTTTAATTAATTTACCTGTTCGACTCTCCATTTCAATGTTAAACTCCTTGAATTTATCAAAAGAGTTAGACTTGTGCCTCATCAGATAAATGTAACCAAAACGAGTGTGATTATCTGTAAAAGTGATAAAGTATTCGTAGCCTCCTCTATCTGCCTTTTTGGTAAAGGAATATTTGTTCATTTTACCTTTAAGGAAAGATTCACACTAAGACCATTCTTCCAGTCTTAATAAACCTAAAGGCCCATCATGGAATAACCTCTGAATTCGATTGGGATTTATATGTCTCAATCTTAGATGCCACAAATATGAGTCATTTGATATGGCATTTCTCTTTTTATTATCAGGTTTAGTTTGAATATTATTTATTTGATTGTGAATAGGATGTATATAAAAAATATTTACATACATATTTCTTGTACTAATTAAATTACCATATCTACTGATAAAAATACTAGAATGGAAAGAAACAAAATATTCTTGATTCATCAATTTGGAAACTAAAATCAAATTTTGATTAAAACAATAAATATATAAAATATCTTAAAAATTAACTTCCTATTACAATAACAAATAAGCTCAAGATCTCCTACTGCTTCAGCCTATATTCTTGCTCTATTGCCTACTTGAAGTCCATGCTCACCCTTGCTGAATCTCCTTATCCTTTTGAACCCTTGCAAAGAGTTACAGATATAGTAGTGGCTCCAGAATCAACAATCCAGAAAGATGTTGATCCTACCACCAAAATAGGCTCTAGGTATAAAGCAATACTTGAAGTAGACTTGGCTAAGAAGTCCGGACAATCTTTCTTCCAATGCTCATTTCTTGCCACACTTGAAGCATTGGCCTTTGGGCTTCCCATTGGGCTAGGCCTAACCAGATGCTTTGGGTTAGCCCCTGTGTTGTTCTGGGCCTTCCTCTTCTTGAATTTCTTAGGCTTTATCTTAATTCTAGAAGAAGAAGTAGAATGAGAGACTAAAATCTTTAACACGGGCTTCATGGTCTTCACTGCCACCTGGAGCTCTTTCATAAGCTCTGTGAGATTCATATCTAACTTGTTCATTCTTTCCCAATCTCAAGACAGGGATATGTAAGAACATACTTGTACTCCTTAGCAGTGAGTACTATATTCAGGTTCCTCTTCCAGTCCCCATAATTTGGGCATGTCAACTTATTCTTCTTGAAAATGATTGACAATAGACTAAAACCAGACATTTCTGAAATATTGCTAAAAACCATTCATTTAGCTTGCCAAAAATAAAATGCATATTCTTTATATTATTTCTTTGATAATAGATAACTCTTAAAACCATTATCAATAATCTAAATAGTTTCTCTTGGAAACACTAACAAAGCTTCGTAGGAAAATTAATAGCATCCTAAGTTAAGTATATAACCATCACGAATCAAAACTTCCTAAAATAGGTAATAGTCTAGAAAAAGTTCCACGATAGGATGGCCACTAATTCACACCACTTACGGGCAATCTAATACTAAAATCTTCCAACGTGGGTTGGTCGATCCTAGCAAATACCCTAGGCTTTTAATTTTACTCTTTCATTAGTTCTAGACACTTATGGAAATCTATCCTATTGGGGTCATGCTTAGAATGACACGAGAAAATCTATTATCTCTAATGAGAGTTGTGATAGAAGCCATGGGGTCATTGAAACCCCTCTCCCACTTAATCTTTTATTGAAAACAGAGTTTTAAGCCTAAAAACATTTTCTATAATCTTATGGTTTCATTAACCTGAGTAAAAATCTAAAATTCAATATTATTCTCTATGTTAAGGATTAAATCATTTGAGAGAATAACTATGAATTTATTTTACTATCCTATGTTAATAACCAAGTAAAACTTTTAATAAATAACCTTAATTTCAACATATTCTCTATGTTAAGGATTATACCTTTTAAGAGAATAAATCATGAACTCTTTTATTTTTAAAGTTTCTTAGATTAAAACATTTTATCAAAAAAACCGTCCTATCAAGTAAGGCTTTGGTCTCACAAGAACTAGTGCATTTGATCACAAAAACGAAATAAGCATGATAACAAAAGTAAACTTTTTCATGCTCAAACTATTCATTTATTCCTAAGTGACCAAATAATAGATTAAACATCATGAATTAAAAAGTAATGATCCTGTTTAATCCTTAAGGTGGTTCCATCCTTTTCTATTCATTTTCATGCAAATTATTAATCCATAGATAAATAAAACTATTGTAGAAAATTAACCTCATACAATAGTTTCAAAACATTATTACATTAAGCAAAAAATTAAGGTACATAACTTCAACAATGCTCTCCTTTTCTTGGACAATTTGAGCACAACGGCCTCTGGACAGAGTGGACCTGGCACCTGGTCCATTGGGCCCACCTGGCACCGGGTCCAAACTACTTCTCCAAAAACTCCGGCTAGGCGGAGTGGACCTAGCGCCTAGTCCGATCAGCCTACTTGGCATCGGGTCCATTATGGAATTCACCAATTTCTGAAAAAATTCAGCTTTTCAGCCATTTTTCACCCTTCAAAGAATTCCGACAATCACGTTCTTCAGTCCCAAGATTTACAGGTTAAAAGAATACAATGAAACGTTAAACAAGGCATAAAAACGTGCCTTTACAAGCACCTATGCCTCTAACCACAAAACGTATATCAAATCTACTTAAAACCAGAAAAATAATGGGAAATTAGAATACATGATCATATGCCTTTAACCGGGAGGCGTACATGAACTCTAGAAACCAATTTATGAGGGATCACATGAATTTATGAGGGAAAAGATTCATTTTTTAATAATAAGGGAATCACCTTTTCTAGTTTTAACCCTAGTACATACTTTTAGATGAAAACTGTGACTCTGATACCACTTAAAGAAATCATGGAAAGCTATTAAAGGAAAAACACAGCCAAAATTTTCAGTTTTCCAAGCTATATCTAGGAGAGAGTACTTATTATTATTTTTTTTTATTGATTGTGGATTAACCAACGAGGGGTCGGGTTGCACAGGAACCTCTTGCATTGGAAGACGAGAAGAAGGCGATTGCTGTTCAACTAGAACTCCTACTAATCTTCTACTCCTACACATTAAGCATCTCCAAGCTTCTTCTCTTTGTCTTCCAAAGTATGATTCTACCTTGCTCTTGATGGTAGCTTGGTGAAAGCTCCTTTCTTGGAAAAAATCACTCTACCATAGAGAAGGAAGAGAAAGAACGTGGAAGAGAAAAACAGAGGAGGGGGCACACTCTCAAAATAATAATAATAAATAAATAAATACACAACACTTGGTTTTTTTTCCCTACATATTTCGGCCAACCTTAGGGCTTCCACAGCCCTAATGGTCGAAATCACCAAGCCTAATTGGGCTAGGTGTTGTGCTAAAAAAAACAGCATAAGACTAGCATAATCCTCTTAATTAATTAATTATCTTTTCTGAGCCTTGTTAAATACCCAAGACTAATTAATTAATTCTAATTAGACTTTTAATATATTTTAACATATATATCAGTCCAATTAATTAATTTATTCTAGCACAATTCTCTTAAGTAATTAATTTTCTTTTCTAGGCCTTATTAAAAACTAAGACTAATTAATTAATTCTAATTGAACGCTTAGAATAAATTTTATTTCCTTTTCAAATAGTTATCCATTAAGCCCATATTGTATCTAAACAACACCAAGGTAACTTGAGCTACTTCGGGGACCAAGAAACATATTATTCATGTCTACTAAAATGACCAAAATGCCCTTATTATTAAATAGTTGCATTTTATTATTTTAAATATTTTCATTTATCACCATATGAAAATATTGACCCCAAGAATAATATTGCTAAAGCAATGTCTCCGACCTACATGTAAAATAATAGAAATACCCCTCTATGTAACATCTATTAATGAGACAAGATAAATGTACTAACACCCATCTTAAAGATATCTACCATCCTTAGACCTCTAGTTCGATAATCTATGGCTCACTTGAATTTACTTGTTTATCATTGGAAGCTACCCAAAAACACATATTCTAGAGTCACGTTCTCAGGGTCTTAGATTATTAGATTATCCTGGACAATCACAAGATTTAACTTCACTATGTGAAGTATAGAAACTCTGTTTTATGAGCTCGTCTTAACTAACTAAAGTAATACACCCAACATAGTAGGATATTGATCTCTCAAAAGAAATCTCACCCAACATACCAAGATATTGATCTCTCAAAAGAGATCTCACCCAACATACATCAAAGTATAAAATCCTAGCTTCGACAGACCACCACGCATACTCAAGTATGAAGGTATCCATCCATGCTGCAGTAGTAATAGTCTGATCTCTTTAATTATAGTACTTTAAGAGGGACTACTACTGCAGGTCTAGTTTTACGTATTTGAAATACACTTATGCTAATGATGTGAGTGAACTGCTCACCGATTCAAGGTAAACCATTCCTCATTAGAAATCATGGCATAATAGTCTTACCTTGATGAAATGCCCAAGTTCATCAAACGACTAAGAACTCAATTTTACTTGTATGACAAGTACACATGATCCATACCTTACTGTAAAGAACGACCCAACACATAGACCATTACTTTCTCATACTTGGACCTTTAAATGTACAATAATATAAGAAACAAAATAAATAAAATGAATAAACATCTTATTGCAATATGTTGATACAGAATACATAGTCTTTGAGGGCATACTTTCTAATAATGGCCATGAGATACTAGATCTAAGGTGGAGGACTATTAGAGACAGAAATTACTTATGCTTATCTACTCTTATTTCAGATGTTGCTTCTGATTTGTATACTTCTGAGTTTTATTTCCAAGACTTTAATAATGGATTCGAAGAGTTGTAATTTAAGTTTGAATTTCTTTCCCTATTTTTATTTTTTTCTGGTTATAATAACCATTAGTCCTAAGGACGAAGCAACATCCTTGACCCATTCTAGGTCACAGTCTAGTAGGGTGTTACTAGTGGTATCACAGCTTAAGTTTAGGCTTTATTTTCTGCCATTCGGATATATTACTTTAAGCATTTTTTATTTGATACTGACCTAAATGTGCTTTTTATGTAGAGGATGATTAGAGGATATGTATTACACAGTAGGATCATGGCCTCCTAGATATGGTCCACTCACACTATAACCTCTACCTCCACCCCTTTCTCCACCTAAGTCAGAACATAAGTCTAAGCCAGAAATACCAGAACAAGAGAGTGATAGGGAAGAGGTACAATTGTAGAGTCTACCCCAGTTCCACTCGTGTAAGAACTCGATCTGATTGTAGGTAGTAAGACCTAGGTAAGCTAGGCTTTGAGGCACCCAAGAGTAACCTAGAGGAGTACATAGCTAGATATCATAAGTGGGTCAAAATAGCCAAGCTCAAAGGGAAGTGTAAGATAGGAAAGAGTTCTAGTGCTCCCACAAAATGTAGGAAGAACTTAGGCGAGTCGGGAAGAGGGTTTGAGAGCCTAAGGTTCGTGGATGACAAGGACATAGATTTTTCTAAAAATACTGGGGGTTGTCTGTATAAGCCCGATACTAAGGATTCAGATGATGATTAGACTATAAGGGACCATCCAGAATGCAAGGACCATGAGCATCCTTAGTGATTTTCTTTTATTTACATTTTCAATAAGTCTAGCACTTGAACTATTAAAATTTCTTTGGTTGATTTCTCTAATGTATTTCTAAAAATTCTGACTTTGTTTTGTATGAATATATGCTTAAATAAATTCCTTTGCCATATCCTTTTAGTTGCATATTATCTATTATCTATTAATTATGCTTTAACATTGAGCGTACATTTACATGAGATGGATTAGAATATTCATATACCCTTTGCTCATTCTTTTGATGAGTTTATTATGTTTGTGACGTGAAGATAGAACCAAGATATGAAGTGACTACTCATAGAAGAGGGAGATGCACAACTGTTCCTACGACTCCCGTGTTCGAGCCTATACCACCCACCATGCCTGAAAAAGAAGTGAAAGTTAACCGAGGACAGGGAGTAAGGACTAGAAGGGCCAGATGTGGTATCATAGGGCAAGCATTTAGCAAGATAATAGAGTTGCTGTATACTCTACTGGAGAAAAGGACACCTCAAAGAAAGGACAAATCTTTAGAGTGATTCATGAAGTTCCAGCAGCCCATATTCTTTGGAAAGGCAAAATAGAATTAGAAAGCCGAACAATGGACGGAACAAATAGAGGACAGGTCAGGAGTGGAACTGGGAAATTTTGTTAAAGCATTTTGGGCATAGTATAGCCCATTATGGGTTGTGGGGAAACGAGAGAATGATACCCAGAACCTGAAATAATAAGGGATTATAGTAGCCTAGTGTAACACCCCACATTTTCTTCTTGTCGTAGTGGGCCGAACTCAGGTGGGATGTCGCCTCGTTTGAATTCTCAGACTAGGGGTCTTTACAGTGATTTAAACTTAAAGTAAGCGGTAAAGTCAAAACTTAAGTAAATATATGAAACATGCTTTTTATTTATATAGACATATGAGTAACGATAGGTATAATGTCATAGATTCCAAGATACATAAGCTAAAACATCTCATAGTCTATGTACAATGATCACTCCAAAAGATTTGCTATCTAGTGCCATAGAAGAAGTCCCGGAATACTGTCGTTATTCTTCAGCTCTAATCCCTAAAAAAATAGAAAATACAAACATACATGTGAGTGGTATACTCAGTGAGTCCCGTGTGTGCTAGTGTTTTGCTTAGAAGAGAAAGACGATTTTCAATTTCTTTGCTGAAATAAATTTTATAACAGGAAAACGACGGTAATTGATGAATTTAGTTTCAATATACATTCGAAAAATAATAGCTTCCAAACACATGGCCCCTAATTCAAAAAATACGGGTTCTTCCCCATTTAGAAGTGCGACCAGAGTGCAAAGTTCAAGGAACTTCGCCTTCGGCCACATGGTCACTTGTGCCAAGGACTGCGCCTTACAGCACGTCACCTGTATTATGCCGGAAGGGTGAGCAGCGTACAAATGTACCTCACCGTGCACTTAGGAATCTTTTACTTGCCACCATAAGTCAGGGGTCCCAATCCTAATGTCAATCACCATCGAGGTGGCAAGGGATTGAATACACCAAGGTCCCCACTCGGTATCATGTGAATAACCCACCATCACAATTAATAGGCAATTGTCGGGCTCACAACGGCTATCCAGGGATGACTCATTACAATGTCCTGTCGCCCTATTTGGAGTAAGACAATCCCCAGAACTGATCAGGTAACTTGGGGTTGTCTACCACTAACATGGGCTAGTACAAAGATCAAAGTCCTTACTGAGTACTCAACGCAACAATACCAACCCCATCTAACTGATCAGGTCAGAGGGTCATCTGATCCCACAGGATTTTCAAATCAAAACATTTCTTATTGTCTGGGGCCGTACTTGATCACAAAAGTCATTTTTCAAGGGTATTCGAGTCATTTCACCCATGCCAGATTCCAAAAGATTTTTTGAGGGTATCCGAGTCATTTTACCCTTACTCGATTTCAAAAATATTCGCAAAAGTTCCAATAATGATATTTCGGTCATTTATCGAATACCCGAGTTCTAAGAGTTTTCATAAAATATTCCAATAAGGATATTTGGATTATTTTCCAAATACCCGATTCTAAAATTTACCATTTTTTAGAAATCCCAAATATTTAATCCGAAAAGGACTAAATTCACAAAATTCGTGTTTTAAACATCCAGTAAGGTTTCCAAGCTGAATATGAAATTTATTTGAGTCCGAAATAGCATAAAAGCAAATGTGGCTCATTTAAACCTTAAACATATTTGAGGATTTTCAAAATGGCATAAAACATAGCATTTCATAGAAAATCAAAGCACACTAGCCTTAAAAAATGTTTAGAAATCAATGAGACTCACCTTGTATATTAAGTCGAAGTGGCACTCGTATAGTCCTAAAATATGTTCCCTCAACTTGATTCACCTACACCATTAGTATATCCCTTTATCATTACTCAATGGGTTCAAATGCTTAATGGTTCGAATAAGGTTTCTATAATTTTCTTAAAGAAATAAATGGATTAATGCTTTGGATGGTTTTCTGGTTTTACAGCTTTACCATCCTCTACTATTCTTCACATAACTTATTCAATATACATCCAAATAAGGTGAGTTTTCTTCCATAATATTCCTAAGATATCCCTCTATCAATTCCAGGTCACAAGAAATGTAAAATCCATCCCATTTTGTACAGTTTTCAGTTAACTCCACTGTTCCGAGTTTGGAGTTCAGTTTTGTCATCTTCCAGTATTTTGTACATATCTCTTTCAATATAGGTCCAAATAAGGTGAAACTACTTCCAAAATACTCCTAGGACACTTATCTATCAACTTCAGGTCATGGGGGGTATTCAAACCTCTCTCCATTTCGTTCAATTTTTCAGCTAAACTTAGTTCTGAGTTGGAGGTTCAAAATTACAGTTTAGAAGCCCAACTTGTTTTAATTTATTTCTATGGTTTCTTCAACATATCATACCACATGTAAACCCATTAATACCTCATTTAACATCCCAAAATCATTTTTCTAACAGGTTTTCATGCCCAATACTTCTCTTTTGTTCAAACAAATAAATTATTCCAAGCTTACCAAACCAGTAAATTTTTAACAGCTTTCACCATTCTTGCTATTCATGATCTCTTAGCCATCCAAAACCCTCACAACCTCCACACAACTTGTTCCAAATCCTTTCTAACTAGTCTAGGACATGTTTAGGATTATTTATGCTCAGTTTCCAGTCATATCTACTCAGATTTCCTTTAATATTTCCAAACAACACAAGCTAGTGAGTTGTTACTAACAAATGGCTTTTCTTGTTTTCTTTATCACTTCCATCTTGTTCTTTTCAAAATTTCAGCATACCATCACTCCAATACACCTCAAATGAAATGAAAACCATACTCAACCCATCACTACACCAACCGGTCAATCCAACATCCATCACAACATCAAAATACTTTCATTACTCAACATCAACAAATTCATATGCAATTAGTTTCAAACTTCTAATATCATTCTCTTAGCTTTTTAGAAGGGATCCTTTACCTTTCCAAGATGAAGGCAAAGTTGTGTACTCCTTTCCTTCCTTCCTTCTCCTTTCTTTCTCCATGTTGCCGGTTTCCTTTTCTTCCTCCTTGCTGTCGATTGTCTTCTCCTTGCTCCCTTACTGCCGGAAATCTCTCTCTCTCCCTTTGTCTCTCTTTTTCTTGTTTTTCCTATCCTCTCTTCACTTTTCTAATTTTTCTTCTTCTCCTCCCAGCTTTGGCCGAAATTCTCCCCTGCTTGCTCCTATTTATATAGCTCAATCCTTTTGGTCTTGTTTTGACCTTAATAAAATGACTTAGGGTGAATTGGCATTTCTAGAAGTCTTTAGACTTCTCTAACATTCACAAGAAGATTAAAGATCATGCTAGAAGGTTGTAGAACCTTTTAGAAGTTTATAGAAACTCTTAAAATTTCTTAGGACTAATATATACTTAATCATGATTAATTTACCCTAATCTAGTTTAACTTAATTAAGCTTAATTAGAGAAAGTCTAAGAATGGTTAATCTTGGTCACAAATATCATGCTTGTGGGCCATCTTAATTTATTTCTTGTGGGCCCCCTAAAATATCTTAGTATATAATATAATATAATTAAGATATTTATAGTATTAGTTGTTGTATACATATATATAAATAATAATAGTAAGAATAATATAATAATTCAATATAATTATTGAATTTAATATTACCAAGAGGTATTGGTATTAAATAATAGATATAAAAATAATAGTAATGGATAATAGAATAAAAGTGATACTAATAATATTATCATTAAACAACAACAACAACAACAACAACAACAACAACAACAACAACAACAACAACAATAATAATAATAATAATAATAATAATAATACAATAATAATAATAAATATGATAATAAAATAAACTAGAATAAAATAGGATAAAATGAAATAAAATTAATAATGATATTAGCAAAAATAATAGTAATACTAATATTAACAATAATAATAGCACTAGTGATGGCTATATTATAACACTATGAATAATATTATTAATTTGTAACCTTAATAATATTATTAATAATAAGGAAAAGAAAATATATCATTAATTTCTTTGTATATTTTTTTTATTTTAAATAAGACTATTCTACACAAATACTTTATGCAAGGCGGGCTAAGCGGGTTTTTACAATCTCCCTTCCTTAAAGGAATTTCGTCCTCGAAATTAAAACTCACCTCCACAAAGTTCTGGATAAACCTTATACATTCTACTTCTGTCTCCTAGGTAGCATCCTCCACAGGATGATGGCTCCATAGCCTTAAGAAGTGGGATTTGCTTCTGCCGCAACTTCTTTTCAGCGCGCTCTAGGATTTTAACTGGCCTTTCTGCATAGCTTAAATTCAGTGATAACTCTATAGCGTCATCAGTCAAAACATGACTGGGATTTGCTACATATCGTCTAAGTTGTGATACATGAAATACATCATGGATGCCTCGAAATTCTGGTGGTAATCCTAGTTTATAAGCCATTTTTCTGACTTTCTTGATGATGGGAAAGGGTCCAATATATCGTGGAGCTAGTTTCTTTCTTCGTGTTCTCTTGCCTCGATGGGTGTTAACCTTAAGAACACTAAATCACCTACACTAAACTCCACATCTTTCCGATGGTGATCTGCATAACTTTTCTGCCTATTTTGGGCAATCTCCATTTTTCCTTAATTTGTGACATCTTTTGTCGTGCCCTTTCTATATCCAAAACTTCATACTGCTCCTGATGCCGTCCTAAGGTAACCTAATATAGAGGTAGTCGGCACTCCCATTCCTCAAGGGCTACTGTTTCCAACTCTGAAGCCTATGCCATTTGTAGTGCAGATAGACGTCATTTCCTAATTAATGCATCCGCCACTACATTGGCCTTTCTCGGGTCGTACTTGATTGGGCAGTGAAATTCTTCTAAGAACTCCATCCCCCTTCGTTGCCTCATATCTAAGTCCTTCTGAGAGAAAATATATTTCAAGCTTCTATGGTCGATAAAACCTCAAATTCCGCCCTATAAAGATCATGCTTCCACTTTTTCAAGGCGAACACAATGACTACCAATTCTAAATCGTGAGTAAGGTAATTTCTCTCATGGGGTTTCAATTTCCTTGATATATACGCTATTACCTTCCTATCTTGCATCAATACTCTGCCCAATCCTTTCTTAGAAGCATCAGTATATACCTCGTAGGGCTTATCCATAGCAGGCAAGGCTAGGACAGGTGAGGTGCTCAATCTTCACTTCAATTCTTGAAAAATTTTCTCACAACCTTCTGTCCATTCGTAGGGCACCTTCTTCTGGGTTAATTGGGTTAATGGCGAAGCAAGTTTTGAGAACCCTTCAATAAACCTTCTATAATATCCTGCCAAGTCTAAGAAACTTCTCACCTCCGTAGGATTTTCTAGTCGTTTCCAATTTACTATAGCTTCCACTTTTGCAGGGTCCGCAGAAATCCCTTCTTTAGATATCACATACCCTAGAAGAGATACTCTATCCAACCAAAATTCACATTTGCTAAACTTAGCATACAACTTGGCTTCTCTTAATTTCTCAAGCACTTTTTGCAAATGCTCTTGATGCTCCTGAGGGTTCTTAGAATATACCAAAATGTCATCAATAAAAATAACAACAAAGTTACCCAAGTAGAGCTGAAGAATCTGATGCATAAGGTCCATGAAGGTAGCAGGGGCATTAGTAACTCCAAAGGACATCACTACAAACTCATAGTGCCCATAGCGCGTATTGAAGGCAATCTTAGGAATATCCTCTTCTTTAATCCTCACTTGATAATATCCCTATCTCAGGTCTAATTTAGAGTAACATCACGCGCCTTGCAGTTGGTCAAACAACTCATCCACCATAGGTAATAGGTATTTGTTCTTTATTGTTTGAGCATTTAGTCCCTTATAGTCTATGCACATCCTCAAAGTGCCATCTTTCCTTTTTCACAAATAGCACTGAGGCTTCCCAAGGTGAGGTACTAGGTTGAATAAATCCTTGCTCCAACAATTCTTGCAATTGCTTCTTCAATTCCTTTAATTCTGTCAGTGCCATCCGGTATGGGGTTCTAGAGACTGGCTTAGCTGCTGGCACTAAATCAATACTGAACTTAACTTCTCTCTCTAGGGGTAATTCTTTCAATTCCTCTAGAAAAACATCCGAGTACTCTCGAACCACTGGTACATCTTCAATCTTTTCAAGTTTAATAGATTTATTCAAAAGGTAAGCTAAATACCCAGTACATCCTTTTCGAATTAGCTTCCTTGCTTTCACTCCAGATATCAAACTTACTTTTTTCTTTACTTTATCTCCCTAAAATTCTAGAGTACCTCCTCTTGGTCCCCTAAAATGCACTAGTTTATTCCTACAATCAACCCTCGCATGATGTCGCGATAGCCGATCCATTCCTAGAATGGCATCATAGTCTTCTATGGGTAAAGTTATAAGGTCTCCTTCTAGGGTCACATCTCCAATTTTATTTCACTTCCCAGATAAATTCTATCACAGCTCAATTGCTTTCCCAGAGGGGTACTAACTATCATCCCATAGGGAGCCTCCTTACTTCTAATATTTACCTTTTGAGCAAATGAGCACGCAATAAAAGAATGGGTAGAGCCTAGATCTATTAGAATTTGAGCTTCTTTACCAAAAATTAAAATCTTACCTTCCACCACCGCCGATGCATTAGTGTCTACTTTATCCAGGGCTACCACTCGAGCTTTCACGGCAGGCTTGTTGACTCCAGGTTTGGGTGCAGAGGGCTGGCTTGGATTTCCTTTGGCAAATTCTGGTTTTACCCCCATATTATTCCCTTTTAAATTTATCCATCCTGTCATCCTCTTTAGGTATAGGCAGTTCAAACTTTTATATCCTTCTTCTCTGCAATTGTAACAGCAAATGAACAGCTTCCCCATACTACCTCCTTCTCTTCTCGAAAATTTCCATTTATTTGGCCATTTATTCCCCCCAGGCCTTTTGTTTCGATTTAGGGGTTGAAATCTCCTTTTATTTCCCTGCTTAGCTTGCTCCAAATCCGCCTCCTCAACTCTTGATGCTATTTCTACTGCAGCACTATAATTACTTGGGGCCATGCTAAGCAGTACCCTCTTGAGTTCGAGGCGCAAGTCTTTCACAAAGCGGCGAGTCCTATCTGATTCATTCTACAGTAGGAGGGGGCAATATTTCGAAAGTCACGTAAATTCAGCAGAGTACCTACCTACCGTCCCCACCCCCCCCCCTTTGGCAAAAATTTGAAATTCATCTTCTCACCTTTCTACAACCAAACATGGCATAAATTCTTTCTTGAATTCTGCTTGAAATTTCCTCCTAAGTTAATTCCTTCCACTCCTTCTTTCGTGTCCACCAGTCTCGCGCTGGTCCCTGAAGTTTGAACGCAGCAAATTGCACTTTTCGCTGCTCTAAGTAACTTAGAGCGGCAAATGTGTTCTTTATTTGTTCTATCCAGGATTCTGCTTCTTGTTCTAGCTCAGGTCGGCCATAAAATAAAGGGGGTTGGAATTTTAGGAATCACTCTAAAGCTTGATCTACTTCAACTTCAGTTCACCGTCCTTCTCTAGAGGTTATCTCGATCATATGTTGTAACACTTTTGTCATTTTCTGGAAAGTTTGCATCATAGTGTTTTCCAGAGATTCATCGGGCACTCACTTGGCTAAATTTTCAGAAAATGATTCCTTTGGGTGGTGACAAGGGGTTCACTTTGGTAGTATAACAAAGACAGTCAGCTTTCCTTGTTAAATTAGTATCAATAATGGAGTTAGATTAGTATGTCAGGGAAGAATGTTATCCTGGTATAAAATATAACACCCTGGTATTTTACAACAAAATTGCAGGTGTGTGTGTGTGTGTGTGTGTGTGTGTGTGTCTATGTGTGTGTGTGTGTATACACTTGTTTATTATCTCCTACCAACATACGTACTCAATATGTACATTAGCTGTTACTCATGCTAAAACTTCCTAGGTAGTCCTCCTACTCGCTATCATTACTGGAAACAGGGGGTCCCGAGTCGGTCAATACACGATAATATTCAAGAGTATCAGATCTTGGGCCTAACATCTCCACATCCTTTCCTATAGTTGACTCATCCGAAGATACAGCAACCACTTCAACTACCTCATCTTCATCATCTTCTGTTGCCGTCTTATCAGATGGTATAGCAACTATCTCGACTACTTCATCAAAACCCACAGATATTATATCTATACCCATAGATAATATGTCTATACCCATAAATAATGTGTGCAAATTAAACTTTATGGTTAATGCTCTGATACCAACTGTAACACCCCACATGTTCTTCTTCTCGTAGTGGGCCAAATTCAGGTGGGATGTCACCCCGTCTAAATTCTCAGACTAGGGGTCTTTATAACGATTTAAACTTAAAGTAAGCGGTAAAGTCGAAACTTAAGTAAATATATGAAACATGCTCTTTATTTATATAGACATATGAGTCACGATAAGTACATTGTCATAGATTCCAAAATACATAAGCTAAAACATCTCATAGTCTATGTACAATGATCACTCCAAAAGATTTGCTATCCAGTGCCATAGAAGAAGTCCCGGAATACTATCATTATTCTTCAGCTCCAATCCCTAAAGAAATAGAAAAGACAAACATACGTGTGAGTGGTATACTCAGTGAGTCCCGTGTGTGCCAGTGTTTTGCTTAGAAGAGAAAGACGATTTTCAATTTCTTTGCTGAAATAAATTTTATAACAGGAAAACAGCGGTAATTGATGAATTTGGGTTCAATGTACATTCGAAAAACAATGGCTTCCAAACACATGGCCCCTAATTAAAAAAATACGGTTCTTCCCCATTTAGAAGTGCGACCCACATGCAAAGTTCAAGGAACTTTTCCTTCGGCCACATGGTCTCTTGTGCTAAGGACTGCGCCTTACAGCACGTTACCCGTGTTATACCGGAAGGGTGAGCAGCGTACAAATGTACCTCATCGTGCACTTAGAAATCTCTTACTTGCCACTATAAGCCAGGGGTCCCAATCCTGACGTCAACCACCATCGAGGAGGCAAGGGATTGAATACACCGAGTGTCCCTGCTCGGTATCATGTGAACAACTCACCATCACAATCAATAAGCAATTGTCGGGCTCACAACGGCTAGCCAGCGATGACTCATCACAATGTCCTGTCGCCCTATTTGGAATAAGACAATCCCCAGAACTGATCAGGTTATTTGGAGTCGTCTACCTCTAACATGGGCTAGTACAAAGATCAAAGTCCTTGCTGAGTACTCAATGCAACAATACTAACCCCATCTGACTGATCAAACCAGAGGGTTATCTGATCCCGCAGGATTTCCAAATCAAAACATTTCTTATTGTCTGGGGCCATACTTGATCACAAAAGTCATTTTCCAAGGCTATTCAGGTCATTTCACCCATGCCAGATTCCAAAAGACTTTTTGAGGGTATTCGGGTCATTTTATCCTTACCCGATTTGAAAAATATTCGCAAAAGTTCCAATAAGGATATTTCGGTCATTTACCGAATACCCGAGTTCCAAGAGTTTTCATAAAATATTTCAATAAGTATATTTGGATTATTCTCCAAATGCCCGATTCCAAAATTTACCATTTTTCAGAAATTTCAAATATTTAATCCGAAAAGGACTAAATTCACAAAATTTGTGTTTTAAACATCCAGTAAGGTTTCCAAGCTGAATATGAAATTTATTCAAGTCCGAAATAGCATAAAAGCAAATGTTGCTCATGTAAACCTTAAACATATTCGAAGGTTTTCAAAATGGCATAAAACATAGCATATCATATAAAATCAAAGCACACTAGCCTTTAAAAATGTTTAGAAATTAATAGGACTCACCTTGTATATTAAGTCAAAGTGGCACTCGTATAGTCCTAAAAGGTGTTTCCTCGACTTGATTCACCTACACCATTAGTATATCCCTTTATCATTACTCAAAGGGTTCAAATGCTTAATGGTTCGAATAAGGTTTCTATAATTTTCTTAAAGAAATAAATGGATTAATGCTTTGGATGGTTTTCTGGTTTTACAGCTTTACCATCCTCCACTATTCTTCACATAACTTATTCAATATAGGTCCAAATAAGGTGAGGTTTCTTCCATAATATTCCTAAGATATCCCTCTATCAATTCCATGTCACGAGAAATGTAAAATCCATCCCATTTTGGACAGTTTTCAGTTATCTCCACCGTTCTGAGTTTGGAGTTCAGTTTTGTCATCTTCTAGTATTTTGTACATATCTCTTTCAATACAGGTTCAAATGAGGTGAAACTACTTCCAAAATACTCCTAGGACACTTCTCTATCAACTTCAGGTCATGGGGGTATTCAAACCTCTCTCCATTTTGTTCAATTTTTCAGCTAAACTTAGTTCCGAGTTGGAGGTTCAAAATTACAGTTTAGAAGCCCAACTTGTTTTAATTTATTTCTATGGTTTCTTCAACATATCATACCACATGTAAACCCATTAATACCTCATTTAACATCCCAAAATCATTGTTCTAACAGGTTTTCATGCCCAATACTTCTCTTTTGTTCAAACAAATAAATTATTCCAAGCTTACCAAACTAGTAAATTTTTAACAGCTTTCACCATTCTTGCTATTCATGATCTCTTAGCCATCCAAAACCCTCACAACCTCCACACAACTTGTTCCAAATCCTTTCTAACTAGTCTAGGACATGTTTAGGATTATTTATGCTCAGTTTCCAGTCATATCTACTCAGATTTCCTTTAATATTTCCAAACAACACAAGCTAGTGAGTTGTTACTAACAAATGGCTTTTCTTGTTTTCTTTATCACTTCCATCTTTTTCTTTTCAAATTTTCAGTATACCATCAATCCAATACACCTCAAATGAACTGAAAACCATACTCAACCCATCACTACACCAACCGGTCAATCCAACATCCATCACAACATCAAAATATTTTTATTACTCAACATCAACAAATTCATATGGAATTAGTTTCCAACTTCTAATATCATTCTCTTAGCTTTTTAGAAGGGATCCTTTACCTTTCCAAGGTGAAGGCAAAGTTGTATACTCCTTTCCTTTCTTCCTTCTCCTTTCTTTCTCCTTGCTGCCGGTTTCCTTTTCTTCCTCCTTGCTGCCGGTTGTCTTCTCCTTGCTCTCTTGCTGCCGGAAATCACTCTCTCTCCCTTAGTCTCTCTTTTTCTTGTCCTCTCTTCACTTTTCTGATTTTCTTCTTCTCCTCCCAGCTTTGGCCGAAATTCTCTCCTCCTTGCTCCTATTTATATAGCTCAATCCTTTTGGTCTTATTTTGACCTTAATAAAATGACTTAGGGTGAATTGGCATTTCTAGAAGTCTTTAGACTTCTCTAACATTCACAAGAAGATTAAAGATCATGCTAGAAGGTTGTAGAACCTTTTAGAAGTTTATAGAAACTCTTAAAATTTCTTAGGACTAATATATACTTATCATGATTAATTTACCCTAATCTAGTTTAACTTAATTAAGCTTAATTAGAGAAAGTCTAAGAACGGTTAATCTTGGTCAAAAATATCATGCTTGTGGGCCATCTTAATTTATTTCTTGTGGGCCCCCTAAAATATCTTAGTATATAATATAATATAATTAAGATATTTATAGTATTAGTTGTTGTATATATATATATATATATATATATATATATATATATATATTAAAATAATAGTAAGAATAATATAATAATTCAATATAATTTTTGAATTTAGTAATACTATAATTTAATATTACCAAGAGATATTGGTATTAAATAATAGATATAAAAATAATAGTAATGGATAATAGAATAAAAGTGATAATAATAATATTATCATTAAACTACAATAATAATAAGAAGGAGAAGAAGAAGAAAATACGATAATAATAATAAATATGATAATAAAATAAACTAAAATAAAATAGGATAAAATTAATTATGATATTAGCAAAAATAATAGTAATACTAATATTAACAATAATAATAGCACTAGTGATGGCTATATTATAACACTATGAAAAATATTATTGATTTGTAACCTTAATAATATTATTAATAATAAGGAAAAGAAAATATATCATTAATTTCTTTGTATAAGTATTTTTATTTTAAACAAGACTATTCTACACAAATGCTTTATGCAAGGCGGGCACGGCGGGTTATTACTCCCAATATGCTGTCTAGTTCAATAAATTGTCAAAGTATTGCAAGCGACTAGTAAATATTGTACCCAACTAGAGTTACCAATTTGTAAAAAGGCTTAGGCATGAACTGCGGAGAGACTTAGCACATTTCCTATCCACAACTTATGCCCCTACAGTAGACGCTACTATAAGAACAGAAAACAAAGATAACAGTCAGGTGAATCATAAACCACCATTTCCTCCAAGGTAAAAGAATAGCAAACGACCCGCGAAGCCACAGTGGAATAACAAAGGGAAGCCAGCCTAGCCTGCTCCTTCAAACACTGGACCTAAGCTGCCTACTTGTCATTTCTATGGGAAACGGGGTCACGTGAAAATTGACTGCGAGTCTAAGAACCCATCAAGAAAGTGCAACAATTGCAGGTACCCCAACCATTTGAGGTGCAACTGCCATAAACCTTTGAGGATTGGACAGGAGATCCTTACTCAACTAATGGGCAACCAAGGAAACAATAGCGGAGTATTAAGGAATAGGGGTCCAAAATCCTAAGTGAAGGCTAAAGTCTTTGCATTGAACCGCAAGGAGGTCAATAGGGATAAAACTGTGGCAAAAGGTACACTCTCTCACTGATGTTGTATTATGAATATTTTGATAGATCATAGCTCAACACATTCATATATTAATGAAATTCGTGCATCTCATATGGGTTAGGTTGGGAAGGAGTTGCCCTACAATTGATCAATAAGCACATTTTTGGGGAAGTAAGTGGAAGCCGATAAGTCTATCTCAGATTTTGATATTCAAGTTGGGGGTGAGAATTTAAAATCCAACCTCATCGTTATAGCTTTCAAAGATTATGACCTAATTTTGGGAATGGATTGTGATGTATGTTTTTCGTATATAGGAAATAGCGTAAAATAAGCTACAAATAATCAAGTTTTAATTTAAAATGCCAAACAATAAAATCATAGAATACAACAAGTATATTCATCGCATAGTATAGAGAATAGCAAGTATCGAATCCACGAAAACTTAGAAATTACCACTACCTTACTCTAATCTCATTGACTAGCAAAAATAAATATAGAGATAAAGTAAATAAAAATAACTAAACTAAACTACTACTCCTTCTGTCCCAACTAAATTGATAGTGAAGCACAATATTTTATGCGAAAGTAAAAAATTAGGATATAATAATAGTAGACTATAATATAGTATAATAAAAGTAGAAAATATATGAGTCCTACAATACTTTATGACGAATCTAAATATATAAAAGTAATTTACGTGGGATACATTGATTATTTTATAATATATAATATATTAGAAACTTTCTTTTTCAGGAAAGTGTCAATTTGTTGGTACAATCTAAAATAGTAAGCATGTCAATTTAGTTAGGACGGAGGGAGTACAATAGAAAGTACATCAACCCCACACGAAAAAAATCACAAAGATCATCAATGAGTAAGAATACAGGAAAATCCATGTAAAATAAAAAATCTCCCAAAAACATGTCAAGTAAAAAGTATATCACTACGTTTATCAAATCTCAATTCAAGCACCGGTATGAGTTTTCAAGAATAAACCCCACTCTCTTTTGAGTTGTGAGATTTCTTTCCTAAGGCTCAATTAATTGGTATCTCTACCTAATCAATCTAGCTCAAGGAAGCATTAAACTCACTCATCACCTAAAAGGTACCCCGAAAGCCCTAAATCCCTATCTCTAGGTAATAATGAAAACTCCTTGACTACCAAGTTCTAATCCTTCACCCTCTATCTCGAGTTAATCAAAGAAAAACAAACATTAGACTAATTAATTTAGTGTTCAACTCCTAACCCTATCTCTCGAATTCATTAAGAGTGAACCAATCAATTGAATAATTCAATCAAGCTCAAATAATCAATCCAACATAATAATACCCAAGTAATCAAATATAAGATATTGGAAGTCAATAAATTATAATAACAACTCAACACAAGAACATATATTAGGGTTCGTCCCTTAAATATAAATAAATCATATAAATCTCAATATTGTTAAAGTGTAATACAAAGGAAAAGAAAGAACTTCACTCATAGACAAGATCTTGAACTTCTATTTCCTTGGATTTCCTTGAACAATCCCTTCTACTTCTTCTTGCTTCTCCAAGATCCACTATTTCTTAGTGTTTCTTTAGAGCTCTCTAAGGGATCTCCTGGTTGCTAGCCAACCATGGATGATTTTTTAAGGTTTATAATGGGATATTTATACTGAAAAGTGAAGAAAAATAGAAAATGCGTTGTTCAATGCAACTCTGCGCAAGTGGGCGGCCTAACTTCCCTGTGCCACCATGTTTTCTAGAAACTAGCCAGCCAAGGGAAGTTCCACTTCCCGAGCCGCCAGGTTGCAGGACAAGGGGGCCTATACTTTGTTCCAAGTAGCCTAAAGAAGGTATACTTCCTTGGGCTACCTTTATTCTAGGCAAAAGACGTCTTTATTTTCTCCTAGGCATCTGAGGGAGGTAGAACCTCCTTGGGCCACCAGCTTTGTTACTTGGGCTGTCAGCCTTGTTCTCGTTAGGTGACCTACAGAGGTAGAACCTTCTTAGGCAGCTGGCTTTCTTTCCACTTCTACAAATTTTCTCCATTTTTTCTTCATTTTCCTTCTTTTATATTGTTTTCATCTCTAATTGGTGTTTTTCAATTCCTAACAAAAACAAATTAAAAGAGTATGGTGAGTAGTGATTTAGAAAAGATTTTGTAACAATAAAAGCACAAAAACACTAGAAATATAGACGTAATGAGCACACATCACTTACCCCTACACTTAAATCTTTGCTTGTCTTCAAGCAAACCACACTTAATCATAAACAAAGAATTGACTAATGTGCAAATCAAGCATCCTATATTTAATCACAAGGACAAAAAATAGCTAATTCACAAATACAATGAAAAATATTCTAAATAGCATTGTTGGTGAATTTATGAGAACAACTTAGCATATATGCAAGAAGGTCAAAATATTAAAGAGATTAGTTCTTCCTCCACCTTAGAATTCATCTCAACATCAATCTATCCAAGTTAATCTCATGTATACCCTCATATTAAGCTAGACACAACCAAGAACCTCAAAGTGAAATTAAACAAGTTTATGCAAAGAAATGTAACCCACTCTATTTCTCTAACCAAGAATTCAAACAAGGTGATTTATATGAGATAGTATCCATCAAATCACTTAAGTCTTGTGGCTTTCCCTAAGTAAAAGTATTACATATGTTACATTACAATACAACAAGACTTTACACTTCGATACAACAATACAACAATACATTTCAATTTGAATTGGCAAAGTTGGAGCCTCTCATTTTTCAACAATTTTCTTTCTACAAAGGGAATGCATTTATAGTGATTTTAACTAAAATGCTCTTTTGCATCCTTTGCATTTTTTTCATTTTTTATTTATAATTTTCTTTATTTTTCTTTTTCTTTTCTTTTCTTTTTTTTTCATCACTGATAAGGGCTAAAAACATCATTTATTTCCTAGTTAATTGAGGTTGTTATGTGATACATTTGATGTAATAACTAGATATATTCCTTCATATTTGATTTTTTACCTTTGGAAAAGTATTTTGGTCTATTTATGTAGAATAAAGCAAGAAAAATGCAAAAATCCCGGCGTCGGCCCAAGACTTGAACGGAGCTAGAAAATAGAGAAAAATAGAGCAAGTCGGGATGTGAAAAGGGCAGGGCTGGTGCCAGCCTAAGACTGTCTAAAGGCGGCGAAATTTCTTTTTGCGCGCTGATTTGGGAATTTCCTAATAGTTTTGGTATTTTTCAACTTGTACTCGACCTAGAACTCTTGGGGAATGATTTTTTGCATCTTGGGAACCTATTTAAGCAGGAAAAAAAATAAGAGAAATATATGAATCCAAGGATTAAAACTACAATTCAATTATTGAAAAAGAGATTCATCATTCAAGGCGCATTATTTAAGGTCTTCAAGGAAGAAGAATGGGGCTTATCTATGAGTTCTTTATTTTACCTTTATTTTCTTTTTCTCGAACAATAATGTGATTAATATTTTCATTGTAATTTGATATTATTTTGGGATTCAGGACTTTTAGGTTAATTTAGTTATTTGACTAATTGATTATCATTCTTGATATTTGATTACTTATTATTATTAGAGAGTTGATGAATTTAGATTTACTTCTAATTGACTTGGGAAACAATGTTATGAGTTAATTTAATTTTATTAATTTCATATTTTTTATCTCTTAACGGACTTGGAAAATAAAATTAAGAATAAAGAACCAAGGTAATCAAAGATTAGTTCATTTCACCTAACGTATAGGGTTATTAACTAATTTCATATTCATTATTGCCTGGAGTATAGGGATAATTGTTGAGGGATGAGTTTAATGCATTCGTTGGTTATGTTGGTTTGATTGAAAAATCTACTAATTTAATCATGAGATAGTGAGTCTATAACTTGGGAAACAACTGGATTCTATTTTAATTCCTTCATGATACCAAGAAAAAAAATGATTATGATAATTGCGAAGTAATTCATGATCATGTTCTTCAAGAATGTTTGTCTAATTTCATATTCTTTTATCCTTGAGTTGTATATATACATTTTTTTATTTTTCTTTTTATTCTCATATCACTTTATTGGGTCAGTTAAACAATAAATGAAGAGTAACTAATGGTAGTTGTTCCTCGAGGATTGATACTCATTAATTCCATATACTATGCTTGCAATGAGTATTGTGACATCCCTCTCGGTTTGTAAGTAAATGAGTACTACTTTGTTTTGAAGAAGTATATGTGTGGATATACAAAATAACAAATGCTCAATTTAATTAGATGAATGTTTCGGAGCAATAAAAATTTTAAGGGGCGACGACAGAATTTTTATTTGCGAATTAAGAAAAACTGGGAAAGAATTTGGGAATTTCGAGAGGCATCATTGTGCTCAGTATAATGAGTAGAGTTCATTAGTAAAAGAAAAAGTTTTTCCCAACTAGAATAATTAATGGACTGAACTATGATTATTCCTGAGGAAAATGATAGATTTTGAGAAGAACAGACAAATGGCGATTTGTGATTAGTTGGGAGATGATGAATCATCAAGGTGAGGTGGAAGTGGAATTTACTATTAAGAGATGATTGGTGGCATTAGAGTAGCATGCCTAGTCAACATGTTTATTCATCACTAGTATTTAATGCACAAGCTTTGTGAAACCCCAATCGAAACCAACCTTAGAGTAAGGGGGTTGGGATGCATATCATATTCTATTAAATGTTTAAATATATTTTTATATGATTTTATGTGCTTTGGATTTGTGTTTTATAGTCTAGAGTGCTTGGTTATGATTTTTGAGAAAGAATGACAAAATGATAATTTTTGCCTGAGGAGAAAATAGGGAGATAGCTTGAGGATTAAATAAGAAAAAATATTTTAGAGAGAAAATAAGATCAAAAGTTGCTGTGGTTTAGTGGTTAGAGCTTTGGAATTAATTCTTGAGGTCATGGGTTCAAATTCCATCATTAGAGCTTTAGTATGATTAAATTTTATTTTTGCTTGGGAAGTGGTACTTTCGGCCTTAAGAGCTTTAGGGTAGAGTAGAGATGTTTTCCTAGGAGAGACATGATAGGAGTACTCTAATCCTATTCTTTTACCCTACACAAAAATTCCTAAGGGAAATAATTTCTTCTTGATCTTTAATTTCTCCGAATTCTCAATTCATTAGGTTGGTCAAATTTGTTCTAGCTAATTTCATTCCAGGAAATTCAGTGAAGTGCTGTGGCTTTGAAGGTTCAAAATGTCTTAGTGGAAGACATCTTATGGACCGAAAATGTGGAAGGGATGGGGAAGGTTCCAAGAGAATTAATTCCCCTAGTGAACCTTCTAAAATTTCACTCTAACTAGGTTCATTTTCCTTCATGTCATGAACTGAAATTTTCACAGCTTCTTGTGCCTTCAAAGTGTCAAAATTCTCAGCCATTATTCCCTCCCACATGCTACCAGAAAATGGCCCTTTTGTACAGCTTGAAACCTGGAATTTTCTGGTCATTTTCGGACTGCACAAATGCTGTGGAAAACCAGAAACATTTCTGGGCAAAATCGCAGCATAGGTGCCCCTATACCAAGCTGATTTCTTCTAGTTTTCTCCCAACTCCTTAGCCATGGTTTTTCCTCCATGAAGAAGGCTGGAAACCAGCCATGAAGGACCCCTGGAATCTCCTTCAAACTCTCTACAAACTAGCTGGAAAATGGCAGCCGAAACTGCCCAGGAAAATTCCAGCAGTAGCGAAAATTCTGTGCAGGATTTCTGTCCAGCTTTGTTTCCTAATTCAGCCCTGACCAAAACTCCATCCTTTTCCTGCACAAACCACTCTTAAACATCCCTGAACTGAACTCCATTGTCCTCCCCAAGCTCCTGCACGAAAATCTGACATGACTGCCTGAAAATATCTCCAGCAAATCACTGCAATCCTTCCTTGATTGGATACCAAAATTCCAGCCATAAATTTAGCAACCTTCCATAAAATGTCCCTTAAACAACCAAACCTTTCCTTCACCATTGTACCCCCTCTTTTCGGCCACCATTAACCTCCAGCTTTCATCCAGCAAAAACTTAGAGCAATCAGTCGGCCATAACAGCTTCCAAAAAGCTTCCATTGAATGAGATATTCTTGCTATATTTTGTTTCTAAATTTAGTTCCCAAAAATATTCTTTTAGGATTTCAACAACCAGCCTTTCCTTCTTCCTTTCAAACCAGAAAATCATCTACCTAAAACACTCTAGCAATTTGGTCACTCTCTCCCTCAGAATTTTGGCCAGCATTAACCAAAATTCCTCCATTCTCTTCAACCTTCAAGCACACATAGAACACTAAGAACGCCTACTCCTTTCTTTCGCCTAATACATCTCCAAATTACTTCAAACTTCTTCCAAAAATTCCAGATTTCATCTACTCACTGCCCTGAGTCCATCCATATCATTTTTAACATCAAACTCTAAAATCCAACTTACTCTTTTGGATAAAAAAAAAATTAGAAATTTTGTGAAGGCTCAAGAACACCTTCAAGGTGGGTTTGTTCAAACAACTTCATCTTCTCTAATCTTTGATCTCTAATGAATATATATATGAAAAAATCATGCTAATGGATTCTCTTCATCTCTTCTCTCTCTCTCTCTCTCTCTCTCTCTCTCTTGGCCGAACCTCTCTCCTTCTTGGCCGAAGGCTCTTCACTAATGGCCATGCTTTCTTCATCTCTCTTGGACGAATCTAGGCATCTAGGAGTTGAGATCCATTCGAAACTACTTCAAAGTGCTCGCCAATCAAGTAAGTCCCCTCAACCCTCTTTTCAGACTCTAGATTCATGTCTCTAGAGTGATATTAGAAGGAGATGGGCTATGATTGTGGTTTAAGCATGTGTTGTTGTGATGAGTTGAATTTGAAGCATGGATGGATATGTGTATATGATGGAGTTGGGGTTGATGCATGTGATGATTTATCTTGGATGATATTATGATGTTTTTAGGATTTAATGCGTGTCTCCTTGTCTTTACGATCAAGTATGCTAGAGATTATGTCATCTATGGTGAATAGGATTTATATTCGTATATGATCATTAAAGCCATGATTATGTTTATGCTAGTAGAGGTTGGATCATGCCTTAGTAAATTTAGATCTATGCCTATATGCATGATTTGGATGACTTGATGAATTAAATGGGTGTATATGTTCATGATTGTGGTTAGCAATAGAATTATGATCATGACCTAGATGTCCCAAAGCTAAATTTTATTTCTTCAATAAAATGTTTAATATTATGAACTTTGCTAGTAATTTCGAAAAACCCTAAGAATGGTAGATTTGGATTATTATATATATACTAAGGATATTTTAGTCAAATAGATGATAGCTTTACTAGAAAATAATATATATATATATATATATATATTATATAAAATGATAATATCAAATAAAGCCTTTTATGAAAATAATCATAATAAGTAAAATATTTATTTATTATCTTTTAGCCAAAACCTATTAAAATTTATTTATTATCTTTCAATCAAGATTCATTAAAATTTATTTTGAACTAATTTTAATTATCAATTATTTTCTAGCAATTAATTATTAATAAATTATTATTTTACCTAATACCACCTAGGACCTTTTTATCAAATAAACTCTAAATTATTCTTAGCAAGAATTAAACCTTCAACTTATTAGTACCTATTTCCCAAAACTCTAATTATTTTAAATATCAAATTAGACTTAGCTTATAAACCCTTTTATTTATTATTTGGCCTTAAAGCTTGGGACACTAGGATCATGGTAGTAGTGAGTTGAGTTAGTCTTATTTGTGAAAGAAGAATTTGGCTGGAGTCTGATTGTGATTTATATTTACCCCAAGCTGGGTTGGGTCAGTGATCGAAGATCTTTATTTTATCTAAGGATCAGGTAAGCTCCTGCATAATACCTGATTGATGTAAAACTGTTTATTACGGCAAGCCAAATGTAGAGTGCATGGACACTCATTTCTGTAAAGACAATTGAGGATTGACTTCTTCCTTATTTTAGTCAAATGAATTATTTGAAAATCAATAAGCAGATTTACTCACACTCAAAATTCTTTCTAAAACTAATTTTGACAAAGGCTTTGGAAAACCCTTAATTACCATTTTCAAGTGAAACTGTGTTTTGTTCATTTTTTCCAAGTGGGATACGTTCGTTGAGTACTCAATACGGGTGGACGACTAAGACTAGTCTATGAAGGGTTAGGATGAGTCTCTCAATAGATGGTCACCTCTGAGGGGTGAGTCCTTCCCGGATAAGATGTCAGTCCAGTAGGTCGTGCCAGTCTGAGCTAGCAGTTTTTATTTCAGTCAAGTGACTGTGTTTTGCCTGAATGGACACCCAGTTATTGTTTGGGTATAGAGAAGGAGGAGTATCTTGCCCAGTAAGCTGATCACTTACTTTTTTTTTGTCAGTCTGCACAAAGTGTTGACATTCTGACCGGTTATGAGGCCCAACGTGTGGTAACCCATGATCCTTTCTTTTGAGTGGTTTATTTTATTAATTATGTATGGCTGGAAGCCAAAACACTACTCTTGATTTTGACTAATGTTTTTTGCTTGCCAGTAATTCTCTTATAAAGATTTTATACTATGCATTCACGAACTGTTTTTACTCGACATTCAAAGCACACACGGTCTTACTGAGATTTTTGTCTCATCACCATTTTTACCATGATTTCAGGTCGATCCTGCTGTGGGGATGAGTAGCTAGATATTGTCTGCCTTGGAAGATTTTTGCTGATAATTTATTTTGTGTAATGCTTTGGGGAAATGAGAGTGGATAAATTTTATTATGGATTCGTTTTTGGTACTTGTGGATTTATTCTTGGGATGTAATAAATGTTAAGTTAAATTTTTTTTTTTATTCCACAATTTTATTTGTGTGACTTAGCTATAAAGATCCCTTGTCCTTTGGACGGGGCGACATCCCCGGCCCTGGTGGGCCTAAGTAGTGGGGTGTTACAAGCTTAGTCAGCAAGCTTAATCACCATTTCTAGATTTTAACACAAGGGCAATTTTTATACAACAAGAAGATGATGGTGGTGACGAAGGTGGCTGGCCAAGAGAAAAGAAAAAGGAAAAGAAGAAGAAAAGGAAAAGGAAGACGAATTATAGCTATATTATTTTTTATTCACAAAAATGCTTGGTTGGGTATAAGGAAAGCTAGGTGGAACTTCAAGATTTGGCTGCAAGAGTTATGCATGGCAATATTTGATTGGTCACAAGAACAATCATGCAAGGATTTCCAAAGAATTCTAGAGAATTCTATCAAATTCCTAAGTGACACCTAGTAGCCATTTGGACCAATTATAAACCTCCAAGGGAATTGAAGCCATTTGAAGCTTGTTTGACTTGAAGAGCATTTTTCCTATAAACAGCCATGGAGTTTCGGTTGGGAAGGGCTTTAGAAGCCAGAATTTCGGAAGCAAACAAGGGGAAAAGGAGAAGAGAAAAGAAAAAAGAAAATAGAGAGAGAGAGAGAGAGAGAGAGAGCCAAGAAGAACTTGGGCTATTTAGCTTAAAAATCAGCAAATAAAAGGTAAAGGACTCCCTTGCTCAAATTAAAGTTGTTATTTGAAGCATGGTGATCATTTTGGTATGAATATTACAAAAAGCTATGCATGAATCATGAAATTTACTTGGTAAATATTTCATGATTATGGGCTGTTTTGAGTAAAGTAATATGGTGGTGGATATGGTTGTGCTTTTTCTGTGATTATGTGAAGTTTAAAAGTGATTTTAAGGCATTCAATTAGGATAAGTATGGCTGATCATGTAAAGGAACGAAAGGAAGAAGAAATGAAGTAATGTTATGTGAATTGCTGAGAAAATTGCGATGATTATATGATACATGCAAGCTGCCAACTTTGTTCTGATTTGGTTTGTGAAAAATTACAACTTTACTATTAACTGGAAATTGTGTGAATGGATAATGGTTAAGAGAAATGAAATGAACTAATTGATATTTATATGCTATGGAAGAAGGAGAACAAAGATATAATAGGTTTGCTGGAAAAATGGATGCATTCCAGAAAATACTGAGTAGGTTTTCGTCCAGTAGTTCTGTAACGTCCCTCGACTTAAATAGAGTAAGTTTATAGCTTTATAGCTAATGACTCTAGGATTGTTTTGGCTCAAGTTTTAGGTTAATCGGATTTACGGATTAAAAGTTATGGTGAAAATTGTAAAAGGTGCCAAATCAGCAATGAGATTTCACTACTGGAGCTTTGTATTCAAAACTGAACGAAATGACTAAGAGAATTGGTATTCCATGAGTTTTAAATTGTAAAGGAAGGTCTTAAGGATATTTTAAAACTTGTTTGACATCATTTGGACTTATGGACTGATGGTTCTGAGCAAAACTTGATGATGTGCCAAAGCCGGAAAATTACAGAATCTCCATTAAAGAACAAATAAAGGCATGAAGTGATTTTATTTATGTTCATGGATGATTGAGAAGTTAATTGGGTCTATGATGACCATATATTCTTGTGAAGAAGATGAAATAAGGAAATGAATTACAAGTGTAAGGATTATATGTCATTTCAAGTATGAAATGAAATATGAAAGGAAGCGATACCCTTAGATGAACATATATTTAGCTATAAGTGTGCATTGTCATCAAGGCATAGAATACTAATTGTGTTATGAATGGTTAGCATTGTAGGCCGTTCATTGTAAAGCTTTGGTGATGACTTAGCTAGTATTTATTTTGCTAAGCGATAAGTGATTCAAAGTGAGTCCCTTGATTTTTAAATCCCTGTTTGGCTAGGTGTTTTCTGGAACACTGCAATTGTGAAATTCCTAAGTTTGTGAAAATATATGAATTATTAATTTCTTATGGGTGATGAAATATTTCCGGTATGATGAAATATTTCCGGTATAATGAAATATTTTTCGGATATGGAAATGAGTTATCCTAACATATTTAAAATAAAGTTTTAGAAGCTAACAATCCTCGGCTTTCAAATATCTTGGAATCACAAAGTGCTTTGAATAAACGTTTTCCTGATATAGATTCGTGTTTTTCTACTATATTTATGAAAACGTTTTTACTTGAGATTTGCGGGCATCGATTGTCATATTTTAACATAAATCCTTTTCTTGAAGATTTATGTATTACAAAGCTTTTATCCTTGGAAAACTATGTTTTATGCGCAACGCGAGCTTCCTAAATTTAGAGAAAAAAAAAACTATATTTAATTCAAACTTTACGGTTGAACTCGCGTAGGATTATTTTCTTCAAAATAAATCCAATGGTTTAAAAAATGTTATAATTTTGGACTGAGGAATATGGAAACATTTTACGAGTCAACTGAACTTTGGTTTTCTAGACTCCATTTTAATTATGGAAATTTTATGAAATGAAATACAAACATTTCACTAGATCAAATGGAGAACCAAGCTTATTAAGAGTTTCAAATTCTTTATTACTCATTAATCATCGATTTCGTGCATATAATTTAAAAAAACTGTTATTGTTAGGGATATGCCCTAAAGTCAATTTATAGTTATACTATTGTCGTTATGTTTTATATAATAATATGAGATTTTCCGTTGCATGAATAGTGCATTTTATTTTGTGGTCATCAAGTACGTGACTTGGTAGTAAAACCCAACAATGAATACAATAACTATTCTAAAACTATCCCTGATCGATTATTATTATTGGAACAATAATAAATTAAGATTAGTATGTTTGTGACTTGATGGCTATGTTTTACTGGTCATGGATATTTGTGATATCAAGTCAAAACATAAATAAATGTTAGAGAACATTGTATTGGACATGACCCACTGTGAGAGTACTTCATGGAACATGTCATAAGTACTTTCTAGCCAGAATGATATTAAAAGTCCTTCAACCTAAATTCATCATAATTTCCTACTTGATAAATTCTATATTTTGACGTTGTCTAAAGTTGTCTTTAACCAAATAATAAATTAGACTACTGTTGGACATAAAATAAATCAAGGAGAGAAATATAATTGATAGTGAAGGAATTTGTCCCACTCAATTATGAGAGAGATGTCCATGGGCCCCTTGATAAATTAGACCGTTAAAATGCATAGCCGTGCTCAAATATATCAATCTAAGATATTGATATCATTTATTTGAACAATCTACTATGAAATCAAGAAATAATTAATTAAGCTTAATAAGGATGACATGCTCCGTACCTTATGCTTAATCTAGATATCGTGTGACAAAATGACTAAATATAAAATTGTGGTTTGGTTCAAAGAGATCATTGATCTCCATTTAACCTGGATAGTTATAATGTTTTGTTAGAAATCTTTTATAACTTGTGGGCCATTTCAATATAATTTAGGCACACTGCTAGTGTTAAATGAACTTATAGGGCCACATAATAAGCGAACTTGTTAGGTTATTTTTCTAGTAACCAAATTTGATGAATTTGAAAATATGTCTAAGTTAATCGAACTTAGAAAATTTATCAGATACAATAAATCTAGAAATGTGTTCACATTCGATGTTTCTGAATGATGTCCAGATTATAAGAATCTAACTCAGTAAATTAATTAGTTAAATTACCGAGATAATAGTAAAATTTTATCATATCAGTTTTAATTTAATTTAAATTTAAATTAAAATATAATAAGATATTATCAGAGTTGGACTCTAAGAGGTTCGGGGGTTTTAAGAAAACCCTAGCCATTTTCTCAAGAGCCTTGTTCTGTTGAGAATATTCGTGCCTCCATTCACCAGATAAAAAAAAAACCCTCTCAAACCCTAGGTGCTAGCACTCTCGGGGTAATGAGTCAATTCACCGTATGTATCCGATAGAGGACGTTCGTACACTGTAGCGTCTGATGATCATTCGAGTTGCATGTACGACAGCACAATCAAAATTAAAAGATCTCGATTACGCTGAACAAAAATAATTCTGTAAACCTTAAATCTTCTTAATTATTCGGAAGGAATTCATGGGTGTTTTCTGCGTTTAGGAGTCCATAAAGCCCAAACCATTATATCCTGTTTCATGACAATTTTTTCATATTACATGATTAAATCATGAACTCCTAACATATTTTTCAACTACTTGAGAAAATCCCAGCATGTGTCATATTTCATGATATTTCACTCATGCTCTGCATTTAGAAGTCCTGATTGTCCCCAAGTGCGTCACTTGATCATCCCTAAGTGGGTCACCTGAATAACCGTCCCAAGTAAGTCACCTGCACATGAAATCTTGCACACTTGAATTTACATAATTTATACTTGAATTTTTTAATTCCTGAAAATTCCTGAATTCCTAAAATGACATGTTTTATGCTTGAATTCCTGAATTCATAAAATGGAATACCTACATTACTTGAATTCCTGATTTCCTACATATGAATTTTCCCGAAATAACACCGGCTTTACCTGAATTCTTGAAATCCTAAGCATGATATTTCTAGTAAGGGCTCATGGATTTTACTACCTGCATTTGTGGATAAACATGAATTCCCAATACATGATTATGCCTATTTACACATCTTGTTGCTACTTGCTTTACTGTTTAACCCTAAAAGTAGTACTAAGCTTTAACAGTTGTTTCTTTGAGAAAAACACTAGTGCACACGGGACTCACTGAGTGTTTAGTACTCACACGATTTTATTCTTGACAAATTTTAGAGACCAATTCCAATTAAAAGATTCTCGGCCAAGGAGTCAGGAGACAATGTCAAGGATGATTGTAAGGACATAGATATAATTCTTATTTGGTTAGAATAACTTATTCTTTATATGGCTATGTGTATCAATTGTTCTTGTATCTAAAGTGATGTTTTGGAAAAATTCCGCTACATTGTACGTTGATTTCATTATAAAGACCCCTTGACTGGGAAGATCAAATAGGGTGACATCCCACAATGTAAGGCCCGCTAGGATATGAATATATGGGGTGTTACAAGTATATTTGCTCATATGTGTAATTTAGAGATTACTTTTTAATTAAAACTTGGTTAGGGATGGATTTAAAATTGTATGATTTTTATACACCTAAATCTTACGCATTAAGTTTTTGGCAGCGTTGCTAGGGAACAATATCATGAAATTTTGGATTTTATTGATTTAACCATGTTTATATGTATATATATCTCTATGTAAAGTTGTATATATTCTTCGTGTAAATAATTGTCATATCTTATTGTCTATATACTTAATTTATGTTGTATTTTACTCACTAACTTAGCTCAATGTTGTACTTCGTATGTCAATTATACTTGCTAATCTCATTTTATATTTATAAAACTAACAAGATATCATATGTAGGTAACATGACCAATTGGAACATAGGGCAATACCCTTGCAATTTTCAAGAGATAAAACATTGGCCATCGGACTCAACTGCTCTAGAAGCAATAGTGGGAAAATTTGCAACCCATATGACCAAGCGATACCATGGCATATATGACAAGCTTGCAAATTTTGAGGAAATGATTCAAAATATGGAGGGCAATTTGGTTTTTAACAGACTTAGTGTTAAAATCACAAGAACAGTCACCATTAGGGTTGGAAACTCAAAAGGATTCAGCTGCCATTATATTAAGAAGTGGTAAAGAGCTGTCGGATATAGCAAGAGAGAATCGGCAGCAGCCCTCACCTGAAAACAAAATTGATGACTCCAAAGAAGCTAGGCCGAGCCGACTCCCCTCTGTACACCACTCGAAAAGCAAGGCAAAAATCCAGGTTTGCAAGCCCAAGTTCCCCACCCTACCTAAACACAAAAACAATAAAATATGCACAATTTGATAAATTTCTAGAAATTTTCAAACGACTGCACATAAACATCCCATTTTGAGGCGTTGATACACATGCCCAAATATGCAAAGTTCCTCAAAAGCATGCTTGTCGATAAGAAAAGATTGGAAGAATTATCTACTATGGTTTTGAATAAAGAATAAGGGAGTCATTGGGCAATTAAACTTGTCAATTTTAATCTTCAGCTTGCAGGACAATGGAGATTTCTTCAATTGAATGAATTGGAGGAATGGCATAATGATGCCTACATTAATTCTAGGATTTACAAGGATAAGATGAAACGATGGAAGATAGGCACATAGAGTTTGTCCATTTAGTGTTATTGAAGTTTCTCACCTAAATAAGGGGATCTTTAAAATGAATTGGAGTCGCATTAAGCCCTACCTGGGTGAAGAGCTTAGAATTTTAGAATATATTGATGTCACACTCCATGATTCATGATTTCTTCTCACTTTTGTCTCTCTCGATTCTTCTTCTTTCTAGCATAGTATTTCATTTCTGTGTATTTTCCTTGTCTAGCTTTATGCTTTTTTTTTATCTTTTGTTTTATTTTTAGGTACCATCCACCATGCTCCTTGTGATGGATTCACCTACCTTAAGGCAACTACTAAGCTATGGAAGTATTTTTCTTTTCTTATCTTTCTCCCCTCTATTTATTTTGGTCCATTGGCTTTGCTTTATTTGTTATATTTTTTTCTATTGAGGACAATGTCCAATTTAAGTGTGGGGGAGAGTTTAGAATTGGAAATATATTCTAGCTTTGGGCTAATTTTGGGCTAAATTTTTCAAAATTTTTCTTTTTTTTGGGGGGGGGGGGGGGAAGATTTAATTTCTTTGATATATAATGAGGTTGTGATTATCTTTCTTACTTGAGGATATGATTTTTGTCATTCAATTGGTTGGATTTTTATTAACAGTGAATTGGTCTATTGGGATTGGATATATTAAGTCTTGAGAATTTAAGTTAATCTTAGTTATGCATAGGTGTTTGAATGTTATTTTACTCATCTAGATTGAATGTGGATGATGTGATGAATATAGAAAAAGTTGTTGACTAATTCTTGTATTATGGATTTGAAATTTTCTTGGCTTTGAGTGATGAATAAGGAATATGAGGAAGTTAGAAAAACAATGAGTGAAAAATAATTCATTGTTATGTGAGCTGAAAAAGAATTGAGTTGAAAAATTCTCTCATTTTTAAACTTTATTAATGACCTTTTGCTAAAAAAAGGGGTAAATATAGAGAGAAATAGCAAGTATTGTTCGGTGCACCCTCTTGAGGCTATCCCGAAGTCAAAAAGGTAAGAAAGAGTAAAGAAAGAAAATGTTGAAAAATGATGAAAAAGAAAAAAATAATAATAAGGACTATAAGGGGCCAATACGATGTGTGAAGAGAAATCCATTCACTTGAGGTTATCAATTCCCTAAGTCATTGAAAAAAAAAAAGGAGCAGAGTGTTTTTCTTAAATTATTACTTGAGTTGTGCAATTTTTAAGTTTATAATGCTTGAATGGGTTAGATATCTTGATTTGTATGATTCATATTGTCTATGTTTTTGCTTGAGGGGTGAAATAATTTTTTTAGACTAAAGTATAACCTTGCTTAACTTGACTTCAAAGGCCTTGATATGTTTGATTTAATGCTTCAAGTTGCGAGTGTTTTCAAGGGTTGAAAGAATGACAAGATTTTATCTAAAGTTTGAAGGAGAATTGGCTTTGTTATAGTCAAAATTTTTGAAAGTTTACCTTGTGTTGTCTTATTTTTCCTTATTTTAAGTACTTTACTTAAGGACAAACAAAGATTCAAGTGTGGAGGAATATGATAGGGGCTAAAATCATCAATTATTTTCTAGTTATTTGAGGTTATTTTATGATACATTTGATGTAATAACTAGGCATATTCCTTTATATTTGATATTTTACCTTTGGAAAAGTATATTAGTGTTTTTATGCAGAATAAAGCAAGAAAAGGCAAAAACCCGACGCCGGACAGAGCACGGCTAGCGCCAGCTATCCATAGCACAGCAGGCACAGGCCCAAGACTGGAATGGAGCTGGAAAATAGAGGAAAATAGAGCAACATCAGGGCACAACCAGAGCAGACTGGTGTCCATGAGGGGCAACGTTGGTGTAGGCCCTAAGCTGTCCAAAAGCGGCGAATTTTCTTTTTGCCCAGATTTGAGAATTTCCTAAGAGTTTGGATATTTTTTAACTTGTACTCAGTCTAGAATTCTTGGGGAATGATTTTTGGCATCTTAGGAGCCTATTTAAGCAAGAAAAATACAAGAGAAACATATGAATCCAAGTATCAAAACTACAAATCAATCATTAATGAGGAGATTTATCACTCAATGGGTATTGTTCAAGAATGTCTTCAAGAAAGAAGAGGGGGGCTTGTCTATGAGTTCTTTCATTTACCTTTATTTTCTTTTTCTAGAACAATTATATGATTAATGTTTTCATTGTAATTTGACATTATTTTGGGATTCATGATTTTTGGGTTAATTTAGTTATTTGATTAACTGATTATCATTCTTGGTGTTTGATTACTTGTTATTATTGGAGAGTTGATTAATTTAAATTTGCTTCTCATTAATTTTGGAAATGATGTTAGGAGTTAATTTAATTTCATTTATTTCACATTTGTTATCTCTTAACAAATTTGAGAAACGAAGTTAAGAATAAAGAACCAAGGTAACCAAAGATTAGTTTATTTCACCTAAAGTATAGGGTAATTGACTAATTTCATGTTCATTATCGCTTGAAGTATAGGGATAATTGTTGAGGGATGAGATTAATGCATATTTTGGTTATGTTGGTTTGATTGAGAAATCTGCTAATTTGATCATGAGATAGTGAGTCTATAATTTTGGAAATGATTGGATTCTATTTTAATTCCTTCATAATGTCAAGATAATAATTGATTGTGATAATTGCCAAGTAATTCATGATCATATTCATCAAGAATATTTGTCTACTTCCATATTCTTTCATCCTTTGGTTGTATATATATATATATTTTTTGTTTTCCTTTTTATTCTCTTACCACTTTATTGGGTCTATTAAACAATGAATGAAGAGTAACTAATGGTAGTTGTTCCTCAATGATCAATACCCGTTAATTCCCTATACTATACTTGCAATGAGTATACTTGCTTATATGTGTAATTTGAGGATTAATGTTTTAATTAAAATTTGGCTAGGGATGGATTTAAAATTGTATGATTTTTATACATCCAAATCTTATGCATCAATCACGTATTTTTTGCATCACAACACATGCACTTTGTATTTCTACAGCCTTTTTTTCTCCTCACTTTAGTAGGTGCATTAAACAACCTACTTATTACTCCTAATTGCCTTTTTGTTGAAAATTACAATAAAAATTTGAAATTTTATATAATACAACATACAAAATAAATAAAATGAATGAATGAATGGTAATTGCCACGAAACTGGAAAACACCAAACGCTCCACACTCTATATTTCATCACAAAGTTTTCCTCCATTCTCAAAGAAACAAGTTTTACAATATTTTCAAAGGCATAAACAACATTAATTCACTTATCCAAACTTAGTGTATGTCATGCACAATATATAACTGTACAAAAAATTAACCTTCCTAAATAAGTCTAAAGTAGAATTTTCAAGCAAAAAGATAAACAACAACTCTACCAAACTAACACATACCAACACACATACCAAAAAACCTTGAAAACTAACCTAACAATGCCAAAAAGTTTGAAAAATTTTGGCCCAAATACAAAAATAAGAATTTTAGCCTAAAAAATAAGAAAATTTCCAAAATAAATAATACAAAAATGTAAAGAAAATGTTATTCAACCTCTCCCCCACACTTAATTTGGACAATATCCTCACTAGCCACAAATTCAAAAATATAAGCATGTTCAATGGGACTGAAAGAAATAAAAGGGAGAATAAGGTAAATAAATGCTCCCCAAGTATCTTAAAGCTCAATTGCGTCATAGGAGGGAAAGGAAAAATGATGATTGCCCAAAAGAAGAAAATCTTCAATCCTACAAAAATAAAGAAAAATACAACAATATACCATGACTAAAGAGATAGTAAAAAAGATACAAGAAAAATAATAGACAAATGAAATAGTTCAAAAACAAATGTACATCAAAAGGATACAATGAGTTGTTCAAAAATTCATTAGTATCAATACTAATAACAATGCAAACCATTATATACTAATATATATACACAAATATTATTAACAAGTCATAAAATCAATTAATATAATTAATACCAAAACTATATATTAGTATCAAGAACTATACTATTACCAATACAACAAAACCACAAAACAAATGAACAATCCAATATTTTCGCTAAGGATATGCTACATCAATACACACACACACACACACACACACACACACACACACACACACACACACACACACACTAACTAATATACTATCATCGATACCTAACCCATATACACAACAAAACAGTAGAAGTATTATATATACTACGGGTCCTTGCATACAACAAAAGATTATTACTACAACATCCATCAATCAATTAGCACTACAATCTCCAAATAACACAACAAGGTCTCCCAAACAATCAACAATTAACCTCAACACTAAAATTACTACCATATAAAAAGATTACAAAAACATAACAAAATCAATAGTCTGCAAAGATATAAAATCAACCATACACACCAATCAACTCCTCAACTTATTCACCATTACTATAATCAAATTTTCAACTTGCACAATATATATAGTACAACATTAACCCAAAACTACAAGCAATACTTTCACCCTCAAAATGGCAATCAAATCCTCAAAACTCCAACACCATTACAAAAATAACAAAATCAATCTTACTATACAACAACCAACCAAAATAACTGTTGTACAACAAGATCTCCTCAACAATAATAACAATAGCCAATTACAATAATATTTTCATTCCAAAAATACAAACATGAAAACAAACACAAAATTTCCCAACAACAACAACCAAAATAATGGACAACAACAAGGTTATATAAAAGCAAAACTTAAATCCCAAGAATCCACTATATATATAATTTCCCCAGACATCAACATACGACAATATCAAAAATAATAATAATACAACACATTGGAACCTAATACAATTTACTTATCTCAATGACTAAAAATAAAAAATTAAAACAACATACAAACAAGGCATAAAAAGGAAAAGAATGTTATATACAAGTAACGGTTAGTATTATGCACAAATATAGAAACAAATATTTATATAATATTTACAAATATATACATAGATAAATCAACAAAACTCAAGGGTTTTATGATATTGCCAATCTCTTGCAACGGCATCAAAAACTTGATGCAAGTTTCGTGAATTGGAAATAGTGCAACATAAGCTACAAATAATTAAGTTTTAATTTAAAATGACAAACACTAAAATCACATAATAGGGCAAGTATATCCATCCATAGTACTGGGAATAGCAAGTATCGAATCCACAGAAATTTAGCAATTCCCACTACTTTGCTCTAATCTTATTGTCTTGCCAAAATAAATATAGAGATATATTAAATAAAACTAACAAAACTAAACAACTACAACAGAGAACACATTAGACCAATATAAGAAAAGTCACAAGGATTATCAAGGAAAAGGCCACGTAAAAGAAGAAATCCCCCCAAAACATGTCAAGTAAAGAGTATCCATACGTTTATCCAATCTCAATTCGAGCACCGATATGAGTTTTCAAGAGTAAACCTGCTTTCTCTTAAGTTATAAGATTTCTTTTCTAATGCTCAATTAATTGGTATCTCTACCTAATCAATATAACTCAAGGAAGCATTACACTCACTCATCACTCAAAAGGTACCCGAAAGCCCTAATATTCATATCTTTTGGGAATATTGAAAACTCATTGACTACCAAGTTCTAATCCTTCAACCTCTCTCTTGAGTTAATCAAACGAAAACAAATATTGGACTAATTAATTTGGTGTTTAACTCCTAACTCCATCTCTTGAATTCATTAAGAGTGAACCAATCAATTGAATAATTAAATCAAGCCTAAACAATCAATCCAACATAATAATACCAAGCAATTAAATACAAGATATTAAAATTCAAAAAACCATAATGATAACCCAACACAAGAACATAGATTAGGGTTTATCCATCAAATACAACCAAATCATATAAATCTCAACATTGTTAAAGTGTAATACAAAGGAAAAGAAAGAACTTCACTCATAGACAAGGTCTTAAACTTCTTCCTCCTTGAATTTCAAGAAAACAATCCTTTGTTCTTCTTGTTGCTTCCCCAAGATCCTCCCTTCCTTAGTGTTTCTTTTGAACTCTCTAAGGGATCTCTTGGTTGCTACACAACCAAGGATGATTATTTAGGATTTATAATGGGGTATGTATAGTGAAAAGTGAAGAAAAATTAGAAAATGCTTTGTTCAACATGACTCTGCCCAAGTGGGTAGCCTAGGGAAGTGGGCCGCCTTATTTTCTAGAAATTTAGTGGCATAACTTCCCCAGGCCACTAGGTTGCTGGACAAGGGGGCCAATGCTTTGTTCAAGGGGGCCTAGGAAAGTATATATTCTCGGCACAAGACTTCTTTGTTTGCTCTACCTCCCTGGGCCGCCAGCTTTGTTCCTTGGGCTACTAGCCTTTTTCTTCTTAGGCAACCTAGCGAGGTAGAACCTGCCTAGACCGCTAGATTTCTTTTCAGTTCTTCAATTTTTCTCCATTTTTGCTTCATTTTCCTTACTTTTCAACTTCTTCATCTCCAATTAGTATTTTTCAATTCCTAAAAAAAACAAGATGACAAGAGTATGGTGAGTAGTGATTTAGAAAAGATTTTTTATAATTAAAGCACAAAAATACTAGAAAATATAGATGTAGTGAGCACACATCACTTACCCCCTCACTTAAATCTTAACTTGTCCTCAAGCAAACCACACTTAATCATAAACAAAAAAATTAACTAACGTAAAAATCAAGCATCCTATATTTATTCACAAGGACAAAAAATAGCTAATTCACAAGTACAATGAAAAATATTTTACATATCATTGTTGGTGAATTTATGAAAACAACTTAGCATATATGCAACAACGTCAAAATAATAAAGAGATTAGTTCTTCCGCCACCTTAGAATTCATCTCAACACCAATCTATCCAAGTTAATCCCATGTATAGCCTCATATTAAGCTAGACATAATCAAGAATCTCAAACAAGGTGATTTATACAAGATAGTATCAATCAACTCACTCAACTCTCGTGGCTTTCCCTAAGTACAAGTATTACATATGTTACATTACAATACAACAAGACCTTACACTTCTATACAAAAATACAACAATGGATTTCAATTTGAATTGGCAAAGTTAGAGCCCTTCATTTTACATCATTTTTCTTTCTACAAAGGGAATGCATTAAAGTGTTGGTAAATATGCCCTCTTAGATTAGGTTTCTGATGTAAAAATCGAATGTTTTAATAAAAGAATTTATTTTCAGAAATTGTTTGTGAATTTATATTTTATCTGTGCACAATTATGTTTGGAAAAGACCCATTGTGTTTAACTAAGTGGTCTATGTGAATGGAGGTCTTTCACAGTAAGGTATGGATCACATGTTATTTAACACATAAACATTCGTTCTTAATCGATTGATGAAAATGAGAATCTCATCATTTCTAGGTTATTATTTTGTAAATTCTAAATGAGGAATAGCTTACCTTTACCCAGTGAGTAGTCCACTCACTTCATGACATAAGCGTATTTCGAATATGTAGAACAGGACCTGTAGTAATAGTTTCTTAAAAGTACTATATGATAGAAACCTAAATTACTACCGATACAACGTGGACTAGTACTCTACGACTTGAGTATGAGTTGGTGGTCTGATGAAGCTGGAAGAATATACTTTGATATGCTATAGTTGAGGTTCTATCGTAGGGCCAATATACTTGCATGTTGGGCATGTGCGACTAGTTAATTAAGACAGATTTGTACAAGATAGTTTCTCTACTATATTGCCTCTTGTGATTGTCTGAATGATCTAAATATCTAGGGCCCTGGGAACACATGACTTGAATGTTTGTTTTAGGGTAGCTCCCTTGGAAAGCGGAAACAATCCAGGAAGTCGTGGATCATTGGACTAGAATCCTAAGAATGGTAGATGTTATTTAGAGAGGTGTTAGTACACTTCTTCCTCTCTAAATGTACGGCGATGTATAGAGGGGTATTTCAGTCATTACACTTGTAGGTCAGAGACTTTGCTAATGCAGCATTGTCCTTGGGGTCAATAGTTCCTTACGGTGATATTAGGAAATATTTAAAATGCAAAATACAGCTATTTATATGGCAAGGGTATTTTGATCATTTTAGTAGCCAAGGCGGTGTGTCTTTTGGTCCCCAGTATAGACTGTGAGTCCTAATTAAATACAGGCTAATGAAATGATCTTAAATTAAATGGAATTTATTTTATTTAAGTAATCTGATTTAATTATTGGGCTAGAATAAAATAAAGGTCCATGGAGAGAAAGAATTAATTAAATTAGTTTGGTGGGTTAATTAATTATTCAGAGCTTTGGCCCAATTCGAATAATTAAAGATTAATCTAGGACTCAACTAATATAGGCTTATTAATTGGACTAGTTTATTTGGGCTAAAAAAATTAATTATTAATTGAGCCATTTATGTGGTATTAATTAGAATAATTAATTAAGCCTAAATGGCTAAACTAAGAGTCCAATAGCCCAGTCCAGTTTAACCTGAGGTTTTATTTAGATTAAACAGGAGGATTGGATATATATATATTTTTTTATGACTGCCTCTTCTCTGTGAATAAGGCCAGACATCTGTCTGTCTCTCTCTCTCTAGAAAAAGTTCCTTAATCTGTGAGTTATTCACCAAACGAAATTAGGCAGGCCATATACTGGAATATCGAGAGTTTGGCGTTCACCGACATGCAAAGACGAAGTAGGAGACTTGCAGGAATCACACCAGAGGCTTCCACCAGTGTATCTACCCCGGTTGCACACATTCCGATCTAGCTAATTCTAAGAATGAGGAAAAGAGGTATTTTTTTTAAAACCTCGGAATTCGTACAGAGCATGACCGGCACCAACTCTGTTTGGAGTTCCCTGTTATTCAGTTTTCAGTTTTTTTGTTTTCGCTTCCGCTACATGCTCTGTGTTTTCCCCTCTTAAAGCCTTCATAAAGTGATTTTAACTTAAATGCTCTTTTGCATCCTTTGCATTTCTTTCATTTTTAAAATTTTCATGTTCTTTCTTTTCTTTTTTCTTTTTTTTTCTTTTTCATCACTCTTTTTTTTTTTTTTTTTTTTTTGTTATAGGACTTGCACTTTGCATTCTTAGAGCCTTTTTTTTTTTCTCTTCACTTTGGTGGGTGTATTAAATAACTTACATCTTACTCCTAATTGCCCTTTTATTGAAAATTACAATAAACAATTGAAAATTTCTATAATATAACACACAAAATAAATAAAATGATTGAATGAATGGTAATTTCCACAAAACTAGAAATAACCCAGTGCTCCACACTCTATATTTCATCATAAAGTTTTCCTCCATTCTCAAAAAAAATAAGTTTCACAACATTTTCAAAGGCATAAATAAGATTAACTCACTTTTCCAAACTAATTGTATGGCATGCCTAATATATAACTATACAAAAAATTATCCTTTACAGAAAAGTCTTAAGTAGAATTATCAAATAAAAGGGCAAACAACAACTCCACCAAACAAATGCATATCAACTAGCCTTGAAAACTAACCCAACAATGCGAAAACATTTTTAAAAATTTGTTGAGCACCTCACCCGTCTTAGCCTTACCTGCTATGGATAAGCTCTACGAGGTATATACTGATGCATCTAAGGAAGGATTGGGCAGAGTACTAATGCAAGATAGAAGAGTAATAGCATATATATCAAGGAAATTGAAACCCCATGAGAGAAATTACCCTACCCATGATTTAGAATTAGCAGCTATTATGTTCGCCCTGAAAAAGTGGAAACATTATCTTTATGGAGCGGAATTTGAGATTTTTACCGACCACAAAAGCTTGAAATATATCTTCACTCAAAAAGACTTAAATATGAGACAGCGAAGGTGAATGGAGTTCTTAGAAGAATTTCGCTGCCCAATCAAGTACCATCTGGGAAAGGCCAATGTAGTGGCAGATGCATTAAGTAGAAAATGACGTATATCCGCACTACGGATGGTGCAAACCCCAGAGTTGGAAGTAGTGGCACTTGAAGGATGAATCAGGATGAATAACATATCAATACAGCCGGTATGGTTACAACAATTGAAATGAGTTCAAGAGCAAGACCGGGAGTTGCAGCAGATCAAGGCGAAAAGCAAAGAACAAAACAAACCTGATTTCTACGAAGATGATGCAGGGATCCTCTGATTTAGAGGATGATATTGTATACCGAGACAAGCTCCTATGAAGTAAGAAATACTGATAGAAGCAAATCAGAGTAAATACACCATTCACCCTAGAGCAGTAAAAATGTATCGAGACTTGAGGCAGCATTTCTAGTGGATAGGTATGAAGAACGATGTTTCTCGAATTGTTGCTCGATGTCTTACCTGTCAAAAGGTGAAGATAGATCACCAAAAGCCCGGGGATTACTGCAACCTCTACCGGCACCTGAATGGAAATGGGATGAAGTCACCATGGACTTTGTAACCGGTTTACCCATAACCATTGGACAACGAGATGCAGTTTGGGTGATTGTAGATCGGTTAAAAAAGACAGCTCACTTTATACCCATTAGTGAATGAGACTCTTTGGAGAAATTAAGTAAGATTTATATGGAGGAAGTAATCAGACTTCACAGAGTACCTTCCAGCATTCCATCTTGACTGGGATCCCAGGTTCACTTCTCGATTTTGGAGGAAGATGCAACAACAGTATGGGACTACTCTAAAATTTAGCACCACGGCACACCCTCAGACTAACAGGCAGACAGAGCGGGTAATCCAAATTTTGGAAGATATGTTGAGAGCATGTGCGTTGGATTTTGGGAATAGATGGGTTGATAATTTGGCCTATGCAGAATTTGCCTACAACAATAGTTATCAATCTTCAATTGGAATGGCACTATTTGAAGCTTTGTATGGACGGAAGTGCCGATCTCCTCTGTATTGGGAAACCTTAGGACAGCAGCACGAGCAATATGATGTCCTGGATATGGAAAGGGCACGACAAAAGATGCTGCAAATTAAGGAGAAATTGGAGATTGCCCAGAGTAGACAGAAAAGTTACGCAGATCGCCATCAGAAAGATGTGGAATTCAGCGTTGGTGACCTAGTATTCTTAAGGTTAACACCCCGTCGAGGTAAGGGAACATGAAGGAAGAAGCTAGCCCCACGGTATATTGGACCCTTTTCCCATCACCGAGAAAATTGGAAAAGTGGCCTATAAATTAAGATTACCATCGGAGCTTCAAGGCATCCACGATGTATTCCATGTATCACAACTTAGACGCTATATAGCCGACCCCAATCATATTTTGAATAATGATGCCATAGAGTTGTCACCAAATTTGAACTATGCGGAAAGGCCAGTTAAAATCTTAGAGCGTGCCGAGAAGAAGTTGGGCAGAAGCAAATCCCACTTGTTAAGGTGCTATGGAGCCATCATCCTGTGGAGGATGCTTCGTGGGAGACAGAAGCAGAAATGTATAAGCTTTATCCAGAACTCTTTGAAGGTAAGTTATAATTTTGAGGACGAAATTCCTTTTAGAAGAGGAGATTGTAATAACCCGCCTTATATAAAGGATCTATGTAGGGTAGACTTGTTTAAACTAAGAATAAATATGAAAGGAATTAATGATATATTTATTTTTCTAAATTATTAATAGTGTTATTAAGGCCACAAATTAATACTATTCATAATATTATTTTTTTGCTATTATTAATGTATTTTATTTTATTTTATTTCATTAACATTATTATTCTATAACCCTTGAGGTTATTTTATATTTATTATTTACTACTAAAATCCATTGGCCATATTAAATTATAGCATAATTAAATTCAATAATTATGTTGCATTGTTATATTATTTTACCATTAGTATATATATATATATATATATATATATATATATATATATATATATCTCAACTACACTATAAATATCCTAGCTATATTATATTATATATAAGATATTTTAAGGGGCCTACTAGCATGATATTTTTGACCAAGTTTGACTATTTTTAGACTTCCTCTAATTAAGCTTAATTAAGCTAAGTGAGATTAGGGTAAGTTAATCATGATTAAGCAACTAGTAATCCCAAGAGGTTTTAAGAATTTCTTCAAACTCCTAGAGGATCCTAGAACTTTCTAGGGTAATCCACAACTCTCTTGAAAATCCTAGAGGAGTCTCAAGACTTCTAGAATGGCCAACTCACCCTAGACCTTTTATTAAGACCAAGATAAGACCAAGGAAGCTAGCTATATAAATAGGAGCAATGGAGGAGAATTTCGGCCAAGGGAAAGGGCAGCAAGAAGAAGGAAAAAAAACAGAGAAGTGAAGAGAGGAAGAGAAAACAAAAGAAAGATTAAAAGAGGGAGAGGGATTTCGGCAGCAAGGAAAAGAAGAGAAGGACTGGCAGCAAGGAAGGGGAAAGGAAAAGGAAGAAAAAGAGGGAGAGTTACAGCTTGTTTTCATCTTTGAAAGGTAAGAGATCACCCTTCAAAGCTAATAAAATGGTACTAGAGGTTGGAGGCTAGCTGCATATAAAGTTAAGTGATGAAAATATGTTGATTTTGGTGATGGTTGATTAACCGGTTGGATGAGTGATGAAGTAGACATGATTTTCAGTTTATTTACTGCAATTTTGGAGTGATGATTTGCTGGAATTTGAACATAAATAATCCTAAGCATGTCCTAGACTAGTTAGGAAGGATTTGGATCATGTGATGTGAGCTTAGATGGCTACGAAATCAGAAAATAGCAAGAATAATGTAATCTGCCAGAATTTACTGGTTTGGTGAACTTGGTATAACTTATTTGTTTGAACAAAAGAAAAGTGCTGAGCATGAAAACCTGTCGGAATACTGATTTTGGGAGGATAAATGATGTATTGAAGGGTTTAAATATGGTAGGGTATGTTGAAGAAACCATAGAAATAAATTAAAGCAAGTTGAGCTTCTAAACTGTAGTTTGAACCTTCAACTCGGAACAGTAAGTTTAGCTAAAAAACTGAACGAAATGGAGAGAGGGTTGAATACCCTATGACCTGAAGTTGATATAGAGATGTCCTAGGAGTATTTTAGAAGTAGTTTCACCTCATTTGGACTTGTATTGAAGGAGATATGCACAAAACGCTGGAAGATGACAAATCTGGATCCTAAAACCCGGAGCAGTGAACTTAACTGGAAAACTGTACAAAATGGGATGGAATTTTCAGGACTTATGACCTGGAATTGATAGAGGGATATCTTAGGGATATTATGGAAGTAGCCTCACCCTATTTGGACCTATATTGAATAAATTGTGTGAAAAATGGTGAAGGGTGGTAAAGCTGTAAAACCAGAAAAAAAACCATCCAAAGCACTAACCCATTTATTTCTTTAAGAAATTATAGAAACCTTATTTAAACCATTAGGTATTTGAATCTATTAAGTAATAATAAGGAAATGTACTAATGATGTAGGTGAATCAAGTCGAGGGAACCCCTTCTAGGGCTATACTCGAGTGCAACTTCGGCCTAATATACAAGGTGAGTCCCTATGATTTCTAAAAACTTTTAAAGGCTAGTGTGCTTTAATTTTCCATGAAATGACATGTTTGATACCGTTTTGGAAATGCTTAAATGTGTTTACGGAATACATGAGCAAGGCTTATGTTTATGCTATTTCGACTTGAATGAATTTCATAATTGGTTCGAAAACCTTATTGGATGATTAAAACCCGAATTGTGTGAATTTAGTCATTTTGGATTAAATATTTGAGATTTCCGGAAATTGATAAACTTTAAAATCGGGTATTTGGAGAATGCTCCAGATATCCTTATGGGAATGTTTTATGAAATTTTTGGAACTCGGGTATTCGGTAAATGACCGAATTTTCCTTATTGGAACTTTTGTGAACATTTTTCAAATCGGGTAAGGGTAAAATGACCCGGATACCCTCAAAAAGTCTTTTGGAATCTGGCATGGGTGAAATGACCCGAATACCCTTGGAAAATGATTTTTGTGATCAAGTACGGCCCCAGACAATAAGAAATGTTTTGATTTGAAAATCCTGCGGGATCAGATGACCCTCTGGCCTGATCAGTCAGATGGAGTTGGTGTTGTTGCGTTGAGTACTCAGCAAGGGCTTTGACCTTTGTACTAGCCCTCGTTAGAGATAGATGAACCCAAATAACCCGGTGTAGTTATTGGACTTATCTTACTCCGAACGGGGCGGTAGGATAATGGAATTAGCCATCCCTGGCTAGCCGTTGTGAGCCCAGCAATTGCCTAGTGATTGTGATGGTGGGTTGTTCACATGATACAGAGCGGGGACACTCGGTGTGTTCAATCCCTTGCCACCTCGATGGTGATTGACGTCAGGATTGGAACCCCTGGCTTATGGTGGCAAGTAAAAGATCCCTAAGTGCACGGTGAGGTACATATGTACGCTGCTCACCCTTTCGGCATATCACGAGTGACGTGCTGTAAGGCGCAGTCCCTGGCACAAGAGACCGTGTAGTTGAAGGCGAAGTTCCTCGAACTTTGCACGCAGGTCGCACTTCCAAGTGGGGAAGAATCCGCATTTATTGAATTGGGGGCCATGTGTTTGGAAATCGTTGTTTTTCAAAAGTATATGATAAATTGATCTTAAAATTGTCAATTACTGCTATTTCCCTGTCATAGAACTTATTTTAATAAAGAAATTAAATAAATGCCTTTCTCTTCTGCGCATAACACTAGCACACACGGGACTCACTGAGTATACCACTCACACATATGTTTGTCTTATATTTTTTTTAGGGATTGAAGCTGAAGACTAGCGACGGTACTACCCGGACTTTGCCATTTAGGGCTAGTTAGTAAATCTTTTAGCATGATCATTGTACATGGATGTTGGAGCTATTTTGTCTTGTATATTTTGGGACCCTGATGATGTATCTATCAGAACTCGCGTATTTGTAATGAAAGAGTATGTTGTATGTATTTATATAAGCTTCGACTTGTACTTACTTGCTTTAAGTTTATATCATTATAAAGACCCCTAGTCTGAGAGATCAGACGGGGCGACATCCCACCCGAGCTGGCCCACTGCGGCATGAAAAGAAATGTGGGGTGTTACAAAATGTTATTCAATCTCACCCCCACACTTAATTTGGATAATTTCCTCAGCGGCCACAAATTAAGTAATATAAGCATTTTCAATAGGACTAAAAGAAATAAAAAGGGGAAGAAGGTAAATAAATACTCCACAAGCATCTTGAAGCTCAATTGTGTCATAGGAGTAAGAGGAAAAAGAATAATTGCCCAAAAGAAGAAAATATTCAATCCTGCAAAAACAAAGAAAAATACAATAACATACCATAGCAAAAGAGATAGTAAATATGATACAACCAAAACAATAGAGAAAGGAAACAGTTCAAAAACAAATGTACATCAAAAGCATACAAGGAGTTGTTAAAAAATTCATCAGTATCAATACTAATAACAATACAAACCATAATATATATACACAAATATTATTAACAAGCCATAAAATCAATAAATATAATTAATACCAAAATATAAATTAGTATCAAGAACTATACTACTACCAATACAACAAAGCCACAAAACAAATGAATAATCCAATATTTTCACCAAGGATACACTAAATCAATATATATATATATATATATATATATAATTAATACCAAAATATAAATTAGTATCAAGAACTATACTACTACCAATACAACAAAGCCACAAAACAAATGAACAATCCAATATTTTCACCAAGGATACACTAAATCAATACACACACACACACACACACACACACACGACATATATATATATACATATATATACTGGTATCATGCTTCAAGTAGGCGATGGCATTGCTCGTATTCATGGTCTTGATAAAGTAATGGTGGGCGAATTGGTCGAATTTGAAGAGGGAACAATAGGTATTTCTTTGAATTTAGAACCAAATAATGTTGGTGTTGTATTAATGGGCGATGGTTTGATGATACAAGAAGGAAGTTCGGTAAAAGCAACAGGAAGAATTGCTCACACACACACACACACTATATATATATACATATATGTATATACGCATATACATATATGTATATGTATACATATACATATATGTATATGTATACATATACATATACATATATATGCTAATATACTCTCATCAATACCTAACCCATATACACAACAAAACACTAGTATACAAAGCACTAGAAGTATTATATATACTAAGAGTCCTTGCATACAATAAAAGATTACTACTACAACATCCACCAATCAATTTGCACTACAATCTCCAAATAACACAACAAGGTCTCCCAAACAATCAGCAATTAACCTCAACACTAAAATTACTACTATATAAAAAAATCACAAAAAGATAACAAAATCCCTAAACAAAAATCAATAACCTGCAAAGATATAATATCAACTCCTCAACTTATTCACCATTACTATAATCAAATTTTCAACCTCCACAATATATATATTACAACTGTAACACCCCTACTAAAAGTACAGCGGAAGCATATCAACACCGAGTGTCGCCCCGTCTAGTTACCTAGACAATGGTCTTTATAACGGAAATCAATAGAGTATGCAAGTCCAGATTCATACAACAACCCATACTGATGGTCAAGTGCGCACAAGTAATAAAGAATTTCATACATGAAAGTTTCCATTCAACCTCAGTAATAAGGTACATTATCCAAAGAAGGAAACGTCTGAACCTATTCTGCTGTCACTGTGGTATCGTCCTCTATCCTTAGATCCTTTCAACTCCGGATCCTACAAAAGGGTAAGGTAAAAGACACATGTGAGGGGAAAATCACTCAGTGAGTCCCGTGTGTGCTAATATTTTATTAAAGAAGCAGAGTACACAAAACTTTTATGAAATAACATATCATTTATTCATTAGAAATGAATCCAAAACTCTTTAATAAAGACTGTATTCAGAACTCAATAATTTTTTGGAAAATAGTGTTTCAACTTTCAAATCATTGCCCTATTTTTTTCCAAACACAAGCACTTCTCCAACAGAAGGTCGGCATGTATGCAAGTCCCGTAATCCTTGCCTTCGGCTACACGGTCTCTTGTGCCAAGGACTACGCCTTACAGCACGTCACGCGCGTCATGCCAGAACGGTGGGCAGTGTACAAATGTACCTCACCTTCTACTTAGGGATCTTTTACTTGCCACCATAAGCCAGGGGTCCCAATCCTAACGTTAATCACCATTAACGTGGCAAGGGATTGAACACACTAAGTGTACCTGCCCGGTATCATGTGAACAATCCACCATCATAATCAATAGGCAATTGCCAGGCTCAAAAGGCTAGCCAGGACAACTCATCTCAATGCCCTGTCGCCCTGTTTGGAGTAAAACAATCCCCAGAACTGATCAGGTTACTTGGGGTCGTCTATCTCTAACATGGGCTAGTACAAAGATCAAAGTCCTTGTTGAGTACTCAACGTCACCAACTCCGTCTGACTGATCAAGCCATAGGGTTATATGATCTCATAGAATTTTCACATCAAAACAGTTTTTAGGGCAAAATAATATTTTTCCAAAATCATGATGAAACCAGATAAAGGGTTCAATTCACACATCAAACTGTATTTCTAAGAGTAACCGGGTCATTTTCCCGTACTCGATCACAAAAGTCATTTCCAAGGGTATTCAGGTCATTTGCCGATACCCGATTCCAAAAGACTTTCCAAGGATATTCGGGTCATTTTACCCTTACTCGATTTGACAAATATTCACAAGAGTTCCAATAAGGATATTTTAGTCATTTACCAAATACCCGAGTTCCAAAGGATTTCACGAAATATTCCAATAAAGACATTTGGAACATTTTCCAAATACCTGATTCCAAAAAGGAATTCATTTAAAGAAATCCAGAATTCTAATTCCAAAGCAGGATTAAATTCAACGTTTTCAAACATATTTTCAAAAAATGTCCCAAACGGTATATAATATAGCATTTCATGGAAAAACAATGCACACTAACTTTAAAAGAATTTTAGAAATCCAAGGGACTCACCTCGTGTCCTAAGCAATCATTTCCGTTCATGGCCGTTTAACCTTCGTTTCTAGCGTTTTCAATGTTCCGTTGACCGTTTATCGCAAAACCTACATCAAACATCATTTTCGGGTCAATTTGTGTTTGGCCGAAAAATAGCCGACGTCCGGCCAACGTGCCCAACGGTTAGCTGACGTTCAACTGTCGTTTAGCCGATGGGGCCAACGGTTAGCCGACAAGGCCGATGGTTAGCCGTTGGTCAAGGAAAACGTTTAACTTTCGTTTGCATCGTTTTTCCATCATTTGATCAATTCTTTCATTTTCCTTTTTCCACATCCTTCCTCCCTTCATAAACAAGGGATTTACTTCATGTTTCCCCAATTTATTTATCCAAAATCACATGAGTAGTCACCCTTAAGTCCATTCATTTTCGGACTACTTTCTGGAATTTCACTGGTTTGACACACCATTTTGTTTTACACATAACTTTCAATTTACAGCTCCGATTTGGCTCCATGATATACCAAAATGACCATAAGACTCTTAAATTTAATTCAGTATGGGCCATTTTTAGCGTTCTGGTTCCAGTATCACGGTACTGGGAAAAAACAGCCTCAGTAGTTTTTACTTAGTTTCACTATTCATTCTTTCCTTAACATTCTGCAATTTTCCAGTTTGACACCCTAACTTGATTTGCCCATAACTTTTAATCCACAAATCTAAATGATGTGAAACCAATTGTAAAATATCCCTAAGACATCTATTTACATGTTCCAATTCATGGAGTACCAATTCTATTGTCCATTTTGTTCAGTTTTGAACACAAAGATCCAGTAGTAAAATCCCGTTACTGATTTGGCACCTTTTACTATTTTCACCATAACTTTTGATTCGTAAATCTGATTAACCTCAAACTTGTTCTAAAATGTCTCTATGATCCTTAGCTACAAATATATATGCCTTCTTTGTTCAAATCTTGAAACGTTACAGATTTACTGAACATAAAATCTCCCAGAATTTTCTGCACACAAGGACAGTTTTCACACAACTTCACCTAACTAGTTTCCATAATTCACACATAAACTTCTCGCAATATATATACCAAAATGATCTCCATGCTTTATATAATAACTTTACTTCAAGTAAGGTAGATCTTTACCTTTTTTTTGCTGCATTTGGAGGCTGAACAGTCCAAGCATCTTCTTGCTTTTCTCTCTCTCTTTCTCTCCTCTCTATTTCCTTTTCTTTTCTCTTCTCTCTTTTCTCTCTTGTTTGCTCTGAAATTCTGGCTATCTAAAGCCATTTCAGCCGGCCCTCATGGCCTATGTATAGAGAAATATGGTCTTCAAGTCAAAGGTTCATTAAATGGTCTCAATCATTTGAAAGCTCTTGATTGGTCCACCTAGCTACTTAGGTGTCATTTAGAATATTGAAGAATTCTATGGTGATTAGGCAACTCTAGAAGCCCTTAGATCTTTATAGAATTCAAAAGAAAATTGTTGAATATCCTAGAAGGTCTTGGATTTATTTAGAACCTACAAGAGCATTGGTGATGCTTGTAGAAATCCCTAGAATTCTCAAGAACCATTAGATATTTTCTAATCTTGCATGGCCATACATAATCAACCATGATTAACTTACTCAAATTAAGATTAGTTAATTAAGCTTGGTCAAATGAGGTCTAAAAGGTGGTCCAACTTGGTCAAACTTTTCATGCTTGTGGGCCATTGTTATTTATTTCTTGTGGGCCCTCTAAATTATCTCAACTTATCACAACCAATCAAATAGAAATACTTGACCTCATTAACCAATCAAATAGAAGCACTTGTCTTCATTAATCAATCACTAAACGATACTTATTTTCATCCACCAATCATAAGAAGCCACACGTCCCATTTCCAACCGTAATTTTCTATTTTCTTTAGAAATGACCAAAATCGGATCTGTAATGGAAAAATATTTTATTTCACTATCCAACTCCAAAAATTCCATTGAATCCATTGGTAACACTTAAATTCTTCAATTCCCTCTCTACTTGGTCAAATTCGCGGTCGAAGTCATGAACGCGGTCAAAATGACGAAAATGGCCTCGATACCCCGTGTAGCACGTTTTGCACCAAAACGTGCGTCCCATTGTACTAATCTATTTCTCTTTCTAAAGTACCCTAAAATTCTTATTTTATTAATCTTAATAAATTTAGGGTACAAGTAGAACAAATCTAATAATTACATCCAGGTCCCGACAAAACTTTATTTCACCAAAGTATTCGTCTCAATACACCGATCAACTTTTGTTCTGGCCGTTGATATAAATTCTCATCCCAGTACAGGTAGTAGCAAATCGGGAATAAGAAGGTAGGGTGTTACAACAATAGCCCAAAGCTACAAACAATACTTGCATCCTCAAAATGACAATCAATTCCTCAAAACTCCAACACCATCACAAAAATAATGAAATCAATCTTATTATACAACAATCAACCAAAATAACTAGCATACAACACCAACCAAAATAATGGACAACAACAAGGCTATATAGGAGCAGAGCTTAAATTCCAAGAATCCACTACTTATACAATTTCCTAAGATAGCAAGATACAACAATATCAAAAATAATAATAATACAACAAACCAAATGATACAACACATTAGAACCTAATAAAATTTATTTATCTCAATGACTAAAAATAAAAAATTGAAACAACATACAAACAAGGTTTAAAAAGGAAAAGAATGCTATATACAAGTAATGGTTAGTATTATGCACAAATATAGAAACAAATATTTACACAATATTTACAAATATATAAATAGCTAAATCAACAAGACTTAAGGTTTTCATGATATTACTAATCCCCGGCAATGATGCCAAAAACTTGATGTATGTTTTTCTAGCAATGGAAATAGTGTAACATAAGCCACAAATAATCAAGTTTTAATTTGAAATTCCAAACACTAAAACCACACAACAGGGCAAGTATACTCATCACATAGTATTGGGAATAACAATATCAAATCTAGAGGAACTTAGCAATTACCACTACTTTGCTCTAATCTTATTGTCTAGCCAAAATAAATATAGAGATAAAGTAAATTAAAGTAACTAAACTAAACTACAACAATAGAAAATACATCGGACCCTCACAAGGATCGTCAAAGAGTAAGAATACGGGAAACGCCATGTAAAAGAAGAAATATCCCAAAAACATGTCTAGTAAAGAGTATACCATACATTTATCAAATCCCAATTGTAGCACTAGTATGAATTTTCAAGAATAAACATCACTCTCTCTCGAATTATGAGATTTCTTTTCTAAGGCTCAATTAATTGGTATCTCTACCTAATTAATCTAACCCAAGGAAGCATTACACTCACTTATCACCTAAAAGATACCCAGAAGCCCTAATATCCCTATCTCTATCTAATATTGAGAACTCATTGATTATCAAGCTCTAATTTTTTAATCTTTCTCTCGAGTTAATCAAAGAAAAATAAACATTAGACTAGTTAATTTCATGTTCAAGTCCTAACTTTATCTTTCGAATTCATTAAGAGTGAACTAATCAATTGAATAAGTCAATCAAGCTTAAACAATAAATCTAACACAACAATGCCCAAGTAATCAAATTCAAAATATTAGAATTCTTCATAATAATAACTTAACACAAAAACATAGATTAGGTTCCATCCCTCAAATAAAACTAAATCATATAAATCTCAACATTGTTAAAGTGAAGGAAAAGAAAAAACTTTACTCAAAGATAAGATCTTGAACTTCCTCTTCCTTGGATTTTCTTGAACAACCCTATCTTCTTCTTCTTCTACCTTCTCCAAGATCTTCCTTTTCTTGGTGTTTCTTTTATGTTCCTAAATGGATCTCTTATTTGCTAGCCAACCAAGGATGATTATTTAAGATTTATAATGAGGTATTTATAGTGAAAAGTGATGAAAAATCAGAAAATGAGTTGTTCAACTCGACTTTGAGCAAGTAGGCAACCTAACTTCCCCTGGCTGCCTTGTTTTCCAGAAACTAGGCGGTCTAGGAAAGTTCCACTTCCCTAGGCCACCTTTATTTTGGGTAAAAGACTTCTTGGTTTGCTCCTTGGTGGCCTAGGAAGGTAGGCCACCAACTTTGTTCCTTAGGCTACTAGCCTTGTTCTCCTTAGCCGACCTAGAGAAGATGAACTTTCCTGAGCTACCAACTTTATTTGTACTTCTTCAATTTTTCTTTATTTTTACTTTATTTTGCTTCATTTTTATTTTTTCATCTCCAATTGGTATTTTTCAGTTCTTAACAAAAACAAGATGAAAAGAGTATGGTGAGTAGTGATTTGGCAAGATTTTATCATAATTAAAGCACAAAAACACTAGAAAATATAGACTTAATGAAGCCACATTTAACTGGTTATCTAAACATAGTTCTTGGGTGGACTATAAGAGTAAGGTAGTTCAATTCATCTCACTTGGAAGGGTTATACTAGATTTCAATAGAAGTCGAGTTAAAGTGTTGAAGTTTCTAATAGCAGGGACCAAGGCATGGAAACTAGTAGGACAGGGATGCCAAGGGTGTTTGGCCTACCTTATAAACAAACCCAAGGACCAGTGTATCTTGGAGGATATCGTGATAGTGAAGAAGTTCTAGGATGTGTTCCCAACTATACTAGACTCTCTACCTCCATTTCAGGAAGTAGAGTTCATAATCGACCTCGTACCCAGAGCTGAACCCGTATCCAAAGCCCCTTACTGGATGGCCCTAGTGGAACTAAAAGAGTTAAAAGAAGCGGTAGAAAGAATTACTACATCAAGGGTATATCTGACTGATCACGTCCCTATAAGGAACCCCAGTACTATTCGTGAAGAAGAAAGATGGGACTCTGAGATTGCGTATTGACTATCGGGTACTAAACAACCTGATGGACAATAACAAGTATCCCTTACCGATGATAGATGATTTATTTGACTAGCAATAGGGATTCAGTTGTGATATGACCTAAATTAGTCATATATTTCCTAGTTATTTGAGGCCATTTTGTGATACATTTTGTGCAATAACTGCTCATATTCCTTCATATTTGAGATTTTACTCTTAGAAAGGTATTTGTGATTATTTCAGATTTTAGGGGTAAAATAAGGCAAAATCGTTGCTAAACAGACTAGAGGCGGCACCGGCCAAGACAGGATAGGCAGTGCCAGCCAGATGCTGCAGGCACGCACTTTGGAACGATAAAAAATCGACGAAACAAGGGCTGAACAGAACACAGTCGGCGTTAGTTGGGAGCCCAGAGGGGACGCCGACTGCGACTTGGAAGAACTTAGCACGAAAAATCGGTGAACGGATAGAGAGACAGAATGCAACTGGCACCGGCCCTAAGTAGGACAGGCAGCGTCGGTTATGTACTGGTACAGAGGTGGTGCCTCAATTTTCATACGCATTTTTGGCAACTTTCAGAGTTTTAGTATTTTCCTACTTCTATTCAGCCAGCAACCCTAGAGGGACGAATTTAGGCATTTCTAAAGCCTATAAATAGAGGAAAAACACAAGTCAAAGGTATGAATTCAATGAGCAAAAGATAAAATCACTCAAGTTCAAGGAGGAATTCATCGAATCAAGGAGGATTGTACAATAGAGTCTACGAATGAAAAAAAATGAGACTTATCTATGAGTGCTTTCTTTTAACTTTGTTTTCTTTTCTTGAACAATGATGTATTAATTGTTTTATTGTAATTTGATATTGTTTTCGGTATTCATCATTTTTAGAGTTACTTTGATCTTTTGATTAATTGATTGTTATTCTTCGTATTTAATTACTTATACTAATTACAAGATTAATTTGTTGTTTCTTTCTATTAACTTACTTGGAAAAAGGGGTCGATGGTGGTCTCAATTCATTAATTTCATATTCATTGTCTATTAACTTGCTTGAAAAATAGGTTAATTGTTAAGAATTAGGTAATTAAAGGTTAATTGATGTCTGCCAGGATATGGATTCATTGGTTAATTTCATGTTTTAAATTTGCCAGGATATGGGGATTTAATCAAGGATTGTGTTTAATGCATCTTTTGGGTGAATTAGTTGAGACATGATATGTAATACTAATTTGTCTAGAAGATAGTGATTTCATGGATTGGAAAAGAAGTAAATCTATCTTAATCCTTTATGATGCCAAGAGAATGATTAGTTATGATAATGATTGGATACTTTAAGGTCATGATTGTCAAAATAATGGTTTGAATTACATAATTCTCCATCCTTGACATGTATATATTCTTTTATTTTATTTTATTTTTTATTCTTTTCACTTTATTTAGTTAATTAAACAATGAAAAAAAAGTAATTACTGCATACATGTTCCTTGAGGATCGATACTCATTTTAAACCCTATGCTATGCTTAATGATGAGTACGCTTGCTCATATGTGTAATTTGGGGTTAACTTTTTAATTTAAACTTGATTGAGATTGTGCTTATTTTTTTATGATTTTTTATACCCAAATTCGTACACATTAAGTTTTTGGTGCCGTTGCCGGGGAACAATATCATGAAAGCTAGGATTTTATTGATTCAACCATGTAAATTTGTAAATTTGTACAATTGTTCTTTTTACAAAAAGGTGCCATCTTCTATATCTTGTGTATATTTGTAATCTAATTTACTAACTTTGACTGATGTTTAATTGACTAATTTGTTCTTTTAATTTTGTTTGAATTGTGAATTCTATTATTTAACTTTCTTCTTGTCTTTTCTAGGTGTTAGCCTTGGTATATGGCCCAACGATCTGAAGGTGATATGTAAAACCCCAGTCAAAACCAATCTTAGAGTAAGGGGGTTGGGATACATATCATATTTATTTGCATGTTTAAATATATTTTTATATGATTTTATGTGCTTTGGATTTGTGTTTTATAGTCTCAAGGGCTTAATTATGTTTATTGAGTAAGAAGGGTAAAATGGGGAGATAGCTTGTAGATTAAATAGGAAAAATATTTTTGGAGAGAAAATAAGAACAAGAGTTGTTGTGATTTAGTGGTTAGAGCTTTGGAATAAATTCTTGAGTTCAAATTCCATTATTGGAGGTTTAGCATGATAAAATTTTATTTTTGTTTGGAAAGGTTGTATTTTCGGCCTTGTGTGCTTTAGAGAAGGGTAGAAGTGTTGTCCTAGGGGAGACATAATAGGAGTATCCTAATCCTACTCTTGTGCCCTACAAAAATTCCCAAGGGAATTCATACCCTTCTTGATCCTTAGTTTTTTCTACTTCTCAATTCATTAAGTTGGTCAATTTGTTCTAGCCAATTTCATTCCAGAAAATTTTAGTAAAGTGCTGTGGCTTTGAAGGTTCAAAAATGTCTAAGTGTAAGACATCTTATGAACCAAAAATTGGTAGGAGTTGGGGAAGGTTCCCAAGAGATTAAACTCCATGGTTGAACCTCCAAAACCCCACTCTAGTTATGTTCATTTTCTTCATGAAGTAATCTGGAATTTTTCCAGCTTCTTGTGCATTCAAGGTGTCAAAATTTTCAGCCATCATTCCCTCCCAAATGCTGCCAAAAAATAGCTCTCTTGACCAGCTTGGAATCTGAAATTTTATGGCCAAATTCGGACTGCACAAATGTTGTCCAAAACCAGAAAATTTTCTGGGCAAATTTGCAGCTTAGGTGAGCTTAAACCAATCTGTTTTCTTCCAGTTTTCTCCCGGCACCTTAGCCACGTTTTTTCTCCATAAAGAAGGCTGGAAACCAGCCTTGAAAGACCTCTGAAATACCCTTCAAACCCTCTGCAAACTGGCTAGAAAATGGCAGAAAAAGCTGCCCAAAAAATTCTAGCAACTTGCGAAATCCTGTACAGAATTTTTTCAGCTGTGTTTCCCTCTTCAACCCTGACCAAAACTTCCTCATCATTCTGTTCAAACTTCTCTTGAACAGCCATGAACTGAACTCCATTGTCTTCCCCAACCTTTTGCTCGAAAAACCAGTCATGGCTGCCCTAAAATATCTCCAACAATTACTCCAATCAAGCCTGGATTGAAGACCAAAATTCCAGCAATCCTAATTTAGTAAACTTCCATAAAACATCCCTTAAACAACCAGACCTTCCTTCACTACTGTACTCCCTCTTTTTAGCCACCATTAAGCTACTTCAAACAGCTTTCATTCCAGCAGAATCCCTAGCCAACAGTCGGCCATTATAGCTTCCAAAAAACCTCTCCATTGATCAAAGATTTTCTGCCATATTTTGTTTCCAAATTTGATCTCCTAAAATATTCTTTTAGGATTTCAAACAACCAGCCTTTCCTTTTCCTATCAAACCAGAAATTCAGTTGCCAAAATCCCTCAAATAATTCTGTGACTTCCTTCCCACAGAATTTCGGCAGCTTCAATCAAATTCTCTCCATTCTCTTCAACCTTCAAGAACACCTACTCACCTTCTCTCACCTAAGGCCACCAAAACCACTTCAATCTTCTTCAAAAAAATTCCAGATTTCACCTACTCACTACCATGAATCCATTCATACCACTTTTAACATCAAATTCCAAAATCCAACTCCCTCCTTTGGATCGAAACCAGTATTTTTGGTGAAGGCTCAAGAACACCTTCAAGGTAAGCTTGTTCAATCAATATCATCTTCACTAAACTTCAACCTCTAATTAACATATATATGTATAATCATACTAATGGACTCTTCTTCTTCTTCTTCTTCTTCTTCTTCTTCTTCTTCTTCTCTCTCTCTCTCTCTCTCTCTCTCTCTCTCTCTCTCTCTCTCTCTCTCTCTCTCTCTCTTGGCTGAATGGTGACTTCAACCATGGCCATGTTTTCTTCATCTCCCTTGGACGAATCTAGTCTCCTAGGAGTTGGGATCCATTCGAAACTTCTTTAAGGTACTCATCAATCAAGTAGGCCCCTTCAACTCTCTTTTTAAATTCTAGATTCTTGTCTCTAGGGTGATATTGAAAGGAGATGGATTATGTTTGAGGTTTGAGTATGTTTTATTGTGATGAGTTGAGATTGAAGCATGAATAAATGTGTGTATATGATGGAGATGGGATTGATGCATGAGTTGATTGTGTTGATTGATTGTGTGATGTTTTTACGGTTTAGTGCATGTCTCCATGTCATGAGTGGTATTTGTGTTCAAGCATGTTAGAAATTATGTCACTTTTGGTGAATATGATGTATATTCAAGTATGATTGTTAAAGCCATGAGTATGTTTATGCTAGTAGAGGTTGGATCATGTCTTGGTAAATTTAGATCTATGCCTTTATTCATGATTTGGACGATTTGATGAATTGAAGTGGAGTATATGTTCATGATTGTGATTAGCAAGTGGAAATATGATCATGATCTAGTTGTCCCTAAGCTAATTTTATTTCATTAATAAAATGATTAATATTATAATTTTTGCTAGTAGATCTCGAAAACCCTAGAAAATGTAGATTTGGTCTTTTACATAAAATAGTGATATTTTAGTCAAATAAATGATAGCTTTTATTACAAAAATAAAATATATAGATATTATATATAATAATAATATCAAATCAAGCCTTTTATATAAATAATCATAATAAGTAAAATATTAATTTTGTGAGTCTTATATTCATAAATACCATTAAAATTTATTATCTTTCAATTATTATCTTTTAAACAAGACCTATTAAAATTCACTTACAACTAATTTTAGTTACCAAATATTTTCTAACAATTAATTATCAATAGATTACTATTTTAAATAATTACATCTAGGTCCTAGGACCCTTCAACAAATAAACTCTAATTTATTTTTAGCAAAATTTAAACCTTCAACTTATTAGTACTTATTTCCCAAAACACTAATTATTTTAACTCTCAAATTAGACTTAGCTTATAAACCCTTTATTTATTATCTAGCCTTAAAGTTTGGGACACTAGGATCATAGATGTAGTAAGTTGAGCTAGTTTTATTTGTGAAAGTGAATTTTAGCTTGAGTTTGATTATGATTTATATTTACCCCAAGTGGGGTTAGGTCAGCTGTTGAAGACCTTTATTTTATCTCAAGTTAAGGATCAGGTAAGCTCCTACATAAAACCTAATTGATGCAAAATGGTTCTATAGCAAGCCAATTGTGGAGTGCGTGGTTACTTATTTCTGTAAAGGCAATTGAAGATTATTTCCTTTCTCATTTCAAGCAAACAAATTATTTGAAAATCAATAAGTAGTTTTACCTAAACTCAAAACTCTTTTTAAAACCAACTTTGTCTCAAACTTTGGAAATCCTTAATTGCCATTTTAAAGTGGAGCTACGTTTATTTCATCTTTCCCAGGTGGGATAAGTTACATTGAGTACTCAATAAGGGTGGACTGCTAGGACTAGTCTTTGAAGGGTTAGGGTAAGTCTCTCAGTAGGTGGCCACCTCTGAGGGGTGAGTCCTTCCCGGATGAGATGCCAGTCCAGTAGGTCGTGCCGGTCCGAGCTAGCAGTTTTCAGTAAAGTGACTGTGTGTTGCCGGAATGGACAACCGGTTTTGTTTGGGTATAAAGAAGGAGGAGTATCTTACCCGGTAGGTCGATCACCTACTTTTTGTCAGTCTGCACAAAGTGTGGAATTCTGACTGGTTATGGGGCCCAACGTGTGGTAACCCATGATCACCTTTTTGAGTGGTTTATTTTATTGAACATGTATGATTGGAAAAGCCAAAACACCACTCTTGATTTTGACTATTGTTTATTGCTTGCCAGTATTTCTCTTACGAAGGTTTCACACTTTGCATTCACGAACTGTTTTCACTGGACACTCAAAGCACACACGGACTTACTGAGATTTTTATCTCATCACCCTTTTTACCATGATTTCAGGTCAATCCTGCTGTGGAGATGAGTAGCTAGTTGTAGCCTGCCTTGGAAGATTTTCCTGATATTTATTTTGCGTAATGCTTTGGGAGTTGAGAGTGAAAAATTTTATTTATGAATTTATTTCAAATTCTTGGTTTGTAATAAATTTTAAGTTTAAAGTATTATTTTGATTGTATGACCTAGTTATAAAGACCCCTTGTCCTTTGGATGGGGCGACATCCCCGGCCATGTCGGGCCTAGGTAGTGGGGTGTTACACGATATTGTAGATTTTGATCCTGAAATCGAAATGACATTGTCAAAAATCCGCCGGATAGTTAAAAGGAACTTACTCGCAGACATAGACGGTGCTCAAAACAACAATGTTGGAAACAATATGAGGGTCATAGATGACTTTGTGAAACCTGCAATCTCGGGCACAGGCTCGAGTATCACTAGACCTAGGGTGGATGCGAATAATTTTGGAATAAAGCCCAATATCATCTAGATAGTCCAAAATATGGTCCAATTTGATGGGCTACTTGAAGAAGATCCCAATGCCCACCTAGCTAGTTTTCTTGAAATTTGTGATACCTTTAAGATGAATGGTGTTTCTGAAGATGCCATAAAACTAAGACTTTTTCCTTTTTCTTTGAGAGATAGAGCCAAATCATGATTAAAGTCTTTACCCACAGGTTCCATCACCACTTGGAATGCCCTAGCTGAAAAATTCCTTGCCAAATATTTTCCTCCAACTAAGACATCCAAACTCATAAACGAAAATTTTGCTTTCCAACAATTAGATTCTGAACCTTTGTATGAAAGTTGGGAGAGGTTCAAGGAGATGTTGAGAAAGTGCCCACACCATGGATTTGAGTTAGGAATGAAGATGCTCATCTTTCTTAATGGCCTTACATTTGCAACACGACAAGTGGTGGACTTTTCTGCAAAGGATTCCATCAATCATAAGACCCCGGAACAGGTATTCAATTTCATTGAAAATTTAGCTTCTAGTAACTATTCACTGGGAAATCCAAGGTCTAGAGCTCGTGTGCAAAGAGTGCACAAAATGGATGCTGTGGCAGCTTTAGAAGCTAAGATGGAAGCTTTAACTCAAAAAATGGAACAAATGGTGATGCCTCAAGGCCAAGTGCTAAATATAAGTTGTGATTTCTATGGAGAAGGGCACCCAAATCATGAGTGCTAAAATATGGGTTCAGTCTAAGAAACCACAAAACAAGCAGCCTTTACAGGTAATGGCCGTCCAGGTAACAATCCTTATAACTCTACTTACAGTCCTGGTTGGAGAAATCACCCTAACTTCTCTTGGAACAATGCAAACCAACCTAGGTAGGGCTCTTTCAACTTTGGGGAAAATAAAAGAAACTAACCTCCTTTGAACAACAATTCAACACCTTCCAAGCCACCATTGAAGGAATTGATTGGCCAATTGGTAAGTACAACGAAGACTAAGTTCCAAAGGGTTGATGCTACAACAAGGAACTTAGAGGTCTCCATGCGCAACTTGAAGAGCTAAATTGGCCAACTGGCTAAATTACTTGGGAATGTCAAATAAGGACATTACCAGGGAACACCGAAGAAAATCCACGTGATCAAAGTGGTCGGGACCATACACAGTAAGTAAAGTATTCCCCTTTGGAACCCTTAAAATTACTCACCCCACTGGGCGCACTTTCAAAGTCAATGGCAATCGAGTGAAATGCTATGTTGGTGAAATTCTTCGCAACACCGATCAGGTAGATATGCTCTTTAACACTGCAGAATAAAACTTCTTCGGTTATCTTGACTTCTTTCTTTCGTACTATATGTTTTTCTTCTTCATACTATTTTCTTTACTTTTTGCTTATTTCTCTTTTCTAGTTTTTATGCTTTTGTATGTTTTTTTTGTATATTTTTCTTTCTAGGTACGTCAACAATGCTCCTTCTACTGGAATTCAACTCTTTTGTAAGAGAATGCACAATACAATGGAAGTATTTCGTTTCTTCTCTTTTCCCCTTTATTTTTGGTCCTATGGCAATATTTCCTTACTCTATTTGTTTCGCCATTGAGGATAATGTCCAACTTAAGTGTAGGGGAGTGGTTAGAATGGGAATTCTTCTATGCTTCATTCTTCTTGAAATTCTTTTAATCTTGGAATTCTTCTATGCTTCATTCTTCTGAAATTCTTTAAACCTTTTGAGAAAATTTTTCAAATTTTTTTTTCCTAATTTTTTGAGCTTTCAACATGTATTTTTAATAGATGTCTTTGTGCTAAATCGTAAAGCATATGTTCTATATCATTTGTGGCTTATGCATGACTTTTTGCATACACTTAGACTAAGTAGTTCTAGATCAAATGTTTTACATTGTTCTTAAACCTGTTTTTTTGCTAAAATTCATTAAGCATTCTAGAACTTACTTGAATACCTCTCGAGGTGAAATAAGAAAGACATTCTTGATTTAACTTAGGGATGATAGTAATAAGCCTTCTTTGGATAGTTTGAGATTTTCAAGCCTACCTATTTTATATTATCTCTAGTGTCTATTTTGAGCTTAAATTGTTAATTTCTTTCTTAAACCCATTATCATACTTTGTCCATTACTTCTTTCTGAGAGTTTAATTTACCTTCCAAATATTTGATTGCTCTTGATGGATAAAAGTACAAGTAGAAGAATTATGAGGGTGAATGCTTGTGTAAATGTCATGACTTGTTACTTTCAGTCATGCATCATGTTTTGAGTTGGAGTTGTGAAAGGAGAAAGGAGGAAGAAAAATGAAGATTGAGAAAAACAAAAAGGTGCTAGAAAATGTTGAAAGAAAAAAATTGAGAAACAAACAAATGCAGCATTTGAAAAGAAGTGAAAAAGAAAAGAAAAGTTGAAAGAAAAAGAAAAGAAGAGCACAGGAAGAATGTTAGTTGAGTTGGAATAAGAATTGCTGAAATTTTAATGATCTTGTGCAATATGATTGATGAGTTGAGAACTATTGATAAAAAGAATGCAAGATTTACTTGAACTGTAATATGGTTGCTATACAAGGTTATGGGTTTTTGATTGGTTTTGTAATAGGAGAGCAAGAAAAGTTTGGAATCTATTGGTACATTTTGTTTATCCTTTTTTTGCAAACTCTCATCTTCTTTGATATTTGATTTTCCTATATCCTTCGTTTAGTAGCTACATTACAAACCCTTTAGCCTTTCATTACAAGCTTAAAAGTCCTACTTGACCAAAGTAGAATCATGATATGTCTCGGATTAGTGAAGAGAATGGATGAAAAGTAAGCTTATGGAATGCATTTTTTTTTTAAACTAAATTCTTTCCAATGGTTTGAGAATGACGTTAAGTGTTGGGATGGTTCTACTAGTCATTCTTCACTTACACAAATCTTACATTTGTTATGAATGGTATAGTAGCATATGTTTTGTTGTCTTGAATAAAGAAAGCATTGGAAATATTATTTTGAAATTGATTGAGTGATTTTGTGAAAACTTGTGTTTTTCTACTTGTCTTTGAAAATTTGCTTGAGGACAAGCAAAAAGCTAAGTGTGGGGGAATATGATATGGCCTAAATTAGTCATATATTTTCTAATTATTTGATACTATTTTATGATACATTTTGTGTAATAACCGGTCATATTCTTTCATATTTGAGATTTTATCCTTAGAAAGGTATTTTTTGCATTATTTTAGATTTTAGGGGTAAAATAAGGCAAAATCGTCGCTAAACAGAGGCAGCGCCGGCCACGTGCTACTGGCACGCATTTTGGAACGATAAAAAATCGACGAAATAGGGGCTGAACAGAACACAGTCGGTGCCAGTTGGGAGCCCAAAGGCAGCGTCGACTGCGACCTGAAAGAACTTGGCACAAAAATCGAGAAAATCAGAGAACAGAAAGAGAGACAGAATGCAACCGACGCCAGCCCTAGGTAGGACAGGTGGCATTGGCTGTGCACTAGTACAGAGGCGGTGCCTCAATTTTTGTGAGTGTTTTTGGTAATTTTCAGTGTTTTGGTATTTTCCTACTTCTTTTTGGCCAGAAACTCTAGAGGGACGAATTTAGGCACTTCTAAAGCCTATAAATAGAGAAAAAACAAAAGTCAAATGTATGAATTTATGGAGCAAAACATAAAATCACTCAAGTTCAAGGAGGAATTCATCGAATCAAGGAGGATTGTACAATAGAGTCTACGAATGAAAAAAAAAATGAGACTTGTCCATGAGTGCTTTCTTTTAACTTTGTTTTCTTTTCTTGAACAATGATGTATTAATTGTTTTATTGTAATTTGACAATATTTTCGGTATTCATGATTTTTAGAGTTACTTTGATCTTTTGATTAATTGATTGTTATTCTTGGTATTTAATTACTTGTGCTAATTACGAGATTAATTTGTTATTTCTTTCTATTAACTTGCTTGGAAAAGGGGTTGATGGTAGTCTCAATTCATTAATTTCATATTTGTTGTCTATTAACTTACTTGAAAAATGGGTTAATTGCTAAGAATTAGGTAATTAACGGTTAATTGATGTCTGTCAGGATATGGATTCATTGGTTAATTTCATGTTTTAAATTTGCCAGGATATGGGGATTTAATCAAGGATTGTGTTTAATGTATCTTTTGGGTGAATTAGTTGAGACAGGATATGTTATGCTAATTTTTCTAGAAGATAGTGATTTCATGGATTGGAAAAGAAGCGAATCTATCTTAATCCTTCATGATGCCAAGAGAATGATTAGTTATGATAATGATTAGATATTTTAAGGTCATGATTGTTAAAATAATGGTTTAAGTTACATAATTCTCCATCCTTGACATGTATATATTATTTTATTTTATTTTATTTTATTTTTTATTCTTTTTTATTCTTTTTCACTTTATTGACTGGGTTAAACAATGAAAGAAAATTGATTACTGCATACTTGTTCCTTGAGGATCGATACTCATTTTAAACCCTATGCTATGCTTAATGATGAGTACGCTTGCTCATATGTGTAATTTGGAGTTAACGTTTTAATTTAAAATTGATTGGGAATGTGTTTATTTTTTTATGATTTTTTATACCCAAATTCGTATGCATCAAGTTGCTAGTCTAAACTAAATCTTAGATGAAGATACTATCATGTGTGGATTAAGAAGGAAGATATTCATAAAATGGACTTCAAAAGAAGATACAGCCACTCTGCATTTGTGATAATGCCATTTAGAGTGACCAATGCACTAGCCGTGTTTATGGACCTTATGCGTAGAATTTCCAACCGTACTTAGATAAGTTTGTAGTAGTATTCATCGATGATATCTTAATCTACCCCAAGAGCCCAGAAGAGCACATTGAACACCTGAGGCTAGTCTTGGAAAAATTGAGGGAGTACAAGTTATTTGCAAAGTTCAGCAAGTACAAGTTTTGGTTAGATGCCATAACTTCTCTTAGACATGTGGTGACAAAAGACGAAATTAAAGTGGACTGTACTAAAGTAGAAGCTATCTAGAATTGGAAACAACCTAAGAACATCACGAAGATCAGAAGCTTCCTTGAACTAGCTAGGCATTCTCACCGATGACCCAGCTTTTGAGAAAAAAACGTCTGTTATGTGTGGAACTTAAAAGGAGGTTGATGACTACACTAGTGTTGAGCTTATCAGTAGAGAGTAAGACATATGCCTTGTACAGCAACGCCTCTAAGGAAGGGTTAGAGCAATTTGATACAAGATAATAAAGTTATAACTTATGCCTCCGGCAAGCTGAAACCTCGTGAAGGAAACTATCCTGCCCATAACCAGGAGCTAGCAGCAATTATGTTTACACTAAAAAAAATGATGTCATTATCTATATAGGACAGAGTATGATATATTCATAGACCATAAGACCTTCAAGTGTATCTTCACTCAAAAAGACCTAAATCTTAGACAGTGTAGATAGATGGAGTTCCTGGAGAAATATCGATGCCTGATAAACTATCACCAGGGGTAAGCTAATGTGGTAGTAGATGCTCTAAGAAGGCAAGACTTGCCAGACTAAGAGTGTAGGAGTGAAAACTATGCGGGAAGTGTTATGATGGAAGCAGAATTTCAAGAAGGGAAAATCTGCATAAGAAATTTATGACTCGAGCCTAATTTGAAGCAAGAGATCATTGGAAAATAGCATATGAGGGGAAGATTTTCAGAAAGACGAGTCAGTGGTATTGTATTTTCAAGGACGGATATGTGTACCGGATGACCAAGGGTTAAAAAAGAAGATTCTGGAGGAAGCTCACAAAAGCAATATGCCATTCACCCCGAAGAATTGAAGATGTACCAGGATTTGAAGAAAGCTTACTGGTGGCCTAATATGAAAAAAAAAGATATTGTGCAGTATGTGTCTACGTGTTCAATATGTCAGAATGTCAAGGCTGAACATAAGAAGTCGGTCGAACTACTGCAACCTTTATCGATCCCCAAATAGAAGTGGCAAGAAGTGATTATAGATTTTTTCACCAAACTCCCTATGACGAAGACTTAGCGAGATACTGTTTAGGTAGTTGTTAACAGATTAACAAAGTTGGCGCACTTTATTCCAATGAATGTTAGGTATTCAATGGAGAAGTTGACTCAAATATATACTTAAGAGGTTGTACGCTTGCACGGGGTACCAACTAGTATTGTGTTTAATAGAGACTCAAGGTTCACCTCCAGATTTTGGGCCAAGTTCTGGGAATTAATATGTACAACATTGAAATTTAGCACAATAGCACACTCATAGAAGGATGGATACTTAGAAAGAGATTATACAGATCTTAGAAGATATGCTAATGGTATGTGTCTTAGACTTTAGGGATGCTTAGATTGACTCTATACCATATGCTGAGTTGGCATATAATAAAAGCTATCCATCATCGATCGAGATGGTGCCCTATGAAGCCTTACATGGACGAAAGTTTCAAGTACCACTGTATTGGAGTTGGTCAGAGGTTGGACAGGTTAACAAAACTAGGGGAATATGCATTTAGGAAATGATGGATAAATTAAAGCTGATTAGGGAGAACTGAAGTAGCATAGAGTAGACAAAAGAGTTATGCTAATAACTGAAGGAGAAATCTGGAATTCCAAGTAAGAGATCACACGTTCTTGAAGTTGAATCCAAGTAGAGGAATATTGAAACACCCGCAAGGGGGAAGTTAAGTCTGAGGTATTTAGGACCTTTACAGGTGATCGAGAGAATTGGATCGGTAGCTTACAAGTTGGACTTAACAAAGAGCCTAACTGGGATACATAATGTATTTTATATCTCTAAACTCAAGAAGTACATGCTAGACTCGACGCATGTACTCAATGATGAATCGCTATAGCTACATTCGGATCTTAGTTATGTGGAAAGGCTTATTAGGATTGTGGGTTGCAGTGTCAAAGAGCTTAGGAACAAACGGATACTAATGGTGAAGGTATTGCGAGAGCATCATAGAGCACAGGTCGCAACACGAGAGATTAAGGGGTGCGTGAAGGAGAAATACCCTAAACAGCTTTAGATGTAATACTAGTGAATTTCAAGGTAAAGTTCCTTTAAGGAAGGGAGGATGTAAAACCCCACCCTCAACTACCCTTAGTGAGGGGAAGAGACCACGTATTGAATTATTTATGAAATGTGATATATGCTTGAACTATATATTTGTGGATATATCGATACATTGTGTGTAATTTAGTTTACTGGCTTGCATGCCAAATTGTCTCACTTAGCTTATATATAATATGTGAGTATGTGTAGGGTTATCATGTTGTTTAAATTTTACTTTAAAAGAGACTTAAGAAGATGATTTTCAAACATGGAGATTTTGGAGTTAGATTAGGTCACAAGAGTTATGTGGTTTAATGGTTGGAGTATTAGGATTTTAATTGATCAATTGAGGGTTCAAATGCTGCTTCTCACTTGGACATCTTTTATTTTTCCTTTTCATTTTATCTTGGCCGATTCTCTCTCCTTTGTGGCTGCCATTTCCATTTTTAAAGTCGGAGAATATTCTCTTTAGGGTGTTTATACCTAATCTCTTTCCTTTCTTAACAAATTCATACTTCTTTTTGTTAACCAAAGCTTCCATGGTCATTTTCACCATCAAGACAACCAACCTAATCAAACCCTAATCTACTCAATTACACACTAAGTAATGAAATTGATGGTGATTAAAGTTGCTACCAAAGCTGGATGCACCTACCATATTTTCCATGGGTTTTGAATTTTTGAACTTCTTAAATTTCTCCTTCATTATATATTATTTCCCTCTATATGAATACTTTCCATATTGATTTCGTCTATTATGGCAGACATTTAACCAAGCCTTAACTTCCCCAATTTCATATATAATTTGTTAACTAGATCGATGGAGGATTATTTTGCTACCAAAACTAAAAATTTATTCCTTCTTATGTTACCCAAAATTAGGAAGACCCTAAGCATAGTATTTTTCATTTTTAAAAGGTTTATCTCATGTACCTAGTTTCTATTTTCTTTTCCTTAGATCAAGCTACCAGATTTTCCTTCACTCAGCCTATAGTTGGCCTTGCCAATTAGGAATCCCATCTATTAACTGTAACACCACTACTAAAAGTACAGCGGAAGCATATCAACATCAGGTATCTCCCCGTCCAGTTACCCAGACAAGGGGTCTTTATAATGGAAATCAATAGAGTATGTAAGTCTAGATTCATACAACAACCCATACTAATAGTCAAATGTGCACAAGTAATAAAGAATTTCATACATGAAAGTTTCCATTCAACCTAATACTAAGGTACATTATCGAAAGAGGGAAACGTCTGAACCTGTTCTGTTGTCACTGTGGTATCGTCCTCTATCCTTAGATCCTTTCAACTCCGGATCCTACAAAAGGGTAAGGTAAAAGACACGTGTGAGTGGAAAATCACCCAGTGAGTCCCGTGTGTGCTAATATTTTATTAAAGAAGCATAGTACACAAAATTTTTATGAAATAACATATCATTTATTCATTAGAAATGAATTCAAAACTCTCTAATGAATAGTGTATTCAGAACTCAATAATTTTTTGGAAAACAGTGTTTCAACTTTCAAATCATTGCCACATTTTTTTCAATCACAGGCACTTCTCCAACAAAAGGTCGGCCAGTATACAAGTCCCACAGTCCATACCTTCAGCTACACGGTCTATTGTGCCAGGGACTGCACCTTACAGCATGTCACCCGTGTCATGTCAAAACGGTGAGCAGCGTACAAATGTACCTCACCTTGCACTTAGGGATCTTTTACTTGCCACTATAAACTAGGGGTCCCAATCTTGACGTCAATCACCATCGAAGTAGCAAGAGATTGAACACACCGAGTATACCCGCCCGGTATCATGTGAACAATCCACCATCATAATCAATAGGCAATTGCCAGGCTCAAAACGACTATCCAGGATGACTCATCTCAATGTCCTGTCACCCTGTTTGGAGTAAGACAATCCCCGAAACTGATCAGTTTACTTGGGGTCGTCTATCTTTAACATGGGCTAGTATAAAGATCAAAGTCCTTGCTGAGTACTCAACGTCACCAACCCTGTCTGACTAATCAGGCCAGAGGGTTATCTGATATCACAGAATTTTCATATCAAAACAGTTTTGGGGCAAAACAACATTTTTCCAAATTATGTTGAAACTAGATAAAGGGTTCTATTCACACATCAAAACATGTTTCCAAGAGTATCCCCGTCATTTTCCCCATACTCGATCACAAAAGTCATTTCCAAGGGTATTCAGGTCATTTTATCGATACCTGATTTCCAAAAGATTTTTCGAAGGTATTTGGGTCATTTTACCCTTACCCGATTTGAGAAATATTCATAAGAGTTCCAATAAGGATATTTCGGTCATTTACCGAATACCCGAATTCCAAAGGTTTTCATAAAATGTTCCAATAAGGATATTTGGAACATTTTCCAAATACTCGAATCCAAAAAGAAACTCATTTAAAGAAATCCAGAATTCTAATTCCAAAAGTGGATTAAATTCAATGTTTTCAAACATATTTCCATAAAATGTTCCATATGGTATATAATATAGCATTTCATGGAAAAACAATGCACACTAACTTTAGAAAGAGTTTTAGAAATCCAAGGGACTCACCTCGTGTCCTAAGCAATCATTTTCGTTCATGGCCGTTTAACCTTCGTTTCTACCGTTTTTGATGTTCCGTTGACCTTTATCGCTAAACCTACATCAAACATCGTTTTCAGGTCAATTCATGTTTGGCCAAAAAATAGCCGACGTCCCCCGATAGTTAGTCGACGTTTAACCATCGTTTAGCCGATAGGGCCGATGGTTAGCCGTTGAGGCCGATGGTTAGCCGTCGGTTAAGAAAAACGTTTAACTTTCGTTCGTGTCGTTTTTCCATCGTTTGATCAATTATTTCATTTTCCTTTTTCCACATCCTTCCTTCCTTCATAAACAAGGGATTAATTTCATGTTTCCCCAATTTATTTATCCAAAATCACATGAGTAGTCACCCTTAAGTCCATTCATTTTCAGACTACTTTTTGGAATTTCACTGGTTTAACACACAATTTTGTTTTACACATAACTTTCAATTTACAGCTCCGATTTGGCTCCATGATATACCAAAATAACTGTAAGACTCTTAAATTTAATTCAGTATAGGCCGTTTTTAGAGTTCTGGTTCCAGTATCACGGTACTGGGAAAAAACAGCCTCAGTAGTTTTTACTTAGTTTCACTATTCATTCTTTCCTTAACATTCTGCAATTTTCCAGTTTGACACCCTAACTTGTTTTGCCCATAACTTTTAATCCACAAATCCAAATGATGTAAAACCAATTGTAAAATATCCTTAAGACATTCCTTTACAAGTTCCAATTCATGGAGTACCAATTCTGTTGTCCATTTTGTTCAGTTTTGAACACAAAGATCCAGTAGTAAAATCCCGTTACTGATTTGGCACCTTTTACTATTTTTACCATAACTTTTGATCCGTAAATATGATTAACCTCAAACTTGTTCTAAAATGTCTCTATGATCCTTAGCTACAAATATATATGCCTTCTTTGTTCAAATCCAGAATCGTTACAGATTTACTGAACATAAAACCTCCCAGAATTTTCTGCACACAAGGACAGTTTTCACACAACTTTACCTAACTAGTTTCCATAATTCACACATAAACTTCTCACAATATATATACCAAAATGATCTCCATGCTTTATATAATAACTTTACTTCAAGTAAGGTAGATCTTTACCTTTTCTTTGCTGCGTTTGGAAGCTGAACAATCCAAGCATCTTCTTGATTTTCTCTCTCTCTTTCTCTCCTCTCTATTTCCTTTTCTTTTCTCTTCTCTCTTTTCTCTCTTGTTTGCTCCGAAATTCTGGCTATCTAAAGCCATTTTAGTTGGCCTTTATGGCCTATATATAGAGGAATATGGTCTTCAAGTCAAAGGTGCATTAAATGGCCTTAACATTTAGAAGCCCTTGATTGGTCCACTTAGCTACTTAGGTGTTCTTTGGAATATTCAAGAGTTCTATGGAATTCTTTAGAAAGTTCTTGCATGAATGTTCTTGTAACCATTCATAGAATCAACACTTGGTGAGTTTTCATTCGTCCATATGGTAATGAAGTGCAGAAATTCCTAAAATTCTCAAGAATTAATAGATATTTTCTAATCTTGCATGGCCATGCATAATCAACCATGATTAACTTACTCCAATCAAGATTAGCTTAATTAAGCTTGGTTAAATGAGGTCAAAAAGGTGGTCCAACTTGGTCAAACTTTTCATGCTTGTGGGCCATTGTTATTTATTTCTTGTGGGCCCTCTAAATTATCTCAACTTATCACTACCGATCAAATAAAAACGCTTGACCTCATTAACCAATCAAATAGAAGCACTTGTCTTCATTAACCAATCACTAAACGACACTTATTTTCGTTCACCAATCATAAGAAGCCACACGTCCCATTTCTAACCGTAATTTTCTATTTTCTTCATAAATGACCAAAATCGGGTCCGTAATGAAAAAATATTTTATTTCACTATCCAACTCCAAAAATTCCACTGAATCCATTGGTAATACTTAAATTCTTCAATTCCCTCTCTACTTGATCAAATTCACGGTCGAAGTTGTTAGAATTCGTGGACTCCTAAACGCAGAAAATATCCACGAATCCCTTCCAAGAATCCAAGTTAACGATTAAGAAGATCTTAGGTTTGCAAAAGTACCTCTATTATGTGTAATCAATATCCTTCGATTCTAATTGTGCTGCTGTACGTACAACCCGAACGATTACCAGACGCTGCAATATGCGAATGTCCTCTATCGGATACACACCGCGAATTCACTCGTCACCTGGGGAGTGCTAGCGCCTAGGGTTTGAGAGGCTTATTTTCTGGTAGATGAAGACACAAATATTCTTAACAGAATAGCTCTATAGAGAAGACGGCTAGGGTTTTCTTAAAAACGCCCCTGAACCTTTTAGAGTCCAACCCTAATAATATCTTATCGTAAAATTGATATGATAAGATTCTGTCATTATCTTGGTAATTTAACTAATTAATTTACCGAGTCAGATTCTTATAATCTGGACATTATCTAGATATATCGAATGTGGACATATTTCCAAATTCATTGTATCTGGCAAATTTTCTAAGTTCGATTAACTTAGACATATTTCCAAATTCATCGAATCTATTTACCAGAAAAATAATCTAACAAGTTCGCTTATTGTGTGACCCTATAAGCTCATTTAACACTGGCAGTGTGCCCAAATCATATTTAAATGGCGTACAAGTTATAAGCGGTTTCTAGCAAAATATTATAACTATCTAAGTTAAATGAAGATCGGTGATCTCTTTGAACCAAACCATAATTTTATATTTAGTGTTTTTGTCACACGATATCCAGATTAAGCATAAGGCACGGAGCATGTCATCCTTATTAAGCTTAATCAATTATTTCTTGATTTCATAGTAGACTGTTCAAACAAATGATATCAATATATTAGATTGATATATTTGAGTACGGCCATGCATTTTAACAGTCTAACTTATCAAGGGGCCTATGGATATCTCTCCCATAATTGAGAGGGACAAATTCCTTCACTATCAATCATATTCCTCTCATTGATTTATTATATATCCAACAGTAGTCTAATTTATTATCTGATTAAAGACAACTTTAGACAACGTCAAAATATAGAATTTATCAAGTAGGAAACTATGACAAATTTAGGTTGAAGGACTTTTAATATTATTATGGCAAGAAAGTACTTATGACATATTCCATGAAGTACTCTCACAGTGGATCATGTCCAATACAATGTTCTCTAACATTTATTTATGTTTTGACTCGATATCACAAATATCCATGACCAGTAAAACATAGTCATCAAGTCACAAACATACTAATCTTAATTTATTATTGTTCTAATAATAATAATTGATCAGGGACAGTTTTAGAATAATCATTGTATTCATTGTTGGGTTTTACTATCAAGTCACGTACTTGATGACCACAAAACAAAATGCACTATTCATGGAAAGAAAAACCTCATATTATTATATAAAACATAACGACAATAGTATAAGTACAAATTAACTCTAGGGCACATCCCTAACAAAAGTCATGAACGTGGACAAAATGACGAAAATGCCCTCGATACCCCATGTAGCATGTTTTGCATCAAAACGTGCACCTTATTGCAAAACGTTCGCCTCATTGTAATGATCAATTTCTCTTTCTAAAGTACCCTAAAATTCTTATTGTGTTAATCTTAATAGCCTTCCAAAAATTTAGGGTACGAGTAGAACAAATCTAATAATTACATCCAGGTCGCGACAAAACTTTATTTCACCAAAGTATTCGTCTCAATACACCGATCAACTTTTGTTCTGGCTGTTGATATAAATTCTCACCCCATTACAGGTAGTAGCAAATCGGGAGTAAGAAGGTGGGGTGTTACATTAACTCTTGGCAACAAAGGTTGTTATGAGTTGCTATTTACCATAAAAAAAATTATTTCTTCCTTAATCTATAATTACTCGAACCCTAACTTCCCAAAATCACTCCATTCCTTTGCTAATCAAATCAGACCACTTTGTGAGCTATTTGACTCCTAACTTGCGGTTAGCAGTTCACTATGTTCAACCCTCGCTTTCTATATTCATGCAAGCTGAAAACTAGAGGGGGAAACAAGGAAGGAAAATTCCTTTAGTTCAACCAGCAATTAATCTATCTTCCCTTCACTACAAGAAAAACATCAAATTAGTGACGGATTTTTCTGGCGGCCTCTAGGCCGTCACTACTTTGCGACAAAACAGCAACAAAATCAAAAATTTTGAAAACAAATTTATTTTTTTAAATTTCCATCACTAATCCATCGGTAATTGCGACGGGTTAGTGAAGGACATCTAGCCGTCTCAAATTAGAGACGGATTTGCGACGTTTTTTTTTTTAAATTATTCATTAGTACTAATTAAATTGAAAGTCGTTGCCAATCCGTCACTAATTTGCAACGGCCTTTTTTCGTATTTAATTAACACTAAAAAATTAAAATGCCATCGCAAATCCATTGCAATTAGAGACGGATTTGCAACATCCTTCCGAAATTTAAAAATAAATTTATTTTTTTAAAATTAAAAAAATTAAGCCGTTGCAAATCTGTCACAAATTTGCAAGGGATTTGCGACAACTATTCAAAATTTAAAAATAAATTTATTTTTTTAAAATTAAAAAAATACCCTCGCAAATCCGTCACAAATTTGCAAGGCATTTGCGACGGTCATTTAAATTTAGAAATAAATTAATTTTTTTTAAATTAAAAAATAAACCCTCGCAAATCCATTGCAAATTTACGAGGGATTTGCGATGGCCATCTAAAACTAAAAAATAAATTTATTTTTTTAAATTTAAAAAAATAAGCCCTCGCAAATCCATCACAAATTTGTGAGGGATTTGCGACGGCCATCCAAAATTTAAAAATAAATCAATTTTTTTTAAAATGGAAAAAAATAAGCCCCCGCAAATTTGTCGCAAAATTTGCAAGGGAAATAAGCCCTCGCAAATCCATTGCAAATTTGCGAGAGATTTATGATGGCCATCCAAAATTTAAAAATAAATTATTTTTTTAAAATTAAAAAAATAAGCCCTCACAAATCCATCGTAAATTTGCAAGGGATTTGCAACGGCCATCCAAAAAATAAAAATAAATTAATTTTTTTAAAATTGAAAAAAATAAGCCCCTCACAAATCCGTCTCAAATTTGAGAAGGATTTGTGACGGCCATCCAAAATTTAAAAATAAATTAATTTTTTTAAATGAAAAAAATTAAGCCCTCGCAAATTCGTCGCAAAATTTGCAAAAAAAAAATAAGCTCTCGCAAATCTATTGCAAATTTGCGAGAGATTTGCGACGGCCATTTAAAATTTAAAAATAAATTAATTTTTTTAAAATTAAAAAAATAAGCCATCACAAATCTGTCGCAAATTTGAGAGGGATTTGCAATGGTCGTCCAAAATTTAAAAATAAATAAATTTTTTTAAATGAAAAACATTAAGCCCTCGTAAATCCGTTGCAAATTTGTGAGGGATTTACAACGGTCATCCAAAATTTAAAAATAAATTAATTTTTAAAAAATTAAAAAAATAAGTCCTCGCAAATCCATCGCAAAATTTGCAAGTGATTTGCGATGGCCATCTAAAAATTCTCATAATATTAATATGTATATATATATACAAATATTAATATATAATATATTAATATAGCATTTTTATATACATATAAATATGTTAATATACTTTTTTAATATAAAAATAAATAAATATACATAATATATACATATTTATTTATGTTAGTATGTGTGTGTCTATATATATATTCATATATATATATATATATATATATATATATATCTACATGCATGTTAATATATATACATATATCTATATATATGTTATAATACTTTTTTAATATATTAATATATATATATATATATATACATACATATTTATATATACATACATATATACTCATATATTTACATATTCATATAAATTAATATATATATATTTTTTTTATTTGCGACAAATGCATATATGTCACATTCTTACATATATACATACATATATATATATATTTAATAATATCATATATATATTATGTATATAAATATTTCAACTTAGTAATGTCTTTTCGCTTATTCTACTATTTCAACATACACACACACATACACACACACACACACACACACATATATATATATATATATATAATCAAACTTTAAATTTTTTTTGTGAATTTTTTAGATTAGTAACGGAAGAGTTTATGAAACCCTGATCCCTCGCAAATCCATAGCAATTAGCGAGGGATTTGCAACGGCCATCTAAATTTTAAAAATTTTTATTTTTTTATAATTGAACAAAGAAGCCCTCGCAAATTCATTGCAAATTTGCGAGGAATTTGTGACGGTCATCTAAAATTAAAAAATAAATTTATTTTTTTAAAATTAAAAAATTAAGCCTTCGCAAATCTGTTGCAATTAACGAGGGATTTGTGATGGCCAATCAAAATTGAAAAATAAATTTATTTTTTTAAAATTAAAAAATAAACCCACTCAAATCCGTCGCAATTAGTGAGAGATTTGCAACGACCATCCAAAATCGAAAAATAAATTTATTTTTTTAAAATTAAAAAATAAATCTTCGCAAATCCGTCGCAATTAACAATGGATTTGCGACGGCCATTCAAAATTTTAAAAAAATTATTTTTTAAATCCTGAAAAATTAGCTGTCACAAATCCGTGGCTAATTAGCAATGGATTTTCGACGAAAAATTGTGTTGTTGCAGATCCGTCTCAAAACCCTTACAAATCCATCACTAATTCACAAAAAAAAATTACTATATAATTAATATATAGCACAATAAATTACAAGAACATCAATAGCTTAGTGGTGGAACACGTGTTCCCCCACAACAAGGATGTGGGTTCAAGTCCCGGATTCAACATAATCTCAAAATATTCTTGGCGGGTAGGGTAGCGGGCCGGGTAGCTAATTAATTAATTTTTTAATAAAAATTTTTTGCCGTCGCAAAATTAATTAATTTTTTAAAATAATATTTTTTTTGTTGTTGCAAAATCGTCGTTAAATTATTTAATTTTTGTAAATAAAAAAATTTTTGGCCGTCGCAAATTTATTGCTAAATTAATTGATTTTTCCAAAATTTTAAAATTTTTTGCCATTGCAAATCTGTTGTTAGATTAATTAATTTTTTAAATAAAAATTTTTTTCCATTACAAATCCGTTGCTAAATTAATTTATTTTTTGTAATTAAAAAAAATTGTCGTCATAAATTTGTTGCAAAATTAATTATTTTTTTTTAAATAAAATTTTTTAGCCGTCGCAAATCCGTTGTTAAATTAATTAATTTTTTCTAAATAAAAAATTTTCACCGTCGCAAATTTGTTGCTAAATTAATTAATTTTTTAAAAAATTAAAAAATTTTTGCCGTCGCAAATCCGTTGCTATGTTGATTATAAATTTAATTGTAATGTCATCAATTTGCAAATCAGTCACTATTTGCAACAGATTTTCATTCCGTTGTAAATTGCAACGCTCTTTTTAGCGATGAACATAATCCGTCGCTAATTTAGTTTTTTCTTGTAGTGCTTTTTCCAGCCCTAGAAACTGCCTCACATCTCTCCCTTTCAAAATTCAAATAAACCCACTGCTTTTTACCACCTATTTGCACGAACGCATACAGCCCCAACAGCGAGAATTTGATAAAGTCTTTTCCAAATAGTAGCAAAACCAAACCAGCCTACCACACAAGAATTTCGACCCTCAATCTAAACACCACCTAGGCAGAAAGCAATTCAGCACACAACCTGAACCAATTCCTCTTCTCATCCCCTCTCAAAACTAAAATAACAACATACCCAGTCCATTAGACCATTTGGCCTCTTCAATTACAGCAGCACTGAAAGATAAACCTCTTTTCTCTTCTCATATTCTTCTTCTCCACCATAGCTGACACACCCTATTCCACTCCCTCTTTTCTTTTGCTCCTTTCACTGAAATAGCACCCTGCACGCATAAAAGAAATTCTCCTCGGCTCCTCTCTCTTTTCCCACAAAATCAAGACGGCCCCAAGCCCATTACTCTAGGCTACACCACCCAAGACAAGGCAAGGACCTACCATCCCTTTCCCTATTGCTCTAGGCCACTTTTAGCTCCCTTTTTTATTCCTCATTTCCTTCATTTTTTTCCCTAAAAGACCAAAACATGCAAGGTCTCGAGTTCCTCTCTCGTGTCATTGATTTTCTTGGTTATGCACATTAGGGTGAGGCTCGTGCAACCCCTCTAATGACTAAAAGCCTTCGGACCTCTCAAGGCCACGCCAAGATCAATCTCCTCCCCAAGTAAATTTTTGGCTCTCTTATTTGTTAGAAATAGGGTACCTACAAGCACAGACAGACAACTCAACTGAATTGAACAAGCACCGCCTATACCCGACCAGGGCTATAACAAATGCAATTATCAAATATCAACAATGCTGGCAAGGCCACACAGTCCAAACGTAACGTAACTAAACCGAATTCAAACTCAATAGACAAGTCAGTAGTATAACTGATAGCTTGCTCGCGGTTCTACCAAAACGTACTAGGCGCCGGCACACCTCTGAACAAGCTGCGCCGCAACGTACTGTACTGCTGACCAAATCACCAGTTCAATAGTGGTTTGCCTTCAAGAAGTTATTTGCCCCACTCCGGTGCGATGGGTACAGCGACTCTCCTTATAGGATAAGACGGGCTCCGATCACTGTCGACGCACACCAACGGTGATCACCTCGAAAATCCCTTCAGTTCACCGGTCCCGATAAGCCTAAAATTATAGATCGTGGAGAAAGAATGGAATAGGCGAATTTTCTCTGAAGGAAACAAGACGTGAAAAAAAAAAATCCCTAACGGCGGCTCTGTTCCCTTCATTTTTTAATCTCGCCTTAGGAAAATTAAAATTCAATCCGAATTAGGAGACCCTAATTCCTTATCAGATTTTATGTTTTCCTTTTCCTTTTCAAGTTAGAGTTAATTGGGCCAAATAAAAATAGAGGACCGTGAAAACATGGACCAAGCCTGAGCTGGGCCGAGCGGGCGGCGCGCGCGTGTGGCATCCTCCATACCTTGGGCTTTTCTATTAAGTCTATAGAAAAATATTTTAGTATATAAAGGCTTCCACACTCCTCAATTTTTCCCATGTGGGACTCATGTCTAACATGAGTTCCCAAATGGTTAAACACCCAACTTTAACACCATTTAATTATGGATTCCCACCATGAAAATGGCTTCTACCATAATCAAAACAATCTCTAACATGTCAAGAACAATTCCCATTAATTGTTTTAGGCTAACTAATCATGAGTTAAAAGTTATTAACTCCCAAAGTTGCCATTTTCAACAATCCCCCACAAATCTATAGTTAAAGACTATCTAGGATTTACATAATCTACTTTTGACAATAGTACCTTCCGGTTTAAACCACTACCTAAGTTATCCAACTTATGCCCCCACAGGAACAGATGGACTAAAGCCTTGAATTTGAACCTTGAATGTGACGGCGTCTATTGGTAACAATAGACTATCGGCTATGGAGATAATCTTTAGGGTTGACACGTTATAGCCACGTGTCCTGATCCTGTCTCATGAGTGTATTCAGAGAAAACCCAATTCCCTTTAGTTGCGGCCACACAACAACACTCACATAGTTGGCGATCTCCATGGATGTACTGCTAGCATCCTGTCTAAAAGACTTGATCCCATTCAGAGTCAAAACTCTTACTCATTGCAGTAAACGCACCACAGGCTTTCAGGGAAAGGACCTAGATACAATGGTATCAGAATTGGTGCCAGATTCACTCAAACAGCTTGTTTATACCATATTGAACTGCCTTATGGGATCTCCACTTGGTCAGTTAGGTTGCCACTGTAGGTGAATTATTATTGGGTTATCAATCCCATTCCCAACCTAGATTTAAGGAATAAGGATGTTTCTAGTCCCTTAGTTAGGGGGTCTGCAACGTTATCTTTGGATCCAACAAAGTCAACGAGACACTACCATTTCAGACACTAACTCCCTTATAGACTTAAGTCTAACTTGGATGTGTCTCTTAGTCTTTTGATTATACTTGGTACTCTTTATCTTTGCAATTGTGGTTTGACTATCACAATGCACAGATATAGCAGTAACGGACTTGCTGATCACTGGCAAAGAGGATAATAGTCCATACAACCATTCAGCTTCCGTTCTAGTAGTATCCAAGGCACATAACTCAGCCTCAAAAGTTGATCAAGTTATCAAAGTCTATTTGCAAGACTTCTAGGTGACTGCACCACCACCTAATGTAAACACATATCCAATGCAACCATTGCTACCAGAGTTCTTGACTATCCAGCTTGCATCACTATACCCTTCAAGTACAGTAGGGAATTTCCCATAATGTAGCCCAAGGGAAACTATTCCCTTCAAGGAGTCCGATTTGGACAACTTGTATATCTTGCCAGCTTAGATACAGAAAATGAAATATCTGGTCTTGAGCCATTTGCAAGATATTGCAAGTTACCAATAATTTGAGAATATCTTAACTGAGACACAGGAACTCCACTTTCATTCTTGAACAAAGCTACAAAATGGTCACTTGGAGTTTTAGCAATTCTACAATTTTGATAACCATATTTCTCAAGAACACTCTCAACATAGTGAGTTTGAGAAATGGTTATCCCCTCAGTTGAGCGAATCAACTTTAGGCCAAGAATTACATTTGCTACTCCCATATCCTTTATTTCAAACTTACTTTTCAAGAATGATTTAGTCTCATTAATTGTCTCAACATTGGACCCAAATAACAAAATGTCATCCACATATAGGCATAGAACAAAACATGCATTACCTTTAACCTTACAGTAAACACACTTGTCATTCTCATTTATGTTGAAACCAAATGATAAAATAGTTTTATCAAATTTTCCATGCCATTGTTTGGGTGCTTGCTTTAGGCCATATAAGGATTTAACTAGTTTACAAACTTTTCGTTCATTTCCTTTAGTTACAAATCCCTCAGGTTGTTCCATATATATCTCTTCTTCAAGATCACCATGAAGAAAAGCTGTCTTCACATCCATTTGGTGGATGGTGAGACCATATATAGAAGCCAATGCAATTAGCACTCGAATTGTAGTCAAACGAGCAACAGGAGAGTATGTATCAAAATAGTCTATTCTCTCTTTTTATCTAAACCCTTTGGCAACTAATCTGGCTTTATACTTATCTATGGTCCCATCTGGTTTAAGTTTCTTCTTAAATATCCATTTACATCTAATTGTAGTGCACCCAGGAGGGAGATCTACCAGTTCCCATGTCCCATTGGAGACAATGGAATCCATCTCACTTTTGACAGCACCTTTCCAATACCCTGCTTCTGAGGAAGCCATAGCTGCTTGAAAAGTTAAAGGTTCGTCCTTAACATTGAAAGTGACAAAATCACTTCCAAAGTACTTGACTACCTTAGCTCTCTTACTCCTTCTAGGTTCTTCCAATTCCTCAATTTGAGTATTGGAACTATTTAGACCTACCCTCACATCATTCATCCTTTCCACATGACCAGGAATAGAATCAGATGTTAAGGTTGAATCTAAAGTAGAAACATCTTGAGGCAAACCAGTTTTCATGGGAAACACATCCTCAAAGAATGTAGCATCGTGGTATTGAATAATAGTGTTACAATCTATGCCAGGTATTTCAGACTTAATTACCAAAAACCTCATGGCATAGCTTGTTTCCACATAACCAATAAAGATAGCATCAACAGTCTTTGGTCCTAACTTCTTCCTCTTATGTTCAGGGATTAGAATTTTTGCAAAACAACCCCACACATGGAAGTATTTTAAGTTAGGTTTCCTACATTGCCATATTTCAAATGGAGTTACCTCTTTATGTTTGTGAGGGACTCTATTCAGAATATGGCAAGCCGTATTCAAAGCCTCACCCCACATATACTTAGATAATCTAGAATTCAAAAGTAAACTATTGATCATATCTTTAAATGTTCTATTTTTCCGTTCAGCAATCCCATTAGACTGGGGAGAATAAGGGGGTGTCTCCTAATGAATTATGCCATTACTTTGGCAATATTCAACAAATGGATTAGACCCATACTCTCCACCTCTATCAGATCTTAACCTTTTAAGTTTCTTGCCAGTTTGAGTTTCAGTTTCATTTTTAAATATGAGAAACTTTTCAAGTGCTTCATCTTTGTTTTTAAGTAAGAAAACATATCAATATTTACTGCAATCGTCAATAAAAGTAATGATGTATTTTTTATGATCCCTAGTCAACAAGCCATTGAATTCACAAATGTCTGTGTGAACTAAATCAAATATTTTTAAATTCCTTTCGATTGAGTGATAGGGTTTCCTGGTTGTTTTAGCTTCCACACACACTTGACATTTGTTCTTCTTATCAATTGAATGTTTAGGGATCAAGTCTAAATTCATCATTCTTTTAACAAAATCTAAATTTAAATGTCCAAATCTACTATGCCAAACATCAGTGGATTCAATAATGTGCACCATAGGATAAACAGAATTCTCAACAGAAGAAGTTTTATTCAAATCAGAAATACATAGTTCAACTCTTAATTTAAATAAACCATCTGACAAGTAACCTTTGCCAACAAAAGAATTGTAGTGCATAATCACTACTTTATTACATTTGAAAGTCAATTTATAACCCTTTCTAACTAAACATGAGCCACTAAGAATATTCCTACGCACTGTTGGAATATGCTGCACCCTATGAAGAGAAAGAATATGCCCTAAAGGAAACTTCAAGTCCACGCGTCCAATCCCCAATGCATTGGCTGCAACTGAGTTCCCCATCTTTACAGTTTTTCCTTTAATAGGTTGGTAAGACACAAAAAGCAATTTATCAGCACAAACATGCACATTTGCTCCAGTATCAACCAGCCATTCAAGTGGCTCATAAATAGTAAAGACTTCTGGGTTAACAGAAACATACCTTTCATCATCATTGGAAGTAGTGATGCTAGTCCCAACCTCAATGGTACAAACCTCAGCAAGGTGTGTACTCAAATCAGCTTCCACTCGATTAGTATCCTCTACCACCACATTGACTTGAGCTTCAGAATTTGGCCCTTGTTTGACTTTAGACTTTTTAGACGGACAGTCCTTAGCCTAATGTCCCACCTGACCACAATTCCAGTAAGGTTTATTTGCTTTTGGTTTCTTCTTGGCCTTGCTTTTTGTCTTGTTTATGTTTTTAGAATTTGAGTTAACCCCCACATTCCTTTGATTATTGTTCTTCTTCCCAGTCATCACCACATGGACATTAGACTCCACAGGTACAATATGACTGTTCTTTCTATGTTGCTCCTCAATGGATATTGATTTCATCAGATCGTTTAGAGAAATCTTCTCCATCTTGTATTTGAGGGACATACCAAAGTCCTCCCAAGACTTAGGAAATTTCTCTATCACTGACATCACTTGAAACTTCTCAAGAAGTTCCATATCCGATTCATGAAGAGAGTGAATAATCAATTGTAACTCCTGAGTCTATTCAGTCACAGACTTACCCTCAACCATCTGAAACTTCAGGAATTTAGAGACATAATACATTTTCAGACCTTGATCCTCGGTATTATATTTCCTATCCAATTCATCCCATAGCATCTTTGCTGTGTATGACTCAAAACAGTAGACATTAAAGAGAGCATTTGTCAATGCTGACAGTATTGCCCCTCTGCCTACATTGTTCCGTTCATCCTACGCAGCAATTTCAGCTACTCTAGAATGCCTTTCAGTTGGTATGGGCCTGTCTACCTGCACTGCTGATAATAAGCCCCTCATGGTCAACCAAATTTTTATGCGTTGTTGCCAACACTTGAAATTCTGCCCTGGACCAAACTTGTCTGGCAGACCATTCAAGTTAACCAAAGGCTTATACGCAGCAGATGCAGTACCTGACGAACTGGTCATTGCACACACACAGATAATTGCAGAATAACTTCTTGAAGACTGTTAGAAACAGAGTACCTACGAGCATAGACAGGCAACTCAACTAAATTGAACAAGCACCGCCTATACCCGACCAGGGCTCTAACAAATGCAATTTTCAAATATCAACAATGCCGGTAAGGCCACACAGTCCAAACGTAACGTAACTAAACCAAATTCAAACTCAATAGACAAGTCAGTAGTATGCCTGAGAGACTTGCTCACGGTTCTACCAGAACGTACCAGATGCCGGCACACCTCTGAACAAGCTGCGCCGCAATGTACTGTACTGCTAACCGAATCACCAGATCAATACTGGTTTGCCTTCAAAAAGTTATTCGCCCCACTCCGGTACGATGGGTACAGCGACTCTCCTTGCAGGATAAGACAGTCTCCGATCACTGTCGACGCACACCAACGGTGATCACCTTGAAAATCCCCTCAGTTCACCGGCCCAATAAGCCTAAAATTATAGATCGTGGAGAGAGAATGGAATAGGCGAATTTTCTCTGAAGGAAACAAGACGTGAAAAAAAAACCCTAACGGCGGCTCTATTCCCTTCGTTTTTTAATCTCACCTTAGGAAAATTAAAATTCAATCCGAATTAGGAGACCCTAATTCCTTATCAGATTTTATGTTTTCCTTTTCCTTTTCAAGTTAGAGTTAATTGGGCCAAATAAAAATAGAGGACCGTGAAAACATGGGCCAAGCCCGAGCTGGGCCGGGCGAGCGGCGCACGCATGTGGTATCCACCATATCTTGGGCTTTTCTATTAAGTTTATAGAAAAACCTTTTAGTATATAAAGGCTTCGACACTCCTCAATTTTTCCCATGTGGGACTCATGTCTAACATGAGTTCCCAAATGGTTAAACACCCAACTTTAACAACATTTAATTATGGATTCCCACCATGAAAATGGCTTCTACTATAATCAAAATAATCTCTAACATGTCAAGAACAATTCCCATTAATTGTTTTAGACTAACTAATCATGAGTTAAAAGTTATTAACTCCCAAAGTTGCCATTTTCAACATTATTCTCCAACTGTAATTACTTGACATGATTTATTTATTTTTCTTGATCATGGAGGGTTGAAATTTGTGTAATTGGATGAAGTTTATATGTTGGGTTATTTTTGAGAGCGTGGCATATATAAGATTATTGTTATCTCAACGAGTCACTTTGCCATTATCATGATAAATCTAAGATACGTGTAGAACGATGCCATTTTGTTAAATTGGGTATTATGAAATTGTTGGTTTAGTTTCCCTGCCTCAATATCTATAGAAATCTATGAGATCTAATTGTTTTTATTGCCATGTGATGTTTAGGCGTTAGAATAAGCTTCACTATGACATGAAGTAGGAATTTATCCTGTACGTGAATTCGTATGTGTTGTGTGGAGTAATTTGATGTAAACATGTGAACATGGCTGGCATATTTTATTAGGCTTACGCAAGCATTACTTTAATTCTCATGGTAATCTGGTGCACGGTAAGAATATTATCTATAAATATTTAAATATTTATACATAGTATTTTGTTGAATTAGAAAATTATTTACTTAATTAATTATTTATTCATTTTCAACTAATTCATTTAAGTATTTATTTATCTATTTACCTATTGTACTAAAAATTATTATCCATTATTTAATCTTGTTAGACGTTCACAAAAATTGTTATTTACTCTTTATTTACTTGGTATTAATTATTAATTATTACTTATTATTGATTGATAGATCAAGTTAATTATTATTTACACTTACTATTATCTATTACATATCTACGCAGCCATTAATTTATTTACTATTCAATTACCTAACATATATTAATTATGAATTATTAATTTTTACTGATTAATTAATCTAGTTAATTATTATTGTATCTACTGTTTAACAATTATTTATCTACTCACTCATATGCCTATTTATTTACGATTTAATATTAGTTATAAATTATTCATTAGTCATTATTTATTGTTCATTTAACCATTTGTCTATGGAGGAGTACATGTTGTTTAGTCTACAATTTTAGAGCCTAGTGCATGTTGTCTTCTAGTTGGACATTGAATGCATACGCTTAGGAGATAAAACTAAGACTTGACAAGTGTGCACTGTAGATAATACCTTGATGTCATATTTTTTAATAAACTCTAATATAGGCTTATAATTTTTTATAGTCAATGTTGTCACATAAGGCTAGTCGAAATTTTGATTATTCTCCAAGAAATCTCTAATCCAAGTAAGTCCTTGTATAACCTCTTTCAATAAACGATGCATAAATTTGCAAGTCAATATGTTTTTATGTGATATTATCTTAGAATTGCAATCTTAATGAACAAACATAGAAAAACCACTTATTTGTGCACTAAACACCATTTTGATCAAACAAATGTTTTTAAAAAACACAGTATACTTTTAAAATCATCTTTGAACACAATTTATAGGCTTCCATGTTTGAATAAACTCGCAGTTCTAATGAATCATTTGTGCACATCCTAAATCGGGTAATAGATGCATTGAGTACTCAATTATGGTAGGCTTCTAGTACTAGCTTCTGAGAGTTAGGGCTAGTCTTCCGGTAAGCGGCCACCTCCAGGAGATTAACTCTATTAGGAAGAGCGCCAATACTAGCAAGTCAGGCTAGTCCACACTAGCACCCAGTCTTGGTGAGATTGATATTTGGAAATTGACAACTGATAAGTTTGGGTAGAAGAGGAAGGAGAATCCTACCCAGTGGGCCGATCAACTACTTCGCTATGATGCAGGGTTTCGCACTAGTTGGTCATGATGCAAGGTTTCATAACCCCCTTTAGTTTATGGTGAATGTGTTGTAATTATATTATGAGTGGTTTTGACTTTGCATCTTTTCTAATTTTGAACTCCTGAAACTAATTGGACTGATTTGTGAAATATTGTAAATTGAAACCACTCAACGTGTGTTCTCTGATTAATGACTTGCAAATATTTTACTTCTAATGTCTTTGCAAATTTCATCATGGAACTTTACAAATTCTTCATGTGCATACACATGACTTACTGAGAATTTTTTTTCTCACACAATTTCTATGTCATGTTTCAGGAGATACTAGATCTAAGGTAGAGAACTATTAGAGACAGGAATTGTTTATGCTTAGCTACTCTTATTTGAGATGTTACTTCTAATATGTACATTTCTGAGTTTTATTTCTAAGACTTTTGTAATAGATTCGAAGAGTTGTAATTTAACTTTGAATTTCTTTCCCTATTTTGTTTTTTGTCTAGTTATAAAGACTCTTGGTCCTAAGAATGCGGCCATATCCCGGGCCCTCTCCAAGTCACAGTCTAGTGGGGTGTTACAATTGCCTTACTTGTTCATGATATTGTCATGAAGTTTTGTAACAAGTTTTGCCTTGCCTATCTTTAAGTTTTGAATTCTACTTGTACTATTGTTATAAAGACCTCTTGTCTCATGGACAAGGTAACATCTTAAACCCACTTTTATGTAACGTATGTAGATGGAGTGTTGTAATAGACACCATTTAGATATTCTACAAAAAGTCATTACAATGTCTCTAATTTAAATTTATAATCCTTACATTAATATTTGTTAAAGTTTCCAACCCAAGCACATCACCTATCATGTAATTGTACATGAATTAAATTTATAAAAATAACACCAAAATTTGGCCTAACCTAGTAACAAATACAATGTAGCTTTCCTTTAGAGAGACAATATAAATTGGTATGAAGCAAATGTTAATTTTTATTAATGAGTTAATAGGGATGCCTAATGTTGAAAATAACTGTTACACACTTAATTTTTAAATTAAAAAATAATGCATTACTAAATAATACCTAGAGCGGTGTTAATACAAATTATATGATATGTTAATATGGATGGTATATAATTCAATAAAATAATATAGTAAAAGTTATAAATTAAAATAATAATTTTATGACCAACCTAGACACAAAATTAAAATTATAAATTACAATTGAAAATTCTAATTGGCTTACAAAATAGCCAATTCTTCAATCAATCAATAACTTCAATTACATGGAGCAAACCAATGTGACAAGCTCTTTTATGGTATGGTTGTTAGCACTCTAGAACTTCAAACTGGAGACTAGGGTTTTAGTTACAACACAGTTCATTCCCAATGGAATTCTTCAGTGTTTGGCGAAGTAGCACCAGTGTCCAGACTTTTTTCATATATTTTGGAATAAATAAAATAATAAAAATAATTCAAAAGAGAAACAAAGAGACATGATCCATCCCTTTTGTTAATTACAAGATTTGATAATACTTACACATATTCATCGAATAAAAAAACTATGGCCATAAAATTATTTTTATCATGATTATAAATACATTATTCATACACCAGTCAACTAATATATGCATAAAATATTTAATTTTAACATATAAACATATATCAAACCTGTAGCTCTAATACCAATTATTATAAATAGGATCGATGTATTTATGTATTAATCATATTAAAATCTATAAATACACGATAAATGAACTATTCATTGTAGATATCGCCTTGAAAACTATGACACAAAAAGCTTTTGGTCATTTGGTACTACTTTAGACACTCAAATCTTCTTCAGTGTAATCTCCTAATACCAAAAAATTGTATTCTGTATTTTTCTCTCTTTATTGAGGATGGACTCACAGAAACTCTGAGAGAACATTAGAGAACGTGTTGTCTAATGTCTCCTATGTATTGATATAGGGTCTTAAACCAATATATATAGTTGGCTATATTCAACTATCTTCACCTAATTTATCCTATCTCAAATGCAAATATTGACAAAGTATCAAAATCAGATAAGTATAATTAGGTAAAACTATCTTCACTTATCCTATTCTATCTCAAATATAACTTTTGGTTTCTTGTAACTTATATTATAATAAATTATAAGTATTTATACTTTATTTTTATCCCATAATTTGGAGCCACTAAAAAGACCTCACCTGATACAGTTAGACTAGATTTCAATTAAATTATTTGTTAATAAAAAATAATTTATTAATTATATTCCACTCTACAAAAATAATATAATTGTAATCTTAGACTAATTGAAATTACTAGGGTTAAAAATTATATCCTAAGATTAATCGATCTTACAGTAGGTAAAATTTGATTCGAAGCAATTGGTTAGTACACTTCATAAAGAGGTAGAAATTCCTTTGAGATTTGGTCATCAATACCAGAATTTTTTTAGTTTTTTGAATCATTTTTTTTTAGAAGAGGACGGGAGAAGACAAGGAGTAGAGAGGGGAATAGGAGAAAGGATGGGAAATAGTTCGATGTCGAACTTGAGACTAACATTTTGAGTAACAACTCTCCCATCATTAAGATAAGTTGCTACTAACAAAAAAAAAAATGTACTAATTAATTAGAGGTTAAGTTTTACGTCAGATTCCTTGAACTTTATTTCTTTTATTCTAGAAAACAAGTAGAGGTGACATGAGAGAAAAATATTAATAGTATGATGCCTTCTTTATTACATTTGAGAATATTATTTTTAGGATAATATCCAGAACTTCTCCTAATTTTTACTGTAATATCATTTGAATGCCTTGAAGTTTGGACACTAACACCAATCTCTATTTGATGTCATATTTTAGTGAAAAAATATAAATTTAACAGTTAATTACCTATTTTAATAACTGACTCCATAGTTTAATTTGAAAAAATTATTATTATTATTATTATTATTATTATTATTATTATTATTATTATTATTATTATTATTATTATTATTATTATTATTATTATTATTATTATTATTATTATTATTATTATTATTAGGAAAATTGACAGATTTAATCCCTAAATTTTTTTCAATCAATAAGTTTGGTCCTTAATCTTTATTCTAAATTTTTCTTGACCTTTTACTTTTTTTGAATAAAATATTTGGTATTTTTATCTACCATATGACGGTCAATACAAAATCAATGTTTATTTTTAGGAATCAAATTTGCCAATCGGAAAGAGTTTAAGGAGTAACCAATTTGTCTATATATGTATGTGTGTGCACGTATATATATATATATATATATATATATATATATATATATATATATATATAATAGATTATGAATTGAACATAACATCTATTACTTAATACATAATGTTTTTAAATAACTAAATATTATTTTTGTATAAACTTATATATCTAATTATTGGTAGATTAATAAAAGTTAATAATAAAAATTTAAAGGGAATTATATTTAGTTTAAAAAGGTAAATATTCATTTTGACACAATTAAATTACGAAGAGAGGGATATCCCTTTACTTTTAGATATAGAGTATACTCTCTCATTTTTTTTATTTGACATAATTTATAATTTATTTTTTAATTTATATAGTTATCTTAAATAAGTCTAAATAAGGGTATAATATATATATATATATATATATATATATATATATATCTTTTTTAAAGGTTTAAACCTATTTGATGTATAAATTAGTTAACATATATATTGTTATTTATGTAAATTAACGTATGCATAGAAAACCCTTTTTGTCACAAATATTTTTCATTATAAAAAATTTAAAAATTCTTCTAATTTTAGTTATTATTATTTTTGTTGTTGTTGTTCTAATAATTCATGACATTAATCGATTATTAAAATTTCAAATTAATTTTATTATTTCCAATACAAATTACCTAATATTAACACTTAACTCTACATTTTAATTTTATTTTTTAAATAATAAGGAAATATTATTAACAAAAAATTTAATTCTTTTCAAACTATAATAATAATAATAATAATAATAATAATAATAATAATAATAATAATTCATGTAGATTCCAAAAGTGAAAAGGAAAATATACACAAAGTATTAATTATATAATTTAACTTAGTAAATTAATAAAATTTTTAATTAAAAAATTTTCAAAAAATAATTTATAAATTTAATAACTTTTTTAGTCTCAAAACTTTATTCTAACATATAAAAAACCTATGGAATTACTACATATTCTTTCCTTCTCTTAGTCGACCATGCAATGCTTATCTTACGCTATATTTATTACCTACATTAGACTAAAAAAAAAATCATCATTTGTATAATAATATTATTAAAATTGAAAGATTTTTTTATATTTTTTATAATGACAAATATTTGTGACAAAGAGTTCTCCTATGCATACGTTAATTTACATAAACAAGAATATTCATGATAATTATTTATATATCAAATTTGTTAAACCTTTAAAAGATATAATTATTATATATTCTTATTAAGATTTATTTAAAATAACTATATAAATTAAAAAATTAACTATAAATTATGACAAATTAAAAAAAAAACTGAGAGAGAGTATACTCCCAATTCAAAATTAAATAGCCATATCTTTATTTTTAATTTAAATATGTTAAAATAAATATTTACTTTTTTAAAACAAATATATTTTCCTTTAAATTTTTATCATTAACTTCTATCAATCAAGCAATAATTAGATATATAAATTTATATAAAAATAATATTTAGTTAGTTAAAAATGTTATTTATTAAGTAATAGATTTTATGTTCTGTTCATAATCTATTCCTCTATATATATGTGTGTGGGCGCACATACATGCATACATGCATACATACATACAAATTGACGGATTTAGTCTCTAAACTTTTTTATTAGCAAGTTTGGTCTATAAAAATAGACATTAACTTTGCATTAACGGTCACATAGTGGATGGAAGACCAAATATTTTACTCAAAAAAATAAAAAGGACTAAAAAATTAAAAATTAAAATTATGAATTAAACTTGCCAATCAAAAAAAGTTTAAGAACTAAATCTACCAATTTACCTTAAAAGACAACAAAAATATACACACACTATATATATCTATATATATATATATATATATATATATATATATAATCGTACTTAAATTTATAGGACAATAAAACCAAAGCTAATGTTGTGTCACATTTTCAAAATCAAAGTTTATCTTGTATTTTTTTTTATTTTATAATCATTGACCAATAAAATTTTCAAATCAATCAGAATCTCACTAAATAAGGTTAATTTTTTTCCTAATTTTGTTTTTCAACTCTTATTTGCCTTCCCCATCATAATCCTAAACCCTTTCCCTTTTGTATTTGCCGCCATCAGTTGATCTCTTTTTTTCAGGATAATAGGTAAATATGTAATTTTTTTCCCCCTTTCTCAGTAATCGCATGGTGTGCGACTGTTTGCTGGATTTGGAGGTGGATAACTTGCATGAATGATTTGTTGTCTGCTATTTGTGAACGTCTTTCAGTGCCACTCGTTAGTATTTTCCTCTGTGAAAGAAAACTGGAAAATTTTCAAATTTTAATCAATACCATTAAAAAATAAAACAAATCAGGGATTCATTTCGGTTACATTTTCGGAAAATAAAGTATTTTTTCGTGGTGTACTATTAGAAAAAAGGGTTATAATGATGCTAAAAAGCGTCATTACAGAGAGCTATAGTGACGCTTTCAAAGAGCGTCGTGCATATGGCCGTCATAATAGGTTCCGTGACGCTTTTCAGCGTCATCCCAGATTGTCTATGGTGATGCAAAAAAGGGTCATAATATGTGTTTTAAGTGACAAAAAATTATGTCAGTAAACTCATGTTATTATGACAAAACTTTTGGTTACAATAGGTAAGTTTCGATGACATATTTATACGTCACTAAACATTTTGTTAATATGACATATTTATTGGTTACAATAGGTTGTTCGGATGATAGAATTGGGTGTCATGAAACATAGCAAATATGTCACACTATACCATCACAATAGAGCTTTGGGATGACATTTTTTTTGTGTCAAGAAATATTGGAAAAATGACTAAATGAAGCGTCACGATAGACTTTTGGAATGACGGGCTTTTAGTGTCATGAAACACTAGAATGGATGACCAAAAATAGCGTCACAATAGATTCACAAATTGTTAAATAGACACTATATAGCACACAATTGTTAAATAGACATCATTAAAACTCAAAAAATCAAATATATATGTCACACCATGTTAAAGAGTAAGCTTATAAATTTCATAACGTTCAAAAGTTGTTCAAATATGAGTATTAAGTATTTAGATACATGCATAAAGCCAAGCATTAGGCCTTCAAAAAAACATAGTATCATTAAGTTTTCTTGTCCCAATCCCAAATGGCTTCGATATTGGAATACGTATTTAATCTGCTTCGCGAATCTTCACCTACAATAATACAGAATGAATTTAGTAATAATATTATAAAATCTTCTTAGAATAAAAAAATATTAAATTAATTAAGAATGTAAGTGATAAGAGAATTACCAAGTGTCTTAGCCAAGCGATACCTATTCCAATAGAATCTCCAATAGTCTAAATAAACTCTATTGGTCTCAACAATTTCTCATCACGATGAAATGGAACTAGGACCATTACTCACCCAGCAGTACACCCCCAACATCATGGGATGGGTCCACACTTTGAATGAAGCCTTTTGCAACTATTTAGATGTATCCAACATGCTTAAAAGAGAAACATAGGTATGAACCTACAAAATATATTTTATTCAGTTAAAAATGAATTAGTTAAACAAGCTAAATAACTCATGCTCACCAGATAAGGATAACATAGACTTAGATGCTAAAAATTGCTATATAATACTCAAAAAAGACAAAAGATTGCACAATAGACATCATGTGCTGCATTTATGCCAAAGCCATGAAGATTCCAGTACATAGAAATAACAACTAAACAAATATAAATGGCCAATAGAAATATTAGACATGTCATTGAATAATATGGTAGAACAATGAAATAGGACATCAACCTATATATATGCATACTTTGCTCTAAATACAAATAAATAACACAACCATGATGTTGCAATATTATGTATATCCTCAGTGTAGTGGTGTTATTGTTAGAACCCATTGATTGAACTTTTGAAACAGGTGGTGATGAACAATCTCTCTAAGACACTAACATAGCACGTATCTCGGCAAGCTCTTTTGCTTGTTCACTCAACTGTGCTTTCATACTTGTAATTTCATCTATTTATTCTTGAATAATACGAAAAGAAGTGGTACGACTCGGAATTTCACCCCACACATCTAAAGGGTGAACACTACTGCCAAACATGCGCACCCTGCCATATCTGTCTGGTCCAACAACTTGGGAGAAGATATCATTTGGTCCAAATGTATCTTCTGAGCCAGGAGGGAGTTGTGAACTTCTTTCATCCATTTCATTCTTTAAGATGGGTAAGCAATCACAAAAGTTAGTCTCTATTGTGACAATTTATAGTAATATTTAGTGTAAGCAACAAAACACTGTACATATACTTAAAGAATGCATAATATTGGGGAAAAGTCATAGAATCTCAAATCTACATCTTAAGGCACAATTAAGCGAGGATATGACTCAAGTTTTCAACTTCATGTAAGATACAACCGTCCCATATTTATTTTTCCCCTTTGTTACACATCATCATACACTAACTTCCTTCCACATAAATGACTGCAAACAGTGACTTCGACAACAATTTAAAAATCTCAACATCAAGTTAGCATATGACATATTGCTAGCAAAAGTTCCAAATTTTCTGCCAATTAGTTGAAAATGGAAATGGTCTTTATAGATAGCATCTAAGAAAATGTGTAGATAGCATCTAAGAAACAACATGAACATAAAGCCTAAATCACATTTCCAAACAGTGAAATAGAGAAGATGTTGTGCAAAATAGACATGTCCACAACAGTGAAAAGTTGTGGTATTTTCAGGTTTTTATGAAAATGAACCAAAAAGAAAGGCTTCAGCAATATAGATTCCAAAGGTCAACCTCATTCTTTCATCCTTCTAAACCACACACACACACACTGCCACAATATGCTCAACATCAAGTACCAGAACAAAAGCCACACACACACACTGCCGCATGTTTTCCTTTGAGGGAGATTAAATAAAACAGCTCACTGCTTTCATGACATTTGTGAAGTCCCAAAAAAAAAAAAATGAATATGCTATAACTTTGAACAAAAAACCTGCTAAATAATCAAGAAATGCTCCCTCAAAAACCTGCTAAACTACTAGACCAAGCCACACATACACACGAGACTATGAGAACATCTCAAAAGTGAAACAACACAGGCTAACATCAAAATTGAAACAACAAAACTGAAACATCCTGAACATCAAAACTGAGCTAATTCAAAGTTCAATCCAAACCCCACAAATTTAAAGTTCAATCCAAACTCCACACATTCAACATCTCCTATGCAGTCCCATCCAAACTCTACACATTCAACACATTTAAAGTTAGCATATGACATATTGCCAGCATAAAGTTCCAAATTTTCTGCTAATTGGTTGAAAATGGAAATGGTCTTTATCATAAAATGTTTTCCACAAATAGATCATACTCGGAAACAATTTACAAAAATTGATAAATATGGAAGGTTTTTGAAATGGTACCATTGTTTTGCCAAATGATTTCATAGAACTTTGAAACCAGAAAGGTTCACGTAACATCCATTAAAGAAAATGTGTAGATAGCATCTAAGAAACAACATGAACATAAAGCCTAAATCACATTTCCAAACAGTGAAATAGAGAAGTTGTTGTGCAAAATAGACATGTCCACAACAGTGAAAAGTTGTGGTATTTTCAGGTTTTTATGAAAATGAACCAAAAAGAAAGGCTTCAACAATATAGATTCCAAAGGTCAACCTCATTCTTTCATCCTTCTAAACCACACACACACACACTGCCACAATATGCTCAACATCAAGTACCAAAACAAAAACCACACACATACACTGCCGCATGTTTTCCTTTAAGGGAGATTAAATAAAACAGCTCACTGCTTTCATGACATTTGTGAAGTCCCAAAAAAAAATGAATATGCTATAACTTTGAACAAAAAACCTGCTAAATAATCAAGAAATGCTCCCTCAAAAACCTGCTAAACTACTAGACCAAGCCACACATACACACGAGACTATGAGAACATCGCAAAACTGAAACAACACAAGCTAACATCAAAATTGAAACAACAAAACTGAAACATCATGAACATCAAAACTGAGCTAATTCAAAGTTCAATCCAAACCCCACACATTCAAAGTTCAATCCAAACTCCACACATTCAACATCTCCTATGCAGTCCCATCCAAACTCTGCACATTCAACACATTCAAAGTTAGCATATGACATATTGCCAGCAAAAAGTTCCAAATTTTCTGCCAATTGGTTGAAAATGGAAATGGTCTTTATCATAAAATGTTTTCCACAAATAGATCATACTCGGAAACAATTTACAAAAATTGATAAATATGGAAGGTTTTTGAAATGGTACCATTGTTTTGCCAAATGATTTCATAGAACTTTGAAACCAGAAAGGTTCACGTAACATCCATTAAAGAAAATGTGTAGATAGCATCTAAGAAACAACATGAACATAAAGCCTAAATCACATTTCCAAACAGTGAAATAGAGAAGATGCTGTGCAAAATAGACATGTCCACAATAGTGAAAAGTTGTGGTATTTTCAGGTTTTTATGAAAATGAACAAAAAAGAAAGGCTTCAACAATATAGATTCCAAAGGTCAACCTCATTCTTTCATCCTTCTAAACCACACACACACACACTAAGTTAATTCAAGCATTTTACTAAGCCACACACACACACACATACACACGAGACTATGAGAACATCTCAAAACTGAAACAACACGGGCTAACATCAAAACTGAAACAACAAAACTGAAACATCTTGAACATCAAAACTGAGTCAATTCAAAGTTCAATCCAAATCCCACACATTCAACATCTCCTATGCAGTCCCATCCAAACTCCACATATTCAACACATTTAAAGTTGTCCACAATGTTATCCATCGATAAAAAAACATATTTATCCCAAAGTTGTCCCATGTAATTATAAAGAAAGGCATATTCCAATAAAATACAAACTATTGTTTCATGTGTACAATTACCACTGCACTCGCAACATGAGAGCTGGAAGAAGCTCCATTAGCATTCGTGTAACATTTCTTAAACATTTGTACACGAGTTGGAGACTGGCCTTAGTCATTTCTCTGCATCATTCAATTTATGTAAGTAGTTAATAGAGGTTAATGGAAATAGCACTTGAAATTGCTCCTAAATCATAAAGTTACCATATCATCACGAATTTGACAGTGTGGCTTCATTCCTATCCTATGATTCATGTTCTTCATATTCCTATTCCTTTTATTCTTCTCTGACATTGCCTGAATTTAAAAAATTCAGTAACCCCAGTATGATTCAAAAAATTTATGAGATTAGTCAATCAATCAAGAAAGAGTATAAGGACAAGATCTTACCTTCCATTCAGCTGAATCCCACTATTGAAGGAGATTGGTCCACTAAGCGTGAATCACACGGTCATCGGTATATGGAGTTTAGTAATGGATGTCTTTTCCTGCATCATACCATTCATTCTTCAGTGATGCTTTCCATGTCCTCCATTTTATGCCAATTGATCTTAGGATAGCAGGCTTAAGACCAGGGTGTACATTAAACTTCTCCTGCACATGGACAACAAAATAACAAAACCTAAACAAATATTACTATATACTATACTTCAATATTAAATAAAAACGTAAAATACCTTCACAACATTGAACATCTCATTCTTGTTGTCTTGAGGAATCTGGGACCATGTTTTGATATCTATCGGAGCGTACAATCCATTCCTTGCTATGGTTCCCAAATATTCAGTCAATTTAGTATGGTTCGGTCCCACCGGCTATCCAAACTTGTTGAATTCAACCTCCAAAGGCTTCGCATGGCCCCAAATAGAGGTCATATATATTGGTCCTCTCTTGCGAATTGCCTCACTTCTTTTGGTACTTACTGCTCCTCTAAAAATTTGAGCGAGGACATATTAGGAGGTACAAAAACATATAAAGCATATTACAAGCCAACAATAATATACCTTGACTTTCACTTTGTTACATGACTTCGCCCTCAACCTCTTGTATAACATGCACATCCGTAATTTCCCTAAATACTTCTTGTACAACATGCGCATCGGTACAGCCATCAACACATTGGTTTCTTTAGCTGGTACTTCTTCTTCTTCCCCTAGTTCTTGCCATACTAGATTCAAATCTGGGGTTCAAATGTTCATAGAAAAATCAATTATTTCATATCCAAAAAAATCCTTTGAAAATAACACAAAATAAACATCAACTATATTAAAAAAAAAAAATAGCAAACAAACAAACAAAAAGCAAAGGCACATATTATATTGTTTGCAACATGGCATAAATAATGGAGTCGTAAAACTTTGTATCTCATATTACAGCCAATGAGTTTGAACAACTTGGCCTGAATAGAAGGATTCTCAAAACAAATAGAAGATAACAATGGCAACTAATAAAGTAAAGATTTATGAAGTAGATGTCATTTCAATTTCAACTCCATCGACCCCTTCACGAACCTAACTAACTTCCTCACTACCCAAATCTACCTGGATGTTGCAACTTTCACTCTGCAAATAATTCTCAACATCAACTATGGATCCCATGTTATAAACAGCTCTTAGAGTTGTGGTTATAACAATTTGCCAATTACTTTCAGTCAGGTCTCAAACGTAAAAGACTTGTGTTGCTTGAGAGGCTAGAATGAAAGGCTCTTCATGGGGCCTAACATCAGTGAAATTAGCCAGAGTAAAGCCCTCATTATCTTGTTTCAACCTTTTCCCTGTTGATACCTAGTCGCATTTGAACAATACAACTCTACGCCCGTCTCTATAATCTAACTCAATCACATCTATTAATTTCCCTAAATAAGACACATCACTTGAAATTGGATTTCTGTCCCTAACACTTGAAAAACTAGTTGTTGTTGCATTTACAGAAATGTCACTATTTTGAGTTTTCCTTTTACGTTCAACTTCTGTAATATGAAACCGAAAGCCGTTCACCAAGAACCTATCGTATTTAAGACCAATTCCATTGGGTCTTTTGGCCAAATGCCTCAAATCCCTAGAAATTATATTATCATCATTGAATTGCAATGCCTTCACCTAGGAAATCATATAAGAGTTAGTGTAAGCGTAAGCATCATTAAAGCATAACTTAAGCATGCTATTTGAGTTCAACCTTACATGATTGCAAAACCAATTCACAAATTCTTCACTATGGATGTGCTCAATTTCATGCGAACTTGCACGAGGATGTCTTTGCTGCACTAGTCCATGATGTTGGCTGTATATACATACTATGCATTAGTTAGGCTTGGCTTCATGAGCCTAAAATAATGAAGAATATAAATCCCTTCATTTCATACATACTCTATGTAAGGTTTTACAGTTTGAGAATTAAACAACACATATTGATGTGCTATCTTCAATGTGTCCTCATCGAATTTTGTAGGGACTCCTTTTCAAGTGAGCGTCCAGTTGGTTTGAAAATATCTAACCCAGCATAGGAATTAGTTTCATGATCGTCATTCCTATTTAGTTGGTTGAACTTTGTCTCCACATTGTCAACAAGATATAATGAGCAAAATGTCAAACATTCCTCTGCCAAGTACCCTTCAGTAATAGAACCCTCTGGGCGACTCCTATTACGAACATAGGACTTTAACGTGCTCAAATACCTATTTAAATTTAACTTTTTCACATTAGTTTCGATGCCATTGCTGTACATGTTTGAAATCGCAAGAAAGAATAAGCTAAATGTAAAATAAATGAAACATGTACCTCTCTATAAGATACATCCATCGATAATAAACCGCTCCAGCTATCCTAGCTTCGGATGCTAAATGGACAGTTAGATGAATCATGATACTGAACGATGAAGGAAGGAAGACTTACTCCAATTCACAAAGGATAACTACAATCTCTTGCTCTAATTGAAACACTTCATTCGGATGAAGCTCAGTACAACACAACTTTCTAAAGTATCTACTGAGCTTTATTAAAGGATAGCAGACAGTCTTAGATAAAACTTTTCTTAAAGTGATTGGCAGCAATTGTTGCATCAAAATATGATGGTCATAGCTTTTAAGTCCAGAAAGCTTAGGTGGATTAAGGTGTACGCACTTAGATAAGTTGGCAGCGTATCCGTCCAGCACCTTAACACCTTTCAAAGTCTTGCAAAATGTCACTTTCTCCTTCTTACGTAGTACAAAAGAAGCCAGTGGCAAATACACCTTACCATTATCCCTCTCAACGGGATGAAGGTCGGATCGAATACCCATGTCCTTTAAGTCGAGACGTGACTTAAGATCCCTTTTCTTTTCCACCTCCATCAATATTGCGCATATGGTTTCAAAAACATTCGTTTCAATATGTATCACATCAAGATTATGGCACATCAAATTGTCTTTCCAATACGGCAACTCGAAGAATATACTTTGTTTCTTCCAATTATACGGTAATTACTGGTTATCATTGACAGCCCTTCCAAATTTAATCTGTTTTTCATTCAACTCATGCAATATTGTATCCCTATTCAATCTAGAAGGTGGCCTTCCATGTTCTTGCTGACCATCAAATGACCATGCATCATTTCAAAAACGATGATTAGAAGATAAAAACCTACGATGCCCCATATAGCAATATTTGGCACCATTCTTCAACCATTGAGATTTTGTTTCCTTATGACAAATAGAATAGGCTAGCTACCCTTTAGTACTCTACCCGACAAATTTGCATAACCAGGGAAATCACTAATTGTCTACAACAATGCAGGACGTAGCTGAAAATTTTGCTTCGAAGATGTATCAAATGTTTGCACGCCTATGTCCCATAATTCTTTCAATTCAGTAATTAAAGGTTGTAAATAAACATCAATATTATTACCTGGAGCAGATGGACCAGGTATCAACAATGACAATATAAAATACGGTTGCTTCATGCACATCCAAGGGGGCAAGTTGTAAGGCATAAGTAACACAGGCCAAGTACTATGAGCAACATTCATATTTTTAAATGGATTAAAACCATCGGACGCCAGTCCCAACCTCACATTATGTGCATCTTTTGCAAAATCAGTATTTATAGCGTCAAAAACTTTCCAAGTAGGTGAATCAGCAGGATACCTCATCCGACCATTATCTATGCACCCTTCTGTAAGCCATCTCATGGAAGCCGAAGTCTTAGCCGACAGGAATAGACGTTTTAGTCGAGGTTTCAAAGAAAAGTACCACAAAACTTTCTTTACAATCTTCTTCTTCTCTCCCGTTGGGTCATTTTCAGAAATGACCCACCTAGACTCTTTACACGTTTCACAATCCTTCCATTCTTCCTTATCCCCCCAGTACAATGTACAATCGTTAGGACAAGCATCTATTTTTTGATAGCCTAAACTTAGTTGCTTCATCAATTTTTCAGCTTCATAAAAAGATTTAGGAAGTTCAACACCCTCGGGTAATGCTTCTCTCAGCAAATCAAGTAGCATATCAAAATGCTTGTTAGACCACTTCCCTGCGCACTTAAGATGAAGTAACCGAATAATGAAGAAAAGTTTAGAGAATTTCTTACAACCTGGATACAAATCTTGTTGAGAGTCATTAATCAGTTTGTAAAATTTTTTTAGTATCTGTGGCAGTCGAAGTACTTTCTTCATCTACATTTCCACAAGGTGGGACCCCAAAAGCACCATGCAACATTGCTTCCATATCATCAGCCATAGAGGCTACATTATTTGAAATAGGCTCGGAGTGTGATGTACTTAAACTAGGTGTAAAAAGTTCTCTATGTGCTATCTAATGTGTATATGCCTTAATAAATCCCGCAACAACCAAATGCTGCTTGGCCTCAATTTTTATCCTCATTACTCCATTTCCACATTTCAGACAAGGACATAATATCATTCCATTTAAAATTTTGTTGTTCATTGCAAAGTTTAAAAACCTTTCGACTTTATTTTCATATTCAATGCAATTCCTTAGAAGTTTCATCCAACCCTTATCCATACTTTTGAAACTAATTTTCCAACTCAAATGGCAGTAGCAAATGGAAGAGAATTTACCTATGTTAGCATCACGTTAGAATACAAGTGGAGAAATCCCTAAAAAAAATAGCTTGCAATACCTATTACAATAAATAGGAAGAAAGTTCTAATATGTTAAGTGGTGCGTGAACTTTCTAATTTGAAATAGGAAGAGGCTCTACTTGAAGATAAGTGGATATGATACAATCTTAGAATTAATACAGAATATGACAAAACATATACTACTATAGAAAAAACAGCCTACTGTATTGAGCAGGATGAGCAAGAGTGTAGACTTAGGAGTTTAGTTAATCCCTTCTTTTATGTGCAATTGAGAGCTGTCATAGTCGTATATGAAGAAAAAATAACTTGGGTCCAAATTTATAGTTGAAATCCATATACAGTTGAAACATGGTTATAAAAGTGGATATAGGCTTATAGAAGAGGTGGCCAATATTTAGAACATTATTGAATTCTCTGCTTAAGTGTTCTTTCCAGGTATAGATAGGCTAGCTTGGCTGGTAAATTTACTTAATTAAATTCTGAACAGAGTGAGATTTGATTTTCATGGTGTGACTATGAGAATTGCTGCTGGCTACTGTCCACTGCAATTTATTCGGAGAAAATGAAGGAAATGAGATGAAAGGCATACTGGAAGAATGAAAAAAATGGGAGGAAGAGTATTAGGCCTTTTGAGCAAATAGGTTATATTGGTTTACTATTTATTGCTAAAATGGCAATAGCAGGAAGTCTAGAATAGTAAAGCCTGTGAATTCATCGACATCATCCTCATGTCTCTTAATATCAGTGGAACTTAGGAGCATATGTTTGACAAATATGTTGATACTCTACTAAAAGACAAATGTCCAGAAATTAAAGATATCAAACATGGAAATTAGAGATATCATCAATTGGCTCATGACTTTCTCCTATACCACATTCTCAGAGAATTAACTGTCTCTCTTGAGAATTTATTAGCAAAAAGTGGAATCAAATGACCGTGCACTACAGCATTAGGATGGAGAATTGAAGCAGACCATCTGATGGCATACAAACACACAAGTTCTTCACTAGTACTTTATTCTTGACTTATTTGACAAATCAAGGGAGTTCGCAAGAGGCCAATCAAAATCAAACATTAAGGTTCCGAGTATTGTTTATTGATGCCACTAATCATGTCCATCATTATGCAGCTACCTCATATTTTCTCAAATGTCAATTCTCAAAATAGTCATTGCTTGTATCTTTCAACGCCCCCCCCCCCTCCCCCAAACAACAACAAAAACACAACATGCAGTAATCCATAAATTACACTTAAATTGAACCGCAAAATATGCAACAAACAAGTCAAAGTGACTACAATAAAATGAGAACTGCGCACAGGAAGAAGAGCAGAAAACCAAAGTCTCAATCAGACAAAGCTTCGGGGTTCACAACTTTGTACAGTAAAATGTAAAAACGGAAAACTAAAGTCTCAATCAGACAGCATCTATTGCTGAAACAGAAAATCCACAAGCACCCACAAATCTACACTAAGCTTCCATTACCCATGAGTCACTTCATTTTATGCCAAAACCAACACTTAAAATCACTATTGATAATTATGAATAACAAAGAATGATGGTAACAACTGCAGGAACCCATGTAGAAACACAACAAAATCAACTAAAATAGAATAACTTCATCTCAGAAACACATACACATAAAGGGAGAAAGTTGAACTATTGAAGCACACTAGCAAGAGCCCCGATACAAATCATATTCAAGAACTCTTTTTTCAGAAGAATCAGACAGTAGGAATATAAGAATAAGGTGCAAACCTAAATATAATCAAATTGCAAAGAAATCAACAATGCAAGGACTGAAGACACAGACTTACACCCTTCAAGAAAATGAGTTGGTTCTGATTTATTCAGAGAAAAAAAGTACAAAATACAAAATAAAATTACCCAAAAACCCGAGGTTTCACAACAACAACCCACCAATTTTTTTCACAACAATGATATGCCAACAACAATATGCATAGAAAACCGAATTCAACTTGGCCAAATTTAAGCCTCTGAATTTCAGAGGTACACCGCCTCAACCACAACAAAATTAAACAAATAAATGCATAGAAATGCAAATCGACCTAAGAATACTTACTAGTCTAAAGAGCGGTGTACAGGCCACAACTAAATAATGCCCCTCTACAATGCCGATACTGCTTCACACAGTAGTAGAGCCGACAGAACCACTTCAACCGGTTGTGCAGAGAAGATGCTGTGACTCTCACAGAGGAGTTTGGGCTGAAGAAGCTTTGAATCAAGCTTTATTTCGTCCGATTTCCCTCACTGATTTGAAGGGAAAATCCGATTTCCTTCACTGTCCACCATTGTTGTTGCTCGGCACCTTCTTGAAACACAGCCCTAGTTTTTTTTCCTCTCATCTAATGACTCGTGTGATTTTTTTTATTTATTTATTTTTTTTTTGTCAAAGTGTTATGCGTGCCTGAGGATCCTAAAGTGTTAGGAAAAATCTAATATTTTTTCTTGACACAAAATTGTGTCATAACAGTATATCACTTAAATGAAACTAATAAAACTATGTCGTATTAATTCAATATAATAACACTTAAAAAACTAGTGTCATTATAAGTATTACATTATTATACTTTATAAAAAGTGTTATTAAAAATATGTTAGTAAAACCTTTTTTTTAGTAGTGGTGGCAGCATTAGTAGAAAAGTCAATTTTATTTAATGAGAATCTGATTGATTTGTAAAATTTCTTGTTCTACATTATAAATTTATAAGATAAACCTTCATTTGAATAAAGTGATAATAACACATGAGTGGTTTTCTTGTTTCCATAAAAATATATATGCTAGTCAACTACCTCCATCTCATAGGTGACTTACGCGCCCCTATTAAAGATTTTGAGAATAAGACATCTTATGTATCAAACTATGTAAAATGCCTTTAATCAAACTATGAAATTAGAGAATATGGCTTTTACTATGAGGGAGATAAATTAACACAAGTAAGATTAAATAAAATGGAGGTACTATTTAAAGAATATGATTAATCCCATTAAAATATATATAAAGACATACTTTGGCGAGACAGAGGCATTTCAAAAATTACAATCATGGTCAAAAGACAAGCTACACATGACAATAGATTCAAACTTTATAATATTAATTAATATCCATATGCATTCTTTTGTTTGATTTTGATATGACATCTCTTTGTATTTTTATAAACCAGTAATAAAATTTTCCAACCTACTTGGTGGTTAAAAAAGAAAAATAATCCATAGAGGTTTTGGTAACCTTTTTAAAGTAACAGGTTAGCATAATATGCAATCCAGACAGGACCAAAAAAAGGGGGAAAAAATGCAAAGGCCAACCTCGGAGCAATTTTAGTAAATAAGAGTGTCCAATTAGTATCTCATTAAAGAATTACTAACCTTTTGTGAGATGCTTTCATTACTTAACTCTTATTTATTTTTGTATTTACCGATTCAAACTGCTAAAAAGTTCGATATATATATATTTTTTAATTTTGAAATGGATGAGGGCTAAGCATTTCAACATATGCAGAGAATGATTTGCTCAAACAGTGTGATGCAGATGTAGACAATTTTTTTTTTTTTTTTCTCTCTCTCTCGATTGTGAACAGCAAAGATGTTCCAAACCAACAAGAAACAGTGGCCATGTCCGTTGGTTTAAAAGTTATTCACTCAAGGGACGTTTGACCAATAATAATTTAAGAATTTGTAACAGGATTGAGGTTTTGATGGAACAAATTAGCAATGAACATGATTCACGGATTAGGTATCTGAAAAACTTTAGAAGGAGAGTGAATAAGGTTTTGACAAACTAAAAAATTCTCAAATTGTTTGATATGCAGAATGACAATGATCAACAAGTTTCTTGGATCAACTTTATGGCAACAAAGAAAGTTATCAAAGAACTCTTTGATAAATATCTAGATTCAGAATAAAGAAGGAAATGCAATATAGTTAATGATGTAAGAAAAGAAATGCGACACAATATGTATAATGGTTCGATCTATCAAAATCTACGTTCACTATCTTAAACTCACACTTAAGGATTTTTAACTAGATTTTATTTACTCCACTTAATGAAATCAAACTGTATCACATACAAGAGAGGATCACCAAACAAGGTTTTCCAAAACCTCTCAATCAAACAATCACAATAAGGTTCACCCAAATGAGTTTTACACCACAACTTTGTACTACAAAGGAGATTGAATATCAAGAGAACAATAAAAGCTCATTTATTTGAGCATATGCTCATTAAGGTACAAAGTATAAACACTTTTACCTTTGACACAGTATGAATTTACTTTGAAATACTTGATAAAAGGAGATTCTTGAAAACGTTAAGCAATAGTGTTTCTTAAAAGAATGTTTCAAAAATTTTATGTCTTAATCTTATTTAGAGGCTATTTATAGAGCCAAAAGAGAAGTGCCAACGGCTATAAAAACAGCTATAATTTTTTGTTAAATTTATCCATATTTTGGACTCAGGTTTCGGACGACGATACATCCAAAAGTTAAGTCCAAAATAGCACTTTTTCAGGCAGAAATATTTCAACACAGTTTACAGGATTTTGGACAAATCTTTTAGATGTAGAAACATCCAAACTATTCAATCCAAAATTTTGAGAATTTCAAAACTTTGAAATCTTCTTTTTTGTGTGCTTCAAGGTAAATATCAATAGAATAAAAAAGTAAAGAGATATAGGAATTAATAGAAATACCTGAATATCACTTCCTAATCTAAAGTTCTTCTATAAGGATTTCTTGGTATGCAATTTCAAATACTTTGATATTCTTTTTGATCCTCCATACTTGAATTCCATTACTGAAGAATTGCCTAACAATCACATTTGAATGTCTTAGAAGAATAAAGGTCAAACATGTCCTATCACATATAAATTACACAAGTTAGTTCATATTAACGCTTGTCATAAATCAAAATATAGGAAAAAACCTTTAGGGCTAACAGTATCTCATCTTAACCAATTTCATATATATAATATAAATGGGATAATATATAACTTGTTTAGAAATACTAGTATATATTTATTAAAAAAAAGAAAGAAAGTCTCAAAGATGAATAAGCACAATTTTATTGAAGGCAAAACTAGTAGTATTACAACCTCGTCATCTCCTTGATTTATTCCTTCAACATTTTATTAGATAGTAGATATTACTTATCAGCGAGGTCATCACACGCATGACCAGACCAGAAACACAAACACAATACAACGTTTTCAGATTTCAAGGAGGAGGAGAGCTTGCTTTCCCGTATCCTAAAAATGAACAAAGAAAAGGACTTTTCCTAGGAGTTTTACATGTACTGCAGGTAGGGTGCTAAGATCAAGACCATCAAACACTAATGGAATTCCGATCAGTCCCGTAACACGGCACAAACGAACTGGAAGTCGGACAAAGGCCATGCCCGTCGTGTTAAGGAGTAAGTCCTTAGCGAGAGCTACGTTAACGTGTGTATCAACCTTAATAATTCCATGGATGTCGGTAGTAGCATTCAAGGATATTCCTACAGATCCAATGCCGAGAAGTACGGTCACATTGACATTGGGTAAGATGAGCCCATTTGGACTGACAATGATGCTTTGGCTGTTGGGGCAACGTATCGGGCCCGCGGTTACCCGAATACCAAGAGGTGGGCTCTGGGCGGAGCCGTATTGAAATATAACAGCCAGGAGAGCAAAGAGAAGGAAAGTAGCATGAGAAGCCATAGTTATCGAGTTGTTTGTGTTCAGTAGGATGGAAAGATTTAATGCTTGGCTCAGCTGTGTTTTCCAGATGCTTGGGAGATCTTCCTATTTATAGATTATTAATGTTCTCAAGATGCAATTCAATTGGTATATTGTTTTGATAAGCTTAAACGGATCATTTAATATTGTTTTGATTCTCAAGTAGTTGCTTGAAAACTAGGGCCAGCTACTAGCGGCGCTGCTTCTATGGCAAAGCACAATTTAATTGACGGCCATAGGCATCGGAGAATTGTCCTTTCTAATCTACAGCCTATCCACTTTCTTATTTCCTGTCTCACACATAATATAAAGATCTTTTTATGTGCAACTTGCTACTGTTAATTGAAAAAAGCTCTTAAATCATACCTCTCAAGGTTTCAATAAATAAATAAACGGCAATTTTTCTTTTTGTCATCCAAAATTAATGTTGAATCTTATATTGTCATCTGAATATTTCTGCTGGCTGTAATGGATGTCCCAATTTTTCAAAAATTTCAATTTGCCGTCTCCATCTAATTGACCATCATTTCTAACTTGAGTTTTTTTTTTTTAAATATATATATTTAAGGAAGTTTTGAATTTGATATATGTGTGTTTTTAACAAGTTGAATTTTCTTTTTCTTTTTTTTTTTAATCGATGGTTAGGAACATTTCTTTCCTGTAGTTCCAGAATCCATTTCAGTTCAATATTGTGATAGATTGTTTTGTATTTTCATATGCCAAGTTGTAGTACCAAAAACAATTCATTCTTTTCATTCCATGAACTGGTGGAGATTAAATATTTTTAAATCACACTCTTTATTTCATGCTGATTGATTCTCATTTCTAATGATCATTACTGGAACATTATATGAATTTTGAAGATATTTCAAATTAAATAGTGGATATTCATAAGCTCTTATGAATTCTTTGAGATTTTAACCATCTTCTTTGCTTTTCTTGTTTTTTTTTTTTTCATTGAAGACTTTTTAATGCTGAATTCTTTCTTAATCCCCCCATTCATATATTCAGAGTTTGCTGGTGCTGTAATGCCAAAATTGTTTTGGAATGCCTAAATTCGGTGTCACAATGGTACACTGAAACAAACGTTAAGCGCATTAACACTCTTTTGGTTGAAACGAAACGAGAAAGTATTTACAGAAGAAAAGTAAAATTATGAAAGTAAATGAAAAAAAAAAATTGAATGTTTGATTGAAGGTAAAAAGCGGAAGTTCCCTCTCCCCATCTATGCTAGCAAATCTTTCCCTCCAACTTTTGAGGGGTTAAGAGTTAAATGCATGTTGAAAGACAAATTTGCCGTTTCCTTCTCGCTCGTTGATGGTTAGATTAATAAAATATGTAATTGATTTAATAATAAATTTAACACAATAAATAATGTTTTTATTTATTTTCTTTTTTACTTCAGAAAAATAAGAATGCACAATTTACTTTCAATAGTGAAAGTAAATATGCCACTTCCCCTCTCTCCCGATCTGTTGCCACCCATCGGCTGTTGAGGCAATTGCCTAAGGCCTCACCATCGAAAAGATAAGCCCCAAATTTTAGAAGTTTTACTAGTAGTAAAATTTTAAATTAATAATTCATTATATTTATAGATTACTTCTTCTCCAATTCTTGATATTGAATTTCTTAATTTAACTCTTTTTATACACGTTACGGTTATATCACATATAATGAATTAATTTACTAATTTTAAAATTTTATTTATAGTCAAACTTGACCTAACTTTTTTTTAAATTTTTATCGGTTTCAAAGTCTAGACCACTTCCCTTTGTCTACTTATCTCCTCTCTTTAGCTTTCTCAAACGTGACTCTTCTAAATCTTTCCTGTCTCTATGTCATTTTGTCCAATTAAGGTTGATTTGGAGTGTCTGACCAAGATTCAAATTATTCTTTTAAGAGAATATTTTCAAATTATTCTTATAAAAAATATTTTAAAGTAGTAGATATTTAGATGCTTCATTCTTCAAAAAGTTAAAAGTTTCTTTGAAGTTAATTGAACTCTCTATTATTCAATTCTTAGTTTTAATTTCTCATTGATATCAAGATTCATTATTCTATAATTTTTTAATCTTATTTTTAGTTGATTTATAATTTTTTTTAACTTATGTTAGTCACTAGATTTGTCTTAATCTTCTTTTTACCGCATTTAGTACTAACCATAGTCTAATGTACCTTATATGCTCCAGATTAGGTTCTCAGTTGATGTGGATTAATTAGCTGGTAGGTTGAATTCCCCCTATTTCGTTTCCACGGGGATTTGACCAAATCGGGTCAAATTTAGAAATACATACCGTGAGGGGGACGGGTGAAGGGGGCAGCCATGTTCAGGGGGTTCCTTACTGTTGCTAACACCGAGGTCTGTTGGCAACCGCGACCTCGCTGTTGGCAACCGCGAGGATCATTTTGCTGCCCGTCGATCTTGTTCTGATTTTTTTTTTTAATTTTGACCATTCCTCGCTACTGCAGTCACAAAAAAGAGCCTCGCGATTGGCAGTTGTGAGGCTTTACTCCCCGCTTTTTTTTTTTTTGTTTTAATTTGTTTTTTATTTTTTATTCGTTTTAAATAAGTTTAAAAGTCTTTTTAAAATAAAAAATTCTATATAATTTTTAAAAATTATCTATTAAATAAAATATAAAAAGTATTACTTATAATTTTCTTAAAAATAATTTTAAATTTAATTATTCTTAAATGTATAATGTATAGTATTTAATTATAATTATTATTTATCTGTAAAAAATAAAAAAATTAATCTTAGTAATAAATAAAAAATTATATAAATTACAAAAATAATAATTTATATTTTAATGAATAATAACGATGAAATATTTTATGAATTACCAAGCATTTTTTAATTTCAAACAAAAAATTATGAATTTCAAAATAGAATGCAAAATTTTATAATGATGAAATACTGAGAAAAAAAATTATACATCAAGTAGTCATATTACAATGAAATCATCCAAAAAATGGATGCAAGCTAGTCCCACAATGAAATCCTCGACGGTTCCTCGGGGGCTGAACTCGACTGCCTCGCGACTGGCAGTCGCGAGGTTACTTTTGTTTGTTTTAATTTGTTACTCCCACTATTTTTTGGTTTTGTTTTAATTTTTTTATTTTTTATTCATTTTAAATAAGTTTAAAACTTTTTTAAAAATAAAAAATTCTATATAATTTTTAAAAATTATCTATTAAATAAAATATAAAAATATTATTTATAATTCTCTTAAAATTAATTTTAAATTTAATTATTCTTAAATGTATAATTTATAGTATTTAATTATAATTATTATTTATCTGTAAAAAATAAAAAAATAATCTCAGTAATAAATAAAAAATTATATAAATTACAAAAATAATAATTTATATTTTAATCAATAATAACGATAAAATATTTCGCGAATTACCTAGCGTTTTTTAATTTCAAACAAAAAATTATGAATTGCAAAATAGAATGCAAAATTTTATAACGATGAAATATTGGGTAAAAAAATTATATATCAAGTAGTCATATTATAATGAAATCATCTAAAAAAATGGAGGCCAACTAGACCCACGATGAAATCCTAGACGGTTCCTTAAGGGCTGAACTCGACTGCCTCGCGACTGCCGCCTTGAGGGCTGAACTCGTCTGCCTCGCGACTGACAGTCGCGAGGCTGAAGATAAAATAGCATGCTAAATATAGCTAAAAAACCAGCCAAGGAGCAACAAAACGCAGCACACCTACGTGAAGAAGGAAAAAGGGGGGAAAAAAAATATTTTCTCCTTACCTCCTCTTCTTGTTCTCACAATCGGCTGAACTGGAATATGCGGAACTGAGGTAGGCACGCTCGTGGAAACCTCTGGTGCAATTCCTGCAAGCCTTCTACTTCGTCTTTGCATGTAAATGAACGCCTAGCTCTTGATCTTCCAGTATATGGCCTACCTAATATCGTTTTTGGTGAAACAACCTAGGGGCCAAAGAATTTCTGGAGAGGGAGAGGAAAAAACGTCTGGTCTTTTTCACAGAGAGGAAGCGCTGGAAAAAAACCACGTTCTTTCTTTTCTCCTATTTAACCTAAATAAAACCCTAGGTTAAACTGGATTGGGCCATTGGACTTTTAGTTTAACCTTTTGGGCTTAATTAATTATTCTAACTAAAACCAAATAATTGGCCCAATTAATAAATAATTAATTTTTCCAGCCCAAATAAACTAGTCCAATTAATTAAGCCTATATTAGTTTAGTCCCAGGTTAATCTTTAATTATTCAAACTGAGCCAAAGCCCTGAATAATTAATTAACCCACCAAACTAATTTAATTAATTCTCTCTCTCCATGGACCTTTATTTTATTCTAGCCCAATAATTAAATCAGGCTACTTAAATAAAATAAATTCCATTTAATTTAAGATAAATTCTTTAGCCCATATTTAATTAGGACTCACGGTCTATACTGGGGACCAAAAGACACACCGCTTTGGCTCCTAAAATGACCAAAATACCCTTGCCATAAAAATAGCTGTATTTTCCATTTTAAATATTTCCTAATATCACCATAAGGAAATATTGACCCCAAGGACAATGCTACGTTCGCAAAGTCTCCGACCTACAGGTGAAATGACTAAAATACCCCTCCACATATCGCCGTACATTTAGAGAGGAAGAAGTGTACTAACACCCCTCTAAATGACATCTACCATCCTTAGGCTTCTAGTCCAATGATCCACGACTTCCTGGAGTGTTTCCGCTTTCCAAGGGAGCTACCCTAAAGCAAACATCCAAGTCATGTTTCCCAGGGCCCTGGATAATTTAGACCATTCGGACAACCACAAGGGGCGATATAGTGCAGAAACTATCTTGTATAAGTCTGTCTTAACTAACTAGTCACACATACCCAACATGCAAGTATATTGGGCCTACGATAGAACCTTAACTACAGCAAATCAAAGTATATGCTTCCAGCTTCGCCAGACCACCAACTCACACTCAAGTCGTAGAGTACTAGTCCACGCTGTAGCGGTAGTAGTCTAGGTTTCTACCATATAGTACTTTGAGAAACCACTGCTACAGGTCCTGTTCTACGTATTCGAAATACGCTTATGTCATGAAGTGAGTGGACTATCCACTGGCTAAAGGTAAGTCATTCCCTATTTGGAATTCATAACATAATAACCTAAACATGATGAGGTTCACAGTCTCATCAATAGGTTAAGAACAAATGTTTATGTGTTAAATAACCATGATCCATACCTTACTGTGAAAGAGCACCATTCACATGGATCACTTATTTAAACACAATGGGCCTGTTCCAAATGAAAATCGTGCACAAACAAAAGGTAAATTCACAAACAATTTCTGAAAATAAATTATTTTATTAAAATATTCGATTTTGTATCAGAAATCTAGTCTAAGAGGGCATACAATCCAACAATCTCCCACTTGCACTCTAAGACTAGGTAAGTCCATAGGTGCCCACCCCTATGGCGTCTAAGTGTCTCTTGAAGACTCTCTCAGCCAAAGCCTTGGTGAATGGATCTGCTAGATTGTTATCTGAGGTAATATGCTCCACCACGACTTCCCGTCTCTGGATGAAATTCCGGATCAGGTGGTACTTCCTCTCGATGTGTTTCCCCTTCTTGTGGTTCCAAGGCTCCTTAGATTGCGATACTGCTCCAGTGTTGTCGCAATACATCACAACCGGCCTGTCCATATGTGGTACGACTCCAAGTTCTAAAAGAAACTTCCGGAGCCAGACTGCTTCCTTGGATACCTCCGAAGCAGCCACATACTCAGTTTCCATGGTTGAGTCAGCAATACAAGATTGGTTGATACTCCTCCATGAAATTGCTCCTCCAGACAAGGTGAAGAGATATCCACTAGTGGATTTTCTCTCATCCTTATCTGCCTGGAAGTCTGAGTCTGTGTATCCTGTAGGAACCAAATCATCAGCCCTGTAAACCAGCATATAATCTCTCATTCCCTTGAGGTACTTGAGAATATGCTTTACAGCTTGCCAATGAACCTCCCCTGGGTTTGACTGATATCTGCTAACTAAGCCCACGACAAAGCAGATATCTGGCCTAGTATATAGCATGGCGTACATGAGACTTCCCACAGCCGAAGCGTAGGGAATCCTACTCATTCTGTCCTTTTCTTCTTGAGACTTAGGACAGTCCTTCGAAGAAAATGACAACCCATGTCTGTAAGGGATTAGAGCTCCCTTGCATGAGTCCATGCTGTACTTGGCCAGCATCTTGTCAATGTATGTCGCTTGGGATAATCCTAACATTCTCTGCTTCCTATTTCTAAGAAGCCTAATCCCGAGAACGTAGCTGGCTTCTCCCAAGTCCTTCATACTAAATTGACTAGACAGCCAAACCTTTGTAGATGACAATGTCCCTACATCATTTCCAATGAGTAGAATGTTATCCATATAAAGGACAAGAAAAACCACATTAATGCCTTCAAGTTTCCTGTACACGCATGGTTCATCTTCGTTTTGAATAAAACCATAAGACTTTACGGTCTCATCAAAACGAATGTTCCATGCTCTCGATGCCTGCTTAAGTCCATAAATGGACTTCTTAAGCTTGCAAACCATGTGTTCCTGGCCTTCAGCAATGAAGCCTTCCGGTTGGGACATATAGATGTCTTCGCTAAGATGGACATTCAAGAATGCCGTCTTGACATCCATTTGCCATATCTCATAGTCATAGTGACATGCGATGGCAAGGAGGATGCAGATGGATTTAAGCATGGCTACCGGGAAAAAGGTTTCCTCATAGTCGATACCTTCTTTTTGAGTATACCCTTTCACCACAAGCCTAGCTTTGAAGGTTTCCACCTTCCCATCCACTCCTCTCTTTCTCTTGTATACCCACTTGCACCCAATGGGTTTTATCCCTTCAGGTGAAGCTACAAGATCCCAAACCTGATTGAGGTACATAGACTCAATCTCGGCTTTCATTGCTTCATGCCATAGATTTACATCGGCATCAGCAATAGCCTCCTCGTATCTAGTGGGGTCTTGTTCCTGATGCTCGGAGACCAGCTCAAAGGCTTCTCCAGCCCATTTATCTGGAACTCTAGACACTCTCCCACTATGACGAGGCTCCATTTGCACAGGCTCTTGAGGTTGTGCCTCTTCTTGTTCCAAAATCGGGTCAGAAGAAGTTGATTCCATAAATAACTCCTCCTGAAGTTCCAACCTCGTTGAACCTTTAGTGGAAGTACTTTGATCATCTTCCAAGTATCTAGCATTGGTACTGACTAGTACCTTCTGCTCCTTAGGATGATAAAAGTAGCCTCATTTTGTCCCTTTTGGATACCCAACAAAATAGCATAATTCTGATCTTGGTTCCAACTTGTCTCCCTTGATCAGTACATAAGCTGGACATCCCCAAATCCTGAGATGATTCAGACTTGGCTTACGCCCAGTCCACATCTCATAGGGAGTTCTAGGTACTGACTTGGAAGGCACCAAGTTCAGAATATACGCCGCTGTTTCCAAGGCATATCCCCAAAAGGACACTGGAAGAGTAGCATGAGACATCATGCTTTGGACCATTTCCATCAACGTCCTATTCCTTCTCTCAGCTTCTCCGTTCTGCTGGGGGGTTCCCGGCGCAGAGAGCTGGGATACTATCCCATGATGTACCATGTAGTCCTTGAATTCACCTAGGAGGTACTCTCCGCCACGATCCGATCGTAAGGTTTTGATTAATTTACCTGTCCGACGCTCCACTTCAGCCTTAAACTCTTTGAACTTGTCAAAAGAGTCAGACTTGCGTCTCGTCAGGTAAATGTAACCATACCTCGTACAATCATCCGTGAATGTGATGAAGTACTCAAAACTTCCCCTAGCTGGTGTAGACAATGGACCGCACACATCAGTGTGAACAAGACTCAACACCTCCTTGGCTCTATTCGCCTTTGGTGTAAATGACCTCTTGGTCATTTTTCCCATTGGCAGGATTCACACTGAGACTAACTTTCCAATCTCAATGAGCCCAAAGGCCCATCATGGATTAGCCTCTGAATCCTGGTTGAGTTAATATGACCCAATCTTAGATGCCAAATGTATGAATCATTGATATTGGTCTTTCTCTTCTTAGTTAAAGGTTCAGACTGAGCGTTATTTGATTGTTTGTTAATAGGGTTTAAAAAGAACAAATTTCCATACATGTGCCCAGTATATAAAATTTCTCCATCTCTACTGATAGAAATATCAGAATGGAAAGATACAGAATATCCTTGATTAATAAGTTTTGCAATTGAAATCAAATTCTGACGAAAAACAGGTACATATAAAATATCTTTTAAAACCACTATCTTATTACAATCAAAGATAAGATCCAGCTCTTCCACTGCAAGGGCCCAGACTTGTGCTCCATTTCCCACTCGAAGCCCATGTTCGCCCTTCTTGAGTCTTCTTATCTTCCTAAACCCCTGCAAGGAGTTACAGATATGATCAGTGGCTCTTGAATCAACAATCCAAGTGGAAGTTGATCCTACCATTGATATGGACTTTAGATAGTAAACATTACCTGTGGGGTTTTTCTTGGTTTGAAAATCTGGACACTCCTTTTTCCAGTGTCCCTTCTTCCCACACTTGAAGCACGTGCCCTTTGGTTTGTCCTTGGGCTGGTTTTTGGGCTGGGCTGCTGCATTCCCCTTCTTCCTCTTGAACTTTCTAGGCTTAGGCCCAGTTCTTGAAGAAGAGGCCTTATCAATCATGGCCTTAGACTGCGGCTTCATGACCTTCTCCGCCATCTGGAGCTCCTTCATCAATTCAGTTAAACTCATGTTCAACTTATTCATGTTATAGTTTAACTTGAACTGAGTGAAAGAGCCCAGTAGAGATTCGAGAACCATATCCACTTGGCTCTCGGGGTCAATGACAGCCCCTAAGATTTTTGCCTCCTCGAAAGCAACAATCATCTTGAGCATATGCTCTCGGACTGATGCTCCCTCAGCCATCTTAGTGTTTACAATTGTTCGAAGAGCCTCCTGCCTTGCGGGCCGGCTCTTGTCTGCGAACATAGTTGCCAATGATTGACTTATGTCATATGCAGAAGTCATGTGCTCGTGTTTTGACTGGAGCACATTAGACATGGAAGCTAACATATAGCAACGTGCCATTTCATCAGCTTTCTTCCATGCCTTTTCAGCCTCTCGCTCTTCAGTGGTAGAACCTTCCCCGATAACAGGGCAGATCTCGTAAAGGACATACTTATACTCCTTGGCTGTGAGTATTATGTCCAGGTTCCTTTTCCAGTCCACATAGTTTGGACCCGTTAACTTATTCTCCCTGAGAATAACGACCAATGGACTAAAAGAACCTCCCACCATTTCTGAAAATCGAAAATAAAAGAAAGAATTTAGTTTGTGAAAACAAAATAAAATTTGTGCACTGAAAATAATTTGGCTCTTAGGAAAACTGATATAGCTTCTTGGGAAGATTAACAGTTTCTTAAACTAAGTGTATTAACCACCACAAATTAATTTCCTTTCTAGGTAATGATCTAGAGGATAACTCCATCGTGGGATAGCCGTTTCCTCTCATTTCCTATGGACATACCTCACACTATAACCTCCAACGTGGGCTGGCCGATCATAGTACGTGTCCCGGGTTATTAATTACATCATTCCATTAGATCTAGATCCTTGTGGTATCCCCATCCTATACGGGTTCACTCCCAGGGTGACGCGAGGGGATCCACGATCTCTAATGAGGACCGCGATGGAAGCCGTGGGGCCGTTGGAACCCCTCTCCCACTTAGTCTTTTAAAATAAAGTTTTTCTGAAAAATATCCTTTTGAAATTTCCATTAAGTTTTTCTTTACTCAAAAATAAAATATCTAAGTCCAATAAAATTTCTATGTCAAGGCTTATATCCTTTGAGAGATTTCCTCCATGGACTAATTTTATTTAAGTTAAAACTTAATGATTTCAAAAATTTTCCAATTAAAACTTTCTAGAGACTTTGGTCTCAAGCTCATTTGACAAAATCATTTTTCTAGTCCAAAACAAAATAAAATGGCTCTCCATTTTAATTTACAAAAATATCTAAATCCAATATATTTTCTATATCAAGGATTAAATCCTTTGAGAAAATATTCAAGGATTAATTTTTGTACCAATTAAAATAACCATTTAGTTTTTAAAGAAAAATATTTTTTCTTGCCAAAACAAAAAGTTCCCAAAGACTTTGGTCTTTGAGAAAAGCACACATAGGTACATAAAAAAATAGCATGCTAGAAAACAACAAACGTTTTCATGCTTTTCTATTTTTTAAACCTAAGTGCCCAAATAATAGAATTAAATATATTAATTAATTAATTAATAATCTTGTTTAATCGTAAAATCCTTTATTAATATTTTTCATGCAAATATATTTCAAGAATATAAATATTGAAAAAATATTAACTTCGCCTGGTATGGGACCCAAAACGAAAAAGAAAATACAAGAAAATTACAAGGGGAAAAAAAAATTTCCCATTGGTTCACTGCACCCGCCGCACAGGAACAAAACCAATCTGGTCAGCGGTCCACAACACCCGCCGCACCTGAATGTCCGCCTCATGGACCATCCAAGCAGCGACCCGCCCGGTGCTGACCCTCGTGCTGACTTCCGAATTTCGCAATTGAATTGCCAATTTGCAATTCAATTCCACCTGATGCAGCCGAGCCGATAAGCCACAAAGTCGAGCCGCGCCTCCTTGTTCCAGGCACAGACGCTGCTGGCGGCTCGGCTCGGCTGAACAGTGCCGTCTGCTTCAATTTTCCAGTGCGATTTTCTTCTGCTGCGCTCTTCTGGTTTTTCTTTTTCTACGACAATTTCCAGCCTTTGGCCCTCCGATTTCAACCCAAAATCAATGAAATCACAAACCAACAACCGCCTATACCCATTAAAGTTGGGTTTACACGATTTATTTTTGAAAAAATAGTGAATTACATCTCACCTATACCTCCAACCGAGAGGTTTAACAAGCCATCTATCCATACCAAAAAACCAGCGAAGGATCACAGTTAATCACATATAACTGTCCGATTTTATTAACTAGCGTACAGGCTTCCTATATGTGCAAATATCTTCATGCTCTGATACCAATTGAAGATAAAATAGCATGCTAAATATAGCTAAAAAACCAGCCAAGGAGCAACAAAACGCAGCACACCTGCGTGAAGAAGGAAAAAGGGGGAAAAAATATTTTCTCTTTACCTCCTCTTCTTGTTCTTACAATCGGCTGAACTGGAATATGCGGAACTGAGGTAGGCACGCTCGTGGAAACCTCTGGTGCAATTCCTGCAAGCCTTCTACTTCGTCTTTGCATGTAAATGAACGCCTAGCTCTTGATCTTCCAGTATATGGCCTACCTAATATCGTTTTTGGTGAAACAACCTAGGGGCCAAAGAATTTCTGGAGAGGGAGAGGAAAAAACGTCTGGTCTTTTTCACAGAGAGGAAGCGCTGGAAAAAAACCACGTTCTTTCTTTTCTCCTGTTTAACCTAAATAAAACCCTAGGTTAAACTGGATTGGGCCATTGGACTTTTAGTTTAACCTTTTGGGCTTAATTAATTATTCTAACTAAAACCAAATAATTGGCCCAATTAATAAATAATTAATTTTTCCAGCCCAAATAAACTAGTCCAATTAATTAAGCCTATATTAGTTTAGTCCCAGGTTAATCTTTGATTATTCAAACTGAGCCAAAGCCCTGAATAATTAATTAACCCACCAAACTAATTTAATTAATTCTCTCTCTCCATGGACCTTTATTTTATTCTAGCCCAATAATTAAATCAGGCTACTTAAATAAAATAAATTCCATTTAATTTAAGATAAATTCTTTAGCCCATATTTAATTAGGACTCACGGTCTATACTGGGGACCAAAAGACACACCGCTTTGGCTCCTAAAATGACCAAAATACCCTTGCCATAAAAATAGCTGTATTTTGCATTTTAAATATTTCATAATATCACCATAAGGAAATATTGACCCCAAGGACAATGCTGCGTTCGCAAAGTCTCCGACCTACAGGTGAAATGACTAAAATACCCCTCCACACATCGCCGTACATTTAGAGAGGAAGAAGTGTACTAACATCCCTCTAAATGACATCTACCATCCTTAGGCTTCTAGTCCAATGATCCACGACTTCCTGGAGTGTTTCCGCTTTCCAAGGGAGCTACCCTAAAGCAAACATCCAAGTCATGTTTCCCAGGGCCCTGGATAATTTAGACCATTCGGACAACCACAAGGGGCGATATAGTGCAGAAACTATCTTGTATAAGTCTGTCTTAACTAACTAGTCACACATACCCAACATGCAAGTATATTGGGCCTACGATAGAACCTCAACTACAGCAAATCAAAGTATATACTTCCAGCTTCGCCAGACCACCAACTCACACTCAAGTCGTAGAGTACTAGTCCACGCTGTAGCGGTAGTAGTCTAGGTTTCTACCATATAGTGCTTTGAAAAACCACTACTACATGTCCTGTTCTACATATTCGAAATACGCTTATGTCATGAAGTGAGTGGACTACCCACTGGCTAAAGGTAAGCCATTCCCCATTTGGAATTCATAACATAATAACCTAAACATGATGAGGTTCCCAGTCTTATCAATAGGTTAAGAACAAATGTTTATGTGTTAAATAACCCGTGATCCATACCTTACTGTGAAAGACCACCATTCATATGGATCACTTATTTAAACACAATGGGCCTGTTCCAAACGAAAATCGTGCACAAACAAAAGGTAAATTCACAAATAATTTTTGAAAATAAATTATTTTTTTAAAATATTCGATTTTGCATCAGAAACCTAGTCTAAGAGGGCATACAATCCAACAGAGGCTACTTTTGTTTGTTTTAATTTGTTACTCCCCGCTATTTTTTTTGTTTTGTTTTAATTTGTTTTTTATTTTTTTATTAGTTTTAAATATGTTTAAAAAATTTTTTAAAATAAAAAATTCTATATAATTTTTAAAAATTATCTACAAAATAAAATATAAAAATATTATTTATAATACTCTTAAAAATAGTTTTAAATTTAATTATTCTTAAATGTATAATTTATAGTATTTAATTATAATTATTATTTATCCGTAAAAAATAAAGAAAATTAATCACAATAATAAATAAAAAATTATATAAATTACAAAAATAATAATTTATATTTTAATGAATAATAATGATGAAGTATTTTGCAAATTACCAAGAATTTTTTAATTTCAAACAAAAAATTATGAATTTTGAAAATAGAATGCAAAATTTTATAACAATGAAATATTGAGAAAAAAATTATATATCAAGTAGTTATATTACAATGAAATCATCCAAAAAATGGATGTCAGCTAGTCACACAATGAAATTTTCGACAGTTCCTCGGGGGCTGAACTCAACTGCCTCGCGACTGGCAGTCGTGTGGCTACTTTTGTTTGTTTGTTTTAATTTGTTACTCTCCGCTATTTTTTGGTTTTGTTTTAATTTGTTTTTTATTTTTTTATTCGTTTTAAATATGTTTTTAAAAAAATTAAAATAAAAAATTCTATATAATTTTTAAAAATTATTTATTAAATAAAATATAAAAATATTATTTATAATTCTCTTAAAATTAATTTTAAATTGAATTATTCTTAAATGTATAATTTATAGTATTTAATTATAATTATTATTTATCTGTAAAAAATAAAAAAATTAATCTCAATAATAAATAAATAATTATATAAATTACAAAAATAATAATTTATATTTTAATGAATAATAACGATGAAATATTTCACGAATTACCAAGCATTTTTTAATTTCAAACAAAAAATTATGAATTTCAAACTAGAATGCAAAATTTTATAAAGATGAAATATTGAGAAAAAAAATTATATATCAAGTAGTCAAATTACAATGAAATCATCAAAAAAATGGATGCCAGTTATTCCCACAATGAAATCCTCGACGGTTCCTCGGGGGTTGAACTCAACTGCCTCACGACTGGCAGTCGCAAGGCTACTTTTGTTTGTTTTAATGTGTTACTCCCCGCTATTTTTTTGTTTTTTTTAATTTGTTTTTTATTTTTTATTCATTTTAAATAAGTTTAAATTTTTTTAAAAAATTCTATATAATTTTTAAAAATTATCTATAAAATAAAATATAAAAATATTATTTATAATTCTCTTAAAAATAATTTTAAATTTAATTATTCTTAAATGTATAATTTATAGTACTTAATTATAATTATTATTTATCTGTAAAAAATAAAAAAATTAATCTCAATAATAAATAAAAAATTATATAAATTACAAAAATAATAATTTATATTTTAATGAATAAAAACGATGAAATATTTTGCAAATTACAAAGCATTTTTTAATTTCAAACAAAAAATTATGAATTTCAAAATAGAATGCAAAATTTTATAATAATGAAAAATTGAGAAAAAAAATTATATATCAAGTAGTCATATTACAATGAAATCATCTAAAAAAATGGATGCCAGCTAGTCTCACAATGAAATCCTCGACGGTTCCTCGGTGGCTGAACTCGACTGCCTCGCGACTGTTAGTCACGAGGCTACTTTTGTTTGTTTTAATTTGTTACTCCCCGCTATTTTTTGGTTTTGTTTTAATTTTTTTATTTTTTATTCATTTTAAATAATTTTAAATTTTTTTAAATAAAAAATTCTATATAATTTTTAAAAAGTATCTACAAAATAAAATATAAAAATATTATTTATAATTCTCTTAAAAATAATTTTAAATTTAATTATTCTTAAATGTATAATTTATAATATTTAATTATAATTATTATTTATCTGTAAAAATAAAAAAATTAATCTCAATAATAAATAAAAAATTATATAAATTACAAAATAATAATTTATATTTTAATGAATAATAGCGATGAAATATTTCGCGAATTACCAAGCGTTTTTTAATTTCAAACAAAATATTATGAATTTCAAAATAGAATGCAAAATTTTATAACGATGAAATATTGAGAAAAAAAAATTATATATCGAGTAGTCATATTACAATGAAATCATCTAAAAAATGGATGCCATCTAGTCCCACAATGAAATCCTCGACGGTTCATCGGGGGATAAACTCGTCTTGGAGGTTGTTCTTGAAGTTTTTTGTTCTGATGGTCACTTATCGTGTTCTTCTATAGCGTATGGGGGACCTGCATCCTCTTCAAACTGCATATGCTGTCGAGGAAACCACGCATTTGATGGACCAATATCATACTCGCCAACAGAAGAATGGCGCCTAGTATCTAATATTAGGTGTTGTGGGGTAATAAAATCATCAATCGCTGCAGGATCACCTATAGCATAATCACCTTCATTTGCCGGCACAGGTGAGTAGTGATACTGTTGCGGAACTTCATCCGCTGCAGCACGCCGACGTACCCGCCTATTGCCCCTTCGAATTGGTACTTCTCGAGGGACTTGTTGCGAATCTGTGGTATTGGGTCAGAAGAATACGATCGTCTAGATGGCTCATACGGCATGCGATTCAGACGATCCACTTTGCCACCAGCAGTCAATGTACGCCGGACAATATCTGATATTCTTCCGTAACCTTGTTGAGAGTACGATGTTTCATCAGTTTGGGATGCTTCGTTACTTATTTGCAAGATTCTGTGTAACGCGTCGGCCTACATATGCATTTTCAAAAATGTCATTAAAAATATATATAAAAATTATAATTTATATATACAGACATGCACTAGAAAAAATTTACTTACATATTCTTCAAGTGTTGAACTAGTAGATTGGTAACCCATAGGATTCGGTTGTTGTATTGTTGGATTGCCAATCAATCGTCGTATGCGAGTCCAATACCAAGCAGCATAATCAGGTGCAACCACCACTTGTCCAAAAGTGAACTGCCCTGTCATAACTTATGCATGCCGATTCATCCAGTTAGCACATTAACCTTATCCCATCCAGCACCAGTAGTACGCAGGTCACACCGGTGCAAATTCGATCCCGTGTCAACAGCATCAGGAATTAATTGCAACATTTCAAATTTTCGCCTAGCTCTATCGGGTCGATGCAGCTCTATCGTCTCCCAATATAATAGTGATGTGACTGATGCCCAGATCTGTCGTCCATGAGTGCAATATGGAGGGAGAGATGCCAACGTGTGCTCATTGTATGGTTGCCAAATAAACTGCACAAATTAACTCGAGTTTAGTATAAAAAAAATAATGACAATTTATAAAACTTATATGACTGTACATTCAAAAAATATAATCCTTACATGATTGTTTCACATTCGATCCAACTGATCCCTGTACGTAATCAAGACATGGGTTGGTGTGCGAGAAAGTTCTAATGGACCATGCCATACTGCTCCTCTGGGCACATATTGTGCAACATTCTCTATTGGACGTACTCTATCAGGTCTGATCGTAGGAATACACTCCTATTCCCATATCTATTACAAAAGTAATAATAATTTTATAACAAGAAGATCATAATTATTTTTATAATAAAATACTAATAAGTTTAAAATTAGATCTCGTAATTAACTTTATTACATAGCTGAAGTAATAGTAAGGGACCACTGATTTGATGCGCCGTGTATGCAGTAGCATTGCACATACAACGATACAAATGTGTCAGTGCCACACTTCCCCAACTAAGGGTACCTAACAATTCTAATTCATGGATATATATTAGGAAGTACAAATGAACACGACTTCCGGATTTATTCGGGAAAAGGAATCCTCCAAGAAGCTGCATAATGCGACACCGTGTGTGCTGGGCAACTATATATGCAGTTGCGTCTGGTGGGAGTGGTTGAGTCAAGGCTCGCTCGATTATGCTTAATCTCAACTGAGATCCATCTAGCTCCGTGCCAGTGGGTCAAAAACTGAGTAGCGCATCACACAAGACGTACAACTCCTCTTGTGAGCAATTGAACCCATGACCAATGATCGGATCACCGTCAATACGTAAACCGAATAGAACCTCCACATCTTGGAGTGTAATAGTATCCTCATCAACCAGTACATGGAAGGTGTGTGTCTCTTGGCGCCATCTCTCCACCAATGTCGTAATAAGCAGATGATCAATTTTTATATACGGTAGACGGATGATTTCACCAAATCCAGCTACATCCATAAGTTGTACTACATGGGGATCGAATGGTCTAGCATCCCAAAATGCACTGTCATGACGCCTTGCATACAGTACTTGTTCTTCTAATTGCTCTGCCCAAATATAAGTAAATCGATGTCTACGCTGCTGTGTCAGCACATCCGGGATAATAGGCCCAGGATCAACTCCCTTGGCCGTAGGTTTGGTCATATTATCCTGAAACATCGACATGTTTAGAGGAGTAATAAGCTTATCTCTCAATAAAAGAAAGTACAATATCAGATAAAGCCATACAGTAAGCAAAGAAAATATAGACGATAAAAACTGTATGTACCAATTACTTTAAGATAATACTAAGATATAATAATTTCCAATAATACACCAATAATTATACATGATACAATAATTTCTAATCATACAATTTACCCTAGAAAGCCACTACATCATGAACCATGAAGTGCACTGTTAGGGCAATTTCTCCTATTATACCCAGTACGATGACAGTTTCTATACCGAGGAGGCGAGTCAGGGTTACGCTCGTCCATATCATTTCTGATGCGCAACGTCCTCATACGACTGCAATGACGGTTCTTGAATCGCTGAACATTTGGAGCCAACGTAAAAGGAGGATTGCGCCAGTAATCCTCGTGTGGAATGGGCCTAAACTGTCCTGAATAAGTCATCTGGTAACATATTGTGGTGTTTAAGGGTGATACAAGATCCCCGGCATTCAACCCTATTTGTTGACAAGCTGCAAATGCGTGCGAACAAGGTATTCCGTATATTTTCCATTTGCAACAGCTGCAGATCCTTGAACCAAGGTCAATCTGGTATGAATTATTCCCCTTCCCATGCTCACGAAATGGTGATAAAACACTAAAAATGCCCTGACCTTGATCATAAGATTGCACACGGTGGCTTTTTCCTTTCAGCTCATTCTTCACAAATTTGGATCATATCCGAGAAGGAAAGTGATATCTACCATGATTAGCTTCCTCTCTGTGGTCACTGAAGTATTTAACCATTTTTTTGAAAGAAGATTCGACAATCACCTTGATGGGCAGAGCACGTATGGCTTTAACAATACTGTTAAATGATTTCGCAAGATTAGTTGTCATATTACCAAACCGATGTCCGCCGTCATAAGCAAGCGTCCACTGCTCCTTCGGGATCAAACCTAGCCAAGCCTTCACTTGCGGGTTTAACAAACTTATTTCTTTCATAATCTTCACAAATTTGCGCTCTTTGCTTTAAGTCCTAGCTGCATACATCAACTTTTTCAACTGATGATTCTTGAACTTTGCATTGAAGTTGCTCCGGATATGTCTCAGACAAAATCTGTGCATTGCCATTGGCTCCTGCCAGTTGGTAGTCGATCAACAACATTCTTTATCCCGATGTGCCTGTCTAATATTAAACAAACTCTTCGATCTTTTACCACATGCTCTCTGAGTAGGGACAAAAACTAACTCCAATTGTCATTCGTTTCTTCATCGACGACTGCAAATGCAAGGGGCAGTATATGATTATTGGCATCTTGACCCACTGCTGTTAACAATTTTCCCTTATATATACCCCTAAGAAATGTCCCGTCAACGCTGACTACCGGTTTCATGTGAAGAAATGCATCAATGCATGGTTTGAATGTCCAAAAAATATATCCAAATGTCCTGACCCCACTCGATCCGGTGGGTAAGAAGTATCACATCACGATGGAACCAGGATTTGCATCCTGCAATGCTAGCATATACCGCGGTAGCTGGTCGAACGAATTAGGCCAATCTCCGTATATCATCTCAATAGCAAACCTCCGAGCGTTCCACCCTTTTCTGTAGGACGGAGTAAAATGCAGTGTATTTTGAATATGAATGTTTATCTCGCTGACTTTAATCTCTGGATTATCATGAATCATCGTCATAATATACTTCGCCATGAATTTTGCGCTCATATTGCGATGGTTCCCACCCACAGTTTGCACTAGACAAATGTGATATCCATTCCAGCGAGATATCTGCCATAAGCCATGACTCTTCTTCCTTGTTGCACGGATTCTCCAAGGACAAGGATGCTGCTGGGTTGAATTTTTACACTCGGCAACCCATAGTGCACTCTTGCTTTCCACTATCCTAAACTCACGTCCAATTCTAATTGACCATGATCGAACAGCCCAAAGTAACTTATCTTTATCCCTAAACCACATGCCAACTCTCAAATCATTATTTAATTCTGACCAAAAATCCATCACACTGTTGCTTGTTCCAAATCCATCAGCTTCGTTGTCTATTTCCTGGGCAGCATCCAACCTATAAAGGTACACTGCATATGGTGGATTATATAAACGCTCATATTCAGTGGGTCTTCCAGGCTCTTGCTGCATTACGAAGTGATCGGGAATATGTTCTTCAATATCGTCATCTCCCTTGGGGTCCTCATCCTCATCGGGAGTATCTTCTGCAGTAGGCCCATCAATATCAGAAGTAGGTCCTAAACCATCTACCGCCGCTTCCGGTGCACCAACCCAATTGCGCTCTTGAACAACCCATTCATCAATTGGAGTTACATCTAAGGGTATACCGATTTCCGCAGATGAAAATGGCTGTGTCGTAGCACTTGGTTGGAAGAGTTGATTATTGAGGTCAACAGGAGCAGGTAGATTTAAATCAAAATTAGGCATGTTCTCATGAGCAACTGAGTTCAATAATTCAGTGAAAGTTCCAGTGGCATTTGCTTGGCTGTTTTGCTCTTGACTTTCTGTTCCTGCTACATTCGGTATCTGGATGATCTCATGACTAATATGCAGATCAATTGGTTGTCCCTGCACGGTAGATGAATAGTACCACAAACTTTCCATATCTTCATTATCATTTATGAAAATTGTTGTAGACCTGATTGTCGTACCAATAGCAATATTTTTCCTCATTGTGATTTGTAACTGAATAGTAGCCGTATCAAATCCTCTAATTGCACATATTTTATTGACTAAACCGAGGAAAGTAACTCGATTTCTCACAACCAATGCTTTCCGACAGGGACCATTAAAAAAATCGCCGTGTTCTGTACTTATAATAGCGCAATCCCAATACAACCATAATCTAACAGGCTGTTCTAATAACATTGTACCTGTATAAAATTAGAAGTATTTTGTCTATTAAAAATTTAAAAAAATATAAAAAAAGCTATCATAATATATCACTCATCATTATAAAGAAATATCATAATATGCCAAGTATAATTAATTATCTAATTTTACTATAATTAATTAATTAATTAAAATATCTATTAAAAATATCAGGCATTAATTAACTAAAACATTAATAAAAATTATAAGTATTAATTAATTACAATATTCAGTATTAATTAAAATACCAAGTATTAATAAAAATTAATTAAGTATTTTAAAATTAATTAAATTACCAAAATATTTAAAATATAACAATATTTTAATTATCTATCAATTTATAAAATATTTAAAATAATATAATATTTTAAAAATATGTAAAGTCTAAAAAATATTTAAGTATAATTAATTATCTAAATTTACTAAAAATAAATAATTAATTAAAATATCAAGTATAATTAAAATGTCAAGTATTATTTAATTAAAATATTAACTAAAATAATTTAAAATAATTAATTAAAAACATCCAATATTGATTAAATTAATTAAGTATTTTATAATTAATTAAATTAACAAAATATCTAAAATTTGTAAATATTTAAAATATAACAACATTTTAATTATCTATGAATTTATAAAATATTTAAAATAATATAATATTTTAAAAATGTGTAAAGTCTAAAAATATTTAAGTATAATTAATTATCTCAATTTACCAAAAATAATTAACTAATTAAAATATCAAGTATAATTAAAATGTCAAGTATTATTTAATTAAAATGTAAAGTATAATTAATTAAAATATTAAGCAAACCAAAATAATTTAAAATAATTAATTAAAAATATCTCGTATTAATTAAATTAATTACGTAGCTTATAATTAATTAAATTATCAAAAAATATTTAAAATATGTAAATATTTAAAATATAATAACATTTTAATTATCTATCAATTTGTAAAATACTTAAAATAACATAATATGTTAAAAATGTGTAAAGTCTAAAAAATATTTAATTATAATTAATTATCTAAACTTACTAAAATAAATAACTCATTAAAATATCAATTAAAAATGTCAAGTATTACTTCATTAAAATGTAAAGTATAATTAATTAAAATATTAACTAACATAATTTAAAATAATTAATTAAAAATATTCTGTATTAATTAAATTAAAATATGTAAAGTGTAATTAAATAATTAGTTTGCATAATAAACTAATTATGTAAAGAAAGGCTAACGCAAAAAATCAAAGATATAGAACACAAAAAATCTATCCACAACAATAAATATTACCAAAATTTCATTAACTTGATTCATAGCATGCTATTTCACATAATTAATCATAAGATAACAGAATACAAATCAAAACAACATCTAATAAAATTTTTAATTCCACATAAATACAAGAAATAGATTTATAAATTATTTAGCATACTCTCAAATATATACGGTTTATAATTTAACAATAAATTAAAATATTGTATTCAACTAAATTACAAATAAATATAGAATTGAAATAATTTATTATTTAAAAAGAAAAACCTGGTATACGTGGAGAACACTGTAGTGAATATGTGAATAATAATCTCGGTAGTGGCTCTCTCTATCTGGACAGATTTTGCAGCAATACTTTACTTCAAAAATATGCTTCTCCGTAATAAATAAAATAAATTTTTTTGCCAAATAAATTAAAGAAAAAATGAAAGAGGAGAATATCAGTGGAATGAAAAGAGGGCGAGGAGATTTGCAAATAAATCTCTTGTGCAATGCGAGAGAAATTGGAAGAAGAGCTTCAAAGAGAGAAAGGCCTCGGAGGAAGAAGGAAGAAATTGGAGGAAGAAGGAAGAAAGAAGGAAGGCGTCGGTTGTATATATATAGAGGCAGCGAAAGAAAATCCCGTGAATTAGTCAAAAGAAGTCTGTGGAGGTCAAAGAATCTGACCAAAGGTGTCATGAAGACGCGACTGGCAGTCGCGAAGCATGTGAAAACCGCGACCACCAGTCGCGAACCATCGAAAAACATCGAGGACCCATAAAAAAAATCGAAGATTGTTGCGTGGTGGCCGACAGGTGCCTACCACATGACTGCCAGTAGCGCACTAACGCACCGCGCGACTGGCAGTCGCGTGGTGTCAGGCTTTTTTGACCCGATCAGTTGACTGGGCAAGGTTGGGCAGGGGACAGAGAGTTCGCGTTTATGAATTGCGATATAACCCAAGACATCGCGATTACCAATCGCGATCAACCCTCTGAACACGGATACCCCCACCCGTCCCCCTCGAGGTGCGACAATCGAATTTTGACCGGATTTGGTCAAAACCCTCTCATATAAGAAGAGAAGTTTGAATTGGAGGAGAGTAGAAAATTTCACCCATTCCCAACTCAGCCAAATTGTAGTTTCAGTATTACAAACGAAAATTTTTCTTTAAAAAAATAACTCAAGCTAGACGTTGATGGTCAATCATACAGAGATAGAAAATTGAAAAAAAAAAAACGAAATTAGAAGTTGAGGCATTGATTAATTATAAGTGAAATAAAATTCAGATGTTGATGCGAAATTTGAAATTAATTTTGAATGACAAAGTGGCCTCACTTCTCTCTCTTTTTTTTTTTCACAAAAAGCTCCATTAGCATATATAACAGCCGTTAATCTTCTTTGGCGCCTCGGATTCTTATGGGTTTTGGGCACCAAATATATTCCATCGTTGTGAAAATTGTTTTCCTGAGAAGTCGAAATAGTACAAAGCGAAAACGAAGGCTATGGTACAAGATATACATAGTGCAGTTTACATTATGTGGTTTGCAGGCTATATCAAGAGATCAGATTTACCTTGTGCATACTTTTCATGTGGTTATGGGTTATTCTAAGATATAGAGTTTACCTAGTGTGGACTATTAGGTAACAACTACGTACGTACCCATTTCCTTTTGAATTTTATTTATATATATATATATATATATATATATATATATATAATTTTGAAGATATTTCAAATTAAATATTAGAAGTTAATCTCTAATGAATTCTTTGAAATTTTAGCTCCCATTTTCTTCCTTTTCATGGTTTTGTTAATTTAAGACTTTCGTGATGATGAATTTATTCATAATCCGCCTACCCGGTGTCTGCTGTGCTGTCATTTCAAAATGCCAAGTATATTGAATTAAAATAACTTCTACTGAATTAACATAGCATTTAGTGTACTATAAATATGGTACCCAAGTGTGTCATAACTTGATGCTAAAATTTAACATTAATATATCAAATAATGTTCAAAGGGTATGTTTAATAACTTAATTAAATATTTAAAATTTATTAATTTATTAAGTACATTTAATAACGGAAAATGTTAAGTGATTAATTGATTTAGTGTGTTTGATAATAAATTTTTGTTATCACCTAATTAATTAAAACATTTTAAAATCTTATTATAAAATTTAAGTGTATTGAAAGTTACTTAAGTTTGAAATTTGAATATGTTAAATATTTATCTAATTATTAATATTCTTTTATATCTAATTTAAACTGTAATAAAATATGGTATAAAATGAATTATAAATATTTCAAATTTCAGATTTTAAAATTCAGCTATCAAATCTCAATTTTCAAAATTTATTATTTAAATTTTTGACTTTAGACTTCATATTTCAATTTTATCAAATGGGCCATCAATCTGTTTCTCACTCCATTTATTACCAAGATATCCTATAGGCCATATTTCCAGATTTGGATATCAATTGATGATAGGCTAATTAGTTGGTAGGTTGCCCTCCTATTTCATGTTGCATAATTAGTTCATAAGTCACCCTCCTATTTGGAGTTGCCTTTTTAAGACGGACGTTGAAGACGATATTTGATGCCCTAACTCAAAATTGGAGCCTGCCTCCCAAAATTTTTTAACATCTTATAATTTAACTTAAAAATTTTTAAAATTTTAAGAAGATTTTTTAAAATTTTATATTCTTTCCCTCCTCCCCAAAATTTGTTTATTCAAAAATCATAACATTATCCTTCTAATATATCATTTATATAACTTGTCCCACAACTTCAAATCTCTGGTTTTTTCCTTGCCCTAAATCCCTAAGAGCACATTTGAAATGCAGGAATGAAATAGAATGGTCCATCTAATTTCTCTTTCCATTCTAAAATTTGGTTAATTAAATTAAACTATGAAAGTTCAATTTTACTAGAAGCCCCAGTCCCGCGACAAGTAAAATTAGTCTTTCTTCCAAAAAAAATTGGGAAAGAAAGCCTTTTAAGGAGAAGTTGGAATAATTAAAAAAGTCTGAAGATCGTTTTACCCTCAACTTTTAGAATAATATTTTCAATAAATATTCGATTTTCTACAGTTTTATTTGTAGATTTTTTAATGATACTTAGTTCTATTGTAAAAATTTATTATTTTGTTTAAAATGTTCTTTTTGTATTAGGACTACATAAAAATAATGGCTAAATAATTTATATGAATATACTTTTATTTGAGTGAAATTCTTATTAACGGGTAATATATAAAAAAAATCTAATTAATTTTATCACTAAAAATTGAAAAGTAAATTTAAAACAATTAATGTTTGTTATTTTTTAATAATATAATGTCATAGGGTATTTAGGTCATATTAGTTTGAGTTCCATTTCATTCTGACATTAAAGAATAGTATACCAAACATCATAAATAATTTATCATCCCATTATAGGTTTTCCTTCTAAACTCTGAAATAGAAATAATTTTCCAGCCTATTTCGCTCATTTCCATTCCATTCCTCTGCATCAAATGTGCCATTCAGAGACCAACATAGGGGGGCTGTGGGGACTGCGCAGGGGTGCCCGTCCCCTTTCCCTCCCAACGAAATTAAAAATTTTATTTTTTACCTTAATAAAATTATAAATTATTTATAAAAATTGTTTTAAATTTTACAAATCGCTCTTCTAACAATTTTTCAAAAATTATAATGACAAGTAGAGATATATTTAATGGAGTTAGAAAATGAGCTTGTAGTTTAAATCAAACCAATTTATCTTACCACTATTTAATTTTTTTTCATTTATTTTCTTCTCTTACTGTTTTACAGCTGAAAAGATCCAGGATTTAAAAGTGAAGAATTGTACTGTGAAAAAGAGATTATGGTTATATATTACAAGAAAAAAGGGTGACGTGAAAAAACGTTAGGACAGTAGGTCTTTAGTGACGCTTTTGACCTCATGACACTTTGGAACAACGTCAACCAAAGTTGAGTCACAATAGATATTGTATTGTGACGCTTTACAAGCATAAGACAAAGTATCCTATTCTAACACTATTTAATGTCACAATAAGTATTGTGTTGTGACGCGTAAAAGCGTCACAAAAAATATCATGTCATGATATAATTTAGCGTCACAATAAGTGTTGTGACGCTTTTAAAGCGTCAGGAAAAGTGTAATACTTTTATACTACTTTCTGTCACAATAAGTGTTGTGACACTTAAAAAGCGTTAGGAAAAGTTTCATGTTATGACAGCGTTTAGCATCACAATAAATGCTGTAATACAAAAATAAAATATGTCATTATAATAGTTATATTTGACACTTTATAATGTCACTATAAGTCCTTTAATTAAATGTATTTTAAATGTGTCAGTATAGATTCCTTTAATTAACATCTTTTTACGTGCCATGATAGGTTATTTTTCTCCCCGTTCTATTAATATATGTGATGTGTGTGTGTGTGTGTGTGTGTGTGTGTGTGTATAGCTATTTTATTCAAAACAATCAAAAGTAGACAATATTGAAGAGAAAGTCATATTCAAAATATAAATTTCATAACATCCAAATTTAACATTTACAGTCGTTGTTCAAAAATGAGGAAAACAATATTTAAATACATAAGTAGTTCCAAAGTGTCCAAGCTTCATTTATCTTGTAGTTCCTCAAGCCAAGCATCATTGATCTTGTTCCAATCCCAGGTTGTTGTGACACTAAAATGCCTATTTAATCTTCATCATGGATCTGCACCTATAATATTTTATAGAATAAATTTAGTAACAACATTGTAAAACATGATGAAAAATTTAAAAAAATATTAAAATAATTAATAAGGCGAATAATATTAGAGATTACCAATATTAGAAATAATAATAATCAAGAAATAAAAACTCCCAAATTGAAGACTACTTTTGCATAAAGCTCTACTTGCGAATTGAAGACTACTTTATGTCTCATCAGCATGAATCTGTATTAGCTACTCAAATGCAAATGCATTCCACATATTATATCCATGCATTTTCTCCCACGTATCATTACTATCTCTTTCTTACTATAGGTCCCACATACACTTTAAGTTTTGACAAAACTGAACAAACCAAACTCTCTCATCTTTTCTCACTCTTCCCGTTATCATCTTTTCCCCTTCCTCCTTGTCTCTTTCTCTCCTCAATCCTCCCTCCTCTCTTCCCTCCATCCACCTATCATCTGCCTCTTCCTCTTTCTCTTCCTCCTTATCTCTTTCTCTCCTTAGTCCTCCATCCCCTCGTTTTAAGTTGGCCAATTTAATTCATGCAACTGCTTACGAACTCCAATGCACTACTTTTTTATAATTGCATTTATATTAAACTATCTCTATTTATGGTCTCTCTTCTTCCTCACACAGATATACATTTTCTCTAGTTTTTCTTCCTCTTCCTCGCACAGATAAGTCATTAGTGGACTTCAAAAAATCACAAAGGGACTGGGATTTCTTCTTCAATTCTCTTTCTTAGAGATGGGGAGGCGTATAATTTTGAATTGGTTTCCAAAGAAGACGATTTTGATGTGTCTTCCTTTCCAAGCCAACCACTTCCTCTTGATTTCAAGTGAAATACTTTTGAATTCGTTTGGCTTTTCACCCATCTTCTTCATCTAGACATGTGCTTGATAATGAAATTGAACTTTTTTTGGTTTATTGTGATGTGAATTAGTAGAAGTTCTAGACATGCTGCTTTGGATTTCCAATTCGATCTGCCGATTCAAGAGATTGCTTTTGATGCTGTTCCTCTAATGGAGGATATACTTGTGCATAATCCTTCCTACTCCCTAATGTATTTTGAACAAAGTCAGAATATGGTTCAAGGTTATCATACATTAGAGCTTGAAGTGAGGAATTATGAAATGCATCTTAAAGGTATCACTTCAGACGAAGTTCCTGTGGAGAAAAAATAATCAGGAAGCAGAGAAAGGAGAAGGACAGTAACTCTAAGACATTATCAAGAGCAACTATTTCAAAATACTTTTACATGACACTCACTCGGGTGGCTAAAGATCTGAATGTTGGCCTAACCCTTCTCAAGAAAAGATGTAGGGAGTTGGAAATTCGTCGATGGCTTCACAGGATGTTGATGAGCTTGGAGACCCTAATTAAGAATGTTCAGGTTTTCTCCCACTTACACTTGTGCATGAATGAAAAAATGAGGGAAATGACAAAGAACTAATAATTTGAGAGCATGCCTTTGGATTTGCAGGGTATCCAAAATGAAGAAAAAGAATGACATATGGTTGAGAAGAACTTGAGAGAAGCCATTGAGATATTGGAATGTGAGAAGAAATTAATGGAAGAAATCCCTGATACTCAGTTGGAGGACTAAACAAAGAGATTGAGACAAGCATGTTTCAAGGCCAACTATAAGAAGAGAAAAACAAGGAAACTTGCAGATTTTCTTACTAAAATGAAAACTTGAAGGAAATGCAATCAGAAATTTTGTTTTCCAGCCTAGGTAGCCTATGGTTTAAAATGCATAACTTTCTATCCACAAGTCCAAATCATGTAAAATTTGTCTCAAAAACTTCCTAAGACATTTATCTATAAAGTGCAAGCCAAAGTTTATAAGAATCCACTACCATTTTGTATAGTTTAATTCAAGAATAGACATGCTTTATAGTAAATAGTACCACATTTTGAAAAAAATTTGACAAAGTTTTTCCTATAAATTGAATATTTTTCAGGTACTAGGCTACCTTAAAATGCACAATTATGTAATTCAACCAATATAAAACTCATAAAAACAATCCAATCATTCAATAAAACTAGTTTATTTCTATATTGTATAAAACTAACTAAAGGGAAATCACCCATTACCCGTGGGGAATGATCACCCATTATCCACTGGGATCCAATAATGAAATATAAAAATAATTCGCTTACCTTACATAGTATGAAGGAAAACAATATCCATTGATCCATCCTAGCTTTCGAGAAGGCAGTCATAATGAAGTTTGCACAATAATAAAAGAACACACCTTAGCTATAATAATAATTTTGGTGCATTTATTTCCAACAGACATACACAAAAATGTAGCAAAGAGAAAGTATGTCAATTCTCGAACACCAAGTTATTTCCCTTGAAGTTATTGTTGTGTATGAAAGAACCACCAAGGGCAGGAGATATTTACCACAAAAATCCATTCAACTTCTGTACATAAAAGGATAGGCCTTAGCCTAAAATATAATGAAGATATAGAACTTATACTTGGGATTTCTAATCCACATGCTAACTGCTTGATTCTTGTAGATGGCAAATAAATCAAATCAAATACTTGCCAACTTGGGTAGTGTGTCATAGTAATATATACAGTAATTCTTGTGCGGATATACAAACCTATATGGTAAAATTCTTGTGTGGATCTCTCTCTTCTTTTGCATACAGGACAACCAAACCACACATTCCAAGTGGTGTTTGGTAATCTATCTTCAGCAAACATTCAGTGCCAAGCATTAAGGATTTTCTTGTTTACCAATATTATCCATTTATATCCGTTCAAAGGCAATGAGATAAAAAGTTGCTAAATTCAAATGACACATGGGATAGCTATAGAAATGTGTGTAACATACATTGATATTGAGGGCAATGTGAGGTTTAAAGGTGTGCATCAAGGAAGTCATCTGGTATGGATTGACAAAACAAATACAGTAGAAAACTTTTATGCATCTATGTAGCAGTAATATAATAATCATAAGATAAAATTTATGTCATATCACAAAAGTTGTTCCAATCCATTTTCCTTAGTATTTCATTGAATATAGGCTTATCCCCTCCCTCATCCTTTCAGTCAGTCCAAAGGCCTGCAGAGGAAAAACAGAGGGCAAGAAGCCACAATTCATACCCAGAAAATAAAATAAAATAAATAAAAAAGAAAGGGCATAACTCTAGTAGGAAGTCACCAAATTTCCATCCCAAAAATAATTATGAAAACAGGAAATAAAAGGAAGAAGTAAACCAACCCAAAAGATTAGACAAGTAGCAGAAGTAGTAGGTAAATTTAAAAGGCAAAAAGATTGAAAGTGAACAAACGCACTTTGGCCAAGACCTGACACCAAGGCCGGCGAGCTTAGACTCAGGAGGATGCTTTATAATCTTGATTCCGGATTTCTCAATGGTGGTCATGGTCTCTGCTTCTGCTCTGGTTACTAACATCACCCGGCCAGTGCCCTTGCTTAATCTTCACGACAATAGGCGTTGTGGAGGAGGATTGAAGGAAGTGGGATGTCATGAACATCTTCAATGTCATGAGTAATTTGCCTAACTTATTTGACCCACACTGTGACTTTGGGGTCCTTATCTTCCACAACATCTGCATCTCTAAGAAAAGCAGTCATGCGCTCGAACTCATCTTCAATGAACTTGAGATATCCTCGACGCTCTCTTGCAGAATGGTTTTTGAGCATATTAATCAAGTTTGCAAGCTATTTAACAACGATCGCTGCAATACTTTCTGCCATTCTTTCTTTGTCAAGCACTATAATCTTTTGAACTGTGCTCTGAGCTTTCTCTGATCTGATTCTATATGAACAAAACAAGTGATAAGGCATCTGTGTACCAGTTGAGTCAAGGTCAATTTAGGTCCTACCATAAACTTTTCAAACTGATTGGCCCTTAGTATGGAGGTGCAATGATTCTAATAGTAGGTGGCATTTTTGTAAATAAGGCGACTTGAGTTCAAATAGAAAATTACAAGTTTTGTTTTTACTATAATGACGTGAATAAAACTACCGTCATTATAGGTATTCTATTATGACACTTTATAAAAAATGTCATTAAAAATATGTTAGGAAAGTCATTTTTTTTTTTTTTGTATTGAACCAAAACTATGTCATTTTCATTTCACTATAATGACGCAAAAATTCAGGTGTCGTCATAGAAAGTCTATTATGACACTTTCTAGAAAGTATCATGAAAAAAGTGTCACTATAGCCTTTTTTTTTTTTTTGTAGTGTTAGGGATATAAAATGTGTACACGACAATCTATTTAATTTTGCTAAAATTATCTCTATCAATAATCTATTCTTAAATAATAGTAAAACTTCTGGTAGATCAATTTATATAATATTATGTTTTTTTTTCTTGAGGAGTGAATATATATAATTACTATTCCTTCCATCCCCTTTTATTTATCCATTAAAATTAAGATTTTTGTCATAATTTATCTGTCTCATTAGCAAATCAAGACTTTATTAATTGCTATTTTTGCACAAATGCCTTTTTTAATACAATGAGTACTTCTGCACTTGTAGTGGAAAATGAAAATAAATTAAATATGCTTACAACACATAAAACTTTGGAATTTGATTACTTCTTAATAAAAAGAGAGATTCTTTGAGAGTAAAATACAAAATGTTGATTTATTAACTAAAATTTTTTAATTTTCTTAAAACTTGTGATTTAGTTAAAATTGACAGATAAAAGGGGACGGAGAGAGTATGATTTTTGTTAAGGAAATTGCTAACTCATTCACAGTGCCAAAATTTGCACAACCCAAGATGCATGATTGTCAATGTTTGAGCACACCAAATTGAAGTTGTATTAGGAAAGTAAATGTGGAAGAATATTGAAGAATATCTCTACATATATGTGATTAGATGTTAATTAGAATCCTTATAAGCTTAAGCTATGAAAATTTGAAAAGATTCTTATGTTTATTTTTTAGCCAATATTCTAATTCGATAAGAAAAAAAAATCTATTGGAGCATTTATAAAAGTCTATGGAACTATGACATATTTACAAAGAGCAAGACAGAGGGTTATTCACGAAAAAAGGACTATGCAATAGAGAGTGATTTTTATGATAAATTCTGATAGTTTTTGAAACACACAATTTCTTTTGGTTTCGGCTATTGATTATTGTTGTATGTTTTGTGGTCCAATCTATTACTACATCTTCAAACTACATATTAAGGAAAGCTTGAATCGGCTTTGATTAATTCAAATACCTTTTCAGTGGAAGAGTTTAAGTGTCAAAGAAAGGGCTATTGTGATGAAGTAATGAAGATTAAAGGAAGTCCAATCAAGGAGTTGAGTTGAACAAAGGCCTTCGAAGTTTTACATAGGAACACTACTTTTGTATTCGGTTATAGTCTATTAGGAATAAGTGACAAAGGTACGTGTATTTATAACTTTTCTTAAAATTTAGTGGATTCTTTTTTATTCGGTTAGACACCATAATATAGGTTTGTTAGAGCAAAACTGTATTATTGATTTATTATGTGTTGAACTTTTTACTACTATTAACATCATTTTTAGGCTATTCGTTGTAATAGCAACTTTCAGCTGAAGCTGATATGAATTCTGCCAAATGGATGATGGCGTCAAAAAAAATCTTCAAATGCTGTACTCGGTCAATATTGGAACCAAGAGCCGATAAGTCGTCGCCCCCACATCACGTCACGATTGGGAAGACACTATCATTCTCAACCGCCAAGGATGAGCCACGAAGTGGGATTCTCTCCAAGTTCGAAAAGTCGGCAACCATGCCACAACAAGTATAAAACGAGCAGAGATCCTAGATTGAAGAACCCAACAACAATCATTTCAAACCAAATTACTAAAATTTTTCCAATTTTCAATTCCCTTTTTCTGTATTTTCTTTACCACTTTCATTTATAGCTTTTCTTACAGCTTTGTTTACATTTTCTTTACAGTTTTCCTTACTCCTTTGCTTACAAGATTTCCATTTTATGTTGCTTTAATTACCAATTCTAGTGTTTTGTATTCATTTACCATTTTAATCGAAATACACCGCGTTCAGTTCTGCTTTGTTTTCATATGCAATGTTTTCGCTTTCTTGGATCATTTTTATAGTAAGTTCAAGGAGTCCACATCTTTTAAAAGGTTCGACTCAACCATACATCTTTTTATCATACTGTTTATGTTTATCAGAAGAGTAGCCGATCGACAATTCCATCGATTCTCCTTTTCGTAAGGCAACATAAATCAACATGCCTAGTGGGACCTAAAGGCAGTTATTGCATGCAATTACATTTAGGACTCATTATGACTAATTCTCAGTAGCAATCCTTAGGGCCTTCATCGGAATCCTCCGATTGACCTACGGTTCAGATTTTACAGGGAGCGTTTGGTCTTGCAATGATAACATCCTGTAGTACCCCAGCCACCATCCCTTAGCAATAGGGGGCACAATCTTCGTCTCCTCCCTAGGTGTCTCAACTGATACCTACTTCTTTAACTGCCATATGATAGGCCATGGAGCAGTGTACATGCGAGCTTATTCAGAGTCTTATTCCTCACTTCACCACGATGTTCCGACCTCTATTGCAGAACGAGCTTCATAATTTTGAACAAAGGCAAAATGTTCACGGAACACCTCCAGTAGGTGTGTATCCTCCATCCTTATCCATTGTTGCACCTTCTTTTGGGTTGGTACAATTATTATGTCGAGAGCAGTCTATGCTAATGCCCGACGGGCACCAAGGGAATCTAGGATTAAATGCACCCAGCATGATTCTTGCGGAACATTTCCTAGGAAGAGCTCCACCATATCCAGTTATAGGGACCCAGGTGCCGATGGGGGCACATGTATTCTATGACCAGAATGCTGCTCCAAACAAGAATGTTTGTTCTTCGTACGGAGAACCCCAGAGTTACGTTGCAGCTGTCCCTATCACATACCCCGTTACGACAACAACTTACCCAGTGCAAGGAGCAGGATATCCTGAAATGGTTTCATTCCCCACACAAGTTTCTCAGCTAACTATCACAGGATCTCCCATGCAGAATCAACAGCCAGTACCACCGCCGATGTTAGCTCAATGATGGAGGCATTGTGTCAACAGGCTAGAAATAGGCAAGTGTATTAGATATCGTACCCAGAATAGGTGGACTCTATGGCAGTACTACCACGAAGATCTAATTTGCCTGAGTTTTTCACATTCTTTGGAGAAGATAACAAGCTAACTATGGAACATATAAGGAGGTTTACGACACAATGTAGAGAATTTGGAAATAGTGACTGATACAAATTGCAATTATTCTTTTTATCTTTGACAGGAGCAACGTTTACTTGGTATCAAAACCTAACACCCAGTTCCGTGTACTTATGGGTCGATATAGAACAAATTTTTCATGAGCGTTTCTTTAAACTAGCATCTGAAGTCTCCATAATGGATCTTTTGGCAGTTAAGCAGAAATAATCCGAAAGTGCAACGGAATTCATCAAGTGTTTTTGGTAAACTAAAGCCAAATACACTACCTAGTTGTTGAAAATGGAGTGTGTTAGGATAGCCATCAGTAGAATGCATCCACAGCTCAAAGAGCGCCTTGATTGGAAGATCAATGTCCAAAAACAGAGGACCCTGATGTTCGGTATGCACCCGATTTTATCGTTCAGGACCCATTAACGAAAGTGGATATCGGGGAACTTGGGGAGAACAGAACCACAAAGGTAAGTTTGTGCTTAACTTTCGATCAACAAAATGCTCTAATGGTACTGATTCATGGGTACAAAGACTGTTTCACATGAGATTATCATAAGATGCCAGGGCTAGATAGAGGCACTGTGGAGCACTGCTTGTCGATTAAGAAAGGTTTCAGGCCTCATATGCAGCCTGTCCGGAGTTTTAATCCCGCTTTGTTATCCAGGATCAAGGAAGAACTTGAGAGGTTACTTAGGTATGGTTTCATCCGTACTTGCCGATACATGGACTAGGTGTCCAATATTGTGCCTGTTATCAAGAAGAACGACCAACTGTGGGTTTACGTTAACTTAAAAAATCTGAATTTGGCCATCCTAAAGGATGAATACACCATGCCAATGGCTGACATGCTGGTGGACTCAGCTACAGGAAACCAATTCTTAAGTTTTATGGACGAATACTCTGGGTACAATCAGATATTCATAGCCAAATAAAACACTAGGAAGACAACTTTTCATTGCCTGGGATCTATCGGTTTATTCGAATGGTTAGTCATACCTTTCGGATTGAAAAATGTTGGAGTCATTTTCTAGAGAGCCATGAACCTCGTTTTCCATGATCTTATCAGCAAGACCATGAAATCTACATTAATGACTTAGAGGTTAAGTCACCAACTTTCTCACAACACTTGCAACGGTTGGAGCAGGCTTTCCTTTGAAAGCGCCAGCACCAGTTAAAAATCAACTTTGTCAAGTACGCCTTCGGAGTTTTAGTCGGTAACTTCCTCAGGTTCCTGGTATATCAGAGAGGGATTGAAGTGGACCAGAACAAAGCAAGGGACATTTTACAGGTAAGGCCACCGCAAACAAAAAAGGAACTCCAAAGTTTATTAGAGAAGATCAATTTATTGCGACGTTTTTGGCGAATGCCGTAGGTAAGCAGAAGGTGTTCTCTTTTCTACTTTGATTAAAATTGTCTTTGGAATTTATTTGGCAATTGGAGCATTAATCGGCTTTTGATCAGATCAAGGCAACTTTATCACAACCACCAATCTTGGTACCGCCACGGGAGAAGGTACCATTGAAATTATACATTTCGGTAGCTCCGGAGTCTATCAGCTGCCTACTAGCTCAGAATGATTTATAGGGGGTTGAAAGGACAGTGTACTACCTCAGTCAGAACCTGACGGACACCGACACCAGGTATTCCCCTGTTAAAAAAATGTGCTTGTCTTTATATTATACTTATGTGAAACTAGAGCATTATTTGCTACCCAGGGAGGTGCAAGTCCTGTGCAAAATTGATCTCATCAAATATTTACTAAACTGCTCACCGTTGCAAGGATAGTTAATGAAATGGGCTATTAAGTTACATGTTTTTTCCCTAACTCACTTACCTTTAAAAGTAATGAAAGGTCAAGCTATAGCCAATTTCTTAGCCGAGCATCCATGCTTAGAAGTGCCCAGTCCTAAAAAGGAAGAGGCAGAGGGATATATTTCACACAAACCGTGGAAGTTGAAATTTGATGGATCTAGCATTTAGAATAAGGCAGGAGTCGAGTTGGTTATAAAAGCTCCTTGTGGACGACAAGGAAAAATCTTGTTTGAACTTAGTAAAGGGACCTTAAATAATCAAGCTGAATATGATGCTCTTATTTTGGGACTTTGAATCCAGAAGGCGTTTGATGCACAAATGGTTAATATAACAGGGGATTTTCAAATTGTCATTCGACAAATTTCAAGTGAGTACAAATGTACAAACCCCGTGTTGTCGGACAAACTACAGGAAGTGAGAACATTGTAGCATTACTTCTTGGAAGTTATCTTGACTCATGTTCCTCGAGTGAAGAACCGGGGGCAAACGATTTAGCTCAAATAGCTTTAGATTTTAAGAAAAGAATCGGGATGGTAATATGCCAATAGATTTCGGAAGAGAAACATGAAGAAGACTAGCATCCCAACATCATTTCATACTTATGGAGGCCTACGAGTCAGGTTTCATGGGAACTAAAACATAAGGCACTAAACTTTATACTGATCGGGAATGACCTTTCTAGAAGAAGTCATACAGGGGTTTTGCTTGAGATGTTTGTCCAAGCAAGAAGCAGGGTAGGCATTAGCCGAGGTGCACGAAGGCCTATGTGGTGCTTATCAGGTGGGTCCTAAGTTAAAATGGACACTATAATGATATGGATTTTACTGGTCTTCTATGACCATGACCGGTAGCCTATGCAGCTGGATGTGAGGCATGTTAGAAGTATGACCCTTTGATTCATACACCTACTACTGACCTACACCTTATCATCAAGCTATGGCCGTTCAGGGGTTGGGCTCTAGACGTCATCGGCAAGATTCACCCGCGTTGACCAAAGGGCACAACTTCATTTTAGTAGCGATCGATTATTTTACCAAGTGGGTAGAGGTACAGGCTCTGACCAGAGTAACCCAATCTATTGTTATCACATTCCTTCAACAGAACATTCTCTTCTAATTCAACATACCTGAAACCATAATGGCTGACCAAAGGACTATGTTCAAGGGAGGTAAGGTACGCGATTTTCTAACTCAATTTAAAGTTAAATTATTGCATTCCTTTCCGTATTATGCACAGGCCAACGGTCAAGCAGAAGCGACAAACAAGAAGTTGATCAGTATGATCCGTAAGTCGTTGGAAGATAAGCCCAAAAGGTGGCATGAAGCCTTTCAGGAAGTGTTTTGTGTAATACCCCGCCTAAAACTACCTTTGACCTATGGGAAAAAGTCATGCATTGCATAGCATTTCGCATTTCATGTGTTATCTTAAAATTATCTTTGCATGGGTGCATGTGATTTTCAAGGTTGCTCTTGTATTTGATTTATTTGATGGGAAAATAATTGTGTTGTTTCATTAATTGAAAAATTATTTTAGGTGAGATTTGGTAGAGGAGATGGAGGGATGAGAATTAGGGTGAAAAGAATTTCTTAGAGAAATATTATCATCAGAGTTAATTTGGAATAGCGGTTAGGTTTAGCTATTATCCTTTGGTGACCCGAATTCGAATCTTAGCTTTTCTTTTTGAATTCATTTTCCTAGATTTCCTCATGCTTGGCCGAAAATCCCAACTTTCCTTTTTAAATTTTCAGCGCCATCTTCTTAGGAGATAAGTCTCCATAATTATCTCCTAAATTCAATGGTTTTTTATAAGGATAAAGATTGACTTTATTTTCATCTTTTATCCTTTTTGATTTTCGAAAATTCTAGCTAGGGTAATTAAATTTCAGATTGATTTTAATTTAGAAGATTTTATAATTGATAGCTGGAATTAAATTGATATTTTTCTAGTTAAATATCTTGGTGATTTTGATCATGGAACCTTAGCTGAAAATCTAGAAATTTTTCCAACTTAGTGCTGCCACCTTTAAAGAAGTTCTAGCTCAACACAAACTCTTCCAATACTAGGAAATCTTATCCTAAATCCTCTTGCAAATTAGGCTTTATCCTAATCCTAAACAAACCAGATTTTTATTCCTCTTATCTTGCAATTTTCAGTCAGCCTTGTGCATGCACAAGCTACACGAAAATTTTACAATCCTAAGGGCAATCAAACTCTTCTAAACCTAGCTCAAATCACTTAGAACACCTCTCACCAAACCAGATTACCTTAGTTACACAAAATCATATTTTTATCCACTAAAATTCCCAAAATTTCGGCCAGCTTTGCTCAATGAAATGCATGAAATTCTGCACTTCAAACCCTACTAAAACTCCTTATTGAATTGGCCAAGTACAACGCCTAAAGTACTCATTATTCCCTCTCTGAATTGCGGACAGAATAGTTTCCAAAATAGTCCAGGAAATCCTCTCTTTTGCTCATAGATTTCGCACAGAATTTTGGTGGTCAAAATCCACACAAATTCTTCCTTGTTTTGGCTAAAAACCTGAACACACATAACCCTTCCATTGAGTAGTTTTCAGCCAGCTTAGGAGGGCAACTTCAAACTATTTTTCTACTTTCAACTCCTCTCAATTTCGACAGCAATAAAAGTGCAGCAAGCTGCAGTTTTCGCCATTGCTGCCAAAGAAACCTAGAGACATTAGGAGTCCTTCTTAGCATCACCTTCTAACCCTAAATCAAACTCTTCTAACCCTAAACCATAGTAGCCGCCTATTCCAACCTTACTACACGAAAAATTCCAGCCAATCTTCTCTGCAATTTTTGAAAACTCAAGAGCAATCCTAGGCCAAGAAACCAAGCACTCCCTAAGGTAAGCAAAAGACCACACAACCTATTGATTCCTTTCCTCCATTGGTTCTTTTCTTCCCTTGAATCATGCCACATAGAGGCTAAATTCATTTCCTTTCTCAATTTTTGATCAAGTGGAAGTAAATAAGACAGATTTCTCTCATTCTCAAGCAAACTCGTGACGATCACCATAGGAGCATCAAGATCTTGTTAATCTGGTGGTTGTAAGGTAAGGGAATTCTTACCCTTGATGTCGAAATTAAGATCTAATAAGATTGATGATGTCTATGGAAGTATATTAGCATGATGAATGGGTTTGGTTGGGATGAATGAATATTTTGAGATGAGTATTGTGTCAAGCATATTCATTGGATAGCAATGTTATGTTTTATTGTGATAATGATGGATGTGAATTGTGATGGTCAAGTCAAGACCTTTTTGATATATTATTCATGTCTTTGATAGATATATGGTCATAGTGTATGGATTAAATAATTTATTTGAAGTTAGATAATGGATCATGATTTGTTATGGGAATAAATGAGTTTAATGCATGCTTAAGTCGATTGAGACCCTGATCATGATATTATGTGATTCTAGATTAGAAGGGTTTTTGAAGGAAGCAAGTTGTGATTTTATCTTGTTTATCTAAGGCATATCAAGTAAGTCCTTGCATAAGCTCTTTTGCTAAATGTATGTGGTGGCAAGTCGAATGTTGTAAAGCTTTGTAAAACTATAGTTGGACTATGATTATTTGGGTTGTAAACGTGAATGTTTATTCTCTAAATAGTTTTGTCAACCTAATGCCTTTATCAAGAACTGTGCTTTCTCTTAAACATTTTAGAAAACTCATTTTCAAGAAAACCACGTTTTACAAAGCCAAAGTATGGACTTATTATTGTGAATCTAGAATTAGCAGATATGTTCATTGAATACTCAAAAAGGGTAGGCTAATAATACTAGTCTTGGAGGGCGTGAGTAAGTCTTCTGGCAGGCGGCCACCTCTAGAAGATAAGCTCCGCTTGAAAAGGTGACAGTATTGGATGGTCAGGCCGATTCGAGCTAGCATTTGTACTTGGTACGGTATTATTTATTTTTCCAGCATGGACACTCGGATGGTTTTGTTGGGTGTAGAGATGGAGGAGTATCTCACCCGGTGGTAACCTGTTTTGCTGTCACTGTGGTATCGTCCTCTATCCGTAGGTCTGCTCAACTTTGGATCCTACAAAAAGGTAAGATAAAAGACACGTGTGAGTAAAAAATCACCCAATGAGTTTTGTGTGTGCTAGTGCTTTATCAAAGAGGTAGAGTATACAAAACTTTTTGTAGAATAGCATATCATTTGTTCATTAGAAATGATTCTAAAACTCTTCAATAAAGGGTTTATTCAGAACTCAATCATTTTTGGAAAACTATATTTCAATTTCAAATCATTGCCCCAATTTTCAAATCACAGGCACTTCTCTAACAGAAGGTCGGCCAGTATTCACATGTAAGTCCTGCAATCCTTGCCTTCGATACCACGTATCATTGTATTGGGACCGTAGCCTCCAATATTCAACCGTGTTTTTTCGGAATAAGTACACCGCAGCGTACTTCTGCTCAGGTATACCGCAACACACAATCTTTTACTTGCCACCATAAGCTAGGGGTCTCAATCTCGACGTCAATCACCACCGAGGCAGAAAGGAGTCAAATGCACCGAGTGTCCCCATTCGGCATCTAGCGAATGACTCAAAATAAAAAGCGCCCGTAGACGCAGCAATTGCCGGGTGCTAAACGGCTAGCTAGGGCGAATCATCTATATGTCCTATCGCCCTATTTGGAGTAAGACAATCCCCAGAACTAGCTAGGTTACATGGGGTCATCTACCTCTAAAATGAGCTAGTACAAAGATCAAAGTACTTGCTGAGTACTCAACGTTAACAATATCAATCCTGTCTGACTGATCAGGCCAAAGGGTTATCTAATCCCGCAAGATTCGCAAATCAAAATATTTTGGGGGTAAAATCACATTTTTCAATTTGATGCCATTGACTTGCAAGTCAGATCATCATTCACATAGACTTTGCAGAGCCAATCAATTCATTCCATGGCACATCAAGCCAATAAAATAATTTCAAGGATCAAAAAGTCATTTTCCAAAAGTCAATCTCATCACAAGAGATTATTTTGCAAAATCATGTTAAAACAGGTTTAAAGAGTTATGTTCTCACATCAAAACATGTTTCCATGAGTATTTGCGTCTTTTCCCTCGTGCTTGATCACAAGAGTCATTTCTAAGGGTATTCAGACCATTTTATCCATACCCGATTTGAAAAATATTCACAAGAGTTTCAATAAGGATATTTCGGTCATTTACCGAATACTTGATTCCAAAGGTTTTCATAAAACATTCTAATAAGGACATTTGGATTATTTTTCAAATACCCGATTCCAAAAGGAATTCATTTCAAGAAATCCAGAATTTTAATCCTAAAAGGGATTAAATTCAAAGTTTCCAACAAATTTCCATAAAATGTTCTAATAAGGGCATTCTGGTGAATTTATGAATACCCGATTCTAAAGTTTACCATTTTCTAAAAATCTCAAATATTTAATCAAAAAAGGACTAAATTCACAAAATTCATACTTTAATCATCCAGTAAGGTTTCCAAGCCAATTATGATGTTCAATTGAGCCCAAAATGACATAAAATAATTCTTACTCAGATAAACCTTAAACATATTCAGGGATTTCCAAAGCGGTATATAACATAGCATTACATGGAAAAACAAAGCACACTAGTTTTAGAAAGAGTTTTAGAATCTAAGGGACTCACCTCGTGTCCTAAGCAACTCTTTCCATTTATGGCCATTGAACCTTCGTTTTTACCGTTTGCGACGTTTCGTTGGCCATTTATCGTTAAACCTACGTCAAACATCGTTTTTGGGTCAATTCGTATTTGGCCTAAAAATAGCTGGTGTTCAGCTGACGTGTCCGATAGGTAGCCAATGACCAACTGACTATTAGCTGATGGGGGCCGACAGTTTGCCGACAAGGCCGATAGTTAGCCGATGGTTAAGGAAAACGTTCAACTTTCGTTCACGTCGTTTTTCCATCGTTTGTTTGATTCTTTCATTTTTGTTTTTCTAAATCCTTTCTCCCTTCATAAACAAGGGATTCACTTCATATTTCCCCAATTATTTCATCCAAATCACACAATTAATCATCCTTAAATTCGTCCACATTCCAAGTAAAATTCTGAAATTTTGCAGCTTTGACACATGATTTTGTTTTAGACATAATTTTCAATCCACAACTCCGTTTTGGCTCTATGATATACCAAAACGACAGTAAGACTCTTAACTTTAATTATATATAGGCCATTTTTAGATTTCTAGTTCCAGTAACATGCTACTGGGCAAAAACAGCCCCAGTAGTTTTCTGTTTTTTAGTCCATTTCCACAAAACAACTTCACCTACTTGTGCTTCTTGATTCATAACACCTACTTAACCCTTAATCCACTTCATTTCCCTTCAAACAACTTTAATTCTTCAGATTTTCAGGTTCAAGAAAGCCACTAAGTTCTTATGCAAATAACATATAACTAATATCAACATTCAAAAACAAATCATAATCCATTTTCTTTAACGTTTAACCCATTTTTATCCCAACTCTACCATCTTTCTTCTCAATCATGAACAACCCTTTATATCACCATTCAAATAGTCTTATTCACCATACAAAACATAGCCTATGAATCCTTTATCCAACCGGTACACACACTTGCACACACAAAGTCTCGCATAGTACACAATAATCATTTTAATATCACAAATCTCACGTTTTCATGTTAAAATTCATATCAAAACGATCACCGTAATGAAATCTACAATTTTAAGTGTTGAAGCTTGAATGCTTACCTTGTTTGTAGCTTGATTTGGCTGAAAAATGCTTCAAGTTTCCCTTTTCTCTCCAAGAACTCTTCTCTCACTTTTCCCATTTTTTTTCTTACTTTTCTTTTCTTTTCTTTTCTTCCTCTCCTTCCTTTTGTTCTTCTCTTGGACAAATTTCTGGCTGTTTTACAGCCCTTCCACCGCCATTCTAGGGTACAAAGTCAACCAACATTAATTACATTGTAGGCTATCTATTTGAAAGTTAAATTCCTATTGGTGGATTTAATTTAAATGGATAATTCTTAAGCTTATTCAATAAGCTTTTGTAATTTAATAATCCCACAAATATTTTACTCCCTCAATGGCATTTTAACACTTGCTTTTATCCGCCATTCACACAATGCCACACGTCCATTTTTAACTGCGATTTTCTATTTTCTTCAGAAATGACCAAAATCAGGTTCGTAATGGAAAAATATTTTATTTCACTAATCAACTCCAAAAATTCCACTGAATCTATTAGTAACACTTAAATTCTTCAATTCTCTCTCTATTTGGTCAAATTTATGGTCAAAGTTGTGGGTGTTGTCAAAATGACGAAAATGCCCCCGATATCTCGGGTAGCGTAATTCGCACCAAAACGTGCGTTTCATTGCATTGATCGATTTCTCTTTTCAGAGTACCCTTAAATTCTTATTTTTTTTATAATAATAATAGCTTCTAAAAAATTTAAGGTACGGGTAGAACAAATTCAATAATTTCATCTAGGTCACGATAAAATATTATTTTATCAAAATATTTGTCTCATTATACCGATTAACTTTTGTTCTGGACATTGGTACAAATTCTCATCCTGTTACAAATAGTAGCCAGTTAGAAGTAAAAAAGGTGGAGTGTTATATGTTTAGTACGTGTAAGCAGTGTCTATAATATTTGATAATTAATAACAAATATATTCCTTTCTGAAATGGACATTTCCTACGCTTTCAAATTAACCGAAGGATACCTGTCGTTTAAGGCTAAAGTTGCTACCCGGCGGCCACAAGATTAACATAAATGGATACCCCTTCTCGAAGTATGTTAGGTTATGGTCTGCACTATTTTTTTGTGCTTGAGTAGACATCAATCTCCTACCCTTATTTCAATCAAACTATAATTTTCCTCAACTACAAAATTAAATACTCGAATGCTTCAAAGAACAATACTACTAAGAACAGCCAAATATCACTGAGTTTGATGCTTGGAGTTGGCTGTGCTGTGCACATGCTTTGAAGAACATCGCATTTGTACATATTTTTTTAGGGAATCCAATTTGCACATTTTTTGGGTTGCCAAGTTTGATTCAAATGCCCCATTGTTTACTTCAGTTTATGTTGGTTGCTCACCGTTACAACTTGTTTGAAATCTATAAACTTAATTTCTTAATTTCCATTCAATTCACAAAAGTAATACACTCTCCGCCTTACAAAATAAGTTTAATTTTATTTTTAGAGAAATTGTGAAATATTTCGTTTTTCTCATATAATTGTCATAGTTGGGGAATTAATGCAATATTAAGGAAGTTCAAATATTTATAAAGTTTTAAGAATAAAAAAATTAAATTATCCCTATTAAAAATTATAGAATTTATTTACAAATTGAAAATATAGATATTGATACTGTCACTTTCATGCTCCGTCCCGATTTTGGAAGACAAGCCACATTCTTGAAAAATTCCAAAGTTGATACCATCAATCCTCTTTACATCCAAATATAGACATTGATAAATGAAATTCTTTACATCATCTTCATTAATCTATCATATTGGATTCGTTTGATAAAATTAAATTTGAATATTGATGTGTTGAATTTTAAAAATTGAAATTTGAAGAATGAATTCTGAAATTTAAATTTGAATTTGAAGTCTAAATTAATTAAATTTATTTTTACACTATATTTTATTATAATTTAGATTAAATATAAAAAATATTAATAATTATAAATATATTTAGACTTTAAACATAAGTAACTTTAAATTCACTTAAAATTTTTAACAGAATTTATTATATTTTAATAAATTAAGCGATAATAAAAATCTATTATCAAACGCACTTAATTAATTAAGTATTTAATAAAATAAGTATTTAATTAATTTTAAAAATATTATTGACTTATCAAAGAGACTCCAAGATTAATATTAATGGATACATCCAATCAAATACCCGTAACAAGGTAGCTGCGTTATGGTCCGCACTATCTTGATGCGCTTGAGTGGACATCAATCTATATATATAGTTGTGGCATCTCTTGCACAATAAATGTGAATGGATATTCATTGATATTGAAAGTAGGAATACATACATACCCACACACACACACACACACACATATATATATATATATATATATATATATATAGGTTTTTAAATTCCATCGATTAAATTTTTTTACTGCTAATTTTTAGATTAAAAAAAAATCACAATTACGTCGCTAAGTATTAGCACGGAAATTTCTAAAATAAAAAAAAAAATCTTTCTTTTCGGCAACTAATTGGCAAGGAGTATTCTTTTTGTGGCAAGTCAGTAGCTAATTAACAATGGATTAGCCATTGGTAAATATTTCTATCACTGATATGCTGTTTATTTGTAGTGAGGTTGCCCCTAATGAGACATATATTATGATGTACTTTTTCTTCTCAACGCTTAGGGATTGGGTAATCTATGATATTGTAAGTTGTATTCTTATTAAAAAAAAACATTTTTTTTAGTAAATTAATGATCAAATCTATTACCATACTTCCGTTTAATAACCCCTTCCTGTCTCTTTTTGGTTTTAAAAAAATAAAACCACTTCGGAATGTTGCTATATTTTTTTTAAAAAATAATAATATAAAATAAGAATAACAACAATGAATGTTAAAAATCTGAATAAAATTCGTGGAAGCCGTTCAACATACATAATAACATAATTAATCATATTTAACAGCTAATTTGTGGAATGAAGAAAATAAATTCCAGTTACGATTTAGTTAGTGATATCGTTTTAATGTAGAATAAATTCAAAAAGAATATTATCCTTCTAATAAAAAAAGAAATTATCCAAAGTACTATCTATCTATCTATCTATCTATATATAAATATAAATATATATATTATCTATATATATATAAATATATATATTCTTATATCCAATTTTAAGTTCTGTAGTGTAGATTTTATTCAGGATTTCAGTATTGATGATCTCATCCTAATTCGATCTCTCGAAATGTCAAGAAGAATAAAGAGATAATATTTGATTAAAAAGAGAATAAAAAGCTAAGGCTACCTCGTGCTGTTTTTTTTTTTTTTTAATTAAAAAGATGATCTTTGATCACACTATTGTAACTAGCAAATATGTTCATCCCGTTTTCTTCTTAGCTGGATATTGTACTCATTTTACTTAACCTTTTACCTGCTTTTATGGTTTTATTTATAGATAAATTGTTCTACTATCCTAATATTTAAAAAATTGAAGCATGAGATAAGAGGCTGATTTGGGGGCCTTAATCCTTTTACCATAATAAAAAATGTCTCTCTCTCTCTCTCTCCCCCCTCTCTCTCTCTATATATATATGTATGTATGTATATATATAGTTAAGGAAATTGCTAATTACATAATTGACAATGTTTAAGCAAAATGAATTAGAGTTAGATTAGAAAAGTGAATCCCGAAAGATATTGCAAAATATCTTGGCATATCTATAATTAGAAGCTAAATAGAATCTATAAGGAATTGAACAAATGAATTGGAGTTGAATTAGGAAATCAATTCCAAAAGATACAGGAGAAGATCTAGTAGTACTATATATTCAGAATCTTTGTGAAGATTATGCTGTAAAGTTATGGAATATTTTAAGGATTGAACTATAAGATACAGAAGATTTTAATGAGCATTTTTTTAGATAATATTCCAATTCAATAAGGAAACAAAGTGTTCTATGGCATACTCTTTTATAAACAAGCCAAGGAACTTCAATAAAGATGGGGACAAAAGACCAAAAGAATTGATTTAGTAAATAGGGTAGAGCAATAGAGAAGGATTTCATAAAAATATTCCAAGAGTTTTTGAAGAATTCACCTACGAAAAAGTTAGCTAGTTCTCATAGTTAAAGTATGATTCGTGGTCCAAGTTGATTGCTGCGATTATATCATATCTTTGAGAGGAACTTGAATCAACCTTCTTCAGACTAAATACTTTTCTGGCAGAAAGGCTTTTTTTGTCAACGAAGTATCAATGTGCTATAGTAACAAAGATTGAAGGGAGTTTAATTGGTTTAGTTAGGTCTCACAATGGTCTTTAGGAGTTTGACAAAAGAACACTAATATAGTATTCTGTTAGAATCCACTGGGGATAACTTTCTGATTGAGATATGTGTATTTCTTATAATTTTATTAAAGTTTTAGTGAATCTTTTTACTAGTCTAGGTGTAATACCCCACACAAATTTTTTATAGGGGATGAATTTCCATTCATTGAGAATTTTATATTGAGATAGTTGCTGAGAGTATGTTTATGTGACTAACATGATTATGTGTCTTACTTGATTAAGTACTCTATTGTCATAATTTATAATTGTGAATCTTGTGAATTTTTTGTGTATATTTAATTATGTAGTTTTTGTGGTTATGAATAATACCTAAGCTTATATTGATAGTGATGTACTATTATTGTGAAATATATTTCAAACTATTTTAGAAAGAAAATATCTTTTATGGGTAAAATCTTAACTTTATCTTTTAAAAAGAAGTATATAAGTATTTTCTATAAATCTAGGCCTAATAATATAATAAGGGTAAAATATTAAAATCGGAATTTATTTTTAGAAAATCACACATTTTAATGTAAGAGGTGGAATTGAACTCATGACCTCTTGAAGGCCAAGGTAAACTTAACTTTTCCTTAATCAAACCCTAGTATTTCAAAAACTTGTGAAGTATCTAAATTACCCTTCACCACCACCTTGACCAACATAAGCCACCCTAACTTCTTTTTCAAGTAAGCTAATTAATCCTAACCCTCTATATTGTCTAATATTAGCTATTCATCTTGCTAAATCTTAGCTACCAATTTTGTTTAATCTTGGCCATACATTTTACCTAATCATGACCATTCATTTTACTTTCATCCCTAAGTAAGTTAATCTTTGCCTTATATATTGGGTAATCTCAATCATCCACCTTGATTAATCTTAGCCTTCCACTTTGAAATCTTGGCCATACATTTTACCTAATCATGAACATTCATTTTACTTTCATCCCCAAGTAAGTTAATCTTTGCCTTATATATTGGGTAATCTCAATCATCCACCTTGATTAATCTTAGCCTTCCACTTTGATTAACCTCAACAATCCATTTTGGTTAATCTTGACCATACCTTACTCCATCATAGACATTGATTTTAATTCTTATCCAAGACATCTTTAATCCTAGCCCTACACCTTGTTTAATATTAGCCTTCTATCTAAATTAATCCTAACCATTCAATCTTGTTTGGTCTTAGCCCTTTATTTTTACTTCCTTTCCAAGTAAATTGATTATAACTATTCATTTTTCTTGCAACCAAAGAAACCCTAAAGCCTAGCTAAACATCTTGGACGGCCACCCTTGTTTTCTCTAAAACAAAACATTTCTTTGTTCTCTCTTTCTCTCTCTAGCCTTGGCTGAAACCCTTACTCTCTCTCTCTCTCTCTCTCTCTCTCTCTCTCTCTTTTCTTCTTCCCTTTGATTTTCTCACTCTAAATTAAGAACCCTAACTTTTAAATATTGAAGATCAAAGCTTTTCTTTCTAGTTTCAAGGTCCTTCATCAAGATTCTACAAGAGGTAATTTAAGAACTTCTTTTCCTACCCCTGTCCATCATGGCCGAAAATTCTACCCTTGCTAGAAAGTTTTTTAGCTTCTAAAAATGCAATCTTTGTTATGATTTTAATGGGGATTTATAGAACTTTCAATTACATGGTGTATTACTATATTTATATGCTGTTGTGTGTTGAATTTATAAGATTTGGAAGTTGTTTAAGTCATTATAATTGCTATGCAAATAGAGTACTATTGTTGGGTTTGTTATTATCCTGAAATTACAATACAATTAAGCATGCAATTTTGTAGGGATTTGAAGGATATTTTTATAATGAGTTTATATGATGTTATGAGAGTTATTTGAAGTTGATTTTCATGAAAATTGTGTTAAGAACTTAGCTTTATGATTATTGGAAGAATGTTTTTTTCATGGGAAAACTTATGCTCTCAATTTGTGAGGTTTATGACCTGAAATTGTATCTTTTAGTCGAATTGGATTGAGATATTTTTTGACACGAAACTTTAATGTTAGAAAAAGCTTTTAGAAAAAGAATTAATGCAAAATCATTACAGATTAAAACCAAAAAATTTTTGAAATTAGTTGCATAGAAGTTGTCAAAATTATAATGTTGCAACACTCTGTTTTGGGCTTTAAAATCACCCGAATTTATGCATGATTTTGAGGGATTTTTATTTGAACTTTCAATATATAAGTTCAGGTTATAAACTGAAAGTTTGAAGAAAAATTGGGTTCATTTGCTAAGTCAAATGATCACTTCATGTACTGCCATGTTTTACTTAACAAAATAGAATTTTTTGATTGAGATAGAGTTATATATTGTTAGGGATCTTTCTATAAAACAACTATATACCTATTCAAATTTGTACTATGATGTTTTAGAAATGTTTAGGATAGTTTATAAGGGTTTTTTTATGCTTGAATTGAAATGCATCCTTGCTAGAAGTTAACTACAAAATTAACTTATCTTTAAAAACTAAATGTCATGAAGAAAACTCTTTATATGATATGTGATCATTTAAGTGATTATAATGGATGCTTTGCTGAGGCTAATTGAATGATATATATATATATATATATATATATATATATATTTATTTATGTTTTATATGTTCTTATATGAAGATATTTATGTTGCATTGTGTTTGGGATTATGTGATTGGGGAGTATGAGTTAAGTGTGCAAGTGTTGATATAGTTGTGTAGGATTCAAGATTGGAATTGAACTATTCATTTGAGAGAGTTGATTTAGGAGCAGACAATTGAATTATTTGAATGGTTGAAGTAGTAGAAATCAAAGGACAAGAGCAAGGCAATTGACGTAGGACTTATTGATTTTGCTTAGATCAAGATAAGTCCTTATATTTCAGGAAAACTCTTTATGCTTGATATGTAAGTCCTTATGTTTCATAAAATGCTTTTGTATAGATGAATGGTTTTAGCACTTTGTAAGTCCTTGCATTCACAAAACTTTATAAGTGTGAGCTATTTTTGGCAATGTAAGTCCTTGCATCTCGTAAAATATTTTTGTATGAATGGTTTTAGGACTTTGTATGTCCTTGCATTCCATGAAACTCTTTTGTGAACAAATCCTTGCGCTTCACAAAATCTTTATATTGAATTGTTTTGAGCAAATATGAGATATTTATACTTGAAATGCTTTATGCATAGGATATGCGTGGAAACTATTGGAAATTCTTTCATATACAAAAATGCTTCAACTTTGATATAAATCCTTGTGAATCCAAAATGCTTCATGCATGACCTAGTTTTGGAAACTTTTTTTGGAAATGTTACACATGAGATTGGGAGCCATGTACTACATGACATGAAATGATTATGTTTAAAAGATGGATTTTCATTCATGAAAATATTTGTGAATGGCATAGTAATTTTGATACTAATGGTTCAAATTTATCAATGTCGTTTACATGTTGAATTATGGTATGAGAAAATGTTGCCTTCATGATTTTTTTTTTTTTTTTCGGGGGGGCGGGGGGGGGGGGGGGGGAAATTACACAATTGATTGAGTATTGTGGAAATTTTGGGAGATTTCATGAGTTTTCAAATATACATCAAAATAAAAGACTTTTATATGTTTTGAGGTTAGAACTGAGTTTTGAGAATGTTTTGAGCTATACCTTGAAAGGAATATGATTGTGTTGAGCCACTTGAAATGTAAAAATTTTTGTTGAGTACTTAGTGAGGGAAAAATCTCTAGGACAAACCTTTGTTAGAAGGTGGGTGATTTCCAATTGCCTATTTTTGAGAATTTTGCCACTTTCCAAACATAAGGATAGTATCTTGAATTAGCTAGATTTCAGCTAGCTACAAGATTTCAACTTGATGAATAGGGTTTCTACCAAAAAATGTGGGTTTCGACCCGAAGAGTGTGAATAGTTGGGTTCTCTACCTCATATAATGCTTCTTAGGTAAAGGAGTATTGAGATTCTTAGAATTTATGAATTGATATCAAAATGTTATGAATTCGGGAATTTTTAGAATTGGTTCCAAGACACATTACAAATGATTATTATGTTCCCAAATAATTGATTGGTATCTTCTGAAATAATTATGTCGGCATTGTATTTCAAATGTATTTGTATAAGTCTTCCATGGAAAAATTTTTAAAATGCATGAAGCCATACAGTATTTATCTTTATTCTTTCAGTTTAATATTTTCATGCATCATGAAGTATTTTAAAAATTGAGTCATGTGCACGCTATAGCACTTATTGAGATTTTATCTCACGTATTTCTTTCGTCATGTTTGCAAGGTGGCCTGAGTTCTGTCAGAGCTGAAGGAGTTAGCTTGTTTTATTTATACTTTGAGATGTTCATGTTGAGACATGTGCCCTCGCCCCCCCCTCCCCCGAAGATTTTTTTTTTGTTTTTTCTTATATTATATTACCATATTTTTTTTTCTCCCTATAATTTTTAGTTCCTCTCCAAAAATATTCTAACAATAAAGGTTTCTTAAAAAAAAAAAATCTTTCTTTACGAGGAAAAAAAATATCAAATTCAAGATTTGATTACTATATATTGTCTATACTATTAATAATTACCATTCTCTTATAGGCATTTCTTTTATCTACACTTTTAGGAATTTCTATTTTTTTTCTCTTCTATTTTGTTAGTTTACATTTTTTATTTAAAATTTATCTCCCTCAATTCTTTATTAAAATCGTTAGGCACTTATAAGTATGTTAAGGTGTTTTTTTAATTTAATTTTATATATTATTTCTCTCTCTCTCTCAGTATGATTATTTTTTTCTTATTTACTTGAATGATTTTGTAATATAATTTGTTTATATTTTTTATTTACATTATCGATTAATTCTTATTTAAAGTTGAGATTGAAAAATGTCTTAATTTTAAGAAGTAATTATATTATATTATATACTTTTTAGGCTTCATATTAAATTTTGAGTTTTCATATTAAATATATAAAAAAAAATAGAACTAGAATTGTACTTAACTTTATTTGTATTCTTTATTTTTCAATATTTGAATGAGTACAAATACTTTTTTAATAAAGATCCTTTTATTTAGAGATCCATTTCTAATTTAAAGTCTAAGAATTCAATTTTTTTGGGGTCATAAATTAGATAATGTAAAATGTATTATGAACTTTATTTGTAAAAGAATAATTATTTATCTTTCTTGTAATTTTAGAAATTGTACCTATTATCTTAACAAATTAGCAAGAGTATATTAAGGAATAAAATGGGAGATAATTTTTATACAAATTCTTTGCTCATTTATATTGATAAATATATTGCTAGAAATTTTGATAGCGATTTAATTGTAGATATCTAATTATAAAAAAGAGCAAAAGAACACAGTTTAGAATGCCTACTTTTACTAAAGTGTAAGTTTTTTCTATATTTATTTTATTTTATTTTTAGAGATATTATTTTTAAGTATTGAGTTAAAAATTTAGTATTAATTATATACAAAAAATAAGTTGATTTTACATATTTATTAAGTCAATGTTAAAGTTATAAATTCTCACCCCTTCAAAGTAAAAGTTCTAGTTCCGTCTATGTTTTGGATTATTTTGTCTGGGATACTTATGTATTAAGTTAGGGTTTGTAAAGAATTTTTATTTAGCATAAAATTTAAGCTTCAGAGTTTTTATTTTATTAGTGAATTATAAAGACCCATGATCGTAAAAACAGAGTGACACCCCAAGCCATTTGGTTTGCATATGTAGTTGGGGTGTTATAATTGGTATAAGAGCCTAGGTTTGGGCTGTGTTTATGCGGACATATGGATTTAGCTTCCTAAGTATTATGATATCTACTAAGGATATAGATACACCTTTGTGAGTTTTTTAAATTTTAGGTAAGGTTATACCTATCTAAATTTGGTATGTTTTTATTGTGACTTTAATCGTAATACTTTATGAAGTAAATATGAGTCAGTGGATATCAGATATATGTTTATAGCTGTGTCTTTGATTGATGATAGTTTTGGTGAAATTGTCTTGAAGGGTTTGTGGTGAGAGGGAAATAAATAAGTTGGAGAGATATTGTAGGTTTGATGATGTAAAATCTTTTGGCACAAAAAGAGCTAGCATGATGATGAATTAGTGGAGGTCTTTGGAGACTATTTTAGGGTTTTGATTTTGATTACCAATAGTTCCATCTAGTTGGATAAGGTTGTGATATGGTGATAAGGACAATAGCCTAGTTATGGTAATTTGTTTTGGGATCTAAGATCTTAACTTATGTATTTGGAGATTTATGACTTTCTGTTATGTTTGGTAGCTATGTATATATGTTGGGAACACTATTTGGAATGTTTTGAATTTTGTATAAAATTATAAGATTGTGTGCAATTCTTGTGAATTTATATGATAACAATTATGCCAAATATGTCTATACGGTCATTTGTTAGCTGAATATATTATATGTATCCTTTATGTCTTGAATTAAGATTATAGATACGAGAGATGCTACTATAGGTTGTGTGAAACTTTAGGTATTAAAGAGGGTAGTATTTGAGAGAAATAGACGACACCAACGACATATATTGCAATTGTTCCCGCAACCATACAAATAGAGAATGAAGACATTGAGAAGACGACTTTGAGAAACTTCCCTGCTAAGAGGACAATTGGACCACAAAGGAAAAAAATAAAAGAAGGCAAGCAAGGATTATACCAATAGGACCTACCCCGAATGTGATCATTTGCCATTTATGCAGAAGGAATGAACTTAAGAGGAAGGATTGGTGGTTTAAGGACGCAAATAGGAAATGTTTTAATTGTAGAGATACTACTTATCTAAGGGATAACTATTCAAATCCACCTCAATTCAATTAAAGAAACCCTGTCCCATCACCATACTTGACAAACCGAGGCAATGCAATGAAAGCTAGTGGTAGTAACAATCAGAGACCCCAAGTGAAAGCAAAAGTATTTGCACTGAAAAGAGAAGACTTGGGAACGGATGCCGTTATGGTAGAAGGTGCGTTCATTATTCAAGAATATGAAGTAAATGTGTTCATTGATTCCAATTCTATAAATTCCTATATAAACGAATTATGTGCATGCCATTTGGGATGGAATGGCTCGAAATTGCCATATAGATTGCTAATAAATACATTTTTTTTTTGTGGGTATAATGATAGAAATCGATAGACATTACGACGTGAAAGATTATAATTTGGATGGATGGGTAATTCTATTATAGATATGAGTATGTGAAAAGGATATTAGAGGGTTTATCAAGAATTAAGGTTCAAAATTACCATACACCATGATAGTGAGTACTCCATTATGGAATATTAATAGAAGTTGGGAGATATATGCAAGTATATGGGATTAAGGTGGGAAGAGAAGAACTACTTAGATATCTTAATCTTACTTTTTTTTTTTTTAGGATTATAACCTTATTTTAGGCATGGATTAGTTACGAAACATCATACTTGGGTAGACTACAAAAGAAAATTTGTACAGTTTGTAAGGACCAGATGAGATGTACTAGAATCTATAAGAAGCTGAGTAAAAGAGTTGAAGCAATCATCATGCTCAAGGACTAAAGTGTTTGGAGGAAATCATAGTAATTAAGGAGTTGTTGGGACAAGAATCTATATCCATTCTAGCATATCGCTATGAGAAAACCCAGTATTATATGTGCAAAAGAAGGATAGAACTTAAGAGGATTAAAGAGTTTAACCATTAAGAACACTTTTTTTCCACTCACTGATAAATTGTTTGATTAGTTACGTGGATCATGAACGTGTTACTATACCAAATTAGATTTGAAACAATGATAATATCAAGTAAGAATCTGAGAAGAGAATAGTTCTAAGAATATATTCAACTTTAGGTAGGAACATGCAGAGCATATAAGGTTAGTTTTGGAGAAATTAAGGGAGCATAACCTTTTGCTAAGTTTAGCAAGTATGAGTTTTGATTTGATTCAATTTCATTTTTTGGGGCATGTAGTAACTAATGATAGAATTAAACTAGACCCATCTAAAGCAGAAGCAATTGCTAACTAAAAGTAGCCCGAAACATCGTGGAGTGTATGGGAGCTAATTATGTCTAGGCCAAAAGACGTGAATGTTTTTTGTACAAAATAGGTGTTTCACAATAAAAATGAATACTTTGGAAATGTTACTAGAAATAAGGCAAGATTAGTTGCAAAAGGGTATACACAAGTTGAAGGCATTGATTTTGATGAAACGTTTGCTCCTATAGCATGATTAGAATTAGTCAGACTATTACTCGCTGCTGCTTGAACTAAATGCTTTACACTTCAACAAATGGATTTAAAGAGTGCCTTCTTGAATGAAATTTTGTAGGAAGAAGTTTATATTGAATAGTTAAAGGCTTTGTCAATCCAAAATTTTTAGATCATGTATTTTCAAGTTAAAGAAAGCAACTTATGGATTGAAACAATTACCAAGAGCATAGTATGAAAAGCTAACAAATTTTCTACTAAAAATACACTACAATAAAGATTTACATTCATGACAAAGTTTTGGCTAGAACACAAAATTTTGTTGCTAGTGCATACCTTTTTCTAGGGAAAATTTACATTCCTCACTTGTGTATTGGGGCAAGAAACTGGTGACAAAGCGATTTTTTGTCGCCAAATTTTGTCGTAGATAGTGTGGTGTGAAATTCTCCCATAGGGAACCATTTCCCCAAAAACATTAGCAGGGAATATTTTATTGGCGAGAAAAGCTTTCTCACTTTTTTGCCAATACTTTATTTATTTTAGCTAGGAAATAATTCTTGCAAATTTAGATTGTTTTTGAAATTTGAATTAAAAAATAGTTATGAGAAGAAACAAACTAAACAAGAAGAAGGGACTGTATCTATCTAAGATTCTCTGCCCCCTTTTATCACTTCCCTCTGTTTGTTCGACTAGAGAGATGACAGAGAAATTTGGTTGGTTAGTGCCTTTGTTTGACTCGTTTAGTTCGATCCCCAAAAACAATAGGATTCCCTTTGTTTTTTCTTTCTTCTGCGTTGCATTTACCCTTCTGATTACTATGATTACTGTTGTTACCCAAATTTTGCTATTGTTTTTTAGCTCTACCAAGTTATTGTTATGTTTTTGGTAGACAGTGCTGCTGGGTGATAACGTTAACGGTGATTCACTATTATTACTGGGCCTTTGCTTTTAGTTTTCTTATATATGGTGATGTGTGAATTTTTCTATTAATGGTGTTGTTTTGATCCTCTAATGTGGCTTGGAGTCATTCTACATTGATCACAAATTATTGTTGTTGTATTTAAGATGGGTTTTTGCCCTGATTAATTTACTATTATCTTCCTAATTTCTTTTCAAGAAAAAGTTTTATCTGATTTTTTATCTGGAGGTAAAAGTGGGACATTTTTCAACTAAAATTATCTAATGTGTGAGTTCTTGTCTTTATGGGCAGACTTCCTCATATTACATTACTACTTTATCATTTTTAGTTGGTGTATATTTGCTGTTAAATGATTATCCTAAATCTGGAGTAGGTTGTGGTAAACTTATTGTGCTGAAATATGCTACTCTTCAATTAGGTCTGCATATAGAAGAATTCGGTTGTCATAGTTTGTTAGCATCCACTGAGAGAAAGACATCCTCTGCATTGGCTCAAGCCTTCACTGCTACTCATAGGTATCTTTCCACTTCGAAAGCTACTTGGGTAAGATGCATTAAGTGGATTTTCATTCTTTAAGTATGATAATCATAATAAATTCCTATGTTTAAGAAGATATAGATTTCTACTTGGTAGCACATCTCTCTGCAAATCTCCATGCCTTGATTTTTCTTGTTTATATTGCTTTCTCTTATAAAGATTTCATTATCCCTCAAGACCTATATGTATAAAGTTTATTATTTCCCTTTTTTGTAAGGTCTTAGTTTCTATTTTATTTTCTTGTATCCTCCTCTAGTTGAGAATGTCTTACATGCTGATTTCTTTGTATCATGATGTAGAAGAATTATATAGAAATATTCTTCATAGAAATTATGCTTCAGAAAACTTTGTTTTCAGAGAAGCCTTTTGATCTAGGCAGCAATTGCTAGGTAATGTGATGGAATATATTGAGAAGTCTGACTAGGATTATGATAAAGCAATTCTCTATGTGTACATTGCTGATTAGATTGAAATATTTGACAATTTCATTTGTTCTCCATTCCAAAAATATTAAAATAGACACTCTCGTACAGTTCTCTTCTTTGTCATGTTGCTACATTTTTCATATAAAAAATGTTGTAGAATAAAAAAAATAAAGAAATGGGTAAATAAAATAAAAGGATCTACACAACACTGAAGATTTTGCTAGGAGAAGAGCTAAAGTGAGTGGGAATTAAAAACAACAAATAATTTTTTTACAAAAAAGATTTTTCTATCTTTCTTTGATTTTATATCGCACAACCTCAATTTTCCTCTTATACAATTGATCCAAATATCAACTAGCTACCACCCATCTACAATATTGTCACCCCCTTCCCCCCCTCCTCTCTCTCTCTCTCTCTCTCTCTCTCTCTCTCTCTCTCTCTTTGTATTCCCATCTTTATCTCTATCTATCGATCTCAACAAAAATATTGTTGAAAGCAAAGTATTTCCTGAGGACCAATATATTGCATTCTCTATTCCTAGGAATGCTTCTTTTATATGGAAGAGTATACTAAAGAGTAGGCAGGCATGCACTTGAAGGGGGATTTTGGTACCATATTAGCAATGATATAATGTTCAAATTTAGGATAATGCTTGGGCAATGCTATGATTTTCGTACCAAGCATGTCATTTTTTATGAAAATAAGGGTTCTAACCTCATAAATTTTCAGCTAGGGATATAGAAGAGATAAAATTCAAGATATGCTCTTGCCATATAAAGTTGACAACATACTCTTCATTGCACTTTTTTATGCATAGCTCTAAGAAAAATTAATTTGGCACTATACCACCAATGGTGTATACTCTATGAAGAATAATTACCAACTGTTGGTTAGCTAGATTGGAGTTTAGCTTGCTGAAAATATAGGAGCAACATATTTTTCAAAGATAAATTGATTTTGGAAGATCTCATAGGCCCCCCCTGTTCCGCTTAAAATTAGGGTATTCTTTTAATGAAAAATACAATGGTATCTTATCAATAATTGTGAATTTGTCTAGGCAAATTACAAGTTTTAGGCTAATATGCCAATGCTGCCAATTGAAGATTGAAACGGACTACCCTGCACTTATATAGGATGCATCATTCCATTATAAGTTTGCCATTCTATGAAATTCAATCTTATATTGTAATCATATGATACATTCTTTTCAAGATTTGTTAGTTTGCTTATTCTATGCTCTTAATGAAAATGAAATAGCTTTGATGTTACACTTCTAATTGATTATTTGGATGGCATTGAATAGACTCATTCACCTTAATTAGACGACAGCTTGCATAGGACTCCTAGGCCTAGTTTATAGGAAATATTTGAGCAGAAAAGAAGATATTTTTTGAGGATAAGAGATTGAATTCTCCTATTTGGGAGTTTATAAGGAAAGAAGAGAAAAGAATTGATGATAGCTTGCATAGGACTCTTAGGCCTAGTTTAGAGAAAAGATTTGAGCAGAAAAGAAGATATTTGTGAGGATAAGAGATTGAATTCTCCTATTTAGGAGATTTTATAGGGAATGAAAAGAAAAGAATTGGGTGATGGAGGATCGCTCTAACCCCTACAATCATTTTTTTCCATTCTTGGGGAGAAACGAACGGATTCCAAAGTTATTTTAAGTAATTTTTTAAATAATAATTTTACCTATATTATTCTGATATTAAATTTTATTTCCCACTATATCCTCTATGAAATAAAACATTATCTCTCTCTTCTGTTTCCATAACAATGCACCTTCTCCTCTCTCCCACCTTAATAACCTATTGCAAAATCAGATAACTTTATAATTCCGATGAGTTTGTGTTGCATCAAAGTTATGTAGTTTCTTTTCTAGAAGATGATAAATTAATTCTTTACTGCATATTATATATGCTAAGAATGGAGTGAGTTTTTTTCCTTTGTTTTTTCAATTTGAAATAGTTAATGAATGATTGATTCTTTTATCTTAAATTGTGTTCAAATTAAGTATGATTTTCTAGTAGAGAATATTTCATTTCTTCTCAATTGATGTTATTTTTCTCATATAAATTTCAATTTTTTGTAACTTTTGAATCATTTTTATTTAGTTGTAAGTTTTGAAGAAAATTTTATCTTTTTTACTAAACTAATTGCTTGAGATTACTTTATCTTCTTTTCAGTGTAAATGGCATAAATAGACTTCCTGTATTAATGATGAAGAAGCATAGATGTTAAGCACATGCACAATATGATATTTATTGCACCAATTTATCATGTTTTTATCTATATGGGTACCCATCCCAACATTATATGTGCTCATTTTGTAAAGCTATTTTGTAGTTTTAGAAGCAAGGTATCAAAAACAAAAAATGGATAAATCAATTTCTTTAGATCATTTGTGAGGAAAAATATTTGTCTTAAAGGAACTTAATAGAACATTGTTCAACTTTCAACTATATAGGATCAATTTCCCTAAGGACTATGACTTTCCCAACTTCGAAATTTATGTCTGTGCATGTATGATTTGATTTTCTTGTGTTACTAATTGTGTTTACTTATTATTAGTTTTTTTGGACTTTACAATTTATATATCAGGTAGGATTTAAAATATGATAGTAGCCTTATGTTTAAATAACCGTAGCATAATTTCTCAAGAATTGTTTCAAGTTGTTGACCACTTGCCTACCCTTATTCAAATCTGCCAAAACACAAATGTGCACATGCACATAACATAAAAAGATAAAAGTTAAGAAGTCTCCTTTATCTCGAGCTTTTTGTTTGTGGTAAGTATCAACCTTTCCATTTTTTAGATATTATCTTCATGTGAATTAGATAACTATGGGTTAGAATGTTGATGGAAGACTCATAATTGGGATATTGCGATTAGAGATATTTTTGGACTATGAAAGAGGTTTGATAAGGGAGTGCTTTACTTTATTAAAGGTACTAAATTTTATACATATAATGGTAGAAATAGATATGGTAGACATAAACTTTTGTCTAAACAATAAGTTGATGAATTTTTGAAATCTGGGAAATTGGCAATTTTTGGAATGATATGAGTTTTTTTGTTGAAATTTTATATTTCATTGATTTTACATAGGAATTTAGAATAATACCTTTATGCTATTGAATTTGAATGGCAATATAAACATTGATTATGATATTGTTGAGTTGATGATATGGTGGCATTATATATTCTACACTAATTCAAAGAGATGTTTGTGTACTTATGTTGCTCTAAAATGAAATGCCTACATGTGGTTGTGTAAGTGGAAGTAAGAGATAAAGTGGAAAACAGTTAATATGTTGAGAAAAATACAAGGTTGTTTTAAGGCTACCGGTTTTGTTGGATATATGTGTGAAAATACTGCTTTGTTCATGACTGAAAATCAAGTGAGTAAATGATGTTAAAGTGATAAATGGAATGACCTAAGTGATATTTGTATGCTATGATGAAAAAGGAACAAAGGAATAATATGTTTTAGCAAGAAAATAATTGCACAATGGAATAGCTGCACAATTTTGTTCCAAGTAGTCCTTCATCAATTTTGAAATTGTGGAAATATGATTCACGAAAAGGAAGTGAAGGATTCTAGTAGCATTTTGGCACAAATTTGAAGTGATTTGGTTGTGTGAGTTGAAAGTTATGCTTAATACAAGAATATGTGCCAAAATATTAAAAGAGCAGAATTTTATTTGAAGGAAATGAATCTATGAGTTGATTTCAATTGCATTAATGCATAAATGAGATGTTATGGAGACTTTTGAAGATCTTGTATCATGTTAAGAAACTGAGATGATGAAATAGACTTTAATTGTCGCAAGAAGTATATTTCATTTCAAGTATGAAATGATATAGGAAATTAAATAGTTTCCTTCGAGATGCATATATATATATATATATATATATATATATATATATATATATATATATATAGTAGTATATTTGTTAGTTGAGAATCCTGGGGTGCCAGGTAAGATTTTGATTGATCATTGATGTAGGATGTTCACTTTAAGGATTTGCGATGAGCTAAGGACTATTTAAACAGCGCTAAGCAATACACTACACAAGGTAAGTCCTTATAAAATATTTTTATGGTTTTCATATTTTATTAAATAAGGCTTTGAAGATCCTTTTGATTTCTTTGAAAACAAGTACGGATTTTCCAAGGAAAATATGAAATTGTTCTGTACTAGAATTAATGAGTAATATGAGCTTTATTCCTTGGAATTATTTACCCTTGGTTATTAATTTTCGAATGAAATATGAAAGGATGATGAACCTTCGTGTTTTCTTGAATCAATTTTGGTTCTCTCGACTAAATTTATGATTTTCTGAATAAGTAAAACTCTATTTCATGCTGTGATTTACATGAGAAAATGAACCCTTATGGTTTCAAATACCATTTAATGATGATTATTTCCCTAAAGCAAGAGAATGTGTATAATAGACCTTTTGGGTTTTCTGACAAAAGTTTGGTTTTCCTAAGTTATGAAATAACCAAATTTCTTAAAATGGAATTTTTTACAAAAGACTTTGGATTCTTTGTACGTTGAATATTTTAATGTGCAAGTTATTATGGAGATGAATTTTCTCATATGTCCTATGCCATATACGGACACTTTACTATCAGAAATATATTCCATTTCATATTTGATGACGAGGTATGCGAATGAACAATTCTTACTCTAATGGAACAAGGAATTGCTTCTAAAATACTTGATCATGATAAATAATCAAATCCTTGAATTTAAATCTCCCTTTTGGATTTGGAATTCAGGTTTAGTTGAAAGAAATTCTTTTGGACTCAGATATGCTTAAATTGCATAATTTATGTAAATACACTAAAGGAACATTTTGTTGTTGAATAAACTTCCTTTTGGTTATGGGTATTTGGAAATTACATAAATGCCTTTCAGGAATTATTTTGATCACGAGAAGGGCTTTTTATCATTCAACGCTATGATTTTCAAGATTGATCTTGGTAGGGAATCAACTTTTGAAAAATGATGTTTTTGGCCCTAAAGTGGATTTTTCTTAATATTCCTTAGGAATCAATTTCTCCCTTCAAGGAATGTAATATTGGACTGGTCATGTATACTAGTGAAGGCGCTGAGTACTCAATAGAGCTTTGATCACTGTACTAGCTTACATTAGAGATAGACGACCCCAAGTAATCTGATCAGTTATGGGGATTGCCTTACTCCAAATGTAGCAACAAGATATTGAGATTAGTCATCCTAACTAGTCTTTTAGCTCTTAGCCATTGCCTTATGCCTATGGGTATATTGTTTATGGGTTGTTCATAGATGCTAGGTGGGGACCCTTGGCATGTTCAATCCCTTGCAGTCTCAATCGTGATTGACGTCAGGATTGGGACTCCTGAGCTTATGGTGGCAAGTACAAGATCCATAAGTGTTAGGTGACATACTTGTATCGCTCACCACTTTGGCGTGATCCGGTTGAGTATAAGGGTGTAGTACTTAGTACAATAAGACCGTGATAGCAAGAGGTAATGCCTTGTGCGCTTTGCACGTAGGCCAATCTTCTATTAAGAGAAGTGACTGAATTTTGGAAAATGGGGGCAAGAATGATAATTGAAACTCGATTTTCTAAGTATGCTTGAATGGTAGGGCAAGGTTTTCAATAAAAAATCTATTTTCTCCAAACATGCCTGAGATTTTGAACAACTTTTGAGTACGACTTCCTTTATTCAATTGTATATTTGTTCTTAGTAGAAAAGTGTTATAAATTTCTATAGTGGTTTCATGATAACATAACCCGATAAATCTTTTTCTCTAATTTTTTAAAAGTATAGCACACATGAGACTCTTTGAGTGATTTTCACTCACACATGTATTTTGCTCTACTTTCCTAGTATTAAGAGCTAGGACGCAGTGATACTGAAGACTGTATTATATTTTAAATCGGTAAACTTTACGGTTTGTGCATATAACATTGTATTGCTCATGAATAAGTATATGTACCTCAAGTTATATTCACTATTGGGTTGTATATTACAACATAAGTTTTAATTATCTTTTGTTGTATTTTTTTTTCCTTTTTGCTCTGATTGTTATAAAGACCCCTTGTCTAGACTTTTGGATGGGGCGACCCCCAACACTGTTGTACACTTCCGCTATGCTTTCTATTAGGGGTGTTACATATATTATTTCTTATCAAATATTAAATGTGATATTTCTTACTAAATATAATAATAGTACTTAGATATTATTTATTTTACTTCATTTTATTCATTCAACTATTCATGCAACAAATGGTTATGTTTTAAAAGAAAATATAAATATGTTTCATACTTGAATCAAGATGACTATTCATTAAACATTATTCACATAGATATCAACTCATCAAGAAATGAAAGTGCTCGGAAAAGCATATAAAAAGAAGACATTTTAATGCATGCTTGGCTTTATCATAAAATTCCTATCTCACCAAAACTGCTCACAAGGATGGGTTATTACAAGGCATTTCCTTTCTTATCTATCAATACTTATGCAAATGGTGGATTGGTTGCAAATATCTAAACAAATTTGAACTACTTTGCACAGTCAGCTGAAGAATACCTTTGTATTCACACAAAGCTTCAATCAGAATTAGCAGGAATTACATAAAAAAGGATTTTTTTTTGGAAAATGTTATTTGAAACATTGTCAGATTTTGATGAAGATAAATAAGAATCACAAGATCTTAATTTTTCTTACAATGAAGCTTGGGCCAATCTCATGTTTCAAGAAATAACTCCGGATAGATCCATATTACCTTTCTTATCACATGAAGCACACACATAGACTTGTTGGCTACTTATAGAGAATTCATCAGTAAGATCATTGAATCACACTATTTTCCAAAAAGATTAGATAAGATCCCTAAAGTGTAGATAACATATTTGAAGGACGCCCACAACAACCATTCGATTTTTATTTTTTTTCTTTTCAACTTATATAGTGTTGCATTATTGTAGTGTCTTGGTTGTCTATTAATATCTAATCAGTTTATTGTATTATTGATTTGTATCTATTCAGTTTGTGTGGTTTATATAAATAGTATTGCGAATGTAATAGGGAGGGTATCGATTCCTTCTCACTATTTGAATTCTAAAGCAATAAATCTTACTTTGTGTAATCTTGCGCTTTATTCTCTGTTCGTCTATTCCTGTTTTTTGGTCATCCCTAGTTCGTCTATTCTTGTTGGTATCAAAGCGTTATGGTTAACCCCTTGTACTGTCACTTCAACTATTACGAAAACTATTATTGAGCTTAAGATAGAAATTCGTGTCAAAGAAATTTGCATTACTGAATTAGAATCCGAACGTGTTTCTATTCATAATCTTCGTATTCATTCCCTAATTCTTTGAGCTCAGAAAAGAAAGCTTTGTGTTTTAAACAATTATTAGCTTCTTTGAGTAATTAACATGTTATATTTTTGTACTTCAAAAACTTTGTTTTCTTCTTATAACTGTGAACGATTTTTATGGCGACAACTTAAGAATTTAAGCACTACCTATCTAGCTCAAACTTGGCAATTTGAAATTGATATTTTAACAGATATGCTTATCTTAGTTACTAAAGAACTACAATCTTTAGCTTGTTAGTAATTTACAATAAAAATTTTAGATTACTAATTTCTATGAAGACAAGATTTTATCTTTGTTTGATTAACGGATCTTCATTGCTCTATAAAAATAAGAGTGGAATAGTAAAAGCTGTGCATACGTTGGTAAGCCATCCAATGACATTAGCAAGCCCAGTTGATGACAAATAAGGTGTTCACATCTGGTGTTCCCATAGCTCCTTCAACATCTTTAGTCATCTATCCTAGCTAGTCAATTAAAAATTATGTCTAGTGTTTGCATAACCCTTAGTCATTCCAGAATTATTTCCCTAAATAATCCTACTATTAATCTAGATACTGAAGATCCTAATATATATCATTTGGAAGATAGTCATATATCAAGTCACATGCCCATAAATGAAACAGAAGTTAATATATCTAATAAAGAAAGAAGTTTACGTAATTGGACTATCCCTAAACAAAATAAGAGAAATGTTTATAAAATTGGTGCATTTGATTTTATGACTGATAATGCCATACGTACATTCATTCATACAATATCTCTTCAAAATCTATTAAAACGTTAAACTTATTTTCTTCTCATGCATTAGCTAAACATAGGAATAATAAATATAAATGTTTAATTATTCGATTAGTTCAAATTGTTTTAATATTGGGACGAAATATTCCTATGCTTTGTTTGTTGCATGGTACAAGACATTTGAATTTCAGAAATTCTATGCTTGGTGGCTTAGAATCAAATTTATCCAGATTTACTGTATATCTATTTGATCCTAATGTATTAGATGTATTAACACTAAATGTTTAATTGAAAAATGTAGATTTTAAAGAATCATCTAAATCTATTGCCATTATATATATAGTTTATTATAAAGTAATGAAAACTAATATAAGTCCAAAAGCCATTAGACAATATTCTGCTCTTGGATATACAACTTTAATCAAAGCCAATTTAAATCATTCATGTATACACACTCCTAAACGATTAGACGGGAGTGAAATAACTCAAAATACTAAATGGAATTTAGCTAATATGATTTCAAAAGAGAATAAACTCAATAAGTCAAAAATTTTATCTAAAATTATAGAATTAGATTATGGTAGTGTTATTTTGGAATTTGAGAAATGTTTGATATTCCTTTTCTTCAAAAGAAAAAGATCCTACTATTTTACATAGTGTTAATTTTCAGAAACCTATTCCTCAACCTTTACACCAAGTTGATGATGATAATAAATCATAATTTAACCGAACATATTCTCAAATGGATTCTCAATTAAATGTCATTACTATAGAGTTTCAGCTTAGTAAAGTATATCTTTGTACTTTATTTCTACATCCTTCTAATACCTTCTATCAAAAAATGGTTTTTCGTTACTTTTTCCCTCCAGGTGAGAGAGAGCTTCAAACACATTATTATGAAAACCTTAGTACATTACGTTTTCACTTAGATTTTTTCAATTGGCTAAAAGTTTATGACACTCATAAAAATATAAAGGTTCCTTTCATAAATGCTCTAACTTCTCACGAATGCCAAATTGCTTCTAATATTATAATCAAATCATCTACTCCATCATAGAAGAGATAAAAATAATGCATGGTAAGTCTATGGTGGTAGCATCCTTTTTAAAAATCCATTCAAACCTGACATAAATCCACCCAATGGAAAAGAAATTAATAAGGTATATTAATAGTTAACTTATCCTAATCAGTCTCTTCATACTATCTCTTCTCAAATAACAAAATTACAAGGAAAAAAAAAAAGAGATACATTCTAAACCTCATTTGATTCCAAAAGACACTCTATAATTTAAACCCTTTAGTATTAAAGAACCATTCATTTTAGGAAGAGTTTTCTTGTACAACATAGATCACTTCATTCTCTTCTTAAGATATTTCAGAATTTAGTCTATCTTCATCAAATACAGTATATAAAATATGTATAATTAGTATTTTTACAAATTCTTCTAATTCGAGATTAGAAACTTCTTTCTTTTACTTTACAATATCATGCAGTATGACCTAATTTTCCATATTTCCAACATTTTCAATTAGTAAGGTGAGTAGATGTAGTTTTAGTAAAAGATTTTTTATAAGTTTTATTTGGTTTAGAAGATGTTGAAGGTTTTGGTTGATTTTTAGGTTTAGATTTAAATTTTTTAGCTTTTTCCTTAGCTATAGAGGAGGGAGCAACTATCTTTTCTGTAGAAATGGAAAATTGATCACAAAAGCTTCCTAATTCTTTAGAGATTCTATGTTTTTCTCTTTTTAAATGACTTTTTAATATTAAATCATTACATAAAGATAATCCTTCTATATTTATATAATTAATTAAATCTCCACACGATAATTCATTATAAGGAAATTTTCCATTATTCGCATCTCTAATTTTTTGCCTTACCTTTTCTAAAAATAATTTATGGAGTCCAACTAAAAACCTTTCTTTCTAAGAGTCATTATTTGAATTAGGTTGAAGCATAACTTTACTTAAAAAACTATCTTTATACCATTAAAAGTTATGTAATTTTGGGCAATGAAGATTGGCCAAATTTTTAGAACTTCTTTATACAAAGTTTAAAGGTTCACCATTAAAATGTTTACATATATCTTAAAATAAAGTAGCTATAGCATCAAATGTAACACCTCGGTACCTACGTACCCTAAGAGGGGTAGGGATGTCGCATCGACCAAAGGACAAGAGGCCTTTAAAATGAGGTAAACAAATAACTCACTCAAATAAATCTCAAACAAAAATTTAAACGTAATACAGCTTGAGTAAAACTTATACAAAGTTCTCAAAACAAAGAGAACATTGTCTCTAGGAAAAATAATTAAAAATATAAAGTACAAGATCTTGATCTCTAGCCAAAACCTTATTAGAAGTGCTCATGACCTGAAAACATATACAAATAAAGTAAGAAATAAATTTCCTAATAAGTCCTGTGTGTGTGAGAGTGTTCATTTGAAACAGTTTTGTGATATGCATTTTGAAATACCAAAAGCACAATTGCAAACGTAATCAATAGGTTTAAACATAAGAGTGGCGATTTCAATTTGCATTCTAAATAAATAACTTTATTTAAAAGAAATCAACCACTCAACAATAAAGTGAACTATGAAAGCCTGCATCATAGCCTTGAGTCATGAAACACTGTATCATGACCTGGCATCACAATACAATGGGTGATTAGCCCATAGGTAGAGATACTCCTCCTTCTCCTAGACCCCTCCAATTTACTGGTTGTCCATTCTGGAGAAATACAATCCCACTTAGAACTAGTTGCTAGCTCGTACTGACTTGACTCCCTACCACTATCGGCTAATCAGAAATAAGTTCTCCTCCCGAAAGTGTCCACTTGCCAGTAAGCTAGCTCACTCATTTTTAGGTTAGTGCTAATTGCCTATCCTTATTGAGTACTAAATGTTTTTACATTAAGAAAATTCATTAGCATCAAGTAGTAATAATAATAATAAAAAAAAGAAAATATCTAGCATGACTTGGAAAACCTTGATTAAATCATTTAGTGAAAAAGTCAAGTGATTTGTTTTGAAATCCCTTTAATTTAAGAAATCAGTGCCTGAGTTGAAATAGAATAAGAAAACTAGCCATACTGAACATTTTGACACAAAACTCATGTTTTCAATGGTAAAATGTAATACTTGATAATATTGCAATTGCTATATTTCACAAATAGTTTTAATGCAAAAACTTACATTAGTATTGCAAATCAATTTCTTTACCCCAAGGAGTGAATTCTTGACTTTACCCTCTTTACAAGTCTAAAAGTCATAAAATAAATAAGTCACAACCTAATCTTAGTATTTTAGGAAATTATATTCTTTATTTAATTAATTCCCTATTTATATACAACCAACAGGGCTTCAAATAACTCATTATTCAAACCTTTACTACATCCCTAGTGTCAATACTTATAATTATTGTACCTAAAGAAGGATACAAATTAATAATAGGGGGTTTCCTTAAAAATTATTAAGTTATCCCTTTCTTCCTAAGTATATAGTACATAGAAAAACACCTCAAATTGACCTCAAATTTTACAGAGATAAACCTTAATGCATTTAAAACAAGATTCAGGTGGTCCTACACAAAAATCAGACTTAAAAAAGCTTAGAAAAATTATTTTCACTATTGTAGCATTTTGTCTAAAAAAGACCAGCATTAAAAAAAAATCATAAATTTTAATTGATGCATCAAAAAATTCTGAAATTTTACAACTAACATCTACACATATAAAGCTATGTTGTTTCTGTTTTAACCTTTCTTAGATTCTAACTTTATCACAACGAAATAATGGCATCAATCTAATTGTACAATAGAAACATGACATTCTGTCCCTTCAGGTTTTTCAAAAATTACTGACTAGGGTTTTTTTGCATAATTATTATCATAAATAACTTCCTTTACATGTCTAGGAACCAACATCAAAAGGCCCTAAAATTATAATTTATATTGCTAATTTATTTAAACCAAATCAAGCCCCAATTACATAATTTTTAGAAATTCCATCAAGCTTCTAGTTTATCATTTCATTGAAGAAATCAGACCCTTAGACATGTTAACCTAAAAAAATCACAAGTATACAATGAATCCAAATTAACAGTAGCAATTCTAACATCAAACATATCAAGATTACATTATCTACAGATGTCTGAGTCTCCACACCCACATGACCCAGGCATGTTGCCTGGATAGGCGTAGGGGAGGCCTGGTCATACGGGTCTAGAATAGGAGTTATGGACAGAGAGGGATCAATGGGCTTCGGCGGTGAAAGCATAGAGGTTTCATTGGTTTAGGATTGAATATGTGTTAGGATGTTTGAGGTTGAAGCCTAGGGAGAGGGTCTCTGATTCCTTAGATTATCTACCTGTACCCTTGTTTGGTTCGGTGAGGGTGAGTCTCGGGTCCCCTGGTGGCCAAGCTTTTTGCTTTGGGTTTGAACCATTTTTGGCCGGTTGTGAGTTGTCCTGATGTGGGTAGGATTGAGCAGTTGGTGTTTGTGGGTGGGTGAAGGAGTGTTGTCCGGTTGTGGGGAGTATAACGAAGTGAACACAGCATGGAAATTCAAATTGAATCAGACCTGGTCCCACACATCCATACTGTGTACTGGAAACAGCAGGATTTGGGAATGAAAGGTGGTATTTGAAGATCAAGGTAGACGGAGGATGAATATGAACCTAGAAAAAATAGACGGATGGAGACCACCCCAGTAGCGAAGAACAAAAACAAAATATACAATCAAGACCCTAGCATTTGCACTGGAGAATTTGAGAGGGGAACAAAACACAGAAATGAGACTACACGAACAGAATGCATGCTGGACATAAATTAGGCAAACTGCATCGAATGTATAGCAGACCCCAGCAACATTCACACACTCCCAAATGGTGGACAATAGCTAGGTTTAACAAGCAATATAACTATTGGTACACGGTTCACGTGGACAAATTCTCGGGTATGGTCCAAGCTGGACAAAGTCATGGGTAATGATGCATGGTTTCTGGGTCAAAGCCAAGCATCTACGGAGTTTTTCCCCATTACATAATTTTTAGACCACAGCCCATACCTTTGGATGCAGGTGGATTATCTGAGAGGGAGGGGTCCTCCCTTTAGGTTTTTAAATATTTGGGCTGACCATGAAAAATTCTTTGATTTGGTTAATGGGCTGTGGGAACAAAGTTTTGAAGGTTATCATCAGTTTATACTATGTTAAAAATTGAAGGCACTTAAACAAATTTTGTGTGGACTGAACAGAAAGGAATTTTCCCATATTTCAACTAGTGTGGAGCAAGCCAACCAAGAGCTACAGAGGGCACAATAGCTATTGTTAGATAATCCCTTAGATAGCACCTTGATTGCCTAGTACAAGGATCGAAAACTGACTACTTGGACGTTAGCAGAGGCAGAAATGGAGCTTTATCAGTAGCTAGCAAAGGGAAAGTATGTTGCGTAGGCAGACAAATGCACCAAATACTTCCATGCCATAGTGAACAGGAACAAGAAACAGAACTTCATTGCATCTATTATATAGGAGGATGGAATGATGAGAGATAGTCAAAAGGCACTTGCTATAGAATTTGTTGACTGCTACTACAAACTGCTTGGGACTCGGGTTCAATGCCAGAAACTCAATGTGGACTATGTTAGGGTTGGTCCATTGGTGCCATATCATCACATGGCAAACCTAGTAATGGAGGTTTCAGATTAGGAAATCAAGTTAGCCTTGTGGGATATTGGTGACTGCAAAGCCCTAGGACCTGACGAGTACTCTGCCTATTTTTTCAAAAAAGCCAGGGGAACGGTTCAACAAAGTTTGTGTGCGACGGTTTGGGAATTTTTTCATTCTGCCAGGATGCTAAAGCAGATCAATCACTCAGTTCTTACTCTAGTGCCTAAATCTGACCACGTCGAGAGGGTGGGGAACTATAAACCGATTTCATGTTGCAATGTGGTTTATAAGATTATCTCAAAAATTCTGGCAGCCAGGCTTAAAATTGTTCTACCTATTCTGGTGGATCCTACTCAGTCGACATTTATGGAGGATAAACTTATGGCGGACAACATTCTACTAGTTCAGGAACTAATGTGGGCCTACAGCAGGAAGTGAATGTCACCACGCTGAACGGTTAAAGTGGATTTGCAAAAAGCATACGACTAATTAGCTGAGATTTCTTGCTAGACTTATTAGATGAAATTGGATTCCCGCAATAGTTTGTTGGTTGGATTGAGAAGTGTATTACCACTGCCTCATTCTTTGTTACTATCAATGAGACAGTACATGAGTTCTTTAAAGGAGCAAAGGACTTCGTTAGGGAGACCCCATATCTCCGTTGTTGTTCATTCTCTATTTGGAATACTTTTCTCAGGTTATTAAAGTTCACACACTAAGGTATGTTTTTAACTACCACCCCAAGTGTGACTACTTGAGGATTACTCACCTTGCTTTTGCGGATCACTTAATGTTATTTTCTAAAGGTGACAGATCATCAGTATGCATCATGTTGGGATATCTGGAGGAACTAAAAAGATGCTCTGGTTTGGAAACCAACAGGGACAAATCTAATATCTACCTAGCTAGGTTGGGGAGGACGGACCAAAATCCTATATTGGATGACGCTGGCATACCAATCATTACAGGTAAAATGAGAGTTTCATACTTTCGGCCTTTACTGGAAAGGATTGGCTCTTACATAGGAAGATGGTCGGGATGGTCATTATCATATGCAGGGTGACTGCAACTGATCCAAACTGTCCTGCAAGGCGTTGATTGCTTTTAGCTTTCTATACTTCCAACACCAGCTGTGGTTATCAATCAATTGGACAGATTATCTAGGGACTTCCTATGGGACTCAAAGCATGCACTTGTGGCCTGGAGAGATATTTGCCTACCCAAGGAAGAAAGCGGCCTGGGACTTAGAAATGTGAGCACTTGGAATGGGACATTATTGTCCCAAAGCTTATGGGATATCCAAGTAGAGAAATAATCACTCTAGGTTAAATGGTTTAATCACTATTACATGGAGGTCCATTCAATCTAGGAGATAGCACAACATAAGTACCATTCTCTTTTGTTTCGAAGAATGCTATCAATCAAGGATTCCATTCTGGAAAGGGAAAGAGATGCAAATCGAGTAGCAATACTTTTGCAATCTTGGGCACTATGGACCACGGGATTCACTGCACAGGTATATAACTATCTCAGACCATCACTGCCAAAAGTATAATGGGCCAAGACGATCTAGAAGAAAGGGCTCATGCCAAAGCATTCATTCATGGTTTGGTTGTGTGCCAAGGGCCGGTTGAAAACTAAAGATGTACTAGTGTTTTGACCGGACGACATGTCATGTCCTTTATGCCAAACGTATCTGGAGATGACCAGACACTTATTCTTCAACTGTGTAATATCGAAACAAGTATGGATGGATATTAAGGCATGGTTAGCCTCACCACAAGATATGAATTTGATCGACACTTGCCTCAATTGGTTCAACCGAGCAACTCGCGAGTCCTCATGGCTTGCCAAAGCCAAAGTATCTGCAATGGCTGCTACGATTTACTACTTTGGCTGGCACGCAATCAAGCACTTTTCGATGGAGTTGCCTATCAACTTATAGAAACTACGAAGAGGATCAAAACACATGTGTACTCTATTCTTTTTACTTTATACCCTCAAGTTTTGACCCATTTTGAGGATTCTATCTGTCACAATTAGTTAATAGTTGCATTGCTATTAACTAGTAAGATCTTGTGTACATACTTTTTGATCAATATATACATTTACATCTTGATAAAAAAAAATATTACTCAAGAACACACCAAGAAATTATCTTTTCCTTAGGCAAAATTCCAACTTTTGTAAAAATAGCTATTTAAGATAAAAATGTATTCCCTTTGGTGTCTATCCTTTGAAAGATGCCTCATTTACCAAGATTTAAGTAGGTTTGATTCTTAGACAGACATCCTTAATTGTTCTTGGTCTAGAAAAACATATTATCAATTTATTCAACAAAAACCTTAATGTTGGTCTGTACCAATGACACTAACAAAATTAATGAAGAGAACGCTTTGGAACTTTACCTCTTATCACACCAACTCAATCACTCTTAGGAAGGGTATAAGGTGGTTTCTAGCCTTTCTTTCCAACTAAATTTCTAAGCTTTCACTCGAAGATTGTTGCTTCAATTGTGTGGCTTGTGCAGAATTTTTCGTAAGTAATTGAAACAATTAATTTTGGCACAAAGGGGAGAGAATTTCATGCTAGGGAAAAGGAGAGAGAAAGAGAGATGCCTACTAGGTATGAGGGTTCCCAAAAATCTGATTTTGCTAGACTTTTATATGTGAATCCTATTAGGTTTAGGAAATAGACGAAAAAGGAAAAGAATTAAGGAAAAATCATATTTTCTCTAGGTTTTAACTAATAAAAATTTACTTTAATTAATTAATCATAATTCTAGGGGGTTTAGAGGGCCATGTTGTGGCACAATGGAGTAGTAATTAGAGAATATTCCTTAAGATTTTCCTAAACATTAAAGGACTAGAAATTAATGAATCTCTTTAAGATAATTTATCCCAATTATACAAGAATTAGATTTTTCTCCTTCTTTTCTTCTTATGTGGCGGCATCAAGGCTTCTAGAAGTCTAGTGATTCCCTCAAAATATTCTCCTAGCTAGAATAAATATTTAGTTTAAGAAAATTCAAATTCTCTCCAAATAAAATAAAATAAAATAAGAGAAAAGTTTTACTAGACTAATATTTAAATATTTTTTAAAATTAATACATAACCAAATAAATAAAATAAACATGTAATGAGTATTTAATAAATATATAGCAAATACACAATATGTATGTGTGTGTGTGTGTGTGTGTGTAATTATTTAATAACTAGTAAATAGTTACCTAAATTATTTTAATTAACCGCTACCCAATACTAAAGCACATAATTTAGAGGTAGCTTATTTATATATTTATTCCCTAATTATTAATTTTATGCTAGAATATTCTATCCATCCTTATTTTGTAGAGTGATTCTCAAACATCCCAAAGCATAACAATTCTTTCACAATCATACTCAAACAAATTCATTCATGACATGCCAAATATGTCTATATGCAAAAATGCTCATGTTATATAGTCCATATATTTCCCTCATTTCTTGGGGCATTTAGGGTGGGGTGTCATAATCTCCCCCTCTTAAGAGAATTTCACCCTGAAAATTCCTATTAGGTCATACCTCAAAGTATTTTTGGATATTTCTACCTCACCCATTTCTCAATCTTCTCAATCTCCCAAGTAGCATCTTATGTATCATGATGATCCAACAAAACCTTCTACCATTGGAATATTCTTATTTCGAAGTGTCTTAATACTTCTGTCTAAAATTTTTACTGAATTCTTGACATAACTCAGATCAGATTATAGAATCAATGGTTCTTTGTTCAATATATCTAGATCGAGTTTATACTTCTTTAGCTGAGGTACGTGGAACATGTCATGTGTCTTAGTTAAAACATCCAGTATAATAAAACGTAATCCTAACTAAAGGATGCTATCATCTAGAACACAAGCCCTGACGAGGATGAGATACTATACTGATTCCGAAGTATGAAGACAATGAACTGGTAGATAATTATCTCTATTTCTTGTAATCAGTGCCTTGTGATAAATTGTTTTGCATTGTTTTCGTCAGTGGTTCACGTAACTGGTGACTTTGTAGTAATATAGATTGCCTTGATGTGGTAGTTTGCTATTATCTAAGCTTTATTCCTTTGATTCTTACTCATCGGCAAGCAAGTAATAACATCCTTCACAATATATTCCTACTTCTAGGGAGTTATAGGTAAGAGTTGGAGTATTCTAGCAAGTCTCTCATACTCAGCTCTCGCTTTCCTTTGAGTTAATTCGACACATAGTGTGTAATTTTTCATTCCTCATTCTTGGCCAACAAATCGTCTTCTTCATGTAGTCGTATATCTTTGTCTCTTCCAGAACAATAGTGCAAGGGCTTCTCGTGGGCTTTCTTCAAAATGTTTCTTCTTCAAATCGTCTTTATCTTGCACGTACAATTGATCATGAGAACACGTCACTTCACCATCATGTACTCTGAAGTCTTGATTTCTTCCTTTCACTTCTTTCACGTTAAAGGCTTGAAATTCTCGATTATTCAGTCGAGTATTAATGATTCCTCATTTTAGCTCAACGTGATACTCATATTCTTCTAATGAATCTCTGTTGTTTCAAATACAAATCTTGTTAAGTAAAGTTATGTTGTGGGGTTTTATGATCCGTAATATCTCTTATGTCTTCTTTACTTCAAAGTAGATACATTTGTTACCAACTTCAAATGATAATCAAAATAATCAATGTCATATGACTAAAGTTTTTTCCGTGAGACGTAAACTATACTCTCAATCTCCTGCACCAGCCATTTTTTTTAAAGACGAATTTGTGAGTTCAAAAGGAATAATATGAGTTCGAAAAGAACATAGGAATGAAAAGTAGGCAAAATTTAATGCCATGAGAAGTTTAAAAATTCAAGAGAACATAAATGAGTAGAATAATAAGATTGAAATAGTTGACTATGAAAGAATTTTATCGTGGTTGATGAGAATTGAACATTTTCAATAATTAAATAAGAGAAGTTCTTGGATATTCAAGTCTTAATATAATAAATAAGTTTAAAGAAGATATTGAGCACAAAAATGAGCATATGAAAGCAATATTACTTGAATAAGAAATAAGGAAAATTTTGTGCAATAATGAGAACTACAAGAAAATAACAAGTGAAATGATTGTAACATTTGATTGCTAATAAACCATTTTGATTGAGAATTGCTAGGGGTAAACTATACACATATTTTTTGGGCACTTGTAATGTATTTATTCTTAATTTTTAGTTCAAATTCTATTCATTTTCCTCACTTTGTTATGTTTTTGTACATATTGATGATTGATGAAAAACTGGTGAAACCAAGCACAAAAACAAGTGAAAAGAGCAAAACAAAAGGCCACCAATATTGGTCGGTGCATGAAAAAGAGTTTCGACAGGTTTCTACGTGAAAAAGGATTGAAACGGAGCATTTTCGGTGCCCAGACAAATTTGAGCCGGTGCTAGCTTAAGGCAGCCCAAATTTGGAAAAACAATGTACAACCGGCGCCGGCTATTCCGGATGAGTCAGGGCCATTTCATGTCACAAATTTGATGTGAAAAAATGAGTTTTGAGCAGAATTTGGTAACTATATTTTGGTAACTAATTTGGGAACCAATTAGGATTCTTGTATATACTTTTTGGCAATTTAAACTCCTATAAATATAAGAAAATAACATTGTACAAAGTAATTTTTAAATTTTCAGTATAATATCTTTAGAAAACTCCTAGAGAAAATGAAGAATAAGAAGGATCAAGGAAATCTTGAAAAAGAAGAGGAGCTTTATCCAGAAGATTACAAAATGAGAAGGGGATTACATTTGTGTATGAGTTTTTATTCTATCTTTCTTTGCAAAAGGAGAAGTGATAATTGCTAGTCAATTGTTGTTGTAATTTCAAGGATTTCTAGTTATTTATATGTCTTTTCTCCTTGTTCTCACTTCTTGATTATCCTTGTGTCTTTTTTCCTGTGAATTTGATCTATTCTCTAGTATTTTATTTTATTAAGTTAGTGTTCTATTTATTCATTTATTTTATTAGCTAAACAATAAAGATTTAGGTAAAGTAGGGTGGGAGCCTAAGTTTCTGTAGATTCGATACTTGCTGTTTCCTATACTATATAATGGGTATACTTGCCCGCATGTGTGGTTTTAGTAGTTAGTATTTTAATTGAAACTTGATTGATTGTGGCCTTTGTTATTAATTTTTTTTCAACACTAAAAACACGCATCAAGTTCCTGGCACTATTGCCAGGGATGTGCACTATTAGAAATACTGGAGTCTTGTTGATTTATCATTTGTTGTATTCGTAAATATCACTAAATTTTGTTTTGGGTACTTTGTGAATATTTACGTCTTTTCCTAATTATATGCTTTTGTTTGTGATTTGTTTGAATTTTTACTATTTTCATTTTTATTTTTGATTTGATTTTTGTTTTTCTTTAAGTGCGAAGTTGACATCATCACGGATAATTATTTTTGGGTACAAAATCAAAGGAGCTACAATAAGGATAGATTGGCAAGGTTACAAGCTTACATTGATGTTTTTAGTGAGACGCTATTAAAAGCATTAGTGAATTCTTTTATTACTAATAAAAATTCATGGGTTAAGTGGTAACGATTGAGCGACCAAAGGATATAATTAACTAAGATCGTTAAGGAGACTCATGAAAAACTTTCATCAAGCACACTAAAAATTGCAGCAAAACTGGGGATGCCATACATTAAGTTGCCGGCACCGGTTGGGATACTAGAAGGGGTGCTAGTCTTCCCACCCCTCCCTTCCCCCCCCCCCCAAAAAAAGCTAAACTGATGGTTTTTTAGTCTTTCTTGGATCAAATTGGTACCTCTCATTTTTTGGAGTCTAATAATGCCATTGATGATGTGTGGAGCTTAACATACCTCAAGAAGTTAGATTTATCAATGACTCATCATAAGAATTCCTTTGAGTATATTAACAAATTATATCCTTCAACCCATTCAAATGGAGGTAATTTGGTATTTGTAAATACATTTAAAAACAAAGATTTCTTGATCCCATCTTTAGGAACTCAAATACTAGGTTTTAAGGGGAATTTTAATCGTGAAAAATTCTTTTGAAGGGAAAAATGGTGATTTCAATATTGAAGCATTCTTTAGATTTAATTTGCATTCATGTGTTGAAAAATTGATTGATGCATCTAAAGAGCTTAAAGGGAATAGGTTTCATGCATCTACTTTATTGAGCAATTAATTTTCATGTCGCTTACCTTTTTCTAAAATATCTCTTCTTTCTACACTCATCATGCCCAAATTTTGCATTGAGCATTAATTTCTTTTCAAAGGGAATGATGAGAAAGTATGATGAGTGGAAAGAGTATTTCTATGTGATTGGGGATTTTAGGGCATTATCTTGTTCTTTCTAGTTGTTAGGTCTCTTTACCCTCGCTCCCCCCCTCTCCCTGTGTCGTAAGGAAAATACTTTCTAGCTTAAGTATAGGAAGGGGAGAATTTTTCTTTATTTAATTTGTTAGGATTTTTATTCAGTCATTTGTTTTATTTCTTTTACGTTAATATTTTCTTTGTGCTTTATGAGTGTGTTTTTTTGTAGGTTTGAATAAAGTCTTCTTGGAGAAGCTCTTCTTTCTCTTCTTCAAGTTCCCTATTTTAAGGAAGCTTTTGGAACTTGGGGAGTATTGCTTAACTTTCTACCCTTTTATTATTTTTGGTCCATTTGGAGATGCTTTATTATGTTAATTTTTGTCCAATGAGGACATTGCCCAATTTAAGAATGGGACAGTGGATTGGTGATACTTTTTGTCCAAGTTTTTATTAATTTTCTTGGTGTTTCTTAAAATTTGAAGTCGATTTCAAATTTTTTGGAATTTGAATGAATTTGAAATTGAACATTTTTTTTTTTAAATCTTTGGGTATTGTTATTGTTTTTCTTTTGGTATAAGAATTTGGTTTAAGACTTATTTGGTTGAGTTTGATTTTGTCTAAACTTGTATATTTGGTATGATATAGGCTAAGTCTTGAGAATTTGAATTAACCCTATTTATGTTTTAGTATATATTGTGTCATTTTATTTATTGAGGATTAAGGTTGATTTTGTGATGAAATATAAGTAGGGAATTATGGTTGATTTTTGTTCTATATTGTTCTAAACTTGTCCTTATTTTGAGTTTAAGTAAATAGGAACTAGCAAGGTAAAATCATGAGAAGAAAAAAAATTCACTTTATATTTTCATTTCTTTGAGAGTCAGCAAAGATGTATTCATCTATTCTGGAAAAAAAAAAAGAGGAGAAAAAAGGTCCAGAAATACAAAGCACATGTCCTATAGCGAAAAACAACGAGTGAATTTTGAACAAAAAAACTTTTGCTGAAAAGAGGGCCAATACGGAGAGAAGTAGCAAGTATTGTTTGGTGCACTCTCTTCAGGCTATCAATTTTCGAAGGTAAGAAAAAGATAAGAAACATTAAGTGGGAAAATATGGTGAGTGAAAAGAAATCCATTCACTTAAGTCTATGAATTCCTAAGAAAAAATGGCGAGAATGTCCTTAGTTTGCTACTCAGATTGTAATAGTTTGGAAATTGTAGAACTCAAATTAATTATTATTCCTAACTTATATTGATCATAATATTTGCATTCATGACTTAAGGATTAGGGTGAAACACATTGAATAGATATGAACTTATTTAACTAAAATTCAATGGTCTTGGTTATATCTAGCTTAATACAAAAGTTTACATGAAATTAGTTTGGTTGAATAGGTATTAGATTAAATTCTTGAACTAGAAGAAGAATAATATCTTTTACTATAATGGCCATGTTCACAAAAATCTTCTTGTTAATAAGCTATTTGCTTGGTATATTTTGTTCTTATTTGCTTGAGGACAAGCAAAGCTGAAGTGTGGAGGAATGTGATAGGCGTAAAATATACACATATTTTGTGGGCAAAAACTTGATGTGTGTTTTTTAGTGTTGGAAAAATTATCAACAAGGGCCATAATCAATCAAGTTTCAATTAAAATACTAACCACTAAAACCACATATACGGGCAAATATACCCATAATATAGTATAGGAAATAGCAAATATCGAATCCACAAGAACTTAGGCTCTCACCTTACTTTACCCAAATCTTTATTGTTTAGCCAATAAAATAAAGAAATAAATAGAACACTAACCTAATAAACTAATATACTAGAGAATGGATCAAATTCACATAAAAAAAGTTACAAGGATAATCAAGGAGTGAGAATAAGGAGAAAAAACATGCAAATAAATAGAAATCCCTAAAATTATGACAATGATTGACTAGCAATTATCAAATTAATTATTATTTTAGCACCGTGAAAGAATAAACTAGAACTACGTCGTCTGCAATCCATGATTCCAATCTTCTAAGTAACTTAATGGATTTATTCTGTCTCACCAGTCTTACTCAAAAAATGTATTAAACTTAGTCTTTGACAAATACCCTATATGCTAGGTGATAAGAACATGAAACTAGCCAATAGCACTATATTTTAGATGAAATTAACCGATTTTTGAATCACTTGAGTTCTTATTCTTAACCTTCTTTTGCAATCCAGCCAAGCATAACAAATATGAAATCAATTAAATGGAATTCACTCCTAACTTCATTTTTCACGTCCATTAGAAAGGACGATCGTTCAATCAATTAAATCAAGCAACCAAATACTAGAAATAATAACCAATTGATGAAAAAGATAAAATTAATATAAAACTATAAATCTAGAAATATCATCTAAATACAATTAAAACATATAAGCTCAACTTTAATAAAATAGAAGTACAAAGAAAGATAGAAGAAAAACTCATAGACAAGTATAATTCCCTTCTCATTTGCAATCTTCTTGATAAAACTCCTCTTCTTCTCCAAAATTTTCTTGATCCTTCTTATTCTTCGTGTTTCTCTATGAGTTTTCTAAAGATATTACATTGAAAAACTAAAAACTACTTTGTATAATGTTATTCTCTTGTATTTATTGGAGTTTAGATTGCCAAAAAATATATACAAGAGTCCTAATTCATTCCCAAATTAGTTCCCAAAAGATAGTTACCAAATTTTGCTTAAAAACTCCTTTTTCGCGTCAAATTCGTGACATGAAATGGCCCTAACAGCCGGTGCCAGTTGTACATTATTTTTCCTAGTTTGGACAGCCTTGAGCTAGCACTAGCTCTACTTCTTGAGCCAAGGCCGGCTCAAATCTGTTTGGGCTCGAAAGTGCTTCGTTTTGGTCTTTTTTCATGTAGAAACTGGCTAAAACTTTTTCTCATCCACCAACCAATATCGGTGGCCTTTTGTTTTGCTCTTTTCACATGTTTTTTTTGTTTGTTTTCAGCACTTTTTTTTTTAATTTTTATCAATCATCAATCTACACAAAAACATAACAAAGTGGGGAAAATGAATAGAATTTGAACTAAAAATTAAGAATAAATACATTACAAATGGCTATAAAATATATGTATATTTTACCCCTATCAAGAATAATCAAGCACTTCTATTGAATGATAAGGAAGAGTTCTTTGAATGCTCAACCATTAATAGAAAATTTACAGGAAATAATAGGAGACATTAGGTACAAAGATATGCATATCAAATCAATATTGTTAGAAAAAGAACAGAAAGTTTTGAGTATCAAAGAGAACTATAGAAATGAAAGAGTGAAAGATTTGTGGAAATGGTAATATTAGAATTTCAAAGATAAGAGGAATTAACTAGCGAAGACACAAATAACGTTTGCTAACTTAAAGGAATGAAATAAAACATGAAATGAATGGAGTAAATCCAGTGTAGAAAAAATAGAAAGTCATTACAGAGGTAACGTAGAAAGTATTTAGAAGACGGTTGAAAAGTTCGATGTATAGAAGTTGTAGTCATTAACTGGAGTAGCAAAGGTCACTTTAATCAACCAAATCTGTAGAAGAAAATTCTTAAAAAATAGAGAAGAAAAGATTTGGCAAAAAATAACACGAAAGAGAAATCACATGTTAAAGTGCATAAATCTAAAGAATGAAGAAGAATAAGAAATAGATAGAATAAGTCTAATGAGATAAAAAATAGACAGTCAACATGTAAATGATATAAAAAAATTGGGTAGAATATAGATGTCTTTGATAAGGAGTAATTTTCTAACAATGAGTGAGGTAGCTATGGTGGCCTTTTTGAAACTATGAAATCATACAGATGTTGGAAAGCATGTTCTCAAAGACTATGTATTCTGTGTAAACATATTGTAATAAAATGTTTATTTATTCAATTTATTTGTTTATTATATTATTGCACATTTAAGGTCTAAGTATGACAAGTAATGGTCTATGTGTTGGGTTGTTCTTCACAGTAAGGTATAAACCATGGGTACTTGTCATACAAGTAAAGTTGAGTTCTTAGTCGTTTGATAGAACTGGGCATTTCATCAAGGTAAAACTATTATGCTATAATTTTCAATGAGGAATGGTTTACCTTAAATCAGTGAGTAGTTCACTCACATCATAGATATAAGCATATTTCAAATACATAAAATTGGACATGTAGTAGTGGTCTCACTTAAAGTACTATAATTATAGAGGCCAGACTATTACTGCTACAGCATGGACGGATACCATCATACTTGACTGTGAGTTGGTGGTCTGGCGAAGCTAGGGTTTTATACTTTGATATATATTGGGTGAGATTTCTTTTGTGAAATCAATATTTATGTATGCTGGGTGTATTACTTAAGATGGACTCATACAACAGAATTTCTATGCCTTACTTAGTGAAGTTAAATTACCCATTTATGATTGTCCAGGATAATCTAATGATTCAGGGCCCTGGGAACGTGACTTTAAAATGTGTGCTTTTGGGTAACTTTCAATGATAAGCAAGTACATTCAAGTGAGTTATGTATTATTAGACTAGAGATCTAAGGATGATAGATGTCTTGGAGATGGGTGTTAGTATATTTATCCACTCTCATTGATGGATGTTACATAGAGGGGTATTTCTATTATTTCACCTATAGGTCAGAGATATTACTTTAGCAATATTATTCTTGGGGCCAATATTTTCATATGGTGATAAATGTAAATATTTAAAATGATAAAATATAGCTATGTAATAGTAAGGGCATTTTGGTCATTTTAGTAGCTATGAATAATATGTCTCTTCGTCCCCGGAGTAGCTTAAGTTACCTTGGTGTTATTTAGACACAATCTAGATTTAATGGATAATTATTTGAAAGAAAAATAAAATTTATTCTAAGAGTCCAATTAGAATTAAGTAATTAGTCTTGGATTTTAATAAGGCCTAAAAAAGATAACTAATTAATTAAGAGAATTGGACTGGAATAAATTAATTAATTAGGCTAATACATGTTGACATATATTAAGAGTCCAATTATAATTAATTAATTAGTCTTGGGTATTTAATGAGGCCCAGAAAAGATAATTAATTAATTAAGAATATTAGACTAATTTTGGATTGGTTTTTGAGCACGGCACCTAGCCTATTAGGGCTTGAGAAAGCCCTAGGCTGGCCGAATATAGTGACATGAGAAGGAAAAAATAACGACGTTGTTTTTGTGAGTTCTCTTCTCTGGAATGTGTGCCGTCTCCTCTCCTCTCTCTCTGGTCTTTCGTCCTTTCTCTTCCCTCTTGATTATAGAGTGTGATTTGATTAGCCAAAAGGAGCTCTTACCAAGCTAATGCCAAGAGTAAGGTAAAGTCATACTCTAAAAGACGAAAAGAAGTAGCTTGTAGACACTTGATGCATAGGAGTAGAAGATTAGCTGAAGTTCCAGTTGAACAGCAGGCACCTCCTTCTCTCCCTCTAAGGCTAGAAGAAGTTTCGGTGCAACCCGTCCCTTCATTGGTCAATTGGAAACCAATAAAGAAAAGTAAGTACTCTCTCCTAGATGAAGCTTAGAAAACTGAAAAATTTTCTCCTGCATTTTCTTTGATGTTTTCGTTTTGATCCTTCAAGTGGTATTAAAACCACAATTTTCATCCAAGTGCATGTACTAAGGTTAAAACTTGGAAAATAGGGTTCCTTTATGATAGGGGCTAAATTAGTCATATTTTTTCTAGTTATTTGAGGTTCATTTGTAATACATTTTGTTCAATAACTAGTCATATTCCTTCATATTTGAGATTTTACCCTTGGAAAGGCATTTTGTTCTTTATTTCAGATTTTTAGGGTAAAACAAAACAAAAACGTTGCAAAGCGGAGGAGAGGCGGCGCTGGCTAGGGCAATGGAACAGGCGTCAGCCATGTACTGTTAAAACGAACTTCGAGTGATGGAAAAATTGTTAAAACAGAGCAAAACAGAACTAAGACGACACCAGCTATGAAGCTGGAACCGGCGCGGGCTGCATTCTGGAACACATAGTGCAAAATTCGAAGAAAAATTGGCGAATGAGTGGAGGAACATAACACAACTGGTGTCAGCTCCGAGAGTCAAGGCGGTGCCGGCTGTGCCCTGAAGCTAAGGTGGTGCTGTGATTTTTCTACATGGTTTTTGGTAATCTGAGGAGTTTTAGTAACTTCCAATTTTTACTCGACCAAGAACTTTGTACCTATGAGTTTAGGCACTTCCTAAGCCTATAAATAGATGGAAAACATAAAGGAAAATGAGAGAATTCATTGATCATCATAGAAAATTACTCAATCTAAGGAGGAATTCTTCAAGTTCAAGGAGGATTGTGCAAGAAGGTCTTCAAAGGAAGAAGAATGAGGCTTGTCTATGAGTACTTTCTTTTACTTTGTTTTCTTTTTCTTGACAATGATGTTTTAATTGTTTTATTGTAATTTTACATTGGTTTAGATATTCATAGTTTTGAGAGTTATTTGATATTTTGATTAATTGATTGTTATTCTTGGTATTTAATTACTCGTGCTTATTACAAGATTAATTGATTGTGGCTTTCCGTTAACTTGCTTGAAAATAGGGTTGATGGTAGTTCAATTGATTGATTTCATATTTGTTGTCTTTTAACTTGCTTGAAAATGGGGTCAATTGTTAAGAACAGAGTAACTAAAGGTTAATTGATGTCTGCTAGAGTATGGATTCAATTGGTTAATTTCATGGGTTAAGTTTGCCTGAGAATGGGAGTTAATTAGAGAATTGTGTTTAATACATCTTTTGGGTAAGACTGGTTAAGACAGAGTATGTGATACTAAGTTATCTAGAAGATAGGGATTCATGGATTGGGAAAGAAATGAGTCTACTTTAATTCTCTATGAGGCCAAGAGAATAATTAGTTATGATAAAGGTTGGATACTTCAAGATCATGTTTGTCTAACCAATGACTCGAGTTACATAAATCTACATCCTTAACATGTATATATTTTTGATTTTGATTTGATTTGATTTTTCTTTTTATTTGTTTTACACTTTATTGAGTCAGTTAAACAATGAAAGAAAGGCATTTAATGTCTACTTGTTCCTTGAGGATCGACACTCGTTTGAACCCTATGCTCGGTTAATGATGAGTACGCTTGCTTATATGTGTGATTTGAGTTGAACATTTTAATTTAAATTTGATTGAGAATGTGCTTAGTTGTTGTATGATTTTTATACCCAAGTCCGAACACATTAAGTTTTTGGCACCGTTGTTGGGGAACAATAGCATGAAAGCTTGGATTTTATTGATTTAACCATGTAAATATGTAAATATGTAGATATGTAAGATATGTATAATTGTTCACAACAATATGCTATCTTTTTGTACTTCATATATTCTTGTATACCTTTGTAACCTAACCTAACCTACTAACTTTGACGATGTTCTTTTTACTAACTTTGTAACCTTGTAGTTTTGTTTTTAATCATTAATTATGTATCTAACTTGCTTCTTATTTTCTTACGTGTTACCCTTGGTACATGACTTGAAAATCCGAAGGCGAGATTAGGAGTAAATGGTTTTTTGATACTTAACTCATGTACATGATCATTCGAGACTTCATGCATATAGCTATGGATAGAATTGTGGCTATTGGTGATACTTGAATATATGGAACGTGCATTATTGATCACATGATACCATGATACTGCCTTCATTTTCATGATTTTGTTTACTAGCATGCTTTTAGGATATCAACACATTTATGCTTTTATAGTGAACTTTACATGTATTATGCAGGTTATGTTGTATTGATTGAAGGTAATTGATTGAATTGGTTGTTGGAGTGGATGTATATTGAAGGAATTTAGGTTTTATGGATTGTGAGATTGATTGAGGGTTGTATGAGATTTGAGGAATATCTCTGCAGGGGTAGCAATCCTATTTTCAGTCTTTGAGCTTACTTGTTTTCTCTTCCTATTCCCATATTCCTTACTTGATATCATGTCTACAGTGAGGAGTCAGTCTTCTAAAAGGGCGAGAACTTCCTCTTCCTCAGCCCCTTCATCTGTTGATCCCTTGTCCCTAAGACCTACTGAGTTTATAGATGCATCTTGTGAGGAATGGTACAGTAAGAGAGCCTCTAATAAGATTATTGTCGAGTGTACTTTCTCACCCACCTTAGACCGTGCACTCAAATTGGGAATGATATTTAGACGGGTAAGATGGGGGTCGATAGTACAATTGAAAGGGAAGTATTGTCCCGTGCTTATTAAGGAATTCTATGCTAATATGACAGATAAGGGTAATAAACATCTTCCCTATATTGAAACAAGAGTGAAAGGAGTTCCTATTGTCATCACTGAAAACCAATTAGCTAACCTCCTCTAGGTTTTTTACGATGATACTTGGTAGGGGATTGATGTGAATAATCAAAAGATTCTTTCTGACCTAAATTGAGATGTTAGAGGGCCTAGAGCTACCCTAGGCTTACATAAGCATAATGCCTTCCAAGCTAATAGCTTCTATTCCAACAATGATTTAGCAGCCAACTTTCGAGCTCTAGTCTACATGTTTGGGTTCAATGTTATACCCCATGCTAGTGGTTTCAATGAGACTATACTGATTGACACTTATATTTTGCATCGGATGATGAACACATTACCTATCCCTCTTGCACCTTTGATCATCCAATCTATTAGGAAGGTTGTTCATCACCGGCTCTCCACAAAAGCCTTTGTTTTTCCCTTGGTTATAATGAAAATTCTAAAAGACTTTGGTGTGAGTCTTGAGAGAGAACTCATGGAGGCTACCACTGAGCACGATATGGTCACTGAGCAAACTCTTATGAGTTGCGAGTACAAGTACAACCAAGAGTTGAAAAAGTGTCTTACTCCCTTCAAGGTCAGACATCCCGGGCAGGTAAGGCCACCCACAGTGGAGGAGGAGCACCCACCACCACCGGCACGTGCACGGGCTAGCAGTTCTCAGTCCCACTCCTGGACTGACTTTGAGACTACCGTGCTGGGGCGACTCGATCAGCAAATGGCAGTACTCCTACGCTTGCAAGGTACTATGAAGGACATGGCAAGACGACAAGCTACTATGAAGCAATAGTTAGCCGAGTTGAGGCAGCATTCTTCTGGGCCACATGGTGGTGCGGATACCTCTACACCAGCTGAGGATGATACGGATGATGATGATGATGAGGAGGACTGATGATTTTTCTTGAGGACTCTTATTTTTCCTTCATCTTTTAATTTTTTTTTAGTTAGTTTTTGTTTTTTTTTTTCATGTACTCTTTCTTTCTTTTGTTTTTGCTTTATTTTTTTTTTAGTTTTTATGCTTTGATGTGCTTTTTTGTATTTTTCTTTTTAGGTACTTTGCAATGCCTCATTCTTCAAAGCATTCAGATCTTGTACAGCACATTGCCAAACGAATGGAAGTTTGTTTCTCTTATCTCTTCTCCTTTATATTTTTGGTCCCATGGTATTGTTCTTGTTATATTTATTTGGCCATTGAGGACAATGTCTAGTTTAAGTGTGGGGGAGTGATTTGATTAACAAGTCTGCTATACATATACTTTAACCTTCCTAGGAGAAATTTTGAGCGAAAATTTTTCAAATTTTTCTGATTTTCTTGAGATTTCAAGTTATATTTTTAATGCATGTCTTTATGATGGATTATAGAGCATATGTTCAAGACCATTTATGGCTTATATATGACTTTTTGCTTTCACTTGGACAAAGTAGTTCTTGATCAAATGCTGAACATTGTTCTTAAACCTTGTTTTTCTACTAAAATTCATAGAGCATTCTAGAACTTACTTGAATACCTCTCGAGGTGAAATAATAAAGATAGTCTTGATTTAACTTAGGGATGACGGTAATAGGCCTTCTTTGGATAGTTTGAGCTTTTCAAGCCTACCTATTTTTATATTATCCCTAGTGCCTATTTTGAGCCTAAATTGTTGATTTCTTTCATTAAAACCCGTCACAATATTTTGTCCATTGCTTGGTGCTGAGAGTTTGAATAATTATCGAAATCTTTATGCTCTTGATCGATGAAAGTATATATATGAGAATGTGAGGTAGAATGTTGGGGAAAAAGATCTTGACTTGTTACTTTCAGTCATGGATCAATAACAAGTTGAGCTGAAAAGAAAGAGAACGAGAAGAAAGAGAAAAGAGAGATTGAAAACAAGAAAGGAAAAGAAGAGCAGCAGTAAAAGTGAGAAAAAAAAAGGAGTTGAAAAAGAGAAAAAGAAAGAAAGAGAAGAGAAAAGACAAATTGAATGAAGCAGAAGAAAAGAAAATATCACAAAAGGGATGGTGATTGAATTGTACAAATTAAGTTCATCTTAAATCTTAACACCATTGCGGGAAATTTGAGTGATCTTGAAAGAAATAAAAAAGAGTTGATGAAAAGAAGAGTTGGAAAAAAAGAGAGAAAAAATGCAGGATTTGCTTGAGTGGAGTTGTAATTGCTATATGAGATTATAGTTTGTTTAATTCTTGGAATAGGAGAGTAAGAAGAGTTGGAAATTATTGATTCAATTTGTTTATTATTTTCTTGCGAACTCTTAGTTTCTTTGCTATTTGATTCTCCTATATCCTTTGTTTGATAAGCTACATTACAAGCCTTTAGCCTTACATTACAAGCTTAAAAGTCCTACTTGATCTAAGTAGAATCATGAGATGTCTCGGATTAGTGGATAGAGTGTATGAAAAGTAAGCATATGGAATGCATATTCTTTTTGAACTGAATTCTTTCCAATGGTTTGAGAATATTGTTGAGTATTGTGATGGTTCTACTGAGTCATTTATCACTAACACAGGTCTTGCATTGGTTGTGAAAGCTATAGTAGTCATGTGCTTTATATTCTTGAATGAAGAAAGCATTGAAGATATTGTTTTGAAATTGATAGAGTGATTTGTTAAACTTTATGTTTTCCTACTTGTTCTTGATACTTTGCTTGAGGACAAGCAAAGAGCTAAGTGTGGGGGAATATGATAGGGGTTAAATTAGTCATATTTTTCCTAGTTATTTGAGATTTTACCCTTGGAAATATATTTTGTTCTTTATTTTAGATTTTTAAGGTAAAACGAAACAAAAACATCATAAAACAGAGGAGAGGTGGCGCCAACTAGGGCAATGGAACCAGCGCTAGCCATGCACTGTTGAAATGAACTTCGAAGTGATGAAAAAATTATTGAAACAGAGCAGAACAGAACCAAGGCGGCGCCGACTGTGATGCTGGAACAGGCGCTGACTACATTCTGGAACACATTGTGCGAAATTCGAAGAAAAATTGGTGAACGAGTGGAGGAATAGAACACAACTGGCACCGGCTCGAGAGTCAAGGCAGTGCCGGCTATGCCCTGAAGCTAAGGTGGTGCTGTAATTTTTCTACGCGATTTTTGGTAATCTGAGGAGTTTTAGTATCTTCCAACTTCTACTCGGCCAAGAACTTTGTCCCTACAAGTTTAGGCATTTCCTAAACCTATAAATAGATGAAAACACAAGGGAAAATGGGAGAATTCATTGATCATCATAGAAAATTACTCAATCTAAGGAGGAATTCTTCAAGTTCAAGGAGGGTTGTGCAAAAAGGTCTTCAAAAGAAGAAGAAGGAGGCTTGTCTATGAGTTCTTTCTTTTACTTTGTTTTCTTTTTCTTGACAATGATGTTTTAATTGTTTTATTGTAATTTGACATTGGTTTAGATATTCATGATTTTGAGAGTTATTTGATATTTGATTAATTGATTGTTATTCTTAGTATTTAATTACTCGTGCTTATTACATGATTAATTGATTGTGGCTTTCCATTAACTTGCTTGAAAATAGGGTTGATGGTAGTTCAATTGATTAATTTCATATTTGTTGTCTTTTAACTTACCTGAAAATGGGGTTAATTGTTAAGAACAGAGTAATTAAAGGTTAATTGATGTATGCCAGAGTATGGATTCAATTGGTTAATTTCATTGGCCTGAGAATGGGAGTTAATTAGAGAATTGTGTTTAATACATCTTTTAGGTAAGACTGGTTGAGGTAGAGTATGTGATACTAAGTTATCTAGAAGATAGGGATTCATGGATTGGGAAAGAAGTGAGTCTACTTTAATTCTCTATGATGCCAAGAGAATAATTAGTTATGATAAAGGTTAGATACTTCAAGATCATGTTTGTCTAACCAATAACTCGAGTTATATAAATCTACATCCTTGACATGTATATATTTTGATTTTGATTTGATTTGATTTGACTTTTTATTTGTCTTACACTTTATTGAGTCGGTTAAACAATAAAAGAAAGGTAATTAATGTCTACTTGTTCCTTGAGGTTCGACACTCGTTTGAACCCTATGCTCGATTAATTATGAGTATGCTTGCTCATATGTGTGATTTGGGTTGAACGTTTTAATTTAAACTTGATTGGGAATGTGCTTAGTTGTTGTATGATTTTTATACCCAAGTCCGAACACATCAAGTTTTTGTCACCGTTGCCGGGAAAGAATAGTATGAAAGCTTGGATTTTGTTGATTTAACCATATAAATATTTAAATATGTCAAATGTAGATATGTAAGATATGTATAATTGTTCGCAATAATGTGCCATTTTTTGTACTTCATGTATTCTTATATATCCTTGTAACCTAACCTAACCTACTAACTTTTCTTTTTACTAACTTTGTAACCTAGTAGTTTTGCATATAATCATTAATTATGTATCTAACTTGCTTCTTGTTTTCTTACGTGTTACCCTTGGTACATGACGCAAAAATCCGAAGGCGAGATAGTTGATTTTGACCCTGAAATCGAGAGGACGTTATCAAAAATTCACCGGACAATTCAAAGGAACTTGATCGTCGAAATGGATGGTGCTCAACAAAACAATACTGGGAATAACAGAACAATGCTGGCAAAATATGGTTATTTATCTATGAATGAATAATTTGCATAAAAAAAAATAGTAAAGGATGGAACTACCTTAGGATTAAACAAGATCATTAATTTTTTAACTGATGATGTTTAATCCATTGTTTGGTCACTTAGGAAGAAATGAATAGTTTGAGTATGAAAAAGTTTATTTTGGTATCATGCTTATTTCGTTTTTGTGATCAAATGCGTAATTTCTTCTAAGACCAAAGTCTCACTAGATAGGATGGTTTTTGTTAAAACGTTTTAATCTAAGAAATTTTAAAAATAAAAGAGTTCATGGTTTATTCTTTTAAAGAGTTTAATCCTTGACATAGAGAATACTGTTGAACTTAAGGTTATTTAATAAAGTTTTACTTGGTTATTAACTAAGAATAGTAAAATAAATTTGTAATTTATTTTCTCAAAGGATTTAATCCTTAACATAGAGAACAATATTGAATTTTAGATTTTTACTAAAAGTTAATGAAATCATGAGATTGTAGAAAATGTATTTTAGGCTCAAAACTTTATTTTCAATAAAAGATTAAGTAGAAGAGGGGTTCCAACGACCACTTGGCTTCCATCACAACTCTCAGTAGAGATAGTAGATTTTCTCGTGTAATTTTGAGTATGACCCCCTATAGGATGGATTTCCACTAATATCTAAAACTAATGGAAGAGTAAAATTAAAAGCCTAAGGTATTTGTTAGGATCAACCAACCTACGTTGGAGGTTTTTCGCATTAGATTGCCCGTATGTGGTGTGAATTAGTGGCCATCCTATCGGTGGAACTTTTTCTAGACCATTACTGTAACACTCCACTACTTAGGCCCGACAGGGCCGAGGATGTCGCCCCGTCCAAAGGATAAAGGATCTTTATAACTAGGTCACACATTCACAATAATGGAATAAAACAATACTTACGACTTAAAACTTATACAATCCAAGAATTCAAAAACAAATCCAAAAATAAAATTATTCACTCTTAGCTCCCAAAGCATTACATAAAAATAAATAATAAAATCTCTTCCAAGGCGGACAACACTAGCTACTCATCCCCACAGTAGGATCGACTTGAAATCATAGTAACAAGGGTGATGAGATAAAAATCTCGGTAAATCTGTGTGTGCTTCGAGTGTTCATGGAAATAGTTCGTGGATGCAAAGTATAACATTTTCATAAGAGAAAAGCTGGTAAGCAATAAACAACAATCAAAATCAAGAGTGGTGTTTTGGCTTTTCTAACCATACATGTACAATAAAATCAACCACTCAAAAGGTGGTCATGGGTTACCATACGTTGGGCCCCATAACCATACAACGGTCAGAATGCCACATTTGTGCAGACTAACAAAAGTAGATGACTCTTTCTCTATACCCAAACAAAATCGGTTGTCCATTTTGGCAACACACAGTCCACTTGACTGAAAACTGCTAGCTCGGACCGGCACGACCTACTGGATTGACATCTTATCCGGGAAGGACTCACCCCTCAGAGGTGGCCACTTACTGAGAGACTTACCCTAACCCTTCAAAGACTAGTCCTAGCAGTCCACTTTTAGTGCGTACTCAACGTAATTAATCCTACTTGGGGGAAAATGAACAACACATAGTTCCACTTGAAAATGGCAATTAAAGATTTCCAAAGTCTTTGTCAAAATCAGTTTTAGAAAGAGTTTTAGGATTTGAGTAAATCTGTTTATTGTATTTTTCAAATAATTTGTTTAACTAAAATGGGAAAGAGGACAATCCTCAATTGTCTTTACAGAAGTGAGTGTCCATACACTCTACATTTGGCTTGCCATAATAATCATTTTTCATCAAACGGTTTTTATGTAGGAGCTTACCTGATCTTTAGCTTGAGATAAAATAAAGGTCCTCAACAGTTGACCTAACCCCGCCTGGGGTAAATATAAACCATAATTAAACTCACGCCAAAATTTACTTTCACAAATAAAACTACCTCAACTTACTACCATCATGTCCCTAGTGTCCTAAGCTTTAAGGCTAGATAACAAATAAAAGGGTTTATAAAATAAATCTAGCTTGATATTAAAATAACTAGGGTTTGGAAAATAGGTACTATAAGTTGAAAGTTTAAATATTGCTAAAAGTAAATTAGGGTTTATTTGATGAAGGGTCCTAGGACCTAGATGTAATTATTTGAAATAATAATCTATTGATAATTAATTGTTAGAAAATAATTGGTAACTAAAATTAGTTGTAAGTAATTTTTAATAGGTTTTGATTAAAAGATAATAAATAAATTTTAATAGTATTTATGAATATAAGACTTACAAAATTAATATTTCACTTATTTTGATTACTTATATAAAAGGCTTTATTTGATATTATTATTTTATATAATATCTATATATTTTATTTCTTTAATAAAAGCTATCATTTATTTGACTAAAATGTCACTGTTTTATATATAAGACCAAATCCACATTTTCCTAGGGTTTTCGAAATTTACTAGAAGTCATAGTATTAATCATTTTATTGATGAAATAAAATTAGCTTAGGGACAACAAGGTCATGATCATATTTCCACTTGCTAACCACAATCATGAACATATACTCCACTCCAATTCATCAAATCATTCAAATCATGAATAAAGTCATAAATCTAAATTTATCAAGACATGATCCAAACTCTACTAACATAAACATAATCATGGCTTTAACAATCATACATGAACATAAACCTTATTCACCAAAGGTGACATAATCTCTAATATGCTTGATCACATATACTACTCACAATATGAAGACATGCATTAAACCCTAAAAATGCCATACAATTAACCAAGACAATCAACTCATGCATCAATCCCATCTCCATCCTATACACACATTTATTCATGCTTCAATCTGAACTCATCACAACAACACATGCTCACACCCTAATCATAATCCATCTCCTTCCAATATCATCTTAGAGACATGAATCTAGAATTTAAAGAGAGGGTTGAAGAGGCTTACTTGATTGATGACTACCTTAGAGTAGTTTCGAAGGGATCCAACTCCTAGGAGACTTGATTCGACCAAGAGAGATGAAGGAACCATGGCCATGGTTGAAGAAACCATTCGGCCAAGAGAGAGAGAGAGAGAGAGAGAGAGAGAGAGAGAGAGAGAGAAAAGAGAAAAAGAGAGTCCATTAGCATGTTTATATATACATATAATCATTAGAAGTTGAAGATGAGAGAAGGTGGGGTGATTGATCATGCTTACCTTGAAGGTGTTCTTGAGCCTTCACAAAAATACTGGTTTTTCGATCCAAAAGAGAGACTTGGATTTCGAAGTTTGACGTTAAAAATTGTAGAAGTGGCTTCAAGGGGTGGAGTAGGTGTGATCTGGAGTTTTTGGAGAAGATTGGAGTGGTTTGGAGTGGTATTAGGCGTATGCATGCTAGTAGGTGTTCTAGGTGTTCTTGAAGGTTGAAGAGAATGGAGAGGATTTGATTGAAGCTGGCCGAAATTCTGTGGGATTGGAGTGGCCGAATTGTTTGAGAGGTTTTAGTAGTAGATTTTTCTGGTTTGAGAGGAAAAGGAAGGCTGGTTGCTTGAAATCCTAAAAGAATATTTCAGGGAATCAAATTTGGAAACAAAATATGGCAAGAAGATTTTTTATGAAGGAGAGCTTTTGGGAAGCTCCAATGGCCGGTTGAGTTGGCTAGGGATTTTGCTGGAATGAAAGCTATTTGAAGAAGCTTAATGGTGGCCGAAAATATGGTGAACAATGGTGAAGGGATTTCTAGTTGTTTGAGGGTTGATTTATGGTAGTTTACTAATTAGGTTTGCTGGAATTTTGGTCTCCAATCAATGGCTTGATTGGAGTGATTGTTGGAGATATTTTAGGGGCAGCCATGGACTGTTTTTTGCGCAGACTACTGGAGAAGATGATGGAGCTCAGTTCATGGCTGTTCAAGAGAAGTTTGTACAGAAAAATGGTGAAGTTTCAGTTAGGGCTGAAGAAGGAAGAAAGCTGGAAATTCTGTTCAAGATTTTCGCAAGTTTGCTGGAATTTCTGGGCAGAATTTTCTGCCATTGTTTAGTTAGTTTGCAGAGGATTTGAAGGGGGATTCAGAGGTCTTTCAAGGTTGGTTTCCAACCTTCTTTATGGAGGAAAAACGTGACTAAGGTGCTGAATGAAAAACTGGAAGAAATAGCTTGGTGTAGGTTCACCAAAGCTGTGAATTTGCCCAGAAAATTTTCTGGTTTGCACGGCATTTGTGCAGTCCGGTTTTGGCCTTATAATTTCAGACTTCAAGCTGGTCAATAGGGCTATTTTTCTGGTAGCATTTGGGAGAGAATGATGACTAAAAATTTTGACACTTGGACTGAACAAGAAGCTGGAAAAAATCCAGATTACTTTATGAAGAAAATGAACATAACTAGAGTGGAGTTTTGAAGGTTCAACCATGGAGATTAATATCTTGGGAACCTTCCACAACTCCTACCCATTCTTGGCCCACTAGATGTCTTACACTTAGACATTTTTTAACCTTCAAAGCCACATCACTTTACTGGAATTTTATGGAATAGAATTGGCTTGAATAAATTGAACAACTTAATGAATTGAAAAATAAGGAAAACTAAGGATCAAGAAGGGTATGAATTCCCTTAGAAATTTTTTGTAGGGCACAAGGGTAGGATTAGGATACTCTTATCATGACTCCCTTAGGACAACACCTCTACTCTTCCCTAAAGCATACAAGGCCAAAAATAGCCTGCCTAAATAAAAATAAAATTCAATCATGCAAAAACTCAAATGATGGAATTTGAACCCAAGGCCTCAAGAATTAATTCCAAAGCTCTAACCACTAAACCACAACAACTCTTATTCTTATTTTCTCTCCAAAATATTTTTCCTATTTAATTCTCAAGCTATCTCCCCTTTTTCTCCTCAAGCAAAAATTACTATTTTATCCTTCTTACTCAATAAACACAATTAAGCCTTCTAGGCTACAAATCACAAATCTAAAGCACATAAAATCATATAAATATATATTTAAACATGCTATAAAATATGATATGTATCCCAACCCCCTTACTCTAAGGTTGGTTTCAACTGGGGTTTCACAATTACCTATTTTAGGAAGTTTTGATTCATGATAATTATACACTTAACTTAGGATGCTATTAATCTTTCTACGAAACTCTATTAGCTTTTCTAAGAGCCAAACTATTTATATTATTGATAATGATTTTAAGAGTTATTTATTATCAAATAAATAATACAAAGAATGTGCATTTTATTTCTTGCAAACTAAATGAATATTTTTTTTGTAATATTTCAAATATGTCTGGTTTCAGTCTATTGTCAATCATTCTCAAGGAAAATAAGTTGATAAACCCAAATTATGTAGACTGGAAGAGGAACCTGAACATAGTGCTCACTGCCGAGGAGTACAAGTATGTTCTTACGGATCCCTGTCCTGAGATTGGGGAAGAATTCCCTAATTAGGAGCAAGAGGTCAAGAAGGCATAGAAGAAAGCCGATGAGATAGCTAAGTGCTACACATCGGCTTCCATGTCTAGTGTGCTCCAATCTAAGCATGAGCACATAGCCACTGTGTACGACATGGATTTGTCAGTGCATACCATGTTTGCTGACAAAAGCCAGCCCGCAAGAAAAGAAGCTCTTAGGGCAATCATGAACACTAGGATGGCTGATGGGGCATTGGTTTGAAAGCATCTGCTCAAGATGGTTGCCTACTTCGAGGAGGCCAAGGTCCTAGGCTCAACGATAGATCTTGAGAGACAATTTGACATGGTTCTTGAAACTCTACTTGATTTATATTCTCAATTCAAATTGAACTGCAACATGAACAAGTTGGATATGAATCTTAATGAGCTTATGAAAGACTTCCAGGTGGCAGAGAAGATCATGAAGCCCGTGTCAAAGGTTTTGGTCTCTCGTTCTGCTTCTTCTTTTGGAAATAAGGCAAAGCTTAAGAAATTCAAGAAGAAGAAGGTCCAGAACAACGCAGGAGCCTAGTCCAGAGCATCTAGTAAGGCCAAGCCCAAAGGCAAATGCTTCAAGTGTGGCAAGAAGGGGTATTGGAAGAAAGATTGTCTGGACTTCTTAGCCAAGTCTACTTCAGGTATTACTCTATACCTAGAGTTTATTTTGATGGTTGGATTAATATCTTCCTGGATAGTTGATTCTAGAGTCACTGACTATATCTGTAACTTTTTGTAGGGGTTCAAAGGACAAGGAGACTCAATAATAGTGACCATGGAATTCAAGTAGGCAATGGAGCAAGAATATTGGTTGAAGCAATGGGAGATCTTGAGCTTAATTTTGATTGTAATAGAAAGTTGCTATTAAAATATATTTTATATGTTTCTTATTTTAAATAGAATTTGATTTTAGTTTCCAAATTGATGAATCAAGGATATTCTGTTTCTTTCCATTCTGGTGTTTTCATCAGTAGAGATGGTAATTTAATTTGTACAGGAAACATGTATGAAAATCTTTTTTATATAAATCATATTAGAAATCAAGTAAAAAATATTCATACTGAACCTGATAATAAAAAAAGAAAGGCCATATCAAATGACTCGTATTTGTGGCATCTAAGATTGGGACATATAAATCCTAATCGGATTCAGAGGCTAATCCATGATGGGCCTTTACGTTCATTAAGATTGGAATAATGGCCTCAGTGTAAATCTTGTCTTAAAGGTAAAATGACCAAAAGGTCCTTTACCAAAAAGGTAGATAGAGCCATGAATATACTATCACTAGTTCATACGGATGTTTGTGGTTCGATGACTATACCAGCTAGAGAAGGCTACAAATACTTTATCACTTTCATAGATAATCATACTCAGTTTGGTTACATATATCTGAGAGGTGCAAGTCTAACTCTTTTGATAAATTTAAGGAGTTTAAGGCTGAAGTGGAGCGTTGAATAGGTAAATTAATTAAAACTTTGAGATCGGATCATGGTAGAGAGTACCTCCTCAGTGAGTTTAAGGATTACTTGGTGCATCATGGTATAGTATCTCAATTAACTACACCTGGGACTCCCGAGCAGAACGGAGTGGCTGAGAGAAGAAATAGAACTTTTATGGAAATGGTCAAAAGCATGATGAGTCATGCATCTCTTCCTATTTCTTTTTAAGGGTATTCTTTAGAAACAACAGTATATATTTTGAACTTGGTTCCTTCTAAATCAGTACCTAAAACATCCTATGAGATGTGGACTAGACGGAAGCCCAGTTTGAACTATCTCAAGATATGGGGTTGTCCAACTTATGTGCTGATAAAAGAAAGTAAGATATAACTAAGATCAGAGTTATACTACTTCGTTAAGTATCCAAAAGGAACAAGAGGTGGATATTTCAATCATTCTTAAGAGCATAAGTTACTTATTAGTACTAATGCTACATACTTAGAGGATGAACAAGTTACTGTTAGAATGTATGCCCTCTAGACTAGGTTTTAGATGTAATTATCAAATTTATTAATAAAAGAATTTCTTCTCAAAAATTTATTTGTGGATTTACATTTTATTTCTGCACAATTTACGTTTGGAAAGGGCCTATTGTGTTTAAGTAAATGATCCATGTGAATGGTGGTCTTTCACGATAAGGTATGGATCACGGGTTACTTAACACATAAACATTGATTCTTAACCGATTGGTGAAAATGGGAATCTCATCATATTTAGGTTATTGTATTATGAATTTCAAATGGAGAATGGCTTACCTTTAGCTAGTGAGTAGTCCACTCACTTCATAGCATGAGCATATGTCGAATACGTAGAACAAGACCTGTAATAGTGGTTTCTAAAAGTACTATTTAAAAGAAACCCAAACTATTAATGCTATAGCGTGGACTAATACTCTACTGCTTGAGTATGAGTTAGTGATCCGATGAAGCTAGAAGCACATACATTGGTATGCTGTAGTTGAGGTTCTATCGTAAAGCCGATATACTTGTATATTAGGTATATATGACTAGTTAGCTAAGACAGACTTGTATAAGATAGCTTCTGCGCTATATTACCCTTTGTGACTGTTCGAATGATCTAAATATCCAGGGCCCTGGGGAACATGACTTGGATTTAGCTATAGGGTAGCTCTCTTGGAAACATTCCAGGAGTCGTGATCATTGGACTAAAGGCCTAAAGATGGTAGATGTCTTTTAGAGAGGTGTTAGTACACTTTTCCTCTCTAAAATGTACGGTGAAACGTAGAGGGCCATTTTAGTCATTACACCTATAGGTCGTAAACTTTGCTAACACAACATTGTCCTTGGAGTTAATATTTCCTTATGGTAATATTAGAAAATGTTTAAAATGCAAAATGCAACTATTTTTATAGTAGGGATATTATGGTCATTTTAGTAGCTAAGGCGATGTGTTTTTTGGTCATCAGAATAGCCCATAAGTCCTGATGGTTTTGGGTTGAGGGATTGGTCTTGTATAAAATGGATTTTATTTTATTCGAGTAGCTTGATTTAATTATTGGGCTAAAATAAAATAAAAAGTCCAAAAAGGGAGAATTATATACTGGCCCACTTGGGTTGTTTAATTAATTTAATTATTGAGTTTGTATTAGTCCAAGAATAATTAAATTAAATTAAAGACTAAACCTAATTAACTGGGCCAAGGCTTGAGGTTTATATCGGTCCAGTAGGTTATTTAATTAATTTAATTATTAAACTTGTATTAGTCTAGAAATAATTAAATTAAATTAAAGGCTTAACCAAATGAATTGGGCAATAGGTCTAGAGACCTGTTTAATGGCTTAACATGATATGGGTTTTAGGGCTTCTATTTGATGTTTGAATGCCTCGATAATAGCCTATTATCAAGGCAGTGGAGATTCAATTGAACAAGGGAGTCTTTCACAGAGGTATGGTGGTTTTTCCTTTTCGTCAAGCCTCACGTCTTTTCTGTCGGGTGTGCTCTCTGTGCTTTGTAAAGAGCAAGAATAGAGACATAAAAAACCATCCTGATTAATGCTTAATAGCATTTAGCCGGAGAAAGGAAGATCATTCTCTTCATCCATAGCCTTCACCAGGCTTTCAAGCGTGGTTATATTCCGAAAGACAAGAAGGTTGCGTCGATGCCCAGAAGAAACCAACGGCTTGCAGGACAATAGCCTGAAGGATTGATCTCAGAACTAGAAATGGTTCAGACCGAGGCGCTGGCACCCTCTAGACTAGAGAAATCGTGCAAAGCTATAAAAATTTTCTTCCACTGCGTCTTTTGCATGTGCTCTATTTCATGAACATGATACTGTGTTTTTGTCGTTTTGCCATATTTTGCATTCAAGTGGTATCAGAGCATGGCTTATATGGTAATAGGTTGCAAGTTAGTGAATAAAACTGGTTAGATGATTAAAATCAGTGATCCTTCCCGTTTTCTGGTATGGGTAGATTCTTCTGTAAGTCTCATGGTTGAGACATAGGAGTACTGTAAATGTTTTTTTGAAGCTTTCATAATGTTCATATAAGCCTATAATTAAAGGCATATGCGTTTGTGGATTATTGTAGATGAGTTTTGGTTGAAATCTATGAAAAAAACTAAGCTTTGGACGTTTGCAATGCATAGAGGATTTTCGGAGAAGAAGATCACTGTAGCAATCGAGCCACGTTGCATTCTATGAGAGGTGCCGAAGCCATCCAAGCCAGCCGCGGCTTGGAGCCATAGCCAAGTCCGAGTTGGCCTCGGATCCATAGTGCGCGCGAGAAAGCTTCCTTGCGGAAGCCAGTTCCTCTCGCAAGAGGAAACCGAGTAGCAGCTTCCTCGCGGAAGCTGTTGCGCAGGGTCCCGGGTTGGAGCACCCGCTCGAATCGCGGTTCATGGGTTTTTCCAATAGGCCATGATCTAGTGTGGTAGGTGCACTGGACTAACGATTTTTCTTTTTTTTTTTTGTCTCATACCAGGCAAAGTGATTTTTTATTGCAATAGTTAATATTCTTTGAATATTTTGCATGAAAAATAATAGTAAAGATAATTTAGGATTCAACAAGACCATTAATTAATTAATATATTTAATTCTATTATGTGGATACTTAGGTTAAAAGAATAGAAAAGTATGAAAACGTTTACAGTTTTCTAATATGTTTATTTCTTTTTGTACCCTATGTGCGCGTTTTCTCAAAGACCAAAGTCTTTAGGAAGTTAATGACAAGAAAAATATTTTTCAAATTAAAAAAATGGTTATTTTGAACTTGGACAAAAATTAATCGTTGGATATTTTCTCAAAGGATTTAATCCTTGACATATAAAATATTTTAGATTTAGATGTTTTTGTAAGTTAAAATGGAAAACTATTTTTGTTTTATTTTTTGCACCAGAAAATTGTTTTTGTCAAATTAAACTTGAGACCAAAGTCTCTAGAAAATTTAAAAGGAAATATTTGGAAATCATTAAGTTCTTAACTGTGTAAAATAAATTCATAGAAAATCTCTTAAAAGATTTTTACCTTGACATAAAAATTTATGAATTTAGATATTTTACAAAAAGTTAAAGGATACTTAATGAAAATTTTCCAAAAAGATATTTTCTTTAAAAACCTTTATTTTAAAAGAATAAGTGGAGAGAGGTTCCAATGGCCCCACGGCTTCTATCATGATTCTCATTATAGATCGTGGGTCCTCTCACGTCACCCTGGGAGTAAACCCGTATAGGATTGAGATACTACAAGGATCTAGAACTAATGGATGGATGTAATTAATAACCCAGGACATGTGCTATGATTGGCTAGCCCACGTTGGAGGTTATAGTGCGAGAAATGTCCATAGGAAATGAGAAGAAATGATTATCCCACGATAAAGTTATCTTTTAGATCATTATCTAGAAGGAAAATTAATTTATAGTGGTTAATACACTTATCTTAGGAAACTATTAATCTTTCCAAGAAGTTATATCAGTTTTTTTAAGAGCCAAATTAATCATATTAAAGATCATAGTAATAGGGTTAACTATTATCGAATTTAATATGAGGATAAAGTGTACAAATTATTTATTTTTTTCACAAATTGAGATTTCTTTTATTTTTGATTTTTCAGAAATGGTTGGTGGAGGTTCTTTTAGTCCTTTGGCCGTTATTCTCCGAGAGAATAAGTTAACGGGTCCAAATTATATGGACTGAAAAGGAACTTGGACATAATATTCACTGTTGAGAAATATAAGTATGTCCTCTACGAAACCTATCCGATTATTGGGGAAGGTTCCACTGATATTGAGCGCGGGTTGAGAAGGCATGGAAGAAGGCTGATGAAATGGCTCGTTGCTATATGTTGGCCTTCATGTCTAATGTGTTCTAATCTAAACATGAGCACATGGTTACTGTGTATGACATTAGCCAGTCACTAGCCACGATGTTCACCGATAAGAGCCAACCCACAAGGCAGGAAGCTCTTAGGATGATCATAAACATTAAGATGGTTGAGGAATCATCAATCAGGGAGCATATGCTCAAAATAATTACTGTTTTCGAGGAAGCAAAAGTCTTAGGGGCTGTTATTAACTTCGAGAGCCAAGTGGACATGGTTCTCAAATCTCTACCGGGCTCTTTTACTCAGTTCAAGTTGAACTACAACATGAATAAGTTAAACATGAGTTTGATTGAGTTAATGAAAGAGCTTCAAATGGTAGAGAAGGTTATGAAGCCACAATCCAAGGCTATGATTGCTAGAGATTCTTCTTCTAGAACTGGGCCCAAGCCCAAGAAGTTCAAGAAGAAAAAAGGAAACACAGTAGCCCAGCCCAAGAACTAGCCCAACAAGCCAAAGGGCAAGTGCTTCAAGTGCAAGTAGAAAGGACACTGGAAAAAGGAGTGTCCAGAGCTTCAGGCCAAGAAAAACCTTACAGATATTGTTCTCTATCTAGAGTCAATTTTAATGGTTGGATCAACTTTTACTTGGATTATTGATTCAGGAGCCACTGATCATATTTGTAATTCATTGCAGGGGTTTAGGAAGATAAGAAGACTCCAGAAGGGCGAGCATGGACTACGAGTAGGAAATGGAGCACAAGTATGGGCCTTTACAATGGGAGAGCTGGATCTTATTTTTTATTGTAATAGAGTAGTCATTTTGAAGGATATTTTATATATACCTTGATTTAGACAGAATTTAGTTTCAGTTGCAAAACTTATAAATCAATGATATTCTGTTTCTTTCCATTATGGAATTTCTATTAGTAGAAATTGAGAAGTTCTTTGTTCTGGGCACATATATGAAAATTTATTCTTCTTAAATTTCACAAATAATCAAATAACTAACGCTTAATTTGAACCTTTAAGTAAGAAGAGAAAGACCAATGTCAATGACTCATATCTTTAGCATCTATGGTTGGGTCATATTAATTCAACTAGAATTCAGAGGTTAGTCCATAATGGGCCATTGGGCTCATTAAGATTAGAAAGTTGGCCTCAGTGTGAATCCTGCCTTATGGGAAAAATGACCAAAAGGTCGTTTACCCAAAAAGCTGATAGAGCTAAGGAGATACTAGGCCTTGTTCACACTAATGTGTGTAGTCCTTTATCTACACCAACTAGATGGGATTTTGAGTACTTCATCACTTTCACGGATGATTGTACAAGATTTGGTTATGTCTACCTGATGAGGCGCAAATCTAACTCTTTTGACAAGTTCAAAGAGTTTAAGGCTGAGTGGAGCGTCGGATAGGTAAATTGATCAAAACTTTACGATTGGATCGTGGTGGAGAATACCTCCTCGATGAATTCAAGGATTATATGGTACATCATGGGATAATATCCTAACTCTCTGCATCGAGGACACCCTGGCAGAATGAAGTAGCTAAGAGAAAAAACAAAACGTTGATGGAAATGGTCTGTAGCATGATGTCTCATGCTACTCTTTCAGTTTCTTTTTGGGAATATGCCTTGGAAACAATGGCATACATTCGGAACTTGGTGCCTTCCAAGTCAATACCGAGGACGCCCTATGAGATGTGGACTGGGCGTAAGTCAAGTCTGAATCATCTCAAAATATGGGGCTATCCAACTTATGTACTGATCAAAGAAGACAAGCTAGAACCAAGATCAAAGGAGGTTACTTTTATTATCCCAAGAAGTAGAAAATACTAGTAAGTACTAATGCTAGATACTTGGAAGATAATTAAAGTACTTCCACTAAAGGTTTAACAAGGTTGGAACTTGAAGAGAAGTTATCTTCAGAATCAACTTCTTCAGACTCAATTGTGGAATAAGAAGAGGCACAGCCTCAAGAACTTGTACAAACGGAGCCTCGTTGTAGTAGAAGGGTATCTACGGTTCCAGAAAGATGAACTAGAGAGGCTTTCGAGCTGGTCTTTGACCATTAGGAACATGATCTCACTAGATATAAGGAGGCTATTACTAGTGCCGATGCAAATCCATGGCATGAAGTAATGAAAGCCAAGATTAAGTCTATAGACTTCAATTAAGTTTGGGATCTTATAGCTTCACCTGAAGGGATAAAATCTATTAGGTGTAAGTGGGTATACAAGAGGAAGAGGGAAGCGGATAAGAAGGTGAAAACCTTTAAAGCTAGACTTGTAGCGAAAATGTATACTTAAGAAGAAGGAATCGATTATGAAGAAACCTTTTTCCCGATAGCCATGCTTAAATCCATCTGTATCCTTCTTACCATCACATGTTATTATGACTACAAGATATGACAAATGGATGTAAAAATGGAAATTTTTAATGGCCATCTTAGTGAAGACATCTATTTGTCCCAACCGGAAGGTTTTATTGCTAAAGGCCAGGAACATATGGTTTGCAAGCTTAATAAATCTATTTATAGATTTAATTAGGCATCTAGAGAATGGAACATTCATTTTGATGAGACTATAAAGTCTTACGATTTTATTCAAAACGAGGATGAACCATATGTGAACAAGAAATTAGAAGGCCTAAATATAATTTTTCTTGTCCTATATGTGAATGACATTTTACTTAGTGGGAATGATGTAAGAACATTATCATCTACTAAGGTTTGTCTATCTAGTTAATTCAGCATGAAGGACTTGGGAGAAGACATTTACATTCTCGAAATTAAGCTTCTTAGAAATAGGAAGTAGAGAATATTAGGATTATCTCAAGCGACATACATTGACAAGATGCTAGCCAACTTCAGCATGGACTCAAGCAAGGCAGCTCTATTCCCTTGTAGACATGGATTGTCTTTTTGTTCAAAGGATTGTCCTAAGTCCCAAGAAGAAAAAGACAGAACGAGTAGGATTTCCTACGGTTCGACTGTAGGAAGTCTCATGTACGCCATGCTATGCACTAGACTAGATATCTGCTTTGTCGTAACCTTAGTTAGCAGTGTCAATCAAATCCTGGAGAGGTTCATTGGTAAGTTATAAAGCATATTCTCAAGTAGCTTAAAGGTACGAGAGATTATATGCTGGTTTACAGGGCTGATAACTTGGTTCCTACTAGATACACAGACTCAAACTTCCAAGAAAATAAGGATGAGAGAAAATCCATTAGTAGATATGTCTTCACCTTGTCTAGAGGAGCTATTTTATGGAGGAGTATCAAGCAATCATGCATTGCTGACTCAACCATGGAAGCTGAGTATATAGCAGCTTCAGAGGCATCCTAGGAAGCAGTCTGGCTTCGAAAGTTCCTTTCAAAACTTGGAGTCGTGCCACACATGGATAGACTGATTGTAGTGTATTGCGACAACACTGGAGCAGTCTCGCAATCCAAAGAATCCAAGAACACAAGAAGGGGAAGCATATCGAGAGGAAGTACCATCTGATCTCGGATTTCATCCAAAGACGGGAAATTGTGGTAGAACAGATAGTCTCGGAGAACAACCTAGTAGATCCCTTCACTAAGCCTTTAGCTGAGAGAGTCTTCAAAAGACACTTAGACGCCATAAAGGTGGACACGTACAAACTTTCTTAGTCTTAGAGTGCAAGTGGGAAATTGTTGAAATGTATGCCATCTAGACTAAGTTTCTGATATAATTATCAAATTTATTAATAAAAGAATTTATGATAAAAAATTTGGTTGCGGATTTACATTTTATATGTCCATGATTTACATTTGGAAAGGACCTATTGTATTTAAGTAAGTGATCCATGTGAATAGTGGTCTTTCACGATAAGGTATGGATCACGGGTTACTTAACACATAAACGTTTGTTCTTAACCGATTGGTGAGAATGAGAATCTCTTCATATTTAGGTTATTATGTTATGAATTCCAAATGAAGAATGACTTACCTTTAACCAGTAAGTAGTCCACTTATTTCATAGTATAAGCGTATGTCGAATACGTAGAATAGGATTGTAATAGTGGTTTCTAAAAATATTATTTAGAAGAAACCCAGACTATTACTACTACAACATAGACTAAAACTCTACTACTTGAGTATGAGTTGGTGGTCTGACGAAGCTGGAAGCATGTACTTTGATATGCTGTAGTTGAGGTTATATTATTGAGCCAATATACTTGTATATTGGGTATATGTGACTAGTTATTTAAGATAGACTTGTACAAGTTAACTTCTGTGCTGCATCGCCCCTTGTGACTATTCGAATGATTAAATATCTAGGGTTCTGGTAAACATGACTTGGATGTTAACTTTAGAGTAGCTCCCTTGGAAAGCGAAAACATTCTAAGAGTCGTGGATCATTGGACTAGAGGTCTAATGATAGTAGATGTCTTTTTGAGAGGTGTTAATACACATTTCCTCTCTAAAATATACGGTGATGCGTAGAGGGATGTTTTAGTCATTACACTTATAGGCCGGAGACTTTGCTAATACAATATTGTCCTTAAAGTCAACATTTCCTTTTGGTAATATTAGAAAATATTTAAAATGCAAAATACAGCTATTTCTATAGTAAGGGTATTTTGGTCATTTTAGTAGCCAAGGCGATATGTCTTTTGGTCCTTGGAATAGCCCATAAGTCTTGATGGTTTTAGGTTGAGGGATTGGTCTTGTATAAAATGAATTTTATTTTATTCGAGTAGCCTAGTTTAATTATTGGATTAGAATAAAATAAAAGGTCCAAAAAGGAAGAATTATATATTGGCCTATTTGGGTTATTTAATTAATTTAATTATTGTACTTGTATCAGTCTAGGAATAATTAAATTAAATTAAAGGCTAAACCCAATGAACTAGGCTAAGGCTTGAGGTTTATATCGGTCTATTTGGTTATTTAATTAATTTAATTATTGAGCTTGTATTAGTCTAGGAATAATTAAATTAAATTAGAGACTTAACTAAATAAATTGGGCCATAGGTCCAAAGGCCTGTTTAATGGCTTAACATGATGTGGGCCTTAGGGCTTCTGCTTGATTTTTGAATGCCCAGATAATAGCCTATTATTAAGGCAGTGGGGATTCAATTAAACAGGGGAGTCTTTCACCCAGGCACGGTGGTTTTTCCCTTTCCTCAAGCCTCACGTCTTCTCTCTCGGGTGTGTTCTCTGTGCTTTGTAAAGAGCAAGAACAGAGACGTGATAAACGATCCTAATTAATGCTCAATAGCATTTAGTCAGAGAAAGAAAGATCATTCTCTTCATCCATAGCCTTCACTAGGCTTGTCAGGCGTGGTTATATTCCAAAAGACAAGAAGGTTGCGTTGATGCCCAGAAGAAGCTGACAGCTTGTGGGACAAAAGCCTAAAGGATTGTTCTCAAAACCAGAAGTGGTTCAGACTGAGGCGCCGGCTCCCCTTAGACCAGTGAAATTGCAGAGGTATAAAAAGTTTCTTCGGCTACGTTTCTGCGTGTGCTCTGTTTCATGAACATGCTACTATGTTTTTTTCATTTTGCTATGTTTTGGCTTCAGTTACATCCACCATGAGTTCAAGTAGAACAGAGTTAGAAGAAAATTTGGTCACTGATTCAACTTCAAGTACTTCTAACACCCCGATCGAGGAACTACGAGAAACACTACCGGATGTTCCAAGACAAATTGAGTATCATCGTAGTGGGAGGATCACAAGAGTTCTAGAAAGGTAGACCTAAGAGATCTATGATCTAGTCTCTAATCATCAGGAATAAGATCCCACTAAATATGAGGAGGCCATTGTTAATGCTGATGTAGACAAATGGCATCTAGCCATGAATGCCGACATTGAGTCCATGTACCTCAATTAGGTCTGGGATCTTGTCACTGCGCCTGATGGGATAAAGACTATCAAGTGTAAGTGGGTATATAAGATGAAGAAAGGTGCAGATGGAAAGGTTGAAATCTATAAAGTAAGGTAGGTTGCTAAAGGTTATACTTAGAAAGAATATATCGATTATGAGGAAAACTTTTCACTAGTAGTCGTGCTTAAGTCTATCCGAATTTTCTTAGCCATCGTATGTCATTATGACTACGAGATATAGCAAATGGATGTCAAGACAACCTTCTTAAATTGCTATCTTAGTGAAGACATCTATATCTCCTAGCTAAAAGGTTTTGTTGCTAGAGGTCAAGAACAAATAGTCTGTAAGCTTAGGAAGTTCATCTATGGATTTAAGCAAGTGCTACGAGCATGGAACATATGTTTTGATGATATCGTGAAAGCTTATGGTTTCATTCAAAATGTGGATGAACCATGTGTGTATAGGAAATCAGACAGTTGTAAAGTGATTTTCTTGGTACTTTATGTAGATGATATTCAACTCATTGAAAATAATATAGGTGTTAGCAATATGCCCTAGAGTCAATTTGTACTTATACTATTGTCGTTATGTATAATGTAATAATACTGTTGGGTATCTCAAGCTCGTATCATATATGGCGCAGCGGAAGAATAAAATGAGATACTATTCCAGGATCTGCATATACGTGGAAAATAGGACATAAAGATAACAAAAGTAACAACTTTTTACCTTTCTTTGATTGTCCGAAGAACAAAAATTTCTTCTTCAAGTCGAGACGTGATCTAGCAATCCTCTTGATCAGACTCCACAAGAGTTAAACATCTAAGCACTATAATCACAGTGTGTGATTATCTCTAACAGTAATCCACATAAAGGATACACTCAAGTACAAAGTTTTCTGTACTAGCTGAAACACTAAGTGGCGGCTAGGGTTGTTAGATAAGAACAATTGAGAGAGAGAGAGAGAGAGAGAGAGAGAGAGAGAGAGAGAGAGAGAGAGAGAAAAGAGAAAAGGATTTCGTGTGTTGGGTTTTTTGTGGTGTCACACCCTTAGCTAGGGTTTTTGTGTGTTTCATCTATATGTTACACAAAAATCCCCTACCAAAACTGACAATTCTAATCCTATTAGAATTTTCTAATTGTAATTGGAAACATCAAGTTCTCATAATTACAATTAAGACCATAAATTTAACTAATTATAATTTGTCCATAACAACTTCTCTTTCTCTCAATTAACCCCACTATGTTATCAAATAACATCTTGAGTATATAATCCTCTATTGTGTGTGACCTATTAGGCTTCCCAGTCAATTAGTAGAGAACATGAATTAATCCAAACGTCTTTGAGATTAATAATCTATAATCAATTAGAATTAATCCTATTAATTTTAATCAGGATTGGTTTATTAATTCATCAATTAATAAACCCATATTCCTATATCATAAGCGGTATCTAGCAACACATCATGACCACACAAGAGTCCAAGAAATCAAGTGGCTTGACATGAACCATTCAATAACAAACTTTAGTGCAATTAACTTCTTTCACCATACAATATCTCATTCGATTTAGAGTATGGAATTAGTGCCAACTCCCTCTAGAATTAATTCTGGCCCGAATACGATAGTACTTGTACCAGGAACCCACTACTCTAGATGTGTATCAATTGGAATTGTTTCCAATACACAATCGCCTTGGCCAAGGACTTCTCGAGTAGTAATTACTACAAGTGACCGTGAGATATTCGCCCCTACTATTAGGAGTGGTGAATCCTTTGTCACCCTCTCAACTACTTTCGTTTACCTCACAATGTACCTAATATCCATCCCATATGTGGCATCCCATATGTGGCCCTCGATCGAGCTCCGGAGATTGGAATCAAAGTACAATACTCAACAAATAAAGTACCTTGGAGATCTCAAGTCTAAGGATACTTACCTGTTTGCTATATTGAGATTATATCACTGGCACTAAATAGTTATCCATGTGATTATCTCAAATTTAGGTCATCCAATGAACTTGTTCCATTAACAAGCATCTATGTGTTAACTTTGAGTATCTCAATACTCACGAATATGAGAACCACCGCCTGATCAAATTAGGAAGTCTAACACATGCTAGTCTTAACGCATTAGTGATGTCTTGTCTCATTAATACTACAACTAGGGGCTATTTAAGTACTAACACTATACAGTGTAGTAGGAATCTCATATCATGATCTCTATAATGATTTTCTTAACACAGTATTGTACTAGGGACTTTATCGAACAGTTATATTACTTAAAAGTAAACAAAAGAAATTGTAAGATAAATAATGCCTTTTATTAGAATAAAATGTGTCATATACAATGTACAAGTGATTAACTCTTGGGCACAACACTAACAAATACGAGGCATTTTTTTCCATGAATAGTGCATTTAGTTTTGTAGTCATTAAGTATGTAACTTGATAGTAAAACCCTACAATCAATATAATGACTATTCTTAAACTGTCCATGATCGATTATTATTAGTGGAACAATAATAAATTAAAATTAATATGATTGTGACTTGATGACTATGTTTTACTGGTCATGGATATATGTGATATCAAGTCAAAACATAAATAAATATTACAGAACATTGTAATGGACATGACCCACTGTGAGAGTACTTCATGGAACATGTCATAAGTATTTTCTAGTAATAATGATATTAAAAGTCCTTCGACCTGAATTCATCATAGTTTCCTACTTGATAAATTCTATATTTTGACATTGTCTAAAGTTGTCTTTAACCAGATAATATATTAGACTATTGTTGGATATAGAATAAATCAAAGAGAGGAATATGATTGATAGTGAAGGAATTTGAGAGATATTCATGGGCCTCTTGATAAGTTAGACTGTTAAAATGCATGGTCGTGCTTAAATATATCAATCTAAAATATTGATATCATTTGTTTGAACAGTCTACTATGAGATCAAAAAATGGTTGATTAAGCTTTATAAGGATGACATGCTCTGTACCTTATACTTAATCTGGATATTGTGTGACAAAAGGACTACATATAAAATTATAATTTGGTTCAAAGAGATCACTAATCTTCATTTAACCTGGATAGTTATAATATTTTGCTAGAAATTGCTTATAACTCCTAGGCCATTTAAATGTGATTTGGGCACACTGCAAATGTTAAATGAACTTATAGGGTTATACAATAAGTGAACTTGTTAGGTTATTTTTTTGGTAACCAGGTTTAATGAATCTAGAAATATGTTTAAGTTAATCGAACCTAGAAAATTTACCAGATACAATGAATCTGGAAATATGTCCACATTCGATGTAGCTGGATGATGTCTAGATTGTAAGAATCTAACTCGATAAATTAAATAGTTAAATTACCGAGGTAATGGTAGAATTTTATCATATCAGTTTTAATTTAATTTGAATTTAAAATAAAATATGATAAGATATTATCAAAGTTAGACTCCAAGAGGTTCGGATGGGTTTTAAGAAAACCCTAGCTGTCTTCTCAAGGGATCTGTTCTGTTAAAAAAATATTTGTGCCTCCATTCACCAGAAAAATCAAGCCTCTTAAACCCTAGGCACTAGCACTCTCGGGGTAACAGTTATTTTACCTTGTGTATCCGATAGAGGGCGTTCGCACACTGCAGCGTCTGGTGATCATTCGGGATGCATGTACGACGGCAAAATCAGAATCGAAGGATCTTGATTATACCGAATAGAGGTAATTCTGTAATCTTTAGATCTTCTTAATCATTTACTTGGGTTCTTGGAAAGGATTCGTGGATGTTTTTCATGTTTAGGAGTCAATGAATCCTAACAGTAAGGACATTATCATCCGTTAAGGTTTGGCTATCTAGTCAATTTAGCATGAAAGATTTGGGAGAAGTTACCTATATTCTAGGCATTAAGCTTTTTAGAGATAGGAAGCAAAGAATGTTAGGCTTATTCCAAACTGCTTATATTTACAAGATATTCATCAAGTACAACATAGATCAATGTAAATGGGCTATTATACCCTTTAGATATGGATTATCCTTATCTTCCAAGCAATGTCCTCAGATACAGGAAGACAAGTAGAAAATGAGTAGGATCCCTTATGCTTCGGTTGTAGGAAGTTTCATGTATGCTATGCTTTATACTAGGCCAGATATCTACTTTACAATAGGCATAATTAGTAGATATCAGTCAAACCCAGGGGAAGCTCACTGGCAAGCTGTAAAGCATATACTCAAATATCTCAAGGAAACGAGAGATTATATAATTGTATATCGTACTGATGATTTGGTTCCTACCAGTTACACAAACTTCCAAGTGGATAAAGATGAAAGAAAATTCACTAGTGGATATGTCTTCACTTTGTCTAGAGGAGCAATTTCATGCAAAAGTATCAAGCAATCTTACATTACTGATTATACCATGGAAGCTGAGCACGTTGCTGCTTCAAAAGTTTCTAAAGAAGCTGTGTGGTTCTAAAAGTTCCTCATAGAACTGGGAGTAGTACCATACATGGATAGGCCTGTCACCATTTATTGTGACAACTCTGGAGCGGTGTCACAATGCAAGGAATCTCGAAACCATAGGAAGGGCAAGCACATAGAAAGGAAGTATCACTTCATCCGGGAGTTCATTCAGAAATGGGATATTATGGTCGATCAGATTTTCTTTGTCAACAATCTGGCGGATCCCTTTACTAAGCCTATGATAGAAAAAGGTATTTTGCAGACACTTAGATGTCATAGGGGTAGGCACTTATGGACTTTTTTAGTCTTTGTAGTGCAAGTAGGAGATTGTTGGAAAGTACACCCTCAAATAATGTGTATTCTATGTAAACATATTGCAATAAAATATTTATTCATTCAATTTAGTTTGTTTCTTATATTATTGCATATTTAAAGTCTAAGTATGACAAATAATGTTCTATGTGTTGGGTCATTCTTCACAGTAAGGTATAGAATACTTGTCACACAAGTAAAGTTGAGTTCTTTGTCATTTGATGGAACTGGGTAGTTCATCAAGGTAAGACTATTATTCCATGATTTTCAATGCGGAATGGTTTACCTTGAATCAGTGAGTAGTTCACTCACATCATAGGCATCAACGTATTTCGAATACGTAGAACTAGACCTGTAGTAGTGGTCTTTCTTAAAGTAATATAATTATACAGACTAGACTATTACTACTACAACGTGGGCGGATACCTTCATACTTGAGTGTAAGTTGGTGGTCTGATGAAGTTAGGGTTTTATAATTTGATATATGTTGGATGAGATTTCTTTTGTGATATTAATATCTTTGTATGTTGTGTGTATTACTCTAGTTAGTTAAGACGGACTCATGCAACAGAACTTCTGTGCTTCACTTAGTGAAGTTAAATCACCTTCTTATATTGTCCAGGATAATCTAATAATCTAGGGTCCTGGGAACATGACTCTTGTATGTGTGCTTTTGGGTTGCTTTCACTGATAAGCAAGTACATTCAAGTGAGTCATGGATTATCAGACTAGAGATCTAAAGATGGTAGATGTCCTTGAGATGGGTGTTAGTACATTTACCCTGTCTCATTGATGGGTGTTACATAGAAGGGTATTTTTGTCATTTCACCTGTAGGTAGGAGACATTGCTTTAGCAATATTATTCTTGGAGCCAATATTTTCATATGGTGATACACAGAAATTTTCAAAATGATAAAATGTATCTATATAATAGTAAGGGCATTTTGGTCATTTTAGTAGCCATGAATAATATCTCTTGATCCCTAGAGTAACTCAAGTTACCTTGGTGTTATTTAGACACAATCTGGACTTAATGGACAATTATTTAAAAGATAAATAAAATTTATAATTAGAATTAATTAATTAGTCTTGGGTTTTAATAAGGCCCAGAAAAGATAATTAATTAATTAAGAGAATTGAGCTGGAATAAATTAATTGATTGAGTCGATGTATGTTGACATATATTAAGAGTCTAATTAGAATTAATTAGTCAGTATTAGGTATTTAATAAGGCCCAAAAAAGATAATTAATTAATTAAGAGGATTGAGCCAGTCTTGAATTGGTTTTTGAGCACGGCATCTAGCCCATTAGGGCTTCATGTTTGCGGCCATTAGGGCTTGAAAATGCCCTACGCTGGCCAAATATAGTGACATGAGAAGGAAAAAATAATGATGTTGTTTTTGTGAGTTCTTTTCTTTGGAGTGTGTGCTGTCTCCTCTCATTTCTCTCTGGTTTCTCATCCTTTCTCTTCCTTCTTGATTGTAGAGTGTGATTTGATTATCTAAAAGGAGCTCTCACTACGCTATTGCCAAGAGTAAGGTAGAGTCATACTCCGAAAGATGAAGAGAAGTAGCTTGTAGACACTTGATGCATAGGAGTAAAAGATTGGTAGGAGTTCCAATTGAACAGTAGGCACCTCCTTCTCTCCCTCCAACGCAAGAAGAAGTTCCTGTTCGTTGGTCAATCCGCAACCAATAAGAAAAAAAGTAGGTACTCTCTCCTAGATGAATATTAGAAAATTGAAAAATTTTCCGTTGCATTTTCTTTGATGTTTTTTGTTTTGATCCTTCGATAGAAGCTGTACATGCTATGGAAACAGAAGCCAAAAAAAAAAAAGAAAAAGAAAAACGCAGAAACCATGCAACAGAAGAATTAATCTTTGTTTACCTCTGTGTGTTTTTGGTTTATTTAGCCGTGAAGAAGATGATTGGACCACAGGAATAGATTCTTCTCTCCTTGATGTTTCTGGGATTATTGATGCTTCCGATTGAAATCCCGCGATTCACCTACTTCTCCGGGGCATCAACGTAGAAGCCTTTGCTTCTCAAAATATTCCACTACCCAATATATGTTGATGAAAACAACTCAAGCGAAGAAGGTCAAGTCTTCTTGATCCTTTGCTATTAATTAGCAAAATCAAGAGGACAAAAGAAACCGGAAACAAACGAGAGATAGAGAAAGGCAAGAACAAAGCTTCTTTTTTTTCACAGACCTAATGCACACACAAGATGCACACGGTTATCTTCTTGATAACCTAAACCCCAGAGGTTTTATTTTTTGAAAAACCTTTGGTTGTTATCTAGATAACCATCAAAGAAGACGTTTTTTTCAACTCTTCAATTCTGTGAATTAATTAAAACCCTTTTTGGTCCAAGCTATTGGGCTATTAATATTATTTATTATTTTTCTTGGACCCAATGAGTCCAAAATAATAAACATTAATTATTTATTTTTTGGGCTTATAAAAATAACTCAATAAATAATTAATGATCCCAAATAAAACAAAATAATTATTCAAGCCTTTCTATCTAATTTAGGCCTAGATTAATTTTTGTAATTATTCATTATGGGTTTAGGTCTTAAATAATTAATTAACCAATTAAACTAGATAATATATTTAATTTAAATTCTCTCGTTCTTTTATTTTATTCCAGTCCAAAAATAAATTAGAATTGTTGAATAAAATAAAATCCTTTTAATCGACACCATTTCTCAATCTAAAATTAATTAGGATTTACGGGCTATTTCGAGGACAAAAAGGACACATCGCCTTGGCTAATAAAATGACTAAAATACTTTTGCTATATAAATAGTTGTATTTTATATTTTAAATATTTTTTAATATTACCATAGGAAAATATTGACTCCAAAGACAATGTTGTGTTAGCTATGTCTTTGGCCTATATGTGAAATGACTAAAATACCTCTCTACACATTGTCGTGCATTTAGAGAGGAAATAGTGTACTGACACCTCTCCAAAAGACGTCTCCCATCCTTAGGCTTCTACTCTAATGATTCACGACTTCTTGAAATATTTTTGCTTTCTAAGGGAGTTACCCTAAAGCAAATTTCCAAGCCATATTCCCCAGGGTCCTGGATAATTAGATCATTCGGACAACCACAAGAGGTAATATAGTGTAGAAACTATCTTGTACAAGTTTGTTATAACTAACTAGTTACATATTCCCAATATACAAGTATATTGGTCCCACAGAAGAACCTTAAATATAGTATATCAAAGCATACGCTTCTAACTTCGTCAGACCACCAACTCATATTGAAGCTGTAGAGTACAAGTCCATGCTGTAGCAGTAGTTGTCTAGGTTTCTATCACGTAGTACTTTTAGAAACCACTACTACAAGTCTAGTTCTACGTATTTGAAATACGCTTGTATTATGAAATGAGAAGACTATTCATTAGCTAAAGGTAAGCCATTTTTTATTTAGAATTCGTAAAATAATGACCTTACCATGATGAGATTCCTATTCTTATCATTCAGTTAAGAACAATAGTTTATGTGTTAAGTAATCCATAGTCCATACCTTACTGTCAAAGACCTCCATTCACTTAAACACAGTGGGTTTTTTTCAATGAAAATTGTACACAATGGTAAAGAAGTATTCACAAATAATTTTTGAGAATAATATTTTTATTAATACATGTCAAAATTACATCAGAAATCTAGTTTAAGATGGCATACATTCGAACACTTTTATAATCGAATATTGGAAGAAGGCTGTTTGAGAGGATATAACTTGTATGAGGAAACTTAGAAGAAAGAGTAAGAAAGTTAGATTGAATTACCATACTAGGGATTCACTGACATGACTTTCCCTTCTTAATTTGATGCATCCACGTATAACGCCTGAAGCTCGATAGGTGGAACTTTGATCTTCTCTTATGCTCTTGGAAATTTTTCTCATTCTTCCTCTTTTACAATTGTAAGGTACATGTCCATTGTGGCCGAATCAGAAGTGGTATAAGGATTGCAATTCCTCTAATGAAAAATAATAGTAACACTCCAATCCTAAGAATCTTCTTATATTTATAACCTTTTCGAGTCGCATCTACTTCCAGGTTTTCTTTGTTCCTAAGCGAGCATTTAAGTATTCATTTGTGGTATTAGGTTGTTGTCTCCATCAATCCTAGTTGCATTTTTTCAATTAGTTAGATGTGATAGTAGAGTGAGGTTTTCTTATTTAACTAAAGCAGTCTTGAACAACTCCTCATTGGTTGTGTAGAATCTCCACGTTTGAAGCATCCCTAGTTCAACTCCTTAAACTAATAATTTAGTTGCATGTGTTTCTTCCTCCTGCAGTGATGGCAAATTGCTGAAATTGGAGCATCTTCCATTGATGTAATCCTTATATGTTTCCTGATATTCTTCCATTATTGTTCTACTGGTCCTTTTGCATGAAAATTTCCGTCTTCAGAATTGTTCTTAAAGTCATCCTATCTAGGTCTTCCTCCTTTGTTGGTGTGGTTATGTCCACTATAGTAGTACAATTATAAATAGTACACACTTTCCATAATCATTGCTTCTGCAAATTCTACTCACATGCAATATCCAGATACCCCTCGAGGTAACATTCCTAAAGCCAATTATTCGGGCCTAAAATTAATGTGCAAATATGCCATGTACTAAAAACAAGTACATTTATATAGCATGCTCAGTCAAGATAAAATACATATAAAGATATTGCATAAATATTTCACATAATATACATCTCACATAATCATAGGACATTCCAAACAATGTCTTTTTATTCACACATAATTATCAGGCATAACAAAAAATCACAAATCTCCAAAGTATAAATATCAAAATCATAAATCCCAGCAGTAATCCCCATTTCTAAGCTCTTATCATCATAATACGATCCTATCTGTCAAATCAGAGCTAGGATAGTCAAAATAGTAAGGCTAGAATGATTATCAAGATTATATATCTCTTTATCACATGTAGTCCTTGTATACCCAAAGAATCTTGCATAAGCATAGTTATCACATTCCCTAAAATATCTAACTATTCCTGTCAATACAGGTTTTTTTTTTTCTCACAGCCTCATCAAGGTTGTCGTCATTACAATACACAAGGATAAAATTTCCTCCTATAACAACTCATCAACACGTTGCAAGATTTTTTTTAAAAAAAATTCAAATCATCATCAAAAGAGCTCAAACACAGATAACGATAGTTATTCTTAAATTTTAAATCCTTAATTTTAAAGGTAATACTCAGCCCTATGCTCAACTTAACCTAGACTTAACTAACAATTCCAGATTCCACAATGTAGAATCTATTCCATTAATCAAAAGATACCCCTAACCATGTTCTTAACTTTAATCTTACACTCCTTGAAATTCATCTCTCTAGGATCATCATCCTGGGCTATAGGTTAACTTGTAGGTTCTAATTTCTGAGTTACTACTACCATATAATTTATACGTATCAACAAGTGCCCGAGTTATGACAAGTGTGGGGCTTCACAAGGGCCATGGCTATACGACAGTCTTATACATTCTAATAATCTTATTCATAGAAAATACACTAAGCTTAGCAAAAATCGTAAAACTTAAAATTCTAAATCCATTAAATTAATGTAACTGCCTAAACTTAGCCTCTAATACTACTTGTAACACCCCGCTACCTACGTATCCCAAGAGGGGAGGGGATGCCGTCATGTTTAAAGGATAAAGGGTCTTTATAACAAGGTAAATAAATAACTCACTGAAATAAAACCTCGAACAAAAACTTAAACGTAAAATAGCTCGAATAAAACTTATACAGAGTTCTCAAAATAAAGTTTGACAGAGCATTGTCTCTAGGAAAAACAACTAAAGACAAAAAGTACAAGATCTTGATCTCTAATCCCGACCATATCAAAAGTGCTCATGATCTAAAACATGCGCAAATAATGTGAGGAATGAATATCCTAGTAAGTCCTGTGTGTGAGAGTGTTTATTTGAAATAGTTTCGTGATATGCACTTTGAAATACCAAAAGCAAAATTGCAATCAAAATCAATAGGTTTAAACACAAGAGTGGTGTTTTCAATTTTCATTCTCAATAAATAACTTTATTTCAAGGAAATTAGTTACTCAACAATAAAGTGGACTATGAAACTCTACATCATAGCCCTAAGTCATGAAATCCTATATCATGACCCGATACTGTGAAACCTTACATCACAGTACAGTGGGTGATTGGTCCATGGATGGGGATACTCCCTATTCTCCCAGACCCCTCTAACTTATCAGTTGTCCATTCTAGAGAAATTTAGTCTCTCTTGGAACTAGTTGCAAGCTTGGACTAGCCGACTCCCTACCACTGTCGCCTAATCGAAAAACAAGTTCACCTCCTGGAGGTGGCCACGTATATGTAAGCTAGCTCACTCTTTCTGAGGCTAGTACTAATAGCCTACCCTTATTGAGTACTCAACGTTTTTGCATCAAGTAGTAATAATATATATATATATATATATATATATATATATATATATATATATATCGAGCATAACTTGGAAAACCTTGATAAAACCGATTAGTGCAAAAGTCAAGTGATTTATTTTGAAATTCTTAGTTTAAGAAATCTGTGCTTGGGTTGCAATAGAGTAAGAAAACTAGCCATATTAAAATTTTAATACAAAACTCGTGTTTCCAATGGGAAGACATAGTAGCTGACAATATTGCAATTTCTATATTTTACATATAGTTTTAATGCAAGAACTTGCCTTGGTATAGCAAATCAATTTCTTAACCCCAATGAGTGAATTCTTGATGTGTTAGAGTTGGGTTAAAAAAATTATGCAATTTTAAGTCGATTCCCAATTAAGTCTTAATTAAAATAGTAATATCTAAATCACACATATGAGCAAGTATACTTATCATTAAGTATAGTATATAAAATTAATGAATATCGATCCTCAAGGAACAACTACCGTTATTTACTTTTTACTCATTGCTTAACCGACTAAATAAAGTGATAAAGAATAAAGGTAAAAATAAAGATAAAAATATACATACATTTTGGAGAGAAAAACATGTAATTAGATAGATACTCTTGAAGTCATGACAATGAATCATTCAATAATTATCACAATTAATTATTATCTTAGTATCGTGGAGGAATAATCACTATAGGAAAAGTGTCCTTTAGTGACAACGTAATGTTGTCACTAAATGCAAAAATGTTGTCACTAAAGACCTTTAGTGACAAAAAATTTGTTGTCACTTGAATGTCACTAAATCTATATCCCTAAAGGTATGAAGTGACAACTCATTTTTGTCACTGAAGCTTGTCTTTTAGTGACAATAGAATATTGTCAGTAATGTAATGAACTAATAGTGACAACATTTTTCATCATTAATTCATTACAAATGTTGTCACTATTACCTATATCTTTTTACTAACGATCATTCATTAGTGACAACATTCATATATATTAGTGACAACCAAATTTCTTGTCACTAATTTATTTTCAAGCTAATTTTTTTATTAAATTTATAATTCAGCACGGTCCACATGAACCCATCGTACTGGATCGGAGCTCTTTTACTAAATTTTTTAAAAATTTTAATTTAGCATGGTCCACGTAAACCCATCATTACCAGATTGAATCTCCCTTACTGAATTTTTAAAAATTTTTAATTTAGCATGGTGTACGTGAACCCACCGCACCGGATCACAACTTCTCCAGAGAATGGTCCACGTGAACCCATCGCACCAGATCGTAATTCCAAATCAACTTGAATTTGAGAGTTAAGTGAGGCAACAAAGATTCAATATTGCAACTTCACGCATAGAGACCTTGTGTCTCAGCAATTGAGTCAAGCCACTTTGTGTTCTATAATCCTTTTTTTTTATTTATTTAAACTATTCGTAATAACTTTCAAATTTTTAAAACAATAATATAATATAAAAATATAATAATTAAATTAATTTTTTTTATGAAACAACATAATTCAATATAATAAAATATTTTTATATTTATATAAATTTAAAATTTTATATACTATTAATTAAAGTATTATTTTTATTAAATGATTTTAAACATATAGATTTATTAAAAAAAAACTTATACATATATTTATCCAATACAAACATATACACAAATATATATACACACACACACACAGTGAAACCCCACCTAAAACCTAGCCTAGAGTAAGGGGGATGGGATGTATTATGTCATCATGAATAAAATATATCTTTTGAATGACTTTATGTGCCTTAGAATTGTGGTTTTTAGGTTATATGATTTATCTGTGCTTGTTAAATAGAAAGGGTAAAAGGGTAATTTTGCTTGAGGTCAAAATAGGAAGATAGCTTGAGGTTTAGATAAGAAGAATATTGGTTGAGAAAATAAGAACAAAAATTAATGTGGTTAAGTGGTTATAGCTTTGTGATTTAATCTCTAAGGTCTTGAGTTCAAATCCCATCACTTAAGTTTTATTCATATTTATCTAGCCATGTTTGAATTTTCATTTTCCTTACATTCTTTAAAGATAGGAATGTTGTCTTAAGGAAGACACAATGGTAATGTCTTGACCATGTGGTCTTGTCCTAAAAAGAATTCTAGAAGAGTTCTTGTCTCTATTAATTTTGCTTACCTTGTCCTAACATCTTTGAAATTTAAACTACTCTTGATTCTTTAATTCATTTTTAATCATAAAAATTCTGAGATAATTCTCTAGCTTGGAATTTCAAAAAAATCCAAGCTCTTGTGGGATAGGAATGGCCAAAAATGAGGAAGGATAATAGGTAGAGGTTGCAAGCAAAACACTATAGCTATTTCTTTAAGAACATCATCTTCCTCTTGTTCTTGTCTTGGTAAAAAATCTGGAAAATTTTCCAAATTTCCTTCATGGCTGTTTTCGAAAAATGCAACAAGCTTTCCTACCCAATTCTTGCAAGAAAACCAACCATCTTGTGTGAGGATGAAGGTTGGAATTCCTTGAATTTTCATAGCTTTACAAACAATGCCAAACCAGAATTTTTTTTCCAACAAATTAGCAACATTACACATGAACTTGAAGCCATCCGTTAGAACATATAACAGCTGGAACTTTCTCTGCTTTTCTTCAAAATGATGACTGGAAAACCACCATTAATGGACGTTCAAACACCCTTAAATTCCATTTGAAAAATCGTTCCAAAGTGGACCAAAAATTCTCACCAAATCTATTTCCATATCAAGTGTTCTTGAGCTTCAATTCCAAAAATTTTTGTCCAGCTTTGCTTTTTTATACTAAGGCCGAAATTCTTCAGCAAGCTTCATCAAATTTTGGCCCTTGTACAGCCGAGAACTGAACATCTTAGCTTCTCCACCAACCTTGAGTAATAGGGCTCCATTATCATACCTCATAAAGCTCCTATCTTAACTTAAAATTAAAATTCCAGATTTTGTTTCATTGAAATACTTCTTTAGCTAGTTGATAAATCCAGAAAATCCTCTGCCATTCCATTGCTATTTTCAGCCAGCCTTAGTCTGAAACAACTCTCCATCCTTTGGTTGAAACATAGCTAGTTCAGCCATACACTATTGAAGGATAAGAAACCTTCCAAAAGCAAACACCATTACCCAATCCTGTACCTCAAACAACTCCACTTTTCTCTCAATTTGAATTTTTTAAAAAAATCTGAAACTCTCTCTCTCATTCTTGGATAACCAAAAGCTCTCCCTAGGCTAAGGCAATTGCCATCACACTCACAAATACATACGAAATTTATCTCCTCTCAAACTCGCTCAAAAACACTAAGAATACCAAGAACACCAATAACACACACTTCACATCTTCAAGCCTAAATCACCTCTAAACACCTTCAATCACTCCTAAACACTCTAAACCATTAGTATTCACCCTATATTCTTCATTGGTGCACTTTATAACACCAAAGCACACAGAGTTGAACCTTTGAACGAATCAACCCACCCATTTTTGTTGAAGATTCGAAAAACAACAAAAAGGTAAAATAAGAACAACCTTCTTGTTCTTCTTCTTTTATTCAACTTCTATTCTCCTCTTCTACTCTCATTCGTTCCCCTCTCACTCTCTCCCTCTCTCTTGGCTGAAATGTTGATGAACAACCATGGACTATTTTCGAATCACTAAAAGCCATCAAGCACTCAAGGATCTCCACTAAGCAAGGCGCAACCTTCATCAAATGTTCATCAATTAAGTATTTCTTTCTCGATCTCCTCTTTAAATTTTCAGAATCAAGACTCTTAAATGAGGGATTTGATAGGTTGATAGAATAATGTGGGGTTGGAGATATGTATGTGGGTAAAGGGAATAGATTTAAGACATGAAGCATTAAATGGATGTTGAGACTCAAGAAGTATGGATTATGCTTTAAGATCATTGTATGTTCATTATGATTAAGAGTTTTATGGATGTTTGATGTATGATAAACATTAAACCATCATTTTTTATTATGCCTTCATGATGTTATATTTTTCAATAAATCTATAAATAATATTATGGCTAGTAGAAGAACACCCTTGTTGTGATGTATGTTAATACAAGCTTATTTTTGGATAAAACGACATGTTATTTGTTGGATCCATGTGTGTATGAATATGTATATAAATTTTCTCTATTATTGCACTATAGTCGTTAAAAATTATTATAAGAACTACTTTTATTATTTTTAGTATTATTCTTACTATCATTATTATTAATAATATAATTAATATTATTTTTAATTTAATTGACTAATTTCGGTAAACACAAATATTTTCGAAACCAATAATTATTTAAAATATTGGTATTTTATTAGATAAATAAATATAATATTTTTATTAAACATTATTATATATAAATAATAATATATTAGAATTAAGATCAAATGTCTTTTATATTCATATTATTATTAGTTAGCCTTACTAAAAATTTTATTTACACTCTTAAATATTATTTATATGAGAATAATTTATTTATTATTAATTTTATTTGTTATTTATTATTTATTATTAAAATTATTTACAATCTATTATTAATATTACTTATTATTTGTAATAATATTATTTATTATTTATTACCAATATTATTTAAGATTTATTATTAATAGTACTCATTATTTATTACTAATTTTATTTATTAATAGTACTCATTATTTATTATTTGTTAATAAATAGTTAAATTATTTTATTTATTTATTTATTTATTATTTATAACACCTATTTATTTTAACTTATCAAATTAATCTTATTCTATAAAATACATTATCAACTAGTGTTAAAGCTTAAGGCGTTGTTGTCATAGCTAGATGTTGTTTTATCTAGTTGAGCTTAAGTATGTTAGGCTATGAATTATTTATTTAAAACAAGTATTGTCTGGATGTTGGGACTTATACCGTGTATTTATTCCAAGCGGGGTTAGGTTGCCTTGAACTATCTTAGAAGGCTATTGCATCAAGGAAAAGCAAGAGATCAGGTAAGCCATTGCATAAAGATGTTTGTGAACAAATGCTTTTCTGCAAGTCAAATGCAGTGATTGTCGTGGAAGTTGTACCTTGAGATGCAATTATGGACAATATATTTCTTCTTCTAAAATAAAAGAAGTTTTGTCAAGAAAATAATTTTCCGAACAAAATAATAATTTTTTTGGAAATAATATTTTACCTAAAGTTATTTGAAAACCATAATTGCTACTTTAAAGAAAGCTCTTCATTAATTTTACATTTTCTAAGTGGAATAAACATAACGTTGAGTACTTAATAAGAATACACTACTAGAACTAGTCATTGAAGGGTTAGGTAAGTCTCTCAGTAGGAGGCTACCTTTGAGGGATGAACCCTGCCTAGACAAGACGACAGTTATTGTTGGTCAGGTCGGCCCGAGCTAGCAATATAGTTCAAGTGGACTATTTATTTCTAGAATGGACACCCAGTATGTTTGGGTGTAAAGATGGAGGAGTATCTCACCCAGTGAGCCATACACCGACCTTGTATTAGTATGCACAAAGTGTGGCATCCTGATCATTTTCTCGTCATGATGCACAAAGTGTGGCACCCTAACCATTTTCTTGACATGGTACACAAAGTGTGGTCCCATGTCCATTCATGATGCATGACTTCATATTCAATTTTATTAGATTGGTTATTTCTTTTCAAGTTGAGCATTTTTACTTTACAAATGCTGATAAAGCACCATTTAGTGTTCAAAGATAAATTTATGGGCTTGTAGACTTTTTATTATGACTTGTTCAAAACTTACATATATGAACCATTTTTCCTGAAATACCATGAGCACACATAGGACTTACTGGAAAATATTTTTCACACCTTTTATATCATGTCTTCAGGTCGATCTTGCTTGGAATGTTGATTGACTTATGCTGCCATGAACTTAGAAGATTTATCCTGATGTATTTATTTGTTAGAGATTTTGGTTACCATCTATTTGGTTCAAGACTTGTAAAAGTATTGTTTTCGGATTATAATAAGTTCGTTATTTAGTTATTTCCATCCATGTTTTCTATTACCTAGTTATAAAGACCCCCTATCTTAAAGACGGGGCGACATCCCCGCTCCTTTTGGGGTACATAGGTAGCAGGGTATAACATACACATACCACATACTATGAATATACATACTACATAAATATATGTCTATATATATATACACATATAAATGTTCGTATATATATGTATCTATATATACACATACCTATATATCATACACATATGTGTGTCACAATATATAATACACACATATATATACACCACATATATATATATATATGCATATCATATACTATGTATATATATATATATATATAACATAAATATATATTTTATATATAGCATGTATATATCTATATATGTACGTATCTATATATATACATACATATGTACACAAATATTTAAATATCACATACATATATATATACATGTATATATATATGTATGTATGTGATATTTATAAATAGTTATGTATACATACAGATATATACATGCGCATATATATATATATATACGTATATGTACATGTACATATACATACACACACACACACAAAACAAATACATATATATAGATATATATATATATATATATGTACATATATCTATATACCATATATATAACCATATATTTATTTATTAATATACAACCCACTCTCTCTTTCTTTCTTTGTTTCTTTCTCCCTCCCCCTCCCCCTCTCTCTCTCCTCATTCTCTTTTTATATATATCTCTCTTTCTCTTATATCCTTCTCCCCTTCTCTCCCATTCTCTCACCCATTTTCTTTGCCCTTTCTTACCCTCTCGATCTCTCTTTCTCCCTTTTTTCTCATTCTTCCTCTTCATCTTTTTCTTTTCCTCATTTTATCTCTCTTCTCCTTTGTTTTAGTATTCTTTCTCTCCATATATCTCTCTTTTTCTTTCTTTTTCCTTTTTTCTCTCTCCATCTCTTACACACTCTATTTATTCTCCCCCTTCCCATTTTCTCTCTCTCATTTCTCTCTCTCTCTCTCTCTCTCTCTCTCTCTCTTCATTCTCTTTTTATATATCTTTCTCTCTCTTTCTCTTCTACCCTTCTCCACCTCTCTCCCATTCTCTCACCCATTTCCCTTTCTCACCCTCTTGATTTATCTTTCTCCATTTTTCTCATTCTTCCTCTTTTTCTTTTCCTCATTTTATCTCTCCTCCCTTTTGTTTTAGTTATCTTTCTCTCTTTTTTTTTCTTTTCCTCCTTTCTATCTCTCTCCATCTCTTACACACTCTATCTGTCCCCCCATTTCTCTCTCTCTCTCTCCCCTCTCTCTTCTCATTCTCTTTTGATATATCCCTCTCTATCTCTTCTACCCTTCTCCCCCTCTCTCCCATTCTCTCGCCTATTTTCTCCTCTCTTTCTCACCCTCTCGATCTCTCTTTTTCTCATTCTCCCTCTTTCTCTTTTTCTTTTCGTCTTTTTATCTCTCTTCCCCTTTGTTTTAGTACTCTTTCTCTACATATATCTCTAGTTTCTTTCTTTTTCTTTCTCTCTCTCTCCCTCTCTTGCACACACACACACACTCTCTCTCTCCTTCTCTCTCTCTCACTCTCTCCTCTATGTATACATGTCTACATTTATTTATATCACCCATCTGCTCTCTATATAAGTAAAATTGTATGACTTAAAATGCACATAATAGTGTTTCTAATAATAATAATAATAATAATAAAAACATGCACACATACACAATAGCAACAACATATTTTGTCCCTAAATTCACATAAATAGTGACAAGAAAAATGTTGTCACTATAAGTATACTATATGGTGATAAGAAAATTGTTGTCACTATATGTGCACTATTTAGTGACAAAGTTTCTTTTTAGTGACAACAATTTTGGAGTTGTCACGAAAGAGATTTTCCGTTTTCAAATGAGATTGGCGGGAAGCCTTTAGTGACAAAAAACGGTGACAATATTTTCTCTTGTCACTAAAAGTTATCATTTAGTAACAACCTTTTTTGTTGTCACTAAAAGTTTGGCCTCTACTGACAACTTAAAATGTTGTCACTAATTTTGCTATTTAGTGGCAATAATTTTGTTGCCAATAATATTTCTTGTCACTAAAGCCCATTTCTCCCGTAGTGAATATAGAATCCACCCTTCCTTGAGTTATGATTTTAGTATCTCTTAGTTAATTTAATAGACATCTCTATCTCACTAAAACAACTAAAAGATGCATAGAATACAAGTTCTTGATAATTATTCCTATCTATAGGCGATAAAGGCATGAAATTCATTAATTGCCCTCTTTCAAGGTGAAATCAACAACCTTTGATTATTGAAATTCTCAACTTAACCTCTCTCTCGTGTTAGTTAAGAAAATTAAAGTAGAATTGAGTAATTAAAACTATCTCCTAACCTTTTTCTCAAGTTAATTAGAAGAATGATCCAATCTCATCAATTCATCACTAAAAACAAGTAATTAAGTACTAAGAATAATAGTTAATTGAACAAAAGACTAAACGAATTTAACATCACAAATCCAAAAATAATATCCAAATATAATAAAAATATTGATCTCATCATTATTCAAAGAAAAAGTAAATAAAGGTTTCAGAAAGAATTCATAGACAAGCCCTCTTCTTCCTCCCTTGAAAACTTTTTTGAAACAATACCCCTTGAGTGATGAATTCCTCTTCTAATGAGTGGTTTCAGCTCTGATACTTGAATTCATATGGTTTCCATCGACTGCTCTTGTTTATGTAGGCCTTTTGGTTGCTAAAAAATGTTTCCTAGAAGTTTTGGTCAGAGTACAAGTTGAAAGCTACAAGACTTCTTAGAAAATTCCTAATTCGATTCATAGAAGGACTTCCAAACTGCCTCTAGACTGACAAGGGCTGACGTGGGGTCTTCTCTGGAGATCTACGATTGATCTACATTTTTTGCTGTTTTATCCTAAAATTCCAAAGCAAGGCTAGGGCTAGTTCCTTTTTTCTGGGCTGGCACCGGGTGTCGACTGGAATTCTGCTTTTTAATCTCCAATTTCATCAATGTCTGCATAAAATCACAAAAAATAATTTTCACAAGCAAAAATATCAAATAGAAGGGGAGTAGGCTAGTTATTGAATCAAAAGTATTACAAATTAACCTCAAATAACTAGAACAATACAAGTAAATTTAGGCCCTATCACATTCCTCTATTCTTATGCACTTGCTAGTCCTCAAGTAAACACTTAAGACAAGGGGGAAAAAAAAGCTATCTCAACATAAGTCCATCCCTAATAAAGCTACAATTTCTCTTCAACCGTGAATAAAGACTCATCATTCATTCAAACCTTTATGAAAACGTGTGCAAACTCATAAATTAAACCAAATATCTCTAAGGCCATCAAAGTTAACTTAAACAAGCTCATACTCAGTACAAAGAAATTATTCCACCCTCTAGGCCAAAACATAAACAACATATATCATACAAGTCAAGTTGTTTAACCAACTTCAAGCATCATAGAATCAAATTTGCATAACCTCAAGTAGCAAAATAAGGGAACATTCCACCTTTTTTTTTTTTTTTGTTGTGTGTGTTCTTTCTTGAAGACTTAGGAAATTGATAGGTTAAAGTGAATGGCTTTCTCTTCATTCACCATATTAACCCCCTTATAGTCATCATTTTTCTTCTTCTCTTTTTTTCTTTTCTTTGGCTTCTGCCTTCAGGATAGCCTCAAGAGAGTGCACCAAACAATACGTACTACTTCTCTCCATATTGACGTCCTTTTCAACAAAGAACTTTTTTTTTTTCAAAAATAAAACCTTTTTTTAATTTATTTTCTTTAGAAGACATGCACCTTTTCTCACTCTTCTTATCACAACTTAATGTTAAAGTAAATTTAAATACCATGAAATAAGAATTAATCATAACTTTTTCCATATTTCATCATATCATTCATACTCAAACTTAAGGAATGGAATAAAATTCAAACACTAAACATAAACCAAGGTTAATTTAAATTTTCAAGACTTATCAATACTCAACTCAATTCACAGGTTTAGTTCAACAAAATCTAACCAATTAAATGATAAATCCCTATCCAAAGTTAAAAAAGAAAAAAAAACCATAACCTCATCATGAGCAAACCAAGGCAATTTCATGCAAAAAAAAAAAAAAAATTATCATATCCCAACTATTCAAATTATCAAGAAGTTTAAGAAGTTGCACTTTAAAGCATTAAGCTCCTCCCCCACGCTTAAATTAGACATTGTCCTCAATGGCCTAAAATATTACAAGAAAGACTAACTAAGAGACTAAGAAAAATAAAGGGGAAAAAGATAAGAAAAAGGGATACTTTCCAGAACTGTAAATTTTCACAAAAGTGTTGAGTTATATCTGAAGAGCATTTTTCCTTGATAAGGATAAGTTACCTAAACAAATAAATAAAACACACATAAAACTAGAAAAAGAAACTAAACATAAAAGTAAAGCAAAATGACAAAATAGAATCCTAAGAAAAGTCATGAAAATGTAAAGAGAAAAACAATGCTAAAATAAAAGTGATCAAATAAGGATCTCAATCATTAGCCTCCTCAGTAGTGTCATCATTATCATCCTTAGCTATAGCATTGCCTATAGCCTGACTAGTAGAAGCTTTGCCCACCTAGCCAGAAAACTGCTGCATGCATGCAATCAAGCGTTGCTCCAAAGTAGTTTGCTATCTGTGCATATCAGCTATAGAATCTCTAAGTTGGAGAAGAATAGTCGTTTGAGTCTCTATCTCGAGTGTAAGTTATTCCATCTAGGTACTTATCTTAGCTTCAAACCCAGTAATAGGCTGTGATCTCGAACTACTGGCACATGCTCGAGATTGTAGGGAGCTGTTCTTTCTCATCATCTGAAGGCATTTTGATGCGTAAATTTTAGGTATATAAATATCATTAAATTTAAATTTATCCCTTAGTCAAGTTTTAATTAAAACATTAATCCCAAAATATACATATGAGTAATTATACTTATCATAAACATAGTATAGGAAATTAACAAGTATCGTTCCTCAAATGAACAAGTACACACTAATCACTTTTCATTCATTATTTAACTGACCCAATAAAATGATAAAATAATAAAATAATAAAAAAATACCTACAACTCAAGGATGTAAGAATATGCAATTTAGACAACTATCTTATAAAACATGATAATGCATCATTTAGTAATTATCTCAAGCAATCATCATCTCGACATCATGAAAGAATACAAAGTAAAATTTAATCATTTCCCGAGTCATGAATCTACTTATGTAGACTCTACTTCTTTCTCAATCCATGGAATCATTATCTTTTAATTAAATTCGTAGATTTTCTAACCAAACCAACATAACCAAAACATGCATTGAACTCAATTCCTTATAAATATAAAATTAGCTAATGACCATTTGCTCGAGGTGAAATTAACTAATCTTTGATTATTTTAGTCCTTTAATCTTAACTTCATTTCCCAAGTCCATTAAGATTTGACAAATATGAAATCAATGCAATGAACTCCTAACATCATTTCCCAAGTCGATTAGAAAAACTCGCATCAATAACCAATATTAACAAGTAATAAAAAACCAAAGACGATAGAAAATTGTTTAGATAATATTAAACCATTTAACATCATTTCCCAAAATAATATTAAATTACAAATAAACCATTGAATACATCATTGTTTAAGAACAAGAAAACAAAGGTAAAAGAAAGCACTCATAAAGAAACCTCCTTCTTCTCCATTGAAGACTTTCTTGAACAACCCTCTTTGAATGGTGAATCTCTTTTTAGTTGAGTGATTGGAATTTTTACCTTTTTTTGACTCCCTTTCTCTTGTGTTTTCTCTCAGTTGTATAGGCTTTTTTTTTTTTATGCCAAATTCATTGTTTGAAGAGTCTTGGCCTAGTAGGATTCGAAAAATACTAAAATCTTTGAAAAATTACTAAATTCGTACACAAGATTTTTGCCACTCCAGAGCAGACCTGGCACTGGGTCCAGTCGACCCACCTGCGCGCAAGGTGTGTTTTATTTTTCCTCCTGAATTTGCTCTGTTTTCACTGTTTGGGCAGAATGGACCTGGCGCCAGGTATGGTCTGGAAATTCTCCAATTTTACTTGAAATTAACTTAAATCTATACAAATTTATCAAAAATACTTTTTACAAGAAAAATGTCAAAGAAGAAGGATTATGCCTAGTTTTCACATCAAAAGTATCTCAATTTAATCTTAAATAACTAGGAAAATAGTGATGATTTTAACCTCTATCACATTTCATCCATCTCGGGGTGCTAGACCTCAAATAACTAGTTTAGTGCCTCTCACTCTCATGATATTTATACCCGCACTAAACTAGTGTATGCACAGTCACTACATCTCTCTCAGTAATGGTCTCAGTCAACTCCGCATCACAACTCACTCCAAAAGCCTGAAGGATACACATGATCACCAAAGGAAAAACAAAGACCTTGGAGGAAAGGCAAGAATAGACCATATCTCTCATGGACTGGATAATCAAGGGAGCGAGGGGAATAGGAGGACTGTCTATAATCCTAGAGAAGATAATCACATCAATGACCCTAGCCTCATTGAATCTACTAGACTTAGGCACTACATTAAAATCAAAGATATGGACTAGGGTTCTCAGCTAGTACTATAGATCATTGTTAGAGAAATAACCAGGAGAAGTAATGGGTCCTCTCCTACATATACCCAATCCCTAACAGATGTCATTAAAGCTCCACTGAGGATAAGAGATTATCGTCTGGTTGTGATGGTCCACAGCTACCCATGGTCCCTTAATGTTAACACTCAGAATGGTGGCTAATCTAATCCTATTAAACTCAATGGGAATCCCTTTAACCATAGTAGATATACTCTCCAGGTTGGCATAAATTCAAAAATTATATAAATATCAAACAATAGGATATGGCACCTATATACACAAAGAACACACACACACACACACATACACACACACACACACACACACACAGACATATAAATATGGCTAAATCAATGAATTGCAAGCTTTCATGATATTGTTCCTCGACAACGGTGTCAAAAACTTGATGTGCCAGAGTTAGGTTACAAAAATCATGCAATTTTAAATCCATTCCCAATCAAGTTCTAATTAAGATATTAATCCCCAAATCACACATATGAGCAAGTATACTTATAATTAAACATAGCATATGGAATTAACGAGTATCAATTCTCAAGAAACAACTATCGTTAGTTACTTTTCAGCATTACTTAACTGACCAAATAAAGTGATAAAAAAAAGGTAAAAAAGATAAAAATATACACAACTCTAGGAGAGAAAAACATGTAATTAGATAGATACTCTTGAAGACATGACAATGAATCATTTAGCAATTATCACAATTAATTATTATCTTAGTATCACGAAAGAACAATGTAGAATCCCATCTCTCTACAGTTATGGTTTTACTATCTCTTAATTAATTTAACGGACATCTCCATCTCACTAAAATAATGAAAGATGCATGGAACACAATTCCTTTATAATTATCCCTATCTATATGTGATAAAGGCATGAAATTCTTTAATTCCCTTATCTCTAGGTGAAATCAACAACCTTTGATTACTAAAATTCTCGACTTAAACTCTCTCTTGAGTTAGTTTCAAAAATTAAATTAGAAATTAAGTAATTAAAACTATCTCCTAATATCTTTCTCAAGTTAATTAGAAAAATAGTCTAATCTCGTCAATTCATCACTAAAAATAAGTAACTAAATACCTAGAATAGTAGTTAATTGAACAAAAGACTAAACTAATTCAACATCACAATTCCAAAAATAATATCCAAATGCAATAAAAATATTGATCTCATCATTGTTCAAAGAAAAAGTAAATAAAAAGAACTCATAAACACACCCTATTCTTCCTCCCTTGAAGACTTTTTTGAAACAATGCCTCTTGAGTGACGAATTCCACTTATAATGTGTGATTTCATCTTTGACCCTTGAATTCATATATTTTCCAGCAACTCTTCTTGTTCAAATTGGCTCTTGGTTGCTAAAAAATGTTTCCTAGAAGTTCTAGGCTGACTACATGTTGGAAACTACAAGACTTCTTCGAATTTTCGCAATCCTACTTGTAAAAGGACTTCTAAACCTTCTTTAGACTGACAAGGGCCGGCGCCTGTTCTCATCCTCTGGGCTAGTGCCGGGTCTTCTCTAAAGAATCTTCTCTAAAGAACCACGATTGCTATGTATTCCCCCTATTTTGCCTTGAAATGCTTGAGTAGGGCTAGCGACGTTTCTTCTTCTCTTGGTTGGCACTGGGTGTCGACTGGAATTCTACTTTTTAATCTCCAATTTTATCAATTTCTGCATAAAATCACCAAAAATACATTCCACAAGCAAAATATCAAATAAGAGGGGAATTGATTGGTTATTGAATCAAAAGTATCATAAAATAACCTCAAATAACTCGATAAACATATATAAATTTAGGCCCTATCAATTCTTGTCCTTATCCTCTTTATATAATTAATTCCCTATTCATATACAACCAACAAAGCTTCAAATAAATCATTATTCCAAACTTTAGTACATCCCTAATGTCGATACTTAATTATTATACCTAAAGAAGGATACAAATTAATAATAGGGAGTTTTCTTAGAAATTCTTAAGCTGAACACAATTTTTAGCAAGTTATCCCTTCCTTCCCAAGTATTTAATACATAGAAAAACAACTTATATTCATCTCAAATTTTACAGAGATGAACCTTAAAACATTTAAAACAAAGATTCATATGGTCCTTCATAAATATTAGACTTAAAACTAGTATACACAAAATATTTTTGCTACTGTAGCACTCTACCCAGAACAGACTAGTGTGAAATAAAAATTCGTAACTTTTAATTTGCATATTAGAAAATTTTGAAATGTTACAAGTAGAATCTACACAATAAAGCTACATTTTTTCTATTTTGACCATTCTCAAATTTAGACTTTATCATGCTGAAATAATGGTGTCAATATGATTGTACAACAGAAATAGGGCACTCTATCCCTTCAGGAATTTCAAAAATTCTTGGGCTTAAAACCAGGGTTTTTTTTTGGCATAATTATTATCATAAATAACTTCCTTTACATGTCTAGGAACTAACATCAAAAGGCCCTACAATGATAATTTATATTGCTAATTTATTTGAACCAAATCAAGTTACCATCACATAATTTTCAGATATTCCAGCAAGCATCAAGTTTACCTTTTCCTTCAAGAAATCGGACGCATAGACTTGTTGACACAGGAAATCACAAATATACAATGAACCCAAATTAACAACAGAAATTCTAACATCAAACACAACAAGATTACCTAAGAACACATTAAGAAATTATCTTTTCCTTAGGAAAAAATTCAGCTTTTGTGAAAATAGCTATTTAAGATAAAAAGGTATTCCTTTTGGTATCAATCCTTTAAAAGACACCTCATTTACCTAGGGTTAAGTAGGTTTGATCCTTAGACAGACATCCTTAATGGTTCTTGGTCCAGAAAAAGATATTACTAATTTATTCAACAGAACCCTAATATTGGTCTGTACTGACGATTCTAAGAAAATTAATGAAGAGAAGAGCCTACACATGGATGGTAGGATAATACTCTTTGAATTATTTGAGTGGAAGAAGAGCCTACACTTTCAATATGGTTGGTGAAACTTGTTTATTAGTTGTCAAAATATAATTTCTTTGAGTTTTAGTTAAATTATTATCCTACCATCCTTTTAAAGTTCCTGAAAATCTGGCAACTATCATATTAGCACTTTGATAATTCATTATTTCCTTTTGAGATATAAGCAGTTATAGCCATTCTCATTTCTTGGTATACATTATAGATTTGATACTCAGTCATACCATTTATATTCCAATCTACTATACATTCTCTAGTGAATATGGCTGCATTAAATAAGTGTCTTTCTTCATATTACATGTCAAGAAAAGAAGGTCTAGAATAATAGTTTCTCATATGATAATAATGTTTTCTAGTGTGAGATTTTATTTATTTGATTTTTGGGTTATAATTTAATATTTTATTTCATTTGGTTGTATAGTATTTATATTTTATTTTTTTGTTTTAGTTAATATTTTTTATTTCCTAAAATAAATGGTTCCTTAACACTAAAGGGTTTAAATAGCGGAGCATCTTTTCGAATCAAAGGAGATGTACAAGGTATCCCACTTCTTTTTTTTTTTTTTTTTTCGTAATTCTACTATATGAGAAGAGATAATATGAAGAGACTATGTAGTATAATTTCTCTATTGATATTCCTTATTAATATCTTTTCCATTGGGTGGATTTATATCAGGTTCAAATGGATTTTTAAAAAAGGATGAAATTATCGTAGACTTACGGTGCAATATCTAACATATTTTTTTTCAACAACGTAATAGTAATTTAAGATTAATTTTTATATAAAAATAGTATAAAATTTTATTTTGTATCAATCTTTCTTTCTTATACTTGCAATTTTTAATTATAATCGTTTAGCTTATTTTAAGTTATGATTATATGTATAGATATATATTTACATACTAGTTATATATATTTGTGTTTTGTGTGTATATATGAAAAAATAATAAGAATACCTTATGAATATAAAGTATATTAAAGTATATCCATTATTTGTGTGTGTGTATACACACAAAAACACATACATATATTTTTCGCTTAGACCATATTAATATTATATATATATATATATATGTATGTATGTATATGATTATTTTACAAATATAATACCATTTTTTTTTAATCGAAAGCCACCTTAGATGGTGGGGGGTTTGGTAGACCCCTACCAATTTATTTAATAATTCAAATATTACAAGGAAGGGGACATAAAAGCTTACCTCCTATCAACATGAATACAATGCAATCTCAAATAAGGAATTTGTATAAAATCTAAATTACATGCTCCCTGAACATTCCTAAGAAGCACACTAAAAGTGAAAAAGAAGTGAGAACATCTAGAAGAGCATGCCAAATTAGCAAGCCTATCAGCAAGATAGTCTGATTCGCAATAGATGATGAGGGCTCATCATATACATATTTTCTAGTATTTTATGCTTTAATTATGATAAATTCTTGCTCAAATCACTACTCAACACATCCTTTTCATCTTTTTTTTTTTTTGTGGGAAATGAGAAAAAAATACTAATTGGAGATGAAAATGATGAAAAGAAAGAAAAAGGAGCAAAAATGAATAACAATGGGTAGCATGTTGGCTGCCTAGGGAAATTCTAATTCCCTAGGTTGCCTAGGAGTAAAAAATAATGCCATTCTCCTAGAAGAATGGTGGCCTGGGGAAGTCAAACTTCCTTAAGCCACCTAGGTGAACAACAGAAGACAATTGCACAACAACATGGTGGCCAAGGGATAAAATTCCCTAGACCACCTAGAGCAAAAGTAAATGCTATTTGAGGAAAAAACATGGTAGCCTAGGCAACATCTAATTCCTTAGGCTGCCTAGGAACAAAATAGAAGATGTGTTCTCCAGAGAGGGGTAGTCTAGGGAAAATTAACCTCCATAGGCCACTTAGGAAGAAAAGAAACAAAGCAACATTTTACTAGGGTGGCCCAGGGAGGCTGGCCCTTGTTCCAGAAACCTGGCTGCCCTGGGAAGTTCCTGCCCACAAACCCAAACACGCACTATCCGTGCATTTTTTGAAGACACACAGGACATTTGCTATATATATATATATATATACCTTTATACTCTTGAAACAATTATCTTGGAGGCCTTAGAGAGTTTTTAGATCTAAGGTTCTTCCGTGAACTCTTAGAGTGCTCAAAAGAGACACTAAGAAAGGGAGGATCTTGGAGAAGTATGGAGAAGAAGAAGGGATTGTTCTAGCTAATCAAAGAAAGAAGAAGATCAAGAACTTGTCTATGAGTGATGTTCTCTCTCTTTTTTTTTTTTTTATTATACTATAACAATTTTGATATTTATATGATCTTAATTGTATTTGAGGGATGGACCCTAATCTATATTCTTGTGTTGAGTTATTTTTATGGTTTATTGAACTGCAATCACTTTTATTTGATTACTTGTGCATTATTATATTGGATTGATTGTTTGGGCTTGATTTATTTCTTCAATTAATTGGTTCACTCTCAATGAATTCTAAAGATGGGATTAGGAGTTAAACAACAAATTAATTAGCCCAATATTTGTTTTCCTTTGATTAACTCGAGAAAAAGGTTAAAGAATTAGAATTTGGTAGTCAACAGATTTTCAATATTGCCTAGAGATAGAGATATTATGGCTTCTAAGTGCCTTTGGGTAATGAGTGAGTGTAATACTTCTTTGGGTTAGATTGATTAGGTAGAGATATGAATTAATTGGATCTTAGGGAATGAATCTTATAACTCAAGAGAGTGTAAGGTCTATTATTGAAAACTCATACTGGTTCTTGAATTGAGATTTGATAAACTTAGTAGTAAACTCTTTACTTGGCATGGGGGATTTCTTCTTTTATACAACTCTTCCCGTATTCTTACTCATTGATGATCTTTGTGACTTTTCTTATATGGGTTTGAAGCACTTTTATTGTAGTAGTTTAGCATACCTTGTTTGATTTATTTTATCTCTTTATGTATTTTAGCTAGACAATTAGATTAGAGCAAAATAGTGATAATCGCTAAATTCTCGTGGACTCGATATTTGCTATTTCCTATACTATGCGATGAGTGTACTTATCATATTCTGTGATTTTAGTGATTGGCATTTTAAATTAAAACTTGATTATTTGTGACTTATGTTAGTACTATATTTCCAATGAATGAAAAGGCACTACTAGAAAAATAGGCTGTTGTGGCAGGTGAAAATGTTATTATAAGAATTTGTTGTGACATTTTTGACTTTGTGACATTTACGCAAAATGTTCTCTAAAACGCCGTTGCTATAGTCACTGAGGACATTACCAAATGTCATAATAGATGTACCTATTATAATATGTATAATTGTTATATCAAAGGCCTTATTACAACATTTTGTGATGCTACAAAAGGGTCTAATAACTGCCAAAAATTCAAATATATATTAACAATTTAAAGTGTCATAATAATCAATATCTATAATGACATTTACAACTATCAGTAAAAGATCTTCATATAACATTTAGTTGTGTTATGCAAATACTTACCAACGGTTGCCAACGGTCAAATTCAAATCCACAAAAACATTTATAAATGTCATAATAGCATTTGACAACTTTCAATTATATGACACTTTGTTAGCATTTGTGACATTTTATATTGTCATTATTATTTGTTATGATACTTATACATATTGTTTAAACTTAATATAACAACATTTTTTTAAATTTTCATAATGTGTTTGCTATGTGTCACTACATTTTTTTATGACATTTCAGATATATATATATATATATATATATATATATATATATTAATTACATGATATATAAAAATTTAAAACTTTGACCATAATACAAAATCACATTAAAGGCAAAATAAAATATTTGCATACAATAGGAAGTATAGTACTATGTATATATACATCAAGGAAGTCATCAAAACTATATAATCCAAAATAAAATTTCAATGTATCCATTAAGACATAATTCCATTAATGTCTAAATACTTCCATTTAGCAAAATGATCTACTATACTTCCTTCATATGCAGCATCAAAATAACTTGTAGCCAAACTGTCTCCTTAGTCCCATTCGTCTTGAGCCCAACAAACCTGCCATTATAAATTGGACACATTCAAGTTTAAAAAAATGAAGGTAAACCAGTAGCTTCTTGATACCAAAACTGCAGATTCATAAAGGATGAAAAAAAAGAGAGAGAATTAAACTTTTCAACTATGAAAGGGATTCTCCTGAGTGAATTAAATTGCAGTATTTTAGTTTTCTCCTGAGGCTAGAACAAACAATTATTCAACCAAAATGGCTAAACTGTAGCATTTCAGTTTTCAAAAGGTTATACTTCAGTAAGAAGTGAATTAAACTACAATATTTCAATTTTTTCCTCAAGCTAGAACAAACAATTATTGCACCAAAATGGCTAAACTGCAGCATTTTGGTTTTCAAAAGGCTATACTTCAGCAATAAGTGAATAAAACTGCACCATTTCAGTTTTCTCCTGAGGGTATAACAAACAATTATTGCACCAAAATGGCTAAACTCTAGCCTCATCATCCCCTTCACGAACCCAACAAACATTCTTGTCCCCTTTTTCAGCTACGGGGTTGCAGATTTCAGCTTGCAAATGTGTATCAACATACACGATATCTCCCATTTTATAAATTGATCGTGCATTTGTAACAACAACAACATGCTAATCACTTTCCTTTGATTCCTCTACATAGAATACTTTTGTTGCTTGAAAGGCAAGAATGAATGGTTCTTTGTGGGGATGCACATTGCTGAAATTTGCTAATAAGAATCCATCCGCATCTTGTTTTAGTCTCTTCCCATTGGACACCCAATCACATTCAAACAATACAACTTTTCGATCGCCTCCGTAGTCCAACTTAATTACATTCTTCAAAGCTCCAAAATAAGCCACATCACTTAAAATAGGATTTTCATCTCTTATACTTGAAAAACTTGAAGTAATTGCATTCACAGAAACTCCACCATTTTAGGTTTTTCTTTTATGCTCAACTTCTTTTGTGTGAAACCTAAAACCATTTACCATGAATCCCTAATACTATAATCCAACTTATTTAGGTCCCTTAGAAAGATAAACCAAATTTTGTGTAATATGGCTATCTTCAAATATTTGCAAAGAAGTAACCTAGGTCACAAAAAAAAAAAAAAGAAAAAAAGAAAAATCAATATAAAGGATAAAACAAAATTTACTTTGACACATAAGAGAAAGGTTAAACAAAATTTTAACGTACGTGATAGACAAACCATTGGGTGAATGTCTCACTATAAATACGCTCAATTTCATAGCTTCCAGCATGTGGATGATTTTGAGCTACCCTCGTAAGGTGTTAACTTACAAAGTAGAAGTCGATTTAATCAGTAATTGTCATGAAATCTACAATATTTCAATCCTCTTTGAAAAATTTAAGGAGACTTACTCAATATATGGCTTGACAGAATCACAATTAAATAGTACATATTGATGTGCTTTATTCAAAGATATTTGATCAAACTTTGTTGGTGTGCCTTTACCCAATGAACACCCCAACATTGTAAACACATCAATACCTACTCAAGAGTCAGCCATATCTTCTTCATTTCTAGCTATTCGATTGAACCTTGTTTGGATATAATCAGCTAAATATAATGAGCAAAAGGTTAGGCATTCTTTAGCCAAATAACCTTCTGCAATAGAACCCTCTGGGCGACTCCGATTTCGTATATAGGATTTCAAAGTGCTCAAATACCTGAAGTAATATAGTTATGAAATTACCATAACTATAATTGCAACATTTAAAAATAAAAGAAAAACTAATAAAAATAAAAATAGGTAATGCACACCTCTCAATTGGATACATCCATCGAAATTGCACCGGACCAACAATTCTTGCTTCGTAGGCTAAGTGAACACATAGATGTATCATGATATTGAAAGCTGATGGTGGAAATGAAGGTGATGACAGTGAACAGAGCATGCACGGTGGACAAAAATGGAGAAATCAAACATGAACACAGAGCATGGAAGTAGCATAGAGGCATGAAACACATACCTTTTGGAGCTTTAAAACTTGAAGATTGAAGAAGAATGGCTTGAAGCTAAAATCACAGCTTCCTTCTCCTCCATCCAGTGAAGCTTCCCGTGCATTGTCTTCCTTTCTTCTCCACCTCCGGTGTGATGAATAATGCTAGGCTTTTCAATTCTTAGAATATGACCACAACCTAATCACTTTTGGTGAGCAAAGAAAATGGGAAGAAAAAAAGCTTCTCAGTTTTTTTTCACTAGTTTCCCTATATCACGGCTTCTTCCTTGTCTCGGCTTTTTATAGACAACCCAGAAGAAGCAAACTCAATAAACCGATGGCTCTTGATTTCACTTGATATGACCAAATCCAGAAGCCAGAAAATCAAGAGACACACACACCCTTTCGGTTGGCTTCCTTTGGTTTAAATGTAAAACCAAAAGCCAGAAGAAGAAAAGGCACGAGAGAGGGAGAATTTTTTTTTTCAAAATTTTTATTTTTATTTTTTCACATAGAAAACCAAAAGTCATGAAACAAAAAATAATTATTTTGATAAAAATAATATTCTCGGGATTTAATACTCGAATATTATTTACAAAATAAATTTTGGCTTCACCCTAAACTCTTCTGAATTGCGTTTGGAAAAATCCTATGGTCCAAGCTATTGGGACAAAATAATATTTATTATTTTTCTTGCACCCGAAAAGCCCAAAATAATAAACATTAATTATTTTTCTTGGTATTAAATAAATAACCCAATAAATAATTAATGAACCCAAATGAACAAAAAATAATTAAACTTTAATTATTTATTTCTTGAGATTTAATTAAATAAATAACCCAATAAATAATTAAAGTTTAATTATTTTTCTCTAGTTTAAGTCTCGGTTAATTTTCGAATGATTCAAACTGGACCTAGGTCCTGAATAATTAATTAACCAATTAAACCAGATAATAAATTTCTCTCCATTTATTTTATTTCAGTCTAATAATAAATTAGACTTCCCGAATAAAATAAAACTCTCTCAATTGAGATCAGTTTTTCAACCCAAAAATTAATTAGGACTTACGGGCTATTCTGAGGACCAAAAAGACACATCGCTTTGGCTACTAAAATGACCAAAATACCCCTACTATATAAATAGATGCATTTTGTATTTTAAATACTTCCTAATATCACCATAAGGAAATATTGACCCCAAAGACAATGCTGCATTAGCAAAGTCTTCGACCTATAGGTGAAATGACTAAAATATCCCTCTACACATCGCCGTACATTTAGAGAGGAAGAAGTATACTAACACCTCTCTAAATGACATCTACCATCCTTAGGCTTCTAGTCCAATGATCCACGACTTCTTGGAATGTTTTTGCTTTCCAAGGGAGCTACCCTAAAGCAAACATCCAAGTCATGTTTTCCAGGCCTAGATATTTAGATCATTTAGACAACCATAAGGGGCGAAATGGTGTAGAACCTATCTTTTACAAGTTTGTCTTAACTAATTAGTCACACATACCCAACATGCAAGTATATTGGCCCTCCAATAGAACCTCAACTATAGCATATCAAAGCATATGCTTCTAGCTTCGCCAGACCACCAACTCATACTCAAGTCATAAAGTACTAGTCCACACTATAGCGGTAGTAGTCTAGGTTTCAACCATATAGTACTTTTAGAAATCACTACTACAGGTCTTGTTCTACGTATTCAAAATACGCTTATGTTATGAAATGAGTGGACTACTCACTGGCTAAAGATAAGCCATTCCTCATTTAGAATTCATAACATAATAACTTAAATATGATAAGATTCCCATTCTCATCAATCGGTTAAGAACAAATGTTTATGTGTTTAAATAACCCATAATCCATACCTTACTGTGAAAGACCTCCATTCACATGGATCACTTATTTAAACACAATGGGTCTGTTCCAAACGAAAATGTGCTCAAATAAAGAAAATAAATTCACAAACGATTTCCGACAAATAAATTCTTTTATTAAAATATTCGATATTTACACCAGAAAACTAGTCTAAGAGGGCATACATTCTAATAGGAAAGACCCGTTCTAGCTCACAAAGAATGAAAACAATGTCCATCTCTAGTTGTATCAAATCATGAGGCAACAATTACTTGGAGCAGAGTAGTCTGAAATACCTACTTAGCCTAAGCAAGGGATACCGAACAGATTTTGACAAAGCTTTTCTTAGGGCTATAGGTAGTAATTGTTGCATTAAAATATGATGGTCATGGCTCTTAAGCCCTAAAAGCTTTGGTGGCTTCAGTTGTACACAACTAGATAAGTTAGTAGAATATCCATCAGGAACCTTAACCCTTTTCAACACCTAACAAAAATTCAAATTTTCACTCTTACTTAAAGTGAATGCAGCCCGGGGCAAAGAAGATGCACCACTCTCCTTCTCAAGAGGATGTAGTTGTGCTCTAATTCCCATTTCTTTCAAGTCAAGTCGTGACTTTTAATCCCTTTTCTTATCCACCTCAAGTAATATGGCACAAATCATTTCACTAACATTTTTCTCGATATGCATTACATCAAGATTATGCCGCATCAAGTTATCTTTCCAATAAGGCAATTTAAAAAAGACACTTTTTTTTCTTCCAATTAAATGGCAATTTTTGGTTATCGTTCACCAACTTCCCAAACTTAAAATTGATACCATCTAGTTCATTTAAAATCACATCTCCAGATAAAAAACAAGGTCTCCCTCGATGCTCCTCTTTACCATTAAAGGATCGAGCATCCATTCTAAAAGAGTGATCGGGTTCTAAGAACCTACGATGTCCCATATAACAATGCTTGCAACTAATTTTCAACCATTGTGAATCCGTCTTCTTATGACAAATGGGACAAGCAAACTCCCTTTTAGCACTCTACCCCGACAAATTAACATATCCAGGAAAATCACTAATAGTCCATAATAAAGTAGCCCGCATTTGAAAATTTTGCTTGAAATATGCATCATATGTAGATACACCCATATCCCACAATTCCTTTAATTTGCAATGAGAGGTTCTAAATAGACATCAAGATTATTCCCTAGAGCAGTCGGACCAGGTATTAGCAAAGATAAGATGAAGTATAGTTGCTTCATATGCATCCAAGTGGGTAAATTGCAAGGCATTAAGATTACAGGCCACGTACTGTGAGCAACATTCATATTTTTGAAAGGATTAAACATGTCAGAAGCTAAGTCTAATCTCACATTACGTACATCTTTGGAAAAATCAGGATGAAGATAACTAAAATTTTTTCAAGTAGGTATGTCAGCAGGATGTCTCATAGAACCATCATCTATTCTATCTTTCCCATGCTTAATTTAGCAATCTTTGAGGATATGAACAAACGTTGTAATTGAGGCTTCAGTGGAAAATGCTAAATAACTTTTTCCATCCCAATTTATCCCCCCAGTACAATGTGTAATCATTAGGACATGCATCTATCTACTCATACTCCAAACCTAATTGTTTCATTATCTTTTCAGCTTCATAATAAGATTTTGGAATTTCAACAGCCTCAGGAAATAATTCTCGCAACAAATCAAGAATCATATCCAAAATGTTTGTTAGACCACTTCCCCGAACACTTAAGATATAGCAATCGAATAAGAAATGATAGCTTAGAGAAGTTCTTACACCCAGGATACAACTCTTGTTGTGAATCATTAATGAGTTTGTAAAAATTTTCAGCATCCAAGTTTGAACATTCAACTCCGAGAGATGTTTCAACCCTCTCAATATTATCATCTACTAGAATGCCAAATGCATCATGCAACAAGCCATCCATGTCATCAGTTTGACTGGTAACATCTTGCAAATTATTACCTAAACTTGTTCTAGATGAACTAGACAATGAAAGTTCTCTATGTACTATCCAATGAGAATATCCCTTAATAAACCCATATACTATGAGGTGCTCTCGCACCTCCATTTCAATCTTCATTACCCAATTTCCACATTTTACACAAGGACACAATATCTTCCCATTCAAACTTGCGTTATTCATTGCAAATCTTAGAAAAAAAATCAACACCATTTTGATATACATGGCAATTTCTAGGAAGACCCATCCAAGATTTGTCTATATTGGCGATGTTACAAGCAATAATAGACAAGCAAGTTACAACCTAAACAACAAGAAATACATAATATGAGATTCATGCAATTAAATTTAGGCAACAGTGCTACTTTTTTCCTTGGATTTTCACATATTTTCATGTATAGTTATGGCAAAAAAGATGCAACTTAACTATACCCGTATCCATCTATCTGTTGAAATAAAGAGGGACAAGATGTTCTATACCAACAAACATATACAAACAGCTACATATATACATGTATTCAAGGAGATAGAGTGCACAAGGAAAAAAAATGTTCAGCATGATAAACAATGATATTACAGCTCCAAAATTAAAAAAAAAAAAAAAGAGTAGACAACTTTGTATGCTAACTCATATTGTGCTGATGGAACAAAAAAATGATTCTGTGTATCAGTTTTTCTTTCACAAAATTGAGTAACCACCCATTAACTATCTTCTTTTGGACAAATTTTTGCTTTTAAATCAAATGCATACAAAAAATGATTTCCTTTTTCTTTTCTTCACTTTCCTGCTTAACTTTCCTGTTATTCAAACAAGGACTGAATGGTCCACATGATATTTCTCCTTTAATGCATCACATTTAATTGGTGAAATGTACAACTCCACTATATTGTATGCAATTTTCAAGAGAATAGAAGCAATGTTGAGACATTTCTGCCAATTGTAGTATTACAGTCTTGTTTTGTATATAGTGAAGTAGGAGTTTTTAAGATGGCAAGGGAGAAGAAAAAATCATCACAATTCAAATTAAGATGACAAACGGAGGTAAGAAATCCTGGATATGAGGTTAAATGTGAGGAAGTGAATTCTTAGCAAATTATAACTATGACAATAACTAACTATTTTTTGTCAAAAAAAAAAAAAAAAGATTCTCGATACATTCATTACATCTTGTTAACAGAATCTATAGACAATTCTTTTCTGAACTGCAAAATGCAACTAGAAGTTATTAATATCAGTACAAGTACATTAAAAAACTTGTTAGTTTCTTACATATCGGTTATGCATATCTTAATTACAGCTCAAAATGATGTAGAATTTCATGCGTGATAGTGAAAGTTCAACCTGGCTGAAACTAGATGCTACCAAAATGATGAATACTAAATGAACTGATCGATGAAAACAAATCACTGTCAGAATTTTCTTATGAATGCCAATGTCACCTGACCAACTATTTGGCGATTCAGACACAAAGGGATCATTACAAATCAATTGAATAATATTTCATAAGCATGCTGGGAATAATATATTTTTGTAGGTAGAATAAACATTTCCTTTGACAAACAAAGAAAACCCTTTTCAAAACATGAATGGAAATGAAACAAAACACATGTATTACGTCATAATATTCCTAATCCAAGATAAATCAGCTACTGCTTTTCTATTTTTTTGGATACAACAAATGAAAAAGAAGACACTTTAAACCAAAAGAAAAAGGATAAAGGTAATACAATATTTCCTAATTAGAAGCTGTACTTTAAGTCAACGGCTAAATGCAAACCAAGAGATGATTCTTGGTTTATTCCAGAAACTTCTCAAAACTTTGATCAATTTTCTAATAGCAAATAGAAGGAATACATAGTGCAAGTAAATGACAACTTCAGTCTGTAAATAGTAATACTTTTGATTGAAGTGCTTATAAAAAATCATATAGCTCATATAAGATATAATAGGATATACTATCATGGGTAATAAATGACTTTTGCTTGCATTAAACTTTGCATTGGGCACTTCTTTTCAACAGCAGCTAGGCTTTATCAAACGTGCATCTTGAATTAATTGTTTCACTTGAAAAGACTAATATTGCTGGAGCTTGTTTTGTTTCTTTTAGGCAGCTGATGTATAAGAAGGGATTTGATGCAAGTTACGTGGGGTTTATGAAGGCTGGAGAGAGAACATTAATGTTGTAGGAGAAAATTCCCTTTCAAGATATGATGGTGCATGCTACTATCTAGTCCTACTTAATGCTAGGCCAAATGGTGTGAGCAAAAGCAATCCACCAAAATTGAAGTTGTATGGCTTAACTTATCTTAGCAAAATCAGATGAACTATAGCAGCAGAAGAACTTCAAGATATTTAGAACTTTTGTGAAGAAAATGCATGCTGATGAGGTTACAAGATCTCTACCTAAGCTTAGAGGAGAAACTGACATATAACTAAAAGAAAACTAAGCTTAAATAGTGAAGACGAGGGGAAGGGGGAGAGGGGGGGGGGGGAATCCTGCCATTGCTTTTCCTGATAATATATAAAATCGTTTTCCCAGGATTTTATACCAGACTACATCAATTTAGCACTATTGGAGCAATCAAGACCCAAGATTCCAATCCAAGAACTTCTAGAAGCAACTAAACCAATTAGGCCATTCCTTTAGAATGAAGAACTAGACATAAGTGTTGGTGGAGCACTCTGATATAATGGATGGTATCTTTGACAAGTTCTTCCCCATCCTAAATTAGAGGTAATGTCTCTTCCATCCAAAAAACTCACAAACCATGAATAGAAAGAGGAGAGGGGGGGGGGGGGAGCTAAAACTAAGGCCAGATGACATAATGTTTAGACTTTGTGCACACATGCTATTAATAATCAATGTAGTCCAAAAACCTAAATTTGTAACTGTTACCAAAATATAAAGCCAATTTCAGCTCAATAGATACATGACATGAAAAGGGGCAAACCCAACAAAAACATACAGGACCAATAAAATCGAACAGTTGAATTAAGGTAAAGAGAGATCAAAGCCTTCTTTACGTAAAAACCATGAAATGTCCCCAAGCATAGGCAATAACAATCTTGGGCAAATAATCTATTATTGATCTTTATACATCCAACTGCCTATACCAGCTATGCACTTATCCAATCTTCAGGAATCTACAAGAATTATAAGAAAATTAATATTGATAGGGGAAGAAGACAAAAGACAGTATCACAAACAATAATTTATCATCAGCTTTTAAAGAAGTATGAGACACAAAATAACTTCATCAAGCTCAAACCTAGAACTGGAAAAAGAATGGATTTTCGGACTAGTAACATCTTGCAAAAAATGCTGTGAGTGGTACCTAAGCAAGCTCAAACCCAGAATTGGAAAAAGAATGGATTCTCGAACAAAAAAACACCAAAGAGAAGTGAAGGATTGCTAATGACATTCGGAAATTAAAACCTAAACAGACATTCTGAGATGATGAACAATGGGAGAGACGTGCTTACCAGGTTCAGTGCTTGCAAGAAAATCTGCTTCCTCAACGACACACAACTACTACAAAGAAACGCTCGAACAGTGTCGACATTGTGCAGATCTTTCTTCATGGCATTTCCACAGCTCTTGTTCAATTGAGAAGATAGTATATGAGGGATGATTTCGAGCTGAGATGTAAGGGATTAGAGGAAAGAAGTAGAGAGGTGAAATAGATTTTTAAACGAAGACAACTGGTTTGAGGAAAGGGAGATTGAGAGAATCGAATGTTTTGTGAACTTGGTGACCCGGGGGGAATGATTGTGTGCAAACAGTGTTAGGATTCGTGGACTCCTAAACGCGGAAAACATCCACGAATCCCTCCGAGGACCTAAGTAAACGATTAAGAAGATCTAAGATTTAAGAATTATCTCTGGTTGCTGTAATCGAAATCCTTCGATTCTGATTGCGCTGTTGTACATTCAACCCGAACAATCACCAGACGCTACAGTATGCGAACGTCCTCTATCGGATACACACCGCGAACTCACTCGATACCCGGGGAGTGCTAGCACCTAGGGTTTGAGAGGTTTTTTTTTTCCTCTTCTGGTAGAGAATGACACGAATGTTCTCAACCGAAAAATTGGACTCTTGAAAAGACGGCTAGGGTTTTCTTAAAAACCCCCGAACCTCTTAGAATCCAACCCTAATAATATCTTATCCTATTCTAATTTAAATTTAAATTAAATTAAAACTGATATGATAAGATTCTGTCATTATGTCGGTAATTTAACTAATTAATTTACCGAGTTTGATTCTTATAATCTGGACATCATCCAGATACATCGAATGTGGACATATTTCCAGATTCATTGTATCTGGTAAATTTTTTAAGTACGATTAACTTAGACATATTTTCAAATTCATCGAATCTAGTCACTAGAAAAATAACCTAACAAGTTCGCTTATTGTGTAACCCTATAGGTTCATTTAACACTGGCAGTGTGCCTAAATCATATTTAAATGGCCCACAAGTTATAAGCGATTTCTAGCAAAACATTATAACTATCCAGGTTAAATGAAGATCGGTGATCTCTTTGAACCAAACCATAATTTTATATTTAGTTCTTTTGTCACACGATATCCAGATTAAGCATAAGTCACGGAGCATGTCATCCTTATTAAGCTTAATCAATTATTTCTTGATTTCATAGTAGACTATTCAAACAAATGATATCAATAGCTTAGATTGATATATTTGAGCACGGCCATGCATTTTTTTAACAGTCTAACTTATCAAGGGGCCCATGGATATCTCTCCCATAATTGAGAGGGACAAATTCCTTCACAATTAATCATATTCCTCTCCTTGATTTATTCTATATCCAACAGTAGTCTAATTTATTATCTGGTTAAAGACAACTTTAGACAATGTCAAAATATAGAATTTATCAAGTAGGAAACTATGATGAATTTAGGTCGAAGGACTTTCAATATTATTATGGCTAGAAGGTACTTATGACATATTCCATGAAGTACTCTCACAGTGGGTCATATCCAATACAATGTTCTCTAACATTTATTTATGTCTTGACTCGATATCACAAATATCCATGGCCAGTAAAACATAGCCATCAAGTTACAAACATACTAATCTTAATTTATTATTATTCCAATAATAATAATCGATCAGGGACAATTTTAGAATAGTCATTGTATTCATTGTAGGGTTTTACTATCAAGTCACGTACTTGATGACCACAAAACAAAACTCACTATTCATGGAAAGGAAAGCCTCATATTATTATATAAAACATAATGATAATAGTATAAGTACAAATTGACTCTAGGGCATATCCCCAACACACAGTGCACGTGAACCAGAAGTTAGATTAGTGTACAAAATGTTTAAGAACGTGTACTCTGCTAGAAGTGTACAATAATATATGTATGTCGTACAACTATTAAGGATTTGGTGCATATTAACCGCGCACACCTAATAATTTCAATCTGATTTCACATTTTTCCCCTCTCTCGGACTTTTTTCAATCTCCCGACATTTTTTTGGGGTTAGTTCTTTTTTTTTTTCTTGTTATAAAACTTCTATTATAACATTTTGATCATGTCACTAAAGATTATTGAGTATCCAATATATATATATATATATATATATATATGTGTGTCTTGACAATTCTCAAAATGTCACAATATGATTCTAAAAATATACTAAATTTTATATTGATAATCAGGTATGGTTTTGATTATGTCTATTGTGACATTAAAATAAAAAAAGCCACAAAACTTAATTTCTAATGACATGTTAAACAAAATGTCATAATAAATGTGTCATAACAACCTGTTTTTCTAGTAGTGAGCCCACATTAACAAATATGAGAGAAGGAAATATCTTCAAATCTCAAAGCCAAATATATAAGTAGATTGAACAATTTGAAGAATAGGAAAAACCAAAGTAGTATTCAGAGTACTGAATAAATTCCTGAACTCTTTTCCACAAAATAACTGAAAAACACCAACTCCCTCAAACCTAACCAAACACCTATATTTCCAAATCCCCTAGAAAGTCCTAGCCAAACAACCATAGAAAAAAGATGAGGATGGGCCGGCGAAAACCACCAACAAGAGAAAAACTAATCAAGCTGCAAAGAAGCCGCATAACTACTAAAAATCCCAAGAATTTTAGCAGTTCTTACCCAAAAATCACAAACCATAGGACAATGAAGAAAGATATGATCACAATTTTCAACAACTCGATAACAAAAACTGCACTGGGAGCATATCTGAAAACTAATATGCTACAAAACACAATCCAGGTGTAAAATTTCATTACATAGCTTTCACAAAAATAGTTCGACCACTGGCTGAATGCCAAGAGCTTTGATGACCTTTATCAATCCAAAACAAGCTTTAGCAGGCTGAATAATTTTCCATTTGATGAAGAGCACTAAATCATAACATCATCTTCATCCAAGGGTTGTAGTAGCGGTAAAGAGGTAAGGATATGAAAGGCAATATCATTATCAACTATAGTTAGTATCCGACTAACATCCCAAAAGCTATTTGATAAACAGTCTCCAACTCTCAACTCAGAATGGGAGACAAAAGAATTAATATTGCACAGTGTCCCCAGCTCTGTCCACTGATCACACCAAAACGAACAAGATCCGCCTACTAGTTTGTATGATATGTGAGGCTTAGTCTTTGGAGCATCTTGAGCAATTGCTTCCAAACCGGTGAACAAACTTGAGGCATAGTCACTTGAGAAACATGGCAACTCATAGGAACATACTTAGCCCATATGAAGCTAGCCTAAAATGATATTTTTAGCTTTAAATTCCACCATAATTTCATAGAGAAAGCTTGACGTATATCCCCCTAAGTTTTGCAAATCTAAGCCATTCTCATCCCACGGGAAGCTTACCGACTCCCAATTTCTCTAATGCCTTCTTTGCCCATATTCCAGAGTAACCTAAAAGAAAAAAGTGAAAAAACTCTCAAGCTTATCAAAAACCGCCTTATGAGGAGCCAACACATGCATAATATGTAATGGAACATATGAGCTGGAGGCACCTTGCCTAACATAAAGCTTTAAATTTCCAATCTTACATCCTTTTCTTGACCTTATCAATTCAACACTGAATGAAGACCCTCTTAGAAACCCTTGAATATAGGATATCCTAGATAAGTAAAAGGTTGAGCTCTTCTAGTGAAGCCCAACTCACACTCAACAAAGAAAGACCTCCAAGCTGAAGCCCTAGAAAAAAAAAATAATAAGGAATATGCCCTTTACACATTTAGGAGATGGCCCAAAACCTCCTGATAATCATTTAGAATACCCTTAATCACTTAAAGCAATATCTTATCTCTAGTCGTAAATATCATCATATCATCAGCAAAGCTCAAATGAATATCTGCAAAAGACCTCCTAGGTACCAAGAATGGAATAAAAACCCCTTCATCCAATTTTACATCCACATATCGAGATTGCAATTCTTGGGTTGAAATAAACAAAGTAGTTGAAAGAGGATATCCTTGCCTAATTCCTATAGTAGATTTAAAATACTCTGCACTTTCTCTATTTATTAACATTAAAAACTAATAATTTGAACGACAATTACACATAGATGAATAACATGATGACTAAATCTAAACTTACCCATAACTTTCAAAAGAGAAGACCAAGAAACACTATCAAAGGTTTTCATCATATCAAGCTTTAAAACCACATTATAACCTTTAGCTTTTTTATCAGTAGAATTCATTAACTCTTGAGCCAATAAGATATTGTCATAAATATCCCTGCCTTGCACAAAATTACCCGAGTTGGATGATATCAACTTAGGCAACAAAACTCCAATCATTGTAGCCAAAACTTTTGTAATTATCTTATTACAATAATTACAAACACTAATAGGCCTAAAATGGGAAAAAGATGTAGCAGCTTGCATTTTAGGTATAAGTACCAACATAGTACTAATAAATATTTTTGGAAAAGGGACGCCTGAAAAAAAAAATCCTGAATAGCATGCAAGACATCTTGAGTAATAAGATCCTAACATAGCATATCAAAGACCCCAAAAAATCCATCAAGACTAAGTGCACTCTCCATTCCCAAAGAAAACACAACTTCCTTAACCACTGCCATAGTAGGCAAAAGCGCAAGAGCATAGTTTTCATCTCGAGTAACTAAATTTAGAATAGAATCAAACATCCAACTTTGAGGTATAGAAGAAGAGTTCACAAAAGAGGCTAGTAAATTCTGAAAAAACTAGACAGTGGTATTGTGAATATTTGCTTGAGTAGAAAGGTTATGCCCTCTCTTATCACAAATAGATATAATAACCAGCTTCCACCTCTTAGATTTATAATAATCATGGAAAAATTTTGCACTAGCACCCCCATCTTTGATCCATTTAATGCAGGACTTCTCCCTCCAAAACTATTCCTCACACTTCAAATGAAAAGCTAAATTAGCTTTGGCAGCATTATAATTATGCCTATCAAACAAAGACAACAAATTCTCAAACTTGAGTTCTATTTTCAACATCTCATCCTCAGCATCTTTTACATTCTGGAAAAGATTGCCAAAAATCATTCTATTCCATTCCTGCAATACCTTCTTAATAGATTTTAACTTAAACCATAAAAGTTGCTACCAGGCCTTCTTGGCCCCTTTATGGAATTGTGAATAGTGAGTCCACATCTTCCGAAACCAAAAAGCCTATGTAAAAATAATATTGGCAACAATTTGTGATCTGATCCACTTCTACTAAGATAAGTCACTTTAGAGCTATGAAAAAGTGAATCCCACAGAGGGTTAATTAAAACCCTATCCAACCTCTCAAAACAAGGGCACTCCACCTTTCTAGCCTAAGTATATTTACTCCCTAGATACTCTAAAGTTCTCATTGAGCAAGCATCCATCAAACTTGTGAAATCAAACATGGCATTAAGATTAGGCATACAAGATCCCAAATACTCCAAAATAGCTGCTATAGCATTAAAATCACCACCTATCATCCACAGGCACATGACAGAAGGCGAGATACTTATCAAGAAACCCACAAATCAAACCTTACTTGATGCCTACAAGAAGCATACATAATAGAGCATAACACAGATTACCCATTAAACATAGCAATAGACAAATGAACAAACTGTTGATGATTTACCAATACTGTAACATCCATATAGTCCCTCTAAACCCAGATTTTGGAAGTTAAATTAACAAAATAATACTGAAAACCTAATTTTAAAGCAACTTGAGATAAAGTAGAAACATCCGTCATAGGCTCAAGAATTCCAAAAACAAATAAATTATGCTCACGAATCAATCCCTTCAGTCTCCTAATAGACAATTGGTTAGCTAACCCTCTAATATTCCATATAAAAATATTCATCATTAGTTAACATTAGAGAAGGAATTATGAGGGAGCTTTGCTTTACGGTGTGGTTGAATTCCAACTTCTGGAATTCCTCATTTCTTCTTTCTTTGACCTTGAATGACTAAAGCTATCTTCTTTTGCTACATCATAATATCTAAGAAATTTTGAAAATTAGCTCATACTGGACTGGATTCGGTGTTTGACTTGCATGCTCGATCATGAGGCAAAAGGACTAAAACAATAGATTGGTCATCAAGTAAGAGATCTTCGTGATCTCTTTTCTTGTGTAGACTTGGCAAAACAACCTCCAGATCAATACCCTCTTGTTCGTGAATAGCCATAATAGTTTGAGACAATTGATTTGAAACATCAAGAGCAATAGCCCATAACATTCCCTACTCAGCATCAGGAATTGATGTTCGAAGCCCAACTACTGCGATTACCATCATAGTGTCCTAAAGCTATTTTTGGGCGCAAATGTTGTTGTATAGTTCAATCAACTTCATTAGCTATATGTTTCGGAGCATGATTAGGTTGCTTCCTAACAACATCTATCATAATATGTTTCTAGTCATGATGGGCTCAGGGTTAGCAATAACATCCTTCTCAGCATCTACATCACTGCGATACTGTAAATTCGAAACCCTAATATCATAAACCCTAGGAATATCCTGATCAATTGGATCAGTACTACCCGCCTCATTACTAGAGCCAGTCGAATGGGGCATTCGATGATTTTTTGAAGACTGCGAATCCTTATGTGCACCGGACGAATCAATATCAATCACCTCATTTGCTTTTAGCGATTCTGGGCCTGTATTAAGGTTTTTAACAAGCTTCTTCACCCATTGCTCCACTGTCTTGTGATCTTTTTGCTGAACTCATTCTTTTGATTGTGGATGTAGATGTTCAAAACATTCAAAATCTAAATATCCAATCTGATGACAATTTCTACAATAAGAAGGTAACTTTTCATATTGGTCTGATTAGTAGAAACCAACCTCCTTAGAACCAATCCAAATCTGCTTTGGCAATGGCTTTAATAAGTCCAACTCAATGCATACCCTAGCTATACTAGGATGAGATAACTGGGTAATGGCCTCATCTAGTTTAAGGAGACGGCCAACCACTGAAGCAATAAAGAACAAAATAGGTTTTGTGAAAAGATACAATGGCAGATGTTCAAAAGAGATCCACAAAGGGACCACTGGTCGATTAGATGTCATTCTAAAATCTGGAGTCCATTTAAGTATCCTTATTGGGAAACCCATAAGGACCAAAAAAATTCTTCATCCATAACTTGAGAAAGTCCTCCTCTCGAGCAGGCCTTGTCTTGGGATTTAAGCAGCCTATTTGAACTTTACCCTTCAATCCATTCGGTCTCTAATAGCTTCCACAGAAGGATGTCCCTATGAAAATTTTCCAATCAAAGCAAATTTGAAAGGCTCTGCTAATGTAGCCAATTTTGAATCAGACAAAAAAATTGTAGGTTCTTATTTTCTCTAAGAAATAGGCTTAACTCCGCAGTAAGCAGTGGATCATCGAAGCCATTGAAAGAAAAGAAAAGGATCACTTCCCCAAGGCCACGTTAGAAGGAATAGTTCAGTTAGGTAAACAAAATTCAACTGCGTTGATCTCTCACTTTAATGATACCCCTTATCTAAAATCATACAATATGCTCCAGTCATGATTTATCCCAATGCGTTGTTCAATCAAAATCATACTCATCGATTAGATCTAAGACCCTATCATGCAATCATATATTCTATGTCTCAAATGTGAAATAAAACCCATCAAGTAATATCCTTAGTCAGTTACTATCTTAACTATGCATATAACCATCTTTATAAATATCGACCTAATCATAGAGTCCTTGATCTATCGAGTAGACAAATAGTACTCTCCTTCAACTCATATTCATAACAAAAGACCATCAAGATCATACAACAACGTAATCCTCATCTCCTATGATCATGTTATTAGCAAAGCATGTCCATGAATATAAACCATCACACCAATAAAAGATTAATCAATTGCATAACTTGAATTCTCCAAGATTATACTTTTCTCAAGATATATTCATCTAACTCTTAAGATCACAACTTATCTATCCCACAATATTCAATCAACGGAATCATCCATGCAAGTACCTTAAATAGGTTGTAAAGTTTACCTTTTAGTAGTATGGGTCTATAGAAATCAAAATTTGACTCATTTGATCAACAAGTTGAATCCTTTGTGAGAATAGAAGAACTTACTTAGATCTTCTAGGGTCTTCCCAATGTTCACAAGAGAAAAGAGAAGAATCCAAGCCCCCCTGGTTTCGAACAAGAAGAAGAAAAGTGAAGAGAAGAGCGACCTAGGTGGAAAGATTGATTTACCTTGGGAATACCATGGGAGAAGTAGATGGTGTTTCGGTTTTGGGCGCAAAGGGCATTTCTGTGTTTCAACTTTGTTTCATGAGTGGTTAGCTGTATGCTCGTTATTTCAGTTGTGAGAATTTAAGGGTAGCCAAACGTTTGCTGTATAAAGGAGTTGATGCTTTATTTTGATGACTTGATTTTGCTGGTATGTCTGCAGGCCAGCAGGGAGTAATGGTTTAGGTGTGATTCGGTTTTTGGTGCAAATAAGTGGGTTTCGATTTTGCCGTATGTTGTACGTGAGTGTAGGCTAAAGTTGCCGTTGAAATCTGCTATAATTGCCGCAAATTCTGGAAAATGGTGCCATTTTCTTCCGAAATTCCGATAGTAGGGTGACCCAGGACAAATTACTGAATGTAGCGAGGTTGCATTCGCAAAATGCGACCTCACTTCATGAGGTCGCATTTTGCAAATACGACCTCCGTCAGCATTTTTCTATATCAGAAAATAATGTTTTCTGGAAAATTAAGTTGTTCTGCAATTTCTTGTGCGACCCATGTGATATCCTCTATTCTGCATATGATTTGTTGCAATTGGTGCAGTGGATCACTGCGACAAGCTGATTCCCCCCACAATATTGCAAGCAAAATGCGGGCTTAGCTTCTAGAAAATTCATCCGAAGCAAACACTATTGCTGTTGATAAAGAGCCATTCCTGCTGAACGTGGCATACCATTCTGGTTGTGCATTGGCATCACCCCAGGTCCTATTTCAAGAGGCATACTTCTAGGGGGAAGTAAGGATGATTGTGCATCTGCTGCATGGGCATCGATGGAGGTACTAATGTCACAGATGAGTTCCAGTTTCCAGAAGATTGAGGTGCTACAGGGCCTTCAGGAGCTGGTGGATATTGGGCACCACTGTAAGGGTGACCACTGGGACCTCCCATTGCCATTGGTTGCTGCCCCAGGATTGACGGTTGAGCATTCATCACAAGGGCAGCATTTGTAAATGTATAGTCTCTTCTTCGATCATTATTAACCTAAAATCAACACGTGCTATCAAATGTAATCACCATTTTTTAAATTTTGATTCACTTATCAATCGAAGTTTTGAACAGAAGCCTTCACAAACTAAAGGACCATGGGCAAGTTTGGTTGCACAAGAAATTACAGAACAGCAGGGAAAGATGGACAGTAAGGTCGCATTCGTGGAATGCAACCTTATTCAATTTTCCAAAAAACATTCTTTGCTGATATAGAAAAATGCCGACGGAGGTCACATTTTGCAAATGCGACCTCATAAAGTGTGGTCGCATTCGCAAAATGCAACCTCACTACATTTGGAAATATCTCCCAGGTCACCTTACTATCGGAATTTCTGAAGAAAATGGCACCATTTTTCAGAATTCTCGTATAATTGCAGAAGGATTGTCGGTCGTGTATTTGTGCAAGCGCGCCGAATGAAAACTACTGAAATCTGGTTTTGTTTGCTTTCGTATGAATAGGTGAACACTGGCTGAAACTTGCTGTAGTAAAGGGTCCAAGGTTCTCAACTATGTGCGAACAAGTGCTGCTCGAGAATTGGCATTCGGGATTGTGGTGCTTTTGTAGGTGTGTCAGTTGTGTTTTGAGTGAATGTGCGGAAGGGACAAAAGTGCTGAAGTTTGGTGTTTTAGCGATGTAGTTTAGATAGGTAATTATTCTACCTAATAAGAGATAATAAGGGTTTAAAAAAATCCTGAGAAGATATGATGGAGAACAAAGAAACACTTCCAGCTGTCGTGAAAATTATTTACTGCCGGTTCGAGTATTTAGAGGAAAAAAACTTGGGCGGCCAAAATTTTCAGGGAGGAGAAGAGCTCTACTTGAAGAAAAATTCTTGATTAGCAAGGAATTAAAATTGTAAAGTATATTATAAGGTTTCCTAGCTACTCCAAGAGTTTCAATTGAACATAATTAGCTTTATATGTGGCGGCCAAAGTTGGAAATTTTCCAAAAAAACTATCAGAAGCTATTTACCTAGAAAAAAAAAAGTTTAAAGAAGATAATTGGAATCTATTTTAAAGATAAAAGTTGGAATTCTTTTTATATAAATACTAAAAGAAGTTTAACTAAAGAAAATCACAAGTTATTGGTAAAATTATATTATTATCCACTTAAACTAAATTCCAGGAGATAATTACCCTAGGTGACAAGCTTGGAAACTTAGGGATAATTTTGTGTGTGTGTGTGTGTGTGTGTATAGACACACACATTGATAGGATAAAATATGAAAGTGGGTTTTGTTTTAAATATAATAATTCAATTATTTAGATAGATAAACTTTATAAAAGAAATTAGCAACAAAAAAAAATAGAAGATATTTCCTATTATATATATATATATATATATATATATATATATATATATATATATAACATTATCATTCAGAAATTCAAGGGGAATAAAACACCAAATGGGTAGGGAAACACAATCAAGTGGCGGCTAGGAGGGAGAATTTTGGCCAAGGAAAAGGAAAATAGGCCAGAAGAAAATGAATATAAATTGGGGTTCGAACTCTGGTTGCAATGAATCACAAACCAAGTTTTTATCCATTCAACCACAATAACTTTTATGTAAATATGCCCAAATAAAATTTTCTTCACCTTCATCCCAATCATTTCATGTACCAATATGAATTCTAACCCCAAAATAATTCTCCTATCCCAACTATGGAATTATTACGAGCTTACTAGGCAACTCACATACACATAAGTAAACACCATGCAAAATAGACATATACAAATAAACACAACCATCAAACACATAGAAAAATATTTTATAAATCCATATGCACATATAAATGCCATACTAAACCTATTTTTCGCAAGTGCGAAGGTTTGGGTTCAGACTAGGTATTACATCCTCCCCTCCTTAAAAGAATTTCGTCTTGAAATTCAAAGTATCATATCTCTATAACAATTCCAGATACTTCCGCCTCATCTAATCTTCGGTCTCCCAGGTAGCATCTTGTGTACCGTGATAATCCCACAAAACCTTTACCATGGGAATCTACTTATTCCAAAGCATCTTAACATTTCTGTCCAAAATCATTATTGGCTTCTCGACATAACTCAGATTGGGTTGTAGAATTAATGGTTCTTCGTTAAGCACATGTTCTAGGTCAGGATGATATTTCTCTAATTACAATACATAGAACACATCATATATTCTAGTTAAACCCTTCAGCAAATCTAAGTGATAAGCTACAGGTCTGATTCTCTCAGTAATTGGGAATGGTCCTAAATATCTCGGACTAAATTTCCCTCCTTTCGGATACTTCAAGATTCCTCGACTAGGAGTCAACTTCAAGAATGTTTGGTCTCCTACTTGGAACTCCAATTCACTCCTATTATCTGCATAACTCTTAGAATATCATGTGAGATTATAATAATCTCAGTAAGTCTGGGAGTTTAATTTGTTATATAGTTACAATACTTGTCATAATGCATCGAGTAGGATATTTTTAAACGAATATGAATAAATTTCTAATACCTTCAAGCATTTCCAAATATATATTATTTATGGGAAAAAATGAATCATTTACATTGCCAATATAATTTTTGTGGGGTACATTATCCACAACACAGTTTTGGAACAATATCAATTTTTTTACTAAGCCTTAAATCATAACCTCAATTGAAATATCAAGACATATTATATAACCAATTCAGTATTAATATGATACCACTATAGGATGATCACTTATGTATCATTAAGATACCGCCATGCAATAATCACTTAAGTATCATTACAATATATACCGCCATATAATAATCACTTCAGTATCAATAAGATTTTGTCATGAAATGATCATTTCAATATCAGCAAGATGCTGCCATAAAATAATCACTTTAGTATTAGTAAGATACCACCATATAATGATTACTCTTACCTACTTGGATATTCCACATCCGTCCTCTAACTCTTCTTGGAGACTAAGTTGCTGGCTAAAGATCGGACTTAGCGTCTAGTATTGTTGCCCCGTTCGGAAAGAAACAAATTTTTGGAGATACCCAATCTACTGGAAGTGCCTCACAATCTAATGAAACCTAATATTGGGGTTTCTTTTGTTTAGTACTTAATGTCTAGACACTATTTAATTGGCTAAAAGAAAAAATTACTATTTCTTCAGGAATAATTCTAATTCTATTTTCCAAAATTTGTTCCAGTCTAGAATATAATTTTCAATTTTTGTCCTGACTAAAATCTAAAATCATACTTCCCCCCAAAATACCCTAGTAAAAATTGTCATATCCATTCTAGTAAACTTATTCAAGGCATAATGATTTATTATTCACACTTTGCCTTGTAAAAGTAATAAAAAACAGAGCCATCACAAGTAAAGTTCATGTTATGATTTTTGCAATATTTTACATGCATGAAAAATGTATAAATTTAATGTTCATATTCTTTTTACAACATTTAATGCACGACTCCATTCGTAAATATAATGTTCATGAGAAGACTTAACAAAACTATTTATGCATAAGCATATCATGAGTATGTATACTTGTTCAGTAATTTAATTCTCAAACATAGGCATTTGTTCTAAGGTATCATGTTCACTATGCATTCCATAAAGTATTTGTCATGAACATGATTTATAGCATGAATTTTTGAGTGAAAGGTATGCACATAAATATGTCTTGCATAAATTATTTGTAATGTAATGCACGGACTCATAAGTCCTATAAATCATTCTTGCAAAAAAGAGTTCATGAGGTGCAAAGACTTACCTTAATCCATGCTAGCAATTTTCTCAACTTAATTCAATTCCTTACTCCTCCTTCTTCGTCTAAGTCCACAATGTCTACCATATGCAATTTATAGGAATTAATTTCCTAATTACATGTCCCATATAAAATTCTAACCAAGACCCTAGGCAATTAGGGTATTACTTAAGCCTTAAATAATTGTCACACACTGTAAATCTAGAGGTAGGAATATCCCATAACAAAATTTAATGGCCTTCTAAAGAAACAAGCAGTTTCGCATAGCATAGAACTCTTTAATTTCTCCAATAACACCAATGACCAATCAAAACCTTAATTACCATGCAAAAACCCTAATTAATACACAAACGCTAATTACTATCACAAACTTAATTACTTTGGATAATCACTAGTCAACTTATAATCTAATATACATAAGCCTCAAGAAATCACATTATGAACTTTATGTACTCCAAGCAAATTATGCAACAAAAATAGTTTTGCAAGAATTGAAATTTCACCTTAGTGCCTCATTTGCAAAAAGCGGCTATTTTAGGGTTTCATTACCCAAAATTGCATAACTTATTTTCAATCATCAAACCTCTCATAAAAATATTTTTAATCAACATAGACATCTCATAAAATTCAATTAAGTCAAATTTCATTACATTTATAGCCAAATTTTTATACAAACTAACACTATAAGAAAACAAGGAATTGGCAAGGGCTATTATCATTGGTAAGTTGTCTCTAATTATGATTAGCGATAGAATAGTGATGGTACTAGCCGTAGCTAAAGTCCTTAAAGCTATAGAAAAACTTTACGACAGCAAGAAAAAGCTATCACTATTAGTAAGGGTTTTGCAAAGGCAATTGCTAGACTAAAAACGAGTGAACGAAGTTACACTGATCAAATTTGCTTCGGCTTAGTAAGGTATAGTGACGACAATTATATTTTCTAATTATGGATTTTTTTAAAAAAACTAATTCAAGCCAGAGCGAACACATAGAAAATATGGTAAGGGTGTAGCGACGGTTCCTTATTTTTGCAGTAAATATTTTTAATAAAATTAATTTACTAGTCATAGAAAAACACTAGTTACCCCCAGTCTCGTCCACCTAATCAGTTGCAACAATGGTAGGGGGCAATCTAAAATTCTCTGACATCAGGATCATCCATCCGGTAAAACTATTTTACAACTGTTCTACTTTCTTATCAAAATTAGTCTTGCACTCCGCTTTCACTATGTGTTCCCTCTCTTTAAGCCTTCTCTCTACTATCTACTCTATATCTACGAGTATAGAGGATTTTGTAGATGGCAAGGAACTCTATTGAAGTTGTTACCTAGCTCGTGTCACCTCCAAGCACAGTCCAAACATGTATCCTTGATTAAACCCACTTGTCGTCTTGATAATTAGAGCCATCTCATCTGGGATAGCAGAAGAGGTAATTAGCAGACCCGGTGGAAAAAGGCTGAGCAAGGCGTTCTTTGGCAGTCGTCACATCCTCTTAAAATTGTTTCGAAGTTAACATTGTATTAAGTAAAATGTAACCAATTGGAAAGCGTTTTATAATTAAGAATTTTTAAATCATTGCGAATGTCTTATGAGAGCGCTCGCTAACATCTCATCCCTATCTGTCCCTACTCTGAAATGTATGCAACCTCTTGTACCACTCAATATGGCAGAAGTTAGTGCCCATTCGTTGCTGCTACAATTACAATAATAACTTATAAAAATATTGACTGGAAATAATTTACACAAAGTAGAATTATGAAATGTGCAAATAATGGAATAAAATTACCATACGGTCCTTATGGACAGTAAACAAGACCGTGCCTCTAATATAAATGGAGGTGGCCTGACCCTTGTTCCTCCGAGTAGTAGGGTCTTGCCACCGCTAAATCATAGTAAATATTGCTACACTTTTCGCAACTAATCTGTAGGTATTTTATTTTTTTCCTTTTCGAGGCCTATTTGGTAATTATTTCTAACCCCTTGCACCATATACCATATCCAAACAATATATGCCACACCAAATTTAAATTCATAACAATATGAAAAATGATATTAAATTGAAAAAGATAATAATCATCTCAACAATATAAAATAAATTTATAAATACGAACATTTAATGCAACATAAATGTAATATACATGATAAAATCTATAATAAAATTCCTAGGCTACGAGAGAAGTGGCACCAGCTAAAGGAGGTGGTGGTGAAGAATAAGGAAGAGAATGCATCAAAGGATGAGGATCTAAGAGCAGAATAAAACTGCCCCCAATCTCATCCACCTCATCATCTGCCAAGTGGGTTGCAACGATGGTAGGAGCAATTCGAACTTCTCTGACATCAGTGTCATCTATCTAGCAAAACTATTTTGCATCTGATCTACTTTCATATCAAAATCCTTCCTACACTCTTCTCTCACTAGTGTATACCCTCCATAAGCCTCCTTCATACTATCTGCTCTATATCTTCGAGTATAGAGAACTTTGTGGATAGCAAGGAACTCTATTGGAGTTACTACTTCGCTCATGTCACTTACAAGCGTAGTCCAAAAATGCATCCTCGATTGAAATTGCCGGCCGCTTTGATAAATAGATCCCTCTCATCTGGGATAGTAGAAAAGGTACCACTAGCAGACCCAGTGGAAGTAGCCTGAGCAAGGTGCTCCTTGGCAGCCATCATGTCCTCATAAAATTGATTTTGAAGCCAATATTGTATTTAGTAAAATGTCACCAACTAGAGAGTATTTTATAATTAATAATTTTTAAATCATTACCAATATGTTGCAAGAGCACTCGGTGATGTACTACCTCTGTCTGTCTCCACTCTAAAACGTATGCAATATCTTGCACCACTTAATATGGCTGAAGTCAGAACCTACTTGCTACCGCTAAAATTACAATAATAACTTATAAAAATATTGACTAAACATAATTTACACGAAGTGGAATTACTAAATGTATGATTACTTGAAGAAAATTACCATACGATCCTCATGGATAATGAACGAGACCGAGCCTCTAATATGAGTAGAGGTGGCCTGACCCCTATTCTTCCGAGTAGTGTTAGAGATCTACTAAAACTCATGTGTACTCCAACACTATGCCATCTCTGCCCAATGTCGAGATTGATCCAGGAAGGGGACTAACGTCTTTTGGTTCTTTGATAAGGTGTCCGAACGATAAGTCCTATATTTATGCTCCCACTTGGACCGGATTTGAGCACTATAATTATTGGCCCAACAAAATATCTTCTACTATATTCTATGCTGTTAGTATATAATAAATAACTAAAAATATATATCTGAAACACAAAATAAATTAATATTATGCATTTGTATAATAATTAGTAACTTACTCCAAACTTTTCAAACTAGATGTTCTTTGTGTTTATTGGGACATCTACAAATGTTGTGTAAGGCCCACCAAAGTACTTCTAAAATATCAAGGTGATCTTCCATACATCGATGGGTACTAGGAAATAATTTTTGTAAAAGTAAACATAATATAGAATTAAAGTGAGTAAAGTATACTCAATTAATTATAAAGAAATTATAATGAGACTTGGAAATTAAGAAAATTCTGAAACATAAAAATAAAATATTAAAAATATAGCCACAAACTAATAATATACATGAATATGCGCTAAAATTATGCAAAATATATTACACGAAATCTTCATTTTGATGAAATAATTAAAGAATTCGACTTTATAAAAAATGAAGATGAGTCTTGTATTTATAAGAAAATAAGTGGAAATGCAATAGTCTTTTTAGTGCTCTATGTTGATGACATTTTGCTCATTGGAAATGACATCCCAACTTTACAAAATATAAGGACATGGTTGGGAAATTGTTTCTTAATAAAAGACTTAGGTAAAACTGCCTACATTTTAGGCATTAGGATCTATAGAGATAGATGTAGAAAGCTCATTAGCCTAAGTCAAAGTGTATATATTGATAAAAGTACTGAAGTATGCAAGACTTTAAGAAAGGTTTCTTGCCAATATCACATGGCATTAAGCTCAGCAAAACACAAAGTCCTTCTACAAAGGATGAACAAGAGCACATGACTATACCATATGCTTCCATTATGGAATCTATCATGTCTGCCATATTGTGCACTAGAGCTAATGTTTTGCATGCGTTGAGCATGATAAGTAGGTTATAGTCAAATCCTAAAGAGCTATACTAGCATGCTATCAAGAATATATTTAATTACTTGAGAAGGATTAAAGATATGTTCTTAATTTATGTAGGACAAGAAGGCGAGCTAGTTGTAAATGGTTATACTGATGCTAGCTTTCAGTCTGAGACAAATGGTTTTATATCGCAATCAGGTTTTCTATTTTATTCGAATAGAGGTGTAGTGAGCTAGAAAATTTTAATGTAAGACGCCATGGCCAATTCTACTACAGAAGCTGAGTATGTAGCTGCTTCAACTACAACTAAAGAAGCAGTTTGGATAAAGAATTTTATTACTAGACTAGATATAATTCCTAGTATTGTGAATCCAGTTGATCTTTATTGTGACAACAATAAAGTCATTGTAGAAGCCAAGGAACCAAGATCACATTAGCGATCCAAACACATACTAAAATATTTCCACCTTATTCAAGAAATTGTTGATAGAAGAGATGTAAATTTATACAAAGTATCAACTGATGACAATATTGCAGATCTACTGACAAAGCCTCTCCCATCGTCTAAACTTGATAGTTATATTAGATTAATGGTATTGTAGTTTATGTCAAATTAGTCTTAGTGCAAGTGAGAGATTCTTAGTGATATGTCCTACACAATTTGTATTTGTCATCTAGTGCTTTTAAAATATGAGACATTTATTTTCATGAATAGTGTATTTTACTTTGTAGTCATCAAGTACGAGACTTGGTTATAAAACTCCAAGTCTGTTGATCAAGTAGAATGTTTATTCTTAAAATATCCAAACACATACTAAAATATTTCCACCTTATTCAAGAAATTGTTGATAGAAGAGATGTAAATTTATACAAAGTATCAACTGATGACAATATTGCAAATCTACTGACAAAGCCTCTTCCATCGTCTAAACTTGATAGTTATATTAGATTAATGGTATTGTAGTTTATGTCAAATTAGTCTTAGTGCAAGTGAGAGATTCTTAGTGATATGTCCTACACAATTTGTATTTGTCATCTGGTGTTTTTAAAATATGAGACATTTATTTTCATGAATAGTGTATTTTACTTTATATCATCAAGTACGAGACTTGGTAGACCAATAATACAACAAGATTAGTATGTTTATGACTTGATGGCCAAGTTTTACTAGTCATAGATATAAAGAATATCAAGTCAAAATATAAATAAATGTTAGAGAACATTATATTGGATATGATCTACTTTGAGAATACTTCATGGGACATGTCATAAGTACTTCTCTTCCAAATTATGATATTATATGTCATTTGATATGAATTTATCATTGTTCCCTACTTGGTGGATTCTATATCTTGATATAGTCTTATGTTATCTTTAACTAGATGATTAAAAAGGCTACTGTTGGATATGAAATAAGTCAATGAGAGGAATGTAAATGATAGTAAAGGAGTTTGCCCCTTTCATTCTTGAGAGAGATATTCATTAGCCCTTAATAAGTTAAACTATTAAAATGTATGGCCATACTCAAATATATAAATTAGAAATATTGAAATCATTTGTTTACTTAGAGATCAAGAAATAGTTGATTAAGATATATAAAGATGACATGTTCCATGCCTATACTTAATCTAGATATTATGGGACTAAAGGACTAAATATGAAATTGAGGTTTGGTTCAAAGAGATCATTGATCTTCATTTTAACCTAAATAGTTATAATGTTTTGCTAAAAATCACTTGTAGCTTGTGGGCTATATAAATGTGTTTTAAGCACACTACCAGTGTTAATGAACCAATAGGGTCATACATTAAGCAAGCAAATTTGGTTATTTTACTGGTGACTAGGTTTGGTGTATCTAAAAATGCATCCAAATTAATCAAATCTAAAAAGACGTCCAAATTATATGTATAAAAAAATGTGTCTAGATCATTGTATATAGCTAGCGTCCAAGTTCGATGTATCTAGAGGATGTCCAGATTATTAGAATCTGACTTGATAAATTAATTTACAGGATAATCTGAGAAGGTATCCGTATCTGTTCCAAAAGATATGATATGATATCTAATGAGATTGATTGAGAATAAGACTCTTAAAATCATTTTAAAGTCTTAGACGTGTATAAGAGGTTTTAATCATAAAAGAGAACACTAGCTATCTGACACTTTCTCTCTCTCTCTCTCTCTCTCTCTCTCTCTCTCTCTCTCTCTCTCCTTTTCTCTAGGAAAAAATACAGAAGAAAAACACTAGAAAAGCCTCCTATAGTGGGTGCTAGCATATCCTCAGTAAAGATCAAAGTTTGTTGTGTGAATTCGTAAAATGCATTCGCTGATTGTAACGTCTGGTGATCGTTTGCTGAATAGATACTCCAGTGAAGTACACAGGTGGAAGGCGAAGTTTCGAACTATAGTAAGGTATGACTTCAAATCAATTATCAATTTAGTTGTTTAGCTTTAATCCCGTGAAGGAATCCTATGATGTTTTTCATGGTTTGGAGTTCTTAGATCTGAATAGTCTTTTCTTTTTTCCTTCACATCCATAATAGTGTTGAAAATATTGTCAAATACATTCTTTTCATTATGCATGATATCTATGTTATGTGGCACTAATAGAGTTTACCAGTAAGGCAAGTCCCAAAAAATTTTACTTTTCACCCAATTATGATTCACACCTCTACCGTTGCTCCTCTCAACTTCATATCCTGAATCCATAATTTTTTGAAAGTGGCAAACTTTAGCCCACACTTGGTCTCCTATTGGATGGGCCATAGGCAGTGAAGTTTCATGTCCTCTGTCCCTTCAAAATGACTATGTGTCCCTCCTAAATAGATGATTTGGTGGCAAGAACTGGCTATGACAGGCAAACTTACCTGTTGTGCTTCGCCCACTAAGTATTCCATAAGCTAAAAAGTCATTGATTGTCCACAAAAGTGTCACTGGGAATTGAAAGTTTTGTTTCTTAGATATGCCATATGTGGAGACATCATAAAACCACAATTCCCTTTATTCATCTATCAATGGTTGTTCATAAACATCAGCCTTATGTTTAGGATTTCTTAGCCCTAGAATAATAATAGATAAAACATTACCGGATCCTTCATGCACATCCACAATGAGAGATTATATGAAGTGAGAATAACTACCCAGCATGAATATTATTTTTGAGACATCCCGAATGGAGCAAACCTATATGTGCACATTCCAAGCCTTACATTCTACACATTCTTTACAAATTAGGATCTATTAATTTAATATTTAGGATAAATTAATTATTTATTGTGGTTCAAGAAAAAATTTAGGCATAACCTCCCTATAAAAATGGACGTTTTCCAGGCACAAAAGCCACTTCAAAAAATATTAAAAAAATTCAAAAGCATTGTAATACCCCTCATTATTATGCATCCACACCATAGAAAATGGCATTTTTGTGCATATTATTATATGAGAATTATGTGGGAATTTATTTGAATAAATTATGCGTGAATATTTGCATAATTTTGTAGGAAATTTATATGAGAATTATGTGGGAATTTATAGAGATTTTAATTTCTATAAATTCTTGACAACTTTTTATAGTCTTTGTTTCTAAGTGAAATAATTGTTTAGGAAATTTGTATATACTTATATGAATATAATCTATTGTTTAATGTTTAATTTTATGTCTTAGATGGAGAATTAGTTATTAATAGTTGTTTTATATATTTATTTAGTGAAAAATATTATTTTGGAGGCAAATGTGAGAAATTGGTTTTATAAAGGCCCCAATGTTGATTTTATTTAAATAAAAGAACTATTTTGTTATTTTAATTATTTTCATTTTTTACGTTATTTAATCTAGACTATTAGTGACCAAGACTAATTTCTATTTTATTATTTCTTTTATATTGCAAATTAATTTTACTATTTGAATTATTTTCACACAAAATTAATTTCTTTTTATTTATTTAGTTTATTCCAATAAAACCTAGATGCCCTAAATGTGTTAAATGGCTATCATATCCTTCATTATAGCAATTTAATCCTAGTTTTTGGTGTATAACACAAAGAGAAAATTCATTTTCTTGCTCACTCTCTTCCTCTCTCCAACTGCCACTCTTTCCCTTCTCTAGCTTCATTGATTTTCATCACTAAACCTTTTTAATTCTTCCCTAACTTTTGAAGATCAAAGTGTTTTGAAGTTGTTTATTGAAGTATTTACAAGTTCGTGGTTTGAACTTATTTCTACGATTAATTCATGTTTTATATGAGTAGCCATTGTTGGGCAGATTTGGTGTTCTTGAGGAGAATTGATTTTGTGGTGATTTTGATATGAAGTAGATAGGGCGAATTTGATGTTAAAATACTGTATTGATATTGTGTTTATGGATTTGAGAGATTGGGGATGAATTGAAGTCAGAATGATGATGAATTGTTGTTTGGAAATGGTTTTACTTGCTGGAATTACATAATCTGTGAAATTCTACTTACAATACTGAAATGTTTTGTTAAGGATGATGTCGTGCTCTATTTTTATTTTATTCTATTGTAACTCCTGAGGGATAATTTTTCAATAAATCTGTGCCCCCAATTTATCCATTTTTCCATTCGAACTTTAAACTGAAATTTTAATAAATAAAACTATAATGTACAAGAAGTTATTTTCCCTTAGATTCACTCAATTTGGCCAAGTATTTTTCTCTCAATAATTTTTTTTTAAAATCAATGCCAAAACAGAGTATGATAGTTACTGTAGTGTGTTGTAACATTAAGCATTTAATTAACATAGTTAAACACCATGAATTTTGCTGAAATGTTAAATGTAACTCCCACACATATAGAAGCTATATCTTGAAAATTTTCATGTCGTTTTGAGTTGATTTGCTTGGTGAACTGATTGCACCAATTTACCCCCATTCTATCATGTTTTCATTAAACCATTGATTTGGTGTTTTGAAAAGAAAATCATGTTTTAGCTATGTAATTGTCTTTATATCAATTATATTAGTTATTATATTGTTATAGGAATGTTGTGAAGTGATTAATTCAGTACTTTAATCCATAGGTGATTATATACTTGAGTTGAGAGCTTATTTGTGTTAGCTATTCTATGTATAATGCTTACATTATGTGATCAAGCCTAATGTAACAAGATATTATGTATACTAAATGTGAATTGCTGAGTATAATTGTGACTTAATTACTTATTATTTGACCTTGATTTGTGAAGCTTATATGTTGTTTGATTGGGGGAATTGGTTAGAGTTAGTCGTAAGATTGGAAAAGCTTAAGTTCATGATTAATTGGAGGAATTCCATTAAATATGAAATTTAATATAGGAAATTGACATATGTTTCTTTAAATGAGAAAGCTTGTTGGTGACCAAGGATTTAATCTTCAAACTTAAGTCGGAATTTGTTTGGACTTAAGGTAAGTTCCCATATTTCATGACTTCCTAAACACAGGAATGCATATGAAATATTTCTATCCTGATAAATACTTTAATTGCATAAATATTTATTTACAAATTTATTATTTGTGAAATAAAATATTTATTTATTCAGGGGGTATTATTTTATGAAATGATTTACTTATGCAAGTGATATATTGTCAAAAATAGATATATGATCGTTGTTTTGAGGAATTATATATTGAGAGCGTGTTGCTCTATTGTGAAAAAGAAATAATGTATTATTGTTTACGCGATATTTAATTATGCCTTATTTTTGGGAATTACATATTCATGATATGTTGGATGTAAAAGCTTGCATTAAATTTTATTGAACGTATAAAATTATGAATTCTCAGGTATAAATGAATTGCGAAATGAATAATATATTTTGAAAACGTTAGTTTCATATATTATGAAATCTTAATATGATATACACGTACACACACACACACATACATATATATATATACATATATATATGTATATGTATGTGTGTGTGTGTGTGTGAGAGAGAGAGAGAGAGAGCTATGCATTTATGAAATCTTAGAATGTTTATGAAACCTTAGAACATTTATGAAACCTTGGGATACATCTAAAATCTTGGGATGTTTGTGAAACCTTGTATCGGATAAACTTTTTTGAAGTGATTTTGAAATCATGGAACGGACAAAACCTTTTGAGGTGATTTTTTAATCTATTGAGAATATTATTAAATTTGGGAGTATTTTTTTGTATATCAAATATTTTCAGAAATATTTGCGAAATCTTTTAAAAATGTATTGAGTTATTTTCAAAAGACATTGTGCTGATCTATTCTTGTGGTTGTAAGTCGTGCTGGCTTTGTGCCATGCTAGTTCTTGAGTACTCAACTAATGCACTTATACTAATTTGTGCAAGTTTGAGAATGCTATCCGATAGGCAGTGATAGAGGCTAAATTAGTCATATTTTTTCTAGTTATTTGAGGTTATTTTGTGATACATTTTGTTCAATAACTAGTCGTATTCCTTCATATTTGAGATTTTACCCTTGGAAAAGTATTTTGTGCATTATTTCAAATTTTAGAAATAAAATAAGATAAAAATATCACAAAACAGGACAAAGGAGGCGCCGCCCAGGAAGGATAGCCGGTGCCAGTTAGCTACTGGAAGCACGAAGGAATTGAGTTAAACAAAGGAATGAATTGCAATTGAGAAAAAGAAAAGAAAATGGCGTCATGGCTTCATTGAGCCAATAGCAAGAAAGGACAACAACAAAACGAAGAAAGACATTTCGGTCAACAAAGGTGGCTGAGAAAACAACAAAAGCAATAGCAAACAAAGCAAGAAATTTGGTCAACCAAGGAAACTCGATCAGTAATCAGCAAAAGGGAAGGAGAATTTCGATCAGCAAAGGATAAAAACAACAAGGGAAAAAGGAGAAATTCGGCGGTGGCTTGAGTTGTGGCTTAATTGAGCCAATTACAACAAGAATAAGGCTTCGGTGGCTAGATAGCTTTTGATGGCTCAAATTGGAAGGCAATTTCCAATTCCAATTCAACAGAATTTTACTTCAGTACAAGACGACAAAAGGAAGACAAAAGTAAAATCAAATTGAAGTCCAATTGATTTCCAATTTCAAAAGTCAAGATAGTGGACCCTTTTTTTTATTTAGGTTTTTATTTTAGAATTTTACTAATCCTTTTTTTTTTTTTTGTGGACTTTTAGGTAATTACTTCTTCTTTACTTAGGACTCTTTTAGGAACTTTGTGAGCCTATAAATAAAGGCTAATTTACCCTAGAAATGGAGGTGCACAATGTAGGGACTTAGATTTATTTTTGAGTGCATCACTAATATTTTCTCGAGATGAAGAATTCAAGAAGGATTGTACAAGAAGGTCTTCAAAGGAAGAAGAAAAAAGCTTGTCTATGAGTGCTTTCTTTTACTTTGTTTTCTTTTTCTTGAACAATGATATGTTAATTGTTTTATTGTAATTCGGCATTAGTTTTGAAATTCATGATTTTTAGAGTTTTTTGATCTTTTGATTAATTGGTTGTTCTTCTTGGTATTTAATTACTTAGATTGATTACGAGATTGGGTGATTGTTTCTTTCCATTAACTTGCTTGAAAAAGGGGTTGATAGTGATTTCAATTCATTAGTTTCATATTTGTTATCTTTTAACTTGCTTGAAAATAGGGTTAATTGATAAGAACTGGTAATTAAAGGTTAATTGATGTCTATCAGAATATAGATTCATTAGTTAGTTTCATGTTTTAAGTTTGCCAGAATATAGAAATTTAATCAAGGATTGAGTTTAATGCATCTTTTGGGTAAGACTGGTTGAGACAGAATATGTGATACTAAGTTACCTAAAAGATAGGGATTCATGGATTGAAAAAGAAGTGAGTCTATCTTAATCCTTCATGATACCAAGGGAATAATTAGTTATGATAATGGTTGAGTTCTTTAAGATCATGTTTATCTACACAATGGTTAAGTTATATACTTCTCCATCCTTGACATATATATATATATATATATATATATATATATTATTTTTAATTTATTTTACTTTTTATTTCTTTTTTACTTTATCGAGTCGGTTAAACAATGAAAGAAAGGTGATTAATGTCTACTTGTTCCTGGAGGATCGACACTCATTTGAACCCTATGCTCGGTTAATGATGAGTACGCTTGCTCATATATGTAATTTGGGTTGAATATTTTTAATTTAAACTTGATTGGGAATGTACTTAGTTTTTGTATGATTTTTATACCTAAGTCCGGACACATCAGGCAGCCACATTCAAACTGTGGTCTCTTTCTTCACAGAATGTCAGTATTTGTTTTTAGTTGTTTTTAGCTAGTAATACATTTTCCAACATGTAAAAATGAAGAGCAGACGTAGGACATTCGCACCGTAGGGCTGACCATGACGATGGTCATTGTATGTTTAATTGTGATGTACGCACTGGGTTTTTCATATAGTTATTTTATCATGTTCATATGATAGAATTCCTATGGTGTTGATGTATACAGTTAGATTGTGATCCTTCCGGGTATTATTACTATTGGTGGGATGAGATCCTATCGACAGATGAATTGAGATCACAAATGCGCAATTTGAATTTTGATATGTGATATTCAAAATATAAATTTCGAATTATGTGCTATTATGTGTGATTGTAAGAAATGGTCATGGTGGTAAGCCCAATACGGATGATGTGTATGATATGGATAAACAATGTTGATAAGAACTAATTTACTTTTTTGAAAATATTGAAAATGATATATTTTTCCGATGTATTATTCGACATATTGGAATCATGGCATGTTATCAATTCATATCTATTTTGTAAAAACTACTCATGCATCATGAAATTATTTTATTTGATAAATTCTCACAATGTACACACGAGGCCTATCAAGATTATATCTCACACCTCTTAGTTCATGATTTACAAGAGATTATGCTTTGAGACATGTTTGATGAATTTTATGAATGGCATGTTGGCTTTATATGGATGTACCTAGATATTATCTTTCTTTTATGGATAATGTTTTTAAGAATGATGTAGTTGGAGTATTTTGAGATGAAATTTTGTATTTGGGATTTGACGTATTATTTGAAGCCTTGTAAGGTTTAATTCAGTTTTACCCTTTTAAGTCCTGGTTCTTTATTAATTTTCATTATAAAGGCCCTATAGTTATGGGGTGTTACAATTGGTATTAGAGTTCTAGGCTGAACTTTGGGGGAAGACTTCCTTAGATAATTAGCAGATTTTGGATGAATTTTAAATTTATGGAATTTTGTTTCTCAGTCAAGCCTTGGTTGAGTTGAGCCTTAAATTAGGTATTATTTTTAAATTCGAGGATTAGTATTTAAGAATGATTATAGTTATTTGAGTTTGAGTTTTTATGACGATGATTTGAACTTGAATGCCTTGGTAAAATGCTAATAAGTTGATTTGAGAGGTAATTTTATCCCTATGTATTATAATGATGATAACTTTGATGAGGTTGTAAGAGAAAGCTTGTGTTGACAAGAATAGATATGTAATTTAGGGAATTTGATAAGTAAGCTTATGTGAGATTTGACTTTCCTAGCTTTGATCTAGCGGATATGATTGTATCATGATAATGGGAGAAAGAGTTTAGAAACGATGATTTTTGCTAGAATTTAAGATCTTGATGTCTGTACTTTGGAGATTTGTGAATTTTTGCTATGCAAGCTAATTATGTGTGTATAATGGAAACTTTGTCTAGAATGCTCCTATAATTGAATGTGGTATATGCTACATGTATATGTGTGTTTTATCTAATTGAATATGCTATATGGATGTATTTATTTTTTGTACATGACATATTTACACATTAATTTTTGGGTTAGAATAATTAGATTGAGGAATACTTCATCAAGGGTTATTTGGATATTGCTTAGAGTAGAATTAAGACAAGTAATGATTGTTGAAGGGGAAAGCATCTACAATGTGTACTACTACAGAGGATGCAAATATACAAATAGACAATGAAGACTTAGATAGAATGACTTTAGAAATGATCCCGAAGATATGGAAATTTTATGCCAAACAATCGAAAGAGCAACCATCAAAGAAGAAAGGAAAAGCAAGCAAGGACTACCGTGCATAAGCTGCTTAAAAATTAGTAATTTGTTATCGCTATGGGAGGAAGGAACATATGGGAAAGAATTCAAGAAATTGAACAAGAGATGTTTCAAATACGGAGATCCTATGAATTCGAAGAAGAATTGCTCGAGACTACTCTGGCTTAAATAAAGAAACTATACTCTATTGCCATGTCGACTAATTTAATAACGTAGTTGGAGTTAATGAAGATAATAGCTCAACACCACCATGAAAGCTTAAGTGTTCATTTTCAACAAGGAAAATTTGGGAACCGACGTAGCTCGCAAATGACATAAAGATTAGAAGATTTCATAGGATTGGGGAATTACTATAGCATTTCATTATGAGGGAGCTGCACTCCTTATGTCACCTCTAATTCGGCTACACCAAATATCGGATATTTACACTCTTGATTACCTTACTACACTACAAAAAAAAAAAAAAAAAGAACTCAGACCACCGTAAATACCCACAAAACCATTGTATAAATCTTATACGATAACCACACAACGGTTTTTAGGTCGTCTCAAATATTGGCATCATTTATATTAAACGACGGCCTGAAAACCGTCGTTTATACTATTTACGATGGGTTATACAACAGTTCCACATTTCACCTTAAAAAACTCATAAAAAGTATTGTATATGACAAGGTTATTAGTGGCGCTATTTATTGCAGTCCTATGACCGCCAAATTTGTTAAAACATATACAATAACTAAAGGACTGTCATATATAATAAAACCATAAAAATAAAAAAAATAAATTAATTAATAAATTAACAAATACGATGGTTCTAGAACTGTCATATATAATAAAATCACAACAATAACAAAATTATTAATTTTTTGTGGACCACCAGAATTCTTTGGGCCAACCACATTATATCCGAGCTCTTCTTTAAGCTATGGTCCACGTGAACCTGCCGCACCTGATTGCATCTCCTTCAAGCCATGGGTTCCACAATAATAAAAAAATTAATAATTTTTCTGGACCACTAGAATTCTTTGGGCCAACCGCATTGGATCCTGCCGCACCTAACTGCAGCTTCCAATTAATTTATGTTGCAATGAGGAGTCGAACTAGCAACGTTGTGTAATACCTTGTATTTTAACCTTCAATTGGCTACTACTTGTAATAGTATGAGAAATTGAATCAATGGCTAGAATGAAAGATGATCAGTATAATGAAACGAATATTTTGGTATAATAACATTTTATCGGGACCTGGATGTAATTATTGAATTTGTTCTGCTCGTACTATAAATCTTCAGAAGGCTACTACTGTTAATAAAATAAGAATTTGATGGTACGCTGAGAACGAAAATTGATCAATGCAATGAAACATACATTTTTGTGTGAATTAAGTTAGTCGCGTTATCGATGGCATTTTCGTCATTTTGATTGCACCGCGATTTTGACCGTGAATTAGACCAAACTGAAAAAGAATTTAAGAATTGAAGTATTACCAATAGATTCAGTGAAATTTTTAGAGTTGAATGGTAAAATAAAATATTTTCTCGTTTCGGACCCAAATTTTGATTAGAAAAGGTGAAATCATAGTTAAAAGAAATGGTACGTGTGGTGTTTTGTGATTGGTAGCCATGAACATGTATCAACTTATGAGAGGCTTCATGCAAGACATATGGAATTAAGGAATTACAAAATAAATAAAGGAATGGTGTATTTAATTGTGATCAAAACACATCACTGGTGGAGCCATTAATTAATGTCTAGCACAATTTAATTGGCCAACATTTTTACCATGAAGAGGCTGTGGAATGGCTGAAAAATAGCCAGAAATTCGGCGGCCACAAGAATAAAGAGAAAAGGAAAATTTAAGGAAGAATATTAAGGGAAATGATGTGTATTTTTATGATTGGAACACACCTATATGTAAATCAACACACAGTGATAGCAGTCTAGGTTTGGATGCTTTCTTTTTTGATTATGTACCTTATTACTGTTGTAATATGGAGATTGCATGTACAAGACTCACTATTATAGATGTATATGACCACGTCAGTATGAGTTAGTTGTACTAGTCTGGGCCTTGGTTACTACTTTTGGTTCTTTATTATAAAGACCCCTTGTATGGGTAACTGGATGGGGTGACACCCGATTTTGGTATGCTTCTACTGTTACTTTAAGTAGAGGTGTTACAATTAGTATCAGAGCATAGTTATCATACAACTGTGGTATCATCATAAGAATTGATAAAATCCTTCTATATTGTAGGTATGATGGATAAGAATGATAAGGACAAGCGCCCAATGGATGATTACATCGATGATGGGAAGAAGGAGATGGGTGAGAGTTCGGGCGTAAAGAAATCTTGGAAGATCAGGACAGTCTACCGAAAGGGTGTGCCGGGACATTTCACTTTAATAGGACCCAGCCATGGCCGCCATCATGCACCTAGTCTCCCCAGGAGCAAGTTTGACCCGACAGTGCTGGTTGTTCAGCTATTTGCGTGAGACCTCATTCTAGATAGGACACCTACTCCCAAGAGGATACCGTCCCCACTTAGCCAGGGAGGAGAGTGTAACACCCCACTACCTAGGCCCAACAGGACTAGGGATGTTGCCCCGTCTAAAGAACAATGGGTCTTTATAACTAGGTCACACAAACAAAAATAAAATAATACTTTAAAATTTAAACTTATTACAATCCAAAAATTCCAAACAAATCCAAAATAAAAATTGTTCACTCTCAACTCCCAAAGCATTACATAAAATAGATAACATAATATTTTCCAAGCAGGCAACAACTAGCTACTCATCCCCACAGGAGGATCGACCTGAAATCATGATAAAAAGGGTGATGAGATAAAAATCTCAGTAAGTCTGTGTGTGCTTTGAGTGTCCAGTGAAAACAGTTCATAAATGCAAAGTGTAAGAACTTCATAAGAAAAATACTAGCAAGTAATAAACAATATTCAAAATAAAGAGTGGCGTTTTGACTGTTCCAACCATTCATATATAATAAAATCAACCACTCAAAAGGGCGACCATGGGTTACCACACGTTGGGCCCCATAACCATATAACGGTCAGAATGCCACACTTTGTACAAACTGACAAAAAAGATAGGTGATCAACCTACCGGCTAAGATTCTCCTCATTCTTTACACCTAAACAAAATTGGTTGTCCACTCTGGCAACACACAGTCCACATGACTGAAACCTGCTAGCTCGAACCGGTATGACTAAGTAGTATTGACGTTTCTCTAAGTTGAGTTCATCTTCTAGAGGTGGCCTCCTGCCAGAAGACTCACTCTTGCTCTTCAAAACTAGTACTACTAGCCTACCCTTATTGAGTACTCAACGTAGTTCATCCCAGTTGGGAGAAAATTGATAAAACATAGCTTTACTTGAAAATGGCAATCAAGGGTTTCCAAAGTCTTTATCAAAAATTAGTTTTAGAAACAGTTTAGTGTTTGAATAAAACTGCTTGTTATTTTTCAAATAATTAGTTTGATTGAAACAAGAAAGGAAACAGTCTCTAGTTGCCTTTACCAAATTAGTGTTCACAAACTTCGCGTTTAACTTGCCATAATAACTTTTTACAACAAACAAGTTTTATGCAGGAGCTTACCTGATCCTTTGCTCGAGATAAAACAAAGATCTCCAAAAGCTAACCTAACCCCGCTTGGGGTAAACATAAGCCGTAATTAAACTCAAGCCAAAATTCACTTTCACAAATAAACCTAGCTCAACTTACTACAATTATGACCCTAGTGTCCTAAGCTTTAAGGCTAGATAATAAAAAAAGGGTTTACAAAATAAATCTAGCTTAATATTAAAATAACCAGGGTTTGTGAAATAGTTACTAACAAGTTGAAGTTTTAAATCTTGCTATAAATAAATTAGAGTGTATTTGATGAAGGGTCCTAGGTCCTAGATGATATTATTTAAAATAATGATTTTTAATAACTAATGGTTAGAAAATAATTGGTAAATAAAATTAATAGCAAGTAAGTTTTATTATGTTTTGATTAAAAGATAATAAATAAATTCTATTAGTATTTGTGAATATATGACTTACAAAATTAATATTTTACCTATTATGATTATTTATATAAAAGGTTTTATTTAATGATATTATTATATATAATATCTATATATTTTATTTCCTTAATAAAAGCTATCATTTATTTGACTAAAATATCATTATTTTATATAATAGTCCAAATCCACATTTTCTTAGGGTTTTCGAAATCACTAGAATAAATTATAGTATTAATCATTTTATTGATGAAATAAAATTAGCTTACGGACAACAAGGCCATGATCATAATTCCTATTGCTAACCATAATCATGAACATACACTCTACACCAATCAACAAAACATCCAAGCATGAATAAAGGCATAAATCCAAATCTACCAAGACATGATCCAAACTCCACTAAATAAAATCATATTCATAGCTTTAACAAGAATACATGAACATAAACCCTATTCACCAAAGGTGACATAATCTCTAACATGCTTGATCATTCATACTACTCACGACATGAAGGCATGCAACAAACCTTAAAAACTCCATGCATTCAACCAAGACCAATCATCTCATGCATCAATCCCATCTCCATCATACAAACACATTCATTCTCATGCTTCAATTCCAACTCCATCACAAAACACATGATCAATCTCCAATTATATCCCATCCTCATCCAACTACATCCAAGAGACATGAATCTAGGATTTAAAGAGAAGATGGAAGAAGCTTACTTGAATGATGACTACCTTGAAGAAGTTTCGAAAGAATCCTCACGCGTGGACAGCTTGATTCGTCCAAGGAGAAGAAGAAAAATGGCCATGGTGGAAGTAACCATTTAGTCGAGAGAGAGAGAGAGAGAGAGAGAGAGAGAGAGAGAGAGAGAGAGAGAGAGTTCATTAGTATATACTCATCAAGGTCGAAGATGGAAGAAGATGGAGATGATTGTTCATGCTTACCTTGAAGGTGTTCTTGAGCCTTCAAAAAAATTCTGGTTTTTTATCCAAAACTGAGGCTTTGATTTCAGTGTTTGATGTTAAAAATTGCAGGAATGGATTCACGAGAATGAGTAGGTATAATCTGGAGTGTTTGGATAAGATTGAAGTGGTTTTAAATGGCCTTAGGCGTAAGAATGGTAGTAGGTGTTCTTGGAGGTTTGGAGAGAGTAGAGAGATTAGAGAGAGAGCTGGCCGAAATTCTATTGGAAGGAGTGGCCGACTAGTTTGGGAGGGTTTTGGTAATTGGATTTTTAGATTTGAGAGGAAAAGGAAAGCTGGTTGTTTGAAATTTAAAAGGAATGTTTTAGGGAGTCAATTTTGGAAACAAATATGGTAAGAAGATCTTGGTTGATGGAGAGTTTTTGGAAGCTTCAATGGCTGGCTGATTGGTTGGGGTTTTTGCTGAGATGAATGATGTTTGAAGGAGCTTTAGGGTGGCCGAAATATGGTGTGCAATGGTGAAGGAATTTTCTGGTTGTTTGAGGAGTAATCTATGGTAGTTTGCTGAATATTTTGCTAGAATTTTGGACTTCAATTAATGGCTTGATTGGAGTGATTGATGGAGAGATTTTAGGAGCAGCCATGGAGCTGTTTTTCGTACAGAACAATGGTGAGGATGATGAAGCTCAGTTCATGGCTGGTCTAGAGGAGTTTGTACAGGAAAAATGGGATGAGTTTCAGATAAGGGTGAAGAAGGAACAAAGCTGGAAATTCCTGATTAAGCTTTCGCAAGGCTTGCTGGAATTTCTGGGTAGATTTTTCTGCCATATTTTAGTCAACTTGCAAAAGGTTTGAAGGGCTATTGGAGGGTCCTTCAAGGCTGGTTTCCATCCTTCTTTATGGAGGAAAAACAAGGTTGCATTGCTGGTTGAAAAGCTGGAAGAAATAGCTTGGTTTTTGGCTCACCAAACTGTGAAACTAACCAGAAAATTTTCCTAGTTTGCATAGCTTTTGTGCAGCTCGGTTTTGGCTGGAATTTTCAGTCCTCAAGCTAAGTGAAATGGTCATTTTTCTGGCAGCATTTGAGAGGGAAATATGGCTAAAAATTTTGACAATTGGACTGATCAAGAAGCTGAAAAAATTTCTAGTTTACTACATGAAAAAGATGAACACACATAGGTTGGAGTTTGAAGGTTCAACCATGGAGATTAAGTCTCTTGGGAACCTTCCACAACTCCTCCCCATTTTCGATCAAGAAGATACCTCACATAGACATTTTTGAAACCTCAATATTTCAAAACATTGCTGAAATTTTCTGGAAACAAAGTTGGCTTAGATAAATTGAACAACCTAATGGATTAAGAAGTAAGAAAAGCTAGAGATCAAAAAGGGTATGAATTCCTTAGAAATTTTTGTAGGGCATAAGAGTAGGATTAAGACATTCCTATCATGTCTCCCCTAGGACAACACTCCTACTCTTCCCTAAGGCGTGCAAGGGCCGACATATAGCCTTCCTAAACAAAAAATAAAATTTAATCATGCTAAAACTCCAATGATGGAATTCGAACTCAAGACCTGAAGGATTTATTCCAAAGCTCTAACCACTAAACCACAATAACTCTTGTTCTTATTTTCTCTCTCAAATAATTTTTTCTATTTAATCCTCAATCTATCTCCATATTTCCTCCTCAAGCAAAATTACCATTTTACCCTTCTTACTCAATAAACATAAATAAGCCATCTAGACTACAAATCACATATCCAAAGCACATAAAATCATATAAAAATATACTTATGCATGCAAGAAAATATGATATGCATACCGACCCCCTTACTCTAGGGTTGGTTTTAGCTGGGGTTTCACAGAGAGGTTGGCGGCAATTCTAACAATGTTGATAGCGATGTTGAGCCATACCATCAGGATGATGACGAAGAGGACAGTATCCCCAACGATGCAGTGTTGCCTGGGGATGATGAGGAGGTATTTGGCAGGGACGTTTCGGGAGTATTAGAGAAGGAGATGCCAGGGTTGGAGGTTCTGAGATAGGAGAGGATCAGGAGGTACCTAAGGTGGAGATGCCTGTGGTCGAGGAGCCCGAGGAGAAGCTGGAGATAGACCCGGAGATAGAGGCTTGGTTGCTGGAGCTTGACGCAAAGGATATCATGGCTTTGGGTATTTGGATTGACCCTGATATGGATGGAGATGAGGGACTTGACTCACCCAAGTCCTACACAGTTTCTACTGACTCTAGACCTCCCGTTTTGGATAGCAATGATGACGAGTAGGAGGATGAGATGTAGATATATATAGTAGGACATGTACAGTTCAGTCAGTGTATGTTAGATATGACAGTGTACTCGACACACAAATTTTGTACTAACCTCGTGTTTTGACAAGAATGAATATATGTTATGTTTCTTGCTATGCACACTATGTCCACTTTTAGACTTGTTTTTGAGCTATGTTACATTATTTTACTAGCAAAACCTTATGAACTGTATAGATGCCTCCTAACCGAATTCCTGGACGACCGTCACGAACTACTCGAAATCACCTGAGCCAACGGTGGAGGAACCGCATGTGGGAGATTCCCACCTTGCAACTTTGGAACATCTTATGTTTCAAACTATTCAGAAAATGACTGACACTATTCAACAGTTAACTGAGATTGCCACCAGAGCAAATGAAAATGCTAGAAAGAATGAGAATATGAGCAGGGGAAGTTAAAGAAGTGAATTTGAATCGAATTAAGCTCTTGAATGTTTTTTGAAATTTCACTCTCCGCAATTTTAAGGGTGACCTGATTCAGAACAAGAGGCTGAAAATTGGATCAACAAATGGAGAAGATTTTTGTAGCTCTAAATTGCTCAGAGCATAAAAAAGTACAACTTTCCACATTTTAGCTAAAAGGACCTACCCAAGATTGGTGGACAAGAGAAATGGATCAATAGGAGTGGAAGTGGATGGATTTCAAAGCCAGTTTTAAAAAGGAGTTTATTCCCAATCGGGTAGTGGAAAAGAAGGAGGATGAATTTCAAGTTTTTTGACAAGGAGGTCGTACTATGGGTTAATATGCTGCTGAATTCACTAAACTATTGAAATATTGTCCACTTTTGGTACATTTAGAGGCATACAAAATTAGACGTTTCGTGAAAGGCCTACGGCCGGAGTTGAAAAGAGTACTGACAAGCATGGCTCCTACCAGTTCTAATACTATAGTAGAGATGGCTTCCAGGACAGAAATGGCTGACATTGAATAGGCGGGTGAGAGAAATCAAAGTGGATTTCGGGGTATTAATCAGAAATGATCTGAAGGGCCCAATGGCAAAAGAAAGGAAAAATATAGATGAGGGGAGGCCCGATAAAGGACAACTCTCTTTTAGATGCTACAACTGTAGGGAAGTAAGCCAAAAGATTTTCAATTTCCCTTACCCTTGAAGGACCAGAGGATGGAGTCGACTAGGGGGAAACAATCAGGGACAGAGGTCAGGACTAGGAAGAGGGAATCCAGGACAAGCTTCTACCTCTAGACCTGGACGTCCCAAACCACAAATGAATACTCAGGTGGTTGCATTGGAAAAGACAGATAATCATGCCACAGTAGTGGAAGGTACACTCCTTATTATTATTATTATTATTATTATTATTATTATTATTATTATTATTATTATTATTATTATTATTATTATTATTATTATTATTATTATTATTATTATTATTTTATCATGATGCTAAAGTATTGATAGATCCCAACTCTACGCATTCCTTTGTTACGAATTCATTTCTTGATACTATGGGGGTTAAAGAGGAAGAAATTCCATATAAAATGATTGTTAGTACCCCATTGGGAAAAAAAATGAATAGTGAGAAAATACATAAGGTATGTAAGATTTTGGTAGAGAATGAAATATTGGGAAGAGATTTGATATATTTACCCATAGAAGACTACGATGCTATGTTGGGCATAGACTGGCTATCTCAGCATCATGCTCAAGTTGACTGTAAACATAAGGTAGTACAATTTTGTTGCCCTGGGAAACCTATATTAGAATTTATAGGTGAGGCTAGAAAAAAAAAAGTAATGCTTTTATATCGAGACTCAAGGCCCAGAAGATAATTAGGAAAGAGTGTACATGATACTTAGTTTATGTGATTAATAAGTCAGGAGAGGTTAAGAAACCCGAAAATGTCCCTGTGGTAAATGAGTATTTGGATGTTTTTCCGACAGAATTAAAATAATTACCACCGAAGAGAGAAATGGAGTTTTCTATTGATTTAGTGCCAACGACAGAACTAGTTTCAAGAACTTCTTATAGAATGACACCTACAGAACTACAAGAGCTTGAGAAATAATTATAGGAATTAATGGAGCAAGGATTCATTCGGCCTAGTACTTTACGTTTGGGAGCACCTATATTGTTTATTAAGAAGAGAGATTGATCACTACGGATGTGTATAGATTATTGAGGGTTGAATATAGTGACGGTGAAGAATAAATATCCCATGGTTGATGAATTGTTTGACTAGTTACAAGAAGTAGGATGTTTTTCGAAGTTAGACTTGAGGCAGGAATATTACGAAATTCAAATTTGGGAGGAGGATATATCGAAAACTGCATTTAACATACGATATGGACATTTTGAGTTTGTAGTGATGCCCTTTGGTGTTACCAATGCACCCGCTGTTTTCATGGAGCTGATGCACCAGACGTTTCAGCCTTACTTAGATAGTTTTGTTGTTATATTCATAAATAATATCCTGGTGTATTCTAAGGATCCTCAAGAACATGAACAACACCTTTGGAAAGTATTAAGTAAGTTATAGGAGGCCAAATTATATGCGAAATTTAGTAAGTATGAGTTTTAGCTGCAAGAAGTAGCATTCTTAGGACATATGATATCCAAAAATGGGATTATGGTGGATCCTGCAAAAGTCGAAGTGGTAACCAATTGGAAACGTCCTGAGACTCCAACTGCAATACGGAGTTTTCTGAGATTAGCAGGATATTACCGGAGGTTTATTGAGGGATTTTCTAAGATAGCTTCACATTTGACTCGACTCACTCAAAAGAAAGTTTCTCATATTTGGACCGAGAAGTACGAGAGAAGTTTCTAGGAACTGAAGAAAAGGTTAAGTTCTGCTCCTATTTTGTCATTACCAATGATGGACAAACCTTATGAAGTGTACACGGATGCATCGAAAGAAGGATTGGGAGGAGTATTAATGTAGAAGAAAAAGGTGATAGCTTATATCTCCAGGAAATTGAAACCCCATGAGGAAAAATACCCCACACATGACTTGGAGTTAGCAGCTATTGTGTTTGCTCTTAAGAAATAGAGACATTATTTGTATAGAGCTAAGTTTGAAGTCTTCATCGACCATAAAAGTTTGAAATATGTTTTTACTCAAAAGGATTTGAACATGAGGTAACGTATGTAGATGAAACTTTTGGAAGAATTTCGGCGTCCAATCAAATATCATCCTAGAAAAGCAAATATAGTAGTAGATGCCCTCAGTAGGAAGATGAATTTATCAACTCTTCGGATGCTATGAATTTTAGAATGGGAAGCATTTGCAGTAAATAGAGAAATAAGAATGAGTAATATCTCCATTCAACCTGCTTTCCTACAACAGTTGAAGGGAAAGCAAGATAGAAATGAAGAGCTACAAAAGTTGGTGTAAGAGGAGGTGAGTAAGGGAAGAGGTGAATTCTGAAAGGACAATAATGGAATTATTTGCTACCGAGATCAATATTGTATTCTGAAACAATCTGCAATGAGACAAGATATTTTAACAGAGGCACATTGAAGTAAGTATACCGTCCATTCAGGAGCAGTAAAGATGTATCAAGACTTGAAACGACGTTATTAGTGTATTAGTATGAAGAAGGACATTTCAGACTTTGTGGCTCGATGTTTAATTTATCAGCAGGTCAAAGCTGATCAGCAATGACCTAGTGGGTTGTTACAGCCATTACCTATTCCATCATGAAAATGGAAACAAATTACCATGGATTTCATTATAGGATTACCCATAGCAGTAGGACAGCTAGATACCATATGGGTGATAGTGGATCGACTGATTAAGTCAACTCATTCTATTCTCGTCAACCAGCGGGATTCTTTAGAGAAGTTAGGTAAGATTTATATGGAGGAAGTAATCAGACTATATGGAGTACCCTCTAGTATTGTGTTATATCGAGATCCTAGATTTACTTCAAAGTTTTGGACTAAATTGTAACAGAGATATGGGACAACATTAAAGTTCAGCACAGTAGCATACTCATAGACGAACGGATAGACCGAATGAGTGAATAGAGTTTTGGAAAACATGTTGCCGACTTGCACTTTAATTTTGGAACTAAGTGGATTGATAATTTGGCGTATGCAGAATTCACATACAATAACAGTTATCAATCAACAATTGGAATGGCCTCATTTGAAGCCTTATATGGAAGGAAATGTCAATCCCCGTTGTATTGGGAAAGTTTTGGATGAAGAACGGGTGAATATAATGATTTTAATCTTGAAAAAGTTTGACAAGCTGTGAAAATAATCAAAATCAAGTTGGAGGCAGCTCAAAGTAGATAGAAAAGCTATGCAGATCGACGCAGGAGAGATTTGGAGTTTGTAGAAAGAGAACATCTATTCTTGAAGTTAACTCCACAACGGAAATTAGGAACCGGAGGACAAGGGAAGAAGTTGACACCTATGTACATCGAACCATTACCTATTGTCAATAGGATTGGGAAGGTGGCTTATCGATTGAAGTTTTTTGGTGTGAATTAAGTTAATCGGGTTATTGAGGGCATTTTCGTCATTTTGACCGCGCCCGCAAATTTGATCGTAAATTTGACCAAAATAAGAAAGAATTGAAGGATTTAAGTATTACCAATGAATTCAGTGGAATTTTTGGAGTTGGATGGCAAAATAAAATATTTTTCTATTTTGGACCCGAATTTTGACTATTTCGGAGAAAAAGTGAAATCGCGGCTAAAAGAAATGGTACGTATAGCATTTTATGATTGGTAGCCATGAACATGTGTCAACTTATGAGAGGTTGCATAAAGAATTCATGCAAGACATATGGAATTAAGGAATTACAAAATAAATAAAGGAATGATGTATTTAGTTCTGATTGGAACACATTGCTTGTGAAGCCATTTAATTAATGTCTTGAACAATTTAATTGGCCAAAATTTTGATCATGAAGAGGCAATGGAATGGCTGAAAAATAGGCAGAAATTTGGTAGCTACAAGAATGAAGAGAAGAGAAAATTTTAAGAAAGAAATTGAAGGGAAATGATGTGTATTTTTATGATTTGAACACACCTAAATGTAAACCACCACAAAGTGAAAGCCATCTAGGTCTGGACGTTTTCTCTTTTGATTATGTACCTTATTACTGTTGTAGTATGGAGATTGCATGTGCGAGACTCACTGTTATATATGTATATGACCACATCAATATAAGTTAGTTGTACCAGTCTGGGCCTTGGTTACTACTTTTGGTTCTTCGTTATAAAGACCCTTTGTTTAGGTAACTGGACAGGGCGATACCCAGTTTTGGTATGCTTCCATTGTTACTTTTAGTAGGGGTGTTACACATTGTGTATGAAGGCTCTGTGCCTTAGCCGCTGGGCCAAGTTTTTTGTTTGGTATAATTCTTTTTTAAAAAAAAATTTAAACTATACACAATATTTTTTTCTAAAATTTTAAAACATTAATACTATTAAAAAATATAACAATTATAATAAATTTTCTATGAAACAACATTACACAATGTAATAAATTATTTTGTACATTTATACAATTTTAAAAGTTTATATACAGTTAATTATATCATAATTTTTATTAAATGATTTTATACATATAAATCGATTAGAAAAAATTATACATTTTTATATTTCTAATACATGCACACACACACACACACTCACACACCCATATATACATATACATACACAGCATATACATACACATACACAGCATATCCATATATATCTATATCTCTCTTTCTATCTATCTCTCTCTCTATATATATATATATGTATATATGTATTAGAAATATAAAAATGTATAATTTTTTTCTAATCGATTTATATATATAATTTATATTTCTAATACATACATATATATATATATACACACACACACAAAAACACACACACACACACACATACTTAGACACCCATATATACATACACATACACAGCATATATATACATATAATATATATATATGGATATGTTGTGTGTGTGTATATATATATATATATATATACGTATATACTCTCTATACATACACATATGAACATATATATAAATATTAAAAACATTCATTTATATGTACATATATATACATATGTATATACATATACATATACATTCATACATATATATACATATATATAAAGGCCACTGATGTGTCCGGACTTGGGTATAAAAATCATACAAAAACTAAGCACATTCCCAATCAAGTTTAAATTAAAATGTTAAACCCAAATTACACATATGAGCAAGTGTACTCATCATTAACTGAGCATAGGATTCAAACGAGTGTCGATCCTCAAGGAACAAGTAGACGTTAATTACCTTTTTTTCATTGTTTAACCAACTCGATAAAACAAAACCAAAATAAAATAAAACAAAAGAAAATAAAAACAAAAATATATACATGTCAAGGATGTAGATTTATTAATTCAAACCATTGATTAGACAACCGTGATCTTAAAGTATCCAACCTCTATCATAACTAATTATTCTCTTGACATCATGAAGAATTAAAATAGACTCACTTCTTTCTCAATCCATGAATCCTTATCTTCTAGGTAACTTAGTATCACATACTTTGTCTCAATCAGTCTTACCCAAAAGATGCATTAAACACAATTCTTTGATTAAGTCCTATTCTCTGGCAAACTTAACCCATGAAATTAACCAATTGAATCCATATTCTGGCAGACATCAATTAACCTTTAATTACTATGTTCTTACAATTAACCCCATTTTCAGGCAAGTTAAAAGGCAACAAATATGAAATCAATCAATTTAAACCATCAACCCTATTCTCAAGCAAGTTAACGGCATAATCAATTAATCTCGCAATCAACCCAAGTAATTAAATACCAAGAATAACAACCAGTTAATCAAAAGATCAAATACCTCTAAATACCAATGTCAAATTACAATAAAAATAATTAAAACATCATTGTTAAGAAAAGAAAACAAAGTAAAAGAAAGTACTCATAGACAAGCCTCATTCTTCTTCCTTTGACGACCTTCTTGTACAACACTCCATGAATGGAAGAATTCCTCCTTAGATTAAGTGATTTTCTATGATGAATAATGAATTCTCCCATTTTCCCTTGTGTTTTTCATCTATTTATAGGCTTAAGAAGTACCTAAACTCATAGGTACAAAGTTCTTAGCGAGTAGAAGTTGGAAGATACCAAAACTCCATAGGTTTTCGAAAACGCGTAGAAAAATCGTAGCATCGCCTCAAGGACAGAACACAGCCGGCGCCACCTCTGCTCTGTTTCGTGACGGTTTTACTTCGTTTCACCCTAAAAATATACAATCATGAACAAAATACCTTTTCAATGGTAAAATCTCAAATATGAAAGAATATGACTAGTTATTGCGCAAAATGTATTACAAAAGAGCCTCAAATAACAAGGCAAAATATGACTAATTTAGCCCCTACCATATTCCCCCACACTTAGCTCTTTGTTTGTCCTCAAGCAAAGTATCAAGAACAAGTAGGAAAAACACAAGGTTTCAATCAAGTCACTCAATCAATTCCAAAACCATATCTTCAATGCTTTCTTCATTCATGGACAGAGCAAAATTTCAGCCATCTTGTTTAACAACTGTCCATAAAATTTTGCTCAATTGATCAGACATCTTCTCCACCATTGTGCACCTTAGTTTCGGCCATCACAAGCCTCCTTTAACCAGCTTTAATTCCCCAAAAGAGCTGCACAATCTAGTCAGTCATAGGAGACTTCAAGCTGTCCAAACAAATCAAAATATTCTTAGGATATCTACTTTCCAAATTCACTTCCCAAAAATATTCTTCAAGGATTGTAACAACTAACCTTTCCTTTTCCCTTCCAAATCAGAGAATCAACTCGCTAAACCCTACTAGAATTCGGCTAGGCCTATTCCCACAGAAAAATCGGCAGCTGCACAAACCATCTCTCCCTCTCTCGATTTTTCTTCAAGCATCAAGAACACACACACACTACACCAAGAATACCCACTTCTTCTCTACACCTAATACCTCTCCAAACTACCTCAAACCCTCACGAAAATCTCCAGATTTAGTCTACTCATTGCTGTGAATCCATCAACACCATTATTAACATCAAACTCCTCCAAACATCTCGCTATTTTGGATCAAAGCAGAAATTTCTGAACAAGAACATCTTCAAGGTAAATTCACTCTATTAACATCATCCTCTTCAAACTTGATCTCTAGTGAGAATCTATATAAATAATCATGCTAATGACTTCTTCTTCTTCTTCTTCTTCTTCTTCTTCTTCTTCTTCTTCTTCTTCTTCTTCTCTCTCTCTCTCTCTCTCTCTCTCTCTCATGGACCGAAATTCCCTCTCTTGGCCGAATGGTCTCTTCCTCCATGACCATGCTTTCGCCACCTTTCTTGAACAAGATTAGCCATCTAGGAGTTGAGATCTTCTCTAAACTCCTTCAAGTCATTCTTCAACCAAGTAAGTACCTTCAATCCTCTCTTTAAACTTTAGAATCATGTCTCTAGGTTGATGTTGTGAGAAGATGAATGGCGATGGGTTTGTGTATGTGTTGTTATCGAGATTGAAGCATGAGTATATGGATGATTGTGAAGGAGATGGGATTTATGCATGGAAGGATTATATTGGTGGATTGAATGATGAGTTGATGTTTGATGCATGTCATAGGTAGTCTTTGTGATGAAGCATGCTAGAGATTATGTCACCATTGGTGAATAGGATTTGTATGCATGATTAGATTTTGAAGCCATGATCATGTTTATGCTAGTAGAGGTTAAAGCATGTCTTAATAAATTTAGATCTATGCCTATGTCAAAGATTTGGATGATTTGATGAATTGAAGGATTGAGTATGTTATTGATTATGGTTGACCATGGAATCTTGATCATGATCTAGTTGTCCCTAAGTAAATTTTATTTCATGAATAAAATATTTACTAATAATTTTTGCTAGAGAATTTTGAAAACCCTAGGAAGGGTAGATTTGGAATTATAATATATGTAAAGGATATTTTAGTCACATAAATAATAACTTTTCTAGAAAATAAAATAAATAAATATTATTTAAAATAAAGAAATTAATTAAAGCCTTTATGGAAAAGATTTATACTTAATAAAATATTTACTAAATCAAAACCCTTAAGGATTTACTTATTATTTTCCAAGAAAGACTTATTAAATTTAATCTTAACTAGTTTTAGCTATCAATTATTTTCTAACAACTAAGCTATCATTAAATCACTATTTTACCTAGTACCACCTATGACTCCTGATCAAATAAACTCTAAATTTTCCTTAACAAGATTTAAACTTTCAACTTATTAGAATTTATTTCCTAATCCATTAATTATTTTAAATAACAAATTAAACTTAGCTTATAAACCTATTCAATTATTGTTTTGCCTTAAAGCTTGGGACACTAGGATCATGGTAGTAGTGAATTGTGGCTTGAATCTGATTAAGATTTGTATTTGCCCATGTGGGGTTAGGTCAGCTGTTCGAGACCTTGTTGTTGTGAGCAAGAATCAGGTAAGCTCCTGCATAAAACCTGATTGATGTGAAATGATTTCCTTATGGCAAGCCAAATGTGGAGTGCAAGGACACTCGGTTATTTGAAAGCAATTGAGGGTTGAATTCATCATTAATTCCAACGCTTAAATTATTTAAAAGTCTTTGAGCAGATTTTTCCAAACTTGAAACTCTTTCTAAAACTAATTTCTCCCAGAGCTTTGGAAACCCTCAAATTGTTATTTTCATGAAGAACAATGCTTTGTTCATTTTATCCCAAGTGGGGAATGTCGTTGAGTACTCAATAAGGGTGGACTACTAGGACTAGTCTTTGAAGGGTTAGGGTAAGTCACTCAGTAGGTGGCCACCTCTGAGGGGTGAGTCCTTCCTGGATAAGATGCCAGTTCCAATGAGTCGTGCCGGTCCGAGCTAGCGCTTTATTTTGTTTCGATCAAGTGATCGTGTTTTTGCTGGAATGGACACCCGGCGGTTGTTTGGGTATAGAGAATGAGGAGTATCTTGCTCAATAGGCCGATCACCTGCTTTTGTCAGTCTGCACAAAGTGTTAGGCATTCTGACCGGTTATGGGGCCCAACGTGTGATAACCCATATCCCTTTCTTTCGAGTGGTTGATTTCATTACTTATGTATGGCTAGAAGAGCCAAAACGCCACTCTTGCTTTTGACTAATGTTTATTGCTTGCCAATGTTTCTCTTATAAAGATTTCACACTTTACATCCATGAACTGTTTCCACTAAACACCCAAAGCACACGCGGACTTACTGAGATTTCTGTCTCACCACCTTTTATCATGATTTCAGGTTGATCCTGTTGTGGGTGAGTAGCTACCTTAGAAGAGAATGTGTCTTTTGATTTCATGTATTGCTTTAGGGAGACGAGAGTGGATGATTTTAATTATGGTTTTTGTTTTGGAATTTCATGGATGTACTTTTGAAGTATTTTGGGTTGTAATAAATACTTTTTTTTAGTTTGAGTATTATTTATTTCAACAATTTTATTTGTGGCCTAGTTATAAAGACCCCTTGTCCTTTGGACGGGGCGACATCCCCGGCCCTGGCTGGCCTAGGTTTTTCGAGGTGTTGCATTCCATATGCTTACTTATCATACACTCTCTCCACTAATCCGAGACATATCATGATTCTACTTAGATCAGGTAGGACTTTTAAGCTTGTAATGTAAGGCTAAAGGCTTGTAATGTGGCTTAGCAAACAAAGGATATAGGAAAATCAAAAATCAAAGAAAAACTGAGAGTTAGCAAGAAAAGGATAACCAAAATAAATCTATAATTTCCAACTCTTCTTACTCTCCTATTCCAAGAATCAATCAAACCATAACCTTATATGACAAACCTTATGCACTTCAAGCAAATCCTGCATTGTTCTCCTTTTCTTCCCACTCTTCTTGTCATTAACTCTTTTTCTCACAAGATCACTCAATTTTCCAACAAAGGTGTCAAGTGTTTTATATGAACTTAACTTTTACAGTTCAATCACCATCCCTTTTGTGATCTTTTTTTCTTTTTTTTCTCTTTTTTTTTCAATTCTCTTTTCTTTTACTCCTCTTTTGTTTTCACTGTTGCTGTTCTTTCTCATTTTTCAGGTCAAAATTTTTTTCTTTCTTCCTCAATTTTTTTAACTTCTTTCTTCCATTCTACTTCTTTTTTTCCCAGCTCCACTCGTAATTGATCCATGAATAAAAGTAACAATTCATGATCTTTATCCCTGCATTCTTTCTCATCGTACATATACTTTCATCCTTCAAGAGTATAAAGATTTCAAAAATTATGCAAACTCTCAGCACAAACAATGGCCAAAATATTGTGACAGGTTTTAATGAAAGAAATCAACAATTTAGGCTCAAAAATAGGCACTATGGATATTATGAAAATAGGTAGGCTTGAAAAGCTCAAACTATCCAAAGAATGCCTATTACCGTTATCCCTAAGTTAAATCATGATTGCCTTTCTTATTTCGCCTCAAGAGGTATTCAAGTAAGTTCTAGAATGCTCCATGAAGTTTAGAAGGAAAAAAAACAGTTTTAAGGACAATGCAAAGCATTTGATCAAGAACTACTTTGTCCAAGTGAGTGTAAAAAGTTATACATAAGCCATAAATGATCTAGAACATATGCTCTATAATCCATCATAAAGACATGCATTAAAAATATAGCTTGAAATCTCAAGAATTTCGGGAAAAAAAATTGAAAATTTTGCTCACAAGAAGGATATGGTATACAGCTTGAAATCTCTATAAAAATGCTCAAACCCTAACACATTTATAAAGACAGACATATCAAATTAATGGTCCAACCATTAGATTTGTTAAAATTGCTATATAAAAAAGTATTATAACCAAATTTAAAGGTAATTGGATATATTTTGCCACGTAATCTATCAAAATCTCTATAAAAATGCCCAAAACCTGACACATTTGCAAAGATAGGCATATTAAATTAATGATCCAACCATTAAATTTGTTAAAATTGCTAAAAATGTATTATGACCAAATTTGAAGGTAATTGGATATGTTTTGCCCCATAATCTAGCAAAATCTCCATAAAAATACCCAAAACCAAACACATTTACAAAGATATGTATATTAAATTAATGATCCAATCATTAGATTTGTTGAAATTGCTAAATAAAGTATTATGACCAAATTTAAAGGTAATCGAATATATTTTGCAACATAATCTAGCAAAATCTCTATAAAAATGCCGGAAACCTAACGCACTTATAAAGATAGACGTATTAAATTAACGATCCAACTGTTAGATTTATTAAAATTACTTAAAAAAAAGTATTGTGACCAGATTTGAAGGTAATCAGAGTTTGACTTTTGAGGGAATTTGAATGTAAAAGAATTGTCATAAATAATGTATTTTTTACGCCGGCCAAAAAACCATTGTAAAGAACAGTAAAACCGTTGTATATATCCTTGCATTTACGGCAGCCACCAAATCGTCGTATATATTAACCTTTTGCGATAGACACTCATAAAATTTTCGTAAAAGAATTGTCGTAAATACTATATTGTTTGAGATGGCCACAAAACCGTGGTAAATAAATGCAAGGCCGTCGTATGTAACCATATATTTATGATGGTCGCCTCAAAACTATCGTATATAATAACCTTTTATGACTGGCCGTTGCGTTTACTATACTATATACAATGGTCTATCGCAAATATTAGATTAAATGCAATAGTCTGAAAATTGTCATTTTTAATAGTTATATATGATGGTCTATCATATATAACCACCATTTGTGATGGCTATAAGACTGCCATAAATGCTAGCGTCCTATATAGAATTTTTTTTTTTTTTTTTTTTTTGTAGTGCTAGAAGAACTTTAGGTAATAAATACAGATGCAACAAATTAAAAAGGAGAATCAGTGTCAGTAAATTCCTATTATGGTGGTTCAATTTAACTTAGTCTCATTTTTTCTAAGATTCCTTATGTTGACCATACATTCTTTCACTTATTGTTGTTATTATGAACTTACTCCCAAGACTTGATTATTGAAGACCATCTTAATTACTTCACTCGTTGATAGAAGATTTCTCCTCGTCAAATGCATCTGCATTGTACCTAACTTCTTCTATATCATCTATATATTAGCTTCCTTTTCTTATCTCATTGGATTTATTCCATCTATCTCATTTGCACATTTTTCCATGTGCCTTTTTGTATGAGTTTCTTTTGCCAACACTTTTCTCCACCGTTTGTTGATAATTTTCTTCCAAGGCTTGGTTGATTAAAGTAACCTTTGCTACACTTTTCAATTTTTGCAATTATTATTCATCAAACTTTTCAACATCCTTGTAAATGATTTCTATGTTATCTCTATAATGGCTTTCTATTTCTTTTTTCATGGGATTTATTCCATCTACTTCACGATTCTTTTTCATTTGATTTAGCATATCTTGATTTGTGCCTTCTCTTTTAGCGTCTCATATCTATGAAATTCTAATGTCACCATTTACACAAATCTTTTGCTCTTTTGTTCTGTAGTTCTTTTTGATATTCAAAACTTTCTCTTCTTTTTCAAATGGTATTGATTTGATATGATTATCTTTCTATTCAGTAAGTCCTATTATTTCCTATAGTGCACATTTCCAATTAAAGCCTGAGTATTCAAGGAACTTCTCCTAATTACTTAAAAGAAGTATTCCATTCTTCTCAATCATAATACTTTCATAAGCTATCTAAAATTGCAATCATTTCACTTTTTATTTTCTTGTTGATCTCATTAGTGCTCAAAACTTTCTTCTTTTTTTTTTCAAGTAATATTGCTTTCATGTGCTCATGTTTGTGCCCAATGTCTTCTTTAAACTCATTTCTTATATTAAAACATAAATATCTAAGAAATTCTCTTATTCAATTATCGGTAGTATTTAGTTCTCATCAATCACAATAAAATTCATTGATAGTCAATTGTTTTAATCTTCTCATTCCCATTTTATGTTTTCTTAAATACTACACTTCTTATGGCATTGAACTTAGCCTACTCCTCATTCCTTTATTCCCTTCAAACTCATAACTTTGTCATTAGAAATGGCGCGTGTGGGAGATTGAGACAATAGCATATACCTCACAGAAAAACTCTAGTCACATAAAATCGACTGTTCTACTTATAATTTGAAGCTAGCAACAATCTTATCTACCTTGAATAAAAGAAGATGTTATCTTTATGGAATCAGAATTATGAGATAATTGTAGATCACAAAAGCCCGAAGCTTAACTTTACTTAATGAGATTTGCACTTGAAGCAGCGAAGATTCATTTAAAGAATCTAAGTGTAGAGTTGAGCTAAAATGAGAAATCATTAAGGCTTGACTAAATAATTGAGAATTTCAAGCTTTCAAGAAAAAGGAAACGAATGGAAGAAATCAAGATTACAAAGAATCTAATAGTAGAGTAATGCATTACCATGATCAATTGTACATACCAAATGAAGAAGAATTGGAGAAGAAAATTTTGAAGGAAGTTCAAAAAACCATTACACCATCTTTCTGGGAGAAATGTAAATGTATCTAGATGTGAAAAAGATGTTTTGGTGACCGAAAATGAAAAGAAAAATTGCATAGTACATTTGTCCACTTGTCTTACCTATCAAAAAGTGAAAGTTGAATATAAGGGATTCATTGGAATACTCCAACTCCTACCGCAAGTAGGAATATGTTACAAAGGATTTTCTTACTAGTTTTTTCGATGAGTGGAAATCAATAAAATAAAGTTTAGACAACAACAAACCATCTCACCAAGGAAATCCATATAATTTCGATGAATAACCATTAGTCAACAAAAGAATTCGCTCAAGTTTATACCTAAGAAATCATACGACAACATGGTATGCCTTCAAGCAATGTTTCTAATTAACATCCCTAGTTTACTTCAAGAAGATGAAAGAAAATTCAAGAATTATTGAGATTAATCTTGAAGTTTAGTGCTTCAGATTGCCTATTGACAAAAAGTTAATCGGAAAGAGCAATATTGATTTCTGAGGATCTATTGGGAGCATGCAAATTAGATTTCAGAAATGAGTAGACTAAAAACCTTCTATATGTAGAGTTGACTTATGGTAACAACCATCAAACCTTAATTGGTATGGCTTTGTTTGATGTTTTGTATGAAAAAAAAAAAAACTGACCTTCTTGTACTGTGCAAGGATAGAAAATGCAAGATCGATAAAGAAGGAGAAGTACACAACCTACGGATAACAAAGAGAACAAAGTTAACACAAGAATGACTAAAAGCAGTTCAAAGCTGATAGTAAAGTTATATAAAAAATTGAAGAAGAGAGCAAGAATTTCACGTAGGATATATCGTATTGCTAAGGATTAAATTTGAGTTATGAAGAGATGCTAATGAAAATTATCGAGCGAAGTATTAAAGAGTTGAGGAATAAGAGAATCCCTATGGATAAGGTGTTAGGGGAACATTATGGAATTCAAGATACTACTTGGGAAATTAAGGTTTGGGCAAAGAAGAAGTATCTGAAATCGAATTGAGGTATGACATCAGCAATTTCGAGGACGAAATTATTTTAAGTGGAGAATGAGTTAACTCACCTTATTATCATGCATCTATACGCATATAAAATGGTATTTCATGAATATATTATATATGGGAATTATGTGGGAATTTATTTGAATATATTATGAGTGAATATTTGCATAATTTTTAGAGAATTTATTTTATATAATTTCTTGACTACTTCTTATATTTTTTGTTTCTAAGTGAAATAATTGTATAGGAAATTTGTATATACTTATGTGAATATAATGGATCATTTATTATGTTTAGTTGTATTTCTTAGACAGAGAATTAATTACAAATAAGTGTTTTATACATTTATTTATTGAAAAAAAAAATTATTTTTGGGACAAATGTGAGAAATCGATTTTATAAAGGACCCAATGTTGATTTTATTTAAATAAAAGACCATTTTTTTATTTTAATTTTTTACTTTATTTAATCTTAACTATTAATTAACCAACACTAATTTCTATTTTATTATTGCTTTTACATATGGAAGACTAATTTTACTGTTTTTTATTATTTTTTCACAAAATTAATTTCTTTTTATTTATTTAGTTTACTCCATTAAATCATAGGGTGTCCTAAATGTGTTAAATGACTATCACATCCTTCATCATAGTAGCCCAATCCTGGTCATTGGTGTTTTTTAATCCCAACAATTTATTTTTATTAAATCTTAGTTATTAAAAATCAATTCTAAAATAAGCTATTCAATCTTAAACCCTTATTTATCAAACAAAGGCTAAAAATTCCTAGATTTCTTCATTGTTTCAAGCCAACTCCAAAATTCATTTTCTTGCTTTCTCTTCCTCTCCCCAACTGCCACTCTCTCCCATCTCTAACTTCTTTGATTTTCTTCACTAAACCTCTTTAATTCTTCCCTAATTACTGAAGATCAAAGTGTTTGAAGTTGTATGTTAAAGTATTTACAAGTGTTCTCCAATTGGGTAACTGATTTGAACTCATCTTTTTGATTAATTCATATTTTATATGAGAAGCCATTGTTGCGCAGATTTGATGTTCTTGAGGAGAATTGATTTTGTGGTGATTTTGATGTGAATGAGATTGGGTGAATTTGATGTTAAAGTATTTTATTGATGTTGTGTTTTATAGATTTAAAGTGATTGGGGATAAATTGATGGCAGATTGATAATTAATTGTTGTTTGGAAGTTGGTTTTACTTACCAGAATTATATGATTTGTGAAGTTCTACTTACAGTACTAAATATTTTTGTTAAGAAAGATGCCATACTCTATTTCTATTTGATCTGTCTCAGAAGTATTTTCCCATTAGAATCATGTTATTTTCATTTTTGATTGATTTTATATGATTTTTCAAAAATATATTGTACAATGACTCTATCAGGTTGATTTCTCTATAAATTTGTGCCCCCAATTTATCCCTTTACCCTACAAATTTTAAACTAAAATTCAACAAATAAAACTAAAATGTCTAAGGAGTATTTTCCCCCTATAATCATTTAATTTGGCCATGTACTTTGCTCTCAGTAATTTTTTAAACAATCATTGCCAAAATAGAGTATCACTATTAGTGTAGTATTGTTGTAACTTTGAGTATTTAATTAACATAGTTGACACCTTGGATTTTGCTGAAATTTTAGAAGTAAATCCCACACATATTGAAGTTATATTTTGTAAATTTTCATGCTGTTTCGAGTTGATTTATTTGGTGGTCTGATTGCTCAAATTTACCCCTTGTTCTGCCCTATTTTCATTAAACCACTGATTTGGTGTTTTGAAAAAAAAAATCATGTTTTAGTTATGCAACTGTCTTTATATCAATTATACTAGTTACTATATTGATATAGGAATGTTGTGAAGTGATAAATTGAGTACTTTAATGCATAAGTGATTATATGTTTGAGTTGAGCTTATTGTATTAGCTATTCTATGTATAATGCTTACATTGTGTGATCAAACCTTTTGAAACTGGATATTATGTGCATTAAATCTGAATTGTTGAGTATAATCCTACCTTATTTACTTATTATTTGAACTTGATTTGTGAATATTATATGTTGTGTGAGTAGGGGAATTGGTGAGAGTTAGTTTTAAAATTGGAAAAGCTTTAGTTCATGCTTAAATTCCATTAAGTATGAAATTTAATATCGAAAATTGATTTTTTTTTTTTAATGATAGATTTTGTTGGTGAGTAAGGATTTAATCTTCAAATTTAAGTTGGAAATTTCTTGGACTCAAGGTAAGTCCCCACATATCATGATTTTCTAAATATAGGAATGTACATGAAATATTTTTATCTTGATATATACTTTACTTGCGTAAATATTTATTTACAAATTTATTATTTGTGAAGTAAAATGTTTATTTGTTCAAGAGATATTGTTTTATGAAATTCTTTATTTATGCAAGTGATATGTTGTCAAAAATAGTTATATGATCATTTTTTTGAGAAATTATATATTGAGAGCATGTGACTCTATTGTGAAACAAATGGTGTATTATTGTTTACGCAATATTTAATTATACCTTATTTTTGGGAAATTATTTATTCATGATATGTTGGATATATATAAAATCTCTCATTAAATTTTATTAAGCATATAGAATTGCAAATTCTCATGCATAAATGAATTGCAAAATACATAGCACATTTTAAAAACATTAGTTTCATAGATCTTGAAATCTTAATATTATATATATATATATATATATATATATATATATATGAGCTTTGTATTTATAAAATCTTGAAATGTTTATGAAACCTTGGAACATTTACGAAACTTTAGGATAATTATAAAATCTTGGAACGTTTGTGAAACCTTATGTCAAACAAACTCTTATGAAGTGATTTTGAAATCATGGAATAAATAAAACCTTTTGAGGTGATTTTTGAATCTATTGAGGATATTGTTAAATTTGGGAGTATTGTTTTTTGTATATAAAATATTTTTGGAAATGTTTGCGAAATCTTTTAAAAATATGCTGAGTTGTTTTCAAGAGACATTGTGCTGATCTATTCATGAGGTTGTAGGCCATGTTGGCTTTGTGTTGTATTGATTCTTGAGTACTCAAATGGACTATGCACTTATACTAGCTTGCATGGATTTGAGATCGCTATCCAATAGGCGGCCATCTTCGGACTGTGCTATATTTCTTTGTGGGGTGTCTTTATTTGTTGTTTAATCATCCTTAACTAGCAACACATTTTCTAGCGTATGAAAGTTGAGGGCAGATGTGGGACATCCGGGCTATAGGATAATAATTAATAAAAAAAAATAAAGAAGTTCCAAATTCTAAAAATTCTAAGTAGAATTCCATATTCCTATTTATTTTGAATTCCCTTTATTTAGAGAAAATTCTAAGTGCTGACCATGACGATGGTCATTTTTGTTTAATTGTGGTGCACATACTGGGCTATTCATACAGTTGTTTTATCATGTGCGTAGGATGGAATTCCTATGGTTTTAATGCATACAGTTGGATTGTGATCCTTTTAGGTATTATTATTGTTGATTGGAGAAGATCCTCTCGGCATATGAATTGAGATCACAAATGCGCAATTTGAATTTTGATATGCGATATTCAAAATGTGTATTATTATGTGTGATCATAAGAGACAGTCTTGGTGGTAAGCTCAATACGGATAATGTTTTTGATATGTCAAATAATATTGACGATAAATAATTTACTTTTCTGAAAAATATTGAAAATGACAACTGAAATATAAAATACAGAAATATACAATATTGTAACAATAAGAAAATCTAACAATTTAATGTTCCATAACAAATAAATAAATCTGATAATAAAACAGCAAGCATTCATCATTTAAGAACTATATGAAACTCAAAACTATTTTTGAAACATGTTAGATAATTTTAGAATTTGAAATTGTAATAGAAAATAAGTTTTTGATGGTGTCTATAAATAAATCATTTAAAATTCTTTTCTAAAAAAATTAATTTTTTCTTTTAAAAAGGATTTTTAATATTTTTAAATATTTATTATATAATTTTATCTCAAGAATTGATTTTTTTCATAGATAATATTTATATATATATATATATATATATGTATATGTATATATAACTTATCACAATAAAATCAACTATATGTATTAATTTCTATACCACAAAGTTAGTATTAAAAAATATCAGATAACATATAAAATAAATTATAACTTTTTTACATATGTGTATATATGTTTGGCTTTGGATAAAGCAGCCAGTGGACCAATAAAACAAAAGAGGAAAATGCTACTGTTTAAGGCATTATATTAAAATCCTTCAACCTTTCTTTTCTTGAATTCAAGGATAGCATGAACTTGTACTATTGAAGCATAAAATATTTACAAATCCCACCGTAGTTGTGATACTCATTTTAAGGCTCTTTTGACTGTACTTGTTTATTAATTTCAGCAACTTTATTTGTTTCCAATAGCCAGGACTCCAACTTTAGCACATTTCCTCTTTATGAATGCTTATTAGACGTACGTATTTATTCCTTTAATAGTAGGAAAAGACATAAATAATAATACTAATATGAGCTTCACTTTAACTTTTAAATAATAAAACTAACTTAAGAAGGGAAAAATGAGTTCCGATATAAAACAAAAAAGAAAATCTGCAAAATTAGTAATCTTTCCTAATCTTATCCGCGACCACAAGATTTGGTGCACAAGTCCACGTTTAACACTGGAATAGCTACAGGTATCAACTAAGTTTTATATAATTGAGCAGCAGAAGAAAGCAACTGGTGAAGAGAAAAAACGAATTAAAGTTTTACACATCAACTAGATTATCACATGGTAGTGTTCCTAGAGTAGATTATTGCAGAGAGGAAGAGTGGCCATGTTTTTAAAACATTCTATTTCAATTCGGAGGTAGCCTTAATACAAAGACCAATGGGAACTTATTTCAGCTAGTGAGCAAAAATGAAGCCTACAAAACGATTTGTTGTTCTACCATGTTACTTAGCAAACCCTGTTTTCCCCCTCATTACTTCGAACTCAAAAGGTAAAAGGAAACCGAGCATGAAAATCAGAAGCATTTATACCGAGGCATGTGGAAACAGCCTACTGCCCCCAAAATACAATTAAGAATTGATTGTAGCAAAAATCCAGCAGCAAATTGTCATCTTCAGAATTATTCAAATTAACTCCTATAATACAATTAAAAATTGAATAACATGAACATAAATATGAAACCCATTGCTTGTGCTACCATTCCTAAAGTGGGATAATGCCAATAACAATTTCACAATACCATAATTAATCACCAAAAGAGTTAGCCAAGCAAGCACTCCAAAGAACGACTCTCTATACTCACAAATATTAATCCCAAACTCTGAACTAAATCCATTCTCATCATGGAAACCAAAGGACCTTGTATACATGAAGGCCACATTGTCAAACTAATACCCATTATCCATCCTAATCCGAAGAAAACTACTTTGGAGTACATATCAATATTCAAATAGAGTAACCATATTATGTCTCAGCTAAAGACTTTAGACCATATGGAAATAGGCAGAATGGACGAAGAATTAGTTTTATAAAATTCATGTGGCCATACAATCAAACAATTGGCAAGCATGAAATTGCTATACTGTTTTGTGGAGAAAGAAATAGCACAGTCTCAAAAATTGGCAATCAAACAACATTGAAACAAAGCAAGAAACAAAAATTAAATCGGAGAAGAGGGATTATAAACTTACTTAGCAAATGGAGAAGGAAGATGGCTTCCTGTAACACCCCACATTTTAAAAATCGTAGTGGGCCATATATTATGAGATATTGTCACGTCTGATCACCCAGACAAGGGGTCTTTATAACGATTACAACTTAATATGTAATGAAGCAGCTCAAAACCTTTATATTAAAACACAAGAAGTACATAGGGTTTAACCTTTGATGCATAAGTTTAAAAGCAAATAAGTCTACTAGACATGTACTAACTTCATCCAAGGCCTTATGTATAACATCTGATACTTCTATGGAGTAGTATGAATCTCTAGGGATCCACTGCTATGATCTATACTTTAAAATTTTAAGAAAGGAAATAACATACGTGTGAATATAAAACTCAGTAAGTCTCGTGTGTGCTAGTGTTTTTTTGGGAAAACAACATATGAATCAAGTAATGTTCAAGGTAAGATAGTATACTTGAGCCCATTGTAAAAACAATATGACCAAGTAACAAGGATTTATTCTTATAAAGAAATTCAAGAAGTAAAACTCATATGCTATTTCTATAGAAATAATATTCAAGATCTTCATAAGGTAATACATGCTAGTTCATGATTCATGTATGAGAAGAACTCAATGAACCAACTCAACAAGATGCATGAGTTAGTGCTTACGCTAGAAAGACAAGATATTCCTTACACTAGGAATTTAGCTAATCCCAATGTCCTGTCGCTCCATTTGGAGCAAGATAAAACCTGGAACTTGGTCATATTACTTGGATCCATCTATCTTTAATGTGAGTCATTAGAATGGTCAAAACCCTAGTTGAATACTCAATGCTTACACAGATACACAAGTTCTTGTTCAAGTGATAGAAAAGGTGTAATATCCCTTTTCCACAATTCGTCACATGATGCAATGCATGCAATGCTTGAAACAAGTGTTATAAAACATGGTTTCAACTAGTAATAGAAACATTCTCAAGCTTTTAGTAAGAAAATAATTCAAGGGATTCACAATATTTATGATTCTTAAAACCGTTGAATAAAATACTTGTATTCAAATTGTTTAGAAATCCATTAGCTAAACGAAGTTTGGAAACCATGGACTCACATGCCCAAGTTTTATAAAGTACTTATACTCAAATAATTTTGAGAAATCATTAGTCCAGAAATGAAGTTTTATAAACAGATCGACTTATTTTGTACAAAATGCTCATGTAGGAGCTAAACAGAAAAAAACTTAGCCAAATAGTGTTTGAAAATCAAGGAACTCGTGTGAAGTGCAAAATATAAGGTTTAATGTATAAAAGCCTCATTATACATACATTTCAAAAAAAATGAATATATATTAAAATCTAGAAATCAATACTCTTAAGTTCAAGCAAAATTTTTTTACTTGAATATATCAGGAAAGCATTTAGCCATATTAGAAAACACTTAGTAAGTTGGGAGTTAAAATCCAAGGGACTCATCTTGATTATCTTTCGTTCCCTTGCTCACCTTAACTAGCACAAGAATTCTTTAGGTTGAGTTCACCTATAACAAGAAAATGTTCCTAGTCTCGTTTAGTAGGATATGTAACCTTATAAGTATGATATGTAATTCTAAGGTTTGCTAACACATGAAACCATTTTTGCTTCATATCTAAATCATGTCAAGATAACTAGCATTCTTCATGAAACTAAAAAAAAAAATTAACCATCATATTGGCAAACTCTCATGTTTTCCTTATAACTTTTTATCCACTTGTCCAATTAAAGTCAAACTTATGCCAAAATGTTCCTAAGATATTTATCTAGAAGTTCCTGCTTATAAATGGTCTATTCCATTCTCTATTATTTTGATTTCTTGCTGCAAACTTACAGCACATTCTAGTAGGCAAAATAAACCATTTCATGGTGTTACATTACTTAGGTTTTTCCCATAAATTCTTCGATATATCCCACCATATCTAAGCCTTTGAAGACCTTGTTTAACATCTTAAGGATATTGTTTTTTTCTTGCTTTACCTCTCAACACTATCTAATTCTTACCTAGACCATTGCCTTAATGATATCCAAAACAAATTTTGTTTCCTTCTAATGGCTACTTTCAGTATTTTTGTAATAACTTTTTACTCATAGCTCCAAATCGTGTCAAATTGGTTCCAAAACGTTCCTAGCACACAATTCATTACAAAGTTCAGCTCATGAAGTTATAGAATAGTTGGCTGTATCATTCAATATTTTTTACATAAATAGACAGGTCCAGCAATTGAGCAAAACAAATTTCCCTGATTGTATTCACTAATTACAAAAGCTACATCTCTCACTTCTCCTACATAACACACACCATCTAAACCTTCGTAATTATTGTTTAAGGCAAGTAGAAGTGTGATTTAAGCTTCCTTTCAACCCAACTTCCAAAAAAATAATAAAACAGTGCATAGATATAAATGTGACAAAACAACACTTTCATGAACAACTTCGATTCCTTGCATTCCCAAGCGTTTTAACAAATCGAGTACATCATATAAGCTATAAAATGGAGTAAATTTTTCTCCCCTAACAACCGGCAATAATATTAACATCAACAATAGTTTCTATTAAAATTTCCTTCCATGAGTCCATACTTTCTAGCAACAAATCCGTATGAAAATAATCTCCTTTATATATATATATATAACAACTTTAGTTACAAAATAATGATCTTACCTACTTGAAAAAATGGAATCAAGCTTGAAATATGTTCATTTTCTTCCTTCCTTTTCTTCCATTCTCTTCTCCCCTACTCAAGGTTTCTTTCTCTCTCTCTCTTCTCCCCCTCTAGTTTTCCTTTGCCTTTCTCCTTCCTTTTTCTTTCTTCTCTTAGTTTCTCTTGTCTTTTTCTTCCTTTCCATTCTTTCTTGATTTCTCTCTCTTTCTCATGTCCGAAATCCTTTCTTTCCTTCCTTCTTTCCTTCCTTCTTTCCTTCCTTTTATAGCTTTTCCTTGATGACTTGCTTGCTTTAAATGATTTGGCAATTCTTGTACACATTAGAAATTGATAGATAGCATCTCTAGAATATCTTGGAAGGTAATTGAAGATGGTGGAATCTAATGGAAGCTAAAAAAAGGTTAGAGAAAGTTATGGAACTTAGTAGAAGTTGTTAAAAGTTAATAGAAACTTGTAGAATTCCACCTAATCATGCATGTAAACCATGCAACCAATCATATAACTCTAAATAGCTTTCATTTGTGGGCTTAAAGCTAGCCTAAGTCCATTAATTAAAATATCCCACCAAACTTTATATAACATCTTTCCTCCTAATGGCCAAAAATAAATGAACCTATTTCCTCTATAAATAAATATTCATAGAAATATATATTATCTAATAACTCTTGCAATGAATAACTTAGATAATAACAATTTAGGGAGGGGTATTACAATCTCCACTCCTTTAAGAAATTTTTCCCTTGAAATTTACACTTAACCTCGGTTATCAGACATCTGTTTTTTATTCTCGCATGACATCTGATTCTTCCCTATTCATGGCTACTATGCAAGCTCTGTTAGATCCCTCACTTTCCTTTAGTTGTCCTGAGTTGAATCTTTCTCGAACAAGTGGTTTATTTTCTATCAGTTAATATACAGATAATCTGCTAAATTTTGTCCCCTTTTTCCATGATAATAATATGTCTTAAGCCTATTTCTACATTTCTCATAAACATGTCCACCTATTTGACAATAAGTACATTATTTATATTCCATCCTCTCCAGAAGGTCCCTCATTTCTCATAAATTTTTTCTTTGTTTGCTGATTAGATTCTGCTCCCCATTTATGATCCAGTCTAGCTTGTTCTAAATCTTCTCATTCCAATCGAGAGGTTGTTTCCACAATAGCACTGTATCCAGTTGAGGCTAGGGCAATCAATAATCGCCTTAACCCATATCATAATCCTTTTGTAAATTGCCGAGTTCAGTCCAACTCTTTTTGCACTAATAAAAATATTTTGAAAGTCAGGTAAATTGAACAACATACTTTCCAATAGTCTTCTCTACCTGTCTGAAGTTTTGAAATTCTTCTTCCTTTTTTTCAACTACCCAGCGAGATATAAATTCACTCTTAAATTCTTTTAAAATTTCTTTCCAAGTCTAGTCCTTTGTTCTTGTTCTCGCACCTTTTTTGTTCACAACAATCAATCTCAACTAGGACGTTGAAATCTAAAAAAACAAATCGGACCTTCTTCTATGCTGTGAATATGTCTTCTATCTGTTCCATTCATGACTTAGCCTCCTGTTCTTGATCTACCTTTCCATAAAATTGAGGAGGATGAAATTTTAACAATAATTCTAGTGCTCAGTCAATTTATTCTTTAGGGCATCGTTCTTCTTGTGTTGGAACTTCTACCAAATGTTAAAGTACTGTTGCAACCTTTTGTAATTAACGTGTCACTTCATTCTCTAAGGGTTGTGTCCCCATTCTTAATGTAGTAGTATCAGTTGAATTTCCTCCAACTTGACCTCTAGTATTTCAACAGGTAACTCTTTGTGGCATGTCTGCTTCCCTTTGAATCTACTTCACAAACATCAAAAGAAATGATACGTCTTAACACCTTCCATACAATATCCCCTACAATACAAGAAATCACAAAACATGAAAACAATGAGGAAGGAGGTTGTCTGCACTTATATATCTGCCTGTTTGCAATGCTTCACAACTTTTTCCATCTTTATAATAGGTCTTCATATTTTTGCCCTAGACAAAACCTGATACGAGCTCAGGAGCACCAAATTTTGGAAATTAAACTCAAGAACAAGACCCAAGAATTGGTCACCTAATTCTATACCAAAATGCCTATAAAGTAAGAACCCTAGGTGAATAAACAATGAGAACTTAAATTCTAATAGGGTTTGGCCAACTACTTTAATATCCAAACACCCTTGAATCTACAAAAAATTCAAGAATAAATAGGATGGAGAAAAGTAGGCACCTTTAAGGTTTCCTAACCAGAACATTAGGTAAGAATAAATCCATCCAATATCTAAGATAAAGAAACAAATTGGATTAACTCAAGGATTTTAAAGACTTTAACAAAGATGGGTCTAATTCTTTTTCTTGTTCTTGAAAGGAAAAACTAAGAAGGAATTCTTCTCTCCAAGAGTTCATCACTCTATTCAATATTTAAAAAATCTAAAATATAAATTTTGAATTCTATTACAAAAGAGACTATAATGGAGTATTTATAGGCTCCAAGTTGCCATAACTATTTAGCAAACAAGCATAGAAATTAAATGGCCTTAATATAAATTTTTAGGTCCTATTACATGCCTGAAAATAGGTTCAAATATAATAAAAGTCGTGAAAATTAAATTACAAGTGAAAATGCTAAAAATAGGAAAAATAGTCAAAATTTCGGGACAAACCCGATTGGACCCGACGTCGGGTCCAAGGACTACACCCAGCGCTAGGTGTAATCTACTCGATGACTATTTGTCGCCAAATTAGGGCTAGTGTCGTATTCTTCACTCTCGACTAGCGTCGGGTAGGCTCTGGCCATAGTCCCCTATTTTGTTGCATTTCAAAACTTGCTCCTTAGACCTCCATTCTATTTCTCTGTGTTTCCCTGGTCTTCTAAATAAAATGTTGGTTGTCTTGAGCCCTTTTTTATACTTCTTTGTCCTTCAATCCTTATTTAAGAGTTGGCTTGATCCTCCACATGGATTGTTGTTTTTGTTGTGCGTCTTTTGGGCTTTTCTTTTCCATCTATCTCTTCACAATCCTCTTGGACCTGAGTTTGTTGAATTTGTTGTCTTGAAAACTCCCTTGATTCCTCTTCAATGTTGCTCTTACCCATGACACCATGAAATGTGATTTTGTCCTTCTTCCCCCTTCTTGAAAATGGCCTTCATGCCTAATTTGATTCTCATTATTTCTCCCTTCTTGAAGATGATTCATCTTCAAATCGATATTTGCATTACAATTTAAACAAGACATTTTGTGGTAAGGTAAAACATTTGGCTTTTTGTCCTTAACAATTCCATTGTTTTCTCTCTTCTCAACCTGATGTGTCCGAACTTGGGTACAAAAATCATACAGAAAAAACTAGGCACATTCCCAATCAAGTTTAAATTAAAACGCTAAACTCAAATCACACATATGAGCAAGCGTACTCATCATTAACAGAGCATAGGGTTCAAACGAGTGTCGATCCTCAAGGAAAAAGTAGACATTAATTACCTTTCTTTCATTGTTTAACCAACTCGATAAATTGAAAAAAAAAATCAAAATCAACATAAAATCAAAATATAAATATATACATGTCAAGGATGGAGAAGTATGTAACTCAAACCATTGTATAGATAAAGATGATCTTAAAGAACTCAACCATTATCATAACTAATTATTCCCTTGGCATCATGAAGAATTAAAATAGACAACTTCTTTTTCAATCCATGAATCCCTATCTTCTAGGTAACTTAGTATCACATATTATGTCTCAACCAGTCTTATCCAAAAGATGCATTAAACACAATCCTTGACTAAATTTTCATATTTTGGCAAATTTAAAACATGAAATTAACCAATGAATCCATATTCTGGCAGACATCAATTAACATTTAATTACTTTGTTCTTCACAATTAACCCCTTTTTCAAACAAGTTAAAAGATAACAAATAGGAAACTGATGAATTGAAACCACAATCAACCCCTTTTTCAAGCAAGTCAATAGAAAGTAACAATCAATCAATCTCGTAACTAGCCCAAGTAATTAAATACCAAGAAGAACAACCAATTAATCAAAAGATCAAATATCTCTAAATATTATAAGTCTCTAAAACAACGTCGAGTCACAATAAAACAATTAACATATCATTGTTCAAGAAGAAGAAAACAAAGTAAAAGAAAGCACTCATTGACAAGCCTCATTCTTCGTTCTTTGAAGACCTTCTCGCACAACCCTCCTTGAACTTGAAGAATTCCTCCTTTGATTGAGTGATTTTCTATGATGATCAATGAATTCTCTTCTTTTCCCTTGTGTTTTTATCTATATATAGGCTTAGGAAGTGCCTAAACTTGTAGGTACCATTTTCTTGGCCGAGTAGAAGTTGGAAAATACTAAAACTCTTCAGATTTTCAAAAACCGCGTAGAAAAATCATAGCACCGCCTTTACTCCAGGGCACAGTAGGCGCCGCCTTGGCTCTTGGAGCCGGTGCCAGTTATGTTCTATTTCTCTACTTGTTCGTCGATTTTTCTCTGAATTTCGAGCAATATAGACCAGAGTGCAGCCGGTGTCGGTTCCAACTTCACAGCCGGTGCTGCTTTGGTTCTGTTTTGCTCGTTTCAACAATTTTTCCGTCGCTTCGAAGTTCGTTTCCACAGTGCATGGCCGGCGCCAATTCTAGGGCCCTAGCCGGTGCCGCCTCTCATCTGGTTTGCGACGTTTTTGCTTTGTTTTACCCTAAAAATCTAAAATAAAGAACAAAATACCTTTCCAAGGGAAAAGTCTCAAATTTAAAAGAATATGACTAGTTATTGCACAAAATATATTACAAAAGAACCTCAAATAACTAGGAAACGTATGACTAATTTAGCCCCTATCACAACCCAAGCCCTCAACCTTATTTTACCTCCACTCATTTTCTTTTTCTCAACATCTTGTTTAACTCTCTTTTGCACTATATTACTTTATGTTTACCTCTCTCCATGCTCTTTTACTCTCCTCTATTCCCTTTTTACCTTAAACTTTTTCATCTCATCCTCTTTCTTATTTAGCTCTCTCTCTTTTCTTCCTATTCTCTTCTCACACTCTTCTTATCTTCCTTTTTCTCTTTCCTTCTCTTTTCCTTCTCCCTTATAAGGTTTTGATCTTTTGTAACCTCTCTAGGGGATATTGGGGGAAAGGTAAACTTCTTTCCCTCTTTACTCAAGGCATAAGTGTTTCTTCACCCATTGTGCATCCATACATCCATGGCCTTTCCAACAATAACTCTCCCACATCCATGGGCATTACATCACAAAGTACCTCATCTTCATAATTCGTCATGCTAAATAGAATCTTGGCTTGTTTGTTTACTTTCACCTCACCACAATCATTGACCCATTGAAGCTTGTATTTCTTAGAATGCTTTATAGTCTCCATACCTAACTCTTCCACCAATGTAGTACTTATCACATTTGCACAACTTGTACAATCTATCATCATACTACATGGCCCTTGATTGATTTTACATCTTGAGTAGAAAATATTTTCTCTTTGGGAATCATTCATATCCTCAACAACATAAGTACCCAAGACTCTACTAGCAACACCAATTAATGAATTTCTTTGCTCAACCACTTTTCCCTTTTCACCATCTACTCCCTTTTTAGATTTTGTGGTCTCTCTAAAAAATGGTGTTGGTATTTTACTCTTCACAACCTCACATTCTCCCTTTTTCTTTCGTTGATATGAGCTTTCTCCCAATGCATAGTTACTTGAAATATTTTTGGGACCTTCATCTTTAGTACATATTTGCTCCTCATCAACCACATCATTGTCATACTCAACCCCTTCTTCGTTATCCCCATGTTGGTCTTCACTCCTTTGTATTAATGGACTTTTCCCAACTTCTTCATATTTTTCCTTACCCCTTTGATTTTGCAATTATCTTTCTTTTGCTTTTTCTTCTATCTGCTCTTCTTTCTCAATTTCTTATAGCTCATTTTGTCCACTCTTTTCAACCTCTTGCTCCTCTCTATTCTTTTCCTCATATTGTTTCTCCCACATCTCAGATCTTTTGTTCAATTGGCTACATTGCAAACTAAAAAACTTCTAACGACCAGTAGGTGATGTGTTTTCATAGCTGGAACAATACTCACAAGGGCTCACTTCACTTCTTTGCAACTTATCCCTATTTCCTCGACTTTTCCTTCTTGGACAGTCACATGTATCATAGCTATAATCCCAATAAGTAAAACAACATAATCTTACTCTCTTCTCAAACTACTCTTGGAAGAATTTTGTAATGCACTCATTTTCCTTAGGCTTGGATCTTTTTGGACATTTATAGGAAGTGTGTGTATAGCTCGAACAAATATAGCACCCATACTCCATCTCTTTTGCATACCACTCTTTGTCCCTTGCAACCTACTTCTTGAATATTTTTGTGGTCCTTCATCATATACTTCTAAATACTCCATACTCTTAAAGTTATCCTTTTCATATCTTCAATCATACTCATCATTCCTACCATAACCACTTCTAGTTGAACAAAGCTTTTTATAGCAATCATATCCTCTACTTTCATTCCAACTAGCCATAGTGAACTTTGCTTTCAATAGAAGTACCCACAAAAATTTAATTAAAAAACACAAAAGAAATTTCTCACTTCACTCTCCCACGTATTTACACTCTTTTAATGACACTATTCTCTCATGTATACTCTCTTTTAGCTTTTATCAAAATAAGTTCACCCTCTTGCCTTCTACACACTCTCAATTCCGCACTCAAGTTCTTCCCGAAGTCTCCCTAATCCAAATGATGTAGTTTCACTAGCTAAAGCCAACTAAATTCCAAAGGTTCAAGAAATAGGAAGTTTCTAAGACAAAATGAGCTATTACTAGATAGATAATAAGAATAAGAACCGGTCAATCAAGAATTTCAAGCAATGAGTTGTCACACAAACTCTAGGATTTCTCAAGGAGATGTGTAGTGATAACACTACTAAAGCACCACAAGGATTCAAATAAATAAGGATACTAAGGAATAAGACTCAAGATTGGCAATGTTCAACTCAATCCCAAGTATCTCAAGAAGATGTCAATCTACATATTTAACCCATCAAAAATAAGAAGTATATCAATTAAGTCCAATGGAAGTGAAAAGTGTAAGCTATGAACTCTTACAAGATTATGTAAAGACTCTCAAACATTTCATCAAACACTTCGTAGGCATCTAGTCAAATAATAGGATTTTCAAAATTTAGGATGCTGTCACAACCTTAATAAATTAATTTGATAATAAATAAACTCACTCAAGGAAATGAAGTCACAAGAAATTCAAAAATTCAGAGGGATAAATTGATATAATCCAAGATGCACCAATTTTCTTTCCAAGCTATTTATCACTTCCAAGAAAAAATTTCTGATAGTAATTGGAAATCAAAATCCCACTAAAAATAAGTTAACAAGTAAGAAAATTTATAGGGATTCAATAAACAAAGCTTTGATTGTCATATACGTACATTCCTAAGTCATAAGACCACACATTAAGCACTTGGTGTGTAATCTCATAACTAAAGGTATTTTAAAATTTTCAACCACATAACTATTCCAATACTCAAAATTCATAAGAAAATCTCAATCCCAATTATAGACATAACATCAAGGAACAATTTTACAACAAATAGAAACCCAAAATTAGAATTTAATAACTCACAGAATCAGCTTAAAATTGAGTTACAGGATTTTTCTGTGTTCAAACATTTGCAACAAAAACTCCCAAGAAACCTCAAAACTCAAGAATAAGTGGGATGGAGAAAAGTAGGCACCCTTCTAGGTTTCCTAACAAGAACACTAGGTAAGAATGAATTCACCTAATACCCAAGATAAAGAAATAAGTTGGATTAGCCCAAGGATTTTAGAGACTATAAAAAAAAAAAATTGGTCTAATTCTTTTGCTTGATCTTGAAAGGAAGAAATAAGGAGGAATTCTCCTCTCCAAGAGTTCAACACTCTATTCAATCTTTAAAAATCTAAAATATGAATTCTAAATTCTATTACAAAAGAGGCTATAATGGGTATTTAAAGGCCCCAAGTTACCCTAACTAATTAGCAAACAAGCTCAGAAATTAGATGGCTTTAATACAAGTTTTTAGGCCCTATTACATTCTTTAAAATTGGTTAAAATATAATAAAAATTGTGATAATTAAATTACAATTGAAAAAGCTAAAAATACAAAAAATAGCTAAAACTCCAGGAGGAACTCGACTAGACCCGGTGCCAAGTCCAAGAACTACACTGGGCTCCGCATGTAATTTCCTCAGTGACTATTTATCTCTAGATTACGGCCGACGCTGGGTCATTTACTCTCAACCGACACCGGGTAAGGTCTGGATGTTCTCCCCTATTTTGTTACACTTCAAAACTTTCTCCTTGGACCTCCATTCTATTTCTCTATGTTTCCTTGATCTCCCAAATGAAATGTTGGTCATCTTGAGCCTCTCTTGATACTTCTTTAGCCTTCAATCCTTGTTTAAAGGTTGGCTTGATACTCCATATGGATTGTTGCTTTTGTTGTGTGTTCTTTTGCGCTTTTTTTTCCATCCATCTCTTCACAATCTTCTTGGACCTGGGTTTGTTGAATTTGTTATCTTAAAAACTCCCTTGATTCCTCTAGAATGTTGCTCTTACCTATGGCACCCTAAAGTGTGATTTTGTCCTTCTTTCCCCTTCTTGAAAATGGCCTTCATGCCTAATTTAATTCATTTCAAAACATACACTAAACTAACTGCAATGCATTTGCCAACCAGAATTACTCTCTACTAATCCTTATGTCTCCTACCACTATATCTGTAAACTATTGGGATGTATGCCCTCTTAGACTAGGTTTCTGATGTTAAAAAAAAAAAATCAAATGTTTTAATAAAAGAATTTATTTTCAAAAATTGTTTGTGAATTTACAATTTTATTTGTGCACAATTGCGTTTGGAAAATACCTATTATGTTTAAGTAAGTGGTCTATGTGAATGGAGGTCTTTCACAGTAAGGTATGGATCATAGGTTACTTAATACATAAACTTTTGTTCTTAACCGATTGATGAGAATGAGAATCTCATCATGTCTAGGTTATTATATTGTGAATTTTAAATGGGGAATAGCTTACCTTTAGCCAGTGAGTAGTCCACTCACTTCATAATATAAGCGTATTTCTAATACGTAGAACAGAACCTGTAGTAGTGGTTTCTAAAAGTACTATATGGTAGAAATCTAGACTACTATCGCTATAGCGTGGACTAGTACTCTACGACTTAAGTATGAGTTGGTGGTCTGATGAAGCTGGAAGCATATGCTTTGATATGTTATAGTTGAAGTTCTATCATAGGGCTAATATACTTGCATGTTGGGTATACATGACTAGTTAGTTAAGATAAACTTGTACAAGATAGTTCTTATACTATATTGTCCCTTGTGGTTGTCTGAATGATCTAAATATCCAGGGCCCTGGGAAACACGACTTGGATGTTTGCTTTAGGGTAGCTCTCTTGGAAAGCGAAAATAATCCAAGAAATCGTGAATCATTGGACTAGAGGCTAATGATGGTAGATGTCATTTAGAGAGGTGTTAATATACTTCTTCCTTTCTGAATGTACGGCGATGTATAGAGGAGTATATTAGTTATTACACCTATAGGTCGGAGACTTTGCTAACGCAGCACTATCCTTGAGGTCAATATTTTCTTATGGTGATATCAGAAAATATTTAAAATGCAAAATACAGCTATTTATATGGCAAGGGTATTTTGGTCATTTTAGTAGCCAAGGCGATGTGTCTTTTGGTCCCTAATATAGACCGTGAGTCCTAATTAAATACGGGCTAAGGAATTGATCTTAAATTAAATAGAATTTATTTTATTTAAGTAGCCTGATTTAATTATTAGGTTAGAATAAAATAAAAGTCCATGGAGAAAGAGAATTAATTAAATTAGTTTAGTGGATTAATTAATTATTCAGGGCTTTGGCCCAACTTGAATAATTAAAGATTAACTTGAGACTAAACTAATACAGACTTATTAATTGGACTAGTTTATTTGGGCTAGAAAATTAATTATTAATAAGGCCATTAGGTTGGTTCTACTTAGAATAATTAATTAAGCCTAAAAGGTTAAACTAAGAGTCTAATGGCTCAGTCCAGTTTAATCTAGGGTTTTATTTAGGTTAAATAAAAGGATTGGAAATAACGTCGTTGTTACAGAACATACACTCTAAGAGATGGCTTCTTCTCTGTGAAAGGCCAGGCGTCTCTCTCTCTCTCTCTCTCTCTCTCTCTCTAGAAAAATTCCCTAGCCTATTAGTTTTTCATCAAACGGTAGTTAAGCAGGCCATATACTGGAAGACCGAGAGTTCGGCGTTCACATACATGCAAAGGCGGAGTAGGAGGCTTCTAGAAATCGCACTAGAGGCTTCTACCAGCACACCTACCCCGGTTGCACACGTTCCGGTCCAGCCACCTTTGAGAACCAGAAGGAGAAGTACAAATTTTAAAACATCGGGATTTGGACAGGTCACAACCAGCGCTGACTAGGGCAGCCGCAGCCGGTGATGGCCTTGTCCTGGAATTCCCTGTTGTGTTTTTTCAGTTTTTTTTTATGTTCGCTTCCGCTGCATGCCCTGTGTTTTCGGCTTTCCGTGCCTTCAATAACATCAAGAAATATCAAATCAATATTTCTCTAATCGTTCATCCTGAAGCTCTTATACCAATTGCCTAGGACTTCTCCCAAAACTACAAATCTATAGCTCTGACACCAATTGTAACACCCTATATTTTTCAATTGTAGGGGGACTTATGTTATAGGATATCGCCCTATCTGATCTCCTAGACAAGCTGTTTTTATAATGATTATAACTTAATATGCAACGGGATCACTCAAAAACCTGATATTAAAACATAAGATGTACATAGGGTTTAGCTTTTGATACATAAGTTGTAATACCCCGCCTAAAACCACCTTTGACCTATGGGGAAAAAGTCATGCATTGCATAGCATTTCACATTTCATGTGTTATCTAAAAAATTATTCTTGCATGGGTGCATGCGATTTTCAAGGTTGCACTTGCATTTAATTTATTTGATGGGAAATAATGGTGTTGTTGCATTAATTGGAAATTGTTATAGATGAAATTTAGTAGAGGAAATGGAGGAATGAGAATTAGGGTGAAAAGAATTTCTTAGAGAAATAGTAACATCGGAGTTGATTTGAAATACCGGTTAGGTTTGGTGATTATTCCTTGATGAAGTGAGTTCGAATCTTACCTCTTGCGAATCTTAGCTTTCTTTTTGAATTCTTTTTCCTAGATTTTCCTCATGCTTGGCTGAAAACCCCAGCTTTCCTTTTTAAAATTCCAATGCCATCTTCTTAGGGGATAAATCTCCATATTTATCTCCTAAATTCAAGGATTTTTTATAAGAATAAAGATTAATATTATTTAAGCTTTTATCCTCTTTAATTTTCGAAAAACCTTAGCTAGAATAATTAAATTCCAGCTTGTTTTTAATTCATCAGATTTTATATAGATAGCTGGAATTAATTTGTTAAATTTTCTAGTCGGATATCTTGTTGATTTTGAACATAGAAATCTAGCTAAAAATCTGGAATTTTTTCCAACTTAGTGCCGCCACCTTTGGAGGACTTCTAACTCAACACAAACTCTTCTAATACTAGGGAATATTATCCTAAATCCTCTTGCAAATCAAGCTTTATCTTAAATCTAAACAAACCAGATTTTTGTTCCTCTTATCTTGCCAATTTCGGTCAGCTTTGTGCATGCACAAGCTACACGAAAATCCTGCAATCCTAAGGGCAATCAAACTCTTCTAAACCTAGCTCAAATCACCTAGAACACCTCTGACCAAATCAGATTACTTTAGCTACACAAATCAGAATTTTTATCCATTAAAATTTCCAGAATTTCGGCCAGCTTGTGTGCAGGAATTTCAGCCAGTTTTGCTCAGTGCAATGCACAAAATTCTGCACTTCAAACCCTACTAAGACTCCTTATTGAATTGGCCAATTACAATGCCTAAAGCACTTATTATTCCCTCTCTGAATTGTGGATAGAATAGCAGCCAAAATAGTCCAGAAAATCCTCTCTTTTGCTCACAGATTTCGCACAGCAAAGCACTCCTCTTTCGCACAAAATTTGGTTGTCAAAACCCATACAAACTCTTCCTTGTTTTGGCCAAAAACTTGAACACACACAACCCTTCCCTTGAGCAGTTTTCGGTCAGCTTAGGAGAGCAACTTCAAACTGTTTTTTTGCTCTCAACTTCTCTCAATTTCGACAGCAATAAAAGTGCAGCAAGCTGCAGTTTTCGCCATTGCTACTAAAGAAACCTAGAACCATTAGGAGTCCTTCTTAGCATCACCTTCGAACCCTAAATTAAACTCTTCTAACCCTAAACCACAGCAGCCGCCTAATCCAACCTTACTACACGAAAAATTCCAACAAACCTCCTCTGCAATTTTCAAAAACTCAAGAGCAATCCTAGGCCAAAAAAACTGAGCACTCCCTAAGGTAAGCAAAAGACCTCTCAACCTCTTGATTCCTTTCTTCCATTGATTCTTCTCTTTTCCTTCCCTTGAATCATGCCACATAGAGGCTGATTCCATCTCCTTTCTCAATTTTCGGTCAAGATGAGGAAAGAAGGTAGCTTTTCTCTTCTTCTCAAACAAACTCGAGACGATCACCATAGGAGCACCAAGACCTTGTTAATCTGGTGGTTGTGAGGTAAGGGGATTCTTACCCTTGATGTCGAAATTAAGATCTATTAGGATTGATGATATCTATGGAAGTATGATAGCATGATAAATGTGCTTAGTTGGGATAAATGAATATTTGGAGTCGAGTAATAGATTAAGCATGTTCAATAGATAGCGATGCTATGTTTGATGTGATAATGATGGATGTGAATTGTATTGGTTAAGTTAAGACCTTTTTGATATATTATTCATGTTTTTTATGGATATATGGTCATGGTATATGTACTTTGAGGAATGGGTGATTTACTTGAAGTTAGATAATAGATCATGATTTGTTATGGGAATAAATGAGTTTCATGCATACTTAAGTCAATTGAGACCCTGATCATGATATTATGTGATTCTAGATCAGGAGGGTTTTTGAAGGAAGCAAGCTGTGATTTATCTTGTTTATCTGAGGCATATCAAGTAAGTCCTTGCATAAACTCTTTTGTTAAATGTATGTTCTGGCAAGTTGAATGTTGTAAAGCTATTGTTGAACTATGATTATTTGGGTTGTAAACGTGGATGTTTATTCTCTAAATGGTTTTGTTAACCTAATGCCTTTATCAAGAAGTGTTCTTTCTCTTAAATATTTTAGAAAACTCATTTTTCAAGAAAATTACGTTTTACAAAGCCAAGGTATGGAATCATTATTGTGAATCTAGAATTGACGGATATGTTCATTGAGTACTCAATAAGGGTAAGCTAACAATACTAGTTTTGGAGGGCGTGAGTGAGTCTTCTGGTAGGCGGTCACCTCCAGAAGATAAGCTCCGCTTGAGAAGGCGACAGTATTAGTTGGTCAGGTCGATCCGAGCTAGCATTTGTACCTGGTAAGGTATTATTTATTTTTCCAGCATGAACACCCAGATGGTTTTGTTGAGTGTAGAGATGGAGGAGTATCTCACTCGGTGGGCTATACACTCACCTTTGATCAGAATGCCTAAAGTGTAGAAATCTGATCCTGTCAGAGTGCACAAAGTGTGGTGCCTTGACCGTTTTCTTGTCATGGTGCACAAAGTGTGGTACCTTGACTGTTTTTTTTGTCATGGAGCCCAAAGTGTGGTGACATAACTATTTATTCGAGTGGATGAGTTATTTTGTACAAAGTGTGACAATGAGAAAAATTCACTCCTTGCAAAGAGAAATTATTTATGACTTGCCAATTATTTCTACAAAGTTTTCAGCTATGCATACACGAACTGTTGAAAGTACCATGTGCACACACAGGACTTACTGAGATGTTAATCTCACACTGTTTCATATCATGTTTTCAGGAGATTGATTATGCTGAGCAAGCAAGATGTGTAATAGTTGAAGCTTATGTTATTTCCATTATGTCTAAGAGACAATTGTTGATTTATGCTTCTGGATCAGATGTTTGTTTTTATTTAGTTTTGCTCCAATTTGAGCCTGATGTAATAGGAATTTTCCTTTATTTATCTTAGTTTGATTTCTTGGGTTTGCCTTTATATTATATACCTCGTTTTAAAGACCCCTTGTCCTCGGAACGGGGTGACATCCCCGCCCTTTTTAGGGTATGTAGTAGGGGGGTGTTACATAAGTTTAAAAGGAAACAAATCTACTAGACGTGTACAAACGTCATCCAAGGCCTTATGTATAACTTTTGATACTTCTACAAAGTGGTATAAATCTTCGGGGATCACTAAAACTGTAGAATTTTAAGAAAGAAAATAATACACGTATGAGGATAAAACTCAGTGAGTCCTGTATGTACGAGTATTTTTCTAGGAAAATAGCTTATAAATCCAGTAATATTCAAGGTAAAATAGTATACTTTAGGCAATTGTAAAAAGTGAATAACCAAGTAACAAGGATTTATTCTTACAAAGAAATGTAGGAAGTAAAACCTATGTGCCATTTCTTTAAAAATAATATTCAAGATCTTCATAAGGCAAGACATGGCAGTTTACGATTTATGTATAAGAGTAACTCAATAAATTCTAGTCAACAAGATGCAGGAGTTGGTGCTTATGCCAGAAGTTAGTGCTTACACCATGAAAACAAGATAGTTAGTGCTTATGCCAGGAAGATATGATATTGCTTACACCAAGAATTTTGTTAATCCCAAAGCCCCTTTGCTTTGTTAGGAGTAAGATGAATCCCATAACTTGGTGTGTTACTTGAATCTATCTATCTCTAACGTGAGCTAATAAAATGGTCAAAGCCCTAGTTAAATACTCAATGTTTACGCTGATGCATAAGTTCTTGTTCAAGCAATAGAAAAGGTGTAATATCCTTTTTTTCATCACTTGTCACATCATGCAATACATGCAATGTGAGAAACAAGTCATATAAAATATAGTTCCAACTAGTAATAGAAGCATGTTCAATCTTTTAACTAGAAAATATGTCAAGGGATTCATGAGGTTCATGATTCTTAAAACCATAGGATAAAATGCTTGTACTCAAATTGTTTAGAAATATATAAGCTAAATGGAGTTTGGAAACCAAGGACTTATATGTCCAAGTTTTATAAATTACTTATATTCAAATAATTATAGGAAATTATTAGTCTAGAAATCAAGTTTTATAAACAAACTGACTAATTTTGTACAAAATGCCCATGCGTGAGTTCAACATAAAAACACTTAGCCAAATAGGGTTTCAAAATCAGGATACTCATGTGAAGCGCAAAAGATAAGGTTTAATGTGTAAAAGCATTAATATAGTTACATTTCAAGAAAATGAGTATACATTAAAATCCAGAAATCGATACTTCATGTTCAAGTAAAAAAGCTTATACTTGAATATATTAGGAAAACACTTAGCTATATTAGTAAATTATTTAGTTAAATCAAGAAAACACTTGGCAAATCGGGAGTTAAAATCCAAGGGACTCACCTTGATTATCTTCCGATCTCTTGCTCACCTTTACTAGTACAAGAATTCTTTTGGTCTGTTTCACTTATAACAAGAAATTGTTCCTAGTCTTGTTTAGTAAGGTATATAACCTTGTAAGTATGATATGTACTTCGAAGATTTGCTAACACATGAAACCATTTCTGCTTCATATCTAAATCATGTCAAGATAACTAGCATTCTTCATGAAACTACAACAGAAATTTAACCTTCATATTAGCAACCTCTCATGTTTTCCTTATAACTTTTGAGCCACTTGTCCAATTAAAGTCAAACTTATGCTAAAATGTTCCTAAGATATTTATCTAGATGTTCCTTCTTATAAATGGTCTATTTCCTTCTCTATTATTTTGATCCACTTGTCCTTCTTATAAATGGTCTATTCCCTTCTCTATTATTTTGATCCACTTGTCCAAATAAAGTTAAACTTGTTCCAAAATATTCCTAAGATATTTATCTAGAAGTTTCAAATTATAAATGGTCTATTCCCTTCTCCATTATTTTGATTTCTTGCTGCAAACTTACAACACATTCAAGCAAGCAAAATAAACCATTTCGTAGTATTACATCACTTAGGTTTTTTCCATAAATTCTTCAACATATCCCACCATCTCTAAGCCTTTCAAGACCTTGTTTAACATCTTGAGGATGGTATTTCAGCTTTTTTTACCTCTCAGCACCATCAAATTACTTACCTAAACCATTGCCTTAAGGATAACCAAAACAGAAATTTTGATCATTTTAATGGCTGCTTCCTATATTTTTATCATAATTTTCTACTCACAGTTCCAAATCATGCCAAATTGGTCCCAAAAATTCTTACCACAATTAGATACAACATCTCATGGAGTTACAAAACAATCAGCCATATCATTCTGTTTATTACATAAATAGACAAGTCCAACAATTGAGCAAAATAGATTTCCCTGCTTGTGTTCACGTATTACACAAGCCACATCTCTCAATTCTCCTACATATCACACACAATCTAAAACTTCATAATCCTTGTTTAAGGCATATAGAAGTGTGATTTAAGTTTCTTTTAATGCGACTTCCAAGAAAACAATAAAATAGTGCATAGATATAAAAGTGACGAAATAGCACTTTCATAAACAACTTAGATTCCTTGCATTCCCAAGTATTTTAACAGTTCGAGTACATCATATAAGTTGTGAAACATAGCAAATATTTTTTCCCTAACAACCGGCCATCATATTAACATAAACAATAATTTCCATTAAAATTTCCTTCCATGAATTGATGCTTTCTAGCACGAAATCCATATCAAAATAATCTCCTTTATTTCCAAAAGAATGGATCTTTCCAACTTGAGCAAGTTAAATCAAGTTTGAAATATATCTAATTTCTTCCTTCCTTTTCTTCCATTCTCTTCTCCATTGCTCGTAATATCTTGCTCTCTCTCTTTTCTCCGATTTTCCTTTTCCTTTCTCCTTTCTTTTTCTTTCTACTCTTGCTTTCTCTCTTTTCTTTCTTCCATTCCATTCTTTCTTCTTTCCTTTCTGTCCTTCTCTTTTTCTCTTGGTTGAAATCCTTTCATTCCTTCATTCCTTCCTTTTATAGCTTTTTCTTGATGAATTGTTTCTCTAGAAAATGATTTGGCAACTCTAGAACACTTTAGAAACTAATAGATGATGACTTAGCATCTCTAGAACATCTTGAAAAGTAATGGAATATGGTAGAATCTAATGAAAGCTAATAGAAGGTTAGGAAAAGTTATGGAACTTAGTAGAAATTGTTAGAAGCTAATATAATCTGGTAGAATGCTTGAGAAACTTGTAGAGTTCTGCCTAATCATACATGTAAACCATGAAACTAATCATATAAGTCCAAATAGCTTTTATTCTCCAGCTTAAAACTAGCTTAAGTCCATTAATTAAAATGGCCCACCAAACTTTATATAATATATTTCCTCCTAATGGCAAAAAATTAATAAACCAATTTCTTCCATAAATAATAAATACATATAGAAATATATATTATCAAATAACTTATGTAGTGAATAATTTAGATAATAACCATTCAGGAAGGGGTATTATATGGCAACTATTGCTATTCTTTGTAGGAACAAATCACAGGTAGAATGGCATTGTCTTCCAAGGAAACAAAGTAGAGGTGAGGTGTTGGAGATGAAATTTAATGCAGACAAAGATAATTGAAGGGAGGGTAAAGATCAAAGAAGGAAAACATAAATCGGGAGTGGCGATTTAGGGGGGATTTTGCATAGAGAGGAGAAACTGGAAACGGAGGAAGAAAGAAAGAAGATGACTAAAATAGATTTAGTGTCAGATTTAGTCTATAATTTTGCTAGGGCACTAGGCCGTCACAAATCTGTCGCCGATCGCAAGGGTTTAGCAAAGACAATAAATTCAAAATAATAAAATTAAAATGCCATAGCTAATCCCTCATAGATCTCTACGGGTTTAGATACGGCACTAAATTCAAATCAAATAATTTAAATCCATCACTAATTGCTAGGGTTTAGCCACATTAGTAAACTAAAGAAAAAAAATAGACAATTGTACCTAGTCCCTCGCTAAATGCTAAGGTCTATTTGGGGGTGATAAGGAGAAGTAAACTTATGAGTAACACCTAAGTGTTTAAAAACTTTTTCCAGTTGGGTATTGCAATAGTATGTTCCCCTATCACTAATGAGTATTTTAGGTATACTAAACCAGGTGAAAATATTTTTAAGAAATTTGACCACAACCTGTACATCATTAGTGTGTAAAACTTGTGCCTCAACCCACTTAAACACATAATCAATGACAACCAAGACATATTTGTTGCCCAAAAAATTAGGAAAAAGGCCCATGAAATCTATCCCCCAACAATCAAATACTTCACAAGCTTGAAAATTTTGCAATGGCCTCTCACTAGATTTAGAAATATTACCTATACATTGATACCTATCATAATTTTAAACAAACCTGTGAGAGTCCCGAAAAAGTGTTGGCTAATAGAATCCGAACTCAAGAACCTTGCTTGTAGTGTTGTTAAAAAATGTTGGCCAATAGAATTCGAACAAACTTGGTACTGACCTCTCATAGGTCCATCATGACAATATCTTAAAATGTTCACACTTTCCTCGAGATTAACACACCATCAAATAATTTGATCCTCGCAACACTTGAACAAGTAAGGATCTTCCCAAAAGTAATGCTTTACTTCGGTGAGCAATTTCTTCTTTTGTTGCACTGTGAAATCCTCAAGAATAATTCCTGCAACCAAGTAATTAGCGAAATCAACAAACCAAGGAGTTTGAGAAATCTCACCATCAACAAGTAGAAGTTGTTCATCTGGGGAGGTGTCATTGATGTCTTCTTCTGCCTATGGCTCCAAGTTGGGATTTTTCAACCTAGATAACTGATCTGCAGCCAAACTTTCTGCTCCTTTTTTATCCCTAATTTCCAAGTTAAATTCCTGCAGCAATAAAACCCATCTTATCAATCTTAGTTTGGAATCATCCTTGGTTAGTAGGTATTTAATGGTGGAATGGTTTGTATACACAATGACTTTGGACAAAACAAGATAAGAATGGAATTTATCGAAAGTAAACACTATTGCAAGCAATTCTTTTTCCATTGTGGTGTAGTTCTCTTGTACCGCCATAAGAGTTTTGCTTGCATACTAGATTGGCTGAAAATACTTATTCCTCCTTTGTCCAAGTACTGCGCCTACTGCAAAGTCACTTGCATCATACACTAGTTCAAAATGAAGGGATTAATCCGGTACTTTTAAAATAGGAGAGTTGATCAATTTCATTTTAAGCACATTAAAAACATTGAGTCATTTATCATCAAAATTAAAAACAACATCTTTCTCAAGTAAAGAAGTAAGAGGTTTAGAAATTTTTGAGAAATCCAAAATAAACCTCCTATAAATACCTGCATGACCAAGAAAGTTTCGGATAGCTTCATCAAAATAGGAGGAGAAAGTTTTTCAATTGCTTCAATTTTTGCTCTATCAACCTCAATACTTTTTCTTGAAATCTTGTGTCTCAACATAATAATTTCTTGTATCATAAAGTGACATTTTTCCTATTTAAGCATGAAGTTGGTCTCTTCGCACCTTTGGAGTACCATTTCTAGATTTGCCAAACACAAATCAAATGAATCACCAAGAATAGAAAAGTCATCCATAAATACTTCTATGATATCTCCCACAAGTCCTTCGAAGATAGCCATCATGCATCTTTATAAAGTTCCTGGACCATTACAAAGACCAAAAGGCATAAGATGATATACAAAAATACCAAAAGAACATGTAAAAATAGTTTTCTCTTGATCCTCCAGTACTACAAGAACTTGAAAATACAAAAAAAAAAAAACCATCTAAAAAATAATAAAACTCATGTTCGGCTAGTTTTTCTAACATTTGATCAATGAAAGGGAGAAGAAGATGGTCCTTCCTAATTGCCTTATTTTACTTCCAATAATCTATACAAACTCTCCAACCGATTACCAATCTCATTAGGATCAACTCATTTTTTTCATTTGGGCTTATTGTCATTCCTCCCTTCCTTGGTACTACTTATGTTGGACACACCCAAATACTTTCAGAAATAGGGTAAATGATGTCTGAATGTAAGAGTTTAATTACCTCACCTTTTATCACATCACTCATATATTGGTTCAACCTACATTGGGGTTGCACAATGGGCTTTGCTCCTTCCTCTAGCAATATTTTGTGAATGAAAACGAAAGGGCTAATTCCCTTAATATCTGTGATTTTCCATGCTATGACTCCCTTATATTTTTCCAATAAGCTTACCAATTTAGTCTTTTGCTATAAAGTAAGGTCTTAGAAAGATGATCGCTAGCAATTTTCTTTTGTTAGCCAAAAAATGCATATTCCAAGTGCTGGAGTAGGTCTTTTAGGTCTAATTCTGGTGGTTCCTCAATAGACGACTGCATCCTTCCCAAACTATTTTTTTCGATTTTTTCGAACTCTCCAAACTCAAGGGTGTTATTTGAGTACTCCAAATATGCAATTGATTTCTCCATCGACTCTAAAGAGATATTAGCCAATGATTCCATCCCTATCCAAATTTCAGGTGTAGAAAAAATTATATAATTTTAAATGCATCCTTAGCCGAGTTTTAATTAAAAAATTAATCCCTAAATTACACATATGAGTAAGTATAGTCATCACAAGCATAATGTAGAGAATTAATGAGCATCGATCCTCAAGGAAGAACTACTATTAGTTACCTTTCATTTATTATGTAACCGGCCCAAATAAAGTGATAAGAGAATAAAAAGGAAAATAAAGAGAAATATATACAACTCAAAGATGAAATAATATGTAATTTAAACAAATATTCTTGAAGACATGATCATGAATTACATAACAAGTATCACAATCAATTATTATCTTGGTATCATGAAGGAATTAAAATAGACCTACTTTGTTTGCAATCCATGGAATCACTATCTTCTAGTTAAATTAGTGAATATATTTTATCTCAATCAATTTACCCAAATATGCATTAAAATCAATCCTCACATAAATCTCTATATTTTAGGTGATTTAAAGTATGAAATTAGTCAATTAATCTATATTCTAGCAATCATCAACTAATATTTGGTTACCTAAGTTCTTGACAATTAACCCCCTTTTCAAACAAGTTAAGAGATAACAAATATGAAATTAATTAAATTAAAACCACTATCAACCTTCTTTGCAAGCAAGTTAACAAGAAGAATCAATCAATCAATTTCTTAATAAAAACATGTAATCAAATATCAAGAATAATAATTAATTAACCAAAAGACTAAATTAATTCAAGAATCATGAATCCCGAAATAATGTCAAATTACAATAAAAACATTAATCGCATCATTTCTCTAGAAAAAAAAAAGTAAAAGAAATAACTCATAGACAAGCCCACATCTTCTTCCTTAAAGACCTTCCTAAACAATGCCCATTTGAGTGATGAATCTTCTCTTTTGTGATTGATTGGCAGCTTTGATCTTTGGATTCATATGTTTTTCTTATGTTTTCTTTGCTTTAATAGGCTCTCAAGATGCCAAAATTTGTTCCCTAAGAGTTCTAGACCAATTACAAGTTGACAAATACCAAAACTCGTAGGAAATTTCCAAATCCGCGTGCAACAAAAAAATTCGCCACCTTTGGACAGTTTTGGGTAGCGTTGGTTTGGCCTGACATGCTCTATTTTTTTGGCTTTTTCCTTTATTCTAACCTAGGGCCAGCGCCAGTTCTATAGGACATGACCGGCGCCGACCGTGCACTACAACAACGATGGTTGTCTCATCTTTTCTTGCCAATTCTGCACAAAAACTCCAAAATTCCTTTCAAAATGCAAAATATCAAATATAAAGGACTATGACTAGTTATTAAACCAAATATATTACAACATATCCTCAAATAAGTAGCAAATTATTGATGAATTTAGCCGCTATCAACTACCAAAATATATAATCATAGCAATATTGTCATAAGCTTTTTCTTGGTCAGCCCTACCAATTATAGGTGCATCAATCACATGTCGAGCTTTGGTTTTGCAAACTACCATCCAGTCAGATTTTGGTTTTTAATTTCCTAAATATGTAGTAAAGTATACTTGATATACTTACTGGGCTAATAAAAGAGGATCATATTTAGGGTAACTCCTCTTATGGTTAATATCTACCAACTTATATTGAGAATGTATTCTCATGCCCTGATTTTGTGTAGGACCAAACCAATTACACTTAAAAAGAATAACTTTCTATATCGGATGACTAAGAAATTTAACTTTAATAACTTCTTTTAGCATCCCGTATTCAACACCACCATATTCATTCTTGTCTCTTTTAACACAAACTCTATGGTTGACATATTTCCTATCTTCAACATGCTCACTTGTGCGAAATCGATAACCATTAATTGAATATTCTTAAAATGATTTCACCTGCCTTGATGGTCCCCACAAAATATTTTGCAAACATTTGTTTGTTAGCCCATTGATTGGACTATGCACCTATAAGAAATTTGAATTTCCTAAGTTTGTATTAGAGGTATTTAACATAAGTGAATTATATGAACATATATTCATTAACAATATTTAGAGAACTCGCGTAAATTTTGAACCATCCAACAAATTCATTCTCTATATTTCTCTCAACTTTCAACTTTGTCATACCTGGGTGTTGAGATCATAAACTAGTAGAGAAATCACTTGTATATGGTTGCACATCTTTACAATTAAGTCAAATGTAATTGTGACAGTTTTGATTTCTTCAGATATCAGGAATCGAGTTTGAATCTTCTCCAATGTCCTTCCAGGGACATTGCAAACCGATAGTAAAGGTTTTTCTAGCATGTGTTCAATTTCAACCTCTTTATTATGACCTACATGTGTATGTATTGTTTGAACATGCATGTGGCTCAAAGTATTTATTATAACAAAACCACTAGCTTTAATTATTTTGAATGATTTCCCTATTTTCTTGTAGTGATTTCTTTTTAATCTTAGCCTTACATTTGACATAATTTAAGCCATTCAATTCAAGTCTTATCTAATATAATTAAATTAAGACCGTACATCTTGTAAGATCTTAGCCTTTAATTAAAAAAAATTATAGCCCTTCAATTGTTTCAAATCATAACCATTGGATTAAGTTTCTTCTTCAAGCAATTTAATCAAGACCTTTGATTTTTATTGCACCCAAAAGAAATCACAAGAACTTAAACCTCCCTAGTTTCGGCCTGCTTCAATTTTCACAGGAAAGATTTCATTTTCTCTCCTCCTTCTCTCCCCTTCAACAAAGATCCTCTCTCGTCTCTTCTTTGTTTCTTTTTTCTTAAGCAAAGTGAAGAACTTTAGCTTGAAAATTGATTATTGAAGGTTCTAATCGCTAAAATTCAAGAGTTTTAGTTGATTACTAAACGAGGTAATAAATTTGAAACCATTTTCTCTTTGAAATTTCAAGTTGTGAAAAATGAATTTCTAGGTACAGATTTTTAGATCTATTGAAAAATGGTATTTTTGATTACTTTAATTTAGGGATATTGATGAGATCTTGCTTATTTGGAGTATTAATGTTGGATTGATGATTATCTTTGCTTAGAAAATAGAATGTTATTTTAGAATTGCTGTTCATGTGAAAATAGAAGTAATTTTCTAAAAAATCCAAAACCAAAAAGGAGTTTTAAAATCTAAATAAAAATTAAGGGCCCACCGCCTTTGAATTTGATCAATTGAGAATTGAATTGGACTTGATTTTGTCTTCTTGCATTGAAGACATATTCTCATTGAAAGTGAATTGGAATTGGCTTCCAATTGAGCCATACGAAATTGCCCAGCCACTTTTCTTCAATTGGTCTTGCATCAGCTCAATTAAGCCACCACCTAAGCCGCACACCTTCTACTGAGCCACCGAAATTGAAGCCATCTTCTTCCTTTGCATCGGTTCAATTGAGCTGATACCAGAGCTATAAAGCTTGCTTCTTTTCTTCTTCTGCTGTTGCGTAGGCTCAATTAAGTCGTTTTCCTTGCATCGGCTCAATTGAGCCGCAAACCATCCAGACCCACCAAAATTCAATTTCTTTATTTTGTCCTTTTCCTCAGCCACTTTTTTTGACTTTTCCTTGGCTTTGACCCATCGAAATTCCTTTCTTTGTTGCTGTTGCTTTTGGTTTATAATTGAGCCATGAGCCATGAACAAACTTTGAGCCATTTTTTTTTTTCTCAATTCCCAATTTCAATTGCTCTGTTGTGTCTATTTTTTATTTGCTTTCCTCTATGCTTCCAATATAGGATCAGTGCCAAGTCCACTTTCTTGGCCTGTTGCTGGGTCTATACTGGAAAAATACACAATTAGTTCTAAATTTCACATATTTTTATATAAAATTACAGAAAAGCATTTTGATAAAGAAAATATCAAATAAGAAGGAATATGACTAGTTATTATGTTAAAAGTGTCTCAAATTAACCTCAAATAACTAGAAAAATAACGATGATTTTAACCCCTATTAGTATGTTTTCAAAATCATTGCCAAAACTATTTTTTGAGTTACCATAGCGGTGCACTAATTTTGATAAATTTCAGAGTTACTGTAGCTGACTAGCTTAACTAGTTATAGGGAATGTATAATGATCAATTGCATACTTTCGAGGTTAATTGGGTGTGTAATTTGATATTAGTGATGCCTTTTTGTGCTTGTCAATCTTGTAATTAGTCAATGACAATTGATGAATTGAAGTATTAATGACTTTAAGAAAAAGGTTAATCAACCTAGAGTAAGAGAAAAGTTAGGGATTCATCAATCCAATTTGGCATGGATAGGGAATTTAAGTCACTAAGACAGGTTCCTAAAACTAATTGCTCAAAATAATCCAATCTATGATAGGTTTTCTAATTTGATCTCAAAGCATGTTCCTAAAACAAGTAGTTTTATAATTTACTTAGATTTTTTTTTCTATTTTTTTGTTTTGTTAGTTTCCTTTCATCTATGGTGTTTTAGATTAAGTAATTTCTTATTTATTTTTCCCTTATATAATTTATGTTAATTCATCATTAGAATTCATTTAAGTTAATTATTCAAGAGTTGCTCATTAGATTAAAATAAGAAAAAAAAATATAGAGTATACTTCTATTGAGTTTCTTGTGCGTTAGATACCCTACTTTTTACTATGTTACGTATATATAGGAGATAGGGTTTTTAATTTTTTATTGGATGCATGACAACTATATTTTAAATAGCCCCTATTTTGAATGTCGTAATCTCCTACCAGAAAAATGTCACCGTTGCCGGGGAACTCCATCTTTTTACTTTGATCTTGTATTAATTCTTGTGATGGTTAATCTTGATTTACTCTTTTGATGTCAAAATTTTCTTTTTACTTTTAACTTTTGTCTTTGTTTGTGTTTAGAGGTTGTTCAATCTTGGTGTATAAATTTTCTAAAGTGGAAAGACGAGATGCGCATAGTGAACATATCTAAGTGTCTAAATTTTATCCCAAAGAGACAAGGATTTGTGGAATAGTAACTTATCATGTGGGAGATTCTTCAACCAAATTTTAATTTTTTGTAATTGGTGCCCCACAAATGTGCAAATTAGTGATACACTTGGAAGAACAACTATAGCCAAGAAAGTCCTTATTTTCTTTTGTGTCTTTTATGCCTAAATAAGTTATCTTATCACATGCTTGTATGCTTCTTGAGTCTTTGTTATTATTTTTATTTTTGTATCTCTTTTATAAAAAGAAATGATTTTTCACTTTCCTTAAACT